>OZ022560.1:53686594-56086594 GCA_963991005.1 Barypeithes pellucidus
TTTTATATATAATGTTATAATAATATATCTAAATCTTATAGATTTTCCAATATTTCCATTTTTTCAGAAAAATGTCAATTTTCAGAGTTGGATTTAATTGTTAATACCTACACTACCTTTGCAAATTAAAAGTTCATATTTAGGGTGGACATTATATGGAGTTAAGGCAAATAAATTATGGAAACAAATTTACTTCACTTTTTACAGGGTGTTCAAAATACATTTTCGAATTTCAGCAACTTTAAACAAAAAAATCTCGATTTTTTTTAATGGTACACCCTGTATATTTTATTTCTTTCTGATAGAATACGTAATTCTCTTTAACTTTTATTTAATATATCATATGTTTATTTTTAATACTTTTTGACATATTTTAATTTTTCTCTATTTTTCATTGTTCGTTTCCTATATTTATATTATAACATCGTAGTTGTCATGAAAATACAACATGTCCAAGAAAATCCCCATGTGGGTAGCCGTCATCTGGCTGTATTAGCTGACATAACCCAATCCACGTCCAATCGCACCACCAGGAAGTATAAGTTTCATCCCTTTCACATGGAGTTATACCAAGATCTCCGATATGGTGATTTTGCACAGCGGGTAAACTTTTGCAATATTTCTAATGGACGAATAGAAACCACTCCAAATTTTCTTGCAAAGATAACGTTCTCCGATGAAGCAGCTTTTCGTAGTAATGGCGGAGTTAATCGTCATAATATGCATTATTACTCAACAGTTAATCCATTTTGGGCCCGGGAAATACAACATCAAAATCATTGGTCACTTAATGTGTGGTGTAGAATATGTATTAAATTTTAGAATTATTGGTCCATATTGTTTTCGAGAATCACCTAACGGGCCCAGATATCTAAATTTTTTGCAAAATGAATTGCCCCGACTTCTTGAGGGGGTTGCCGTGAATGAAAGAGAAGAAATGTGAATTGAGCAAGACGGAGCTCTTCCTCATTACAGTCGTGCAGTCCGAGACTTCTTAAACGATCATTATCCAGAAAAGTGGTTCGGGCGGGGTGGATTCATTCAGTGGCCCCCTCGATCTCGTGATCTGATCCCATTAATTTTTTTCTTTTGGGGTTATGTTAAGGATCGTGTTTTCGTAGATCCTCCCACAACCAAACAAGATATGGAGGATAGAATACGAAATACTTGCAGGACAGTATCACCATTTTTGCTAAGGAGAGTACAGCAAAACATACTAAAACGACTAAATATATGTATTCGGGAGGATTCGAGAACATTTATTACGACACAATTAAAAAATGAGAAAAAGATTAATTGTAAATATCGTTTGAATTTGTCCTGGGGATTCCACAGGTTTTTTTTGTTTCTCATTGCAACTACGATGTTATAATATAAGTGTAGGAAACAAACAATAAAAAATAGAGAAAAATTAAAATATGTCGAAAAGTATTAAAAATATACATATGATATATTAAATAAAAGTTAAAGAGAATTACGTATTCTATCAGAAAGAAATAAAATATACAGGGTGTACCATTTAAAAAAACCGAGATTTTTTTGTTTAAAGTTACTGAAATTCGATTATTAATTTTGAAGACCCTGTAAAAAGTGAGGTAAATTTGTTTCCATAATTTATTTGCCTTAACTCCATATAATGTCCATACCAAATATGAACTTTTAATTTGCAGAGGTAGTGTAGGTATTAACAATTAAATCCAACGTTGTAAACTGACATTTTTCTGAAAAAATGGAAATATTGAAAAAACTATAAGATTTAGATATATAACATTATATATAAAATATTCAGAATCTTATGAATAATCCAAGAATTGATAGAAATACAGGGTGTCCCGTTTAAAAAAAACGTAAGTTATATTCACCACTTCTTTGTGGGCCACCCTGTATACTCCAATATAATTTTAGAATGTGCACCTTAATGATCTCTACAACTTTCATATTTCGAGTTTTTATCTAATTCTTAACATAAAGGAGAAAATAAACTTTACGCTATCGTTGACTCACCCCGTACAATAACAATGCAACTGTAGTTACATGTAATCTAGGATGCTCTGACATTCAAATGAATTGTTGATAGTAAAAAATGATTGACAGCGACCGTCAAAACGCGGTAAAATTTATAAAGTACATAAAAATGATGTTATTAAGTTGTGAAGAAAAAATTGAAATTGTTCTGATTGTGGGAGAAAACTATAAAACGCATAGAGAAGCAGCAATTATTTTTAATGATAGGTATCCCAATAAAAATATTAATCATTCAACTGTTACAAAAATAATGAATAATTTTAAGACTAGTGGAAGTTTAAACAATAACTTTAATGGAAAACGCCGAAAACTGGTTGCCAATGAGAGCACGCAGTTAGAAGTAATGCTGTCTGCTGTAGAATATCCAAAAGTGTCATTGAGCAAAAGGAAGTCGTTAATACAACAAAATATAAGTGATACAGTGGGAAGAATTTTAAAACGAAATAAAATCAAACTATTCAAACCAAAAATCGAATTAGAAGAGGACCGTTTTTTTCCGAGACGTATAATTTTTTCCGATGCGCCAACATTTTCTTCAAATGGAACAGTCTCATCACAACATTGTCGCTGGTAGTCTGAGGAAAATCCCAATTTTACAATAAAGTCTCGTGACTAGTATTCATTTAAAACGAACGGTGTCGTAGTTACAAGGACAGATTAAAAGGACCGTATTTTTTTCACCAATCTATGAATGCCGAACGGCATTTACAATTTTTGCAAAATCAAATCAGTGACTTCATGGACGAACTACCTTTACAAGAACGTCAATGTATTTGGTTCCAACAAGACGGTGCCACAATACATTAAATGTTATGAGTGATAGACGTGTTTTGGACTTCCATTGTCTTTATTTCGTTTAAATCACAACGTTTCAACTGGTAATTATCTCCAGTCGTCTTCAGGTGATTACTGAGCAAGTTACTAAACTACGAGAGTATTTATACTAATAAGGGAGGTGAGAAAGTTAATCAAGTATGACCGAGGTGGGTGCAGTCATGCGTCAATACTAGAGGACGTACCTAAACTAAGATTACATTTGCTTAACAGGGGTTTCCAAATGTTCCTTATATCTAAAGAGGGTTTGCTAACACAACCAGGATTCTGAGTGATGACAGCTGCTTCTTTGAATTTCCTCTTTCGCCAATGTTCTTCTTTGAGTATGATACCTGATTGTCCCCATTGTAAGTGGTGGCCGTGGGTCCAAGCGTGATCTGCTGCTCCGGATCTGTTTGTTTCTCCCTTTCGTGTGTGGCTGTGATGTTCCTTGATCCTTGTTTCCAATGGCCGTAGGGTTTCACCAACATAGGATTGTCCGCACTCGCAGGGTATTCTATATACACAATTCTTAGTGTCTTTGTGGTTGGTTGGTTTTGTCTTTGTCAGGTGGCTTCTTAAAGAGTCTTTGGAGCTGAATACTGTTCGAATATGGTATTGTTGTCCTATTCGTCGAATCTTTTCAGAAACCCCCTTGACATAGGGTATGTTTATGGTCAGTCCAACTTCGGTGTCATCCCTTGTTCTTTGTTTGTGATTTTGACGCTTTTTGATGGCTTGGTCTACCAGTCGTTGGGGATAACCATTCATTCCTAGGTCCTTGGTGATGTTGTTAAGTTCTTGTGTGATAGCCTCTTTTGAGTTGCAAAGCGTGAATGCCCTGTCAACCAATGTTTTAGCTATCCCATGTTTGGTATTATTCGAATGGTTCGAGGCATAATTAAGGTACTACCTTTTCTAGACGTTGTAGTCCAGAGAAACAGGAATACCATCATCACATCGGTATACAGGAAACAAACTCACACAGGACAATACCTTAATTATGCCTCGAACCATTCGAATAATACCAAACATGGGATAGCTAAAACATTGGTTGACAGGGCATTCACGCTTTGCAACTCAAAAGAGGCTATCACACAAGAACTTAACAACATCACCAAGCGACCTAGGAATGAATGGTTATCCCCAACGACTGGTAGACCAAGCCATCAAAAAGCGTCAAAATCACAAACAAAGAACAAGGGATGACACCGAAGTTGGACTGACCATAAACATACCCTATGTCAAGGGGGTTTCTGAAAAGATTCGACGAATAGGACAACAATACAATATTCGAACAGTATTCAGCTCCAAAGACTCTTTAAGAAGCCACCTGACAAAGACAAAACCAACCAACCACAAAGACACTAAGAATTGTGTATACAGGGTCCGCAAACGAAGCGTGGACGGAAGATTTAATCGTTATCGAAGAACTTATCAACAATACTGAAACAGCTTGTGGTATTGGATTAAAAGCGGCATGTTTTAAAAATATTTTACATTATACAGGGTGGCCCAAAAAAGTGTGACAACAGGAAGTTATATTTTTTTAAATGGGACACCCAGTATTTTATTGCATATTTAGGTTCGTATTACTATCGTTTATAAGTGCCTCAAATTTTATTTAATTTGGTTTCGTAGTTTTGGAGAAATAAATTAAAAACTAAAAAAAAAAGTTTTGCAGTCCTGAATAAAAAAATCAATAAAAACAATCCAGAACTATTTTTTTAACCTCGGCATTGAGTGAAATTTATGACAAGAGGTCTAGAGATACTATGAATGTAATTGCGGTTATTTATTTTATACAGGGTGTTCATAATAAGCTTTTAAAAACCCAACATTTTAAAATAATTTTTCTCAAGTTTTTCAAATGGAACACCCTGTATATTATTTGGCTATTTGACGTAGAATTCATAGACAATTTTTTTTTTGTAATACAAGCATATAAGTTATATCCAGCCGTTTTCGAAATAATTATAAATATCATAAATTATGTTGTTTAAATAGAGTTTCTATTGGGAAATTTTGTTATAGGCGACTAGACTAATAATTGTAAACTAAAGTAAATGTTCAAAATAGCTTTCTTTTACTCTTAGAGTTTACCGTATTTTAGTTATTTCGATATAAATTTTAAAAGCATACATTTTTGCTACTTTTATTATTTAATTTTATTTTTTATTCTTAATCGAGTTGTCATGATTTCTTTTTGTTTAGATTGTCACTATGACAGCCAAATAAAATTATTTACATTTGTTAAGTCGTCGAAATTAAGTACTAACTTACACAAAATGTCGAATTTTACAACTTTAGAAATGGTAAATATGATTTTTATACTGGGTGAATGTATATGAAATTGCCTCCTCGCGAGCCGAGTGTATGCTGAAAGATATCCAGATATTGAGAGAAAGCCGAGACCAAAAACCTTCGAGAAGTTGTTGCAAAGATTTGTAGCAACAGGAAGCACTGCGTACACAAAAAGGATGATAATCAATAAACCCGTTATTAATGAAGAAAATGAATTAAGAGTTCTGTTGGCAGTAGAGGAAAATCATTAAATTAAGTAAAAGGAAGCTATTTTGAACATTTACTTTAGTTTACAATTATTAGTCTAGTCCCCTATAACAAAATTTCCCAATAAAAACTCTATTTAAACAACATAATTTATGATATTTACAATTATTTCGAAAACGGCTGGATATAACTTATATGCTTGTATTACAAAAAAAAATTGTCTATGAATTCTACGTCAAATAGCCAAATAATATACAGGGTGTTCCATTTGAAAAACTTGAGAAAAATTATTTTAAAATTGGGGGTTTTTGAAAGCTTATTATGAACACCCTGTATAAAATAAATAAACACAATTACATTCATAGTATCTCTAGACCTCTTGTCATAAATTTCACGCAATCCCGAGGTTAAAGAAATAGTTCTGGATTATTTTTTTTTATTTTTTTATTCAGGACTGCAAAACTTTTTTTTTTTAGTTTTTAATTTATTTCTCCGAAACTACAAAACTAAATTAAATAAAATTTGAGGCACTTATAAACGATAGTAATACGAACCTAAATATGCAATAAAATACTGGGTGTCCCATTTAAAAAAATATAACTTCCTGTTGTCACACTTTTTTGGGCCACCCTGTATAATGTAAAATATTTTTAAAACATGCCGCTTTTAATCCAATACCACAAGCTGTTTCAGTATTGTTGATAAGTTCTTCGATAACGATTTAATCTTCCGTCCACGCTTCGTTTGCGGACCCTGTATAGAATACCCTGCGAGTGCGGACAATCCTATGTTGGTGAAACCCTACGGCCATTGGAAACAAGGATCAAGGAACATCAGAGCCACACACGAAAGGGAGAAACAAACAGATCCGGAGCAGCAGATCACGCTTGGACCCACGGCCACCACTTACAATGGGGACAATCAAGTATCATACTCAAAGAAGAACATTGGCGAAAGAGGAAATTCAAAGAAGCAGCTGTCATCACTCAGAATCCTGGTTGTTTTAGCAAACCCTCTTTAGATATAAGGAACATTTGGAAACCCCTGTTAAGCAAATGTAATCTTAGTTTAGGTACGGTACGTCCTCTAGTATTGACGCATGACTGCACCCACCTCGGTCATACTTGATTAACTTTCTCACCCCCCTTATTAGTATAAATACTCTCGTAGTTTAGTAACTTGCTCAGTATTCACCTGAAGACGACTGGAGATAATTACCAGTTGAAACGTTGTGATTTAAACGAAATAAAGACAATGGAAGTCCAAAACACGTCTATCACTCATGATACAGCATTGTCTCTAACCTTCAAAGAAACACATTAAATGTTAGTGCATATCTTGAACATTTGTTCAATGTAAAAGTTATGCAGAGATATTCAAATATTTTTTTGGCTTGCTAGATCCCCTGACCTAACCCCTCTAGATTACTTCATATAGGGTTACTTAAAACAAAAAGTTTACCAGCAATGGCCTTTCATGATGTTAATCATTTGGAGAGGATAATTACACAATCATGCCGGGAAATTTCTCCAGAAATGATAAGGAAAGTATTAAGAAAATATGACAAGAACGATGAAATGTATTGAACGAGAGGGTGGATATGTCGAGACATTAGTGGAATAAGTGAAAATTAAATTTCTAGTTATTTCTAGTATTATTATTGTGTTAGTTACACAATTTATTATTTGTATGTGTTTTCTTATTTGCAATATAAATGCATATGCATTCATTACGGACGTGTTTAAATTGCAACATTGTTAGATACAATTAAGAAACGGAGAGGTTATCATGTTTTTAATAATTACAAGAGATTCATAATTAATTAATAAATCAGAAAAATTATTAAAAAATAACAAAACTTATTTTTTCATCGTAAATGGGTGTAACTGAACATTTAAACCTGATTTTTAGTTCTAAGTGTTTTTAATAACAATTTTCGATATTGTCAAAAATAAAGGTACTTTGCTCTTAGGAAAAATTCATATTTTTTGACAAACCTAGTATACGCCTAGAAGAATTTAATATCTGATAGTTGCATTTTAGGTTTTAGATCATGCAGAACTTTTTATGAAGAATAACTTTTTTTCGTAAAATTAATAATAAAAAAGTTTTCCATATGGTTCCAACTTACGGAGACATATTGTATAAAGGTCGATTTATAAACTTTTACGTTCAGCTTAGTTGCGCTGTACTCGCAGTAGCATCAGTTCGCTGGGAAATAAATTCTGATTTATAAACTTAAACTGACTCGAATCGCGAAATTTTTTTGTACCATGTAAATTAATGTTACTTTACTCTTAGCATTTTAGCACATTTTTCTTATTTTTTGACAACGTTATATTTGTGATTTTTTGGGGATTAGGAGTTTTTAAGGTAAGCAAAATTTTTTTATGAAGAATAGTTTTTTTTCCTAAAATCACATATAAAAGGTCTTCTATATGGTGCCAATATTTTCTTTCACACACGCTGTATACATAGTATATTGAACCCGGAAAACCGGTTTAACAGTTAAACCAGAAATTACTTTTCTCGATACTGAACTGAAAGGTATATTAAAAGAAATGCATACTACTGAAATATTTTATTAAACATTAAGTAAATTCTCTAGATATAATTACATGCAACAATACAAAATGATTTTTAAAACTTTAATATTGGAAGATAACATAATAAGTAATAACAAGTTTAAGATCAAAAACCAAAAGTACGACTGTTTGTCTACCTAAAACATATTTGCCCATTAGGGATTTATCATCACATGACTACAACACAACTAGGCATAGTGCGAGAATATTACCAATGGGCTATTCTTTTACACTTTTTAACCTTGACATCTCAGAATCGTTCGAAATTTTTTTTACAACTTATATATATATAATTAGTTGACACGTAGGTCAGGCTTTTGCTGAAAAAATTTTTTTTTCGAAAATATCCACACATAAATTCTTCTCATACTTATTTGATATTAATATCTCCAGTTGTACTGATCGGATCAATATCGGTCTTCTTTTATTTAATACTTTGGTAAGTCGGCTTTCGAAGTGTATTTAAAAAAAATGTAATTGTGAACGAATGAAAAATAATAAGAATTGAATTGTTTAGTATAGTATTAAACATGCTCTTAACACCTCTTAAATTAATTGCAGAAAACATAATTTTGTTCTTCATTCTCTTATCTACAAAACAAATTTTATGAAAAAGTGATACCTCTTTTAGTTCGGAAGTTATTAAATATTTTCGATCGCAAATCGACCAGCGCGCGACGGGTCGAAGAGTGGCGGAACTACATTTTCGAACGACGATGCAAAGAGGATGGAAATAATGATAATAATGATTTATACGAACAAACCCGTCGCGCGTCGCGTTGGTGTGACTTGAGATTGAAAATATTTAATAACTTCCGAACTAAAAAAAATACAACTTTTTCGTAAAATGGGTTTTGTAGATAAGAGGATAAAGAATAAAATGGTATTGTTTTAAAAAATTATTTAAGATGGGTTAAGAGCATGTTAAAACTATTTAAACAATTAAATTGTTATTATTTTTGTTACAATTTTTTTTATATACTTCGAAAGCTAGCGTAACAAAGTATAAAATAAAAAATGGCCGACATTGATCCGATCAGTACGACTGGAGATATTAAATTTCAAGGATGAGCAGATTGGCGAAAATTATCAAAAATTCATGCCATGCCATGCCATCGCAGATATGCCTTATGATGAATCTCTAATTGGTACATATTTAAACATGGTACATATACACTGGGTGGTGCGTCTGGCCAGGATACATAGGATATCCCACGTAAATTGTAAGGTGATTAAATATTAGCTCCCCTATTTATTTTAGCTTAAAAATTTACTGTATCTTTTTACCGACTACATTAAGAAAAGTGTCCTTGTTCAATTTAAAGTGGATATTCCTAGTAACTTAAGTTATTGAACAAAATGTATTTTTAAAATAATAAACTAGGAAATACGAACCTGATTTCTGTCAGTATACACCAGCAAATAAATGATTAAAAATTTGTCAAAGCCATTTTATGTCAATATTATCTAATATCATTTTATGTTATAGATTCTACTTCCGCCGTAGTACCATTTAATCATTGTAACATTGTTCTCAACTGAATTGCTCGTGGCGATTAGAAATATTCCACGGGAAAATTATTTAAAAAAATTAAAAACGCTGTCAAATATTGGCAAGTGTAAACCTAACTACTGGTATTTTCATTTTAACCTGAATTAGAATTAAACAGCATCGTACACCAGATTTAAGCTAGTTTGAAGACAGCATTTTCTTAATATCTTAAAAACGGTATGTGTAAAAAGTTCAGATTTGGCTGACTTTTTGCTCTCATTATTATCTTTAAAAAAATAAAAGATTTCTTTAAAATCAATACCGAAACGAATATTTGACCACCTCGAAATTTACATGGATCCTGTTCGGACCACCCGGTATATTCTGTAGACGTTGCCAATAATATCAAACGTGCAAGGCTAACAAGTCATTAATAGAGCGTGAACGAATAGACCTATGTAAAAAAATCCTATGGAAACTGAACCGATCTGAGCAAACAGTGCTGTTAATACTGATACCAGAGGTCATTTATTTCCTGGCGGCACGTACCACTTACGACAACTCTATAATAACGTATCAAACGGGACCAACCTTGCTGACGTCCCTTATAAGTTTTGGTGAACAGAGAGTTATGACAAATGACAGTTTCATAAAAGCTCTCGAGTTGCAATATATAAAGGTCCCTGGGCCTTTACCCGCGGCAAAGCTACGTCCATACATGACGTTTTAGGTCTTCAAGTAAGACTGTCAGGCAAAACTGTTTTAATAGCCCCGTCCACACATGAACTGATACGTTTTACTTGTTCATCCATATGAAGTCAACGCGTACGCCAAATGAAATTGGAACGGCTAGATATTATACCTGTGTTTATTGTATCATGCTCAGAGATTGTGTCTGTTCGCCCCATCTTTAATACCCATTTTGATTGACCTCTTATTTTGTTATGAACATACCTACCTGATTTTAATTTTTTCTCTACTTTCCCATCTAAGAGAGCCTTAGTATGAACTAACATAATATATGAGATCTATAGGCAACAAAATTACATAGAATACTAACTCACTTTAAATATAAAATTAGAAAAGTTTAAATCTGTCTTTTCGGTTTCGGAAAATGGTTAAACTAAAATTAGCTATACTTAGTTACTAAGTTTATAATTTAATTGAAGCCAATACTTTGGAGATATGCCTAAGGATATTTTGAGGAACAGCGTCATGGAGACACCTCTGGAAACAATTGTGCCCGATTAGTTGCCTGTACATCGTTTTCCCGTGGGTTCTCGCATCCATGTTTCCATCGGTAAGCGAGTTTGCACCAGCTATCAAAACTTTATCTCTGATATCCTTCGGCAATTGCAATACTTTGTCGGGACCCAGCCTTTTTACAATATCACCTGAAAAAGAGTAAAATTAGTTAAAGTTTTATATCTACGTTATACGGTACGGGGTGATCACCAACTAGCAATTTTAGTCGCCGCTAGGTGTTCTCCACTAAGAAAGATCTTGCTACTAATATAGGATCGCGAATTCTTCGCCACGTTGTTACCAAAATGGGGAATAATCTTGTGGTAACGATTACGTGCCTGCATGATCCCTGGACCTAATATTCTCACGTTGCACTACCATTACCAGAACGTTCTAAAACCGTAAATGTGTGGTAATTCCAACCAAAATGGGATTTACTTCCATCATGCCTTAAAAATATTTTGATATCTCTCTTTTCCAACTAAAATAATGTATGTTTATTCCGTCTATCATAAATGGACCTTTATCCAAACAATATGTCAGTATATATTTTATATATTATAATATTAAGTAGGTATAGATAAATTGACTTTGATTTCGGTATACACAAAATGATAAAACCCAAACTCGTTCTATTTTTCTATGAAAAATAAAGGGGAGGTAAGATCTAAAAATAACAACGCACTCTTAAAATTAAACCTTATAAAGAATAAAATATTTGAAATTTGAAAAATAATAAAATATAAATATATATGTATTTATTGAAGAAGAGAGAAGAGGCACTTTACCTAGACAGAAAATATACAAGGGCTGCTTGATTTATTAAAAATCAAAATTAGTGTTGTTGGGAAAAACCGATGATTTTAATAATGGAGTACTTGATAGGTACTCGAGCGATTTTATTAATCGAGTGAATCGCTCGAGCGATTAATCACTTGCCATTTTTATAACTAAGAAGAACGTGTTGATAAAACACCGGCGGTTGTTTTTGTAAGTTTTAGAAGTTTAGTCTCAAGTTTTTATTAAGGAAGAACTGTTGATTCTGATTTTTTTTTAAAATTATATGCTTTAATTTTTTAAGAATTTACAATCGCCGCTGGCTAGCCAGTCAAAACAAAACCCATGTCGAATATACGAGGAATTTTTTACCTCAAGTGGTCACACTACCAAGCGGCATATTCCGGTCGGTATCAAGCGAAGCTCGGGTATCGTCGCAGATATTATCTCGAGAGGATATAGATCCAATAGAATTGGTTCAAAATAAAATTTGGTTTAACGGTCCTGAGTTTTTAACAAATGATTTAAAAAATTATATATCTCAAACTAGGCCGGTATTAGACTATCAAATATATTTGACAAAGAACTTTTATAAAATATTTTGTTAATATTTCTTTTATAAAAGTTTATAACTAGTATTACACTGTCAAAGAACTTCGACAATTTTTGAAGGAACTTGTCACGTTTTCACAATTAAAAATGAATGATAGACGTGCATTAGCTTGTCTAGCGTTAAGGGCTGCCGTGATTCCAATGTGTTTAGTATTAAAAAACAAAAAAAAAAGAGCCAGGCGCCTTTGGCAAGACGTACTTTAAGGGGTGTCCACCACAATATCCTTCAGAAGTTACGAGTTGAAGGTATTAGGAGTTATAAAAACTATTTAAGAATGGACGAGGACCCATTTAACTTTATTGTTATAAAGATATCACCATTGATATCCCGACAGAATACACATTTAAGGAATTGTATCAGCGTTGAGGAACGCCTTATGGTAACCCTTCGGTTAATGGCAACAGGAGAGAGTTATGCTAGTTTACAGTACAGCAGTCGCATACCTCAATGTACCCTTTCAGGCATAATACCAGAAACTTGCAAGGCAAAAAATTAAAATAAATAAATAAATATATCCAGTCTTTTATTTCGGTTTTTGTAATGCGGATGTTGATGGTTGTACAATATTTTGAACCTTTCATACTCCGAAATTAGCAATTTTGTTGTTGAAATGCACCAGACAAACTTATTTTCCGCCATGGTATTATATACCAATACCAGTCGCAGTCAATGTCAAATTTATGCCTTATTGTCAGAAAATGAGGTTACTACCGTTACCAATCAACTATAAAATCTTTTATCAAAGATAATCGTCTGTTGTTATCTTTTGTAAAATATCTTTTATAAAATAAATATTTTATAAAAGAACTGATATTACACTTCAAATATTTTATAAAATTTCTTTTATAAAATATCTTTGTCAAATATATTTGATAGTCTAATACCGGCCTAAAACTGATTTAGATCATAAATCGCTACCAGATATGAAAACCTCTACTAATGTTACGTTAACAGTAGCTGAAAATTTAAAAAATAACCAAATCGAAAAGAGAATTGACTGGTTTACCAAATATTCTAGCTTAATTCGATTACAACGAATATTTGCATACATCTACATTCTACAGGTTTAAAAATACAACTTTAAAAAATACACCAGTTATTTCAAATATCTTAACTGTTGAAGAGTTAAATGATAGTTTAATAAAAATCGCACAAAAAGAAACATTTCTTAAAGAAATAACACTTCTCGAAAATCCGAAAAAAATCACTAATGATAGTAAAATTTTAAACCTTCTTCCTTTTTTAGTCGTACATAATGTACTAAGAGTAGGAGGTAGATTCACAAATTCAGAATTAAGTTACGACAAGCGACACCCGATTATTTTACCATACATACATAAACTTACAGATTTAATCGTTACACATTTTCACTTAAAATATTTACACGTTGGCACACAGAATTTATTATCTATCTTAAGGTTAAAGTATGGGCAAGTTAACGTATTATCAGATCGTGTATAAGATGTTTTCGCGTGAAACCAAAACAGACAAAATATTTAGTGGGATCATTACCTACATCTCGAGTAACACCCAGTAGGCCTTTTAGTAATTATGGAATTGATTACGCAGGGCCAATTTATGTAAAAGAAAACACTTCACGAAGAAGTAGATTGGTAAAAACATATCTTTCTATCTTTGCTTGCTTCGCTACGCGTGCAGTACATTTAGAGTTGGTAAATGATTTGACAACTGACAGTTTCTTAAATGCTTCAAAAAGGTTTAGTTCACGACGCGGAAAGCCAACTGACATCTTTTCAGATAACGGTTTGAATTTTGTAGGAGCGAACAATCATTTCTTTATTATAAATTATTAAATGACAAAAGGCATAATGAAATGGTATCCACATTTTTAGCAAATTACCAAATCAAATGGCATTTTATACCTGCAAAATCGGCTCATTTTGGTGGCTTGTGGGAAGCTGCAGGGAAGTCGACCAAATTTCATTGAAAACGAGTATTGGGAAACGCGTCTTTGAGTTATGAAGAAATGTATAAATCAAGGCTTGTTTAAATTCTTGTCCCTTAACTCCAATTTCAACGGACATTCACGACTACTTCCTTTAACCCCATCCCATTTTCTTATCGATGATTCCCTCCTAAGCTCACCCAAACAATATGTCAAAGAAATAAAGGCCAACCGCTTATCCAGATTTGGAACAGATGGTATAAGGAGTACTTAACCAGTTTACAAACCCGAACAAAATGGAAGAAAAACACAGAGAACCTGCTCAAAATCGGTTCCTTGGTAGTGCTAATAGAAAATAATATGGCGCCTTTTACGATGGCCTATGGCAAGAGTAATTCAACTGCACCAGGGCAAAGACAATCTAGTGCGAGTGATATCAGTACAATTACCGAACAATAATATAGTGAAACGCGTTGTTTCCAAAATATATCGAGTGAAAGGTAATAAGTAACAAGCGCTTGAATTTATAACTCGATCAGTCTCTCTAATAATCGAGCGATATCAGTTAAATAAATATATTAAATTTTATTATCTAATCAAGGACGCCTAGATCCAAACTGTTCAAATTTCAATTCGAAATTTACACCTATAAGTTCGCTTATCCTGAGAATTGATGGCGGATGGCCAATATTTGTTTATAAAGTTTAGAAGATCAGATCACTTTGAAAATATGGCAGCTTAATAAGTGCTCCCTCTTTTAAAAATATTTTCAGCCGTGCAGTGTTGTTATTTGCTACTAGAAAGTATTATATATATTTTTCTAGAATCCCTATTAATTAGCTAATAACGTTCCTTATAACTTTCGTATCTGTTATTGTTCTCGAGATAATAATTGATTTCGCTTGTTTTTGAAAAACATGTCCTTCAATAAAAGGGCTGATATTTTCATATTCTGATAAATAGTTGGAAGTCAGGTAATACCCAGAGGCCTTTCATTCCGGAATACAAATATTATGATTGTTTAA
Source organism: Barypeithes pellucidus (assembly GCA_963991005.1). NCBI lineage: Eukaryota > Metazoa > Arthropoda > Insecta > Coleoptera > Curculionidae > Barypeithes > Barypeithes pellucidus. The sequence goes on from OZ022560.1 coordinate 53,701,587, forward strand.
GAAAATAGGTTTTCTAAAATGAATCCGATAAAAGTTCGTGGAAAGCTCCGTTGAAAACTCGTGAAACTGTCTACTTTCTATGTAATATTGCTATACCAATTTAAAGTTTTAAGAAAAATGGATTGAAACAAAAATAGTTTCATCATGGATGATGTTGTTGTTTGAAAATTAATACATTTTACTGAATTCGATAAATAACTCAAATGGTAATGTCACTTAAACTGTGAATCAAATTGATAAAACTGTACATTATTTCATTACATCAATTTAAATATGAGAAAATTCACACATACTTAACAATCGCAATGCAGCAGCTCTAACCACCGCGTTTTGATGTCCGCATCCCCTTGTCGTCACAACCAAAATTACTCTGTTGACTGGCAACTGTTCACACATAACATCTAAAGCGGCATTGGCATCCGCTCTCAGAAACCGATTGGTGTCGGCGGTGCGCTGAAAGAGTGGGGCTGCGATTTCTTCTAACTCCTGAAAAAAAACAACAATTTAAAATTATATTTAAAAAATATACAGGGTATCCTAAAAGGTATATGCGTTAAGTAGGTATATTGGGCCAAAACAAGGTTAGAACTTTATATAAAATTTTGCCTTTTATCCCCTCATTACCAAGCAACAATTGGGGAATCTCTGGGGATGGTTTTCACTAAATATTTTCGAAACTATCAATGATAAAAATATGATATTTGGAAATGTTGGTAAATTTTGTACGCTGCGACCAGGGCCGGCTCGGACATATTTTGCTGCACGGGTGTGACAGTTTTTCAGTTATTTACTACACGCTTTTATACTATAGTCTTTGCAGCGAACCCTCAAGCTTTTTCGACAACTGACATCAGCAATATGCCATCGATCAGCTGTTTGGGACTTAATCAAATACCCCAGTTTTATACGAGCCGCATTAAGCGTGTTGTGCTTTTATATTTTTCCAGTTTGATTGGTGCTAATAAGTTTTAAAAGTGTATTTCCGTCCTTTTAGTATAGTTTATTTTGTTTTGAAAACTACATATAGAGTTTTTTGTGTATTTGTAAACCACAGTAAGTACTAATCGCGTAACGAAAAATGTATAGGTTAATATTTTATTTATCTGTTTTTAGGCGAAAATAATAATTATGGAGCATAATTATTGTCTGCCTTCTACCTCAGCTGATGCCACCGTTAGAGAAACTAAGGTGAATTTTAATAATAATAAAAAAATTTCTAGATGTTTTATTTCTTTCCGAGTGAGTTGAGATTTATTTCAGTTAAATATCAGGTAATATTTTTGTGTGGCGACAGTTTCGTTAGCTGGGAAAGTAGGAAATATCTGCATGATATTTTTAATAGTTTTAATTAAATTTTAATTATTATTATTATTATTATTATGATAATCGCCGAGCTCTAATGGAAAAGCTTTGTGTTGCTCAGAAGAGACGTAGATTTCTTGAAATATATATGGCCAATGAGCAACTTGGTGCCGAAAAAAATTGTCCCAATTTAACCGACTTCGTATCTCTTTACTCTTACCTTTCCCGAAATCCCAATGGGGAAGACCAAAATCCCCATTTCATTAGTTTGTTGCATATATGACTTACGTAACCTACGTATTTGTAGTATACGTAGCCTACGTATACAGAAGAAGGGTGCATATAGAATTTGCTTGATATGATACTATACACTTATAAGTTACTATTGAACATTAAAGTTAAAACAGAGGTAACAAGAGTGAACAGCAACCTTTAAGCAAACCGTATATTTAGTCTTTTAATACAATAACTTTTCCTTCGAAAAGGTCCATAGCTATTTCAGAAATGTGTTTTTGTGCATCCGGTACAAAAACATGGAAATTTTTCCAAGTGATTTGTATTTATACAACAGGGAAAAGAAATGATCAAGGATAACTTTTTCGAAAAATTGAAGATACAATTTATTACAGGTATAGTTAAGTCCATATGTAGACACATTGTATAAAGTTTACAGTAGGTAAAGATGGACATCCATGTAGATACGTACTTCCTATATTTTTGTGAATATAGAGGTACCTACTACACATGTAATTATAGATAATGACTTCATTTTATATATTTGAGTAAATAAATAACAAAAAAATACAATGTGTATGTGTGTTTTATTTCCTATAATAAATAATAAAAAACGTATTTAAAAATATAAATATACTCGTTTCATTTTTAAAATAAACGTACGTACTATTGTAGTACGGTCCTGGAAGGTCCTGGAATGTCATACAAACCTAGGCAAAATAAATAACCAGAAATAAGCAGGCAAGTCATTAATGTCACGTGACACTTGACATATTTTACCTCGAGGGTTCGCTGCAACGACTATAGAATAGGACACACCTAATAAAAGCAAAGTATTATGATGTTATGCTTATGTATATTGAAATTTAGCATTGACGTTTTATTATTATAGTAACAACGTTTTTTTATATTTTCATGGCCTTCCCAGGTATTTTCAAAAACAAAAACTGTATGTCGCAACTTACAGCATGACTGAAAACTGAAACTAAGACGTACCATTAAAAATGCAATTTTAATTCAAAACGATGACTTTCTTCAACTAAGTATGAATTTCGTTACTAAAAAAAGTGTACGTTGAAAGCATTGAAAGCAAGTTTAAAAGCAACACAAAAATTTCTTACCTTGGATAACAAAATTAAATTTTATTTAAATGTGCGTTACTTATTTCACAAAATCTAATTTATATTAAACACCTTATGTTATTCTAGCTTACTTAACATCTTAAGGAGTAGAATGCTAAGCCAACATGATCTCAATTCCATATATTTACGTCCTTTATTTCAACAGTCGAGCTGCGAAATGATTACTTGGTCAGCAAGAGTTTACAATTGGCCAGTAGAAACAAACATATCTAGAAGCAGTTTACTTCAGAGGTCCCAGGGCACTGTCAATTTATGTAACTTGTGTTTTCTTTTACCGAATACAGAAGGTAATCGGCAACAGATGTAGCGGGGGCGGATTTTCACTTCTTTTCCCAGGGCACTGTCACGATTCAGAAATGTTTGCTGTCCATAAGTTGCTGACCAACTAGCCATTTTGGCTGACCGATTACATTTTTCTATTCGCAAAAATAAGAATATTTTGCTAACCAGTTAAATGAAATCCGAACAAACCCCATTATAAATAAGAAATTGCAATCAACAAATAGAATAGTGGAGGTTGAAGGCATTGCGTGCTGATTTTTTACTTTTACTGATTGATGCAAATTTCCGAGTTTAGCTTCGTTTTGCCGCCCCTCATGTTTTGCCGCCGGGGTGCTTTGAACCCGCTGCACCCGGGTTTAGCCGGCCCTGGCTGCGACGATCCCCTATCTTAAAAATGTCTGAGTCGCTTTCGAGATTTAATCAGAATAAACATGCCAACGTCATTTCGTCAAATTTCCAAAAACGAAACTTCGTGAACATGAAAAATTTTATCGATAAAAAACGTGCTCGAGTTATATTACCTTCGAATAAATTGACTTACAATTAATGCATAAAAAAAGGTGAAATTTTATTGTATTAATAAATACTAAATACTCACAATATCTAAACCCCGTTTACAAAACAAGAACAGCTCCCCCGATGTACTACACGCCGTTCTAGAAACTTGCGACCGTAGGTTCTTCACCTGCTTCGCGAGACTCAGGCACACTTGGTGCATCTGATTCTCGATCACCTCGGGATGCTGTCTAATTAACTTTGTTAAACCTTGAAGTCCCTGGACGGTCGTTTCCCAAACGGGATCTTCCATTTGATTGAGGACGTGCTGTAAAGTTTCTTTGGGCTTGCTGGCGGGTCTGCTAACATGTTCTACTATAAAATAATTATACATGAGACGACGAGCGATCACGGAAATTTTGTTTTAAATGTTTTTCCTATTTGCGTTAAATAATAATTTTTACATCTATTATTGCAACCAATTTGTATTACACGGCTATTTCGACAAGAGGCTGTAGACATGATACAAATAACTAAAGGTAAGATATCTAACCGTTCCAATTTCGTGAGCCGCGAGCAGTGACGTCACAGGGAGAGTGATTTTTGAATTTTCTTATGGAGATTTATACGGTATTAGCGTTTTTAATTCTATTTTAAAGGTATTAAAAGGTTTTACGCATTTAATGGTATGTGAAATGGAAGAATAATATATGACAAGTATTTACATACAGGGTGACAAGTATTTACATACAGGGTGACAATTTAAAAACTTGAAATGGCCATATATTAGAAACGAAAAACTGAAGAAAAAAACGCAAAAAACAGTTTCTATAAAACGAAGGGGGAACAAAAACAAGCGTATTAGCCCACCCCTATCTGCAACCCCTTGGACAGGGTGAGATAAACCCTTAAAATCTTAAATAGAAAGGGGGTCGAGTGATACATCATTTTGAAGCTCTTGAAAAATGCTTTCCAATGGTACCATAGAAAGGTACATTTCAGGAAATTCTTCTCTGTTTATTAAGGAAAACAATAAATGAAAAGACAATTTTGAAATTTTTTATTATTAGTTAATTAAATGTTCAAAATGATTTCCGTTGTTTTGAAGACAATAATAAAGCCTACTTTCAAATTCTTCACGTACATTTGCAAAGGTTTCTCTGGATATAGCACGGCATTCCTGAACTATTCTATGCTGAAGTTGCTCTAGTGACTCAGGTTGCGTTTTAAAAACAACAGATTTTAGGTGACCCCACAAAAAGAAGTCAAGAGGTGTTAGGTCCGGGGATCTAGGTGGCCATTCAACAGGACCTCTTCTTCCAATCCACTGGTTGGGATAATTATCATCCAACCACTGCCTAACGGGAACTACATAATGCGGAGGTGCTCCATCCTGTTGAAAATGTAGTAAGCGTTCTTCTAAAGATAAATTTCCGAGTATGTCCCTCTGATTTTTTAATTCTCGCACTATTAGTGGTTCGATAGACCTCTGTAGCATTTCAGCATACCTGTCGCCATTTAAACTTCCTTGTATAAATATTGGGCCGATAATACCATCTCCCAATATACCAGCCCAAACATTAATTTTCTGGGGGTACTGGGTATGCCCTTCTCTAAATACGTGGGGGTTCTCGTCATTCCAGTAACGACAGTTTTACTTATTAATATGCCCATTTAAATAAAAAGTAACTCATCACTGAAGCAAATATTTTTAACTAGTCGAGGTTCTGCCGTAATTCTATCTGTCATTATTTCACAAAACTGTATTCTTCTGTCAGGGTCGTCGTCACCAAGTTCTTGCGGTATGTGCAGTTTATAGGGATAAAACTTATGAATTTTAAGTACCTTTCTTATTGATTCACGATATAATCCAGTTGCTACAGCTGCTTGACGAGTTGATAAAGTTGAATTCATTTCAAACTGCCCCAGAATTTCAATTTGCGCTGCTTCGTCGGCTAGTCTCGGTTGATTTGTCTTTATATTCGCGACAGAACCAGTTTCTTTAAATTTGGCTACTAGGAACATACTCCGGGCCTACATCTTGACCTGGATGCCTTTCGTTAAAACGTTGAGCTGATCTTAAAAAACATTGATCCTGGGAACCATAAATGAAAATAATTTCTACCCGTTCAGCTGTGCTGTACACCATTGTTAAAGATAAGAAGTGCTGCTTTTCGTTTAAACTGAACCGAAAGTTAACTGTTCTTAAAATAATAATACTAGTAGAAGTTACCTTTAAGGTAAATTCTGTGATAATAAAATGCGAATATTTATAAACAAATTTTTTTTTTCGACAAAAAAAAAATAGCAAATAAACCAAAACGAAATACCGAGGCTTAAATTGTTTAGAATTCTTAAGGGATATCTCTTAATATGCCAGGATATTGGTAGCAATCATTTTGAACATTTAATTAACTAATAATAAAAAATTTCAAAATTGTCTTTTCATTTATTTGGTTTCCTTAATAAACAGAGAAGAATTTCCTAAAATGTACCTTTCTATGGTACCATTGGAAAGCATTTTTCAAGAGCTTCAAAATGATGTATCACTCGACCCCCTTTCTATTTAAGATTTTAAGGGTTTATCTCACCCTGTCCAAGGGGTTGCAGATAGGGGTGGGTAATACGTTTTTTTTTTGTTCCCCCTTCGTTTCATAGAAACTGTTTTTTGCGTTTTTTTCTTCAGTTTTTCGTTTCTAATATATGGCCATTTCAAGTTTTTAAATTGTCACCCTGTATATTAATTTTATAGAAATACAACACACATTACAGCTAAAATACCACTAAAATATGAGAAGATTCCGACAAAATTTTAAATCAGAGAAATTGGACCCTTTCGACGATAGCCGAAGCTGCAAGGCGACCCCTCCTCGTTGCCACCAGCGTTGTCTTTTACGATTAATTGTAATATATCCATTACTATTTTAACAATTTTTGAGATGTTCATTATTGTTATGGGGCTCCCCATATAAAATTTATGTTCAATTTGAAGGTGGCCCCCATATCATAGGAAAGTAACTACCTTTCCTTACGTACTCTTCTTAGAGTGACACCGTTTTTTATTATTCTATTAGGTTTCGAACAGTCAACCTATTACTTTTGATCAAAAATTTCTGGCAACACTGGTCGTCACGTAGTGCCGTTTGCCGTAGTTTTCCATGGAAATTTTAAACCAGAAAGTTCACTACAATTTTTTATTCTTTAGTCGGGAGTGTCTTTTAAAAAAAAATTCAATTTTCATAAAATGAGGTGCGCTCTGTTCGGTTGTGATATGGATAACCAGAAAAAGAAATTTGATAGAAATATAAGAAGTTTCCGCCTTCCTAAGGATAAAAACAAAAAATTACAATGGATACGGTTTTATTTATTTTGTTAACATTTACTTGTTAAGTATTTTCCATTAAAGCTATGATATACGTGCCCCAAGTAAAGTGGCCTATTAGAAGTATCTCGAGAACTAAATGAGATTTAATTTAGAAAATTTGGCTGTGGCTATAAGAGATGGTTTTCTACGTTTCTAAAATATTTTGGATGATGCGGTGTTGTCGGATCATACCGAAAGTGGTAGCAACTTCGGAATTTTAAATGAATTACCCTATATATTATATTTTTTTTGGAATCTAGGTAAAAATCTAGAACAGTTTTCTGTATAATATCATATACCTATCTTTAAGACTTTTTGAATTATAAATAATTTTGTGATTTTTTAACGCCGTATCGTTACCTGAAAAGAAAATCGTATCTTTTTAGCGGTTACAGCTAGAAAGCTGAAAATTTTACAATAGTTTCACAAGACCATCGCAATTTTATAATTTTGAACAGTATTGAATTCGTTTTATACAGGGCGTCTACATAACAATATTTCAGAGGCAGATGAATTATTGCAAAAATCTTATTTTTTTTAAATGGGACACCCTGTATTTGATATGTTTTGCTAATAGAGGATCAAATTTTCTATCTAATGATATTATGTGTTCCTATACCTATCTTCACTATTTTCGGACTTATAGCGAAATTTATAAATTATCTTATAAAAATATATTTTTTGGTAGTTGGCTGTGGATTCATAGAAACAAAATAATGAAAAATCAATGTGACGCTATGTCTGTGTTGTTGTAAAAAAAATAGTTAACCAATAAGGAATTTATTAATAAATAAATAAACAAAATGAAAATTACATCAATAAAATAACTAATAACTAAATTGTTTAAAATGCCCTCCGTTCGCTCTTAAACATGTTCATTTGTCACCTCTTTCATTTCTTCAGACCCCAAAGCTGTTCGTACTCGATTTTCTAAATCTTCCCTTGTTGTGATGGGTGTCTTGTATTTCTTTAATCCTATCTCATAGATATAATTCTAGGGGGTAAGATCCGGGACCGCCTCGGTCAATCAACTTTTAGGGAGTCATAGGAGCTGCATCAGGATGCAAAAAATATATTTTTATAAGATAATTTATAAATTTCGCTATAAGTCCGAAAATAGTGAAGATAGGTATAGGAACACATAATTTCATTAGATAGAAAATTTGATCCTCTATTAGCAAAACATATCAAATACAGGGTGTCCCATTTAAAAAAAATAAGATTTTTGCAATAATTCATCTGCCTCAGAAATATTGTTATGGAGACGCCCTGTATAAAACGAATTCAATACTGTTCAAAATTATAAAATTGCGATGGTCTTGTGAAGCTATTGCAAAATTTTCAGCTTTCAAGCTGTAACCGCTAAAAAGATACGATTTTCTTTTCAGGTAACGATACGGCGTTAAAAAATCACAAAATTATTTATAATTCAAAAAGTCTTAAAGATAGGTATATGATATTATACAGAAAACTGTTCTAGATTTTTACCTAGATTCCAAAAAAAATATAATATATAGGGTAATTCATTTAAAATTCCGAAGTTGCTACCACTTTCGGTATGATCCGGCAACACCGCATCATCCAAAATATTTTATAATCGTAGAAAACCATCTCTTATAGCCACAGCCAAATTTTCAAAATAAAATTTCATTTAGTTCTCGAGATACTTCTAATAGGCCACTTTACTTGGGGCACCCTGTATATGCCTTCGAAACATGTATGGAAATTAAAATATTGTTTATTTAACTACTGAAGCAGACTATGAGTTTCTTTAACTTTTCATAATTTCACTCCAGTGAGAGATGGACTATTTAAAAAATAGTTTAATTTGTTTATAACTACTTAGGTCGTATTTTAGCTTTAATCTTTATTGTACGTTCATGAAATAGATATACCTAAATATTATGATATTATTCTTTCATTTCACATACTATTAAATGCGTAAAACCTGCCATTTATTGTTAAATAAAAGTCTTTGTTGCTTTTCAGTATTTGTGTGTTAAATTCAAGTACTGTTCGTGGAAAAAATATTAATTCTTAACTCAATATGGCAAGACTGTGCCAACTCTGCCGTAAACTGGATAAAAATATACGTTTGTCACGTCCGTTGATCGCTTCTTTTTTCTAACAAAGACATATCAAACAGATTATCTGTTAGAATGAAAACAGAAACATACAGAAGATAAAAAGAGATGGGGATTCCATAGATGAAATTTTTTTCTTCTGTTATTTTAATTCAGAATTTACAGCTTGGCACAAAGCAGGAAAAAAATGGATTAAATAACCGCACTGTATAAACAATAATGAAATTCCGTACTCAACTAGTACAGCGAAATACGTTGGTATTACGCCAGATGCAAACCTATGCTGGAAAGCGGGGGTCAAAACTAAGTTAGACTTTTATATAACAATCGTTTATTTTGGGAAAATAAATAGTATATTACGTATCGAGGTGGAAAGTGTTTCATTCCTGTCGACATCTAACATCCACTTCTTATTATTTTGAATTAAAATTATGAATAAAAGATCAATGTCATGTTAACTTTTCCGCAGGTGGTAAAATAACGTAGGTAATAATACACATCAACATGGCTAATATAATTTTTTTAATATAGTTTCCATATCACAACAGTATATTATTTTCAATAACAGAAAAATGCTATCAGATGAGGAATTTGATTTTACTGCTACTCCACCAGAAATTCGAGAAGCAGCAAAAATAGTAGAAGAGGATCTTCTGCCAACTAAAAGCCGCCCGAGATATGACAAGGTATACACAGTGTGTAAAAAGTCCCGGAACAGTCAATTATTTCAAAAATGGTGCACAATATAAAAAAACTTTCTGTATAAAAGTTGTTGGTCTTAAAGAAATTTATTAAACTTAGATCCCTGTAATTATACAGGGTTGCCCAAAAAGTCGTGGTAACCGAAACTTCATTTTTTTTAAATGGAATGACCCTTTTTTATCACATTTTCTGATTCCTCTAAACATTCTAAACAACAATTATAGAACATGTCATATGGCTAAACCTATTAGTTTTAGAAATAATTTGAGTTGAAGGACATAAATGCGATAGGTACGATATTACCTTTTGCATTTTTATAAGCTAGTACTAGAATTTTTTGGCGTCACCGTCAAAGTAAATTCTCAAAATGTCGCTCAGCGAAAGGGAACGTATAACTTTACTAATAAGGAGAGGTTTTGGAGACCGACAAAGATCAGTTATCGAGACAAAGGAATTATTTAATACAACTTTTCCAAACCGAGAGCCTATATCAAAATCTACAGTTGTGAGAACAGTTCAAAGGTTCGAGGTAACCGGTTGTTGCAGAGATAAACTTCGTTCCGGAAGACCAAAGTCGGCAAGTAGTGATGAAAAAAAATTAGAGACATTACTTCATTTTGTTCAGAATCCACATTTGTCACTCAGAAAAGCTGCTACCCAAGTTGATGTTTGTTTTAAATCAATTGACAATATTTTAAAAACCAGTTATTTTCATCCCTATAAAATAACTCTTGTCCAGGAATTATCAGAAGACGATTTTGATCGTAGATTGGAATTTTGCGAAGTAATGATGCAAAAACATGAAGAAAATAACAATTTTTTTAATCAAATAGTTTTTACGGATGAGGCAACATTCATGTTGAACGGGTCTCTCAATCGCCATAATTGTCGTTACTGGGCTGATCAGAATCCACATTGGATGAGAGAAACACATACTCAACACCCCCAGAAAGTAAATGTGTGGGCTGGAATTATTGGCAACAGATTAGTGGGGCCTTTCTTTATAGAGGGGAATTTGAATGCCGAAATGTATCTCCACATGCTGCAAAATGAAATTGTGCCAGCAATAAACAATGAAGTAGGACCACTATTACGCAATACGTGGTTTCAGCAGGATGGAGCTCCTCCTCATTTTGGGCTAGCTGTTAGAAATTATTTAAACAACACTTTTCCTAACCGCTGGATAGGACGAAGAGGCCCCATAGAATGGCCTGCTAGGTCGCCAGACTTAACGCCCCTTGATTATTTTCTTTGGGGACACCTAAAAAATAAAGTATTTGTGACAATACCTGCAGATCTGAACGAATTAAGAGGAAGAATTATTGAAGAATGTGCATCTATTAACCAAGAAATGTTACAAAACGTCATCGACAAATTTTATTATAACCTAGCCCATTGTCAAACTGTGGGAGGAGGACATTTTCAGCATTTAATTAAATAACGACTTACACTTAATTTTATTTTTGTTCTTTTCAAGTTATTGTTAATTTTACTGCTTGTATTTAATAATTTAGTTGTTATTAAAATTTTGACACAACTTGAGTGAGGTTCATTTTACACGAGTTTAATGTCTTTCTTTTAATTTTAACGTAAAACATTTGAGCCGACTCGAAACAATGCAAAAGGTAATATCGTACCTATCGCATTTATGTCCTTCAACTCAAATTATTTCTAAAACTAATAGGTTTAGCCATATGACATGTTCTATAATTGTTGTTTAGAATGTTTAGAGGAATCAGAAAATGTGATAAAAAAAGGGTCATTCCATTTAAAAAAAATGAAGTTTCGGTTACCACGACTTTTTGGGCAACCCTGTATAATTACAGGGATCTAAGTTTAATAAATTTCTTTAAGACCAACAACTTTTATACAGAACGTTTTTTTATATTGTGCACCATTTTTGAAATAATTGACTGTTCCGGGACTTTTTACACACTGTGTATAACTGTTTCAAAGAATAAAATTTGTGTAATGAGTTGTATGTTGATGTATTCGTTTATTATTTTGAGATATTAATTTTTAAGAAAATTACAAAAAAATAATTTACTTTCCACCTGGGTGGAAAGTGCTGCCAACATAACTAGTTTAAAGATGCCTGGCGGATGGAAGTCATCAAACGTTGCTGAAGGATATATTGAAGAATCTCTTAACAATAAGGTGGAGGTGGCAAATAAAATTTTCACAAAATATTCAACAAAATAACCCTACTACCTCGCATATTGTTCAAAATGTTTCTCATAGTTCTAATAGTGTTCCTGCAATTTTCAATAATTCTACTAACTGTCAAATAACTGTGAATATAACAAACTAATTTCAAAATGATATCTGCAATGCATTGAGGTTTCCAAAATATAAATTAATTCCATATGAGCAAGGTGTTTTCAATAATTTATGTAGAACACTAACAAGTGTAAGGAAATATAATTTCCTAACAGTAAGGAAATGAATATTTCCTAACAGTTATTTTTCGTTGCCTAGCAACGATTAAGTGTAGGGAAATGTTCACAAAAATGTCAATATTTCCGATCGATTTTCGGAAAAATTATTTGTTATGTTTCACAAGTTAATATTCAGTTATTTGAAACGCGTGTTTATTTGCAGTGTGCTTACTTGAGAAAAGATTTCAGTCGCGCAACAGAAACTATTGGCATAAAGCTTTCTAATATCGGTGAAGAAAAAAAAAATATGAAATGAAGAACAAAAAGACGATAATTATCATCTATACTGATACATACAAGAAAACATTTCCAAAGAATAAAAAGACCGTTATTTCCATTTTTTATCAGTTTTTTTTCGCTTACCTTCAACAACCCTAGGGGAAGCTTTCACCGACTTTCTGACTTTATGATTTCGGGAGAAACGTCTTTCCAGCTTTGACGACTTTGGTATCCCACTAGGACTTAAAACTTCTTCAACCTGGTGCTGAAGAGAATAATCCATTATACTTAATGGTAACACCGATGGTGGTGTCATTGTTTGTTTATACGAGTCTTCATCACTTACGTTTTCAACGTTATTATTTAGACTATTTTCGTCGTTTCTAGGCGGAGCTGAGCTTGAACCTTTCCTATAAAAATATAAGAAAAAGTCTAGAATTTTCTATACAGGGTAGTGCATCGTTGAACATAGGAAATCCCATGTAATTTTTGAGGTGGCTTAATACTGGCTCCCCTGCACATTTTATAGAATAGAAATACTTGAAGAGGCCGACATAGTAAACCCATGTGTTGAGTTTGAAGACATTTTGACCTAATCTTAAGCTATTCAATGAAACGTGATGGCAAAATCACGAAACCCACAGTTCAGGTAATACAGTAAACACCAGCAAATTACAATTTGACATTTGACGAAATGAAAACTAGTGTCAGTGACAATGGGCGCATTCAGCAGAGCCCATTGTAAGCGATTAGTAATCATCTTATATCACAAATCGATGACCAATCGGACGAATTTAAAAAGCGATTTGTTTCTGAGGTTGATGAATGAAAATTATAAAAAAATGACGAAAGAAGTGAATTATAATTATAAAAATATATTATACACGATCGTCGCTAGTGAAGAGGGGCATTAAAAATCGAGTACCGAAAAAAATTTAATATTTGGTCAAAATATTTAGGAGTGATCCGAACAAACCTGAACAAACCAAACAAAGAACTGACAAGATGTGTTCAGCAGAACTACAAATCGATGCGCATCGTGACGTGATCTATTATAAATCTACACATATATTCAAAAGTTTGATAGATTTTGGCAAGATAATTTCAGGAATGAACGATACCATTTTCACCAGTATCACGATACAAGAGATCATTCCCCTTATGGTTTACACCTAAAATTATTAAAGAGACAAAGCGCAAACATAGACTTCTCAAAAAAATCAAAAAATCCTACTCGCTAGTGCTCCAGCAACAATATAGAGCATTCCGTGCTAGTATTAAGAGAAAGATCAATGTTGCCTATAAAGCCTACATCAATAAGGTCGAAACTTCTATATCCAACGATCCGAATAACTTCTGGTCCTTCATCAACTCAAAAAACCTGCGCTTTACCTGAGATATTCACTGACAACACTACCCAATACTCTAAGCCTAACGATATCGTAAATGCATTTGCAAACTTTTTCAAATCTACTTATTCCACCCCTTCCAGGCAAGCTATTTCACCACACTTATCTATGGAGAGCTCATCTATCTCCCTGGAACACCTTCCTGATGAACTAATCATGAAGTCTCTAAAGAAATTAAAAAATAAGCCAACACATGGGCCCGACAATGTGCCTAGTTTTCGTGTCAGAGACTGTGCCGCTCCCTTTCTTAAACCTCTATCTTTTATTTTTAACCTATCGCTTAAAACTAGTTATTTTCCTGATGTATGGAAGGAAGCAAGGATCACCCCAGTACTCAAAAAAGGTAATGCCAGTGTGATATCCAATTACATACCTATCTCTATATTGTCGGCGTTTGCCAAGGTCTTCGAGATGGCGGTTTATGAATGTACTTTTAATCAGGTAAAACTGCTTATCTCACCTCATCAACACGGTTTCTTCAATGCTCGTAGCACAGTGACTAAACTGGCTTGTTTTACCCAATTTGTTGGGCAGGCTATGGATGACCGCAAGCAAGTAGATGCGATATATACGGATTTCTCGAAGGCCTTTGACAGAGTTGACCACTCCATCCTGTTACATAAACTGGCCGGCTTGGGGTTTGTTAATAAATTTGTCTCTTTTCTTAACTCATATCTTAGGGATCGTGTACAATATGTGATGATTTGTGGTCATAAATCCTTTACTTTTTTAGCCTCGAGTGGTGCTCCGCAGGGTAGTAATTTGGCCCCCTTATTATTCCTCTTGTTTATCAACGACATAAGTTTAAATCTATCCAGCAAAGTACTACTATTCGCTGATGACTTGAAACTTTTCAGAATAATACTTGATATAACGGACTGTATATTATTGCAAAGGGATTTGAACATTCTGGAGATGTGGTGTAAGACAAACAACCTGCCGCTAAATTTAAGTAAATGCTTCACTATGTCGTTTACGAACAAAGCCGATTACGTTTATTTTGATTATACTCTTGACAACACAACCATTGAGCACTGCGGAACGTTTAAAGTCCTCGGGGTAGTTTTCGACAATAAGCTTTCCTTCTCCCACCACTTTAGGAGCATTCACAGCAGTGCGATGAAGGCCTTGGGATTTCTCAAATACCAAAACCCTGAAAACCCTTTATTACTTTTACTTTATTACTTTTTATGGTGGTGTTATTTGGCATCCGGTCTTTCATAAATATATTATTTTGTTAGAGAACGTACAAAGAAAGTTTGTCAAGTTTATCGCCTATAGGGAAGATGGTATATATCCTACCCGGGGCACTAACCAGAATGCACTGTTATCTAGATTCCAGATGCCATCGCTCCTCAACCGCAGATACCTCATGTTTATGCAGTCTTTTATCTCCCAACTCCCTCCTCTAACTTTCTAATTAAAACACCTGTATACCAATCCATGTTGAATTTCAATAATACCCTTAATGACATTGATGTATTCGGTTTGTCCAATACCCAATTTACTAAACTTATAAAGCATAAACTGTTACCTTGATGCAACCATTATTTCTCTCTCTTTTTTTTCTTCTTTTTCCTGTCTCTTGGATTTTTTGTTGCTTATGTATAATTTTTTTTTTCACAGGTCATATTGTCTTGTAATTGGATTTTATTCTGTTAGACAATAAAGATTATTATTATTATTATTTTTTGTAGCAAAAAAAATATTGTCAAGACATTTGTTTCATTTGTTTAAGATAACATTGTTAGTGTTGTATTTTGTTGGTGCTGGCCAGTTAAATCTTTCGGTTCAGTATGTAAAAATGAATCGCCGAGTAATATTTGAAATTGATCGTGCAAGAATAAGTAGCTTTAGTTGAAGAAGGCCATTCCCAAAGATTTGTTGCTGAAATAATAGGGGTTTTTCAAAGTGATGTCTCTCTCATATGGAATCGCTATCTAGAGACCAATTATGTGCGAGACATACAACGAAGTTGTAGAAGGCGTGTTACTAACTGACCGCTATATTACGTTAACAATTCGGAGAAATCGTACTATGCCAGTCCCACAACTTCAGAGAGATGTTACGCATGCAATTTGAGTTCGCATATCCGTCTCTACACTAAGAAGACGAATTCTTGAATCCGGTTTAAGATGTCGGCGACCAGTAGAGTTCCACAACTACAATATGACCACCGAGTTCGTCGACTGCAGTGGGCTGAAACGCACATTCGCTTACCCGAACAATTTTGGAATTCTGTCCTATTTTCCGACGAGACCAGGATTTGTCTGATAAAAGATAGTCGCTGGATTCGTGTTTGGAGAGAACCAACAAGAGCCGCTCAACTTGCCCACGTTCGCCCCTTGCCTCCATTTGCCGGAGAAAGCGCGATGTTTTGGGCAGGTATTAGGTCTGACTAGCGTACTGAGTTAGTCCACGTTCAAAGCACAATGACTGGCGACAGTACAGACGGACAGTACATTAGGGATATTCTACATCCTTATGTTATAACGTGGAGAGGGGCTGTTGGTAACAATTTTGCGTTTATGGACGACAATGCCCCGCCCCATCGTACTAGAGCTCTGGATGAATATCTAGCAAGTGAGGGAATCAATCGCTCGGAGTCGCCTGCTTTGCCCCCTGACGTGAAACCGATAGAACATGCTCTCTAGGGCAGTTCGCGTTAGCAAATCCTCCTAGAACTCTCCAGGAGCGTGTCATCGCTGCTTCCGAGGAATGGCAGGCTATTCCATAAGAACGGATTGCTAACCTTACGCACAGCATGCGGCGACGTCTTTAAGCTTGCATTGAGGCCAGAGAATTAAAGATCTCGTATTACAGAAACCGTTTTTAAAAAGACTAAACAAATTATTACCACGAAGTTCTTTATTCCAATAATATCTTATTTTCTACATTACAGGGTTTATATACCAAAGCGGTGACAATGAAAGTACTTATCACTAACAACTATTTTCTAACACATTATCTTAATGGTAATGGGCGAAAGTGCCATTGAAAGGTTATAATGTAGGAATGTCTGGTTCCTTAATTAGAGGAGGAAATACACTTTATTAGAAGCTAAATTTTTTAAATTTTACCAATTATACAATATAAATAAATTTTACTTTTGTTAAGTTTTTTTTTGGAAGGTTTAAAATGTTGTGGTAAAATAAAAAAATTTAAAACTCATTGATTTTTATTTTAAACTTATAAATGAATTAATATGTAGTGTATTTTCACCATGACGTAATTACTTATTCGAGAATCAGAGTGATGCAAAACTTTTGAATCTATGTGTATTATAAATCGATGGGATCTGTTGAATGTAGCTATTGTTTTCATTATTCGTTATGTTCAGCTTTAAGACAAATATTACCTGAACTATGAGAGTTTCGTGATTTTGCCATCACGTTTAATTAAATAGCTTAGAATTGGTTCACCAAAACGTATTCAAACTCGGCACATGGGTTCACCATATCGGCCTCTTCAAGAAGTTATAATGCAGCTGTTCTATAAAATGTACAGCGGAGCCAATATTCAGTCACCTCAAAAATTGCATTGGATTTCCTATGTATACGATACTATTCTTTTTAAAGAAATATCAAAGTTAAAATATACCGAAGCTAATATTTTATGTCGACGGGTTTGTCGGGTTTGTACAAGATTTTAGCATACTAAAACATATTGTAGTATATTTTATAAAAAACGTACATTTCGGGCATAATATTACGACTGAAAATAAAGTATTAGAAACATTCTAATGTCGGCATCTTTTGTTTCACAAAAAAGTAGCATATTACTGCGAACACCGCATCTTTCTATCTTTACTAATACCCTGTAAAACCACCGAAAAATGGACACCATGTACAGGGTGAGTTCTTTAAAGTACTAATGATGAAATAAGGATATATTTAAGCACATTTTTACGTTTACCCCTCTCTCTCTCTCTATTTAGAGGGGTAGGGTGTAACTTTGAAATTTTAAATAGGATGATAGGGCATTTTGTTTATAATTTCCAATTTACGTAAAAATCTATACAGGGTGTCCCAGAATATGTGGGCAATCTTCCGGGTTCAGATAAAACACTTAAAAATAACAGGAGACGTTCTAAATGTTTCTTGCTACGGCCTCCCCTACGGAGATACGGGTCCATAACGGACGTCCCCGGAAATCGTTGTTTTTTAAATAATTTATTAAATACTAGGTGTAATTTAATAATTTTTTAGTATAATGGTTAGTAGATGAGTCTCCTTAAAATTCGCCCTTTTAAACACATTTGGCTTATTTAGTTTGCTAATGACGGACTAGACGTAACACAAAAATGCGTTTTTTTGGTACACCTTGTATGAAGGAACGACACTAATATTTTTGGATACTCTAAACCTTAAGTTGAAAAAAAGGTACTCTTGATCAATGTCGATAAAGTGATCTGTTTTGGAAAAAAATATATTTTTGTTCAATATGGTTTCGTGCATTAGTTGTTCTTTTATGTTCATAAAATTCCCTCATTGTTGCTATGGTTTTTTCACATGTACCGATTTAAATAAGAATATTTATGCCAGTGTCAGTTTATGGTAGTTTCTTTAAATTTACGGTTTTTCTTCTTTGCCTTATTAGTTACTAACTTAGTATAGTAAATCATATTGAACAAATATATCTTTTTTTTTAAACAGTTTATTTTATCGACATTGATCAAGAGTGCCTTTTTTTCAGCTTAAGGTTTAGAGTATGCAAATAATAGTGTCGTTCCTTCATCATACAAGGTGTACCAAAAAATGCATTTTTGTGTTACGTCTAGTCCGTCCTTGGCAAACTAAATAAGCCAAATGTGTTTAAAAGAGCGAAATTTAAGGAGACTCATCTTGTAACCATTATACTAAAAAATGATTAAATTACACCTACTACTTAAAAAATTATTTAAAAAACACCGATTTGCAGGGACGTGCGTTATGGGCCTGTATATCTGTAGGCGAGGCCGTGGGAAGGTAATGTATAGGTACTTACTTCTCCTGTTATTTTTAAGTGTTTTATCTGATCCCGGGAGATTGCCCACATATTCTGGGACACCCTGTATAATATCTACACCAAATTTTTTTTCGGGTTCTTTCGGGTCTGTTTTTTGTTTTACCTACATCGCCCAAATTGCATGGGAATATTGTCAACCGTATTCGAGACATCGTCCTTTAATAGTTTAAGAAACTCACTTTGTTATTCATCGATTTTGGAGACAGGTTACGCAACTGAGGAGAGTATTAAGTATATCGATATTACATTTAAAAACAAATTACCTTATTGGATTTATTTCGGGTAAGAAGTTTTGTAGATCTACAACGGACTTGGATTTCCTATGAACTTCTACCGTCGACGGTCTTGATGGAACTAATATTATGCTAGCAATGGAAGGAGATTTTGGTTGTGCAATATCTTCGTTGTTATTTATATTTATGGATTCTACTGACGGAAAATTATCGTTTATAGGTTCTCCCAAACCATCGTTAGTTTCCGCTAAGCTAAGTGACTTTCTCTGGAAAGAAAAAAAAACATACTTAATATTTAAGCTATAATGCCGGAATGTTAGCATGTATTTTAGTTTCTAAAATCATTATACAAGCAGAAACAAAAGCTAATTTATTACCCTTAATCTCTTAACGCCTTGTTGAAAAATTCGGCGGTAGACTTGTTTTAAAGCGTGACCTTTTCTTAACACAATGTTTTTTTGGTTTAGGTCATTATCTGCCTTTTGAAAGAAGATACACATTTTTAAAAGCAGTATGGCAGTTTCTCAATTTGTTTCACAATTCAGGACATTATTATATCGAGTAGTATGAAGTAATATCCTAAAATTAATATCGCGTGTTCTTATCTGTTCTACCATGCTATGTGGCATGCTTTCAATGCAGTTTTGAGTTGCTTCTTGAGAAATATTGCCCCATTATTTCCGAAGGGGAATTGACAATAAAATTGAAAAACTGCAATTCTTTTTTTTAAATATTTGTATCTTTTTAAAAGCAGAGATCGTGAGATTTTCTAAAGATATTTAAGCAAAATCTAATT
Source organism: Barypeithes pellucidus (assembly GCA_963991005.1). NCBI lineage: Eukaryota > Metazoa > Arthropoda > Insecta > Coleoptera > Curculionidae > Barypeithes > Barypeithes pellucidus. The sequence goes on from OZ022560.1 coordinate 53,721,294, forward strand.
TTTATGTTTTCGTTCTTTTGTTTCCTGATTCTATTTGAAGATGTATGCGAAATTAAATTTCATATTCTCATTGCCTCTTTTTCACCTCTATAGTATAATTTCATTAAATTTTAAATTCAACGTTTCGTTTTTTCGCAACCATCATCAACTTTTTTTTTTTAAATAATAGTAACACTTTATTTTATGTTTTATGAACTTCAGTTTATATTCTGAATGCAACGTTATAAATGTGCCTAAGTCCGACGCTCGATCATCGCCTTATACCATAGCAAGGCACAGCCTTCGCTTGAGCTTCGCACACTAGTCCCTCGACATCGAGATATAAACATGGACTGTGCGTATATGAGAATGCATATAGATTTTTTGATTATATCATTACTTGGATTTTATGTAGGAGAACACTATTTAAAACAACAATTAAAATGTTAAAAATTATTCCAGCTTACCTTATTGTTTTCTCATTAATTAATTACGACCCTGTTTAAACATATTTTTTAATGTGACATCCTGTATATTAACTGATTTTCCAATTTCACGTCAAATTCTGAACATGTACCAGTTTGTTATATTAGCGTCTAAAATAATATCTTCTTCATCGGAAGAAGAGGACAACGCACAGTCCATGTTTATATCTCGATGTCGAGAGACAAAGTGATCGACAGGCAAGGCAATGAGGGAGGGTCACTGCCAGAAGTCGACCACGGTGCCAAATTATTCATTTTAACAGAAAAACGAAAAGTTCTTTCATATGCGCCTTTATTAATCCAAAATTAGTAATTCTTGTTTGACCTTATGGTTTAAAGAATAAAGTAAACGTAGCAATAGTGTAAATATAGCGTCAGAAGATGGATGTGTTCGTTTCATCTCCAAACTGCAAATAAATTGATGATTTTCAGTAAAAACATTCACGTCACTAAATAGCTAATCACATTTCATATATAACTTTTTCTAGTAATATTATATTTTTGTCTAGTTTTATATATTATGATGAAAGTAATTCGTGTAAATTTAAACCACAATCCCGCTTATTCCAATTAATTTTATTGTGGCCGACTATTAGTTTGCTTTTTCAAGAAAAATTCTAGTGTTGTGATCGCTCGAGCAAAAAACCGCTTGATCACTCGATTGTTGAAATAACCGACTTTCACTCGATACCCGAGCTTCGCTTGACGCCGGCGGAAATATACCGCTGTAGTGTGACCGAGTTAAAAAACTGCTCGTATATTCGAACAGTTTTTCGCTCGATAGGAAATACTCTAGTTATAAATTCAGGCGAAAAACCGAAAAATATCGCCGGTTACTTGATAGACGACCTTCGGTGTACGGACTGCGCCATCCGATTGGCGACGTTCGAGTTTGACGCTGAGCAAGTACACGACATACGTCTTTCTTAAAGGCACATAAACGAGAAAGTGCATATAAAAAGTATGCCGAATTCCTTAGCGGAGTCATCGCGACATGCATTTTGTAAAGTTTTGTTTTAACTGGCTAGCCAGCGGAGTAGTTTAGGTCTCCGATTGTAAATATTAAAAAATTAAAGGATATAATTTTAAAATTTTAATTACTATAAAGACGAGAAAACTTCTCAAAAATAACATAATAATAGAAATTGTTAATGAAAAATAACAAATATATAGGAAAATTCGTTGGTAATCTTATAGTAAACATTTTTAAATCTAAACAGGAAATTCTTATTATTAAACTCAAGAAGAGTCTTAAAGTCTTAAAAATAACATACATTATAGAAAATGTTAATGGAAAATAAGAACACAAGCAAAATAGTTAAGAAAACATAGGTAATTAAAGTAAGCATTCTTAAATTTAAACAGGAACTTTTAGGTAACTATGAATAATAACCAATTTTTTTATTTTGCCAGCCGCGTAACTAAGCGTAAATTTTTGAAGTGCACACAGTGGGCACCTGATAATTTAAAGTGGAAGAATTTGACAATCTATTTTAAATATCTACTTATTTTATGCTCGTCGATTGAGGAAGTTGTGAAGAAAAATAACTCTTGGTAATACTTTTTGTTCGGGTTAAAAACGCACAATAATAAACCTAACAATAAATACATATTTGGGTGATTTTTTGCAGTTTTTTTGTTTGGTATCGAGATACGTGGTAAAAATTCATTATTCACAAATAAATAAATTTCTGGAATTTTTTTGGTGGCTACTACAATTTTTTAGATAAACCTGTGCCCACCCGTAGTTGCGTGCCTGCTAAATACCCTACCCGATCACATGTAAATGGCTAGGCTGCCGGTGGAGCAGTCGGTGACGTCATCGCTTTGGTGAATTGAAATTTCAAGCGATTCACTCGATTATTAAAATCGCTCGAGTATCAAGTACTCGATTACTAAAATCATCGGTTTTTCCCAACACTACAAAATTCTTTACTCGGCCGGGGGCCACATACTGGGTATTTTCCAAAATAGTCTGTTTAAAGGCATATTATCAGGAGTATTGTTATTTGCTTAAAAATACCTGCCATAGAATTGGCGCAAAAATTTATAAAACCCAGTAGTCGGCCGTTTAAAAAAACTGTTGTTCTATTTGGTCGACTATAAATAGGACACCCAATATTTTGACTTATCTGTTTAAAGTAAATACTTATACGTAAGTATTTATACCTATTTGCCCTACTGGACAGAAGATGTCCGATCTTAGATTGTTAGTGGCCGACTTCTAGGAATATTGTCATTTTTAGGTACTTTCTAATATTATAATATGATGAAATTATTTTATTGCAAAAAATCAGAGAAATCAAATTTATGTAATACTTTATCATGCCTGTTGTACAAATTTCCAGTTATGATTCCAAGGTCTAGTTTTTTAATGTATTTACGTATTACAGTTGTACGCGAAATGGCGGACTACTGGCGCATTTACCCTATCGCACCTATTATTTATTATCATTACTTTTTGGTGTGAAAATGATGGGTTTTTGATGAAATATAATTTATGTTGCATTATTATTCCAACTAAGGTATAAATTCAACAATAAGAACAAAAATATTTTCCATAAGGTGCTTATTGGCATTGAAAATAAGTTGTTTAGTCCGAAACGTCTAATAATAGAAATAGGTGTAATATACCGCTGGATTCAGAATATACAGTGGAGTTCATAAAGTATAAAATAAGATGTTACTATTTAAAAAGTTGATAATGGTTGCGAAACAAACGAAAAGTCGAATTGAGAATTCAATTACATTATTTATAGAGGAGAAGTGGCCCTGAGGATGGGAAATTTATTTTTACATGTCTCTTCAAATAGAACCAGAAATCGTAAAATTGAGTTCTGCCCAAATATATAGCTTCGGAAGTATTACGCTTTTTTAAATTTGACAACATGACGTCACAGAACTCACTAATGCCCACCTTTTGTCTAATTTGATAATTTCTGTATGTCGTAGGGTTAACGAGATCCCTGTAGAGTGCATTTTTATCTGGGACACCATGTATACACCGTGTCCAATATAAGGAGGGTCAGTACAGGGATCTCGGAAACCGTAAGAGATACGAAATCGGTTAAATGGAGATAAAGTTGCGCATTTACGTGCCTAATAATATGCCGTACGGTTCTGTTTTCCTGATATTGGAATTAAAGAGCTTTTTTTCTTCCGAATGCAACGATGTATGATGCATTGTGGTTTAATGACATTTCGAGGGTTTTTGAATAACATCAGGAGATTTTGGGATACGGTCCTGTATTTCTCCTAATTTTATAATTAATATCTCATAAGTAAGCTCTAAATTTTTATTTATGTTGGACTAGTTCAATAAATAACGAATAATTTAATAATAAACCACAAATAAGTGAACAAAATACAGAGACATTATTTCAAACTTCTGTTGATTCGGGATTTACTGGAAAACTGATTGGCACCTATTCTGAAACACCATGGCCAGCACGTTCGCCTGATATGACATCGTTAGATGTTTTCCTCTATGGGTATGTCGAAAATTATGTTTATAAACATAACTTCGAGATAGACGAACTTGGGAGGTTTGCGCTTGAAGCCTTTGAAAGTATTACGCCTGAAATGTTGTCAAATGTTTTAGAATCGACAGTTAGAAGATGTTATTTGTGCTTAGAAAATAACGGAAATCATTTTGAACACCTGATTATGTAGTTCCTTACCTTTTTCGTTCTTCGTCTCATAAAATGTATAAAATTAATCAAGACCCTCTTTATTATCGAACATTTTCATTACTGAGGAGAGCCTCCAAACAGTTGATTTTTTAGGGATTATAAAGACTATATTAGTAATATTGAAACTGAAATCAATTCAAACTCAAAAATGTTCTGGCAATTTATGAAAAATAAAAGAAAAGCAATTTAAATTTTCCTAATTCTGTGTTTTATCTCAATCGCTTTGCAAGCGAGGGTAAGGAAATTTGTGACTTATTTGCAGATTATTTTCAGGAGGTATATGTTCCTGGGCAGCATGGTAATCAACCAATATTTTCTGATACTATTGGTAATAATCAACTTTTAATTACAGAAAAACAAATATGTGATACCATCGCTGCTCTGGATCACAAAAAGTGTCCCGGTCCAGATAATATTCCTGGCATATTTATTAAACAATGTAGTGCTTATCTTGTTAAGCCTCTTTTGCACATATATAACCTCTCATTAATACAGGGTATTTTTCCTACAATGTGGAAAACATCTCATATAACTCCTTTACCCAAGGGAGGTGATAAACATAACGTTAAAAACTATAGACCCATAAGTAAATTATGTATTTTTGGGAAAATATTTGAAAAAATTATTCACAACATTATATTGGAGCAAGTTAAAGATATTATTTTAAAACAACAACACGGATTTTTTCCACGTAGGTCCATACAGATTTTATTTTGGGAAGTATGGATGATCGGAAGCAGATTGATGTTGTGTACACGGACTTCAGTAAGGCATTTGACAAAATTAGTCATTCCATACTGATGGAGCGTCTTGCTGAGGTCGGTGTGCATAGCAGCTTATTGAGATGGATTTGGTCCTATCTTAGTGATAGACGACAGATGGTCTCCGTTGGTGGTTTCTATTCTAAACCTATTAACGTGCCGTCTGGTGTGCCTCAGGGCAGTCACCTTGGTCCCCTGTTTTTTTATCATATACATTAATAACATACAACAATGTTTTAAATTTTCTACATTTTTGATGTACGCAGATGACCTAAAATTTTTTCGAATAATCAGGGTGCCAGGGGATTGCCATTTGCTGCAAGATGATCTTGATGCCTTGGTAAGATTCTGTGAAGGTCAGAGTTTATTTCTTAATCTAGGGAAGTGTGTATCGATTACGTTTACCAGAAACAAGAATGTACACAATTTTCGTTATACTATTAATAATAGTGATCTCGAATCAGTCAATGAAATACGTGATTTGGGTGTTATAATGGACACTAAGCTAATTTATAGTTCTCACATTGAACAGGTTATCAATAAGTGTAATCGATTTTTAGGATTTATTATAAGAAATAGTTTAAATTTTAATAGTCCTCACACAGTTCTAAAATTATATTATGCGTTTATATTTAGTAAACTTAGTTTTGCATCGGTTGTTTGGAACCCTCAGTACGCGGTTTACCAGCGAAGGCTGGAAAGTATTCAAAACAAATTTTTACGGTTCTTATCACGAAAAACAGACATAGCTATAGTCAATAGCAACTATAAGCCTATAATGGAAAAATTTTCTGTAATGCCACTTGCTGAGAGACGAGTGGTTTCCGATGTAGTTATGATCTACAAGTTGGTGAACGGTCTTGTTGATTCGCCAACGCTGAGGTCAAAGTTAAGCTTTAATGTTCCGGTTAGGGACTTAAGGCTTCAAAATACTTTTAATATTCCACTCAGAAACACAAATTCTGGAAAAAACTCTCCTCTCTGTAGAGCGACTAGAGCATGTAATAGGCTTTCTTTAGGGATGGAAATGTTCGATATGTCTATAATTAGATTTAAAAAATGTGTAAAATCAATGCTATAAAGGTTCATAAATTTTAGGTTAATATAATTTAATGTATACATTTTGTAAATAAATAAATAAATAAATAAACTTTACCTCCATTTAACCTACTTTGTATCTTTTACGGTTTTCGAGATCCCTGTACTGGCCCTCCTTTCTTGGACACGGTGTATTTGTTTTAATAGTAATATTAATACATTCATAATATACAGGGTTCTGCAAATGTTCTGGAATGGCTTAATTACAGAAGAACAGAACGTGATATCCGGGGTTTCGACATTCGGTAGGACTAAAATTTTACTATTTGACTGTGTCTTTCATATATCAGTAACGTCATCAACTGTCAAGGGGTGACGTTACAATTTTTTTTTAAATGGAACACCCTGTATATTCACCCTACTATTCTGAATTCTCAGTAAATTTAAAACATTTATTCTAGAACATACGTCTAAATTCAATTGTTTCGGAAATATTTACAATACATTTTATTTTAAAAGATAAGTAACGATTTTTACCTGAACGAAAATTTAAAATAAAAGTTATTTAACTAAATATTCAAAATGTCGTCATTCAGCCACTCCTAATAGTGTCCAAGTCCCAGAAAACTGGGAAAGCACGTTTTGCAAATGTGGATGAGAAATAGCTTGAACAGTATGTACAATTTTATTTTCAACATCCTTCAATCAGTTTTCGTGCGATATACGACAGTCTTTAAATGATCACAAAGGTAGAAATCTAAAGGTGTTAGATCTGGAGACCTAGGGAGCCATTCAATGTCCCTTGCGTTCTTATCCACCTTCCAGGAAACGTTTCATCCAAATAGATTAAAATTCGGTGGCGCTCCATCTTGCTTAAACCAAATGGCATTCCGTATTTGTTCGTTATATTGATTATGTAAAGAAATTCAATTTGGTATAATTCTATTTCAAGGTTCGAGGAAGTAAGAAGCAAAATTTTATATGCTCATCAACACTTATAAAACATGCTTTCCCAATTATTTTTCATCACTATTCCTTACCGGTTCGTTGTCCAACGTTTGCAGGAACCCCTCCGACTTCACCGAATACGAGTCCACACAATCCCGCGAACTATTGTTGACTGACGAATCCAGGACCTCCGGTTCTTCTGCATCGGAACTGAGCCGCTCCTCCGTATCCATTTTAATAAAAGCGGGCTGGTGGGTATCGGGGGGAGATGGAGTAAAATAGCCCGAAGACTCCGAGCCGGAGGACCGGGGTGGCGGCAAGGGTAGGGAAATAAGGCTGATCGAGTCATTGTCCGGTGGAATCGTCTGCTCTCGCGGTGATATTCTCGTGGATACTGGGGTGCGTTGTGGACTTGAGACTGCGGTCCTGAAAATAAATAATAGTCAAGCTTAAACTAACAGACATGGTGAGTTTTTTTAAAAGTGTTAGGTGATACAACTAAATGGCTATTTATATGCCAAGAGAGGAAATAGTGCTAAATCATTTTGTAAATTTCCAGACTTGATTTTCAATCGGGCTGAAGTCTGCAGAATGTGGTGGTAATGCAGTGGCGGCTCGTAACCTATGATAGAGGGGGTTCACAAGTATGGTGAAATTATTTTTAAAATTTTATTTTTGTGTAACGAAGAAACAATTACTTTCTCGGCATTTTAAATGTAGAAAGAAAAAAAGTAATAAGAAAATGCGTTAGGTAAAACATATTTTTATTTATTTTTTAATTTTACACAAGGAAATACAACTTTTGGAAAATAAGAAAGGTTTTCTTAGTGTGTATAGCTGTCGGACCTTAACGTCGTCGCAAGCAACCCTCGTAACAATATTTATACAGTCCACTACTAATACAACTAAAGCCATCTAGGAGCTATCAAGAAAACTGAATGATGTCCAATACTACTACCACCATCTACGAGTTATCAAGAAAACCGAATGATGTCTAATACCACTAAGCCATCTACGGCTATGCCATTAGGCGCAACCAAGACGAGAACAATAGTTAACTGTTTCATGACGAGAACGAATCGAGCCACGAGACTGAGAATTTGGCATTCTTCATATTTTCAGTGTTTTTTAGTTTAAATCCTTAAATAAAATGGTTTAAATCATATCGAGTATCATTTATCGAAATACACAACATTTATCGACCCTACGCAATAGTGCTTAAACGTAAAGTTCATTCTTCGGTTCTTAATTGTAGAAAATTGATCAATAACAGCCTCATTAAGTTTGGAGTACCCCCTATAAATTTTTTTTCATTTTTAAACATTCTAATTAAGTTCCTAGATTTACCCTTTGTGGCCTGAGTTAAATTAATTTCGGGTTTAGGTGTTCCCGCATTCTTCACGTCAATTTTTTGCTCCAAACTCAAAGAGTTAAAGTTATTTCTTAAATAGTCCACCGTCAACTATTCATCTTAACTTAATAAATATATAATATTAAAATATTAAAACATACACGCTCGATCTAACTAGATGCACGAACAGAGAACAGCGCGGTGCACACAAAAACTGTGCGTCTTGTCCATGTTAAATCGCCATAGCCCCGCTATCCCCCGCTGCCACCCGCCACCTGTTACTACAGAGAAACTGCATTACTTAAACGCATGTGCGAGCAAGTCTCGTCATAATCGTCATTTACCTCGACCGAGGCACGGTTGCCGGATCTATTTGATTCATTTTGTTTTGAGGGTGCACGTGCGCATGTTCTCCTGTGGAAGAACAGCCACTGTGGCAATGCTAAATGATTTAACTCTAAGTTGTTAATTCAGTTCCGTGAGAACGCCCATTGTTGAACACTTTAAGTTACAACAGCTGCAAAATTTGCATGGTTTAATTTAATAATTAATATCTTTCTGATTTTACGGAATAAATAAAAAAACGATTCCAAAAAGGTTTCGGCAGAACCTAGGAAGCTTTCCAAAGGATACCCTAGAATAAGTTACAAATCATATTACCAAATTTTGTGGCACATACAAGATTTTTTAAATTTGCAATGCTTTCTAAAACACCCTGTATAATACAGAAACAGGTCTTTTTTACAGGTAAATTAGGGTCATATCAATGTCGACAAAATTCTCTATTAAACCCGGGCAGAGCGATCCCTAAAACTGGTTGCTACTATAAAATTTATCCTGAAAATAAAAATTTTCAGTTGCATAATCATTTTTAAGTAGAATATTCAAACTTAATTGACACCCAGTTGCTTTAAGCTGTATTTTCCCGTATAATTTTTTTTATATGCAGTTTTAATTATTATTATTTTCGCCGTTAAATAGGTTTTCCGATTAATATTTTTTAGTGTTGTGATCGCTCGAGCGAAAAACCGCTCGAGTACTCGATTATTGAAATAACCGACATTGCTCGATTATTAAAAAAAACTGCTCGAATTATAAATTCAAGCGGGAATCGTCACTTGTTACTTATTACCTTTCACTTGATACCCGAGCTTCGCTTGACGCCGACCGAAATGTGCTGCTTGGTAGTGTGATCGCTCGATGTAAAAAACTGACAGTATATTCGAGCAGTTTTTCGCTCGATAGAAAATACTACTCTAGTTATAAATTCAAGCGATAAATCGAAAATAATCGCCTTCCACCCGAAATGTGCCGATTGGCAACGTTCGACTTTGACGCTCAGAAGGCTGACATGGCATACCTCTTTGTTAAAGGCACATAAACGAGACGGTGCATACAAAAAGTATGCCAGATCCCTTGGTTGATTTATCGCTACTGGGACTGGCTAGCCAGCGGCGATTGTAATTTTTTAAAAATTAAAGGGTGTAATTTAAAAAATAAATCAACTGTTCTTCCTTAATAAAAACTCTAGACTAAACTTCTAAAACTTACAAAAACAACCCCTGGTGTTTTATCAACGCATTCTTGTTAGTCATAAAAATTTCCAGTCATTAATCACTCGAGCGATTCACTCGATTATTAAAATCGCTCGAGTATCAAGTACTCGATTATTAAAATCATCGGTTTTTTTCCAACACTAATATTTTTACCGGGATATTATTGCCAAAATGCTTAGTATTCAGATTTAAAAAAATATTTCTTAATTTTAAAAAAAATGTATTGTTGAATTTAGGTAAAATTTGACTTCACCGTAAGTTTTTGCTTCAATAAAGAGAATGACAAATTAAATGGGACCATGCGGCTTTTGTTAACTGTCAAGATTGACATTTTCTCCTCGAATTCTCGAAAAATGGCATTTATTGATCAAATCTTCACAAATTTTATTTCGAAAAGTTGTTTGTATTCTAATTTCATGTCCACGTACCGAATTTGAATCACTTATGGTAATTTTTGTTTCCTACTAGTTTTGTTAAATATCAATTTTCTTTAAAAACTGAAGTCGGCCCTGCCACCGTAAATCTATTTATTTATACGATACTCATCGTTTGAATTCATTCTTCATACCAAAAATTCTACGAAAATATTCAGTTTCCTCAAAAAACTAAATTGCAGTTTAAAAATGTTGCAATATGTGGAGCAAACTCCTCATAACTTTAAAGATGTAATCAACGAAAAGGAGAGTCTTGTTTTTTAAATAAGAAATACGTTGAAAAAAATGAAAATATTAAAATAAAAGTCCCGTTATTTATAATTAAGTAAATAAATAGGTTGCGGTAGTCTGGTCGACTTCCGTTTTCAATGTTATTTGCCAAAAATAGATAGGAAACAAAAAATTGTCATAAATTTGGTACGTTGGTACGCATATAATTACAGTACAAACAACTTTTTGAAATATTTTTTTTTTTTTTAAATTCGATCAATAAATGCCATTTTCCGACATTTTGTGAAGAAAATGTGAAATTTTACAGTTAACAAAAGTCATAGGGTTCCATTTAATTATAATTTTTGGTCTTTATTGAAGCAAAAACTTATGGTAAATTTATATTTTGCCTAAATCGAAAAAAAAAATTTCCCCGTATGGTTCCAACTTTAATGGTGACATTTTATTACTATCTTAATATCAGCCAACAATTAATTAAGCAACAAAACCAGTAAACATTAGGGCGCTACTGTAATAATATGCAGTTGAAGTTACCCCCATTATAGAGACCTATCTAGCTACCCCGATCGTTAATCTTTATTTTACTTGATTTTAATCAAATAACTTTAATGGGCTATTGTAAGCCAAGGCCAAGCCGCAGGAATCGATGGAAAATCATAATAATGGGGTAATTTTTGCAACGTGTACATACACCATTATACAAAAGCTTTGTTCTATTAAATTGGCAAGGCATATAGGATATTTCGTAACCCCACTACCCAACATAGTATAAGGACAATGCTCTAAAATAATCATAGAAGTTAAACACCTAATGTTTGCTATTATTTAATAAAATAGATTGTTATTTTTGAAAAATAATAATAAGTAAGGAAGATTATGTTAAAAAATTAAATTATCAAAAAAATCTGTCAGTGTAATATTATTAACGAAAGAACTTTTTTAATGTACTTTGTAATTGGCTTGATTATTGTATAATCGGCAAACATGTTTTCTACATTTTTACTATTTTATAACAGTAGATTACGTTAGAAAATAACTACAATAAAATCACAATGCTTTAATCAAAGATATTACAAACTACAGATGGAAAAATGTACATTTCTAGCCTATGCAACGACTGCAAACAGTCGTTCCCACCACTTTCGGTCATTATTGCAGCCAGATTGACATATTTATAGCGAAGGTATCTTTCAAAATTCCAATTCAAAATTTGTTAATTTGGCAAATACAACTGGTTTAATATTAATCCGCAATTGCTCTTAAAATAAATTTCCCAGTAATTTTACTATAAACTGTGAAAAGGCGATGAGAGATTTTTAAAAAATATATTATTATACTTAAAAGTATCAAACGAATCTTGAACTAATCCAACTGGACTCTGGCAACATCTATTTCTATTTTAAAAATACGATAAGCAAAAGATGAATGAATACTGATCTCGTAAACATTGCGATGCTCGTCTTTGATCTAACGAATTGTTATAGATTTTGGTTGATTTTTGTGATTATTGGTAAAAAAAGGATTTATCTTTTCATCGGTAAGTATGCATGTTTTAATATTTAACCTTCTGATATAACCAGACTTTAACATTGTTGTCATTCAGCCAACAAACATGTAGTTCTCTCTTGCACCCATTACTGATTGATTTGACATGTTATTGATTTTCAATAACATGTCAAAAAATCACAGCTTCACTTACCAAGAGTTTTGTGAATGGATTATGGTATCTGTAGTTTACAATACCTTTGGCTTTAATATTTCTTTTCCCAAAAAAAAATAAGGTTCGGTCTGCATTTATTTTTTTAGGGTTAGGGGGGGGGGGGCGGTTGGACTCCACCCTACCTCTTTAGGTGCGCCCCTGAAAATCGAGATGGTCCTAAATTCGAGAACTAGTGATTGCGCTGAGTAACTGTTGGCTGTCAGTAAATACCTGTGATTGTTAACACAAAGGGTCAAGCAATTAATTACTTCGTCGGTGTTATGTCATTAACTTAAATGTGATTGGGCACTTCTTTCTCTATAATGACGATGTAAAGCACTACTACGTTTTTCAATCAAAAGTCTTGATTATAATAATTTATGATCGTACGGTACCTTTAGAATCTCAATGATAACACCAAATAGTCGTAAAATTAGGTATATATCAGGATGTTATGGAAATCACATAATGTCATATTTAACTGAGATCAAGAAAAAAGCCGAAAAATAACAATTTTTATGAAGATGACGACAAAAAAGTATTATTAGTAGAAACCGATAAACAACACACACATGGGAGAAAATTATTTCACAACACAGCAGAACTTGAACGGTAATGAACAAGACGACGTGGTTAGATTTTGTATCCGCGTTGTTAATGAACGTTTATCGCGTAACCGGATATAGGATGATTTTAGGGATATTGACTTAAGTTCCTAGACTTTCGTTCAATTAAAAAAAAAGTATATAGGCTTACTCTGAGCACAACAGGAGTTCAAATATAGTAAACCATTTCCATAACACACTGTATAATATACAGTGTCTGGCCATATTTGATTACCAAATGGAAAACTTTCTTTATTTTAGCTTCTACATGAAAAAGTTATTCTTGATAAAAAGTTCTGCTTGTTATAAAAGGCATTGAACAAGAAGATATGATATACAGTGAGACAGAAAAATATTAAGGAAAATATCTATTTTAAATAACGTATATTAGGAACAAATTTTAGGCTTAAGCAGCATCACCGTTATTTTCAATGCACTTGATAAGAGTTTTTTTTAACGGCGAACAGCATTTGTTACATGATCAGCTGGGATTTCTTCACATGCTTGTCGAATCATATTTTTTAATCGAATAAAATTTTCAGCCCTGTCATTGTAAACAATTCCCTTAATTGTTCCCTGCGGGAAAAAATCCAGTGGTGTGAGATCGCGACGGCCAATCTGAAAAATTGCCACCCTCATTCGAACGAACCCGGCTGGCACTGAGGTTTGGTAACAAAATTTCATGACGAAACATTGAAAAACATTCAAAAAAGGTAGAAAACCAAAGTTTTGGCTATTTTAGCTTATAACTGGGAAACTATCAACTTTTCGTGAATAAACTTTTAATTCAAAATGAAAGTACATATAATTTCCTATAAATTTTATTATTTAAGATTTTTCCTCCGATGACAATTTCGGCTGTTTCCGCAAAAACCCGCACTATTATGTTCCGACTGTTATGCTATTTCCCGTGGTGACATTAGACTAACCCCTCTACCTTAAGCCTTAAGAAACGTAACATTCTTGCTGGCCGTCCCGATGATCATGTTATGTCAAATATGTTATAACGGATGCCCTTTGTATGGACAATTGGTTGCATTATGCAAGTATATTGACTGAACTTTTCGAACAAACCCGAACTCAACTGAAGACATTATTCTTGGCAACGTCTGCGCAATGGGAGGACGAGCTCACAGCCCAGTCTGCACATCGTACTAAGGGCTGCCTGATAATGTCGAGCTCCCGAGCGACATCATTAACATAGATGAAGAAGATACCGAAAAAGACAGAGAACTGGCCGAAGAACGACGCTTACACAATGCGACATACCTTGACTAATCTCACAATCTATTTCGTAATCATTTATCTCTCCTTGAGATATGATCACAAGGAGTTCTTTCTCCACATTTTCCAGATGAAGAAGGCCCAACGCCTGACATATGAAAAAGATCTAATATTTTTAGACGGAGAATATGGTGGTAAAGTATTGTTCCTTAATTTCGGAACACTCTGTATACTAGAGATAATTATTTACTCTTTGTAAAAAATATTAATCGAAGAACATTTTCAGATATTATTTAAATATTATTAATTTGATTGGTTACTTTAGAAAATCAATCGACCAAACTTTTTATCCAATTTAGTATTTTATTTTTTTGGCACAATGGCTTATTAAATTGACACACATTGTTTACCTAGTTTAGTTTGGCGTTGGCTAGCATTGTCTACCAACCTAGACGATAAATTCAAAACTTCTAGGCCAAGGAGTTTTAGGAAAGCGATAAGTTTTATCTGTATGGTTTATGCCCGCTTCATCGGGTGATGGTCAGAATTGCCCAGAAGTCCGGAATAAAATTACTATAGCCTTAACCTGTAACTTTTGGGGAAAACGCTCGGACACGCCAATTTAATTTTATATATGCTCACATTTTGACATTATTCGTTTGTTTTTTATAGACATTTGTCAAAGATATGACGACATCGATCATTTCTTTAAATAGGAACATACAGCTTGTGATACATCATTTGGAAGCTAATATATCGTACAGTATGCTTATAAATTTTAGCGCGATTCTGTCAAGCTATTTCAAAATGGCGACTGTTAAAAGTTTTAAAAAAATTGTTGCTAGGTAATGAAAGTTTATAAGCACTAATATACCGACCACAATGTGGATGAACCACTTTTTATTCTGTAATTTGAAAACGCATCCAGAACCAAAGATGGCGACGAATAACAATAAACAAATAATGTCGGGCCGGCTCTGGCACGATTGATAAAATTTCCACCCTACTGCGCAAACTCAATAGCCTCGCGCCATCTCCCATATCGTGGACACTTTTTATATTTTGGAACGTTCGTATTGGCAATATACTGTTTATATATATATATGTGGTGATGGTGGATTCGGTCCCAGCAGCTAGCATTCCCTCTCAACCAGAATTTTATGATACTGAGGTGCTTAATCTTTTTCGTAGAAAATAGTAGTAATTAGTAAATAATATAAATACCTGGAATGGATTGAAATATTTATCATTTAGTTGCGTATTTTTTCCCAGTTTAGATATTAGTCGATTCAAGTATTCTCTGTAGTCTGCAATATGGACCTTAATATTACTTTGAGTGAAAAAGGAAAGCATATACTAGTTATAAATAACTATAAGTATAGTTCGAGATATTTATAGCAACATTACACATAGAAATGTAGACAATTTCAAGAACTTTTAGGACCATAGATAAAATATATGGTGTTTCATTTAAAAAAAAACATAATTTTTGTAATTTTGCCAAACAATCAAAATATTTGTATTTTGTACACCCTGTACTATTACAATTAATATTTGGAAACAAAGTAAAGGTTCTCTGGATATTACCTGACTCCCAACGCGCTTATCAACATTTTTACTTGTATTTAAATTTCATTAAATTACATATGATTAAAGCGTTGTTTATTGATTGCTCTAGGCCGCATTTTATTTTATTAGATCCGACCCTGTTTAGAATTATATATAGTTTATTGCAGTTAAAAGGTCAACAAAAAAACGTGGAATATACTTTACGCCCGTCAAATTATTCTGGACAAAGCAATACAATTTTACAGACAGCTGGTGTAGCTACCAACAAGAAGTCATAAGCGGCGGATATAAGTGAATTTGCCATAGCTGCGATTATGTCGCTATTAACAAACCCCTTTCTAACAATATATAAACAAAAAAACGCATAATTTAGATTTTCACTTCGTTACCTGACGATGACGATGAATATTTAACATAAATTTATAAAATTACAAGTAGGAGCAAGAAAGATAACATTCTAGGAAATACTAAAAATCATAAGCAGTAGTATAAACGACCAGATATGCATATCTCCTCAATGTTAAGATACTGTTGCCCATTCTTATTGCCTTTTCTGACACATATTATAAATGTCTGTCTTGAATCTGGCTATTTTCTATCGGCCTGGAAGCTGTCTCTGGTGAGGCCCTTGTCTAAGACGAACAGGCCTGAGGTGCTTGGTGACTTGCGACCTATAAGCCTGTTGCCTGTGGTATCCAAGATATTGGAGAGAATTATTCACGAGCAGGTAAATATGTACTGTACTCGGAATGATATTATTCCGCAGTTACAATCAGGTTTTCTAAAGGGTCATGGCACTGGCGCGGCACTATCGAATGTCTCGGACGCCATAGCTGGTGATCTGGATGGTAGGCGTGTCTCTGGTCTGATATTGCTAGACTTTTCAAAGGCCTTTGATACAATAAATCACGCACTTCTCTGTTCTAAATTAAAGTTTTACGGTTTTAGTGATCTGTCTGTCAAATTTTTTCAGTCGTACTTGTCCAATAGGTCTCAGAGGGTTACTCTGGATGGAAGCATCTCCTCTCCGCTCCCTGTAACGCCCTCTTCTTTTTTTGATTTATTCGGCTGAGATCCTGAACAATACATCTGAACTGTTTTTATCAGGCATACGCCGATGATCTTCAAATGGGGTTTAGCTTCGTACCTCAGGAACATCATATTGCCGAATATGTTTTGAATGGACAATTGGATCGGATAAATTATCTCTCAGAGTTAAATGACCTCAAGTTAAACTCATCAAAATCAGTTGTTATTTACTTTGGGGGAGTAATAACGGACAGAGTGCTGCCGCTAATGGATCTGAAGACATATATAAATTCTTTGTTGGGAAAATCATTTTCTGCTTTGAAACTTTTGTACGCTAACCGTCATGTATTGTCAAAAAACCTTAAGATTTTGCTGTCACAATCAATGGTTTTACCCGCTTTCAACTATTGTGATTTTGTCTATGGTCCGTTTCTGAATGTTATCCAACGGAATAGAATCCAAAAGGTTCAGAACTCCTGTTGTCGGTTTATATTATGTTTGAGAAAATATGATCATATTTCACAGGACTTTGGGAGGTTAAATTGGCTAAAGATGTCGAGAGAGTTACACTTTGCAAGCTTCGTTCATAAAATTGTTACCTCGGCAACTTAAGAAATAAATTAATTGCTCAAAGTGAGATTCATACAAGAAACAAGAGACTGTTTAGTATCCCAAAGCACTCCACAGCCTTGTTTAATAAATGCTTTTCGTACCGTGCTACACAATTTTATAACAAATTACCCCTGGATTACAAAAGCTTGAACCTCCACCAGTTCAAAACTACATATAAGAGAAAGCTTCTTTCTGAGCATGATGACGCGCAAATTCAATAATGTTAAATTATCTGAATTAATGTCTGCTGCGTATCTGTAATATATTGTTTGGTTCTGTGTGTATGGCTGTGTTTGTATGGATGTGTATTATTGGTATTATATTTTACGTATTTTTTTATGTTTTATTCTTTATATATTATATTTATGCCTTTATCTTGCGTCACTTTTTAGATATTATTTTTACTTTTTTTTCTCTTTCTGGTATTGTTTTTATATATGTATATATTTTTTGCTCTTCTTCTTTTTTTTGGATTGTATTTTGGCTGTTATGTACATATCATAAACATATATATTTATCTACTGGGGTTTAGGCATTATACCTACTTTAGAATAGTCTTAGCTATATTAGCATTAGCCTAGTCAGTTTATATATTTTTTTATTGCTCTTTCATTATGTTCAAGGTTGTATGTAAGACTAGCCATATAAGGCTAAATATCGCCTTTTTCGCCCATTTCTCGCACCCCATAGTACGTAGTTGTATACGTATCCATAAAATATCTAAATCTAAACTTTAAGAAGATCTGTTGAAAACTTAATATGGGAACTGAAGAGAAAATAATTTAGTAAACTGACGCTAGGAATTTAAGTCCATGTCTGCTCATCTGTCATCGACGCCATGGATAGGCCCGGGTCTTGTGTTTTGACTGTTCTGTGTGGAAGGCAGTGACGTCACGTAAGCCGCACGTATAACGGGTGTGTTCGAAAGCTCAGTGACAGAAAATAATATTTTTAAAGAGTTATTTAATTGTTACTATAAAGTAAACATTTTTTAAAAATAGTTAAGTTCCTTCCAACAAGAATATCAAGGAAAATAGTTTCTAGCGTCACAAGACATTTTTAATTTTGTTGTTAAAGGTTGAAAATATTCTAATCCCAGCTAAAATAATCCTAGCAAGGATTTTTTAGCTAGAGCTCTTCTTAGTGCACAACAGTTCTTATGGTTAAAATCAAGTGAAGATCTAAACAAAACATTGGTTTGTTTATGTTGATAAACCTAATCCTCGAACTTCATTATTTCCTCGAACTTCATTATTTAAGAATTTTTTCATCTGGAGGACTTCATCCTTGTGGAACGACCTTCCCGAGGTCGTTTTTCCCAACGAATATAACCTCCAACGATTCAAAACCAACGTGAATCGCTTTATTCGCACACGCACCACTCCCAGAGTGCCCTAAAGGATTTTTCCTATAGTGCTTGTGTTTGTTCATAAAAAAAAACATGCATTTTTATCAAGTAGAATCCTCATCAAAAAACCCTTTTTGTATAACCCCCATAGTTAGATACCACTGACAGTTTGATATTCTTATAACCCGTGTCTCCGTATTGATAAACTGACAAACGCACGGATTAACTTTCGACATTTTCTTAAATAAACTTAATTGAACACAAATCAAACTTTATTTTACCCCGATTGCGATGACGCAGGTGTATTCATTTACCCTTTAAGCCCGAAATCAATGAAAGATAGAAATCACTCGTTAAAATACAAATTAACCCACATTATTCAGCCTTTTCAGGTTAATGGCAAATACCAATGAACTTTTAAATCAATAAATAGTAATTAATTAGTTAATTTTTAATCAGATCATTAGCCCTACATGAAATCGATTATTTATCATTTCGTAGACGATATTAAATGATAAATTTGACTTATACATATTTTGTTTCTTAGTACCATCGCCCTAAACTACGTTTTTTTTTGTCTCTTTTCCGGTTAGTACAAACAAAGCAATCAATATTTAAATAATAAAATTTATTTTCACCTGTTGACCGCTTCAATTTAAAGCTTTTGTACTCTACCAAAACAACGATCGCCAACTAAATGTAAATAGAGTGAACATTTACTGTATATACTACAGGATGTTATGGAAATTGTTTACTATTTTTAAACGGGTGGCACCTTAGGTGTCCTACACGTCGTCTAGGAGGAGTTCCCTTCAATTCGGACGTGTTTGTGCGGGATAAATAAGGTGTAAAATATACCAGTTGTTCGTCTCTCTGTAGTGTTGTGAAATAATTTGCTTCCATGTGCTTGTGATATGATTTGATTTGGACATATTAGTGCGACTTTGGTACGTTCAAGGTGTTTCTTGCTTGATAAATAAAGCGTAAAATTTACTAGATGTTAACACTATCGTCTCTCTATTCTGCTGTGAAATAATGTGCTTCCATGTGCTTGTGATATGATTTCCATATGTGCATAATTTTGTTTGCAAGAAAGAACATTTTGGCACGTTTAAGGTGTTTCTTGATTGATAAATAAAGCGTAAAATTTACTAGTTGTTAACACTCTCGTCTCTCTGTTCTGTTGTGAAATAATGTGCTTCCATGTGCTTCTGATATGATTTGATATGTGAATAATTTTATTTGCAAGAAAGAAATTTTTTAAAATTGTTAAATGGGTGTCTCCTGGGGTATCCTACACGTCGCCTACGCAGAGTTCCCTTGAATTTGGACATATTAGTACGACTTTGGCAGGTTTAAGGTGTTTCTTGCTTGATAAATAAGGCGTAAAATTTACTAGTTGTTAACATTATCGTCTCTCTGTTCTGTTGTGAAATAATTTGGTTCCATGTGCCTGCGATATGATTTTATATGTGAGTAATTTTGTTTGCAAGAAAGAAATTTTTTTAAATTGTTATATGGGTGACTCTTTGGGTGTTCTATAGCGTCGTCTACGCGGAGTTCCCTTGAATTCGGACGTGTAAGTATGAGTTTGAAGCAGTATTTTTGAAGAAAAGAATGGTATCAACTTCTTTTTTTTAAATAAAAATTATTTTTGAAATTCTCATTAATTGCTGAGCATATGTCGTCTCTTGATTTTTTATCGTTTGACGTACAGTTCTCGTATAAAAAAATGAAATTCATTAATTTGCTCTCTGTTATGAAATTAAGTATTAACAAAGATTAAAAAGGATCTAGTGGGTAAGAAGCAGATTATGTCTTGTAAACATTAATAAAACATGAAAATCTTTAACACCCTGTATCTCAAAAGTTAAGACATATGAAGTTTTTTCTGAAAATGTACCCAAGAATAACCTCTTTAAATGATATTTAGGAACACCCTGTATATACTTTCTATATATAAAATTTTGAATAGTTATTTTAAACATACGTTACAATAAACAAGTAGGTATAATGTATGAGTATAAGTTATTAAATGAATCTTTCGCAACTAGTTGTGAAACTTCAGTCAAAACTAGAAATTGTCCCCTATTGGTATTGCTAAAATTGATTTTAAGTAGTTAAGATTGTGAAAAAATGACTTTAAGTAAAACTTGTTGAACTTAAGTAAACTTACTTCTTGATATCTTCATTGGGAAGAGATAAAGCCAATACGGGAGTCGGCGTTTTAGAATGCGAACAATCAACAACTTTTCTACTTCGAAAACATGCCAAACAAGAAGAAAAGTTACAAAAATTTAAAATCGGAATCAATGGGTTTTCTTTTCTTAATCCCCATGGATTTTCCAAAGTTGCACTCGCGCACATTTTTATATTTGTAAATAAAAAACCGTATACTTTAATAGTATAGTATAGTCAAAAAGCCGGAAACAACGCAGAAGACCGATATTTTAACACATCCTCTCTACAAGATTGTTGTAATTTTTTAAAAAGAAACGCGTAGATACGCGCTAAACCTTGTAAAGTTTCACCTGTAATGTTTTCTTTGTACAAAACACGGTTTGAAGTTTTGTATAAATTAAGCGTCATTGATTGGCTCTGACCGGCGCGCTGACCTGAAGCGTCGCCGCTGGCGTCGCGGTGCTAATGGCGTTCTAGATAACGGCGTCAACTATTTCAACTTTACAGGTCGAAGGTGTTTTTTACGTCCTATTTATTTACCTTCTGATACCATCAAAGTATATTTTCAAATAGATAGAGAGACCGGATTTGAAGCATTATGCTTATTGCTGAATTTTATAAGCAACCATGAGATTATTTAATTTCTAAACGAATTACACAAAACTAAGTATATTGAGTTGAGTTGTTTTAATGTTTTTTTGCTATTTTTGAGGTTTCATGCTTTTTTTCTCCCTTCGTGCTTATTTGAACTTTTTTACGTATAATTAATTATTATTAATAATATAGATCATTTTTAAAAATAATACAACACATTATACGAGAAAAACGGTCATATTATATCCTGCAACTGCGCAAGGCGTCGTGTGATTCTCCGAAGAATCTGCATACTCGTAGGTAATTCCCCGAGGTGTTCTGTTATAGAGTTATATAAGATTGCATTATCTGTTGGTCAATAATTTAATAAAATACGACAAGAAACTATTCATTAAAGCTGCATCTACCCCCAGAAACTATTTTAAGATGGAACTTAACGCTGCCATGTACTATGCCGATAAGATTAGAGAATTTAGAAGTTTGATACTGAAATTTGAATGTACAGGAAGCAAATCAATTCAAGAATGTCAGGAACCTTTAGAAATACCTGAACTTGCAAACAAAGCTACAGCAAATAGTATTCCAAGATCTATTCATCAATCACGCAATAAAAGAAAGATTGAAAAGGTTTCAAACATTGCAAAAAATATCTACTATTTTAAGTGATGGGCAAGAATTTTAAAATTTAAACATGGATCAATAATAACCAGTGTAGATGTTGAACGTAATCTTTCGATGTACAAAAATATTCTTTGTGTCCTAGGATATTAGTACCTATATATGCGGTGCATGCATTTGCAAAATTTAGTTGAAACTTGAGTTTCATTTCAAGAGTGTGTTTTCTGAAAAATCGTATTTAAACATGGCTTCTACAAGTAGGCGTATTTGCGTAAACCATCTGGACGTTTTTGCTGCGTACATTTTAAATGAAAGTAGAAGAAGAGACATTCGTTATTTTGTGAAAAAAGCTTATTTGGCCTATTTTGGTGTTCAGTTAGGAGACCAAGATGTGTCGCGACAATGGACAAAAGGACAAAGAAAGTGTTTAAAGTTAGGTGTTTCAATAGTATGGAGGGAGCAAAAAGGCCACTTTGACGATTGTTATTTCTGTCTTGTGAAGATCGGAATTAATCGTAACAGTCGGCATAAGTTGAACTATCCTATCCTGGAGTCAGCAAGAGGACCTGTTCAGCATTCTGAAGAAATACAAATTCCGACATATAACAGCCTGTCTACGTTACCAGAGGATACAGTCGAAACGTCATCTGACGAGCTGCTGAGGGTACGATTTGAAAAAGAGGACAGCGATTATTCAGGATATTTAACAACGCTTTACTCAGGAGGAGCTAAGTGACCTTATCAGAAATTTAAACCTCCCAGAAGAGTCTGCCGAGGTACTTGACTCCAGACTAAATTTAAAGGAAGTTAAAAAAAATAAAAAGATCGTTTTGCACGCTTGGAAAAATTAGAATAAAAATCTTGTTAGATCCGTTTTGTTCCAGCTAAATAGTGTATACTGTTCACATGATAGGGGTCTAATAATACTCTGACAATAAACAGGTTTTTCTTATGTTATACAGGGTGTTCAAAATTTGGTTCCAAAAATGGCAACTTTAAAATCAGTTCTTCTTAGTATTTTTAAATGGCACACCCTGTATTTTATTTCATTATTTAATGCAGAATTTAATTACAAGCATATTTTGTTATAACAAATGTATTAAAATTCTCAATGGTTTTAGAGATATTTACCAAAAACCATAAATATCCCCATTAAACTAGTGCAGTGTATTGGGAAATTATCATATATGCCCCAGAATTGAAATATCCGAGCAAGCTATGGAAAACCAATTGGTACTTTTCAATAACAAATGATTTTGACATTTCTAGTTCCTTGTAATAATTTTTTTATCTCATTTAGTTCTTTTCTGGAGTATTAGTTTTTTTTTAAATGAAGTTTTCAAGGGAAGAGTTAATTGATATGGAATGGTGACAAAAATTGTTTACTGGCCAGTAGAGTTTACGCGATTAAGTTTCCGGAAAGGCGTCATCCAGATCCCCTAAGCTTTACTAGATTGCTAGAGCGTTTTATCGAGAAAGGGAGTGTGAACTATAAAAAGGAAGAAAGAACAAAATCCGCTACAAATGAGGAAAATCAACTAGCAGTTTTGTTAAGAGGTACTGAAAATCCAAACATAAGTCAGGCACGCGTGGGAGAAGAGGTTGAAATTAGTGAAAGGTCAGTTCAGCGAATTTTAAAAATGCATCGTTATCATGCATATCATATTCAGCTACACCAGGCTATGAGTGAAAATGACTTTCAGTGCAGAGTACAATTTTGCGAGTGGGCTCGAACACGTCTTCAAGAAAATCAACGTTTTTTATGTCGGTGTTATTTACTGATGAGGCGACATTTCACAACAACGAATGCGTAAACAACACGCAATTTTCATTTTTATGCCGCCGAAAATACACACATCTTTCGTGAAATGGACTACCAACATCGTTGGTCGATAAATGTTTGGGGAGGAGTTATTGGTGGTAATGTGATCGGTCCTCATTTTTTTGACGGCCACCTTACTGGTCAAATTTATATTGAATTCTTGAGAAACGATTTACCTCTATTACTTGTTAATTTACCACCAAATATGCTGGTTTTGTAAAAGCATGTTGTTTGGGGGATGGCGGAAATCCATTGTCGCGTCGCCTAGATCAGAATTAGAATCTAAGCGATCCCTATTACCTAAGTCAATAAGATTATATCCCCTAACTATGCCTACAACTTCTGGATTTTGGTTATTCATAAAAAGTTTTTCAGACGGGAGAGGCCTTTTTGCGTTGAAGATAATGCTGGATTCCCCACCTGAGCTAATACTGTCAGGGTAGGGGCTGTTTGACTTTTTTAAAGTATCAGAGTTATTTACCTTGTCCCACATGTAATTAGGACTGGCAATAATTTCGTCAAACAAGTTATCAAGCACGGCCCCTGAAGGGGGCCTGTGAGGACCCACCTTGCCACCCGCCAGACTTGTCAGATCTGACGCCTCAACTTGACTATGACTTGAGGAGTCAGACATTTTCAGAGATTAGTTGACTTTTAAATTTATTTATTGAAATTAAATAAATTCTTTTATTATCACAACGGGTGATAATATAAAAATAAAATTTTTTAAAACATTAAAATTTATTTGAATAGGTAATGGCCTTTTATTTTGAAACTACTCCCTGTAGCTTTTATTTAAAAAGAAAACTTCTTATTTCTCTCACAATTTTGTTTTTACTTATTTAAAAGAAAACCGAAAAAATATTTCTACGGCCTGCCTTTAAGTTTGATTTACACATCGGGGTAGTTGGAGTTTTTTTCGGATCCGAATTACAAAAGATTTCTTAAATTTACTTATGTCTAATCCTTACAAAAATTTTTTATAAGTAAAGCTTATAACTTTAATACAGATCCCCAAAATTATCATAAATAATTTTATCGACGCTGTCGTCTATAAAAATTCAACCAACAAAAACCAAAAGAGAGTCTCTTTTGTTTCGCAACAAATCTTGTTCCTGCGGAACACTAAAACAAAAATTTGAATAAGTAGCCCAAGAAACAATCACTAGACAGTTTCTATGGACGGCAAAAACTTTATACTTCTTCCAAGGATAATAAATTCACAAACAAAAAACAAAAGAAAGTCCCTTTTGTTTCACAACAAATCTTGTTCCTGCGGAACACTAAAACAAAAAATTTGAATAAGTAGCCCAAGAAACAATCACTAGACAGTTTCTATGGACGGCAAAAACTTTATACTTCTTCCAAGAATTCACAAATCGTAAAAATCCCTAATAAAAGGATAATGTCCCCAGCGGACACTTCGTACGCCCTATCATACTAAATAGTCCAAACGTATTACTTGAATAGTTGTTACTACTGACACACAAAGTTTTATAAACTCCCGACAGAATCTTAAAGGTCAAAGTTTTTGTTAAGTAAAGTTCTATATAGTTACTCACTATAGATTTGAACTTGAACAATATCTATAGTTTTCGTCTATCTGCGGTTATAAACTATGGCGGTTTGTCAGGGGGCACGAATTTCTTTTAACTGTCTAAGCTTTTTGGCTGACGACAGAAACCAGCCTTACTTACAAACGAGCTTCGTAAACAGATAGTCTCATTTATACCTCCCCCACTGACAATACACGCCGTGCAAGCACGTTCACCCTAAACGCGGTTGAGTAAAAACTTTCACAATTGTTCACCATTGGCCGAAGTCCCCTAATTTCGTAATTTATTGGAGATTAGGTTATTCGACTTTTGGACTAGCCTTTCTTTCGATTTCACAACCTTTGTGCAAGTGGTTGCTACTTTCAAAACAAAGTGGAATTCAGAATAGTTGAGAGCTAATGTTGTATAAACTGGGTTTATACAATAAAAAATCACCATAAATAATCAAAAAATTAAGAAACAAATAGGGAAATCAACACGCGGTATTGATTTGGGTTTTGTTAAATAGAGGGTGAAATGATATTTCATAATAGGAAGGTATAAAGTCTATTTGTCTGAAAGATTTAAAAGTCTGCATAGCAAAATAGATTTCATAGAACCATAAATAAATAATTTTATGTAATAGAATATCTAAATATCGCGCCTTGTTGTATAAACCGGGTTTATACAATAAAAACCACCAGAAATAATAAAAAAATTAAGAAACAAATATGGTAATCAACACGCGGTATTGATTTGGGTTTTGTTAAATAGAAGGTGAAATGATATTTCATAATAGGAAGGTATAAAGTCTCTTTGTCTGAAAGATTTAAAAGTCTGCATAGCAAAATAGATTTCATAGAGCCATAAATAAATAATTTTATGTAATACAATATCTAGATATCTCGCCTTTCAAAGGGCCCAGAAATCTAGCAGCGTTCACTCGCCCGTCCGTCCGTTCAGACCCAGTCTTAAAAATCGGGGCGTGGCCAAGCGCTGCTGCGGCACGTGGCGCGAAGAAAAAACTCGATGCAGGGTAATAATGTTTCAATTACAAAACAAAATACAAATTAAAGATTAGTAAATTTTGATAATATGATAGGCAGTATTATTACCTACAGTTCGAGGTATGATTTATTATTTTAGGACTGACCATTAGTTAGAAAATCTCATTTTGAAAATTGTCGTCATCCTGAATTTTACGCAAAGAGCTGTAAGGTTATTCTGGCCAATCAGAAAGCTTTTGCGGTCCATAAATACCCCGGTGATGGAAATTACAGGCAAGTTTAGTGAGAGCCCTCGACAGGTTAAGTTGTAAGATACAGGACACGGTTCCCTCTTGACAATTAACTGAAAAACGCTCCCTCGTTTTTAGGCTTCGGTCAGGAGACCCCCTAAAGCGACCCCGGAGTGGTGATACGGTGTTAGCTCTCAACTATTCTGAATTCCACTTTGTTTTGAAAGTAGCAACCACTTGCACAAAGGTTGTGAAATCGAAAGAAAGGCTAGTCCAAAAGTCGAATAACCTAATCTCCAATAAATTACGAAATTAGGGGACTTCGGCCAATGGTGAACAATTGTGAAAGTTTTTACTCAACCGCGTTTAGGGTGAACGTGCTTGCACGGCGTGTATTGTCAGTGGGGGAGGTATAAATGAGACTATCTGTTTACGAAGCTCGTTTGTAAGTAAGGCTGGTTTCTGTCGTCAGCCAAAAAGCTTAGACAGTTAAAAGAAATTCGTGCCCCCTGACAAACCGCCATAGTTTATAACCGCAGATAGACGAAAACTATAGATATTGTTCAAGTTCAAATCTATAGTGAGTAACTATATAGAACTTTACTTAACAAAAACTTTGACCTTTAAGATTCTGTCGGGAGTTTATAAAACTTTGTGTGTCAGTAGTAACAACTATTCAAGTAATACGTTTGGACTATTTAGTATGATAGGGCGTACGAAGTGTCCGCTGGGGACATTATCCTTTTATTAGGGATTTTTACGATTTGTGAATTCTTGGAAGAAGTATAAAGTTTTTGCCGTCCATAGAAACTGTCTAGTGATTGTTTCTTGGGCTACTTATTCAAATTTTTTGTTTTAGTGTTCCGCAGGAACAAGATTTGTTGTGAAACAAAAGGGACTTTCTTTTGTTTTTGTTTGTGAATTTATTATCCTTGGAAGAAGTATAAAGTTTTTGCCGTCCATAGAAACTGTCTAGTGATTGTTTCTTGGGCTACTTATTCAAATTTTTGTTTTAGTGTTCCGCAGGAACAAGATTTGTTGCGAAACAAAAGAGACTTTCTTTTGGTTTTTGTTGGTTGAATTTTTATAGACGACAGCGTCGATAAAATTATTTATGATAATTTTGGGGATCTGTATTAAAGTTATAAGCTTTACTTATAAAAAATTTTGTAAGGATTAGACATAAGTAAATTTAAGAAATCTTTTGTAATTCGGATCCGAAAAAAACTCCAACTACCCCGATGTGTAAATCAAACTTAAAGGCAGGCCGTAGAAATATTTTTTCGGTTTTCTTTTAGATAAGTAAAAACAAAATTGTGAGAGAAATAAGAAGTTTTCTTTTTAAATAAAAGCTACAGGGAGTAGTTTCAAAATAAAAGGCCATTACCTATTCAAATAAATTTTAATGTTTTAAAAAATTTATTTTTATATTATCACCCGTTGTGATAATAAAAGAATTTATTTAATTTCAATAAATAAATTTAAAAGTTAACTAATCTCTGAAAATGTCTGACTCCTCAAGTCATAGTCAAGTTGAGGCGTCAGATCTGACAAGTCTGGCGGGTGGCAAGGTGGGTCCTCACAGGCCCCCTTCAGGGGCCGTGCTTGATAACTTGTTTGACGAAATTATTGCCAGTCCTAATTACATGTGGGACAAGGTAAATAACTCTGATACTTTAAAAAAGTCAAACAGCCCCTACCCTGACAGTATTAGCTCAGGTGGGGAATCCAGCATTATCTTCAACGCAAAAAGGCCTCTCCCGTCTGAAAAACTTTTTATGAATAACCAAAATCCAGAAGTTGTAGGCATAGTTAGGGGATATAATCTTATTGACTTAGGTAATAGGGATCGCTTAGATTCTAATTCTGATCTAGGCGACGCGACAATGGATTTCCGCCATCCCCCAAACAACATGCTTTTACAAAATGGCATCCCTGGTGATGGAGAATTAAATTTAAAAAATAAGATGCCTTTACAAAATGGCATCCCTGGTGATGGAGAATTAAATTTAAAAAATAAGAGCTTAATAATACAAAATGATAACCCTGGTGGGGAACAAAAATTAAATTTAGGGAATGAGAACTCGCTAAATGTAAATGACAACATGATTTTGAAAAATGAGATTTTGCACGAGGAGTTATTTAAACTCAAAATGGAAAACAAAAAATTATTAGAAGCGCAGACTTATTTGCTAAATAAAACTCATTGCAGTAACGAAAACACGCCACGGGACACTTACGCGGATATTCAAAGCCGTGAAAACACGGAAAAAGATAAATTTAAAATAAACACTGAATTATTAACTCAGCTCGAAATCGCAAAAACATTACAAACATTAGCACGCGGTATTGAAAACCAAACCCAATCTAAAAAAACCCCATTGCGCGTAAAATTCGCAGGGCTGGAACACGAAGACCCTATACAATTCATACATGACTTAAACAGTTGGTTCGACGCGAATAAAATCGATAACGAAGACAAAATATATTACGCTATAGAAAGGTTAGAGGGAAACGCGAAGAAGTGGTTCGAGCCCTATAGATGTTACGTAAAAACCTATTATGAACTTGCACAAAAGCTTAGAGACAAGTTTGATAGCGTAGAAAACATGGTAGAGCTTCAAGTATCGCTTTTCGGAAAAAAACAAACTAACTCGGAAAATATCGAAGATTTTATCATAAGAAAGAGGGCATTATTCTCTAGAGTACAGCCTTTAGGGCATGAAAACGACTTTTTACAGCTTGTAGTAACGTTAGTTAAACCAGAGATCAGATCTAGATTAAGGGCGGCGCACCTCCCGACACTTGAGCGTTTAGTTACCGTGGCTGGCTGTATTGAACGTGACCTAAAGGAAGAACACACGGTTCCTCAAAAGAACCTGGCATCCCTGGACAGAAATTCGGTAAATAATAATAACACTAATTTTGGGCGAAACCCGCCACGAAATTTTAATTATCAACTTAGAGATGAAAATAAAAAACAAAATACACCGCAGGTGATCGTTAAAGCAATAGAAGACGCGCCACCCCCAAAAAAGAATTTCAAAAACTTTAGGCCTTGTAGGCATTGTCAGGGCAATCATATGGACTACGACTGTCCTAAACCTTCCGAAAATAAAAAATTTAACCAAATAGGTTTATCAGATGACCCTGATAATGAACAAACCGCGTCTTCCAGTACAAAACCTGAGATAAAAACGGTTAATGACGATAAACATAAACTTAAACTAATCAACAAAAAGTTTGAGTCAAAAAACTTGCACAGGACCGACAGGGCGGAACAATAAATAAAACTAAAAATCTTGTCGGTCAAATAAATAAAAAAATATTTTCATTAAATAATGACTCGCCTCTGACCCCCACAATACGCGGATATTATAACGGGTTAGAATACGACATGTTATTCGATACGGGGGCGGCATACAATTTAATATCTTCATACATCGCACCCGAGAAATTAGGTCCCGCCACGATCCCGTCAATGCAGTTAGCATGTGTTGACAGGAATGCTCAAGTCCTTGGGTCGTGCGTTGTTTCAATTAATATTAAAGGTGTTGATTACAATGTTTTTTGTTGGGTCCTGAAAAATCTGGACACCCCAATAATTCTTGGTTCTCCATTTCTGACTAAAGAGCGCGTAGTTTTAGACTATAGCCGACAGTGCCTTTATATAGGCCGTGAAAAACGACAGACCGTCTTTTGGGCGAGAGAAACTTTTATACCGGAAGGTCAAATAATTTTACCGGTTGCCAAGGCTGACACCCCAAAAGAAATAATGAACCTTGTCCAAGAATTCAAAGAGTTATTCCAAATAGGACCAGTACAACCAACTACGAGGGACACCCAACACATTATAAATATTACAAGCAATAAAATCATACATGAAAGGTGCTTTCCTATGAATCCTAGAAAAAAGAAACTTTTGTATGATATAGTAGAAGATCTACTTAACACGGGCGTTATATCACCTTCCACCTCTGCGTACAGCACATCCCCTATCATAGTCGAGAAGCCGGATAAGAAGCCTCGGCTATGTATGAATTTCCAGAGCATCAACGCTATGACCACTGATGAATCCGCGGTGTTGCCACGCATACAAGATGCCCTAAAAGACCTCACGCAGGCAAAGTATTTTACGACTTTAGATCTAAAATCTGGCTACTGGCAGATCCCTATGGATCCTGCATCCAAAAAGTATACAGCCTTTTCGACGCCGGACGGAGCCAGTTACGAGTACAATGTTATGCCGTTTGGGCTCAAAAATGCGCCTGGGTCCTTCCAGAAATTGATGACCGCAGAAGTACTGGTTGGTTTCATCCAACAATTCGTTATAGTATATCTGGATGATATTGTTATTTATAGCGACAATTTAGAAGAACATTATGAGCACGTCAGACTCGTGTTTGAGAGACTGGCTATGCATAATTTGAAAATCGCAGGAGAAAAATGTCAGTTAGCGACAACAGATATAGAATATCTGGGCTATCATATAAAGGGAGAGGAAACGGTACCCCTCAGCAAACACAAGATACAAATAAAAAATTTTACAATGCCTCAAAATAAAAAACAAGTTCAATCGTTTTTAGGCATCTGCAATTGGCTACGAGAATACATACCCAGACTTGCTGAGCTGACAGCTCCCTTATCTGACTTGTTGAAAAAAGATTCAAAATTCAAATTAACAGAAAAACAATTCGAAGCCTTTGAAAACACCAAAATTGCAGTTGAAAATAGCACACCTCTCCATAGACCTGATTACAGTAAAAAATTCATTTTACAAACTGATTCAAGCGGCATTGGCATGGCTGCTTTATTATATCAACAACAGGGTGAACAAAAACATATAATCGCCCATGCCAGTGCCAAATTTTCCAAAACTACACAAAAATACCACATAAACGAGCAGGAGTGTTTAGCCATAGTCTGGGCTATAAAGATGTTTAGAGGGTACTTAGAGGACAAACCGTTTACTGTACGTACCGACAGTAAGGCGTTAACGTGGCTTGCGAAGTTTAAGGATCATAGATCCAAACTAATGCGATGGGCACTCCTATTACAGGAATTTTCTTTTGAGGTGGAACACATTCCAGGCAGGGAAAATCAATTGTGTGATTATCTAAGCCGAAATCCGGCCCTGTGCCCGTATGAGGAATTCACTGATGAAGATAGAATGTTAGCGCCTGCCAATATAAATATTATAAATAAAGACAAATTGCTGGATCAAATTCAGAAGGTACAGCAATCCACAGAACATATTAGACGTACAGTACGGATGTTAGAGAATTTAGAAACAGAAATGAACTTAGGCCAAGGGCCAACCACCAAACAGGAAAAAAGACTACATAAAACATTATGTTTCAAAAATGGATTGCTGTGCAAAATTTCACCAGAAGGTGAAAGGATTATTGTACCACGTAAATTACAAGACAGGGTAATCTACTTATACCACGACGAAGAAAATGCGGCACACCCAGGTATAGACGAGACGTACAATAAGATCCGGAAACAATTTTATTGGGGTTACCAGAAAAACAGTATCGCGGACTATATAAGAAAGTGCAAAATTTGCGGCGTTTGCAAAACGCAACAAAAACAGGAGACGGCTCCTTTACGCGCGAATAATCCCAAATATCCTTTTCAGGTAATCTCGATGGATATTTTAGGTCCGTATACACCGGCTGCGGATAAAACCGACGCGAAGTATATTTTAGTGTGCGAGGATATTTTTTCCAAGTGGGTTGAAGCAAAAGCGTTAAAGAACGTCTACGCTAAAGACGTGACACTATTTTTACAGAATGAAATAATTGCGAGATATGGCAACCCAGAAATTTTGATTACTGATAACGGGGGAGCCTTTAAAGGTAATATTTTAAAGAAATTCTGTGAAAACCAAAATATTACTCAGCGATTCACTGCTATTCATCACCAACAAGCTAACCCTGTAGAGAGGCGAATACAGGAGTTAAAGAAAGTCTTAAGAGTCTTGACTTATAAAAAGCGTGCTAATTCCTGGGAGGAATATTTGCCTAGGGCACTTCAAACACTAAGAAGCAGAATATGTAGGGCAACGGGACAGTCCCCTGCTGCTATAATCCTTGGGTATGAGCTACCCCCTCCTGGTGAATGGACAGAGAAATGGCCACTTGTACGTGAAAATTTAACAAAAGAAGAGAGACAAAAGAAAAACAAAGCTATCACAAGAAAACAAAGTAAATACATAAATAATGAAATAAATAATGAGTCGGAACCAAAAGTAGAACTCGACGTCGGAGATATGGTAAATATACGTGCATGGCAAAAGAACAAGGGTCCTTTTTCTCCAGCATGGAATGGAAGCCATGAAATAGTTAAGAAAATCAATGACGTCGTTTATGAAGTTTTAGTAAACGATAAACAAGTCCCGGTACATATTAACGACATGAGACTAGAGCCAACAGGGAATTTTGTAAATTTCGATTCAGATTACGAAAATACGGAGGACGAACTATCAGAACCCGAATTCCCTGATGAGTACCAAAGATGCGAAACCGTATCAAATTATTCCGACGAAGACAGTTTTGCAGGACTAATAACGCAAAATAATCAACCGGTAAATTTACAAAATAATATCCCTGAGATCACAATAGATGAACAAGACGTTATACCAGAACATCTCGAGAATTTACTAAATGATTATGAGGGGAATATTTCGCAAGTAACCGAAATCCCGTTATACAGTAGGTATTTTTATAATTCCGCTTATCACAATAAATAAACGGATAAAAGCGCTACGAAGAGAATATTTGGGATTTTCGCATTTAAAGAGAGGGGGGTGTTGTATAAACTGGGTTTATACAATAAAAAATCACCATAAATAATCAAAAAATTAAGAAACAAATAGGGAAATCAACACGCGGTATTGATTTGGGTTTTGTTAAATAGAGGGTGAAATGATATTTCATAATAGGAAGGTATAAAGTCTATTTGTCTGAAAGATTTAAAAGTCTGCATAGCAAAATAGATTTCATAGAACCATAAATAAATAATTTTATGTAATAGAATATCTAAATATCGCGCCTTGTTGTATAAACCGGGTTTATACAATAAAAACCACCAGAAATAATAAAAAAATTAAGAAACAAATATGGTAATCAACACGCGGTATTGATTTGGGTTTTGTTAAATAGAAGGTGAAATGATATTTCATAATAGGAAGGTATAAAGTCTCTTTGTCTGAAAGATTTAAAAGTCTGCATAGCAAAATAGATTTCATAGAGCCATAAATAAATAATTTTATGTAATACAATATCTAGATATCTCGCCTTTCAAAGGGCCCAGAAATCTAGCAGCGTTCACTCGCCCGTCCGTCCGTTCAGACCCAGTCTTAAAGATCGGGGCGTGGCCAAGCGCTGCTGCGGCACGTGGCGCGAAGAAAAAACTCGATGCAGGGTAATAATGTTTCAATTACAAAACAAAATACAAATTAAAGATTAGTAAATTTTGATAATATGATAGGCAGTATTATTACCTACAGTTCGAGGTATGATTTATTATTTTAGGACTGACCATTAGTTAGAAAATCTCATTTTGAAAATTGTCGTCATCCTGAATTTTACGCAAAGAGCTGTAAGGTTATTCTGGCCAATCAGAAAGCTTTTGCGGTCCATAAATACCCCGGTGATGGAAATTACAGGCAAGTTTAGTGAGAGCCCTCGACAGGTTAAGTTGTAAGATACAGGACACGGTTCCCTCTTGACAATTAACTGAAAAACGCTCCCTCGTTTTTAGGCTTCGGTCAGGAGACCCCCTAAAGCGACCCCGGAGTGGTGATACGGTGTTAGCTCTCAACTATTCTGAATTCCACTTTGTTTTGAAAGTAGCAACCACTTGCACAAAGGTTGTGAAATCGAAAGAAAGGCTAGTCCAAAAGTCGAATAACCTAATCTCCAATAAATTACGAAATTAGGGGACTTCGGCCAATGGTGAACAATTGTGAAAGTTTTTACTCAACCGCGTTTAGGGTGAACGTGCTTGCACGGCGTGTATTGTCAGTGGGGGAGGTATAAATGAGACTATCTGTTTACGAAGCTCGTTTGTAAGTAAGGCTGGTTTCTGTCGTCAGCCAAAAAGCTTAGACAGTTAAAAGAAATTCGTGCCCCCTGACAAACCGCCATAGTTTATAACCGCAGATAGACGAAAACTATAGATATTGTTCAAGTTCAAATCTATAGTGAGTAACTATATAGAACTTTACTTAACAAAAACTTTGACCTTTAAGATTCTGTCGGGAGTTTATAAAACTTTGTGTGTCAGTAGTAACAACTATTCAAGTAATACGTTTGGACTATTTAGTATGATAGGGCGTACGAAGTGTCCGCTGGGGACATTATCCTTTTATTAGGGATTTTTACGATTTGTGAATTCTTGGAAGAAGTATAAAGTTTTTGCCGTCCATAGAAACTGTCTAGTGATTGTTTCTTGGGCTACTTATTCAAATTTTTTGTTTTAGTGTTCCGCAGGAACAAGATTTGTTGTGAAACAAAAGGGACTTTCTTTTGTTTTTGTTTGTGAATTTATTATCCTTGGAAGAAGTATAAAGTTTTTGCCGTCCATAGAAACTGTCTAGTGATTGTTTCTTGGGCTACTTATTCAAATTTTTGTTTTAGTGTTCCGCAGGAACAAGATTTGTTGCGAAACAAAAGAGACTTTCTTTTGGTTTTTGTTGGTTGAATTTTTATAGACGACAGCGTCGATAAAATTATTTATGATAATTTTGGGGATCTGTATTAAAGTTATAAGCTTTACTTATAAAAAATTTTGTAAGGATTAGACATAAGTAAATTTAAGAAATCTTTTGTAATTCGGATCCGAAAAAAACTCCAACTACCCCGATGTGTAAATCAAACTTAAAGGCAGGCCGTAGAAATATTTTTTCGGTTTTCTTTTAGATAAGTAAAAACAAAATTGTGAGAGAAATAAGAAGTTTTCTTTTTAAATAAAAGCTACAGGGAGTAGTTTCAAAATAAAAGGCCATTACCTATTCAAATAAATTTTAATGTTTTAAAAAATTTATTTTTATATTATCACCCGTTGTGATAATAAAAGAATTTATTTAATTTCAATAAATAAATTTAAAAGTTAACTAATCTCTGAAAATGTCTGACTCCTCAAGTCATAGTCAAGTTGAGGCGTCAGATCTGACAAGTCTGGCGGGTGGCAAGGTGGGTCCTCACAGGCCCCCTTCAGGGGCCGTGCTTGGTAACTTGTTTGACGAAATTATTGCCAGTCCTAATTACATGTGGGACAAGGTAAATAACTCTGATACTTTAAAAAAGTCAAACAGCCCCTACCCTGACAGTATTAGCTCAGGTGGGGAATCCAGCATTATCTTCAACGCAAAAAGGCCTCTCCCGTCTGAAAAACTTTTTATGAATAACCAAAATCCAGAAGTTGTAGGCATAGTTAGGGGATATAATCTTATTGACTTAGGTAATAGGGATCGCTTAGATTCTAATTCTGATCTAGGCGACGCGACAATGGATTTCCGCCATCCCCCAAACAACATGCTTTTACAAAACTAACACCGTATCACCACTCCGGGGTCGCTTTAGGGGGTCTCCTGACCGAAGCCTAAAAACGAGGGAGCGTTTTTCAGTTAATTGTCAAGAGGGAACCGTGTCCTGTATCTTACAACTTAACCTGTCGAGGGCTCTCACTAAACTTGCCTGTAATTTCCATCACCGGGGTATTTATGGACCGCAAAAGCTTTCTGATTGGCCAGAATAACCTTACAGCTCTTTGCGTAAAATTCAGGATGACGACAATTTTCAAAATGAGATTTTCTAACTAATGGTCAGTCCTAAAATAATAAATCATACCTCGAACTGTAGGTAATAATACTGCCTATCATATTATCAAAATTTACTAATCTTTAATTTGTATTTTGTTTTGTAATTGAAACATTATTACCCTGCATCGAGTTTTTTCTTCGCGCCACGTGCCGCAGCAGCGCTTGGCCACGCCCCGATTTTTAAGACTGGGTCTGAACGGACGGACGGGCGAGTGAACGCTGCTAGATTTCTGGGCCCTTTGAAAGGCGAGATATCTAGATATTGTATTACATAAAATTATTTATTTATGGCTCTATGAAATCTATTTTGCTATGCAGACTTTTAAATCTTTCAGACAAAGAGACTTTATACCTTCCTATTATGAAATATCATTTCACCTTCTATTTAACAAAACCCAAATCAATACCGCGTGTTGATTACCATATTTGTTTCTTAATTTTTTTATTATTTCTGGTGGTTTTTATTGTATAAACCCGGTTTACACAACAAGGCGCGATATTTAGATATTCTATTACATAAAATTATTTATTTATGGTTCTATGAAATCTATTTTGCTATGCAGACTTTTAAATCTTTCAGACAAATAGACTTTATACCTTCCTATTATGAAATATCATTTCACCCTCTATTTAACAAAACCCAAATCAATACCGCGTGTTGATTTCCCTATTTGTTTCTTAATTTTTTGATTATTTATGGTGATTTTTTATTGTATAAACCCAGTTTATACAACACCCCCCTCTCTTTAAATGCGAAAATCCCAAATATTCTCTTCGTAGCGCTTTTATCCGTTTATTTATTGTGATAAGCGGAATTATAAAAATACCTACTGTATAACGGGATTTCGGTTACTTGCGAAATATTCCCCTCATAATCATTTAGTAAATTCTCGAGATGTTCTGGTATAACGTCTTGTTCATCTATTGTGATCTCAGGGATATTATTTTGTAAATTTACCGGTTGATTATTTTGCGTTATTAGTCCTGCAAAACTGTCTTCGTCGGAATAATTTGATACGGTTTCGCATCTTTGGTACTCATCAGGGAATTCGGGTTCTGATAGTTCGTCCTCCGTATTTTCGTAATCTGAATCGAAATTTACAAAATTCCCTGTTGGCTCTAGTCTCATGTCGTTAATATGTACCGGGACTTGTTTATCGTTTACTAAAACTTCATAAACGACGTCATTGATTTTCTTAACTATTTCATGGCTTCCATTCCATGCTGGAGAAAAAGGACCCTTGTTCTTTTGCCATGCACGTATATTTACCATATCTCCGACGTCGAGTTCTACTTTTGGTTCCGACTCATTATTTATTTCATTATTTATGTATTTACTTTGTTTTCTTGTGATAGCTTTGTTTTTCTTTTGTCTCTCTTCTTTTGTTAAATTTTCACGTACAAGTGGCCATTTCTCTGTCCATTCACCAGGAGGGGGTAGCTCATACCCAAGGATTATAGCAGCAGGGGACTGTCCCGTTGCCCTACATATTCTGCTTCTTAGTGTTTGAAGTGCCCTAGGCAAATATTCCTCCCAGGAATTAGCACGCTTTTTATAAGTCAAGACTCTTAAGACTTTCTTTAACTCCTGTATTCGCCTCTCTACAGGGTTAGCTTGTTGGTGATGAATAGCAGTGAATTGCTGAGTAATATTTTGGTTTTCACAGAATTTCTTTAAAATATTACCTTTAAAGGCTCCCCCGTTATCAGTAATCAAAATTTCTGGGTTGCCATATCTCGCAATTATTTCATTCTGTAAAAATAGTGTCACGTCTTTAGCGTAGACGTTCTTTAACGCTTTTGCTTCAACCCACTTGGAAAAAATATCCTCGCACACTAAAATATACTTCGCGTCGGTTTTATCCGCAGCCGGTGTATACGGACCTAAAATATCCATCGAGATTACCTGAAAAGGATATTTGGGATTATTCGCGCGTAAAGGAGCCGTCTCCTGTTTTTGTTGCGTTTTGCAAACGCCGCAAATTTTGCACTTTCTTATATAGTCCGCGATACTGTTTTTCTGGTAACCCCAATAAAATTGTTTCCGGATCTTATTGTACGTCTCGTCTATACCTGGGTGTGCCGCATTTTCTTCGTCGTGGTATAAGTAGATTACCCTGTCTTGTAATTTACGTGGTACAATAATCCTTTCACCTTCTGGTGAAATTTTGCACAGCAATCCATTTTTGAAACATAATGTTTTATGTAGTCTTTTTTCCTGTTTGGTGGTTGGCCCTTGGCCTAAGTTCATTTCTGTTTCTAAATTCTCTAACATCCGTACTGTACGTCTAATATGTTCTGTGGATTGCTGTACCTTCTGAATTTGATCCAGCAATTTGTCTTTATTTATAATATTTATATTGGCAGGCGCTAACATTCTATCTTCATCAGTGAATTCCTCATACGGGCACAGGGCCGGATTTCGGCTTAGATAATCACACAATTGATTTTCCCTGCCTGGAATGTGTTCCACCTCAAAAGAAAATTCCTGTAATAGGAGTGCCCATCGCATTAGTTTGGATCTATGATCCTTAAACTTCGCAAGCCACGTTAACGCCTTACTGTCGGTACGTACAGTAAACGGTTTGTCCTCTAAGTACCCTCTAAACATCTTTATAGCCCAGACTATGGCTAAACACTCCTGCTCGTTTATGTGGTATTTTTGTGTAGTTTTGGAAAATTTGGCACTGGCATGGGCGATTATATGTTTTTGTTCACCCTGTTGTTGATATAATAAAGCAGCCATGCCAATGCCGCTTGAATCAGTTTGTAAAATGAATTTTTTACTGTAATCAGGTCTATGGAGAGGTGTGCTATTTTCAACTGCAATTTTGGTGTTTTCAAAGGCTTCGAATTGTTTTTCTGTTAATTTGAATTTTGAATCTTTTTTCAACAAGTCAGATAAGGGAGCTGTCAGCTCAGCAAGTCTGGGTATGTATTCTCGTAGCCAATTGCAGATGCCTAAAAACGATTGAACTTGTTTTTTATTTTGAGGCATTGTAAAATTTTTTATTTGTATCTTGTGTTTGCTGAGGGGTACCGTTTCCTCTCCCTTTATATGATAGCCCAGATATTCTATATCTGTTGTCGCTAACTGACATTTTTCTCCTGCGATTTTCAAATTATGCATAGCCAGTCTCTCAAACACGAGTCTGACGTGCTCATAATGTTCTTCTAAATTGTCGCTATAAATAACAATATCATCCAGATATACTATAACGAATTGTTGGATGAAACCAACCAGTACTTCTGCGGTCATCAATTTCTGGAAGGACCCAGGCGCATTTTTGAGCCCAAACGGCATAACATTGTACTCGTAACTGGCTCCGTCCGGCGTCGAAAAGGCTGTATACTTTTTGGATGCAGGATCCATAGGGATCTGCCAGTAGCCAGATTTTAGATCTAAAGTCGTAAAATACTTTGCCTGCGTGAGGTCTTTTAGGGCATCTTGTATGCGTGGCAACACCGCGGATTCATCAGTGGTCATAGCGTTGATGCTCTGGAAATTCATACATAGCCGAGGCTTCTTATCCGGCTTCTCGACTATGATAGGGGATGTGCTGTACGCAGAGGTGGAAGGTGATATAACGCCCGTGTTAAGTAGATCTTCTACTATATCATACAAAAGTTTCTTTTTTCTAGGATTCATAGGAAAGCACCTTTCATGTATGATTTTATTGCTTGTAATATTTATAATGTGTTGGGTGTCCCTCGTAGTTGGTTGTACTGGTCCTATTTGGAATAACTCTTTGAATTCTTGGACAAGGTTCATTATTTCTTTTGGGGTGTCAGCCTTGGCAACCGGTAAAATTATTTGACCTTCCGGTATAAAAGTTTCTCTCGCCCAAAAGACGGTCTGTCGTTTTTCACGGCCTATATAAAGGCACTGTCGGCTATAGTCTAAAACTACGCGCTCTTTAGTCAGAAATGGAGAACCAAGAATTATTGGGGTGTCCAGATTTTTCAGGACCCAACAAAAAACATTGTAATCAACACCTTTAATATTAATTGAAACAACGCACGACCCAAGGACTTGAGCATTCCTGTCAACACATGCTAACTGCATTGACGGGATCGTGGCGGGACCTAATTTCTCGGGTGCGATGTATGAAGATATTAAATTGTATGCCGCCCCCGTATCGAATAACATGTCGTATTCTAACCCGTTATAATATCCGCGTATTGTGGGGGTCAGAGGCGAGTCATTATTTAATGAAAATATTTTTTTATTTATTTGACCGACAAGATTTTTAGTTTTATTTATTGTTCCGCCCTGTCGGTCCTGTGCAAGTTTTTTGACTCAAACTTTTTGTTGATTAGTTTAAGTTTATGTTTATCGTCATTAACCGTTTTTATCTCAGGTTTTGTACTGGAAGACGCGGTTTGTTCATTATCAGGGTCATCTGATAAACCTATTTGGTTAAATTTTTTATTTTCGGAAGGTTTAGGACAGTCGTAGTCCATATGATTGCCCTGACAATGCCTACAAGGCCTAAAGTTTTTGAAATTCTTTTTTGGGGGTGGCGCGTCTTCTATTGCTTTAACGATCACCTGCGGTGTATTTTGTTTTTTATTTTCATCTCTAAGTTGATAATTAAAATTTCGTGGCGGGTTTCGCCCAAAATTAGTGTTATTATTATTTACCGAATTTCTGTCCAGGGATGCCAGGTTCTTTTGAGGAACCGTGTGTTCTTCCTTTAGGTCACGTTCAATACAGCCAGCCACGGTAACTAAACGCTCAAGTGTCGGGAGGTGCGCCGCCCTTAATCTAGATCTGATCTCTGGTTTAACTAACGTTACTACAAGCTGTAAAAAGTCGTTTTCATGCCCTAAAGGCTGTACTCTAGAGAATAATGCCCTCTTTCTTATGATAAAATCTTCGATATTTTCCGAGTTAGTTTGTTTTTTTCCGAAAAGCGATACTTGAAGCTCTACCATGTTTTCTACGCTATCAAACTTGTCTCTAAGCTTTTGTGCAAGTTCATAATAGGTTTTTACGTAACATCTATAGGGCTCGAACCACTTCTTCGCGTTTCCCTCTAACCTTTCTATAGCGTAATATATTTTGTCTTCGTTATCGATTTTATTCGCGTCGAACCAACTGTTTAAGTCATGTATGAATTGTATAGGGTCTTCGTGTTCCAGCCCTGCGAATTTTACGCGCAATGGGGTTTTTTTAGATTGGGTTTGGTTTTCAATACCGCGTGCTAATGTTTGTAATGTTTTCGCGATTTCGAGCTGAGTTAATAATTCAGTGTTTATTTTAAATTTATCTTTTTCCGTGTTTTCACGGCTTTGAATATCCGCGTAAGTGTCCCGTGGCGTGTTTTCGTTACTGCAATGAGTTTTATTTAGCAAATAAGTCTGCGCTTCTAATAATTTTTTGTTTTCCATTTTGAGTTTAAATAACTCCTCGTGCAAAATCTCATTTTTCAAAATCATGTTGTCATTTACATTTAGCGAGTTCTCATTCCCTAAATTTAATTTTTGTTCCCCACCAGGGTTATCATTTTGTATTATTAAGCTCTTATTTTTTAAATTTAATTCTCCCCACCAGGGATGCCATTTTGTAAAAGCATGTTGTTTGGGGGATGGCGGAAATCCATTGTCGCGTCGCCTAGATCAGAATTAGAATCTAAGCGATCCCTATTACCTAAGTCAATAAGATTATATCCCCTAACTATGCCTACAACTTCTGGATTTTGGTTATTCATAAAAAGTTTTTCAGACGGGAGAGGCCTTTTTGCGTTGAAGATAATGCTGGATTCCCCACCTGAGCTAATACTGTCAGGGTAGGGGCTGTTTGACTTTTTTAAAGTATCAGAGTTATTTACCTTGTCCCACATGAGTAGTAATACCCCCTCTAGGGCGCGCTCGAGTTTCCCCCCTCTAGGGCGCGCTTTTCCCGGAAGCCGCGGCTCTCGCGGCAGGTTCGCGGTCTGAGGTGTGGCGGTTCACGGTGTGACGCGTGAGTCATAGATGGCGGAGGACCCGCCGTTTTCGCTGAGTTATTGGAAATATGTCACGGGGCGCTGTTTGATGTTTTTTTTCGCTGAGTCACGATATTTTGACTGGGTAGATGAGATGAACTACCCCGCCATGATGGTTGTGCCCCGCTTACGGTGGTGATGACGTCACGGAGAGGAAGTACTGTCTAATCATGAAAAGTAGTGTGAAGGCCGTTGTTAAAAAGTAGTAAACAGGGGAATTCGGTAGAGAATATGTAAAATATAGGCCAAGGGGAACGTAATTTTTATCACTAACAGATACATAAAATCAACAACAGCCTCCAGAAAAACCCCCTAGTTTAAAGGTGCAGCATGTTGTTGGCTGTCCCCCGTATATAAAAACACACTATATCATGTGAAAATATGCCCAGTTACACCGCACTAGTCCCACTTTTTATGTGGGTAAAAATATGCACAGCCAGACTGTATTGCAAAACTATGCAGAGGCCTTGCTAAATTCCTCCGTATATCTGTAAGGTATTTTTAGATAAAAAATTATTAGTTTATAAAAATATAAAAGCGTATTATGAATTCCATCAACACAAGGATTATTGAAAAAAATTATGATTTATTACATGCCTTTATATGGCTGATTTCCAAGTTTTGACTGCACTTGTTGCATTAATAATTAAAGGAGCGGTTTTACGTTGCAATTAAAACAGAGTGACACAACTATTTTTGGTCGGTTAGCAGTGGAATGATCAAGCAAAAATAACTAATTGATTTCGATTTTTAGAAAACAGGGGGAGGACTAAAGGACCAATAACATGAATAGAGGGCTTATTTTCTGTGGCATACACTGTGAGCGTGTCAGCACTCAGTAGGTCAATGAAAAGTTAGAAACAATAAAAAAGAGGTTCTGAAAAAACATTATTGCGAAAATGGGGCGTAAATAAAACGAGTTGAGAGAAAATTGCGAAATATTTTGTAAAATTAGGTATAAATTAAAAAATAGAGACACCGAAATCAAAAAGAGCCTGAATTTTAGGGAAACTGCTTGTTGTGTTGGATTAATTCAGCCGAGTCTGGAATTTTCCAAATTATCGTCAGCCTGCCTTGCTTTTCATTGAAAACTTACAAAAGGTACAAATCTTCTTGTGAAAAAAAAGCAGTCTTCGAGGTTTTTCGAACTTCTCGTTGTTTAAATTTAGTAGTTTTTCGATCAAGTGCTTCGATGTTTGACACTCTTTCCGATGTGTGCTTGGTTTCGTAATATTTTTAATATCTTTTTTTCGT
Organism: Barypeithes pellucidus; assembly: GCA_963991005.1. Lineage (NCBI taxonomy): Eukaryota > Metazoa > Arthropoda > Insecta > Coleoptera > Curculionidae > Barypeithes > Barypeithes pellucidus. The sequence goes on from OZ022560.1 coordinate 53,764,915, forward strand.
GAAGTGAAACAGGCTTAGAAGGTTGTGTTAATGTAAGTAGGCACACCCTGTAAAAGTTCTGATTAAACAAGGTGTGTTTTCTTAAATGGGTATATAAAGACGAAGCCTTTTCACACAGAAGCAGTTTTAAGTGAAAAATATAAACAAGTAAGTACCCTTTTCATTATTAAGTGAATTAGATGTATTTAACAGACTGTTTTTTAATTAAAGTGGAATTGCCGTTAACTCAACGCCTGATAGAATTTACCGAAGCCCTCGTTCAAGCCAAGTTTCCGGAAAGTGAAGTAAGGTGTTTGCAAAAATTTAGTGGCTTTTAAATAATTTTTAAATTTTTAGTTTCACGTGTTTTATATTAACAAGCCCTCTTTGCCTCGACCCGACGATACTGATGAACTGTTTAACGGGTTTTTGTACGAAGTGGGGCCGGAGAACCGTTTATTAGATTTCTCCGTGTGGCAGAACGGGGAAATTTTCCTTTGTTTTTTAAATTAAAGGTGAATACTTTTTTAATTAGCATGTAAAATTTCTTTTACTAAAAAACAGAAACTTTTCTAATAACCAAAGGTTCATCAGTGTAGAAATTTAACACCCTTTTTGCCACTTTTTCTGCTTGTACTACAAATCCGTTGAAAACTTTAAACAATTCAAGGGCTTGTTTGTGTTATTTTTAAACCCTCAAGTTTTTATACCACTAGTTTTTTTAAAAAATTAGCATGTAAAAATTACTTTTTAACTGTTTGTACTACAAATCCGTTGAAAAACTTTAAACAATTCAAGGGCCAGTTTGTGTTATTTTTAAACCCTCAAGTTTTTATACCACTAGTTTTTTTAAAAAATTAGCATGTAAAAATTACTTTTTAACTGTTTGTACTACAAATCCGTTGAAAAACTTTAAACAATTCAAGGGCCAGTTTGTGTTATTTTTAAACCCTCAAGTTTTTATACCACTAGTTTTTAAAAAAATTAGCATGTAAAAATTACTTTTTTTCTGCTTGTACTACAAACCCCTCAAGTTTTTATACCATTAGTTTTTAAAAAATTAGCATGTAAAAATTACTAACTGTTTGTACTATAAATCCGTTGAAAACTTAACAAAAACAAGGCTCAAAATAATAGTCTGTGTTTTAGAACTTTGTCCTCTATCACTAAACCACATAACTGTGTTTAGAACTAACACCCTCTGACACTTTTTCCCTCTGATACTATTTTTTATACCACATATCTATCTAATATGGTGTTTTTAGGCTTCCAGGCAGTGTTTTAGGCGTTCAGACTACAGTCACCACCACACCCACCATTAAAGGTGAGTCACTTTTTTAGTTAGTGTTTAAGATAAACAGCCCCTTTTTGTTCAGGGCTGAAATATTTAATATTATAGAAGAAATGCAAAGGTAGAAAAAAATCCTAATTATTAGAAATTACTGCATTACGGTAGTTTTTAATTATATACAGCTACAATTGCAACATTGCGTTTTTCTTATTCATATTGTATATCGATGCAACAAAAAATATAAAACACTTTTTGTTTTTTTTTAAATTTTTGTTCTGCAAAATGGCTATGGGTTTATGAAATACAGGGGAAATTTGCAACAATGTGTTTGGTTTTTTTTAAAAAATGTTCTGCGACAAGGCTATGGGGGTTATGAAATACAGGAAAATTTGCAAAAATGTGTTTGGTTTTTAAAAATTTGTACTGCAAAATGACTATTTGGGTTGGTTTGGGTTTATGAAATACAGGAAAAAAGTGTTACCATGTGTTTAATAAGTTACAGGGAAAATTGCAAACGTGTTTTTAAAAAAATTTGTACTGCATAATGAAGCTTGGGACATACAGGGGAAATCGTTACAATGTGTTTTTTTAAAAATTGGTACTGCAAAATGGCTCTGGGGTTTTTTTTTATATTTTTATTTGATAGGAAGCCTTTTACATTTCTGAACAAATATTCCTGTTTTGAAATCCAAAAGCTACAAGCAGCTAGCCTAGATTTCAGGTTATGAATAACTTCCCCCTTTTTTAAAATAAAAACAATAAAGAAAACATATGTTAAAACTATTTATGCAGTACAGTACAGACTAAAGAAAAAGAAATATACAGGGAAAATTATATACAGGGAACATTGCACCATGTTTTTTTAAAAAATTGTTACTGCAACATGGCTATTTGTTTATGAAATACAGGGAAAGGTGTTACCATATGTTTGAAAAATAATAAGTTTCCGGGAATTTCAATGTGTTTTAAAAAAATTAGTACTTCAAAATGACTATGAAACAACCATATACAGGGGTAACTGTTTTTTTAAAAATTTGTACTACATAATGGAGCTTGGAACATACAGGGAAAATTGTTACAATGTGTTTTTTAAAAATTGGTACTGCAAAATGGCTCTGGGGTTATTATATACAGGGAACATTGCACCATGTTTTTTTAAAATTTGTTCTGCAAAATGGCTAAGGGTTTATGAAATACAGGGGAAATTGTTACAATGTGTTTTTTAAAAAATTGGTTCTGCAAAATGGCTCTGGGGTTATTATATACAGGGAACATTGCACCATGTTTTTTTAAAATTGGTACTGCAAAATGAAGCTTTGGGAAATACAGGGGAAAATTGCTAGTTTTTTTCGCACTGTTTTTAATAGAACAACATGTCCTTATGGGGTGGTTTAGGCAGTTGGTGCTTAAGGGGGTTTAAATTTTTAGGGATTTTTAAATTCTCAAAAGAACAAGGGAATAAAACACAGTTTTTTAAAAAAAAAGTTTATTAATGTTTAACATTTTAAAAAACCTTATGTAGGTATTTTAACAGATGTAATACTTAAACAAAATGTTTCGGTGTTGAGGCCTTTTGAGGTGGATTGATATATACTACTTATTAAATTCCACACATCATCGAACGTTACATCGCTAGCAGGCCTAAAGCGCATCCAGCCACTCTTTCCTGGGAGTTCGCTTGAACAGAAGGTAATTCCTATTTTATCTGAAGGTTCCAACCCCTCTACAGCACGGGAAATCACCTGGTTGATACCTTCGCGGACCCAACCAACAGGTTCTTCGTTTTGGGGAACGTCCTTTAGTCTGAATTCAATAGTTCGCCCTGTGTGTCCAAATCGCGGAATTTTTCGCACACTGTCTTTCACAATGATGTACTTCTCCATGGTTCACGCTGTATACTAAAAAATCTATAGAAAGACCCTTATTTATATAGCTTTTTCTTTTTAGATGAATTCTTCCATTGTCAATTCGTCGGTTAGATATTATCCTAGATTTAGAACGATGGCTAAGACAGTCTCTTTTAAAATAAATGATACACCCTTAGGGGGTGAACCATTTAGTTGGGTACGAAACGCAATCTCGGAAATAGTTTTAAACAGCACCAAAGACCTGAAACATGACGATTTAGTAGGGTTTACTTTTACCTCGGGGGATTTTGCAAGGGGTCAAGGCTGGCTTCCCTTCAAAAAAGCCTCCGAAGTAATAGTCGAAGATATTTTTGATTTAATACAAAGCGTGTATCAGAGCAATTCCAAAGACGTGGATACAAGGGTATTACAGTTAGGTGTTACGTCGGTTAGACTACCTCAAGGTCGGGGGCCCCCAAGTAGCTCTAAATTTAATACCTTTGCCGAGGAATGTAAGAAACGAAAGGGTGTGGTTGTTATCAGTAATAACGACAATCTATGTCTGCCGAGGGCCCTAGTTGTAGGACAGGCATATAGTAGTCCTATTTTTAGAAAAATTCGCGACAGCCGTAGGGCCCTGCAAAAACAAAAAGCGGTGGAACTCTGTGAACAAGCAGGAGTTGTAGTTCCTGAAACGGGGTGTGGTTTAGGGGAAATTCAAACATTTCAGGACTTTTTAAAAGGTTTTAAAATTACAGTGTACGAATACGGTTCAAAGGGGCGTAAAGTTATTTTTGAGGGGGTGGGGGAAGGAAAAAGAATCAATTTATTATATTTTGAGGGTCACTTCAATGTAATTACTTCTCTAACAGCTGTCTTTGTTTGTAAACAGTACTGTGAAGATTGTCATATACCGTACGATCACAAGAACGAACACAGGTGCACAAAAATATGTTCTAGGTGTAATCAAGCGCCACCCTGTGTTCGCATGGAAAGAATACAGTGTGAAGTGTGTAACAGAACGTTTTTATCTCAGACCTGTTTTGATAATCATAAAATACAGGGGGCGTTCTTTAAGGACGCCTCTGTTTGTAATAAAGTGAAATTTTGTTTACATTGTCGTAAAGGCTTTCAAACAAACAGGGAACATATTTGTGGTGAAGTGTTTTGTAACGTTTGTAAGAGTTTTAAGGATAGTGGCCATTATTGTTTTATGCAGGTTGACACTAGAAAGCTAACTCTGGATGACACCCTGTATATATTCTTTGACCTTGAGACACGCCAAGAGACGGTTCTTGAAGACGAATCTCGTTTACACGAACCGAATCTCTGTGTGTTTAAAACAGCCTGTAGTGAATGTATTGCTTCCCCTACAGTGTTCTGTTATAAATGTGGGCCTAACCTGGTAGTGCTGAGAGATGAACCCATAGCAGCCTTTATAGATGCGGTTTTAGCTAAGCGCGGTAATTTCAAGTCCGTCTTAGTCATCTCACACTACGGATCAGGCTTCGACATGCAATTTATACTAAACCATTTATTATTAAAAACAGACCTGACACCCGAGGTCATTTTAAGGGGAACCAAAATTTTATTATTGACTCTAGGAAACGTTAAATTCCTTGATTCACTAAGTTTTTTACCAATGGGATTGAATAAGTTGCCGAAAGCTTTTGATCTAGGGGGTGGGTTTAAAAAGGGTTATTTTCCGCATCTTTTTAATACACAGTCAAACGAAAGTTATGTCGGTCCTCTTCCTGCCGTAGAATATTATTCCCCAGATTCGATGAAGGATGACGAACGAGATAATTTTCTTAGCTGGTACGCAGAAAATAAAGGTTCTGTTTTCAATTTAAAAAAGGATCTGGTAGACTATTGTATTTCAGACGTTGAAATACTGACAGCCGCGTGTTTAAAATTTCGCGAGTTGATGTTGCAAACATCTAACATTTGTCCGTTTGCTACTAGTTGCACAATACCGGGGGCGTGCAATAAGATCTTTAGACGTCAATATTTAAAACCGAACACTATTTCAATCATTCCTAAAAATGGCTATAGATGGCGTGATAATCAGTCTATTGTAGGTATCAAATGGCTTGTTTGGGAGGAACATCAGAGGGGTATTAATATCGAACACGCAGCAAAGAGACGGGAGGTCGTGATAAAGGGTTTCAGGGTTGATGGTGTACATGACAAAACGGTTTTTGAGTTCCAAGGCTGCATTTTTCACGCGTGCTTGCGGTGCTACCCCTACAACAGGGATCAACCATTAAATAAAGCGAACCAATTTGATACCTTTAATAGCCGGTATGAGGCCACCATGTACAAAAACGAGGTGTTAAGGGCCGCGGGGTTCGAGGTAATAGAAAAGTGGGAGTGTGACTTCATTAAAGAACTGAAAAGTAATCCGCTGATGGACAGCTACGTGAATAATCACCCCATTCTTTCTAACGCCCCGCTTATTGCTAGAGACGCTTTTTACGGGGGTCGTACAGGGAATACCCGTACTTATTACAAGGCACAGGAGGGGGAAAAGATCAAATACGTTGACGTGTGCTCCCTTTACCCGTGGGTATGTAAGTACGGTAAATTCCCCGTAGGACACCCTGAAATTTTCGTAGGTGAAGAGTGCAACTCCCTGGACCTAAATAATACCGAGGGTCTTATTAAATGCACTGTTCTCCCTCCTCAGGACTTGTATCACCCCGTACTACCCATGAAAATGTCCGGGAAATTAATGTTCACTCTGTGCCACGCATGCGCAGAGGGTTTGGACCAAGCTGTTGATTGTACGCACTCTATTGAGGAAAGGACTTTAACGGGCACATGGGTATTAAGCGAAGTCAATAAAGCTCTCTGTAAAGGATACAAAATTTTAGAAATTTTCGAAATTTGGCGTTATCAGACAGTACAATACAACCCGGAAACAAGGGAGGGTGGGTTATTTGTACAAATGATGAATAGGTTTCTACAAATTAAACAGGAAGCTAGCGGCTATCCTTCGAGCTGTAAAACGGCCGAAGAACAGGGCTTATATATCCAGGAATTTTTAAAAAGGGAGGGAATTCAGCTCGAGGCCGAAAAAATAGAAAAGAATGCGGGGCTGAGATCTTTATCAAAATTAATTTTAAATTCATTTTGGGGTAAATTCGGGGAATTGGAACGTAAAACAAAAACAAAAATTATCAAAGACCCTGCAGAGTATTTTAGCATAATGTCAAACCCTCTCTTGCTCCCCGGAGTTGTGCTGGATGTAAACGATGATACCTTTATTGTAAGCTATGTTGATAAGGAGGAAACCTTTGAACCCCTTTCTACGGTTAACGTTACAATTGCGGCCTTTGTCACGGCACAAGCCAGATTAAAACTATATAGCTACCTTGAACAACTCGAAGAAAGGGCTCTGTATTACGACACCGATTCAGTCATCTTTTCTCATCAAGAGGGGGAATTTGAGCCCCTCCCCGGTAAATTTATCGGTGATATGACAGACGAACTTGAAGAGTACGGTCAAGGCAGCTACATTACCGAGTTTACGTCTGGTGGTCCTAAAAATTACGCTTATAAAGTTTTTTCTACTGCTGATCAGACTGAAAAACTTGTCTGTAAAGTAAAGGGAATTAATCTTAACCACGAAGCTGCGTTGTTGGTTAATTTTGACTCTATAAAGAACATGGTGTTAAAACCCATGGAACCAATTAAGATCACTTCGTCAAACATCCGGCGAACAGAGACGCACGAATTGGTTACAAAAATAGAGACAAAGGAATATAAAATTAATTCAACTAAACGAAAATTCACCAACTATGAGTCTGTTCCGTATGGTTATAAAAAAGCTAAAGAGTAGAAAATGCTTTGTAATTTTTATTTTTAGGAATGATTTTCAGTATTTCAACGTGTACCTTTTTTTTGTAGTGGGTCAATATGTCAAGCTGTATTCTATTTTATTCTAAAAATGGTTTAGTATACATTCGGTCTTGGGGTAAATAATGGTCGCTTTTCCCTGGGTGTAAATAAAATTTCAATGATTATCAAAACTATCAATTATTTTAAAATTTCTTGGAAGCCTGGAGAATCTTTTAAGCCTGGTTACTAAGAATCTTAAAAATATATTCATCAGGTGAACCTTTTGGCGTTTGCGACGCCTTGCAAATAATAAAATTACAAAAAAAACATTACCATTAATAATAAAATATAATTAAAAATATTATATTACATTTTTAAAAACATTTTAATATTCGAATTATAATCTACATACCTGGTAATTATTTTATTCACTTTCAACTGGTTCTGCTAGCTTCTGTCTGCTGTGTTTACTAATTTTTGAGGGATCCTTTCCTCGTCAATTCCTTAGAGGTGAGAACCCGAACATGTTATGGAAAAATGTCGGAATTTTAAAATTACAAACAGAGTGATACAACAGACGATCATGAACATGTCTTCTACATTAAATGTGACAGTGTGTTACAGGATGATATGCTTCATCATGAGGTCGATTTTAGATTGACGCACAGTGTTCATGGACCGTACTAATTTTTGTGAAATTTCTGTAAACGTTTCTAAGCACCATAGTCCTCGAAAACTATATCATTTTTTATAACGGACTTCTTTACCCCTTTAATCTCCTTAGTTATACCCAGATTTGCCAATTCTACCCGCTCCATATTTTCCAATTTTTGTCTTTGCTCAGGGAGAACCTTTATAGGCGTTTTTTCAATTAGCAACCATAACAAATAAAAATTACAAATAATAAATATTACATTAAACCCAGTCTCTAACACCACCTAAAGAAATTAAAGCAAATCAGTCTTGACTTGGAATTTCCAAAAGACTACGTATTGGCCCTCATATAATCTTTCCTGCATATATTTTTCCCAATATCGATTTGTTTACAGGAACATTATGTGAGTTATCTGGAGAATAGTTTGAGGTGTCGAATCTATCTAAATTTTCTGCCATATCGTCATAAAAATTTTCTGTGTTAACATTTAGAATGAGGGAGTCAGTGTCCGTGTATAGCAAGACCGCGTTGTTGCCATATTTGGGCTTAATGTACACAAAAAGTCGTACATAATAATCAGCTCCAAGATTCCAAACCCTGCATGGACTTGTTATATACTACTTTTTGTTTATGCATCTGAATAGATACCAGGTTCAATGGTACACACTATCCTCTTCTCCACGTTTTTCATTGTCTTTCCAAACACAGAATTGTTCATAAGCTTGAAAAAGTTCTTATTCTTAGCTTGATTGCGCAGTCCTAGTTGATGTACGGTGTACGATGATTGGTCGAAAGATATGACGCGGTGAATTTTAGTTAGCTTAAGGCCTATAAAGCCTGCTGTAAATTTTGATAATGAATTATTTTTATGCAGCGTTGCCATTTTTTTTTCCCAGTATCAACTGGTTTCTGGAATAGGCGAAAATCTCTTACCACTTCCACACCCTACCTTCTTTTAATATTTGTTGGTGGCTCTTAATCTGGGCCAGACAAGCCGAAATATGTTCAGTTTTCGCCCGTTTCAACTGCCTGTTCAAGTTATGAATGGCCCGCGTACATTCCTTCAGCACAATACCTGAGTCACAATTTTCAACCTGGCGCCGTATTGATTGAACATAATCGCTCGGCAAAGACATCTTGACACAAGGTTTTCATGAATAAAAATGCTACTAACTCGTCTCTGCGCCTTAGTGAATGTTTTCCACCGCATTGATAGTTTATTTTATGAGTCATAAAAACTGTATGAATAATTACAAAATAAAATTTTTGAAAAATAAAAATATAATAATTCTCACTGTCAGATAAAAACCCAGTCTAGGCGGGTTCAGCTATTCTGAATTGTAGTAGGGATAGTCTATTTAACCCAATCAGAACGGTTTTTACCCTGACAGGTATTTTATTCCCCCTTTTTTCAGGGGCCCCAACTGTCGATCTCGGCTTCATTTCGTCCTCGCTACTGCTATCCAGTTTGCCCCTTTGTCTCTTTATCCCAGGTCTTTTACAAGCTCTTTAAGGGCTGCTATGCATTTGAATGGTGTTTACTCTGTTGATTAACATTTTGAAACATAATCATGCATTTTTTAGTGCCGTCAAATAATTAATATTGTTAATGTGTTCTCCATTTCACGGGCTTGTTAATAAGCTCCACTGGTCTCATCATACGTAGTTATCAATCAATTTATGATTTTTGTCAGGAACACCCTCCGTAGGGTTTTTTCGACATCGCCCAACCATATTTGTTATTTATATCCTCTTTAGTGGGGGTGTATTTTTGTCCTCTACTCATGCCTCCATCTTCTAACGTGTTTAACTAGACTGTGTTGTTTAATTACAGTCGTTGCCGCTGTCCACTTGCTATCAGTGATCCCTCCGTAGGGTTTGTTCGACATCGCCCAACCATACTTGTTATTTATATCCTCTTTAGAGGGGGTGTATTTTTGACCTCTGCTGCTGCCTCCATCTTCCATTCTAACGTGTTTAACTAGGCTGCGTTCGGCTTCTAATATTTTGAACTACTGTATCTGGCAATGATAAAATTACAGGAATGCCCGTTTTGCATGTCTGAGCTGTATTTTCCTATATAATTACAGTCGTTGCCACTGTCCATTTGCTATGTTTAGGATCTAGCCCTAACAGGCCCAAGGAAATACACTATTCCACCAGCTCCTGTTTAAAAAGCACAGTTTTTATTGTTTGCGTACCATCAAAGAAATTTTGTCGGATTATATTATCATTCGCATTCTTCAATAAATTACTCCTCGTCTATGCCTTCATTTGCCAGCTCCATGGTAAGATGGTACTGGAACATCCCTCACTCCTTCTAAATACAGCTTAACGTCAGACACGTTCGATACGTAACAAATCGGTTCTTAAAAGCCGTTTGAACAAGTTTTACGTCAGAATCAAAGACCACACTACAAAAGTCCTGTAACCCATGGTGTGGGACCATCAGTGGTGTGCTTTTTTTTGAAAAATTTTTATATGACAATTTTAAAAAAATGAATAATATATAATATTACAATACTTAATATTTTAGAAAATATGAATTTTGCTTAATTATTACAATGGTTAGTATTTTTAATAATTTTTAAAAAAAAGACTTGAATATTACAATGGTTAAAATTTTAATAATTTAAAAAAAGACTTTTGCTTGAATATTACAATGATTAATATTTAATTTTTTAAAAATATGAATTTGGCTTGACTGGACACTATGAAAAAAACTAGCTTACAATATTAGTTAAATTTGGACCCAAATCTGCACAGCGACACAGGTCATCACCAAAAAGAAATTTTGTTAAATAATTTTACTATTACCGTTCTGTTACATACTTTCGTTCTCAACGGATATTACTTAGTACATATTTTTTTCGTACTGGGTGGCGTAAGAAAGTCTGCGAAGTAATTACATTGAATTTTTTTTTATTTTGTTCGCATTTATGTTACTATGCACGCGCTTTTTTTTAACACCATCTTCTGCTTGTTCAGAAGGTTTTTAGATTGTCGTTATTAGTGTTTTGCTCTATGCGTGCTTTTATTATTTTTAAAAATTGTTTTTCGTACCCATAAAGACTGTTTTTTCCTGCGTTTTCGATTGTGGATTGTCTACACCCTCTTCGATGATGAGTCCAACCTCCAGTGACCAGTGTTGACCAACATTAGTGTTACAGAGTGTACAAACTTTAAGGGTTTTGCTTTGAAAGTTCGTTTCCCTGTAAAAAACACGAATGGGGTACACTTAGGGGTCAGTTCACGGCTGGTATCCTGTTACGAGAATGTTTAATGTATCCATTAGATATTCTCAACCAAATCCCCTTTTTTTTTACTAATAGTTTTTCCCTAGGTCCAACGAATTTTTGTAGCCTTTTATTGATGCCCTGGTTTTAAACAGAACATATTCAGCCTAAGCGAACAAAGACCTGAAGGAAAGCTGTGTGGTAAGTATTTGGATTAGATATTAACAATAAAAAACAGTTTTTCTAAAATATAGTTTATTCACTTATAAAATTCTATAACATCTAGTTTTTCGAGTTCTCTTAATATTCTCATTATTTCAGGCAAGTTAGGATTCTCTTCCGGCTTTCCATTGTGTAGTTGCCTAAAGCGGTCAACCAATTCGTTAACGTCTAGTGGGGCCTCTAGTGGTTCCTTCGGGGCTTCATTGTTCTCATGTACGGCTCTGGTTTTTGCATCGTATGTTCTTTTTGGCGGAAATAGTTTTGCTATAATGTTTGCATACTTCCAACTAGAACTTGATTTAATATGTTCGTTAGGATTAAAGTGTCTCCTATGTGCGTTAGTAAGAAGTAGTATTTCCTTGTAATCACTCAAATCTTTAGTTGAATATCGTTTTGGATGCGTGCTTGTTAGTAAATTCAATAACCCGTCGGATAAATTAAATGTTTCATTGCTAATAATTAGATTATCGTTCTGAAATTCAACAGACATATTTCCTATAAACCAGTTCACTCCGTCTGTCCTAAAGCCAAAAATGTTTTCCTTTTGGGGTATTTCCATGAGCTTAATTTTTATTTTTCTACCTGCCATCGTGGTGTCTAAGTTAATAATGAAACCGTTTATCTAAGTATTAGCTATTTAAAAACCGTGAGACACAACAACGACACTGCGTAAACACTGCAGAAAAACACTGACAGAACACTGACACAACGCAAAGACGACACTGACACTACCTTGTTCTTGTACTCTAAAAGGGGTTTAAGTGGTTTTCGGGATAAAAAAGCCCTGTTTTTCAGGTTAAAAAGGCCTTGTTTTGACCAAGATTTAATGATGAACCGTCTAGGTGTAAGCTATTTTTGGTATAATCGTCTCTGATTTACGTTGTATGTTCCCTTAAACAGCTAGAAAGTGAGACAAAACACCTACATGACGTAGACACAACAACAACACTGCGCAAACACTGCACAAAACACTGCAGAAAACACTGACACAACACTAAGACAACAATGACACAGCACTAAGACAACAATAAGACAACAATAAGACAACACTGACACAACAGAAACACTAGTGTTTTCCTGTTTAAAAGAGTAGTTTACCAGCTGTTTCCTGTTTATTACAGTGGTTTAGTGTCTTATTACAGTGTTCCTGTTTAAAAGAGGGTTTAGTGTATGTTTTCAGAGAATTAGGGTCTGTTATTACTTTGATTTTGATCATAGAAACTGTTTTAGTCAGCCTCTGTATTTTCTTTCAAAGTGACAATAATACTATTAATGTAAACAACTGCAACATTTGTGAAAACTAATTGCCGTCTTAATTCCAGGGTCGTACTTGTAGCATGTATACAAACCCGGACAACCACGAACAGCCACGAACCAGTAGTCAACCACGAAACAGTGGAAGAACAACCACGAACAACCACGATCCAGTGGATGAACAACCACGAACAACCACGATCCAGTGGATGAACAACCACGAGCAGCCACGAACCAGTAGTCAACCACGAAACAGTGGAAGAACAACCACGAACAACCACGATCCAGTGGATGAACAACCACGAACAACCACGATCCAGTGGATGAACAACCACGAGCAGCCACGAACCAGTAGTCAACCACGAAACAGTGGAAGAACAACCACGAACAACCACGATCCAGTGGATGAACAACCACGAACAACCACGATCCAGTGGATGAACAACCACGAACAACCACGATCCAGTGGATGAACAACCACGAACAACCACGATCCAGTGGATGAACAACCACGAACAACCACGATCCAGTGGATGAACCACCATAATAATGATGTCCATAATAGCTCCCTTACTCGCCTGGTCCTAAATCTCGCCTGGTCCTAAATTGAGGTTATTGTAAATTTTCAGAAATAGGGGTCCTGAGACGCCTGGCCTTCACCGCCTTCGCACTACACATGAAACTGTATATATTTTCCCTAATAATTACCGCTGATTTTTTGAAGGTTTTATTACCATTTATACTTTTATTTCTGTTTTGATATTGTTAATAAAAATATAGTTCTTGTGTTCTCGTTTTTTTACCTACTACCAAGTATGATTGCAGTTGCTTATTCGTTTTTTTACCTGTTTATTACTAGTATGATATAAGTATAGAATGCAGATGCTTACCCCGTAATACCATAGTTACCTTGTTGCTTATAATAAAAAAGTCTAGAAACAACAAAGGAGAACATGTGACTGTGCATATTTTTTACCAACATAAAAAGTGGGACTAGTGCGGTGTAACTATATTTTCCCTAATAATTACCGCTGATTTTTTGAAGGTTTTATTACCATTTATACTTTTATTTCTGTTTTGATATTGTTAATAAAATATAGTTCTTGTGTTCTCGTTTTTTTTACCTACTACCAAGTATGATTGCAGTTGCTTATTCGTTTTTTACCTGTTTATTACTAGTATGATATAAGTATAGAATGCAGATGCTTACCCCGTAATACCATAGTTACCTTGTTGCTTATAATAAAAAAGTCTAGAAACAACAAAGGAGAACATGTGACTGTGCATATTTTTTACCAACATAAAAAGTGGGACTAGTGCGGTGTAACTGGGCATATTTTCACATGATATAGTGTGTTTTTATATACGGGGGACAGCCAACAACATGCTGCACCAGCAGGGGTTTAATACGTTGATTTTATGTATCTGTGATAAAAATTACGTTCCCCTTGGCCTATATTTTACATATTCTCTACCGAATTCCCCTGTTTACTACTTTTTAACAACGGCCTTCACACTACTTTTCATGATTAAAGGGGTATTACTTCCTCTCCCTACTGTGACGTCATCACCACCGTAAGCGGGGAACAGCCATCATGGTGTACTCCACGGTCATGTGACTCAGCGAAAAAACATCGCCCCGTGAACTATGACTCAGCGATGACCACGGGTTTTTTAAAGTCCCCGTCTTCCACCACCGCTAATGACTCAGCGAGTCGTCGTCGCACACACACACACCTCAGACCACCTATGACTCACCACACCTCAGACCGCGTATGACTCACGTGCCACACCTCAGACCGCGAACCCGCCGCGACATCCTCGGCTTCCGGGAAAAGCGCGCCCTAGTGCGGCAAAACTGGAGCGCGCCCTAGTACGGCTATTACTACTCACATGTAATTAGGACTGGCAATAATTTCGTCAAACAAGTTATCAAGCACGGCCCCTGAAGGGGGCCTGTGAGGACCCACCTTGCCACCCGCCAGACTTGTCAGATCTGACGCCTCAACTTGACTATGACTTGAGGAGTCAGACATTTTCAGAGATTAGTTGACTTTTAAATTTATTTATTGAAATTAAATAAATTCTTTTATTATCACAACGGGTGATAATATAAAAATAAAATTTTTTAAAACATTAAAATTTATTTGAATAGGTAATGGCCTTTTATTTTGAAACTACTCCCTGTAGCTTTTATTTAAAAAGAAAACTTCTTATTTCTCTCACAATTTTGTTTTTACTTATTTAAAAGAAAACCGAAAAAATATTTCTACGGCCTGCCTTTAAGTTTGATTTACACATCGGGGTAGTTGGAGTTTTTTTCGGATCCGAATTACAAAAGATTTCTTAAATTTACTTATGTCTAATCCTTACAAAAATTTTTTATAAGTAAAGCTTATAACTTTAATACAGATCCCCAAAATTATCATAAATAATTTTATCGACGCTGTCGTCTATAAAAATTCAACCAACAAAAACCAAAAGAGAGTCTCTTTTGTTTCGCAACAAATCTTGTTCCTGCGGAACACTAAAACAAAAATTTGAATAAGTAGCCCAAGAAACAATCACTAGACAGTTTCTATGGACGGCAAAAACTTTATACTTCTTCCAAGGATAATAAATTCACAAACAAAAAACAAAAGAAAGTCCCTTTTGTTTCACAACAAATCTTGTTCCTGCGGAACACTAAAACAAAAAATTTGAATAAGTAGCCCAAGAAACAATCACTAGACAGTTTCTATGGACGGCAAAAACTTTATACTTCTTCCAAGAATTCACAAATCGTAAAAATCCCTAATAAAAGGATAATGTCCCCAGCGGACACTTCGTACGCCCTATCATACTAAATAGTCCAAACGTATTACTTGAATAGTTGTTACTACTGACACACAAAGTTTTATAAACTCCCGACAGAATCTTAAAGGTCAAAGTTTTTGTTAAGTAAAGTTCTATATAGTTACTCACTATAGATTTGAACTTGAACAATATCTATAGTTTTCGTCTATCTGCGGTTATAAACTATGGCGGTTTGTCAGGGGGCACGAATTTCTTTTAACTGTCTAAGCTTTTTGGCTGACGACAGAAACCAGCCTTACTTACAAACGAGCTTCGTAAACAGATAGTCTCATTTATACCTCCCCCACTGACAATACACGCCGTGCAAGCACGTTCACCCTAAACGCGGTTGAGTAAAAACTTTCACAATTGTTCACCATTGGCCGAAGTCCCCTAATTTCGTAATTTATTGGAGATTAGGTTATTCGACTTTTGGACTAGCCTTTCTTTCGATTTCACAACCTTTGTGCAAGTGGTTGCTACTTTCAAAACAAAGTGGAATTCAGAATAGTTGAGAGCTAACACCGTATCACCACTCCGGGGTCGCTTTAGGGGGTCTCCTGACCGAAGCCTAAAAACGAGGGAGCGTTTTTCAGTTAATTGTCAAGAGGGAACCGTGTCCTGTATCTTACAACTTAACCTGTCGAGGGCTCTCACTAAACTTGCCTGTAATTTCCATCACCGGGGTATTTATGGACCGCAAAAGCTTTCTGATTGGCCAGAATAACCTTACAGCTCTTTGCGTAAAATTCAGGATGACGACAATTTTCAAAATGAGATTTTCTAACTAATGGTCAGTCCTAAAATAATAAATCATACCTCGAACTGTAGGTAATAATACTGCCTATCATATTATCAAAATTTACTAATCTTTAATTTGTATTTTGTTTTGTAATTGAAACATTATTACCCTGCATCGAGTTTTTTCTTCGCGCCACGTGCCGCAGCAGCGCTTGGCCACGCCCCGATTTTTAAGACTGGGTCTGAACGGACGGACGGGCGAGTGAACGCTGCTAGATTTCTGGGCCCTTTGAAAGGCGAGATATCTAGATATTGTATTACATAAAATTATTTATTTATGGCTCTATGAAATCTATTTTGCTATGCAGACTTTTAAATCTTTCAGACAAAGAGACTTTATACCTTCCTATTATGAAATATCATTTCACCTTCTATTTAACAAAACCCAAATCAATACCGCGTGTTGATTACCATATTTGTTTCTTAATTTTTTTATTATTTCTGGTGGTTTTTATTGTATAAACCCGGTTTACACAACAAGGCGCGATATTTAGATATTCTATTACATAAAATTATTTATTTATGGTTCTATGAAATCTATTTTGCTATGCAGACTTTTAAATCTTTCAGACAAATAGACTTTATACCTTCCTATTATGAAATATCATTTCACCCTCTATTTAACAAAACCCAAATCAATACCGCGTGTTGATTTCCCTATTTGTTTCTTAATTTTTTGATTATTTATGGTGATTTTTTATTGTATAAACCCAGTTTATACAACACTGGCACATATTATGTGGTTCCAACAAGATGGAGCTCCAGCCCATTATGCTCAACAGGTCAGAGCAGAGTTAGATAATACGCACGGAAATCGCTGGATTGGAAGAGGAGGGCCAGTTCGATGGCCTCCGAGGTCGCCCGACTTAACCAAATTAGATTTTTTTTCTGTGGGGGTATCGAAGAGAACATGCGGCAGAAAATAATTAACGCATTTGCGACAATTACACCAGCGATCCTGGGCGATGTGGATAGGAGCTTACAAGTAAGAATAAACAACTGTTTACAGCAAAATGGAAGACATTTTGAACATTTGTTAAAATGAATTGCCAATAGTTCCTGTTAAAGTTTGTAAAGTGGTAAATAAACACATATTGTTTTTCCATGGCTGTCTATGATATTTTCCCAATACCTTTTTAGTTTAATGAGGATATTTATGGGTTTTGGTAAATATCTCTAAACAACCTGTTCGATTATGGCTTTCCAACTCCGGTTAAAAATAGTCTCTAATAATTGTATAAACAGAATGAACACCAAGACGACTTCAACGCTCGCAATGAGTAGTACCGATATAACCAGCATTGAAGTACTCACGCTTTTCTCTCCGCAATACCTTTTTTAATTACCGCAGTTTCGCCAGTTAACCCCCTGTGGGTACCGCATTGCCCCGAAATTAGTGCTCTCCTAATTGTACATGTGTAAGTGACTGTTGGCGCTTCAGAATCAACCAGTGGCCCCAAAGGTACCTTGAGAAGAACCACTCCTCTAGCCGACAGCGGCCGTTCCAACGAGATAAGCAGATAAGGGTAAGTCGTTTTGGTGGTACTAGGCGCGTCAATTAAATCATTACGCAACCACATGTAGTTGGAAAGCCAATTTTAATTAACCGCTCTCATAACAAGGAAACAAAAACCAGTCCATTCTTCTCTCAAATTATAACTTTATGTTATTGAGGTATCAAGCCGTAACACACCCTGTATAAAATAAGAAAAACCTGTTTATTGTCAGAGTATTATTAGACCTCTAGCATTACTGTGCACATGCACTATTTAGCTGGAACAAAACAGATATAACAAGATTTTTATTCTAATTTTTCCAAGCGTGCAAAACGATCTTTTTAACTTTTTTTATTTATTGCTCCTAAAATATCGAAGCAAATAAAAAATATTTTTGCACATAAGAGAGAACACCAAAAGGAACCTAAATGCGCCAAAAATACAGGGTGTGTCATTTAAAAAAAATATATATTATGACGTCACACTTTTTTTGGACCGCCCTGTATATTTACAAATATTTTTAAAATATGCATCAACCCACATCCTACAACTTTTGTATTAAACTTTTTTTCTACTGTTGTAAATAAGGACGCCATTGATGCCCGACGTACTAACGCAGAACCCGGTATATAAAAACAACTATTAAAAAAATAATATGTTCATATGATCTTTTCTTCATAAAATTAGCTAAAGGATGACACACAAGTATAATCACGATATTTAGAAACATCCCGAATATTTTAGTATTATATTAGATTTATTCGTTGGTAGATATTCAAAAGCAGACAATTTTTTAAATGGCTGCCTTGCTTGTGTACGTATGTAAAATAGACTACGCGTGGTCGTAATATGTTTTTTATGTTAATGAAACATTTAGGATTTCATATTATACATTTTTCGACACAATAAATAAATGATAAATTAGGGTATATAAATAATTCATTTTGCTGTACTTGGTAACCTAATTTTTTTATCGCTAAAGATAATGACCCTATTTCTTGTCTATTAGACAGCTGGCCTCGTTTCTACTGGGCAACAGAAAATTAAACTTTTTTAATTATGCTTAGTGACAGGAAGAAAATACGCTGAAAATGTTATTATTGATTTCTTAGAAACTTTTACTTTATTACTTTTAATAAGGCACATAAAAAATAATACTTTTGCTAATGGAAAAATTCAATTAAAATATGCAGGGGAGTAAAAATTTATTATCTTTTTGAATATAACCTATAATATTACGTCATATAAATTATTTGTGAAATCATTGACATTAGTTACTAATCTGATCTAGATCACATATTTATCGCGGATTTTCTTTTTTAATTTAAAAATAATATGACTTAACAGTTAACAATGCCATTTATAATTTTAAACCGATGTTCATAGTTATAATAATAGATATTTATTATACAAGGGAAAGAGTATTAGATTTTAGCTCGAGCTCAAAATTCCGAGAGCTAAAATCTAATATTTTTCCCGTGTATAACACTATTCTTTTCTGTGACGATTGGAAATATTACATGCTGATTTTCCTCCTCGTATTCTGTCGATTAAACATGCCAGCACTGGTAAAATGAGCCCCATCAGACCATATAACGGTTTTTTCAAAATTGTTTTCCCTGTTCAGATTTTGTAAATACCAATTGTAAAACTCTATACGGCGCTGTGCATCACCAGGATGTAAGTTTTGTACACGGTGGAATTTATATGGCTTAAAATTGTGTTTTTTAGGATTATTTGCACTCTTGATGTAATTATTCCGATCGAACCTTCAACTTTTCTACAAGAACTACTTGAATTTGTTTCAATTGAAGCTAACACATTTATTTCATCAGTCTCGTGATTATCCTTGTGGTAGATTTTAGGACGAGGTTTAGAAAATGAACCGTGTTCAATTAAAGCAAATTTGTTTATTTTCCGTGAAAACCATTGAATGTAGAAAAATCTGAATACGTCACTGGATTCTACGTAAAAAACTACAAAAAGAACATTTTATTTCTTTTTGATACGTTACGGGGTAACCGAGATATGGGGGGTATCCCAAAATGTACAAATCTCAAAAAAATTCCGTATATCAAAAATAAGGCGGCCTAGAAAAATTCTGATTACGGCATCTTCTGTTTGACAAAGAAGTAGCATCGAAAACCGCATCCTTCTATCTTTACTAATAACGGAGATACCCCGTAAAACTACCAAAAAATGGACACCCTGTATAGACAACTATTCCACGTGTAGATGTTTTGAATTTGAAAATTGTCGCTCCACCCTACTGGACATCTTGTATTTAGCAATTGTTTCAGTATATTTAATTATATTTTTTCTTGCGTCATAAAATAAGTAAAAGGTCAAGTCTCAATTTCTACGCAAAGAAATAGATTGTATCATTTAGTACTTTCATAGATCAAGGTATAAAAATAAACGTTGACTCAGGTTATACTCTTTGTTTCTGTCCTTCCTAGACTTGCGTGTATGTTAATTACTAATCATAGCATCATAGCAGTTAAGTGGTGCGATGTAAATAATAAATTAAGATTTTTTTTAACTAAGATCGGGTGGAAGCTAAGTATAATTTTAATTATCGAATTAAATGCAGAACTAAATATTTGATATTGAAATCTAGATACTTCCCTGCAAAGAAAATTCAAGCTAAATTCGATTCCTATTGTTCCATCATAACGTATTAATGTTAAAATGATTTCAAATCTGACCATTGCAGTTTTGCTGAAATTTTTTCATGATTTTGAAATATCGGATCGCCGTAGAATGATATGCTGTTGTTACGTTATTAAAATTATTATTTTACTTACTTATTTCTTTTTACATTTGATCAAATAGTAAAAATAGAACTTTATAAGTTATAGCATGTGGATTAGACAACTAGTTATTACAGTATTGCCTTCTCGCTCTAGACTAAAAATATCTTCAATACTGACGAATATATGAAACACAGTTTATCGTTGAACGATCATCAATAAATTATACGTATACATGATACATATTTATTCTTTTAGACTTTGGTCAATTTTGCTGAAATTTAAGTATGTTGCAGTTCAACGCAAAATCTGATACCGAGAAAATCCAGAGACTCATACGATAAAAAATATGACCAATTTTGAAGTGGATGTCAGAAAATGCTGTAGAAAACATTAACGAAACTTTAATGATCTATCTGAAAAATTTTCTCCGAGCTCTCTGTGGGCTAAATATTCGATGATAAAGAAAACTTTAATGGTAAATAAGAATATTAATATATGTAATTTTCACAAATTATGCGAGTATTTAAAGCAAAGGTCAAAAGGGTAACAAAGAAAAAATCCAGTGTGTTATCTAGAGAAAATGTCCTAAAATTTATTCATGAGGCACCAAATAAAACGTTTTTAATGAACATGGTCGCATTATTATTTGGTGTATTTGGTGGATGTCGCCGGCAAGAACTTGTAAATATGTTAGTCACACATGTAGAAGATAGAAAATCAGTCTTTGTTGTAACGGTGCCAGACACCAAAACTGACAAAAAACGAATTTTCACCATCATTGATGAAGACGAAATGAATAGTTTGAAAGAGATTAGGCAGCTGCACTGTACAACCTGTTGGAAAAAAACACATTTGGGAAAATTCCCTGTATTATTGCAATATATTTGGGCTTGAACAACCCCGAAAAGTACACTCGTCATTGTTTACGTCGAACGTCGGCAACTCTTTTAGCAGAAGCTGGAGCCAGTATGACTACACTGAAGCGCCATGGTGGATGGAAGAGTGGCATAGTTGCTGAAGGATATTTAGAGGATAGCATATCCTCAAAAAATTAGGTTTCAAGGGTGTTGGCAGGCGTACTATCTGGATCTCGCATTCCCTTACAGAAACTAGAGACCCAGACAATGAATCATGAGTCAACCTTTGCTGCAGGAAATTTAGCTATCAGCGGAACCTTCCAGAATTGCCAGTTCTATGTAAATACAACCAAATAATATATAAACGTAAGATATTTTTTTTGCCCCGAAAGTGCCTCTTTTCATGCATGTTCTCTTCACCGAAAGTGGCGTTTTCCAAGAGAGCGGGCGGGAAGGTACCGAAGCGGGCGGGAAAGATTTTTCCCGCCCGCTTCGAGTCACCATGTGCTCATAAATAATTAAAACCAGAATTGTCGGTGCGGGATTTGAACCCGCGACCCTCAGATCGCCAGGCGGACACTCTACCCACCGAGCCATACTACAAGCGATAATAAATAGCGGATTATATATAAATTAAATTGGCAGTTAATTTTCCAAAGATGTTTTAGAAAAATGTGTGAAGAATTTCTTTATTTATATGGCCTCAAAGACTCGGGCACTTGTAAAAAAATAAATAAAACCAGAGATGCCGAATGCGGGATTTGAACCCGCGACTCTCAGATCACAAGGCGTACGCTATACCACTAGGCCACCGAGACTATTTGTCAAAAATAATAAATATATATTTATATTCTCCATGCGCGAGTGTTCTCATGTCATCTAGACACGAAAACTGTCTGAAGAATTTCTATCTTTATTTGGCATCAAAGCTTCGGAGCACTTGTAATAAAAAATACGGTACATATCTCGGGCCGTCGGAGGCTTTTCCGGACTCGCGCGTAAAAGCTATTTTCGGCCCTTGATACGTAATGTACTATTGTTATTCTGTTAATAAAGAATAAGTTAATCGAAAACTGTTTTTTGCGTCTTAATGCCAGCGCGGGCCATAATGTGTACTTTATGCCCGCACGGGCATCCATTAAAAGGTATAAAAACACAATAATGCACTGGTATGACATAAAAATTATTATTGCTATTTCTGTCCTTAATTATTATTATTACATACTACTACTGTTTTTTTCTCAAACTAATAGTTTTATAAAAATTTTACTTGGTTTAAATACCTATGTCATTTATTTTATTAATACAAATAATATTTGACACTTAAAGCCAGCACTTTTCTCAGACTTACATTGAGTTTTACAGTTTCGAATTAGACTTTAATAGTTAGTAATACAAACTTTATGTGATTTAATCTTAGAATATTATTAGGAGTTTATGCAGGATTTATAGTATAAAACGGCTCTGGTGGCTCCGAGTTTAAATCGGGAGTGATTGAGAACTCTAGGTCGAGAGTTCTTAGTTTCAAATCAAACGTTTATCTTTGCAGGTATACAGTTTTTTTTAAGCAGAGAACTAACCATACATGGCGCGTTGAGTTAATAACCGAGCAAAATCATCATTATGCTTTATCGCGATTTCTAGCATCTTAATCAAAGAAAAAGTCCATTCTCTCCAAGAGACCTGTGTGGCAACTAACAAGGGGGGAACTCAAAGTCACGGTCTCACAACTTATCTTTAGTATATTAAAAAGTTTACGTGTGGTTACAGGTTTTGCCAATCTGGGCATCATCAGACCTAATATTTTTTATTTATTTTAAAAATTCTTGAACAGAAAAAGATAAAACCACGAAAAAGCATCATTTTATTACCTAAAATAAAAATTTACACCACAACACAGATAACTGATTGTTAATATATTTTTTTGTAATTCTTCCTGTAATATAAATGACATTTTTATTTATTTATTTAACTGCACAAACAACAAGCAGTTACATTTAAAAAAATTAAAAATATGTGTTACTTAATAGAAAATAAATATTGAATGTTAAAATGTCGACTGGTCATCCTAAAAAATCGTTTTTACAAAAAAATTACAAAAAAAATTAAAACAGTGATGAAGGGAATCGTCCGGGATTGGTCCCATTTTAACAGCGCTCATGTCGACAAAGAAGAAGAACCCGAGAAGCAATATCACGACTGTCAGAAAAAGGCGGCAAAATAAAATATAGGTTACAAACAAACATTAATCAATTATATTATAAAAATATTAACATTCAATATTTATTTTATATTAAGTAATGCTTATGTGTTGTTTGTGCAGTTATCTGTGTTGTGGTGTAAATTTTTATTTTAAGGTAATTTAGTTCAAAATTTTTTTAAATAAATAAAAAAATTTGGTCTGATGATGCCCACATGGGCGAAACATGTAACCACACGTAAACTTTTTTAATATCTAAAGATAAGTGGTGAGACCGTGACTTTGAGTTCACCCCTTGTTAGGCACTGTCCTAGTTTCGATGAATAAAGGTTAAATAATAATTGAAGAGGGGTGGTTAGCTTCTAATATTTATTATTTTTCTAATTCTGATAGAAATGCACTTATTTTTCGACCTTAGAAAAGAACATAAGCAAAAATGATAACGGGCGTCCCTTTCTTCGTCTACGAGGTGGTGACTTTTAGGTAACACCCGTAGCAATTATTTTAATCAAATGTTCTGCGGGCAGATATTCGGATTCGTCATCTTACCCCATTCCTCAGTTTATCGCAATCTTATTTCTTATAAAATGGTATAAAAATAAATACTTTGAGTTAAATTACGTTCTGTGTTTTATTTGCTCAAGCTTGCGTGCAGTTAATTATTTGATTTAACATCTCAGGTTCAACGTCAGGCAAATGTTGTTTTAATGTTCCTTTTTCAGTATTATGTCTGAGCAAAAACTTCATTAGCGTAACTTTTATGTCCACTCGTACGATGTATCACTGAAAAGTAAATTCGGTGAGTTCATAAAAAATTAATTAGGTTTGTTTAAAATTGAAGGCACGACGTTTCTTTTTTAATTAAAATGTATATTTTAAAGTATTTTTTGAACTTAAAGTTCGCAAAAATTGCAATTATTAAAATAGATTTTCCTGCTCAAATAAAATCTATTTCATAGCGCTCGAACTGTACACAAATAAGTTTATTTTTTTGATTGTGAACATCGTAGATCAGTATTTTTAGTCACTGTTATTAGAAAGCCACATTGATTGTCGTATTGTATAAACATATACCTAATGGACATTTTTTGTGGACTACATTATGTATTTTCCTTAAAAGATATCGAATTAAACATATACTTATATACAAATATATACTTATTTTTTAAGTTAATAGGGAAATGGAACTGTCAAGAAAACCGTCAAAATTACATCAATCTTAAAATTTAATTTCGACATTACCTTGTATAATAAAGTATTTAAAATTCCAATTTAAATAAAGAAAGCTGTACTGCTATGAGTCCCTACTATCACCCCAAATTTCAGGGACGGCAAAAAATAAAAAATAAAAAAAATTTAATTTCAGTGTTTAACTTGTAACTTTGAAATCCTGTATATCAATAAGGAAGTCAGAATGGAAAAACGTTTATATGACTACTAGTTTCTTGACACTTTGCGTATATATACAGGGTCATTCACGGTGAGTGGCATATTAAAAGGTCTCGGTAACTAGAAAATATATCTTGTATAGTAATTTGACCTTACTTTGTAACTAATGCAGTTAAAGATTTAAAAATTTGAGAAAATTTAGAAAAGGTATGGGTCTTTTTATTTCCTAAAAATATTAGATATTTTTTATACAGGGTATTTTAATTTTAAAAAGTATGCCTTTCTGGTGTAATATTATAAATTTTTTTTTAATGGAAGACCCTGTATTTTAATTTACCATTGATTACGCGTAGAATTATATTCCTTATCTAAGTGCTCTATAAATAGGTACAATGTTTCTATCTTATGTCGTTTTTAAGTTTAAATTCAATTCATTTAAGTAGTGATTAGAAGCCAGGTCAACGAGCGGGAAGGGTGATCGCCCCCATATGGCTACGCCACTGTCTGGCTATACAGTTATCAGCATTGTAGGAAGAGCTACTACCACATATATTTAAACAGTATATTGCTAATACCATCTGCAATTATGTCCCCGCTATAGGCATCGAAGGGGGCGTTGTGAGTTAGCGCAGTTCGGAAATTTCCTTGTGAAAGTAAACATTCGACAGGACCGGAATTCACCTTTTTTAGTGTAAATTTCACTTGTTAGTTAGGAAAAATATTGCAATCAAAATTTCGATTAGTTCGATTTAAGACAGCGTTCCATGCATACGATTTCTGACGATATGATGATCCGACGGTGCCCTGATTGGGGTAAACTTATGGTGCCAAATTCCGTCCGAATATTTGTAACAATCGACACGATGAGCTTTATTTTAACTTTCATCCGATGTCATATGTTTTTTATCGTCACTTTTTTCTAAACCAAAAATTAAGAATGAACTATGAACTATATTGACTATTTTGGGAATTATTATCAGCTACTAATGCACTAAATTAAAAATACATTAATTTGAAGGTTAGGTAGTGACCACATATATGTATATTATATTGTATACGAGTGACACTCTCTTCTTTTTTACAAGCTTTTTAGTGAAATTCGGTTCCGAAGATCGGATAATGTGATAAGCAAAATATTTTCGTATGTACATACCTGAAATAACCATGCACTTGTGTCCTTTCATCTTAAACAAAACAAGAAACTAACCTACCAAACAGCTAATTGAATCACCACAAATTAAAAACTCCTTCACAAAAATTGTTGTTAGGTAATGAAAGTTTATCAGCACTAATATGAACCACTTTTTATTCTGTAATTTGAAAAAGGATCCAGAACCAAAGATGGCGACGAATATTAACAAACAAATAATGGCGGGCCGGCTCTGACGCGATCGATAAAATTTCCACCCTACTGCGCAAACTCAATAGGCCCGCGTCATCTCCCATAGCGGGGACACTTTTTGTATTTTGGAACGTTCGTATTGGCAATATACTGTTTACATATATATGTGGCTACTACATATTGACGCCGGTCAGAAAGATATGACTTAATAAGCTCTATTAAAGACTGTGAAAATCCAAATCTACTAAGCTAAATTAGAATAGCCTTTGAAAAAATCTAAATATATTACGTCAGTTTGAAGACCTTCATTGAATTAGTTGTCCTCGCAGAGCAAAAATTCAATTCAATAATTGATATTGGTCGATAGTTCGATATTTCCGATCCACCCTTATTGTATACAGGGCATCCTTTGGAATTTGCCCATAGCTGCGGAACTGTCCCGATATTTTAAACATAAGTTATGATATGAAGTGGTTTCCTCAAAACCAAACGACAGTCATGGATTAAAAATGCCGGGATAAAATCCGGTCCAGCGGTAAGCTTCGGTTTAATATTATTTAATGCGTTCACAATATCCGCTTCAAAGAAATAGTGGATATTAACGTTCTGTGTATAGGGAAGTTCATGTTTTATTACAACATTATCTTGAAAGGAGAATATATTACTTGGACACAAGCACTAAAATTACCTATGCTTATTTTTAAAAAAACAATATTGTATTAAAGTAGAAGATTTATCATCAACAACAACCCATACATAACAATTAGGTAACTAGAGTAAGGAATAAAAATAAACTTGTGACGAATATATTCTCCCCTTAACATAGCGTGTATGCAAATCACATATATTCTAGAATCGAATTAATTATTAACGCTAAATGAGTGTTAAGTATTTTATTGTTCCTTTTTTTTTGCACGCACACTTACTACGAATTCAAATTATGTTCTTAATTATGCCAAAAGTCTTCTTAGTATTTTAATTTCAGCATTCTTAATAAAATTTTTCTCTTAGTTGGAATTTTAAACAGGGTAAGTCCAACAACTCCTAGAAAACAAGGACACAGCGCTTAAGAAATATTTGCTGATGACGTCACTGCATGTAGGCCGATGCTATCGGACCGTGCTGTTGGTCTCGAAATGCCAATTCGTATTTCCCGCTTTGTCTTGACCGCAACATTGTCAGATTGGTCCATAATTCCCGATTATTATAATTGGCATGAATTAAGTTGTATTTTTTGTTAATAATTACGCAAACTTGGTTATTAGCATAGGCCAACTATAATGTTACAGCAGAATTATTTCATTGGAAGTACTTTGAAATTAAATAAAAACATAGAATAACAATTTTTAATAAATGGGCCAGTAGACAAGCGAATCGCTAAAGTCGACCTGGCAACGTTGCACTAATTTGGCTGTCATTTGGCGGTAGTTTAATTTGTTGTCGTTTCGAGTGCGAGTGTTTTTAGTGCAAATTTCGAGTTTATTGCCGGTTTAAATTGTATTTTAAATAATTTGAAAATGCCGTACAAATGCTCTGTAGTTGGTTGTAAAGGTAATTACCTAAATGGGCCATCAGTGCGGGTATTTCGTTTCCCCAAAAGTGCGGCAGGACGCTTAAAATGGCAAACCGCTATTCATCGTGAAAATTTTATTCCTAATACAAACAGCAGAGTATGTGAGTGTCATTTTACAGAGGAGGATTTTATTTTGCAGATTTCTCAACAAGACACGAAAACGGGTGAGATCGTTTCATTAAAATTAAATATACCCAGATTAAAGGAAAATAGCGTACCTAGTAAATTTCCCAATTGTCCAAAATATCTTACAAAAACTTTAACGCATCGAAAAAGTAGAGAAGAAAAGCTTAGAGAACTAGATGAAATGCAATTTCAAAAAGGTATTGACGAAAGCAAACGTGAAATTTTAACACATAAACAACTTACGAATTATGACACTTTTGAAGAATTTAATAATTTGTTTATAACATTTAATTTAAAGGAAGGATGGTTTATCATCGATGAAAAAATTTGCAAGACTCTCTTTAAGATTAAGCATAATCCGGGGCCTTCTATTACATGGGCGGTTAAAATAAATAATAATTTAGAAATAAGTACATATTTATATGGGCAACCAGTAAGCGTAAAAATTGATCAACAAAAGACACCTTATTTTTCATGTAGTTTGGATGAATTGCGAAATTTACTAGATATTATTGATTGTTCGATGAATATTCTTCCTTTAGATACTGAACAAGACAATAACTCCAATCATGACCCTAATCCCGAATGTGACAATGTTAAAAATAACACCGATATGTCAAACATTAATGAAGTTTTAAACTTTATTTCTGATTTGCTTAAAAACTTAAAAGTAGACAATGATAGTTTAGCGCAAGCACTGCAATTTCTCTCCGAACAAGTAAAATTAAGAACTTTGCCAAAAGAACGATACAGATATTCCACTACAACTATGGTATTTTGTTCAATAGTATATACAATCAGT
Organism: Barypeithes pellucidus; assembly: GCA_963991005.1. Taxonomy (NCBI): domain Eukaryota; kingdom Metazoa; phylum Arthropoda; class Insecta; order Coleoptera; family Curculionidae; genus Barypeithes; species Barypeithes pellucidus. Next base: position 53,793,419 of record OZ022560.1, read on the forward strand.
CCTCATGCATACAGATATTTAAGAAATCACTGGCCAATAATTTTACCCCATTCTAAAACCATCAAAGGTGTTTGTAATAATTTTTTAACGGATCCTCATATTGATGAAAAAAAAATGTTTTTGACATATGCGAGGAATATTTTCAAATATTTGAATGATCAAGACAAATATGTTTGTCTGCTAATGGACGAAATTCATATTAACCCTTATTTAGACTATAAAGGAGGAAATGTAGTGGGGGCATCAGTAAATAATAACGAATTGTTAGCAACGACTGCATACACTTTTATGATTACAACTATTGGTTCAGATTTAAAAGAAGTTGTTCACATTGCCCCTATATCTAAAATTAACCATGAATTACTTTTCAACTTTGTGAAAACAATCATAACTCGTTTAGAGGCTATCGGGTATAAAGTTTTTTGTGTACTGAGTGACAACAATGCAATTAATGGAAAAGCAATGTCACATTTTTCACCAAAAAAGGAACTTAATATAGTGTTCCCACATCCGGTTGATGCTAAAAGACCTTTATTTTACTTGTTTGATTCTGTCCATCTATTAAAATGTATTTTTAATGCTTGGCTAAACTCAAAACCTGATCAGACATTTACATATCCCGACTTTTTTACTGGAGAAGAAAAAGTCGCATATTTTGCCTCTCTTAAAAAACTGCATGACTTTGAACCAACCATGTTACTAAAATTTGGCTTTTCTTTAAATTTAAAAGCTCTGTATCCATCTAGCATGGAAAAACAAAATGTAAAACTGGCATTGAAAATTTTTAATCCTTTTGTAATTGAAGGCTTACAAAATTTTGATAAAGCTATTCCCAATGCTCAAGACACAGCCGATTTTTTAAAAATAATAGTAAAGTGGTGGAACATAATAAACGTCAAAACCCCATTAAAAGGAAAGCGTTTGCGTGATATATTTCAGGAACCTATTGTAAAAGGTAAAATAGTAAACGATCCAAAACTTGACTTTTTGAAACAAATGTTGATCTGGTTAGATAACTGGAAATCAGAAATTTATAAAAAAAATTAACACGGCAAACTCATACAGCTTTGTCCCATACAATTTATGGCATGCTGGAAATTGTGACGTATTGTTTTCAGGAATTAAATTTAAACTATATTTTGTTAGGCAAGTTGCAAACTGATCCCTTGGAAAATCGCTTTGGAAGGTACAGACAGTTAGCCGGGGGACATTATCACATCTCAATTCGACAACTTTACGAATCTGAAAAACGGCTACGAATTCAATCAATACTGACATTAAAATCCCATAATTTTGGAGAGCTAAAAATTGAAAAATTCTATGAATCTCCTGAATGTGACGAACAGGACAGTGCTGAAGACTGTTCTAAAGAAATTGACGAAATACTAAATAATATATTTATTCGAGAATCTGATATAGACAATCTAAAACCAGAAATGCCTGTTATAACGTATTTGGGAGGATATTGCAGCCATATTGCTTTAAAGAAGCTCAAATGCAATTATTGCAAAACTTCTTTGATATGCAATAAAGAACTTATTGTTGAAGATCATTTTAATCTTATAACTAACTTAAGCAGAGGTGCTCTGCAATATCCTAGAGATCATGTAGTTGAAATGGTTATTGTTTCATATATTTTATTCCAGAAATTACTTAATGCCCATGAAAATAAATTCTTAAATATTTTCTCGCAGAAGTCATTTCTGACTAAACTCGTATATCCAATATATCCTTACACAAGAATTTTTAATATACTTTGATGGATGCAATACACATTCCGCAAAAACGATCATTCATATTTTACTTAGTAGTGTTACCAACACTTTGCTCAAAAATTACTGCGGCAAAAAAAATAATCAATTAGGTAAAGGTCATAGAAGGAAATTAAATACATATTCAAAATAATTCAACATACTTACCTACAATGTTACTTTTTAACTTTAAATCTATATGTACTTAGTAATCCAATGATGAATTTCAATGAATTTTTCTCAAAATTTACTCATAAATCCTTGAGTATCTAAAGTTTTGAATAATTTGTTATCTGAGGATACACACATCCAAGACAAACTTTTTAGGATTTGGTAGTTTAATATTTGTATTATTACATATTTATCGAGATATTTATCCAAAAACAACTACCTACCTACAGTGGCTAAATCATTTTACACAAAATACTTAGGTATTTTTAAAATAAATATGCCCAGATGCACTAATTTTTTTTCTCACTTACGTTATTAACCTTTAACGCATAATTTACTTAAATACAAGTTTAAAAATTTAAATAACGATCGTCTGAAGTGTATATATGTAATTTTAGAAGTCACGCAAAATATAAATCCCCCACAGAAGGCATATAATATTATATTGCATATTGCAATCATAGGACCACGGATGATGACGTCACAAGACAGCGCTTTGTCCTTGTTTTCTAGGAGTTGTTGGTAAGTCGGGAAGAAAGGACCAAACTTCAGGAGTGGTCCTTCCTCGTGAAAATAATGTAAATAACTCATAATTATGTCCTTATCCCATTTTCAAGTTACTGTAATTACAAATAAACAAAGTTTTATACATTTTTTTTTAATCTTGGCGTTTTTCTATAACTATTTAAAAATATCGCCACCTTTTAAACATTTTCAGCTTCGTCTACGAATAGCGCTAGCGTTGCTCTCTTTTTGATTGACCCATGATACAATAACTAAAGGTAACAGTTCCAATTTCGTCTGCCGCGCGCAGGGACGTCACAGGGATAGTGACTGTGTTTTAATTCTATTTCAAAGGTATTAAAAGGTTTTACGCATTTAATGGTACATATGTGAAATGAAAGAATAATATATGACAAGTATTTACGTATATTAATTTCATAGAAATATAACACACATTACAGCTAAAAACCATTAAAATATGAAAAGATTCCGACAAACTTTTAAAACATCCTCCGCCGAACCGGTCGATGATATCCGAAGCTGCTTGGCGACCCCTCCTCGTTGCCACCATCGTTGTCAGTCTTTTACAATTGTAATATATCCATTATTATTTTAACAATTCTTGAGATGTTCATTTTCATTGTGGGGCTCGCCAAATAAAATTTATGTTCAATCTGGAGGTGGCCCCCATATCATAGGAAAGTAGCGACCTTCTTTTCCGTACTATTCTTACTCTGACACCGTTTTTTACTATTCTATTAGGTTTCGAACAGTCAACATATTACTTTTGATCAATTATTTCTGGCAACACTGGTCGCCACCCAGTGCCGTTTGCCATAGTTTTCCATGGAAATTTAGAAAGATTTTTTTCTTATTTAGTCGTGTGTGTTTATAAAATAATTATAATAATTTTCATAAAATGACGTGTTCGGTGTTGATATGGATAACATCTCACAACCGATATAACAAATATAAGATGTTACCGCTTTCCTAAGGATACAAGCAAAAATTAGAATGGATACGGTTTTATTTATTTTGTTAACATTTACTTCTTAAGTATTTTCCACTGAAGCTGAAGAGGGTATATGCCTTCGAAACATGTATGGAAATTAAAATATTGTTTATTTAACTACTGCAGGAGACTATGAGTTTATTTTCCTCTTCATAATTTCACTCCACTAAGAGATGGACTATTTAAAAAAAATAATTTTATTTGTTTATAACTTCTTGTCCTATTTTATTTAATTTTTGTTGTATGTTCATGAAATAAATATGCGTAAATACCATGATATTATCCTTTCATTTGACATACTATTCGATAAGAGATTTAAAAATCACTCACCCGGTGACGTCACAGGCCACGCTTTAATCGGCTTTAAATCATACCTCTTAGATATTTGTACAATGCGCCTGACCCCTGCTCATTTCGCGCTGTGTAGGCACGTGGTGAATTGGATATTTCCTTGCCGTTAGAACAATACGTCGAGTGTCCGCCCGTAATCGGTACGACGACAGAAACAACCATAATCGGAAGAAAGATACCGAGCGTGATCGGGGTCTAGACTTTAATTTTTAGCATTGAAAAACGGAGTTTTCTCTTTTCATGAAAACGATGCATTTAAAAAAAATATATCGAACAAAAGATGTCTAAATTTTATTAATAATTGGAGGAAAGTTCATAATTTCGTTCTACATGGAACAGTAAATAAAACTAAATCTAAAAATCTTCCGAATCAATAAAATATACACTTTCCTCCAATTTTAGTTGCATTACAAAAATTTTTTCCTTGCACATTTTTTTCCTAAAACAGAAATAAACGCTTGGGGAGAAACCTCGTTTAGAGGTACTCCGGAATCCACTTAAATAGTGTGGCAACTATTGAATTCACCACTATCTTTTAAACGGTAATTTCTACGAGGTTTGTTAGGTAAATTAGAGGAAATGATTTTTTTAAATCCAGTGTCGACGTTGCCGAATTGCTCTTGATTCATAAGATACAGGGCGACTTGTTAAAAGTGTCTAAAATTAATCTCTTTAATAACTCCAAAGGATTTTAAATAAACCTCTTTAAATAAAAACTTCATATTTTTTCCTCTCTATAAAATAGTGCTATAAGATTTTTATGGTTTTATTATTTAGTATTTATCATGGTAAACTCTAAGATAGAGCTCTAAATATAACAAATATTGTTAAGGCTTCCTTATATTGATTTTTTGTCATAATGTCTACCTATAATATAAATTAAACTCACCTTTTTGCTACCAATGGTCCATTGGGAAACAGGCTAGAAGAACTGCTATGCCTGATCTTTAATTTGCTATCAGAAATGGGAACCGGAATGCCAGATCGAGAATCTTTGTACCAAAAGCCACTTTTCGTTGATGATCCTGTAAAAGATATGCATAAGAGATATACATAAGGTATACATACATATACAGGGTGGGGCACCACATACGCGTCGGTCCATTTATAGCATCCAGTATATTATTTTAATTTATTCTTTGCAGAAGTATAGTTAGATCAATTAAGAACACGTTTTAAAATTATTTTGTAATATACAGGGTTTCACAAAAAAAAGTTACATACCAAACTAATAAAAATTTAAATAAAATGTCCTATATATTATGGCATATTTCGATAATATGAATTAATTTCCTATAGTTAGGTATTTAACTATCTTTGAAAGTGTCGACCTAAATTTAAACGAATTGCTTGCTTTATGTATTTTAACTAGGTATTTAAAATTGTATTGATTATTTAGCAAAAGCACTACGTTGAATGGTAAAATAAAGATATTTTCTTAAAATTATACAGGGTAGGAAAAAGCTTACCTGTGATTACGGTTATCAATAAAACACAAAAATTTGCTATTTTAAATGAAACACCATGTATTTTATATCGTTATATAATTCGATTTCTATTGTTCATTTTTGCTTAAACGACTGTCTAAATCTAGTTGACAATGCCGGAGTTGCTGCTATCCATTCGATACACGGTGGCATGACGGTGACATGGCTGCCATTGTTTTAATTTTTGAATAGGGGAAACTAATCGTCAGTTTATCAACAGTTAATGTTGTTCAAGAAGTTTAATTTTTTTTAGTTCATACTCTAGAGAAATGTAAAACATTGGCATACAAGGTTTCTAAAGTAGTATTTGCAAGGGTATCAAATATCATTTTATGTCTGTTGATTTGCAGTCTGAATCAAAATGTTTTTTTAATGTGGCATTGATATCCCGTATATTATTAACCGATTTTCCAATTCTACTTGAAATTCTGAACGTAATTTACGTAATATACTTACCCTGTACCCAAATTCAACTGTTGCCGATAATATTGACAATTGAAGATTGGCAAGATCCAATATTCCAAATATCTAAAAATGCAGGAATGAAAGAAAATCGAGATTGATATGGAAGACAAAGAACCGATAAATAACCCTCGTCACTTATTAATTGAATTTTTCCGATCTTTTAGAAAATGCGCCGATAAATATTAGACAACGAATGTGGCTACAACTAGACGATACTCCTATGCACTCTCAATTAACATGCGAAATGAACGAAATAGGCGATATTCCAATAACTGGATAGGACGAGCAGTTCCACAGAATTGGGCAACTAGGTCACCTGACTTCACGAACCGCGATTTTTTCTTGTGAGGATGCATAGAAAATATTGTATATGATATAACACCATCCACGTACACCCGATAACATGAAAGTCATTTCATGTGTATCGCAAATAATGAACATTTTGAGCATTTGATCCATCTTGATTTGAAAAAAGTGTATCGAATGGATAGCAACTCCGGCATTGCCCACTAGGTTTAGATAGTCGTTTGATCAAAAATGAATAATTCAAACATAACATGTGAATTTTCTAAGAAACTACAAGAGATAGGTAACCTTAATGCAGTTGAAATGATAATTAAAAAATTGAATATAAAATAACGATATAAAATAAAGGGTGATTTAAAATTATTTGGCTTTATTGATAACCCTAATCAAAGGTAAGTTTTTTCCTACCATGTATAATTTTCAATCAATTGCAAATACCAAATTTCTATCTTCATCGGGTCAATCTACAAACTTTTTATCACACATTGTCGTCTTGGTTTATTACTACTTCTCATTTACATACGGCGAAATACCTCAAATACTGAATGCAAAGGATCGGGATTGTCCTTTAATTGTTAACCTGCTAGGGTTTCGTCAACACTATGCTAATTTTGGATTCTTTAATAAATAATCGTGGCGAAGATGTCTGTTGAGGTCACGGGTTTATATTTATATTTTTACAACGGTGTTTTGCCGTATTAAAGGAACGTAAGTGAGTGCTATCAAACACAGATTGTCTGTTTCACTGCTTGAAGGGGGCTATTGCTAGCCGGGGAATTCCTACGCGCGAGAGTCGACCTGATATGGTGTGGAAAGAGAGAACGTGTGAGGGAGAACCGCCCACGGTCAGTGGGTATGACAGGAGACTTCAATGTTATTTGCTCTTTGTAAAATACTGATAATTTGTTAGAAATAAGCTTGTAGCCAGGTTATTTAATATGTAATAAAAATATTTATTTTAACCTGCTGTTTTAAGTTGTCTGATGGGAATATAATTTGATAGAGATTTGATAACTACAAATTATAGTTTGTTTTAGGTTAAAATACATAAGTATTAACAAACATGCTTTATAGATGCAATTGGCTTGTACAACGAAAGGATAAAGTATTTATTTATACCGCGTACGAATTAGAAATTAGTGTAATAAAAATATAAAGATACGATTGTTGGAACTGGTTTTCCAACATAAACTAACATTAAAAATAAAATAAATTTTGTAAATGTTAAGTAAATGAATTAAGTGAATAGATATTGCGTAGCCCTCTGTATTATATACCTTATTTGTTGAAATTATTTTTATTTAGCAAAGTCTAAAATCAATGAAATGTCGCATTAATTCTTTACGAAACGCTTTTTCGACAATATAACGTATTTAGACTAAATAGTATATATTTTTTGTTACCTCGAATGGCATGATATATTTTTGGGCCAGTGTCTAACCTAGAGGGTGTTATGGAAATGACTTATTATATTTAAACCGGCAAATCCTGAAATGAAAATAAATTGAAGAAAAATAACCTTAAATGGCGCTTTGAATTATTGTACGAAATATACACTTTATATGAAATCTGAACATTTACGTGGCCGCTACTGAGGACGTTCGCAATCAATAGTTTATTGAGGCGGTATTGTCATATATTGCCATACAGAATTGTAAACGCACGTATTCAGTTTCTGACAACAACACATCGTTGACCCGCGTTATTACTTCTTTTTCTAACTTTTTAGAAAAAAAAATAATACAATTTTAAGGTACATACTCTCTTATAATCCGTTTTATAATTAAATCACAATATTTATTATTATGAATTATTTCACAACAGAAAAAAAATAGGGTAATGCTACAACTAACAAAACGTTTAAAATTCCTCGACAGCGATAGTCGCGCGCGGCAGGTATCCAAGCAAGGGCGAAACATGCGGTGTGATCTGACAACACTGTTACTGTATACTCTAGTGACCCACATTGTTGCTAAGCGAATCCAGCTGGAAAGGCGCGACAGTATGTGGGTAAAAAGGGTTTTAACCTTAGTATTTAGATATTTGAATTTAAAAAAAGTATGTAGACTTTCTCTAGGACACCCTAGGAGTCACCCATTTAAATATAATAAGTCATTTCCATAACACCCAGTCTATCTCTAATTGATTTAGTTTAAAAAACAAATAAATTTCAATTTTCATGTAGAATATGTTCAATTTTATGAAATTTACATGAATCTAGATTTTATGCGCAACTTCGTATAATTAGACGTATCAGGACATAAGTTCAGATATATTTCATCAGTTAAAAAAGATATTAAAATTGGTTCATAGTTAACGAAATAACAGTTTATTAATTTGGATGTGCATTTCTGAATATTCGGTACTTAATTGTCATAGTATATTAAATTGTTAATTTTGTGTAGGTATTCCGAAATATTTATTTAATTTTATTCCGCTGGAAATATGAATTAATGAAATTTATTAGGCATCAAAAGTATACAAGATTGTAGGTTAGGTAGGTTATGATAAAATTAAGAAATTGATCGGCTAGCTTATCGGAATTTTTCCCTAAGTATTAAAACTAACACACCACACCACACCACACACCAATAAAATATGTTATAAACATTTTTGATATAAGTAAAGTAGGTAGATAAATTATCTCTAATACCTACCAGTTGATGTGGAAGACGACCTACTCGATAGTGAATATGAATACGGTTCTTGTTTTACTGCAGGTCTTTCGCCAAAGTAAAGTTGATCGGAAGAAAAACTTTTTCTGAAACCACCATTCGGTCGAACAGAACTACTATCTGGATATTGCAATCGCGAGTTGACATCAGGATGAACTAGAAGGACAAGACATGCCTTTAAAAACCTACCTAGTGCTAAAACAGGTGACAATATCGGTGAATTAAAAACATATTTCAGAATGTGATAGGCCACAATCCAATAAATTCCGGACGGAGATAATATTAGTCAGGTTTAAGTCCTATAACTTTTTAAATTGTTTTCCAATCTTGGTGAAATTTTTGGCAAAGTTGTAGACTTGCATCTCAGAATGTTAGCCTGAAATTTAGTTTTCAAAAAATCCGTCTGGCCATTATACAGGCAGAAACGAAAGTTACTTTTTTAACCTTAATTTGTAAAAGCCCTGTTTTAAAATTGAGCAATAGAATTTAACTTCAATACGCTTTATTTTGACGTGTGACCTTTTCTTAATACAATGGTTTTTAGTTCAGGCCATTATTTGGTTTTTAAAGGAAGATGCAAATTTTTTAAGAAAGTATTGCCGTTTTTCAATTTTATTCATTGGTTGTAACAGAGTACTTAGACGAGGATTTGGAATAGGAACATCCAGCGATTGGAGTGGTCCCGCGTTGTTCAGATTTAAATGCGATTAAACACCTATCGGATATCAACGTGTCGGCAATCAACATAAATAAACATTGCCAGATCTGCAAACAGCCTTCCGTGAAGAATGGGAAAATTTCCCCGAGAAGCAATTCAAAACTTGAACACGATGTGGCAATACAGGGTGTAACTAAATAAGTGTAAAACATTTAAGGGGGTGATTCCTCATCGAAAAAAAGATAGGATCTTCCATATAAAGAAACTTCATTGGAGCACCCCTTGTTAAGATACAGCCCCTTAAAGGGGGTACATAAAATTTGTTTAACAATTTTTTTCACAAGCACTAAAAAAGTTACAATATTGAAATTAACCTGACATTTTCTACTACCAAAAAGACACTTAGCAAGTAATTTATTTTGTTTACCCCATGGTTGTAAGGGGTGGAAAACGCAACCCCTAAAATGTATTTCCAATGTAAGTTTTTGTCTTATTATTTGTTTACCATCTAAAAATTTATTTCCGATAGCCTGTTTCATTCTAAACGAAAAATGTCTCTTGAAATTTTTGCCCAAAATAAACCAGTTCGCAGCAAAAAATTATTTTACGAACAAGATACATATCGCCATAAAACGAAAATACGAAACTAATTTATCCAGTAGGCCGCTATTAGCGATATAGTGACAATTAAATTGGTATCAAGCTGTCAGTTTGTAAATTTTTGAAATTGAATTTATAAATTGTGTATTGTTGTTCTGTTCTTAATTTGTTGTTACTTTAATAATTCACTTGTTATTAAAATGGCATACACAAATGAGGAAATGGCTGATATGCATTACGTTTACGGTCTGTCGCAGGGGAATGGGTTAGAAGCTTCTAGAAGATATGCTGAAATGTATCCTCAACGGCAGCATCCTTCACATAGAATATTTGCCCGACTTCATCAACGATTACGAGAATATGGTTCATTCGACAAAAGAACGCAGGATTGTGGTCGCCATCGAGAAGTAAGAACACCACAGCTTGAGGAAGCAGTACTTAATTTGCTTGAAGAACAACCTACTACCAGTACTAGAAAGATTGCTTTCCAGCTAAATGTTGATCATATGGCGGTATTTCGAATTTTAAAGGAACAACTCTTATACCCTTACCATCTGCAACGAGTACAGGCACTGTTACCGCGAGACTTTCCGAACCGTCTTGAATTTTGCAATTGGATGCTGGAAATGATTAGAAGAAATCGTGACTTTCTGAAGACGATCGAATTCACAGACGAATGTAGTTTTTCTCGGGACAAGATTATTAATTTTCATAATTACCACATATGGGCTGATGAAAACCCTCACGCTATTGTCGAAAGTAACCATCAAGAACAGTTTTCTCTTAACGTGTGGGTCGGAGTTATTGGGGATTATTTAATTGGGCCTCATTTTCTACCTCCTCGATTAAATGGTGAGGCATACGTTCAATTTTTAAGATCAGTGCATCCCGTACTGCTGGAGGAAGTTCCTTTGGGCGTCAGAAGGGATATGTTTTTATGCATGATGGGGCTCCCGCCCATTTTAGTCAAGTAGCACGTCAGCATTTAACTGAAACATATGCAAATCAGTGGATAGGTCGAGGAATTGGCCCGCTCGATCCCCGGATCTCAATCCTCTCCATTTCTCTACTTGGGGCCATTTGCAGCATTTGGTTTATCGTACTCCTGTTCGCGATGTAGAGGACTTAAGAAACCGCATCATCGATGCGTGCAGGGTAATTAGAGAGACTCCAGGAATATTTGCGCGAATACGTGGCTCAATGCGCCGACGTCTAGACGCATGCGTAATGTCTGAAGGTAGACATATTGAACATTTACTATGATTTCTAGATGTTGTATGTTTTGTTATTAATAAATTAGTTTTGTTTATTTATAAATTTTATGTACCCCCTTTAAGGGGCTGTGTCTTAACAAGGGATGCTCCAATGAAGTTTCTTTATATGAAAGATCCTATCTTTTTTCGATGAGGAATCACCCCCTTAAATGTTTTACACTTATTTAGTTACACCCTGTATAAAAAAACAAGGTTCCACTTATCAGTCAGTTGGGGATGTGTTCGCAGGGCAGCAAATCTCAAACCACGCATGCGCAGAGAAAAATTGGCAATCGGTTGGCAATTTGGTTGTGCGAACGAAGCTAACACAACACAAGGTGAAATAAGAACGCTGTGATCAATGATAAAATAGAAAGTCGAAAATACTCACCATAATTCCTCTCATGAAGACCATATTCCCCATTAACATTATTATTTATACTGTGGAATGGCAATCCTTGAACTAAACCGTTGCGGTATTGAGCCTTCGGGTGTTTGGGAGGTGAGAAGGACCGCCCCCTGTCATATTTTCTGTGACCTCTACCGGTACTTGTCGACGGTACTTCCGGTTGGAGAATATAAACTGGTCGAAGGACACCTCCTCTCAGACCTAAAAGAGTTATTTATACAGCTACGGCTTGAAATGCATTTATTTAAACAACAGAACCGCAATTTTTAAATATTTAGTAGGGGTTGCTTGGTAATTACTGGCTTAGCAATATTAAGTGTTCTACCATTGCTACACGGAAAAACGACTATAGTAAAATTATTATAGTAAATATTTTATTGTAAAGTTTCCTATAAAATATAATTGATATTAATTACATTTTGTATTAGTAATCAAAATAAACATAATTTACAAAAAACTATAGTTAGGATTTATAATAAATTTAGTAAAATCAAGTAAATATTAAAATATATTGTAAATTTTACAACGAATGTATGTGCACGGAACAAACATTATTGTAAAATTATTATAGTAAAGATTTTATTGTACGATTTCCTATAAAATATTGTAATAATTATAATTTTCATTATTAATCCGTACCAAAATAATATTATTGATACACATATGTTCTAAAAAAGGATAGTTAGAATTTCTAATAAATTTAGTAAAAGTAATTACTAAAATATATTGTAAATTTTACAACGAATGTATATTGAAAATATTATATTTATAACTCCAGTAGTTAAATATTTTAAAATGTAAAAATGACCCAGTAAAAATGAAGCGTTGTAAAAATATTTTTACAAGAATAAAACGCATAAATTAGATGCAACGGATTCCTGGGATTTCTTAACAAATAATAGGAGGATAACTTAACAGGACACATATCATCGATCGATGAAGTCAAGCGACGTTGGGCATGTTTAGTATTTGGATGGGTGACCTCTTGGGAACACCATGTGTGAATAGAGTTTTTGGTAAATTTTACAAAAAGTTTTATTAAATTTTATAAAAATTTTTAGTAAATCTTACAAAAACTATACAGGGTGTCCCAGAATATGTGGGCAATCTCCCGGGTTCAGATAGAACAGTTAAAAATAACAGAAGAAGTACCTATAAATTTTTCTGCCTACCGAGATACGGGCCCATAACGGACGTCCCTGGAAATCGTTGTTTTTTAAATAATTTTTTAAGTACTAGGTGTAATTTAATAATTTTTGTGTATAATGGTTACTAGATGAGTCACCTTAAAATTTGCCCTTTTAAACACATTTAGCTTATTTAGTTTGCCAGGGACGGACTAGACGTAACACAAATATCGACAATAATATGGATACTGGATGAAAAAAAGGTACTCTTGATCAATGTCGATAAAATGAACTGTTTTGGAAAAAATATAGCTTTGTCCAGTATACGTAAATTCCATTACTAAGTTAGTAACTAATAAGACAAAGGAGAAAAACCGCAAATTTCAAGACACTACCATAAACTGACACTGGCATAAATATTCTTATTTAAATCGGTACATTTGAAAAATACCATAGCAACAATGAGGGCATTTTATGAACATAAAACAACAACTAATGCAAAAAAACATATTGAACAAAAATTTTTTTTGGAAAACAGTTCACTTTATCGACATTGATCAAGAGTACCTTTTTTTTTCAGCTTAAGGTATAGAGTATCCAAAAATATTATTGTCGTTCTTTCATCATACAAGGTATACAAAAAAACATTTTCGTGTTACGTCAAGTCCGTTCCTGGCAAACTAAATAAGCCAAATGTGTTTAAAATGGCGAATATTAAGGAGACTCATCTACTCACCATTATACTAAAAAACTATTAACTTACACCTAGTACTTAATAAATTATTTGGATATGCAGAAATTAAAGAAAATCGAATATGGTTGGTTGAAATAGGCGCAGCAACAACGATTTTCAGGGATATCCCCGTCAGTAGCGGATCTCCCATTAGGCTGGGTAGGCTGAAGCCTAGGGCCCCCGGCAAAAAGGGGCCCCGTAGGGGCCTCAATGAAAAACGGTACCAAATACCGATCCCATGACCGCTTGCATTATGTGCTTAAAAATAAGTTCAGTTCAGTTCCAACATTATTTAAACATGGTATGGTTTAAACAAAATGAGTGTATTACGGCTTCCGAAGTGTAATTTTTGAAAAAAACCTTATTGATATATTTCCAAATCTGTATACAATTCTTAAAATTTACTTAACGATACCAATAACAAGCTGTGAAGCCGAAAGGTCCTTTTCGAAAATGGCATTTATAAAAAATAAATATAGGTCAACAATGACGGACGAGAGGCTAAATTGCCTTTCAATTTTGTCAATTGAGTATGACATCACGAGATCTATTTCATATGAAGAAGCAATCCGCGAATACGTCACAGTTAAGTGCAGAAGACAACAGTTTTTTTAAAATTTGTTATTGCTATGTAATTAGCTTTAATTTTAATAATGTTCTCGTATTTTTTTTAGTTTAAATAGAATAGATTTTTATTTTTTACATTAGTCGTTTTATTCGTTTTATAACAAAAAATAACTACATTATGGAAATTAAAAAAAAAAAGCATTTCGAGGGGTTGGGGGCCCCAGAAATTGAATCAGCCTAGGGCCCAAAAAATCACGATCCGCCCCTGGTCCCCGTATCTCCGTACGGGAGGCCGTAGGAAGATAAATTTATAAGAACATCTCCTGTTATTTTTAAGTGTTCTATCTGAATCCGAGAGATTGTCCGCATATTCTGGGACACCTTGTATAAATGGTTTAGTAAATATTTTTATAATTTTTACTAAAAAAGTTATATTAATATTTTGCTCAAATTTAATAGCAGTTCTTAATAAAAGTTATTCCAGTCACATGTAATAGAGGCATAAATTATGGTTAGTTATACTATTTTTATAAAGATACAAAATTGTTAAATTAGCAAGCTGGTAGGATTTTTTACGATCTCCAAGTTAGAAAAATGAAAAAAATACATGAGGATCGTTTTTAAGATAACCAACCCACCCATCAACCAGGGGATGATAGTCGGAATGTCAAGAGGCCCAGCACGTTGGGACACGGAAAGCTCACGAGGAGGCTCTTATGTAACCACAGTGAGCATTGTAAGTAGAATACCATTTTTTAAATCGAACCCTGATTATTATATTTTTTTCTGTAAAAACAAATTTTACATAAAACATTATACTGAATTTTCTTCTACGTAAAAAATATCATATTACAATTTCTAAATACTAAATATTTGTAAGCATATTGTTCACTCTACATGGTGGCACAAAACGCGAACAAATATTTAATAAATTACAGCGTGGATCCTTTCCCTTTTTTGAGAATCCTTGTAGATTCAAAATTATAGACCTATTGATATTAGTTCTATTATAAGATTTGTTGTATATTTTAGCTAAATGTACTTTCCGCACTAAACAGTTACTCTGTAGATGTTGACTAAAGGGTTACTTGTTATTGTTATAAAGATAGTTACAAAATCAACCGTATGAGTATCTTTTAAAAATATAAGGAACATATCTCAACAAAGCATCAATACAATTAGTACAAATAATACAAAAATAGGTGCAATAGGTACAATATACCACTTTAAACCTTTTAAAAGGGAAGTCGGTAGAGTGTAAAGAAATCAAAATGGCATCTTTAAAAATACTGTTTCAGTATGTGTTTTTGTCTATTGACTACTCTTTTATAAGTTTTAAAGGAATAGTATATTGCGCAACTCTATCAGTGGCGCAACCAAGGGCGGGTTTTTGAGGGGTCGTAATTTCTTCAAATAAAAAGTAGCTTGAGTTTTCTGGTAGAGTAAACCTGTTTTTAAGTATAATTAAAATTCTGATATTTTTCTTCATTCATCGCATTTGTAAAATAATAGGTTCTGATATTTCGAATAATGTTTATTTTAACAATAATTATTAACCAATACAAAATACTAAGCTATGAAAAAAATATCGCACCAAATGTTTTCAATGATAAAAATATCTTACTTTTTTGACACCCTGTATTTCGGAATGAATGAATTTCCGGATCGTTCTTTATATTACCTTTTTTTCTTATGTTGCGCTGTAGAATACCTCATTATAATATTTCCCTTTCCTCCAGAAGCACCCGGTATATGTAATGGTTTTCTCGCAGTGTTATACATTGGGTCTTCATCATTGGGATTTCGGGAAAGGTAAGAGATGCGAAGTCGGTTAAATTGGGGCAAAGTTCCGTAATTATGGGCAAAATAATATGGGGGAAAAAATCAAAAATAAATACAGGGGATTTCAAAATATTTGGAAAAATCTATACCCCGTTCCTGTAATTTACTTTATTTTCTAACTTCGATATAATTCGAAAATATAAAACTCAATGCGTCGTCTAAAAGTATTGAGAAAGTGTTGGCTTTAAGCGTCAAATGTTATTTGTAGTAATAAAATAAATTACTTGTACCTATGATCAGTATAAATTTGATTCAACTATTAGTTTGAATTTTTTAAAAATGCAGTACTGTGTGTCCCATTTTCGACACTTTTATAGGGTATCCCCTTAATTGTTAGGACTATCAAAAAAGTAATGTAGGTGTCATGTGCTGTTTGAAACGTTTCGCTCGCTTAGGAGATACGGGGGATAATCAAGAAATTTACAATTTCAAAATTACCCTATATTTTCTTAGTTAAAAGAGATACAGAAAAATATTTTATACAGAAGTTTATTTACATTGATTGTTGAATAATCTGCCGTTTTTAGAATAAGTATACGGGGTCAGGTTAAAAAGTTATCGGACACCTAACCGTGTACCGGAACACCCTATATATTTTAATCTAAAAATATATTATTTTAAATTCTCTTTTCAAATATATAACACACCACGGATGATATTGGTTTCCTAGGCGATTTATTAAAGTTTATTACTTTAAATCACAGTAGACCATGAAACAAAAGCTAATATCCTAGAAACAACTATGTTGACATTCTAGTAGTTATTAACATTTAACATCAATTTCATTTTTACATATTCATTTGTGAAAATGACTTATCAACATTTTGAAAAATTTGATATGATATCAGTTTATATTGAAAGTGTAAAAACGAAGAAATTGCACAAAATGTATTTTGTTCGCTATCCGGAAAGACGGTAACCATTTAAGGCCATTTAAGGACATATTTCGAACATTTGCGATGATTCCCGTTATTTTTTACCTTAATCTGAATCTTTTATTTCGTTTCAAAGTAATAAAGTTTAAATAAATCGCCTAGGAAACCAATATCATCCATGGTGTGTTATATATTTGAAAGGAAAATGCAAAATAGTATCCTTTAGATTAAAATATACATATTCTGCAAACGGCAGATTATTCAATAATCAATATAAAGAAACTTCTGTATAAAACATGTTTCTATATCTTTCTTCACTAAGAAAATATAGGGAAATTTAGAAATTGTCAATTTCTTGATTTTCCCCTTATCTCTTTTAAGTTTGACCCAAAAAGAGCACATGACACCTTACATTACTTTTTTGATAGCACTAACAATTACGGAGATAACATATAAAAGTGTCGAAAATAGGACACCCTGTACGTAATAAAAAAAAACAATTAAATATAGAAATGGTAACAATAATCTAAATATCTTCAGTTCCTTCGAAACAAAAGTAAATACAGGAACGTACTAGGGGTATTTTAATGAACATGGTCCATTTAAGGAATAAAACGTCGAAAAACCAGTAAGTGTTGTATACCACTGAACGTAGATTTAGGCCCGTATTTGAAACATCAAGTTGATGATGGTGACCTAAAGACGAAACGTCGCATGAAAGATCTGATGATGCCATCTTGTGGAGAATAAAAAGTAGCAATGAGAAAGTGAAATTTATTTTTGATGTCTCGTCAAACACAGTCAGGAAGAACTAAAATTCGAAACGCAAAATTTTACATTTTTTCAAATATCTGGAAAGCCTCTCTATATATTTCTACGGCATATTATTGGGCCCAAAATTACACAACTTTGCCCCAATTTAACCACGAAGTCGGGTTTGTTCTCTTACCGTTTCCGAAATCCCAATGGTGAAAGCCGAATTTATAACACCCTGTATAAATGTCTAAAGGGCGACTAGACCAGAAATTCGGTACGCTTGCATTATTTTGAATTCTGAGCAACTTTTCTTATTAAATTTTTTTGATATTTTGTGATGAAGTGGAACTTTACCTAGACAGAAAATAAAAATAATGCTTCATTCATTAAAAATCAAAATAACCTAGACCCCAAATGGTCCCTAGAACACGCTGTATATTCTTAAAATTTATAATGGACAGCCTAAGTGATGACGTCAGAAACGTCAAATTTTTGAAAACCTTTCCAAACAAAAAAAGATTGCATTGAATTTCCCATAAGAGATTTTTTATAGCATCGGTGTACGTTTATTAGTGATAAATAAGCAACTTCTTGATATTATTTATATTTTAGATGATATTATTGATCTATTTTCAACCACACATTGAGGTAAGTGTTTTAGGTAGATTTTTAATCACCATCTGAACAAGTTTGAGGTTATGTTATTGTTGTTTACTTTATTGTTTAGAGAGATTTAAATTGTTATTTTTCTGTAAAAAAAGCTTATTGTACTGTTTTTCTCAACATAAGGTATGCCGCCACCATATAGCTTGAAATATTTTTTATTATAGATTCGAAATCTGCAAAATGGTTGTGTTTTATAATGAGAAGTACCTACATTTGCAAAGGAAGAAAAGAAAGCCTGGATATCACTTATAAGGTACCTTCTACTTCATATATGAACACAATGATTGGGTAAATCAATTATTATGTTAATGGTTGCTGTTTAAAATATTTCCTTTTTTTTAGAAAATATAGGAAACCTTTATGGTTTGTGACGAAGACGGCTAGCCAGGTAGCATGAAAACTTATACTAGCTGACGAGGGTTTTTTAATAGAAGAGTTGCTACCTGAATGAGTCCATTTAAATATACCATCATTTTTGAGCACTCATCAATTTACAGAAGCTCGGGTTTATGAAATCCAGACAATTATGAAGGCAAGAATCCATGTCGAGAGAGCAAAACCGACCAAAATGGATTATTTTGCAACAAATACCACAACATTATATGTTCCAAACTTCAGTTATGTGTAGCACTTACTAACTCAGTATCCACTAATTAAAGAAGTAGAATAATATATTCATAAATATTATATTTATTTTTTAAATTTTCAGTGGTTAATATTTAAACGTTATACTTTATTGCCAAGTAGTGTTTTATTTCTTTATAGGTATGAACATTTTCGTCCTCGAGAACAAAATTATATAGCGTTATAGTGTTTACTTAAGCTAATAGGTCAGACTCTAGTTTTCCATGCTGCCGGACGTAGCTGTCTTGGTTCACAAAACGGCACCCACAAATCAAAATGTTGGGAGGGTTCCCTATCTTGTCTAAAAAAAAGAAACTAATTTGTAAAGCAGACATTAACGAATAATTCTTTTCATTATAATGTTTACAATCTGATATGAAACACAATCATTTTTGCATGTTTTCAATCTATAATTAAAAAATATATTCCAAGCTATAGGGTGGGTACACTCTATGTTGATAAATACAATGCAATAAGCTGTTTTTTACAGAAAAATAACAATTTAAATCTCCCTAAACGATAATGTAAACAATAATAACATAACCTCAAACTTGTTAAGATGGTGATTAAAAATCTTCAAAGAACACTTACGTTAATCTGTTTCTGAAAATGAATCAATAATAACACCTAATATACAAATAATATCAGGAAATTGCTTATTTATCCCTTATAAACTAGTACCGATGCTTTAAAAAATTCCTTATGGGATTTTCAATGTAATTTTAGTTTTGTTTGGAAAGGTTTTTGAAACCACGCCTCTCGTGACGTCAGACTTAGGCTGTCCATTATCACATTGCCAAAAGAAGAATATAAATGTCAAAATGGACAGCCTAAGTCTGACGTCACGAGAGGCGTGGTTTCAAAAACCTTTCCAAACAAAACTAAAATTACATTGAAAATCCCATAAGGAATTTTTTAAAGCATCGGTACTAGTTTATAAGGGATAAATAAGCAATTTCCTGATATTATTTGTATATTAGGTGTTATTATTGATTCATTTTCAGAAACAGATTAACGTAAGTGTTCTTTGAAGATTTTTAATCACCATCTTAACAAGTTTGAGGTTATGTTATTATTGTTTACATTATCGTTTAGGGAGATTTAAATTGTTATTTTTCTGTAAAAAACAGCTTATTGCATTGTATTTATCAACATAGAGTGTACCCACCCTATAGCTTGGAATATATTTTTTAATTATAGATTGAAAACATGCAAAAATGATTGTGTTTCATATCAGATTGTAAACATTATAATGAAAAGAATTATTCGTTAATGTCTGCTTTACAAATTAGTTTCTTTTTTTTAGACAAGATAGGGAACCCTCCCAACATTTTGATTTGTGGGTGCCGTTTTGTGAACCAAGACAGCTACGTCCGGCAGCATGGAAAACTAGAGTCTGACCTATTAGCTTAAGTAAACACTATAACGCTATATAATTTTGTTCTCGAGGACGAAAATGTTCATACCTATAAAGAAATAAAACACTACTTGGCAATAAAGTATAACGTTTAAATATTAACCACTGAAAATTTAAAAAATAAATATAATATTTATGAATATATTATTCTACTTCTTTAATTAGTGGATACTGAGTTAGTAAGTGCTACACATAACTGAAGTTTGGAACATATAATGTTGTGGTATTTGTTGCAAAATAATCCATTTTGGTCGGTTTTGCTCTCTCGACATGGATTCTTGCCTTCATAATTGTCTGGATTTCATAAACCCGAGCTTCTGTAAATTGATGAGTGCTCAAAAATGATGGTATATTTAAATGGACTCATTCAGGTAGCAACTCTTCTATTAAAAAACCCTCGTCAGCTAGTATAAGTTTTCATGCTACCTGGCTAGCCGTCTTCGTCACAAACCATAAAGGTTTCCTATATTTTCTAAAAAAAGGGAAATATTTTAAACAGCAACCATTAACATAATAATTGATTTACCCAATCATTGTGTTCATATATGTAGTAGAAGGTACCTTATAAGTGATATCCAGGCTTTCTTTTCTTCCTTTGCAAATGTAGGTACTTCTCATTATAAAACACAACCATTTTGCAGATTTCGAATCTATAATAAAAGATATTTCAAGCTATATGGTGGCGGCATACCTTATGTTGAGAAAAACAGTACAATAAGCTTTTTTTACAGAAAAATAACAATTTAAATCTCTCTAAACAATAAAGTAAACAACAATAACATAACATCAAACTTGTTCAGATGGTGATTAAAAATCTACCTAAAACACTTACCTCAATGTGTGGTTGAAAATAGATCAATAATATCATCTAAAATATAAATAATATCAAGAAGTTGCTTATTTATCACTAATAAACGTACACCGATGCTATAAAAAATCTCTTATGGGAAATTCAATGCAATCTTTTTTTGTTTGGAAAGGTTTTCAAAAATTTGACGTTTCTGACGTCATCACTTAGGCTGTCCATTCCCTCCTGTATATTTCCGCGTCGCGTTCTTTATCTTCTTTATTTTACACCACTGAGAAATGGACCTTCAAAAAAAAATTTCATATTTTCTTAAAAGGGGGGCTCTATCGCCAAAATATGAAAATAAACTCATGCAGTTTTTAGACAAAAAAATCAAAAATAATCCGTAATTTTTATACAATTACCTCTAATAAACTGATGAGTTCATCTCGAAAAAAATTATTTTTCCGTAATATAATCAAATCATGGATTTATTTCAGAAATTCGACAGCGATTTTAACCAATTTCTTAATAAAACAAAAATAATTTGGCATTAAGTCAACGCGAAACATCATAAATAGCTTCTAAAAACACATTTTTTTTTCATATTACCGAATTAAATTGCTTTGAGTAGTCATCAATCTTACCTGAAAGTTTTGGCTCTTTATCGATAAACAGACACAAATTTAACCGCATTTTAAAATCACTAGTAAGTAGTTGATACACTTGACCCTAACTGAATTAAAAGCAATCATTTATGCGCTCGAACGAAAACAATGCGGTGCAGTATCTTATGCGGGTAAAAAAGCAGTTATTTCTTTTTTATCAACATAATACATACAATAAGGCGTTTTTCTGTAAATGGTATTTACCGCTTTTACTTATACAGGGTGTTTTTAATAGCATTGCCTATTTATGCGGTGTAAAATTCAATAGGGAAGAATAAAAATCGAGCTATACATATTACATAAGTAGTTTTAAATAAGAGAAAAAAATTAACACTAAGAATATGTGTTCTCACTTTTTACTTACAGTTGGCAAAAAGAAAATATTTCGGGAGGGAAAATGATTTCCTTAGTAGGGAGGACAAGCACTACTTTCCTCATAAAAAGCAAAAAAATATTTTGAATACTCCGAACAAAGATCGAAATATGAGATTTTTATTCCGTTATGTTCTACACTTCCACAAGATAACAGTATTAATTTTAAATTTGATGTTGTTTGATGATACACAGGAAAACTGAAGATTCCTTGGGTACAAATACTGCGATTTGGCTATACTTAGTTTAGTTCAATAGCTTAATAACCGAGATATAGGGTGTCCAAGTAAAAATTTAATTAATTTTTTTATTAAAAATATCAGATCAGGAGATTTCACTCTCTTTTACAGATATTGTCATGGAAAGTGCTCGGCTGACCTTGTCCTCTTAATTCCGCCCAGAGCGGCGAATAGCAGAAATACACGACGAACCACTGCCGCCCATCCATATGTGGTTAAGCTTAGTACTCCTCGAACTTCATTATTTAAGAATTCTTTCATCTGGAGGATATCCTTATGGAACGACCTTCCCGAGGTCGTTTTTCCAAACGAATACAGGGTGTTATTGAAATGACGTATTATATTTAAATGGGTGACTCCTGGGGTGTCCTAGAGAAGCGCTACATTTTTTTTTTAAATCGAACGTTTAAAAAGTGGGGTAATTCACCCCTAAACCTACCGGTGACTCCGCGGCATCATATGATATTATCCGGCGGAGCTGTCTGACAAATACATGTTCCTACAATGTTGCCAAACTTTGTAAAACTGTAGAACTTTTAGTTTCTTATAAAATTAAATATTTAGCTTACCTTAGGATACAAGGGAAGTAAATCGAGGATACTCTATGCTCACACTTTATGCTCTATACGTGCCCTGATAATAGTGTGGGACTGCCTAATAGCTATTAAGAAGTAAACTCAAAGTCACAGTCTACTCCTTGCTTGCTTATACCCACTAAAACTGCTTTGTCCTCTTATTTCCAATCTCGGGACGTGACCGGCATATCAAAACTAACTAAATCACTTAAAGAAACAGACACCCACAAAACCACTATAAACACTACCGTGCGCTAGAATAAACGCACATAGGACGTCCAAATTTCAGTGACAATCCGTAAACTATGCTTGCAGAAGCCACGTGTTCCTTATCCGACCTAAAGGAACATTTTCTAAAAGTTCTGGCAGGTCGTTTTGCAGGATATGTGGTCGTATTAGGTGATTATCAATAATACCTGCCGATATGTTCAAGAAAAACCTTATCTGGCTATTGGTCTCGCTAATTAAATATTCCATCTCGGTTAAAGACAACCTCATCTGTGAACTATCCTTCGGAATTAGTCAGGTACTTCGACTTGACTGTATGTACCACTGTTGTAACCTTCTTGTAAAGTAAAGGAAGTCTTGTAGTTTCAACTTTTTAACTTTTGTAGTACAGCGGCTAACGTGTTTGGGTTTCTATCTCCTCTATAACTCGGTGATTAAATATTCCATCTCGGGTAAAGCCAAGCTCCATGTATAGGGCATTTTGCTGTGCTGCTCCATAGCACAATACCATGTCCGTTAGTTCGATTGAAGTTCTTGGCATTTTGAGTTTGAATAGCAAATTTATATTAGAAAATAATTTATATCCCTCTATCGCAATTTGCACATTTAGGAAAATACCAGAACTATTGCGCTGTTGCCAGTTTTGAAACTGAAACATCGACATTTTTCGCGGGAAAACATTAAATTGAAAATTCGATTAAAAAATTTGAATTTTGTCCTAAGAAGTAGTATTCAAAAGCAAATGACATAATTTATGAATATAATCTTATAAAACAGCATCTTATAAAAAAGACGCCAGCAGGTGGCAACATTGTAGTGTTGTTGTGTAGTGATACCATACAGAAAAAAAGAAGAGGAACGAAAATGTCAAATCAAACGGGTTTGTTTGTTTGTTTACTAATTATTTAGAGAAAATTGAGTTTAAATACGGTCATCAGTACATATTACCTTCATCAACTTGTATATCTGTTATTTGCCATTAGAACAATATTGAAAGTAGTTGTAAAAAATGTTATGTTCATAAATCCTTCATCCATGCAAAAAACTTAGATGGGAGCCTTTTCTAACCAGCAAAAGTGTTGTGTGTGCGTTAATTAATGTGCATTTATGTGTTGTTTTAAATAATATCGAAAAGGTAACAGAGCTTAAATTAAAAAAATTTTTCCCAGCGAACAACTGAACGTAAATGTTTAGAAATGTACCTTGAAAAATAAACATGTTCTGTCAACCGGTTATTGACCTTCTAAAGAGTTTAACCGACAACATTGCTCAAATTTCAGTGACGTTTTTGGTCATAACCTATCTCAATATTACTTTGTTTATATATGGCTAAAGTTTGTTTACGTTTGGTCAGTAGTAACAGGTATGTTTATTTGGTTTCATATAAGGTGTTATAATTCGGTTATTAATTGAAAGCGCCATTTTTTTTTTCAATTTCTTTTCATCTCAGGAATTGCCGGTTTAAATATAATACGTCATTTCCATAACACCCTGTATAGCCTCCAACGATTCAAAACCAACGTGAATCACTTTATTCGCACACGCACGACTCCCAGAGTGCCCTAAAGGATTTTTCATATAGTGCTTATGTTTGATTCTTATTTCGTTAACTTCAATGGATTTGGCTATCCGCTTATTGAAGTACCTCCTGATTCTGAATTATTTGCCATAGTTGTTCCCGAGTATTTATCGATTCATCATAAGCAAGTGAGTTCATGTATACCCATACACAAAAATCAAGGGGGTTGAAATACCGCTGATGTGCTCCGCGTCCGTTAAATTTTTCTTGTGCGTATAAACATACCATGTCTTGTATTTCTCCGTTAGAAAACAAGTTATGCCGCGGCATTTTTAGTGTAATTCTTGATAACAGTATCTTCAAAATAGTATATTAAGATACAAGTTTCATAAGACATATATTATCTTAGAGCACGCGTTCAATTTAGAAAACGACCCGCGAAGCGGGGAGTTTTCTAAAGTACAATTGCTCTAATTGTCTTATGAACCGTGTATTTTATAATACTTTTTCTATTTGGGTCTTTAAAGTCTGAAAAACTTTTAAAAACATAGTAGATTTTTTCCATTTTTCTTTTTGGGTTGGCAATAATTTTACAATATAATAAAATATTACAAGTATCAAATATGCCATGATAGAAACAATTGAACACAACAAAGCTTCTTCCCATCCTCCGTCATAATTAAAAATAAATATATTATTAAAGTTGTACTCCCTCAGGGATACGAGAAATTGCTGAAAATAATCTAGACAAACTTTTAAAAATAATATACAAAACTTTAAGTTATGGTGTGAGCAGAACAAAGTTCAAAATATTGAACAAAATACTAAATAATACTATTAAACAAAATATTGTTCACAAGTATCGTGAAATTATTTTAAACAACAGGTGTATCTCCAACTGAGCATTGATATGAGGTTGAGTGTTTTCATTTTTTAAAATTTTTTGTGTTAAGTGCCCTAAGTCGGCTATTCCATTTTTTGTCCAGGCAGGTTCCGCAACGCCGCGACCAAACAGCAAACAGGAAAAAAAACGGTTAGTTGTGCTGCATCCCCAAAATCCAGTTATTTTTTTCGTATATTTATTTTTTTAACTTTCTAATAAAGTCCCTAGATTTACCCTTTGTGGTCTGCCTTAAATTAATTTCGGGTTTAGGTTTTCCCGCATTCTTCTCTTCAATTTTTTGCTCCAAACTCAAAGAGCTAAAGTTATTTTTTAAATAGTCCACCGTGAAACTATTCATTTTAATTTAATAAATATATAATATTAAAATATACACATACACGCTCGAATTTCTAAACACATGCCCAGACAACAGCGCGGCGCACACTAAAATGGTGCGCCTTTTCCATGTTAAATCTCCATAGCCCCGCTATCCCCGCCACTTATTACTACAGATAAACTTCATTATGCCCCGCCCATTTATTCGCATATGCGAGTATATCGCGTCGTTTCCCGTCATTATCCTTGCTGAGTTGCCGGATGAATCGAGAGCTTATAATATACAGTTTGGTTTGACGGTACGATAAAATATTAGAGAGGGTCGGACTTGATACGATAAATAATATTCAATGAATATAAATTAATATTTATTCGTTTTGGGGGTGCACGTGCGCATGTGCTCCTGTGGAAGAACCGCCAATGCATTGACTAGAACCTTTCGTACTCTTACTGATATGAACGGAACTGTAGACATTTTCAATATGTTGCTGGGGGCATTTAAACATAACAGTATGATATATTATGTCAAGACTCTGTAAATCTGTTTTTTCTGTTGTAGTTCCTGTTGCGATGATCAGTTAAAACTGTTTCCATTGTTAAGTATTCATTGTTCGAATATTATTAACTAGTTCTAAATCTTTTTACTTTGTTACATAGATTATGTAATTATGTACAGGGTGAGTCAATGATAGAGTAAAGTTCATTTTCTCCTTTATGTTAAGAATTAGATAAAAACTCGAAATATAAAAGTTGTAGAGATCATTAAGGTACACATTCTTAAATTATATTGGAGTATACAGGGTGGTCCACAAAGAAGTGGTGAATATAACTTACGGTTTTTTAAATGGAACACCCTGTATTTCTATCAACTTTTGGATTATGTATAAGATTCTGAATATTTTTTATATATTATGTTATATATCTAAATCTTATAGTTTTTCCAATATTTCCATTTTTTCAGAAAAATGTCAGTTTACAACGTTGGATTTAATTGTTAATACCTACACTACCTCTGCAAATTAAAAGTTCATATTTGGTATGGACATTATATGGAGTTAAGTCAAATAAATTATGGGAACAAATTTACCTCACTTTTTACAGGGTGTTCAAAATAAATTTTCGAATTTCAGTAACTTTAAACAAGAAAATATCGGTTTTTTTAAATGGTACAGCCTGTATATTTTATTTCTTTCGGATAGAATACGTAATTCTCTTTAACTTTTATTTAATATATCATATGTTTATTTTTAATACTTTTCGACATATTTTAATTTTTCTCTATTTTTCATTGTTCGTTTCCTACATTTATGTTTTAACGGACTGTGGAGTCCTCAGGATAAAATCAAACGATGTAAATTTTCAAAACATATCTTATAATAAAATGGAAATGGAAATAAGCAACAAACTTGTGGAAAAGAATATTTACCATGAATATTTTTCTCATTTTTTAATTTTTTTGTAATAAATGTTCAAATATATGGTGTAACTCCATGTGAAAGGGATGAAATTTATACTTCCTGGTGGTGCGATTAGACGTGGATTGGGTTGTGTCAGCTAAAACAACCAGATGACGGCTACCCACATGGGGATTTTCTTGGACATGAAGTAAAATCTCCAATTATTTATCTTCATTGGTGACAACTCGATTTACCAATTTGCGTTTGGTGTACTCAACGCAACCATTTTCATCAAACCTTTCCATTAAACACTGAAAATAATTTTTGGTCGGAAGACTCCTATGAGGGTTCTTTGCTGCGTAAAGCCTAACTGCCAAAAGCCTTTTTTTCTGACTCGCCAAGTGTGTAAATCAAGTCAATCAGTTCATTTTTAGGGAAATCCATACTTCATTTCTTCGTAAATGCTTCTTACATCGAATAACAAACGTTTCTAGGTATTTCAGTATTAAGTGCTTGTGTAAAAGTCTTGACACCTTCTGTTTTTTTTCATGGCAACTACGACGTTAAAACATAAATGTAGGAAACAAACAATGGAGAGAAAAATTTAAAATATGTCGAAAAGTATTAAAAGTAAACATATGATATATTAAATAAAAGTTAAAGAGAATTACGTATTCTATCAGAAAGAAATAAAATATACAGGGTGTACCATTTAAAAAAACCGAGATTTTTTTGTTTAAAGTTACTGAAATTCGAAAATTTATTTTGAACACCCTGTAGAAAGTGAGGTAAATTTGTTTCCATAATTTATTTGCCTTAACTCCATATAATGTCCATTCCATATATGAACTATTAATTTGCAGAGGTAGTGTAGGTATTAACAATTAAATCTAACGCTGAAAACTGACATTTTCCTGAAAAAGTTGAAATATTGGAAAAACTACAAGATTTAGATATATAACATAATATATAAAAAAATATTCAGAATCTTATGCATAATCCAAAAAAAGATAGAAATACAGGGTGTTCCATTTAAAAACCGTAAGTTATATTCACCACTTCTTTGTGGGCCACCCTGTATACTCCAATATAATTTTAGAATGTGCACCATAATGATCTCTACAACTTTTATATTTCGAGTGTTTATCTAATTCTTAACATAAAGGAGAAAATGAACTTTACTCTATCGTTGACTCACCCTGTACAATGGGGTATCCCGTATATTTAATAAATAAAAAATACTTATATTTGATACAAACATATTTTTCAGTTCCCGGGATATTTTAATAGTCCACTTACCAAAAGTGACCGACCCTGTTGAGTATATAATGAATATAAATAAACGAGCTCGTCTTCAAATGACCACAAACAGGAAATTTTACAAAAGTTGAAATTATGAGTTCACTAAAATACTATTCTATTGTCAGCAAGTAAGGTTATATAATTTTCAATTGCAATAATTAATATCGACATACCTTGAGTTGTCTTGCCATTTTTTGGGAAAGCGGAGGCATCACTAACCCATATCTTCTCAGGATCATCAAATGCATCTTCCTGCAAAACAATACAACCACACTATTACAAATTATTTACTTTTAAAACTATAAAATATGTAGAATTCGTACCAAATTAAAAATAATATTTTTGACTAGATTATACCGTGTGTTTCAGGAGGAACGCTTACCCCTATAACTTTTTAATTCTTTAAATTACATAAATAAAATTTGGTGGGTTGGTATGTGATATTATTATGTATTTTATGACATGACGGACCCCATTTGGATACTTCCGGTTTCACCAGACATAACCTTAACTTTTGTATTTTTAAATGGAACACCCTGTATATTTTTAGCTAGATTCAGAATAATCAGAACATTATTCCAAATTCATCGACACCAATACGTCACTTTTTGACACTTTAAATAAGTTTTCTTCTTCTATCTAGATTGCTATAAACTCCCTTACTTCTATGCCAAATTATGGCGGATTTTAAATTTATAATTAAAGTCGGTTCGTTTTATGAAGTCCGATATCGGATTAAATCATTAAAGGTTGTTAAACAGTAAGACGGTTAAGTTAACAATACCTTCGCTATACTTGATCGTGCCGAACATTCCACTGGTTCACTGTAGTCAGCCGTGCAAAATCAGCGATTCCAAAACAAAATTATCTTAGAATTATGTACCGCGATAAATATTTTTATTTTGTTTATTTTTCGCTCATAGTTTTTTTTATTTATCAAATGAAAACCATTTTGCGTCCATAAGTTAAAGATGTTCTCAGATACTTTTTCCTAGAATTTAATTAAGTACGGAGGAAGACGAAACACTCTATGTCCATTTTCTGCTGCAAGTTTATCACACTCGTATTCCTTATTTATTTTAAAAGCTTTTAATACTTCTAGCAGTTCTCGTTTTTTGTAAGTTTCCTCAAAATATAAATCATTTTCAATCATAAAATTTTTAATTTCTGCTTTTGTATTATTATAATTCGGAATGATTTTTGCTTGCCAACTATGATAACTAGCATTGTCCATTACAATGACGCTATTTTCAGGTATATTTTTAAGGAGTTTATGTTTAAACCAATCTTCAAAAAGTTGTGCATCGGTATCTTGATGGAAATCTAAAGAAGAATCTGCTATGTTTTTAGCTGAAAGCAACAGGCAATTTGGAACAACCCCTTCTCTGAACCAGCATGTAATATTGTGATTCTTTTGCCTTTATTTGATGGTGCCTTGGTTTGACATTTTTTGGAAAAATCATCCCAACCTTTCCTTGGAGTGTCATGGGTATCGAACCATGTTTCGTCAAGGTAAATAATTGGACGGTTTCCTTCTCTAAATTATTTAACAGCTGTTAAATATTTAAGTCTCCATTCCCGTAAACGTTGAGATTCCATTAATGTTTGTCTTTTATCAATGCTTCGTTATTTAAAACCCATTTTACGCAATCTTTTCCTAAGGCTTGAAAGGCTACAAGAGATATTTGTTTCGTCTTTAATCAGCCGCTCTTTGAGGGAAATCAAAGTGGGTACAGTTTGTGCCTCATACATTTGGTAAATCTTTCTTCTTAATAAATCCATGCCATTTTCGTCAATGCTTCTAAATGTGCAAGAATCACTCAGATTTTTTCTAGGATTAACAGGTTTAAGTACTATGTCTCTTACCGAAGATAAAGGAGTTTTTGTCAAAGGAGACGTCTCTGCTAAAGCATCCATCGAATTAAAATTTCTACTCAACAACGATTGATACACATGTTTAATTATTAGCTTGGCATCGGTAGATAAATGCTTTCTTTTAAAAATGACACTTGAAGATGCCCCCCTATCAGCACAATTCCAAGGACGCCACATTCTACCACTAATAAGCCTAACTAAAAATTACTCGCCGGAAAACCACTAAAGATTAAAATTATTAAAAATCACTTTGTATTTATATAGGTATAAATTGAATTTGTATACCTGGTCCGGCTATGCTCGAAAAGGTTTTAAAATTTGGGATTTCCTTATTTATTTTATGATCGAAGGGATAATGCGGTTTTATTGCAGTCAAAAGATCAACGGTATAATTCTGCAAATACTATAATATAATTATTCTAAAATAGATTTAACAAGGCTAGATATTATTGTTCGGGTTGAAGAGTGTTGTTTTAAAACATTAGAATCGTGACACTGTGACACATATACGCATTTTATATACAGTATCTTGTTGGGCTGAGAAAAATCCTTACAACTTTAGCAACTATAACACTTAAACACTTACCAAAGTAAAAGTATTCAATGAAACTGGTTTTAAGGTAAACAATCTACATAATAACATCTTCGAAAATCGAATAATGATGGCGAATACCAATAGATAACTAATACTCTATCGTGTGACAATATTTTCTTTTATTCTATTTTCTGTGACTAGGAAATTTTAGTTAATCAATATTTCGGTAGTTATGGTGCCGCCGTCTTTTTGATATCGCATGTTCAACAGTTGATGTGACGTCAAGATTCGTAATTAAGTGGGAGGCGGAGCGCGGGGGTTATAATTATTGCTTACGTTAAAAAAACATGGGGTATGATTTTGGGCTAGGTTCTGTCTGCGTCCTTATCTACCATGCTATAAATCGTTAGTTTTGAATCTCTTCTTACATTTATCGACGCCCTGTGATTATTATATCAATCTATGCAGTGGCGTATTTAGGAATTTGTTGCTGGAAGTGTTGATGCTAGGGAATCCAATCCCGCGGTGATTTCGCGGGATTGACATTGCGGGATTAAACGTGCGGGATTCGATGTGGGTGCTGTATGTTAATAAAAAGCTGTTTTATGCAATAAGAAACAGAGTAGAGTAGCATAAAAATATTTATTGCATATAGTTTAGCGTGGCCCATCTTATGCAACCTAGGAAAAATTGAACTGCCACCCCTCAAAATGATTCCATTTGATGAAAAAACATCCCCACTAAAATTTTATTTTGATCGAATACCAACTGCAACGTTAATTCTGATAAAAATGAAAAATTAATTATTACCTAATTTTGCAAATCTGTTGTCTTTGTAAAGGCAAAATGTATTACAAAACAATATTTTTAAATTAAATGTATGGTCGCTCCCTTCCCCAGACCCATACCCAGACCAGTTTCGCCTTATCACGGCTCATCAGTGAAGCTAGGATCTGATGAAAGGAACGATGTAAGAGCCTATAATGACCCTAAAGTGATTGATGAGGTGCAACACTTTGTAGCACTTTGTGTTGCATCTCACCAATCATCAAGAACAATATTTGTTATCCTGAAAGCATAAGAGCAAGAAAAATATTCTCTATTAAAATAATAATAGTTATGCTTAATGGGAATAAATGGATAAAATAACACTACATGTATACTTTCTCAAATTTGGAGTGATATATTTATAAAAAAATAATTGAACAACAATTTATTCATTAAGTCATACAGATTTACTTAATAAGAGTATTCTAAGACCTGCAACATTGTCTCTTTTTTTAACATTTGGAAAACGTGTTTTATAATCCTTAACAACTTGAAGTAAAAATTGCTTTTACTCTTCGTCCTTAGTTAATATTTTGTTATATTAATTAATTAGCTTGATACCTCTCTCAGCTATGTCATTTACTACTTTAAGATTATTAATAATTTTACAAGACTTTTTATAACTTTCGTTTTTATTCCAAGTTGCTGGATCGCTTTCCAAAAATTCTGTAGGAAACTTCAATTTTTGAAAAACATTTATAGAAGTAACGGATATAAAGTCGTAAATTTCTTTATTTTCTATTTGACCTAAGTCCCCTACTATTACCCGTTTAATGGCCTCTTCATCTGACGCTGGCCTGTTTAGAGCCCTTACCATTTCCTTCTTAACATCAATTACAATATTTTTTATCGAAGAACGATAAGGAAACATTTTCAGGATTTAAATACCACAAATGGTTTTTTATTTTACCACATGCAGCTTTAGATATACTGTCGTCTATGTTTGTATATTTTATTAATTCTTCCTGAAATGGGGCCATTTTTACCGAAGGTGCTGTAAACCAGGTTTTGTATAAATATTTACTAGAAACAAGCATATGTCGTTAATAGCTGATTTCTCTTTTTGTGTTAGTTTAAACTGATCTTGAAAGAAAAATATTTTTAAGCAATAAATGCCTTTAGACGTCCAGCGTGCGTGATGAAATGCACCAGGACGATAAAAAGTCATGTTTTTCTTCAAAAAACAATTTAGAAAGTAATAAAAATTCTTTAGAATCATCGCGGGGGTGTTGTATTGCTAGGAATGAATTTATAAAATCGACTACTTCAGATTTTCGAGGCTGCAAAATTTGCTTAATTATTTCTACTTGAAAACCGGTTGTAACATTAGTTCGGTCTATTTTAGGCCAACATTCTTTAAAACGTTTATATAAGGCAACATCAGGAAAAACATCAAATACGCTTCGCAAAACTATTTCGAAAATATGATGTCGACAAGGAAAATATAAAATGTCTCTTTCTAATTATTGTTGCAGTATTGTAGCTGCACCATTTAAATACCCTAGATTAGAGGCTGTGGTGTCACAACATAAACCAATAATCTTATTTTCTAAATTCCAATTAATTAGAGTTTCATAAACTGCCAAGGATTGTTCTTTACCTGTCGAATGCTGCAAAGGAGGCACTCCAAGCAACTGCTCCACTTCTCCACTAGTAACTACTACAAAAAGTCTGTCCACATTCTCCATCCCCATCAAGGAAGGCAGGAGTTTTCCATCCCAATGGACTATTGGTGCCAGAAGATCATATCCTTTAAAAGTTGCTTGTAATTTTGCATCCCTTTCTTTTCGCATACGTTGCCTACTTCGTTGAAGAGTTGTTCTACTTATAGACAGAGATGGAACATCATGTCCTAGTGCTTCTGCTACTGCGGTCAAAATACGAACTCCATCTCTATCGCTTATCCTACAGGCATCAGATGCAGCTACTATTTTTGGTGTAACAATGTTAGTGAGGATGAAAATGTCACGGTTTCCATCAGTTGAGATTTTTCTTGAAGACTTCGTTGAAATCGCTCCGACAGTATTTTGTGCTTTTCTTCACCTACTTTTTCTCGAGCAGCCAGCTGGTAGTCGATGCCATACATAAACCCCGGGCGACCTTTTTGCTTCTGACTGATTAAAAACTGTTTGTCCTCTTCAATTGTTATTAGCTCAAGGGCGTTTGCGTGGGATATATCAAATAAATCGTCAATCTTTTCCACAAATGTTTGTTCTTCTTGTTTTGCACTTTCGCTCTTTTTCTAAGCTGACTTTTGTAATGCTCTCCACTCTGCGTAAAGTTTTTCCAGTTTTCCAATACAGTGGCTTTCTTTTCGTACTGGTATGCGAGCTTTGTCCCAAAAAATAGAAGCTTCTTTAATAGTTAGCGCAGCACTATCACGTAAACTTAGTTTCACTTCACGCATGTTAAAGAATAAAACATGCAAAACTTGTTTATTTGAAGGGAACTTATTACCAATAATTTGAGGTGTATAATGTCCAATTAAGTACACGATACTATCTTTCCGTAAATTTTGATTTCCAGACATCACGATGTTTTTTTAATTTCACAAAGAAAATACACAGACAAACTTAATTTATCTCTAAGAAGGTCTGTTGCATACTAACATAAGTAAGAAATTATTAATAGGGGGTTACTGGCTAAGCCACTGGAAATACACAAAAATTCCAAGAAAACAGCTACCTGTAAAGGATTAGGGACATTTTTAGAAGTGACCAATTTGGTAATAAATATTTTAATTACAGGCAACAAAACAATCTACCCCACAATGGCTAATAAAATGAGGATTATTTAATAAAATATTGTATGTACCATCAAGTACCTACCAGTACCTAATATTTTGACCTGCTGGCGGCACGTGTTCCTGTTGTCGGATTGTATTGAATTTTTGGTGTTTTTATTTTTTAATATAAAGAAACATTTTCACAGGGTGGCCCGGTAAGAATCTTCAAAACTTTTTTCACCCCTATGGAGATGGGCCACTCTAATATAGTTACAATACAATAGTACGTCTAGTTTAACGGTTACATGTTACATTGATTTTGAAAGTATTCTCGGAGAAAAGATAACATGTTTAATGTTTCATGTTTTAGATTTGATCTTATTTTATTGCACATGCATCCTCCGGCTGAAAACGCACGTTCAGCGTCGACACTTGTCGGCGGAATAGATTTTACACAATTTCTGGCCCTCGAATAGTTGGCGCATATCGGTCGATGTGATAAACTTTCGAAAGGGTATACCATCTTTAGCTACCATTCGAGACACTCTTTCCTCCATCGAAACTTTTTTCTCATATGAAAAAAAATCTGTAATTTTCATTTTTTTAGGTAGCACAGAAGAACCACTAACATCTGAGCGCTTAGCAATAGAACTAAACGAACTACTCGAACTGCTGGTACTAATTTTCATTTCCTGTGTTATTTTATCAATATCAACACTACAGCTGCTCTGGACTTTCAAATTAATATTATGCTTTGTTTGTAAGTGGGTGTGAAGACCTTTGGTGGAACGAGCAGAGATTTTGATAATGCTAGGGCATAACTTACATTTAGCTGTAAGACCATCATCAGACTTTAAAAAATAATTCCAAACTAAACTTGAACCTTTATTGTCTTTGTAAACTACACTGACACTCATTTTTGTGATCGCTGTTTAAATTCCATGTTCCATTCCATTATATTCAACCACTTGATAAATATCACTAGATACTAGTAGAACAAAGCACTTACTATCGCACGTACACAAGAAAACTGTTCTGTTTAACGTATTTTCAATAGCCCTGCGTGGCGGGGAATCCCCTACGCGTCGACCAAAAATACCGCAGTTCATTGTTTGCTATCCCGCAAATCCCGCGGATCCGCGGGATCGATGGACTCAATCCGGCAGGTTTGCAGGATTAAAGTTTGGGTGCGGTATTGGATTCCCGAGTTGATGCGGTCAGTCATTATGCGGAAAAGTGAAGAAGCGCCGCAGCCCAAATTGTTATATCCTCATCGTCAGTGGAAAAAATAGTTATTTAAGTACCAAGGGTGTTAAGTAGACTATAATGCCCGGAAGGCGAAAGTAAATAGCCCGAGGGATAGCTTTAGCCAGAATTGGTATGTAACCCTTCTGCTCATTGGTAATAACAATTTTTAATTATTTTTACTTTATTTTAGTCGGAAAAATATACCCCAAATAGCCTTTGAACAAAACATTTCCAGGTGAAGTCTGAACTTATAGTAAAGGAAAACATTAATATTTCAAGACATTATCAATTAATAGCATTTTTAAAAGGGATATATGCGCGAAATGATACCTTTTTGCTGCATAAAGTGGTACGCGTAATGTGAGTTTTTGGCGGCCTAAGACGGGATGAGATGGCAAAAATGACCATTGATGATATTGAGGATAAGGAACCTGTTATGCTTGTCAATGCATCAGAAATTAAAACTGCTACGCCAAAAAGTTTTACTATAATCGACGGAGACCAAATGCATAGCTATGCCTGTGGGTAAAAATACACTAGGACGTGCTCCTTAAGTCATAGCAAAATTTCTTAATTTAGAAAACGCCAAGGATTGCCTACGTCGCACCTCGCCCACACTTATCGAGGATGGTGCTGCCCTTGCAACCCTTAAGCTACACGGAAAGTGGAAGAGTATTAATAGTATAGCGGAGGGTTATACATGGTGGCCCATCGAAAACAGTCGAGCAAGGTTTACGGCTGTGTACGTGAAAATTAAAAAAAAAACCTAGGACCCGTAAACTTGTGTTTTCAGGGGGACACGTTTCACTATTAATTTCATCCCTGTAACCTCAACCCCCTAGCGGGGGCGGCTACTGCCCTTGTTTTTTCAAATGGAAATGTGTATGTTGTGATACATCTTTTTAAAGGGCATTAAATTCCCTTTAAAATGGCGCTTTGTTTTGTAAACTTGAGATACGCGCCGCCGAGAAATTGCGGTTTAAAAAATGTAATTTTATTGAGTAATACTTACATGCTATCTTATTAAATATTGAAAATGTCTGCCATTCACCTCCATGCAATAGTACAACAACTGTTCAAAGTGTTCTCGGACATTGTGAAGAACATCTGGTGTAATTTGTGGACATTCATTAGTAATGCGGTTCCGTAAATCTTCTAAGGATTCGGGTTGGGTGGCAACATGTGTACTTGATAAGAGGTGCAGTGAAATGTTTCAAATTCCGTTGCACGGCGGTGCGTAGCTCAAATTTACAAAACGAAGCGCCAAGAGAATTTAATGCCCTTTAGAAAGATGTATCACAACATACCCATTCTCATTTGAAAAACAAGGGCAGTAGCCACCCCCGTTAGGGGGGTTGAGATTACATTGATGAAATTAATAGTGAAACGTCTCCCCGTGAAATACGGGTCCCAGGTTTATTTTTAATTTTCACGTACACAGCCGTAAACCTTGCTGGACTGTTTTCGATGGGCCACCATGTATAGAGGAAAGCATCACGTCGAAAAACCGAATAGCTAGCTCTGTTACTGAAAATGAAAATATGTTAATTAATATTGAAATGGAGCAGAAATCCGCATGCACATCGAGAAACTCAGCAATGGAGTAGCAAAATTTCATAGTTGGTACAGCTTCTTTCTCAGGAAAATTCAAAAATTGTACTACATTTAACATAGAAAAAACAGAATAATATTATATAAAAATAAATACAAATTTTGTATAATCTTTTCTTTAATAATAATTACCGGGCATTATGAAAATCATCCGAAGCTTTGATGCCAAATAAATAACGAAATTCTTCAGACAGTTTTCCTGTCTAGATGACATGAAAACACTCGCGCATGGAGAATGTAAATATCTATTTATTATTTTTGACAAATAGGCTCGGTGGCCTAGTGGTATAGCGTTCGCCTTGTGATCTGAGAGTCGCCGGTTCAATTCCCGGACTCGGCATTTATGGTTTTATTTAATTTTTTACAAGTCTTTGAGGCCATATAAATAAAGAAATTCTTCAGACATTTTTCTAAAACATCTTTGAAAAATTAACTGCCAATTTAATTTATATATTATCCGCTATTTATTATCGCTTGTAGTATGGCTCGGTGGGTAGTGTGTCCGCCTGGCGGTCTGCGGGTCGCGAGTTCGAATCCCGCACCGACAATTCTGGTTTTATTTATTTATGAGCACATGGTGACTCGAAGCGGGCGGGAAAAATCTTTCCCGCCCGCTTCGATACTTTCCCGCCCGCTCTCTTGGAAAACGCCACTTTCGGTGAAGTGAACATGCATGAAAAGAGGCACTTTCGGGGCACATGTAAAAAAAAATATATTACATACCTATTATGCCGAAAACTTATGATATTGTCGAGGTGAACTTTAAAAGAGAGAAAAACTTAAATAAGTATTTTTTAAAAAGAAGAGGAAAAGGGAAAAAGGAAAACCATTACCATATTAGTTTTTAAATTTGGTTTTGGGATAAACCCCTAAAATTATTTTCAAAAAAGGAAAAAAAAAGTGAAAAAGAGAATGGTGTGCAGCATACTATCCGTTTCTTGCCTCTTCATGCAAACATGGAATCCAGCTCAGAGGCAGCCTGAAACCCCCCCCCCCCCCCCCCCTCCCTTAAATACGCCACTGAAAAAGTGTATATATGAGGCGTTGCGGAGCAAACGAATGAACTCAACAAAAACGTGTTTTGAAAAAAACGAGTTTAACGAACTCTACATAAATTGAAGCTTTCAAATTGGATTTTGAGTGTGTTAAAAGGGCGAATTCAACAAGATAGCGACTTAAATAGATGTTTAATAATTTTTTTTATATACTCCCTTACCTTTTTTAATTGTTGTCCGATCTTGGTGAAATTTTTAGTAAAGTGTAGACTGTGTGTGACCTTTTCTTAACACAATGTTTTTTGGATCACGTCATTATCTGATGTTGAAAACAAGATACAAATTTTTAAAGAAAGTACTGCAGTTTTATAATTTTAGTAACAATTCATCATGTAACTTTTTTAATTTTTGTCCGCTCTTGGTCAAATTTTTAGCAAAGTGTAGACTTGTGCCTTAGGATGATATCCTGAATTTTAGTTTTCAAAAAACAATCATATATTCACCATTATAAAGGCAGAAACAAAGCACTTTTTTACCCTTAATTTCTTAACGCCCTGCGGAAAAATTGAGAGGTAGAATTTATTTTCATTATATTTTGCTTTGAAGTGTAACCTTTTCTTAACACAATGTTTTTTGGTTCACGTCATTATCTATTTTTTAAAAGGAAATATTGAAGTTTTTGAATTTTATTTACAAATCAGATATTATATACATATGATGTACGATGTACTATAATGGCGTTTTGTACGATAATTTTGGATATAAGGAACTAACCTAAACTAAGTGATTTTAATGGATTCCATATGATTTGGATTGAAGGGTGGAATTTTTTTTAGATAGGTACTGTCAATTCGCCATGGGTTACCATGGTAGTTAGTAATGGTAGAGAGAGATTTGCGCTAATTCAATAGCAAAATCAATGTCAGAGCTGGCTGTACGATAATGTACGATTAGTTTAAAAGGTTCAAACGATAATTCTCTGTTCAGCAACACTGATCTAAACCATAAATATAAAA
This sequence comes from Barypeithes pellucidus, assembly GCA_963991005.1. Taxonomy (NCBI): domain Eukaryota; kingdom Metazoa; phylum Arthropoda; class Insecta; order Coleoptera; family Curculionidae; genus Barypeithes; species Barypeithes pellucidus. The sequence continues at coordinate 53,832,807 of OZ022560.1, forward strand.
TTTATGCCATTCTTCTCTTATCAAACTCATCCTTAGATGCGTTTCTGCGTATCACAAATCGTCAGTAAGGCTAGTCTGACAGAGAAGGGTCTTTGCAACGCTATGAAATATCCAGAATAAATTTCGATGGTAGAATAATATTTGCCGTGACATCTCGCGGTGTACTTACCAACCCAAAGCAGTATCTGGTCTGTCTAAACCACAAATATATAATTCTTGTCCTCATTTTATCAGACTCTAGCCTTACTGATGAGCCGTGATACGGCGAAATGCGTTTAAGCATGAGTTTGACAAAAGAAGAAGGGCAAAAATTCTATATTTGTTGTTTACACAGACCTTTATTTCTTTCATTAGACATTAACCACTGTGAACTTGTATGTAATAGTTTATTTATTGATTATTTAGTATTGCAAACTAGAGGAGTTTAAACAGAATGGTAAAGCCGGTTACTTTTCAATTTTATTCGGGCTTGTTGACTCTAATAGGAAATTCTAATTTGAGGGCCGTTTGCAGAATGAATCGATAATTAAGCTATATTTTAAAAACATCATGGAAGTTTCTGATCCAACGGCAGCGCCGACCTATCATTCCTCTGTGATACAGGTATAAATGGATCCTGTTTAAGTCACTGTTCATTAATTTTTTTAAAGTGTCTATAATACTTACCTCAAAAGATTCTATTAGCTGTTGTACCAGCGCAGAAGCATTGTTAACAGTATTCTCATGTCTAGAATTGCGCATCCAATAATTCATCGAAGGAGTGCTGGAAGATGTCGACGATAAGGGGGAAGATGAAACTGGATTGTTCTTTAAAACTGTCCCCGATATCCAATCGATCTCGCTTTGGTCCATGGGCGATGAATACCGTACTGTACCGTCAAGATCTATGGATGGTAGTTGCTTCCTTGAAAGCCTAAGAAAGATATTTACACTAAATTTTACCGTAATAATAATTAACGACAATCAACTGTCAGTCGATACGAATGTCGCTAGAAAAGCTATCTTCCTGCCTTGACCATGTAACAAAAGGTGGATGGAAACTTGGATGTTGTGTGGATGAATTCCACACGAGAATCTGCCGAATAATCTAATTTTGGTTCAAGGAATTTTCGCTTCTGGACAATTTGTATCCAGATGGTTTGTTCCCAAACGTTTTGTCTCGAATTGGGCTTTTCGTATCCTGGACTCGAATTTTTCCATTAAATAGACTCACCGCCAAAATTATCATATTTGAATGGATTTTGATCGTGAATAACTGTTTTATTTTAATTCCGATTTTAACATTCTCTTTTTATCAAATACCAATGTATGGAAAATATTATTTTTCCAGACCACCCGATGATACCTTATACAATAAGGGCGTATTTATTTTCGTAAATAGATTCTTTTTTATATTGTAGGTTAATTTATCGAATATCTTTCACATGTGCGAAATTTCACAGAAGTTAAGAATATACAGGTTGAAATAAGAACTGTTTCTTTACTCAAACTTTAGAACCCTCCACTCCACAGAGATGTAAACATTTTTATTTTGTCATTTAATTATCAAGTGATATCTATTCTTAACCTTTTCCTTTTTTTTCGTTTCAATACTTTAATTCATGTAGCAGATACGATTTTTTTTAAAGAAACCATTCAATTTCCATGGACCGGGTTGATAATGGTCAATGGAGAAGTTATGACAGCTGATAAGTACATTAGAGATGTTTTAGAGCCACATGTTGTTCCTTTCCGCGCCATTTATCGGAAATTTTATGCTGATGCAGAATAGAATATGTCTGGGATACACCGGGCAAAAAATACGATATCCGATAGATGCTCCTGCAAATTTACATGAGCTCAGTACAGCTCTTATGGCAGAATGGCAACAAATTTACCAGAATTACATACGAAACCTCATTGAAGGTATGCTAAGGCGTATTGCAGCTGTCATTCGTGCTCGTGGTGGAAACACTCGCTACTGAGGTCTATGTTATTTTTTAAGTTAGTTTCCTTTTATTTACGCCATTTTCGTAATTTTAGGATTAAATTATTGTTATGTTTCGAAATTAATACTTCTGTCATCATCATCAATCATTCTGTTTAAAAAAAAATATCGTCTCTGCTACAAAAATTAAAGTATTGAAATGAACCAAAAATGAAAATGTTAAGAATAGATGTGATAATTAAATAAAAAAATAAAAAGTATAACATCGCCATCACTATACAGAGTGCTTTAAAGTTAGAGTTCAAAGAAAAGAGTTCTTGTTTCAACCTGTATATTATGAATATATTATTTACTTCTTAGAATCTCACACATGTGCTAGATTTGGGATAAATTAAATTAAACCAATTATTCTCGATCAAAATCCATCCATATTTTTGACTGGGTCGATTATTTTGGCTCTGAGTGTAACAATTATCGGGTACGAAAAGTCCAGAGACATCCAGACAGTCGTACCCAAAAAGCATCTAGGTATGTTTAATAAATTTTAGCTAGAGTTAGGTGATAAAAATAATAGCCATAGACACGGAAAGTCGTGGGGGATACGGCTTTGGTTCACAATTTTTTAAAAATACAGAATTCACATTCTAAGCTACGTTGTAAACAACTTTCCAGAAAAACAATCGGTGCCGTGTGAAAATTAGTATATCTTTTCTTTGTCGTTCGGTGTTAATTAGACAAAGTCTTTAAGTCGCCTTCGAGTGTTCGAGACGTACTTTTTAAAGCCGTATTAGAGTCGGCAATAAAAATTTCCGGAGCAATGGCAATTATAATTTCACGAATTCATACGCAGTAAACCGTTCTCGATCAGCTGGCGCATTGCCAACAGTCAGAATAGCAGTTATTAGTATCGATATCCCTAAAATACCCCCAGAATTAGAGATGGGCAAACCTGTTCGTTTTGATTAACAGTTAAAGCAGCTACTGCTACTTACAAATGGCAATGCTACGAATTAGCAGTACATATGCTTAATAAAGAATGTGAATTGTTAATTTAAGTACCAGTTAGTTTAAATAGCCATTAGCTGTTCATCCACCAACTAATCAACATTGTGAATCGACCAACTAATCAACATTTAAAAATAACAGAATAATCCATCTACCCAGACTTGCACCGGCAATGACAATGAAAATGGCGCGTGCCCAATTTCTGGCAATGCGAGACAGCTGATCGAGAGCGGTGTACTGCGTATGAATCCGTGCAATTTTAATTGCCAGAAGACTAGAATTGCCGACTGTAATACGGATTCCATTCTCGAATTGCGCCGGCAATGCGAGCAGTATTGGGCCAGGTGATTGAGAACGGTTTAGTGCGCATGAATACGTGCAATTATAATTGCCATGGCCGGCAGAGACAAAAATTGCCGACTCTAATACAATATTCTGTGTGTTAATCTTATGTATTATTTGCGAATAAAATTATTTCTTAACTCAATATGGTACGACTGTCCCAAATATGTCATAACTGGATAATTTAAATCCAAATTTATCGTGTCACATCCGTCGATTGTTTGTTTTGGCATCAAACTGATCAACTGTTAGAAAGAAACCAGAAACTAGTGTTGGGAAAAACTGATGATTTTAATAATAGAGTATTTGACATTCGAGCGATTTTAATAATATCGCTCGAGCGATTAATCACAATTTTTATGACTAAGAAGAATATGTTGATATGTTGATAAAACACCAGGGGTTGTTTTTGTAAGTTTTAGAAGTTTAGTCTAAAGTTTTTATTAAGGAAGAACAAATGAATTTTAAAAAAATTACATCATTTAATTTTTTAAGAATTTACAATCACCGCTGGCTAGCCAGTCAAAACGAAACCGATGTCGCGATGAATCCACTAAGGGATTTGACATACTTTTTTATATGCACCTTCTCGTTTATGTGCCTTTAAGAAGGACGTATGTCGTGTCAGCCTTCTGAGCGTCAAACTCGAACGATAATCGGGTATCAAGTGAAAGGCAACAATTCGATTTTTCGCCCGAATTTATAACTAGAGTAGTATTTCCTATCGAGCGAAAAACTTTTCGACTATTCGTCGGCGTCAAGCGAAGCTCGGGTATCAAGTGAAAGGTAATAAGTAACAAGCGACGATTCTCGCTTCAATTTATAACTCGAGCGGTTTTTTAATAATCGAGCTAAGTCGGTTATTTCAATAATCGAGTACTCAAGCGGTTTATCGCTCGAGCGATCACAATACTACCAGAAACTGACAGAAAATAAAAAGAAACGGAGATTCTAGATGTAGATCTTTGTTGTATTTAATTTCGAAAATAACAGGCGGTACGTAGACGTGTATAAAGCAGATAGAAATACCAGGTCAATATTTGTGTCAAGTCAATGGTAGTACCAATGAACTGAAACAAACATGAATCCGGTTTAAGGAGACGATAAATAAAATAAACAGTTACCTGGTTCTGACCACCTGAAGCACACCTTCGGAATCTGGGAAATTCTTTACAGTATTTTCAACGATGGTTATGATATAAGGGATGGACGACAGTTGGGCAATAACTGCTAATGTTTCGAGTGAAGCATGTCTGACGCGCCTTCGTCTATCTTTTAATGCCGATGAGGCGAATTCTGCTATTTTGTCAACATCAACATCTGGTTTCGGGTATAGCCTTGCGCACGTCATCAGTATTTGAAGGGCACCTAAAAATACACCATAAATATTAGTATACCAAATTTAGGACAACCCATTTTAGAACCATTTTTTGTAATAATTGTATATTGTGATAGATATAACTTTGTAAAATTTTTTTAGGAGATTCAATTTTATCCAATAAAATATTTAGATCTTATACAGGGTGTCCCAGAATATGTGGGCAATCTCCCGGGTTCAGATGGAACACTTAAAAATAATAGGAGAAGTTCTTATAAATTTTTTTTCCTACGGCTTCCCCTACGAAGATACGGGCCTATAACGGACGTCTCTGGAAATCGTTGTTTTTTAAATAATTTATTAAGCACTAGGTGTAATTTAATAATTTTTTAGTATAATAGTTAGTAGATGAGTCTCCTTAAAATTCGCCCTTTTAAACACATTTGGCTTATTTAGTTTGCCAGGGACGGACTAGACGTAACACAAAAATGTTATTTTTTTGTACATCTTGTATGATGAAGAAACGACAATAATATTTTTGGACACTCTAAACCTTAAGCTGAAAAAAGGTATTCTTGATCAATGTCGATAAAGTGAAGTATTTTCGAAAAAAAAATAATTTTGTTCCATATGATTTTTTGCATTAGTTGTTGTTTCATGTTCATAAAATTCCCTCATTGCTGTTAGATTTTTTCAGTGCCAGTGTCAGTTTATGGTAGTGTCTTGAAATTTGTGGTTTTTCTCCTTTGTCTTATTAGTTACTAACTTAGTAATGGAATTTACGTATACAGAATATAAATCATATTGAACAAAAATATAATTTTTTTTCAAAAACAGTTCATTTTATCGGCATTGATCAAGTGTACCTTTTTTCAGCTTAAGGGAGAGTATCCAAAAATATTATCGTCGTTCCTTCATCATACAAGGTGTACAGAAAAAGCATTTTTGTGTTACGTATAGTCCGTCCCTGGCAAACTAAATAAGCCAAATGTGCTTAAAAGGACGAATTTTAAGGAGACTCATCCACTAACCATTATACTAAAATATTATTAAATTACACCGTACCTACTTAAAAAATTATTTAAAAAACAAGGATTTCCAGGGACGTCCGTTATGGACCCGTATCTCCGTAAGGGAGGCCGTAGGAAGAAAAATTTACAAGTACTTCTCCTGTTATTTTTAAGTGTTCTATCTAAACCCGGGAGATTGCCCACATATTCTGCGACACCCTGTATAATCCAGTCGCGATTTCACCGTGTTGTTTTTATTGACATAAAATATGACGTTTTTATTGAAATTTAATATTTTTGAGGTTATTTTGGTTGTTTGATGCATATTTTCACCCGGACGAATATCTTGCTCAACCTAAAACTATCGTAGTGTGGAAACATTTACAAAACTCCCAATTGTCTCCCATAATAGAACCGTAATACATTTTTTCGCGGTCGAATAAAACTTCAAAATGTTAAGGCTGATTCTCACTATCGTGCAAGGTACATGCTCGGCATCGGCTCGGCAAAATATATTTATCATTGAATCTTGATTTTGCGGTTGTAGATTCATACTATGCGCGCAACGTCTCGGCAAGCGACAGCCCGTCATAAGGCGCTATGATTAACATATGTTGCCGCGCCGGTGTCTTGCCGTTGCCGAGCATGTGACTTGCACGATAGTGAGAATCAGCCTTAGCTTATAAAAATATAATATAACAAGTATTATTATTAATAATGTTGTGAAACAGTACCCGTATCCCACTAACAACACGCTTAATAATTCGCTTATTATATTCAAGAACGTACAAAACATGTCCATGCAATTTATAACACGTCAGAATAGGCACGGATCGATAATAGCCAAATAATCTATCAGTTTAACCATCAACAATAACTCCGTTCATGTAATTTGCGCTATATACCCATCATAAACATACGTTCAGAGCCCAATATTTGCATAATCAAGGAATATTTAATATATAAATGCCCAAAGCAGAATAAAACCATATTTGCATGTTTTGACACAACTGTACATTCATACAACTTCTAACAGGCAAATTCTCTAAGTATCAAAACTACCCTCTAGTTACTTCCTTTGTTGTCTGGAAATAACTTATATATAAACACCCAAGGATTCACGGGTAAAATGACAAAATTACCTTCCGTTTTTGTCCAAAACTGCATAAACATATTATTCTAAAAACTCAAACTAGCTAAATTAAATCAATAAAGACCATAATCGCCTAACACGCTACCTACAAAACGCCAGACAAATGTACCACATTCCTAATCCAAGTGAGACACTAACTACCCTCTTCCTCACACCCATACCGTGAAAATAATTAAATATAATATTCCGTATTTAAAAACCGCAAAAATCGATATCAGCATCTACCCCTTCCGTCGTAGGCGGGTCGTGTGATTGGTTGTGACATCAGGTACGTCACCGGCCTCCAAGACATTGCGAATAATCTCGCCACTGTTGATCTAGTTTTCAGACGAAATAGGTTGTCCTTTAGCGATCGGAAATTGGTGATTTCTTACGTAAAGTGGGTCAACAAGTCAGTGCGGTGACAGAAAAGCCGTACTTTAGATAATACAAAACTTGACCCGGGTTCGAATTAACGGAGTTTGATACGGTGCCGCGAGCGAGTTTTCGGTATTCAGTAAGATAAGGTATTGAAATAACCTTTTCTTTCTTTAGTTACACTTAGGAGTAAGGGTATTGAAATAACCTTTGCTTCTTTAGCTACCCGTCGGAGTGAACCGAATTATTAGATGAAGTATTGCAATAACTTTGTCGTTCTTTAGTTACCCGTCGGAGTAAACCGAAGTATTAATAGACTACCAGTGCATAACAGGGTGTGTAGAGGTTATTCGTAACCTATATGTAGTGATATTAGATATGGTATTGAAATAACCGTTTTATCCTTCAGTGTGACTAGACAGTGAGTCTAGTTCCCACCGTTTTATTGTTATACTACCAGAAATACTACCGTTTTGACCAGAATATGGTTATAGTTAGTGATTACAGGCAAGGCTGTGCAGAGAAGTAGTCAACGCTGTTTGTAATAACCCCCATTCTACCGAAGAAAATAGATTCAGTTTATTTTATTAACTAAAAACCTGTGTTTGACTTCTACTATCATAAAACCAACCAGCGACCCCAAACCTATGGAAACCAGTAGTACCCAAACTGAGCCGTGAATAGCAAATTGAACCTGCACGGAATTGTTCATGGTCCATCACAGCCGGATTGTGGATTGTCAGACGGGAAGCAGGAAAGTAAAATAAACAAAAATCACGAGGAGGAAATTAACTAGTAGAACTGCAAAAATAGTTCAAGAACAAGAAAGCAAAAATATCTAAGTCAAGGAGAATAGATATTTCCAAGGAAAACTAACAGAACTCGAGGAAAATAGTAAGAAGAAATAAAGAAAGGTGATAGAACATTCCGCAGCGGAAAAACTTTCAGTATTGACAAAGGGCAGAACCAAGTGAAACAGTTAAGTGTGCCGAAAGAGACTTTCTAGTACCCAGGATCCCTAGGGTAACCCTGCAAAACGACTAGAGCGATAGTGATCAATCGAAGTGCAGCCTAGACAGCATTCCAGCCGGAGCAGTAATTGGTATAAAGTGGTAGCACCAGGTACCTAGAGTAATAGAAATAGTTTGAACAATAAATAACATTGATTAAGAAAGTTTTAGTAAAAAAGAAACTAAAAGTACAAAAAGTTGATAAATTTATTTCAGGAAAATAGTAGCTATAAGCAGATTTATTTCAGGCATTGTTGATAAAAAAAATATTAGTGTTTTTATAGATATATAAAAAGTAGAATCAGTGATAAATTTATTTCAGGAAATTTATTAACTATTTATTGATTTTTTGGTAATATTAAAAGAGAGTAACGTTTCAGTGCATATTGTTGTTGATATTTTTTACAGCAGTCAAACAATAAAACCATTTTTTAAGCGTACAGTGACAGTACTATTTTCAATCTCAGCACGGTAAAGTAAACTTTTTATTCAAAAATGGAAGGATACGATCTAGATACGTTAATAAAATTACGCGGTAGAGCGAAAGGCTCACTAACGAGAGTTCAACATTGGGTTGAACAAAATAACCAAGACACAGACAAAATTCTACAAGTCCCATACAGGGAAGAGCTGTTGAAAAAAGCCTTCAAGGCCTACTCTGACGCACAAGACGTGATCGAAGAATTAGACGCGGACGATGTAGACAGAATTGAAGTTGAGGATAAGTACTGTCATATAATGGCGGAATTTGATAAGATTAAAGATAGTAGCGCAGCGCCAATCATAATATCACATAAAGTATCGCCCCAAATAGTGTCCAATGTCAAGTTGCCCGAGTTAAAGGTACCCTTTTTTGACGGTAGTATCGCAGAATGGCGGTCTTTTGCAGAAGTTTTTAATGCTCTGATCATTCAGAACTCGACCCTCGGAAATGTTCAAAAGTTAATTTATTTAAAATCGGCCTTAAAGGGGGAAGCCTTTAAATTGGTAGACTCGCTTGAACTTATAGCAGACAATTTTGATTTGGCATGGGATATTTTAACAAATAGATACGAGAACCTAACCTGTGTGCTAAATAGTTATTTAATTCAATTGTTGGACGCCCCTGTTATGACAAGGTCAAATTCAAGTAATTTACGGGATTTTGTAGCGACAAATAAAAAGACAATTGAATCTTTCAAAAAACTAAAATTAACGGAGACACAGCTATTCGAATACATGTTAGTTCACATACTGGAAAACAAGTTAGACTTTGCGACAAAACGAGCATTTGAACAAGACAGGGACTTAAACGAACTACCCATGTTACAAGACTTGTTTGAATTTTTAGAAAAACGTTGCATAATTTTTGAAAACTTGTCAAGTACCAATAGTAGTCCAAAGTATAAAAGCGAAAAAGTTTCTTTATTTACTAGTAACCGTCAAAACGCAGTTCAGTGTTATATTTGTGGCACTGTGGACCACAGATTGTTTAAATGTCAAAGATTTCTGGAATTGTCCGTTAATCAGCGCACCCATTTGATAAAAAGTAAAAAGTTATGCTTAACGTGTTTCGGCAGACATTCCGGAGTTCAGTGCTTGTCAAACAGTAAATGCTTGTATTGCAACAACCCTCATAATACTTTATTGCATAAGCAACAGTTTCAGTCTAATTTCAATACTCCGCGACAGAATCAAAACCCGAACTACGCAGGTGAGCATCACTCATTAACAAACAGAAATAATCAACCGCTAAGATCGCAACCGCGCGCGACTCCTACAAACTTAAATAGACAACGCGTTCTTCCAACTACACAGACACAAGAACCACACTTACCACCTGGTTTAACACGTGACGTAGCGACGCATCCGAGGCGTGAACGCGATGGCTCTAGTGAAAATACCGAACCGGAAGCAGTAGCTTTGTCAGCAACAGTTAATAAACAAAGTACAGTGTTATTGTCGACTGCGCAAGTAAACTTAATTAACGCAAAAACCGGAAAAATAATATCTGCCAAAGCGCTCCTCGACAACGGAAGTCAAAGTTCTTTTATAACCCAGAGATTGGTAAACAAGATAGGAAGTGACGTATATAGACATAATTTAAACATTTCAGGTATCGCTCAACACGGGTTCCCTTCAAATAAAATGACAGATGTCACTGTTCATTCAAAAATACAGGAAGAAAGTTATTCCGTGTCATGCGTGATTTTAGATCACATTACTTATAACTTACCCCAGGTACCGATCGACATAAACAAATTAGACATTCCAAATGAGTTAAGAACTAATTTAGCCGATCCAACATTTTATGTAAGTTCACAAATAGATATGCTGATTGGGGCAGGGATGTATTACAATATTTTGCGCCATGGCTACCATGCGCTAGGCACCAATAAACCTACCTTGTTATGTACCTCTCTAGGGTGGTTAATAGGGGGAAGTATACCCGATAATTGTAAATTTACAGGAAAGAATAAGAATTTAAACAAGTCACAGAACAAGGCATCCTTTTTTGTACAAACAAACGAACTAGACGACATGTTAACAAAGTTTTGGAACATAGAAGAAACACCAGTAAAAAACATTTTGACGACTGACGAACAACTGACAGAAACAATATTTTCTAACACTACAAACATTTTACAGGACGGATCATTTCAAGTAGATATGCCTTTTAAAAATATTGACGAACACAAAAAGTTGGGTGATTCCTATAAAATGGCAGAAAAAAGGTTTATTTCGTTAGAAAAAAGATTACACGGTGATTCAAAATTATTTGCGGAATATAAAAATTTTATAAATGAATATGTAGAACTAGGCCACGCCAAGTATGTTCCTTTAACCTTGACTAACATTAATAATGACAATAAGTATTTTATTCCTCACTTATGTGTCTTACGAGAGGACAGTGTGACGACAAAATTACGAGTAGTATTTGACGCTTCCGCGAAGTCTTCATCGGGTCATTCTCTGAATGATGTAACTTTGAAAGGGTACCAGGTGCAGCCTGAACTTTTTGACATTTTGTGCAGATTTCGTTATTATCAGTTTGTTTTGACATCCGATATCCAGAAAATGTACCGACAGATCAAAATAAATCCAGATCACACGTTTTTACAGAATATACTTTGGAGAGAAAGTCCGCAGGACACTTTAAAATGCATAGAACTCCAAACGGTAACATACGGGACAAACTTTGCACCATTTGCAGCTACAAGAACAATACAAGAAATAGCTAATAACAATTTGGAAACCTATCCAGAGGCGTCTCAGGCCCTCAGCTCACAGTGCTATGTCGATGACATTTTAGCAGGTTGTAACAACATAGAACAGTTACCGCAGTTACACTCACAGCTAAATACACTGCTCAACAAGTCAGGTTTTTCATTACACAAGTGGTGTTCAAATTCACAAGATTTCTTAAAGTCAATATCACAAACTCAGCTTAGTGAATTCGATTTAAATTTTGATAGCGCTCCAAATAAAGTATTAGGTCTAAAATGGCTCCCTGAAGAGGATGTTTTAAAAATCGCGATTCCAATAGACACGTCACATAAACAGCCGACAAAAAGAATTATGTTGTCCACCATAGCTCAATGTTTCGACCCTTTAGGTCTCATCAACCCCGTCATAGTAAAAGGTAAAATTTTAATGCAAAAATTATGGATTATTAAGATAGGATGGGACACAGTAGTAACAAACACAGACTTACTAACCGAGTGGCACGCTTTTCTAAATACTGTTTCTTTTTTGAAATCTTTAAAAATTCCCAGAATGATTTGCGACAATAAAAATATTTCAAAAATTGAATTTCACGGATTTGCGGACGCAAGCACATTAGCGTACGGAGCTTGCATATATATCAGAGTGTTATATGAGAATAAAACAGTAGCGATGAATTTAATCTCTTCAAAATCGAGAGTAGCCCCTATAAAGACAATAACCCTACCGAGACTTGAACTCTGTGCCTTGGTAATTTTAGCGAAATTAACAAGTAGAATTTTAGACATTTTTAAAGATACTTTCACGCATGACTCAATAAACCTATGGTCAGATTCTAAAATTACTATAGCCTGGTGTAGTGACTTACCTAATAGATGGTCTACGTTTGTGTCACACCGAGTGTCTCAAATTCAAACTCTTACTCAAAATAGTAAACTGAGATATGTCAAATCTGCAGACAACCCAGCTGATCTGTTATCAAGAGGAAACTTTTCTACCGACACAACAATTTCAAATTTTTGGTTTCACGGTCCTAAGTTCTTACATAATTTTGATGTAGTTTTGGATTCTTTTGATAAAGAAGTAAAAATAGAAAACATTCCCGAACAAAAGAAAATCTCACTTATTTCAGTTCAACAACCAAAGGCGTACGAATTTTGGGTGGAATATTTTTCACATTTTTCAATATTTTCTCGACTTACACGCTCATTGGCGTACGTGTTAAGGTTTATTCATAATGCAAAAAATAAAAATAATAAAATTACAGATTCAATCATTACAGTTAATGAGATAACAAAGGCTCAAACATTCATAGTGAACATTTTACAGACTCAATCTTTTTCAAAAGAAATCTCAGAATTAAAAAAGAATGAAATAATTTCACACCATCAGTTAAAAATGCTCAAATTATTCTTAGACGAAGACAAGTTAGTCAGAGTTGGAGGTAGGCTAGAGAACGCTGACATTTCATTCGATCAGAAACATCCTTATTTACTACCATCTCACAACGCCACTGTCAGAATAATGCTGAAGCAAGAACATTTAAGGTTAGGACACGCAGGTGCACAATCAGTGTTGTCAAATTTTAGGTTACGGTACTGGCCTTTGAACGGTTTGAAAGAAGTTAAAAACGTTATACGGAACTGCATAGTATGCAGTAGATTTCGAGCTCTTCCAGCACAACAAATTATGGCAGATTTGCCAGGAGATAGAGTTCAAATTTCACGCCCATTTCAGAAAGTAGGTATCGATTACGGAGGCCCGTTCCTAATAAAATCATCACGGTTAAAGAAAGCACCAAAAATCAAAGCTTACATTGCCATCTTTGTTTGTATGACTACAAAAGCAGTTCACATAGAATTAGTTACAAGTTTATCGTCTGAAGCTTTTATCATGACCCTGAAACGTTTCATTTCACGGAGAGGTAACCCTACAATTATTTATAGCGACAACGGTACCAATTTTCAGGGTGCTAACAACCAGCTGCACGACGTATATACTTTTTTCAAAAATTCGACAGCTTGTGAAACTTTTATAAATTATCTTTTACAAAATGAAATTCAATGGAAATTTATTCCACCGAGATCTCCACATTGGGGCGGTCTATGGGAGGCTGCAGTGAAAAGCACTAAACATCATATTTATAGAATAATCGGAAATTTAACTTTTACGTTTGAGGAATTTTACACGATCCTAACGCAAATAGAAGCAATATTAAATTCACGACCTTTGTGTCCAATGACAAATGATCCTTCAGATTTCAGTTACCTTTCCCCAGGACATTTTTTGATTGGTGAAAATTTAACGGCTTATCCGGAAAAAGATGTAAGTGAAATTTCAGATAACAGATTAAAGTTTTGGCAACAATGTACTAAGATCCAACAAATATTTTGGAAACGATGGTCTGTAGACTACTTGAGTCGTCTTCAAAATTGCCCAAAATGGTTGAAGAACACCGCGAACATTAAAACAAACGACATCGTGTTACTACTAGAAGACAACGTACCTCCGTTACAGTGGCCTTTAGCCCGAGTGTTAGAAACATATCCCGGTAAAGACGGTAAAGTTCGTGTTCTTAAATTAAAAACTCCCACTAGTACGTTCACTAGAGCTATCACTAAAGTATCCCCGATTCTATATAATGACTTAAATATAAATGTTGACTAAAAATTATGCAGCAACGAAAATTGCGTATACTTTTCTTGCGTTGAAATACAATAAATGATATTGTGTTTATATTACATTTTACTTACTACATTTGGGTTTGGTAGCGTACCCTTAAACGTTACTGGGAGATACGGCCTACCTCCCTGGGAAACCTAAACAAGTCAATGATCTTTGCTTTTATTTGGCCCTTTGTTTCAAGGTGAAACATCGTACCGAGTTTGCTTAAGCTTAACCGCCTAACAGCTCTTTAATCTATATTCTTTTTCTACACTAGATACGCTCCTAGTGGCTAAACTTAATAGCGTGGTTTCACGGCAGATTTTTCTTCTGCACTTTCGTTGTATGTTACAGTTTACCTGTCCGCAACACCGGCTAGACTCTCTAGCGCGCTCTCAGAGCATTTTTGTTTCTACTTTTCTCACTGGGGCGTTACAGTGTCTATCAAACCAAAAATGTCAGTGTTCAGGAACAAGGCACCCTTCTTTTCTTCTACCTGTCTATCCTTCTAGGCAGCAAGTTCTTTTTAGGAGAGGATTCCTAAAAAACAAGTTTCTACCTGTTGCCAAGTGTGCAAAAAAGTTTCTACCCGTTGCCAAGAAGGCATAAGTTTCTACCCGTTGCCAAGTGTGCAAAAAAGTTTCTACCCGTTGCCAAGTGTGCAAAAAAGTTTCTACCCGTTGCCAAGTGTGCAAAAAAGTTTCTACCCGTTGCCAAGTGTGCAACACAAGTTTCTACCCGTTGCCAAGAGGGCACAATTTTCTATCCATTACTTTCTACCTTCACTACTTGTGAAACCCATAGTTCAGCCTTACAACCTGTGCGGTGGTGTTCATGAGTACTGATGTCTACCATGGTAAGATGTTACCATTACTGCGCTCGGATTGAGCTTTCTACCCTTTATTTAGTTATTATCTTGTTCGGTGAAACCTAGGTGGATTTACAACCTATCTGGAGCTTTCATTCATATTTACACTTTATCTAATAGTTATTTTCGTTAACGCCAGAGTGGCATTATTATTTATATTCTCTTCAGTCGTATTAGCTTAATAATACTGGTCCTTCGAGCATAACTTCATTTACTTCGAGCATAACTTCATTTACTTCGAGCTTAACTCATCAGATCGATTTTTCATTTAAAGTTCAAAATATTGTGAGTCAGTTTAGTTGAATCGCAGGAGGATTCAACAGGGGGGAGAATGTTGTGAAACAGTACCCGTATCCCACTAACAACACGCTTAATAATTCGCTTATTATATTCAAGAACGTACAAAACATGTCCATGCAATTTATAACACGTCAGAATAGGCACGGATCGATAATAGCCAAATAATCTATCAGTTTAACCATCAACAATAACTCCGTTCATGTAATTTGCGCTATATACCCATCATAAACATACGTTCAGAGCCCAATATTTGCATAATCAAGGAATATTTAATATATAAATGCCCAAAGCAGAATAAAACCATATTTGCATGTTTTGACACAACTGTACATTCATACAACTTCTAACAGGCAAATTCTCTAAGTATCAAAACTACCCTCTAGTTACTTCCTTTGTTGTCTGGAAATAACTTATATATAAACACCCAAGGATTCACGGGTAAAATGACAAAATTACCTTCCGTTTTTGTCCAAAACTGCATAAACATATTATTCTAAAAACTCAAACTAGCTAAATTAAATCAATAAAGACCATAATCGCCTAACACGCTACCTACAAAACGCCAGACAAATGTACCACATTCCTAATCCAAGTGAGACACTAACTACCCTCTTCCTCACACCCATACCGTGAAAATAATTAAATATAATATTCCGTATTTAAAAACCGCAAAAATCGATATCAGCATCTACCCCTTCCGTCGTAGGCGGGTCGTGTGATTGGTTGTGACATCAGGTACGTCACCGGCCTCCAAGACATTGCGAATAATCTCGCCACTGTTGATCTAGTTTTCAGACGAAATAGGTTGTCCTTTAGCGATCGGAAATTGGTGATTTCTTACGTAAAGTGGGTCAACAAGTCAGTGCGGTGACAGAAAAGCCGTACTTTAGATAATACAAAACTTGACCCGGGTTCGAATTAACGGAGTTTGATACGGTGCCGCGAGCGAGTTTTCGGTATTCAGTAAGATAAGGTATTGAAATAACCTTTTCTTTCTTTAGTTACACTTAGGAGTAAGGGTATTGAAATAACCTTTGCTTCTTTAGCTACCCGTCGGAGTGAACCGAATTATTAGATGAAGTATTGCAATAACTTTGTCGTTCTTTAGTTACCCGTCGGAGTAAACCGAAGTATTAATAGACTACCAGTGCATAACAGGGTGTGTAGAGGTTATTCGTAACCTATATGTAGTGATATTAGATATGGTATTGAAATAACCGTTTTATCCTTCAGTGTGACTAGACAGTGAGTCTAGTTCCCACCGTTTTATTGTTATACTACCAGAAATACTACCGTTTTGACCAGAATATGGTTATAGTTAGTGATTACAGGCAAGGCTGTGCAGAGAAGTAGTCAACGCTGTTTGTAATAACCCCCATTCTACCGAAGAAAATAGATTCAGTTTATTTTATTAACTAAAAACCTGTGTTTGACTTCTACTATCATAAAACCAACCAGCGACCCCAAACCTATGGAAACCAGTAGTACCCAAACTGAGCCGTGAATAGCAAATTGAACCTGCACGGAATTGTTCAAATATAAATTTAATCCGTTCCTTCCGCCTCACCCTGTATACAGAGCAAGCGCAGATCTAGGGGGTTATGGGGAAATGACAACCCCCTCCCCTAATCAAACCGTGGAACACAAAAAATATATATACCGGGTGTTTCAGGAGGAACGTTCACCTCTATATTTTTTTTATTTTTTAAATTACATTCCCACAATTTGGTGGGTTTGTATGTGATATTATTTTACATTTTATGACATAACGGACTCCATTCTATCACTTTCGGTTTAACCAGTATATCGTTATATCGTTGGCTATATCGATTCAGAATACCATTCCAAATTCAACGACACCCTATATGACACTTTTTGACATTTAAAATAATTTTTCTTTTTATTTTTATTTTTTTATCTAGATTGCTATGAACCCCATAAAATGGCTTACTTCTAAGCCAAATTCTTGATAAAAATGCAATTTTCAAGTTTTATTGTGTTTTGAATTTTTTACCCACTTTTTAACTTCTTAAAATGGCTTTTTCCCAGAAACCTCAATTTTTTCAAATGAAAACATATTGGCTCACTCGGGCAAAAAGATAGGGCACTTTTTTTCAACAATTTGATAACGCACATTTTTATGTCATGTTAAAAAGGGAGCGATAATTTATTGAAACTGCCAATTCTTGACAAAAATATAACAAGAAGCTCATTTTTCTAGGTACCATAATGCTAATAAACTAATGAACATAATTATAAATTAAAAATCGCCACAACTTGGCACAGAAGTAAACCATTTTAGGGAGTTCATAGTCATCTAGATGCAAAAATAAAAAGAAAAATGTAGAAAAGTAGTCGTTGAATTTGGAATGGCGTTCTAAATCGATATAGCCGAAAAGATACTGGATGTTCTATTTAAAAATCCAAAGTTGAGGTAATGTCCGGTTTAAACGCAAGTGACAAACTAAGTTCTTCATGTCCTAACCTATCAAATTGCATTTATGTAATTTAAACAATAAAAAAGTTATAGGGGTGAGCGTTCCTCCTGAAACACACGGTATACAGGGTGATTCACGACGAGCTTGCATTAGACCTTTATGGAGAACTACTGAACATATGTTTCTGGGACTTTGGGGATTTAGGTTTATCGATTTTAAACTAAAATATTCACACGTTCTTGTCATTTCCGGTTATACCAGAAGTTGGTGTGAACGTCGTTTTTTAAATGCAACATGGCAATTTTTATCTGATTTTGTCTGACTTTGCCAGTTTTTGAGATATCTAGACTTGTAATTATTTACCAAATACATGGTGATGAAATAATCCCCACAATTTTCTCTTAGCTCTTTTACTCAAAAAATCTTCTTACCGAATAGCTAGAAGATCAGGAAGTCTTAAATATATTTCAATTTTGGGGGAAAATGTACAGGGCGGTCACACTTCTTGTAATTATTTGTCAAACGCATGGTGATGAAATAATCGACATAATTTTTTTACCTTAGCTCTTGAACTAAATAAATTTTCTTACCGAATAGCTAGAAGATCATCAAGTCTCAAAAATATTTCAAATTTGGCGGAAAATAAACTTATATTATTATATAAATTCAATCAAGAAATGATTTAAAAGGTTATTTTTCAACCAATCAATCAATTTTTCCTCCGCATACAGTACCTATATAAAATTGTTTTCATAGCACACTTGAAAAAATAGTGTTTTCGGAATAAATTTGATTTGTTTAGGAAACGCTTTGATATAGGTATAGAACAGTAGGTAAATACTATTTATAGAACAACTTATGTGTCATCAAATTAAACAGAAATATACAGGGTGTTCCATTTAAAATAAGAAAGTTCTAATGCAATCTCTGTATCTGTATCTAAAGCGGCAGCGTATTACGCTTTACAGAGCGTCAACATTTGAAATTTAACTGATTTTTCCTCAAAAGATATGTCTATGCTAAAGCAAAATCTGTAGGTATTGTATGCCCATCTATTTCTGAACGTACATCGGAAAGACTGCCCCGTTAGTTGTGTTGTAAAAGTCGTTAAAAGAAAAGAAACATGTAATTTCATAAGTTTTAATATAATGTATGCATTATGTTATCAAATCATCCAAGACAAACGTGAAGATGTGGAAAAAGGATAATTTTTCAGATATACAGCGTGCATCAGCCAAATGGAATAAATTCTATAATAAATAAATGGGGGCGTATGCGAAAAAACGCTCGGATACGCCGATTGGAATTTCTAGTTGCGCATTTTTTTCAATAAAAACTTTTCATATAGGGTGTGTCCTGTAACAGTGGCCAATACCAACTTTCTTATTTTAAATTATTCAATTTTTGAATTCCTCAGAAAATTTTAGACATATTTCTTGTACAATATCCTATACCTATCTTCAACTGTTTCGGAAGTATTAAGTGTTTTCAGATATATTGCAAAAATTAACAACACACTCAAAAACTAATAAGTAATACTGTTTATTCCTTGATCGTGTAAAAAACAAAAAAAAACATTAATGTAGGAGATGCCGCGAACGTCTTGGCCACATCCTAATCTTAAATAGAAATTTCTTCTAACGTTACTGAACATGTCAGGCGTGACCGATCTAATTGCAAGCGTTATTCGTCTTCTTAAGTCAGCTAAATCCAGGGGTTTAGTTTCGTATACAATATTTTTGACATAACCCCATAAGAAGAAATCTAATGGCGTCAGATCAGGGATCGTGCTGGCCATTCCATCGATCCACGCCTCCCTATTGAGGTAGTGCCGGACATTAATTTGGTAATGGGGCGGTGCTCCATCTTGCTGACACCCTATCATATTCGCTGGAAAATGTGGGTTTACTGGATCAGGATATAAGTTTGTTAAAGTTCTCAAGACATTATTTTGGAGCAGTGCCAAATAATTATTGCCATTTAAATTGCCATTAATGAAATAGGGACCTATGATATGATCTCCAACAATTCCTGCCCAAACATTAACCTTCTCAGGAGATTGTGGATGTTCTTCTCTAATCCAATGAGGATTTTCCCAAGACCAACAACGGCAATTCTGACGATTAGCATGACCGTGAAGTGTAAAGGTGCATTCATCAGAAAACAAAACATGTTCTAATTGGATCACATTGTTATCTAACATTGCCGCCATCACTTGTTCACAAAAATACATTATCCTATCAAAATCCTCTTCCGTGAGCTCATGAGTAAGTATCATTTTATAGAGATACATTTAATTTTTTTGTAATGTTCGAATAATCGATGAATGGCTAACATCGAATTTTGTTGGGGCTACTTCTCGACTAGAAGTATGTGGGGTTTCTTTTCTAACTCAAGCATAATATCTAATTTTGTATCATCACTTATTGCATTGGCAGCTAATTTTTTTATCTGTTTTATATGTTCTATTTTATTAATTCTCCCTTGAGTTATAGGCGGAATTTTTCATGAAATAAATGAGCAACTTCCATTTGTGTTCGTATTTTATTTCCATAACTAATCATCTGTAGAATTGTTATTTTGTGCATTTCTGTTAAATAAACCATTTTTCTGATATGCAGTTAACGAAATTCAAACGACTATAACATTGACAACTACTGTCATGCAGAAAGACAACAATTTGTTAAGGTCATGCGTTTTAAACATAAGTAAATAAAACTATTTATACCTTTTTTTATTTCATATTAGTAAAGAGAAACGCTGAAATGCAATAAATCTGAAAACACTTAATATGTCCCAAAACAGTTGAAGATAGGTGCATACTGTTTGAATATGTCTAAAAATTTTCTGAGGGATCCAAAAATTGAATAATATAAATGGTATTGCATTTAAAATAAGAAAGTGGGTATTGGCCACTGATACATGACACACCCTGTATGAAAAGTTGTTATTGAAAAAAATGCGCAACTAGAAATACCAATCGACGTGTCCAAGCGGTTTTTCGCACACACAAGTTAAAAGTTTGGGTCTGTTAATTACACCGGCGTTGGCGTTTTGCTAATAATTTTTTTTTATCAATTACATGATGGATCAGACAATAAATACAAACAATTGTATTTTAATTGGTTATTTCTATATAAAACTGAGCTTAACAAACAAAGGCCTGTGTAATTAAATAAAACCCGTCAGAAGCACATCTTGAAAACAAAACTCGTTCTGAATTTTCAGGAAGGATCTAACTGCGGAATCAACCCAGTGTATTTATTTATTTTGCACTTAATACATTATTGTTGGCGTACGCATATAGTAAAAAAAAGTATAGGGTCTTAACATTTTTCTCCCCTCGCTTTTTATACGGAAACGTTCGGAAACCACTGGGCAAACAATAGCTAGGAAGCGCAGTTTTTATTTCCATATAATATCAATACAGAATAAATATAGACCTTCTCGCGTTCGATGTCCAAATCCTTTCCCTAATATTTCCAATTGTAACTTCTTAGGTGGCAACTTTTTCATAACAACTAGAGCCAGTCGAACTCCAGACGACGCTCCCATTTTACACAAAGCCATAGATAAACGGGGAAGACATTGCTCCAGAATTTCGGGTCGAAGGCCTTCGATTAATATTTTTAATGCGTCCTAAAATAAAATAAGGCTTACTAAGATAATATTCTTTAGGGAGCTAATATACACACCGAAATTTAATATAATGTTAAATATGATGATTTTTTAAATATTTTACACTTTATTTTGTATTTGGCATATCATTGCCTAATTGCGAAACTTTTATTACATTGTTCCTATTTGGTCTTAAATATATCCTTTAAAAAAACGAAGTAAGCCTTCAAATTCAAATCGGTAATTCTTGCCAACATAAAACAATTTTGAGTGGTACAAAGTTAAACTCTTTGTAACTAAATCCCGTTGTATAAAGCAGCAACTAGCAATTTTAGTCCCAACTAGCAAGTTATTTGGTAATGTTCTCACGACTAGACTAGATTTGAAAGGTTAATATTACCTATAAGTAAGATAACATAGAACGCGTACGAATCGGTTACCTTAAAATGTTACTTCCAAGTTGCTAACGGTACTTTTTATAGTCACTCTGTAGTAGTAGGTACCTTTAACACTGTAGTCGCGCATACTTACAAGTTTTCTTTTTACTTTAAAGTTTTGGTGTTATATAAGTAGCTAATTGTCCCTGGTCCGTCTGGGATATTAGGTTATATAAGTAGCTAATTGTCCCTGGTCAGTCTGGGATATTAGGTAATGAGAAAGCGGATGAACTAGCGAGAGCCGGATCCGCTCAATATCTCAGATGCCCCGAACTGGCCTTTGAGATATCAAAACCGGCAACAAAATCAACAGTAGATAGATGGTCGAAAAAACAACACCTATCTTGACGGCAAGGGTTACGTGGTCAAATATACGCACGGGCCGTAATTGGAAAACCATCGAAAATACTATCGAATTGGATGCTAATCCTGACGCGGCCCCAGCTGAAACAGGTGATGGGTCTGCTAACAGGCCACTGCCACCTGCGAAAACACCTTCAACGGATAGCTATACACAACAGATCCATTGAATGCAGACAATGCGGCGAAGAGTATGAAACCGCCTCACAAATAATATACCGCTGCGTACCGCTGTCTCGTAGAAGACTAAATATCTTCGGGAACATACAACGTGATGATAACCTCCCACATGACAAGCTTGGTAGAAGGAACAAACATCTTCTAACAAGATTTCAACCTTTATACTGACCATAAAGTAATGACACCATGAAGTCACTATATCAAGTAAGTGTTACGTAAATTCTACAAATTATTTTAACTTAGTAGTAGTTTAAACTTTATAGTAAGTAATTTTTTACCAATTACTACGATTTTACCAAGTCATAGTAGCAGTGTCAATCAATTACAGTCTCTATAACTTTGATGCTAGTTAGCCAAATCTGCAAATATTCGCCAAATAAAACAGTTCTTATATCAACAGAATATCGAAGATAGTAATCATTAAAATCTATACTTACATCTGCTAAAGAATGCAATCTATCCCTATGATGGCAGGCAAACAATGCTTCGAACAACAATGCTGCTGGTCCAGCTTCCAAAGACTCGCATGTTCCTAACTGTTTTAGCATTTTTACTAAACTTTCTAGAGCTTCGGATTTTGCCCATAGTTCGTCCTAAAAATTAATAAATTAGTTTTAAAACTTACGTCAAAAAAAGAGTTGACTGTATGTACCGATTTTAATGTTCCTTTATTTTTTATTATTAATGCATAAAATGAGTTTCTTAATTAATATACATGGTGTCCCAGCGGGAGCCAATTCGCTCTATACCTATATGGAAAACGATAAATAGGAAAATATTGACAAGCAAACTAATGTCGATGGGGGCACTCGGCTTCCGGTTATAAAGGAAGTCGATGTCAACTTGCTTATTTTAAATGAAACATCCTATATATTTTTACATTTTTGGATTCTACGGAAGATTCTAGGTAGATTTTGTATAGCATATCATTTTGTATTATGTTACTCCTAGCTGGCTATGCAAAAGAAATATAATATGACGCTGTCACTTACCATTTGGTTTTCAAGGTCGTCATAGCCAACCAGGACTCAAAATCACCATTAAAAATATTAAATTGGCAATGGTTCGAAAACTACAAATTTTCGGAATGGAAGAATCTAATTATAAAATTTGGGGTTGAAAATGTAGATTTTTCGCAGTTTTCTAAAGTTTTTTAATGGCATTATTTGAACACCCTGTATTAATAGTTATCAAAATATTATAAAAATCTATTAACGCAAGTTCTTTTCAATAATCTAACCCAAATTAAATAATAACATAATTATAGAAAAAATTAATTATTATTTCATGATGATATACAAAATCTGCCTAGAATTTTGCGTGGAATCCAAAAATATGATATATAGGGTATTCCGTTTAAAATAAGCAATTAGACACCGACTCCTGGTATATCCGGAAGTGCCACCATATTGAAATTAGCCCCCATCAACATTAGCATAATTTAAATACCAATGTATGAGAAAATTATTATTTCCCAGACCACCCGATGATACCTTATACAATAAGGGTGTATTTAGTCTACACAGTAGCACTTAAAATACTATTTCAGATTGAATGGTACTACCAAGAAAAGGAAGCTTTTCCATTGATATGATGTAACCACCTGCAGACCGGTTTAGATATTCTCTTTGATAGGTATGTACACCTACCCTGTACTGATGAGAACAAATGATTTCTGCAGGTGGTTACATCCTATCAATTGAAAAGCTTCCATTTCTTGGTAGTACCATTCAATCTGAAATAGTATTTTAAGTGCTACTGTGTAGACTAAATACGCCCTTATTGTATAAGGTATCATCGGGTGGTCTGAGAAATAATAATTTTCCCATATATTGGTATTTGATATTAATACCACCTGAAAAGTATAGACTCGTTATTTTTGATTGGCATAATTGTCAATATTATCCTATGTATAGTTGTCCATATACCGATATATCATATAATATCATCTATAAAGGAAAACGTGAAATATAAAAATTAGGAAAATAATATTTTTAAATATACAGCGTGTTTCACAAAAGCGGGACCACTAAAATTTAAATATGTTTAAATAGAACACCCTATATTTTTTACTCGATATTGCCCCTCCCTGTTGCTCATGTAATCCCAATTATTCTTCCATCTGTTGCAGTGTTGTCAATATATTAATTATTTTCCTATTATTTTACTTTTGTACGGTCCCAATAAATTTTTTTCCTCTCATTCATTTTTTTTGTAAAAAATCTTAATTTATTTTTTTCTTCTTCCTGGTGGTTCTACATCATAGCGCAAAATGCGAGTAGCGCCACCTAATTTGTTTAATGGTATATTTATTTGTATTATTATGATAAAGGCATTATTATTATTATTATTAAATATATTACAGTTTCTTTATTGATTTAATTTGATAATTTTTTTACAGGTAGTTGCATCTGAGTTATATGAGTACTATTTATAAAATTTTACAAGATTTTTTTTATACAGGGTGCTTTAATTTTGCAGCCATTTGCGGGAAATTTGAATTAAATTTACTTAATATTTTCAATTGGAACACCCTATATATTTTTTCAAGAATTGAAACGTCTACTAAGTCTCTTTATAACTCTAAAATAGTTTTATTATTGACTGCAGCGTTGCCAAATCGTAATGATTAACGCAAAATTTTTGATATTTATTTTTTATTTGTTAATTTTATTGTATGTGTAAATGGTCGAAATTATTATAATACCCTGTATTTTTTGCTACATATATTCTACGTTTTATAACAGAATATCTAATCTTATACCGATCCAATAATTCTCATCAGTTATTTAGTTTCGGTAATTTTCATATTTTAAAAATTATTTGAAATCTTTTCGTCTAAGTTAGCCATGGAATTAACAATTGACAATTGCCATTTACTTAATTTTGACAGTTTGTTGTTAAACGACATATTTTGTATGTAATTACACTTAAATAAAAGGAATTATTAGAGAGGCATTTCAAAGCATAACACCTCAGACTTGATCTAATGTAAGAAATAATTTTCCATCTAATTCAAATTTGTATTAATCAAAATTTTGTTCAACTTATTTAACTAGTCAAGTATTTTCTGTTTGAAGGTTGTAGACAATGGTGTTTCTTGAATGATAGAAGAGTTTTGGACTTGCATTGTCTTTATTTGTTATAGATCGCAACGTTTCCAACTGGTAAGTATCTCCAGTCGTCTTCAGGTGAATACTGTATTCACTGTATTTATTTTATTTTATTAATTTTTGACTTATTTCGACGTTATAAAATTTAGTATTTTTGTTTAAGGGTATGGACGTTATAATACAATAAAATACAGGATAACATAATAATCCAGACCATCTACACTTAAAATAAACATAACAAATAAAAAATTAAATTCCAAAAATTTTGAAAAAATAATTTCGACTTGGCAACGCTGCATACAATAATAAAAATATTTTGTAGTTATAAGGAGGCTTAGTAGACGTTTCAATTCTTGATAAAATATGCAGGGTGTTCCATTGAATATTGAATAAATTTAATTCAAACTTCCCGAAATTTGGCAGCAAAATTAAAGCACCCTGTATAAAAAAATCTTATAATATTTTATAAATAGTACTCATATAATCCAGATGTAAATGTATGCTCTGATCAAATTAAAATCAAGAAAGAATCTGTAGCATATTTATTGCGACCGTACAAAAGCAATAAAAATAGGAAAATAATTAATAACTTGGAAACACGCCAACAGATTGGAAGAAAAAAATTGGGATTACATAACCAATAATGAGAGATACTAATATCGATTAAAAAATATAGGGAGTTCTATTTAAAAATATTTAAGTTTTAGTGGTCCCACTTTTGTAAAACACACTGTATATTTAAAAATATTTTTGAAATATACATCTTCAATAGTCCTATAATTCTTATATTTACACTCTGTATAGTTTTCGGTGGGACACACGCTGTATATAACCCTATTCAACTTCAGCATTTGACCCAATCGGTAAGAAATTCTACTTGGACTCCTTGGCTTCTGACCTCTTATATAATTTACTTAAATAAATAAAAGTTACCCTCTGTAAAGACTATAGGGTTAATTTTCACTTTAATTACAAACCCCCGAATAAAAATTCGTTAATCACAAATAAATATCCAGCACATGTGCTCAATCCATACCAATGTAAATATACGTCTTTCGGTCTATATTAAAAAAACACTTTATGTTAACGATAATTGTTTTGTCCGTCACATCTTGATGAATATTAAACATAGGGGCGTCTGCAGGGGCGTATTTGAAATCGATGGCATGTCACATGTCTATAACCGTTTAATGGGAGGTCGCTGAACTAAGTGTAATGTTTATTTAGCCCAGTAATAGAATATGAATAATTTCAACCGGAAAAGTGCACAATATACAGTGTGTCCTAAAAGGTATGGTCAATAAGTAGGCATCAAGTATATTGGGTCAATAACAAGGTTACAACTTCATAGAAAATTTTGTTTCTTGTCTCCTCATTACCCCTCTGAAGGAATTACTCTGGTTTTCACTAAATATTTTCGAAACCATCAAAGATAAAAATATGGAATTTGGAAAATTTGGTAAACTTTGTACGCTGAGACGATCTTAAAAATATTGACAGTAAAAAGTATTGCAAAAAGAGGGGGTAGGGGAATAAAAATAGACCGAACTTATTTGTAACATTGAATTTTGCACGTTTTTATATTAAACTAAATAATTCATAGTGGAGTCGTTCTGGCGAAATAAACGGCTCGAAAATCCCTTGACGAAATCGAGTATTTTTTTTCCCCCAATTGGTACAGTAGGATCCTCTCGACATAATTTGTAGGGGGCGCCGCGTTGGGGGGGGGGACGCCCCGTAATTGTAACCTACAACGGATTTTTATAAATAACTCAGCCGGTTCTGAGGCTACAAAAAAAATGTGAAGGGCAAAATTGAAGAGCTTGGCAGAGCACGTAAGTTCGAATAAACCGGATCCCGATATCCCAATGAGTTCGCGAATTATCGCGATTTTTAACTGCAAAAACAATAAAATTTAATTAATTATATCTCGAGAAGGGGCGGAGTTGGGGCATCAATTTTTTGCGAATCAACGGGTGACATCGAGTACTTTGATGGGCCGGAGGCTGGGTGTGGTGGGGCAATGAGGAGGAGAGTTATGGGGGGGAAAAATATTACAAAAATGCTAATAAGTAGTTTATTAATCGAGCTACGGGAATCAGGCCGGATTAAATTTGTTTTCGCAAATGCGCGCTTGTCGCAGCATACAAGAAATGGCCACTATTTTATATCTTTCTTTTTTTTTATCTTTTTACAAAAAATATGGTACGCCACTGACATTTTTCCATGTGGATATTTTTTCTGATTAGCCTGGTCAATTCTACATAAAAACGGTCTCTTGAGTTTTTCTCGTCCGACGCATCGAATTGCCCACTCCAACATTTTTATGAAACAAAATTTATCATTAATTATTTTATCAATGTTAATAATAATGAGTTTCCATATGAATTTAGTGGTTTTAATCAAGAACGGAACGTCTGACGAGAAAAACTCAAGAGACCGTTTTAATGTAGAATTGACCAGGCTAATGAGAAAAAATATCCACATGAAAAAATGTCAGTGGCGTACCATATTTCTTGTAAAAAATATCAGAGAACATGGTTGCAGGGGCGCTACTGGTTGAACAATTGAATATTAAATAGTGGCAATTTCTTGTATGCAGCGACAAGCGCGTATTTGCGAAAATAAAAAGTTTTCGCCAATCCCCCTCGTAGCTGATAAAAAATGAACAAATTGAATCCGGCCTGATCCCCGAAGCTCGATTAATAAAGTATTTAATAGCATTTATGTAATATTTCCCCCCCCCCCCATAACTCTCCTCCTAATTGCCCCACCACCCCCAGTCTCCGACCCATCAAAGTACTCGGTGGCACCCGTTGATTCGCAAAAAATTGATGCCTCAACTCCACCCCTTCTCGAGATATGATTAATTAAATTTTATTGTTTTTGCAGTTAAAAAGCGCGATAATTCGCGAACTCATTGAGATATCGAGATCAGGTTTGTTCTAGCTTACGCGCTCTGTCAAGCTCTTCAATATTGCACTTCACATTTTTTTGTAGCATCAGAACCGGCTGAGTTATTTACGAAAATCCGATTTTCGTAAACCCAACCCCACTATCAATGCATTTTCCGAAAAAAAGGTATTCTTAGTTGGATACGATTTAATGTACCGTGTCCGAGATAAATCGAATTAAAAATTACCTTGCGTGGAAACAACAGAAACACATAATTTAAAGAAATATATATTTTATTAAAAATACTATTTTTTTAAACAAGAACACTTTTTATGTATTGCTTATTATGGCTAAATACGCACTTTTGGTTGTTATCCAAAAATTTTACGAAAATAGGCGTTCTTTTGTGAAAACTTATCGCGCACTTCGCGATAACTTTGGTGCAAATAACACTGACGAACATTTTTAAAAAAATTTTTCCTCCCTGGAATGATTTTGGCTGGATTTTATATATTTTGGCCTGCTGAATCCGGATCTGGCCTCAGATTTTCGATATCAGCCTCCAATGATAAGGGAGGGACATATGCTTTGAACAATTAAAAACCTATAATATATTTTATTAACAGTTAGCTTAGGTACATTATAAACATTTATAAATAATTTAAAATTTAATATTTACTTCACTAACGTCTTTCTTTTATAAGAACTCCTGGATGTGTCTCGTATTAGGGTCCAGCAATAGTCGACTAACATATTTGGGCTCCACTTTCCTGTATACCTTTTCTCTATGGAGGCAATATCTTGGTGAAATCGTTCTCCATGCTCATCTGATACTGCTCCTAAATTTTCAGGAAAAAAGTCCAAATGAGAATGGCGAAAGTGAAGTTTTAGTGACATGTTGCATTCTAAAATATGATAGGCCGTGAGTAGTTCTTCCACGAATTCACGATAATTTTCTGATTTATTATTTCCAAGAAAATTGTTGCAAACACTTTCACATGCATTCCATGCCCGCCTTTCATTGTCACTTAAAATTTGCCTGAAGTTCGCATCTTTAAACAATTGCCTAATTTGGGGACCAACAAAAATTCCTTCTTTAATTTTGGCCTCACTGATACGTGGAAATTTGTCTTTTAAATACTTAAAAGCATTTCCTTCTCTGTCCAGTGCTTTAACAAAATTTTTGATCAGACCCAGCTTAATATGAAGTGGAGGTAAATATATTTTTTCTTTCTGAACTAATGGTTCTCGGGTCAAATTTTTAACGCCAACTTGTATTGTGTCACGTGGAGGCCAAACCTATCAGTAACGCCACCACTTTTTAATCTGCACATATGTTCCATTTGTGATCTTCGTACTTTACACATCTTAGTAACATCTTAAGATTGTCATATGTTTCTTTCATATTTACCGAATGACCTATAGGAACCGATGGATGCACGTTTCCATTAAAAAGTAAAACAGCTTTTAGACTTATTTTAGACGAATCTATGAATAGTCTCCATTTATCGGTAAGTTCAGTTCGGTCATTAGGCCAGGTATGTCATGGCAAAATACTAAATCACCTTCCACTGCAAAAAAATTTGTGAGAGTAGATTGCCTTTTCCTGTAGTTGGACACCTTCACTCCTTTTCCCAAGAGCTTCCACTGCTGCAGGCGGGATCCGAGAAGTTCAGCTTTTGTTTTCGGGAGGTCCAAGTCATGAACAAGGTAATTTAACTTTGAGTGATTAAATGAGGTGTATCGGGCAAATCATGAGAACTAGGGATGTAGCTTGGTCCGGCTTCTGGTGAAATATTTCCGGAGTCTGATTCGGAATCTGGCTGGGGAATTGGTAGTGAGTTGTCATGGGGCATTGGTCGCATTGCAGAAGGAATATTGGGGTACTGAATGCTATGCTTGGTTTTGCTAGTAATTCCTTTAATATTCGTCATGCAAAAATAACAATCATCTACGTGATTACGAGGTTCCCTCCAAACCATTGGAACTGCGAATGGCATAGATTTATGAGTACCTTTCAGTCATCCAGTCAATGTTCTCGAGCACGAACTGCAACACATTTTTGGGGCCCAGGACCTATCTTCATCGCCAATTTTGCATCCAAAGTACAGTTCATAAGCCTTTTTTACTAATGAAGATATCGGTTTTTGGTACGCTTTCGCGGTAACTTCGCCACAAATATAAAAGAAGGTATCGGCTTTATTAACGCAAACACGCATAGGCATTTTCGGTACCGTTTTACCACGCACGTAGATCTAAGCGAAAATATTAATAGATGTTTACTAAATGATTATATAGTAACGACTAAAGGGATATTTCAAGCATATATCCAAATAAGCTGCAAATAACAATGGGGCGACCGTTTATTACCTATTAATGGGCCTATTCGACCCTTCCAAGAAATCTGAGGGCAATATAAACATTTGAGGGTCAGTTGTATATTAGTTTAAGTCCAAATGTTACAAAATTCACGATATTTTTATAAAGAGGATTTTGTGTTGATTAGTGTAATCATCCCTTCTTTGCTTGCCATTCGTCGCATCGTTGAGAAATTTGGAAATAATTTTACTCTTCACGATTTAAAAACATCAGCAAGACGTCGAAATAACAGAACTGTTGAAAACGTTGCTGCTGTAAGAGAAAGTGTTGCACAAGATCCAAATTTGCCAATTCCTCGTCGTGCTCAACAGTTGGGGCTTAAAAACACGACAACTTGGCGGACTTTGCAAAAAGATTTGTAATTACACCGGTATAAAATTGTTTTGACTCGAGAACTTAAGCCACTGGACAATCGTAGGCTCCGAGAATTTGCTGCTTCAGTTTAGAACAACTTGAAAGGGGTCCTAATTTTCTAAAAAAAAATGATCTTTTCAGATGAAGTTCATTTTTGATGTTAAGTGGATATGTCAACAAGCAAAATTGTCATTTTTGGTGCGAAAACAATCCACAACAGATTCACGATAAGCCCTTGTACCTACTGTATGGTGTGGTTTATGGTATGGTGGCATCATCGGACCATTTTTTTCCAAAATCTGGTAGGAGATTCAGTTATAGTGAATGGTAAACGATACCGACGGATGTTAAGATATTTTTGTGGTCAAATTTGGATACACTTGATTTAGAGGATATGTGGTTCCATCAAGATGTGCCACATGTCACACTGCTCATGAAACTATCGACGTATTGCAAGAAAAGTTTGATGAAAGGATAACAACTGTTCACTGGCCCCGAAGAAGCTGTGATTTAACTCCTTTAGATTATTTCTTGTGGGGCTATTTCAAATCTAAGGTCTATGTAAACAGATCACAAATAATTGACACATTAGGTTTGAACATTGATCGCTGCATTCGTCAGATCATGCCCGATTTATTGTAAAGATTGTTTCACGAAAAATGGATACGACTTAATGATTTCCTGGGTCGGTCCCATTGTATCGACAAGAGCTTGGCAATAAACAAGTGAAGTATGAAGGGACGGACTAAGGAAAACAAGTAATGATATGATTATATTAATGTAATCAAATGAATTTTTTTTTAAATATTACTAGTCATATTTATTTACATTTATCATGTCATTCTATAGATAGTTCTGTTTCGCTATCGCTATCCTCATCAAAATTAATTATAATGGGATTAATTATACGATCCAGACTAATATACGAGTTTTCTACAGTTATTACGTGACGGACTGAATTTTTCCAACTACCTGGGGGAATATCATTAAAGCATTTTCGTATTAATTCTACAACAATAGAACTTAAAGTCGGAGAAATATTTTCAGACCTAACCAGTGATTTTAACTGGTGCCACATATGCTCTATGGGGTTAAAAATGCAATAATAGGGTGGGAGCCGTAGCACTGTATGTCCAATTTCTTCTGCCAATGTGTCACAAACATATACTTTTTTTTATACAAAATGTCTGTATTCTGAGGAATGTTTGGTAAAAGACAATTCTTGAACCATTCCTCAAAAACTAACAAATTTTACCACAAAAAGATATTTAAATATAAATTAAGCAACCTAACCTACCTGATGTGGCTATATTTAATTATAATTATTACAAGCCGGTCCTTTCCACATAATAATAAGAATCGGTCATAAATAATGGGATGGCCCCAGGTACTTTTACTGCAGTCATTAAGTTATATCCATTTTTCGTGAAACGATCTTTACAAAACCAACGAAAATTGGGTTCGTCGAATTCGCTCGTGTAGACGACATTTAAACGATGTGTTATTCAAAACATAAATATTATCGACTGTACTTTAATATAATATAAAAAGTTTGGTTGTATCTAAAACTATCAGAAAGTTGCTAGTTTGTTGTTTCTGTTTTATTGGATGTTTTTGTTTTGTTGGTTTGGTGTGGACGCGACATTAGATCTATTAATAATTGTACGTACCAAAACTCCAAATTTCTAGAAAGTTATTAAAAATTAGAACACAAATAAAAACTTTTAATAATAAGTATAATTAATTTTATTCATGTTTCGTATAAATCAATGTTAAAAATGCAGAGTTATGGTATATAGGGTTGGACCGTTTGAAATTTTTTAAATGAAATTTTCAAAACTGAAATATTTCATTACACCTAAAAAGTGAAATTTCGGTAAAATTTTTGAGAGACTCAAATAAAACTTTCAACTTATAAGACTCCTTTTAGATGCGAAACACGAATATTTCTTCACAATTTTTTTACTGGCAACCAGCACTATTTAAAATATGAGTATCCTAAACAGCGACCATACTACGTATAACACAGGGTGTTATAGAAATTACGTATTATATTTAAATCGGCAATTCCTAAGATAAAGACAAATTGAAGAAAAATAGCCATAAATAGCGCTTTCAATTCATTCAGCGGTAAAAGTGACCTGACGTCAAACCAGAAAAACACCTGTGTGACACTACGATACATGTAAGCAAAGCGAACAAACCCTGTTTGTCATATGTACACCTTAAACTCTTTAGACAAAATAAGCGTACGTCACTAGGTCAAATGCCAATGACCTCTTAACGCCTTACATCGGCTGAGCGAAGTAATTTCATATAGCGCCGCACGCGTGCGTCTGTTGGTTCAAGACCAACCAGCGACCGGATACGTTGTGTCTTGTCGATCACCAACAAGCTCACAGCAATCCGCTCTGTTTTTTTTCGGTTTACGCGTGTATGTTGCCCGTCCATAAATAATCTTTAAATATTGTTTTTATTGACGCGTTTCTTCTGGACGTCAAATTTCTCGCGTGTAATAAAATCTAATAATCTGTAGTATAATCTGTATTATTGTATTTTCAAAAGCTAACTATCGTTTCTGTTTCACTATTACTGTGTGTACATAAAGTGTTTCCGAGAGTGTTCCCATGAAAAAGAAAAATAAACTGATTGTGTTTGTGCGTGGATGTCCTCACTCTTTAGATATAAGGATAAATACAAGTAGGTAGAAAATAATTTATTTTTATATTTCTATATGGAATTTCTGTTTGGCAACAACATTGCCATTGGTTCTGGGTAAAATGTTGTAAAGTAGCGCGGACTGACCTGTGAGTAAGAGTGTTTATTACCCCACTTTTAAAACGGTCCATTTTAAAAAATTAAATATGTAGCGCTTCTCTAGGACACTCAAGGAATCACCCAAGGAGTCACCCATTTAAATATAAGTGTCATTTCCATAACACCCTGTATTATATTAAAAGTCCTATTTTTTTAAACGAAAATTCTTTCCATGTATTGCTTTTTTTGGTTGTATGCAAAAACATTTAATTAATAAAGAGAGAAAATTGTTTTTATTCTGACAGAATCATAGTTTTCAACAATATTCAATGATATCAAGTCTGTACTGAGTATCCTAAATCTACCGCCTGCGTTAGAAATCGAAAAGTATAATATTAATTATATTGAATGTATTAAGTAAAAATATTGTACTAAATATGTGTGTATTTTTTAAATTTTCTGCTCGTAAAGTTATTTAAAGTTTTCCAAGAACATCAAATTGCAATGTTTTATGGAAATTACTGTGGCAACGCTGTATGGTTCTTTTTACCTGCTAGCGTAAAAATGACCCTGAAGTTTACTATTATCATTTTTTTCTCATTTCTCATGTTAGCGATTAGTCGCTGCTGCTTTTGTGATTGCTTGTGATCTGGTGTGGTTTTGGATTAATTTTTCCGAACTGAAAATATTTAGAGCTATTTATTAACTATCTACAAAGGTTCAGTTCGACTATTCCAACCCCGTATTAATATTTCGTCGGGAAGTGAGAATAATGAGGTTATGTTTTTTTTTTAGGTAAAGCAGTGGTGTATATAATTCTACAGGGTGTTATGGAAATGACGTATTATATTTAAATGGGTGACTCCTGGGGTGTCCTAGAGAAGCGCTACATATTTTTTTCAAATCGACCGTTTTAAAAGTGGGATAACAAACCCTCTTACACACATGTGACTCTGCGGTAATGAATCATAACACCCTGAGGCAGTGTATCACAAACACCTGTTACGCGCAATGTTGCCAAACTGTGTAAAACTTTAGTTTCTTATAAAAAAAATAAATATTTAGCTTACTTAGAAATTAAATCCAGGCCGCCGACAAGAGTAAGGACACAGACACCTTCAGTTATTTTTCTATGGGAAGAGGTTTATTCTCATCACGTACCCTATGATATTATGGGACTGCATAATAAGCTTATACCCACTAAACCCCATTCGGCCTCTTATTTTCAATCTCGGAACATATCCGACATATCGTCGAGAGAAAAAAATGCATAGTGAAACAGAACAAATTACACTAAATCACTTAAAGAAACACACAGGCACCCACGAGTTTCAAATTAGTTTTTTTTGTACCTATTATCAGATTACACAAAAGCAGTAAACACTAACGCATAATTACACCATCGTACACATAGAACAACAGCACACAAATTATTAATAATTATTATTAATAGAAAGTCAGAAATAATAAAAACGCTAATTTCTAATGGGCCTAAAACAATTTTTAATCATTTCATGAAGAATGATGAAATAATTATGTTGACAACAACAGGACCTCTCCTTCAGTCTTAACATAGACGAGTCCAGCCAAAGGTCGAGTGCTTCGAACATATTCGGAATAATAGCGCGGTTGATATTTCCGAGATAATAATTATAAATAGTAATATTATAGAAGGAAATTCCGCAATTTATGAATATAATCTTATAAAACATCGAAAGTGGCAACGTAGTATTTTTAGATATTTCCAAATAACGCAATATCGATCGACCGAGTAAACCCGAAACAGACTGAAACGTGTAGTTACTAGAAATTTTTAGATGTTAAATACCAATGTATGAAAAAGTTATATTATTTCCCAGACCACCGGATGAAACTTTATACAAGGGCGTATTTTTGTCTACACAGTAGCACTTTAAAATACTAATTCAGATCGAATGGTA
Source organism: Barypeithes pellucidus (assembly GCA_963991005.1). Taxonomy (NCBI): domain Eukaryota; kingdom Metazoa; phylum Arthropoda; class Insecta; order Coleoptera; family Curculionidae; genus Barypeithes; species Barypeithes pellucidus. Next base: position 53,868,436 of record OZ022560.1, read on the forward strand.
CTTAGATGTGTTCATGAGATGCATACAAATTTAGGCGAAAACAAATGTGAATTTGTGCTTTTGTTTTTGTTTTTTGTGAGGTTATTGTGCCGATTTTTGTTTGGATTACCTACTGGGTGTTTTTTTATAAATTAAGTTGGTTTTAAATAAGGCCGAAAAGGTAAATAAAATTGCAGTTTTTTTCTAAAGGGTAAAGTGGCATTTAAGTTGTTCAGTTCCGACGGGTGTCGTTCGAGTTGAACAAATGAGAACATACCTGACCATTTATAAACGCCGCGGCGGTTGGTTCGAGTCAGTTCAAGTTTATAAATCAGAGATTGTTTCCCAGCGAAATGAACTAAGCGTAAAAGTTTATAATAATGTACCCTGAAAAATAAACAACTTCCAATCTGTCAAACGGTTATTGACTTTCTAAAGAATGACAACACTGCTCAAAATTCAGTGACGTTTTCCGCCATATGTTGTTTTGTTTATCTTTCTCCCAGTGTCACCACGTGCCTAGTTTTGGTTTGACGTCAGGTCATGTACAGGGCATATTAAATTAAGGCGCCATTTTTTGATATTTTTCTTTAATTTGATTTCATCTCAGGAATTGCCGGTTTAAATATAATACGTCATTTCCATAACATCCTATATATTTTAAGTAAATATTGCAAAAATGTGTATTTTTTCTTCCTTCATAAAATTCACGGAAATTTCATAAATCTCTTGAAAATTTTTGATAAAAATGAAATCTGCCTAATCGTCAGTTGATACAGAGCACTTATCACGTGATAAAACTCGCACTTAACCATTTTATTATTTTATGTGATAGCAGATCGATAGATGGCATTCAGGAAAACTGTCCCCATTTGAGTAATTACCTACCTATAATTAACTACTTATTTATTAAAATTATGTATGATGGCAACATGAAAATGACCATTTTGATATTGAGGTCAATTCGCAAAAATTTCGTTCTTTTAACACGTCAATTTAATGCAAATATTTTGCACGAAAAAGCATTTTACACGCAACAATGAATATAGCAACTAATATGCCAGTTATATTAACAGTTTACTGTTTTTAGTATGCAGGTTAAAAGTTTTAACGTCTCGCATAATACAGGGTGTCCCACAGTGAAACACCTCGATCTATGAAAAAATATACATACATAGGAAAATTTTCAAAATTGGACAGTATACTAATGCTGATGGGGGCAACTCGTCTATAATATTTTCAATATGGTGACACTTCCTGTTACACCAGTCCGTCAACTTGCTTAGTTTAAACGGAATACCCTATACAGGGTGTCAATTAAGTATGTGCTGTAATTTTAAGAGAAGATTCTTGGGGTGATTCTAAGACCAAAAGTTCATATAAACATGGGTCCGCGAATGCTTCGTTTTCAAGATACAGGGTGTTAAAAAAAAATTTTAATCGGATTTTTGTAAATATCTTAAATATCCTTTTGACGATATTGTTGAAATTTGGCAGTTTTATTTGTAGTATTAAGGGGCTAATTTAACCCGAAGTAGATTCAATTTATTGAGTCCAGTGGCGTCCCGGGCGACACCTTAACGAATATTATTGGAAAAAAAGTAAGCCACTGGCTTTTTTGGAATTCTTATATTTATCTCGGATTAAGCAACTAAAAATACAATACTTTTGTCTCTTACTTTGTTTTCGAAAAAAAAATTAAAACCACTTTGATGCATGTCCCTGAAGATGCATGGACATTTTCTTTTTTAATCAAGGTTTGCGTTGGAAAATAATTGCAACATTTAACTGGCAGTTGTCAGCTACAAATAAAACTGCCAAATTTCAACAATATCGACAAAAGGATATTTGAGATATTTACGAAAACCCGATTAAAATTTTTTTTTAATACCCTGTATCTTGAAAACGAAGCATTTGCGGACCCATGTTTATATGAACTTTTCGTCTTAGAATCATCCAAAGAATCGTCTCTTAAAATTACTGCACATACTTAATTAACACCCCGTATATTATTACATTTTTTGGATTATACGAAAGATTCTAGGCAGATTTCATATATCATGTCCTATAACTAAGTATAAGCATGTTTGACATATTTAAGGTTTTATGTCTAAAGTAACATTTTGCAGGCCTTAAATTAATTATTATTTTTTCCTATTTATTTGGATTTCTTGTTGAAAAGGACCTGTTTTAATATGTTTTTATATTTTTTTTAACTATTCATACGATGAAACAATAGATTAGAAATGAAGTTGAGAAAACTGAAAAAAAAATTTCAAATGGAAAGCACCAAATTTTATAATTAATTTCTATTTACCTTTAAAAATTACGATAAGTTTGTATAAAATTGTATATTCCAAAAATGCATAGTTTTTGATATATTGCCAAGTAAGGGCTGATATTTTAAAGTCACCTTAAGGTACAGAATGCCATAAGTTATCCTTAACAGGATTCCGGAGTACCTGTAAACGAGTTTTCTTCCCAAGCGTTTATTCCTGTTTTAGGAAAAAAATATAAAAGGAAAAAAAACTTTGCAATAGAACTAGAACTCGCGGAAAGTCTATATTTTTTTGTTTCGGAAAATTTTTAGATTTGATTTTTTTTTCCTGTTCTATAAGTATAGAAAAAAATTATGAACTTTCCTCGAGTTGTTAACAAAATTTAGACATCTTTCGTTAAAAAAATTTTTTTTAATGTACCGTTTCCATAGGAAGCGAAAACTCCGTTTTCAGCGTAGAAAATTGAAGTATAGACCCCGATCACGTGCACTCTCTTCCTTCCGATTATCGTTGTTTCTGTCGGCGTACCGATTATGGGCGGACGCTCGACGTATTCTTCTAACTGCAAGGGAAGATCCAATTCGCCTCGTGCCTTCAAAGCGTGAAATGAACAGGGGTCAACTCGGAGATTTCGACTGACTCCGGCATCCTTTTAACACAAGTTTGACAGTATATTAAAGTTATCTTTAAACCTTATCTAAAGGAATAGATCTATAAAGACGTGGTAATCTTCTTAACGCGTCAATTGACCCTCAAATTAATTTAAAATATAGTTTTTTAAAAGGTTTAACTTAACGTTAAGGCTACCTTAGCTAAAGTCTAACTTAAGGTAACATTCAAATATCGGCCCTTAATATTTTTATATGGCGACTTTGCTGCGGCTTTACGTTGAGTTCACATTCGCAAGTTTTCATTGTTCCCCGTGCAGGTATTTTTTTTTGCTATCGGAGTTAAAATTTCTTTAACGGTTGAAAAGTGCGTAAAATGCATATTTTTACTTATCTTTTCTTAGCTGAAATTTACAATGATAATGTATAAATTTTTTTAATTCATTTTTTACTAAATGTACGGGTGTCCCATTTTCGACACTTTTCGACAATTTTTAGTGCTATGAAAAAGGTAATGTTGTAGGTGTCATGTGCTATTTTTGGGTCAAACTTAAAATGGTAAAATCAAAATTTCATTATTTTCGGTCGCTTAAGAGAAACATGAAACACCCTGTATATTTTAATCTAAAAAGATACTATTTAGTCATCTTTCAAATATAAAATACATCATGGATGATATTGGTTTCCTAAGCGATTTATTTAAACTTTATTACTTTGAAAGGAAACAAAAGATTTCAGATTAAGGTAAAAAATAACGGGAATAATCGCAAACGTTCGGGATATGTCCTTAAATGGTTGCCGTCTTTCCGGATAGCGAGCAAAATATAAATTTTACGCCATTTCTAAATTTTTTCCACTTTTAATACAAACTGAAAGAAAGCATATCAAATTTTTCAAAATGTTGATAGGTCATTTTGGCAAATGAATATGTAAAAATGAAATTGACGTTAAATGTTAATAGTCAACATAGTTGTTTCTAGGATATTAGCTTTTGTTTCATGGTCTACTGTGGTTTAAAGTAATAAAGTTTAATAAATCTTCTAGGAAACCAATATCATCTATGGCGTGTTACATATTTGAAAGAAGAATTTAAAATAGTATCTTTTAGATTAAAATATATAGGGGGTTCCATTTAAAAAATGAGGTTAGGTCCGATAACTTCTTTACCTGAGCCCGTATACTAATTCTGAAAACGGCAGATTATTCAACAATCAGTATAAAGAAGGTTCTGTATAAATCATTTTTCTGCATTTCTTTTAACTAAGAAAATATAGGGTAATTTTGAAATTGTCAATTTTTTTATTTTCCCCGTATCTCTTAAGAGAGGGAAAATTTAAAAATTTTTATTTTACCATTTTAAGTTTGACCCAAAAAGAGCACATGATGACGACTACATTACTTTTTTGATAGCGCGCTAACAATTACGGAGTTACTCTATAAAAGTGTCGAAAATAGGACTTCAGATTAAAGGGAAATTGAAATAAATAAAAGAGTAAATACCGCCGACGAGTCAGTTTTAAATCGCCGTCAAATCGCCAGCAAATTGAAAGAGTTGATTTCCATAAAAATTCCATTTTTATGGTTGACGAACTGACCCATATTTCACCCCTGTTTTGAGCCACGAATACCTTAATAACATTTGTATTCGTCTAAATGACTCGGCTAAACGTATTAAAATATATGTTTCAGTTTTTGTAATTGGCCTCTATTATTTCATGATATATGGGAATAAGATGTTAATGGTGTCGTAAATTTATTTATTTAGTACGTAGCGCGTTATTTATGATCTATAAGAAATAGCAATGCCATTGCATGGTACTTTCCTGACCAATTAATTTTCACTTTACGCGCAAAGACGAAAATATTGCGATCGCGAAATTAGTACATTACGTATCAAGGGCCGAAAAGAGGCTTTAAAGCAATATTGAGATAGGTTATGGCCAAAAACGTCACTGAAATTTTAGCAATGTTGTCGTTAAATTTCTTTAGAAGGTCAATAACCGGTTGACAGAAGATGTTTATTTTTCAAGGTACATTTCTAAACTTTTACGTTCAGTTGTTCACTGAGAATTTTTTTTTATTTCAGCTCTGTTTCCTTTTCGGTATTATTTAAAACAACACATAAATGAACATTAATTAACGCACACACAACACTTTTGCTGGTTAGAAAACGCTCCCATCTAAGTTTTTTACATGGATGATGGATTTATGAACATAAAATTCTTTACAACTACATATTGTTCTAATAGTAAATAACAGATATACAAGTTGATGAAGGTAATATGTACTGATGACCGACAAAAAAACTTTAAACTCAATTTTCTCTAAATAATTAATAAACAAGCAGACCCTTCAACCACTTCACGTAGCAAAACGTTCGGGCAGTTTGATTTGACATTTTCGTTCGTTCTTCTTTTTTTCTGTATGGCATCACCTACACAACAACACTACAATGTTGCCACCTGCTGGCGTCTTTTTTTATAAGATGATGTTTTATAAGATTATATTCATAAATTATGTCATTTGCTTTTGAAATTACTTCTCCGTATAATTTTCATTCATGCTTTAGGACAAAATTAATATTTTTTAATCGAATTTTCAATTTAATGTTTTGGGGCGAGAAATTTCGACGTTCCAGTTTCAAAACTGGCAATAGCGCAATAGTTCTGGTATTTTCCGAGATGTGCGTGCGATAGAGAGATATAAATTATTTTCTAATATTATAAATTTCCTATTCTAACTCAAAATGCCAAGAACTTCAATCGAACTAACGGACATGGTCTTGTGCTATGGAGCAGCACAGGAAAATGCCCTATACATGGAGCTTGGCTTTACCCGAGATGGAATATTTAATCAGCGAGTTATATAGGAGAAAGAAACCCAACCACGTTAGCCGCTGTACTACAAAAGTTAAAAAGTTGAAACTACAAGACAAAATATGTTTTACCTTATGCATTTTCTAATTACTTTTTTTCTTTCTACATTTAAAACGCCTAGAAAAGTTTCAACATACTTGTGAACCCCCTCGTCCCCCTCTATCATAGGTCACGAGCCGCCACTGTCCAAGATTCGTTTGATATAATTATAGTTTTTTAAAGAATCTCTCATCATCACAGTTTATCGTAAAATTATTTTGAAATAAATTTATTTTAAGAGCAATTGCGAATTAATCTTAAACCAGTTGTATTTGTCAAAGTAACAAATTTTTATTTGTTATTTTGCAAGATACCTTAGCGATAAATACAGGGTGGCCAATTAGTGCGACAAAGCTCAATATCTCTTTTACCGCTAGGGATAGCGGAAAACTTTTTTCACGAAAGTTGTTAAGCGTTAAGAGGTGCAGCTTTTAAAATTATTTTCGACCATACAGGGTGCTCCAAAAGGGCGGTGTGATAAAAATTTAATATTTTTTAAATGGGACACTATGTATATTTTTACATATTTGAATTCACCGTAAAATTCTGTACATAGCACCGTAATTATTTGTACACATTTTTGCAACGTTGCCAAATAGATTGGAAAATTCCTAAAATTTGTGAAAAAACATGGTTCAATGAAATGTGTAATATTTCTTAACTTATAATAATTTGAAATAAAATATTTTTATGTCGGAAAGAGGAATGTTGATAGAAGTCCCCTATGATAACACATATCAATATTTTTATACAGGGTATTTTCTATAGATATGCCAACATTACGAACTTGAAACCTGCGTTTCGTAAGTTTTTTAAATGAAACACCCTGTATATGATTACTTTATCTTGTAGATATTTTAATCCTCTCTAATTTTTATTAAGGTCTTTCTATGCCTATCTCTAGCAATCTTGGTGGTATTTCAATTTTTATTTAAACTCGAGCAAAAAAAGTGGATGCATTTTACCATTGTCCTTTTTCTAGTCACCTATGACAAAATAAAAACAAAATGTTGTAATTTAAAAAAATATATATTTATTCATACGGGAGGATACGACACACAAATATTCAAGCTTGTGGATAATTTCTAAAGTAAATTATTAGCTAATTATTTGTTCATATAGTGACCCTCACTAACTTGAACACATAATTCAATACGTTTTTCAAAAGAATGAGTATGTTTCTACACATTTGGAACTGTTTTCAAAGTATTGCCTAATTATTTGTTCATAGTGACCCCCATTAACTTTAACACATATTCAATACGTTTTTCAAAAGAATGTTTCTAGACATTTGCCGAGTAATACTTTGAAAACAGTTGAAAATGTGTACAGACTTCATTCTTTTAAAAAACGTGATGAATTATGTGTTCAAGGTAATGGGGGTTACTATATGAACAAATAATTAGGTAATAATTTACTTTAGAAATTGTCCACAAGCTTGAATCGCTAAAATATTTTTGTGTCGTATCCTCCCGTATGAATAAATAATTTTTTTTTAAATTACAACATTTTGTTGTTATTTTGTCATAGGTGACTAGAAAAAGGACAATGGTAATATACAACCACTTTTTTTTGCTCGAGTTTAAATAAAAATTGAAATACCACCAAGATTGGTAGAGATAGGCATAGGAAGACCTTAATAAAAATTAGAGAGGATTAAAATATCTACAAGATAAAGTAATCATATACAGGGTGTTTCATTTAAAAAACTTACGAAACTCAGGTCTCAAGTTCGTAATGTTGGCATATCCATAGAAAATACCCTGTATAAAAATATTGATATGTGTTATCATAGGGGACTTCTGTCAACATTCCTCTTTCCGACATAAAAATATTTTATTTCAAATTATTATAAGTTAAGAAATATTACACATTTCATTGAACCATGTTTTTGCACAAATTTTAGGAATTTTCCAATCTATTTGGCAACGTTGCTAAAATGTGTACAAATAATTACGGTGCTATGTACAGAATTTTACGGTGAATTCAAATATGTAAAAATATACATAGTGTCCCATTTAAAAAATATTAAATTTTTATCACATCGCCCTTTTGCAGCACCCTGTATGGTCGAAAATAATTTTAAAAGCTGCACCTCTTAACGCTTAATACCTTTCGTTGAAAAAGTTTTCCGCTATCCCTAGCGGTAAAAGAGATCTTGAGCTTTGTCGCACTAATTGGCGACCCTGTATGTACATTTTTTCATCTGTAGTTTGTGTATCTTTGATAAATCCGGATTTGGACGATGAAACCGGGCGTGTTGAGTCACCGGGATAAAAACCAACGAAAAATAACGAAGTTTGCGCGGGATTAAAACAGCGATTTATTCCCCATTCATACCCACAGATTAAATATTATTTATGACGACAAATGATGCCATTTTACCAATACCAACTATTATTATATCATTGACCTGCGATATTAATATCTCCACGCTTCAAACTTCTAAGATAAATAACCCGATATTGTAATATTCAATTATTATAATTATACCACTTATAAAAGCGTTAAGTTATTCAAGTAATTACACAATTAATTGTAAAACAATGAGCTCATGCCCATTATTTCATTACAACTAATAAATAAATATATCTGCGGCTGTCTTGTACTATGAATGTAGGTATATTTGGTTATATGGGGAAATGTTTTTAATGTCAGAAATTACTCCCTTTGGCAGCGTTGCCAACGGGTCAATGCCAAATTCCTGGAAAACCGTCAGTTATGACCTGGCAATACTAAATCTTGATTTAGTATGTGTTGGGCTTCTTTATTATGTATCCATAGAGTATGCTCGATGTCATTTCCATAACACCCTGTATACAGGGTGTCCCAGAATATGTGGGCAATCTCCCGGATTCAGATACAACACTTAAAAATAACAGGAGAAGTTCTTACAAATTTCTCTTCCTACGACCCCCCCCCCCCCCCCCCTACGGGGAGATACCCATAACGGACGTCCCTGGAAATCGAATTTAATAATTTTTTAGTATGTTTTTTAAATAATTTATTAAGTACTAGGTGTACTTTAATAATTTTTTAGTATAATGGTTAGTAGATGAGGCTCCTTAAAATACGCCCTTTTAAACACATTTGGCTTATTTAGTTTGCACGGGACGGACTAGACGTAATACAAAAATGTTGTTTTTTTGTACAACTTGTATGATGAAGGAACGACAATATTATTTTTGGATACTCTAAACCTTAAGCTGAAAAAAGGGTATGGTTTTTTGCATTAGTTGTTGTTTTATGTTCATAAAATTCCCTCATTGTTGTTATGGTTTTTTTCACATACCGAATTAAATAAGAATATTTATGTGTCAGTTTATGGTAGTGTCTTGAAATTTTCGGTTTTTCTCCTTTGTCTTATTAGTTACTAACTTAGTAATTGAATTTACGTATAATGAATATAAATCATATTGAACAAAAATATCTTTTTTATCGCTTATCCTGGGACACACCGTATTTATCTAAAACTTTTGATTTTACCATTTTATGATAATTTTACAACCAACTTTATAAAATCCATTTCAAATATAACCAAAAACCTCGCCCTTTGTATTTACGGCTAAACAGAAATAATATTGGAATAAAGTAATTGATCGAGTTTATCCGATCTATTATAAACCTAATTGGTATTCCTTTCAAAAATTATAAACGGTTTTCGATGCCAAAATCTTATTAGTATTTTAAAATAAAATAGGTTCGGTGCCGATTAATTGCGTATGTTTTAAATTTTAACCATAAATTAGAAAACAAATTTGTTTAACAATAGATTTCGAATTAATGCCTACAATTAAATCTAATAATATCCAAAACACCAGTCGTAAATATGTAGTTCGTTAATTTTATAAAATAAATAACCATGACGGAATTTATAATTCATTATACTACGAAACAGAAACTTGCTTCTTTTGGCCTGTATTCACTTTCAGCGCGCAAATGAAATAAAACCAGGAAACACCACCCAGATTTTGTAAACACATACAATTTGATTTTTTTTTTGTAGAACAATAACTCGATTATGTAATCGACTAGAAGAAAGGAAGAAATCGAAGCCATAAAATCGGCGGTATGTCAAAAGTTGTAGAAAAAATTGTACTTTTTTAAAAAAGACGCAGAACCGCACTGATTCTAATTGCATATTAATATACAGGGTCCTGCATCTCACCTCCCGTCTTCTACAGCTCAATTATTAATTAAGTTAGGATGTTGATATATAGGAAAATATTTTGGTTTATACAGGGTGTCTCAAAAAACTGTGACGTCATGATTATATATTTTTTTAGATTACATGCCATAATTTTCTTACTTCCTTGGATCCCTCCTGTGGTTACTTACATACCCCTAAAATTTTATTGAAATAGGTGCTGTAATATCCGCAAAAAAAATAAAAACCAGGAAAACTTAGTTTTGCTCCACTGGTTCTAAAAATTAATTAAAAATGGAAATAGTGCATCATTAATAGCCTTGTACAAGGTGCTTATTAAACAAGGTCCAACAATGTTGTTAACCGAGTTTGATTGATACGAATTTTACAGGATGTCCAAAATTTCGTGTGAAACCTTCCAAACTTTAAAGCACTTTATCTTTCTTATTTTCAATTGGAGCCCCTATATATGCCATTCGATGCGGAATTAAAAATCAAACATTTTTTCTTATTCCAACTCTAACACATAGTTATTTGCAGAAAACTAATTTTATCAACTATTCTACACCTATTTTAATGAATAAAAATCGAAGGTGGCTTTGAAAAACAATTTATTGACATTAAAGTATATCACAGTAAAACCATAAATAAAGTACTAAAATTAATAACATACTAGAACACTGTTTTAAATTTTTACATTACTAAAGCCAAAATGGGCTCTTCTCTCTCTTATTCATTAAAATGACTAGAATAGTTGATAAAATTAGTTTTCCGCAAATAACTCTGAATGTGTTACGAATCGCGATAGGGGTGTAATAAAGAAAAACGTTTGATTCTTAATTCCGCATCGAATGGCATAAAAATATCCAGGAGCTCCAATTGAAAATAAGAAAAATAAAGAGCATTAAAGTTTGTAAGGTTTGACACGAAATTTTGGACACTCTGTAAAATATGTATCAATCAAACTTGATGGTGCAAAACTAATTCTTCTTGGTTTTTATTTTTTGTCGCGAATTATACAGCACCGATTTCAATAAAATTTTAGGGGTATGTAAGTAATCACAAGAGGCATCCAATGAAGTAACAAAATATATGGTATGTAATCTAAAAAAATATATCGTCATGACGTAACACTTTTTTGGGACACCCTGTGTCATCGATAATATTTTCCTGAAACGCACCCTAAGATTCAGGTAAAGTCTGAAAAAAAATCCTAACTTAATTAATAACTGATCTGTAGAAGACGGGGATCCGAGATGCAGAACCCTGTATATACAGGGTGTCCGGGAAAATGTGAGAAATCTTCCGGATATGAAGAAAACAAATGAAAAGAGTACTAAAAGTTTTACCTTTTTCGTATAGGCCTCATCTGCGGAGATATTTCAAAGAGCTCCAATGGAATCAAGTTTTTACACTTAATTATTGAACCACCAGGTATATTTTTTTATATGATGTAGAGAGAGAAGACGCTTCAAATTACTATCCAAGCAAGTTTTAGAACTTACCTCACTGGTAAGAGATGATAAGGACTGCTGCAGTGTAAGCTTCCTATCACCATTTACATTTAAAGTATCCTTCTCCTCAATTTCTTCAATAACAACTGAACTTCCATTAGTTCTATCAATGGTACTATTTACTTCTGAGCTATTTTCTTTGCACACAGTAAAACTATTATAAGCCCTTTCGTCAGGACCTTTTACCACGTCATTGAACTGCATATTAGGGGTTATTTTTCCGTTAGTATATTTTACTAAAGTTCCATTGGTATTATTATGAGTAGAAATACTTTCTAAAGGTGGTAAAGAGATTTCACTGTGAATAACCTCCTGCACCTCATTATCAGTTCTGATAACTGAAGGACTGCTTTGATTTTTCCTTTCTGGACTTCTAGTTAAATTGTGAAACAGCTCTATTTCGTTGTGAACCGGTATAGGTGACCTGTCTTGAGCTCGGGTTTGTTTTGAAACTGAAGATCTTCGACTTTTCGGCGTCGGCTCAGTTTCTAAATTTTGTTTGCGATTAGCTGCCATTGGTTCTTTATCCAAATTTTGTATGCGATTGTTTAGTGCTGGTTCGCTGTCTATATGGAGTTGGGTTGTTGATGACTCTTCTGGTTCTTCATCTCGTTGTTTTGTACCTGTAAATGAGATAATAGTAGAGAATGTCATACTGAAAACTTATCGAAATTGTACTAAACTTGGTTGTAACATCACTTATCAGTACCTACTTTAAATTGTCCATATCAGAAAACGAGACACTTATAGAATGTTTATGTACAGTTGTATTCATTGAAAATGGGGACACTAAATTTGTTATAATGTAAATCGGTCTTCATTGATATTGATTTCCTCAAAAGCTTATGGTTGATAATAATAAAGAATCTGAGCTAAAAAACTGAGTAGCTACGTAAAAAAATAGTGCTCACAGATGAACAGTCTCGAATAGTTTTCGCCTTAAATTATATATTCCACGAGTGTCAGTTGTGGAATGAGGCAGTGTTCATTGACTAAATTCGGGTATCTACACCGTTATTAGTTATGTTACGTTGAGTAAAAAATATATGTTATTACAGCAATACTTCTATACATTTATCACATTTAATCAGATTATTTTATTGTTGCGACGCCAATGCTTATTGCTCATAACCTTAAAAATAATAAATCAATTAGAAAAGCCTGATTTACGCAAATATGGCAGAACTAAGTCATAAGACTTGTCCCAATTTTCTATGAATACAACTGTACAGGGTTATCAATTTAGTTTGTCCCACTTTTAAGAGCCTGGAACTTTTTTGTATTTTGAATTAGCGCGTTCATTAAAAAAACAAGATTTTTAGCCAAGTGTTTATGAGGTTTGTCAAAAATGACAGTAGATGTCATATGTGTCACACCGAAAAGCATTTTTGTTTTTTTAAATAGGGACACTCTATATATCACAAGCGCATTAGATGGCGCATTTTCTTCCGATCTCAAAAATATAACACACATATGCATTATTTTCTTCAAGTGAGTAGTAGAAAAACAATTTTATTAATATTGGCATCACTAGAAAATAACAAAAGTTTATAAAATTAATTTAATAACTAGAATTATATAATAAGTATTTCATAATCTATATTGCTCTATATGACCACCGCCATTTTCGATACATTTACGAAACACTTTTACAATTACAATTAATATTTTAGTTTGAATCTGAAGAATGGCGTTTTTAATTCTAATATACAGTTCATTCAACGAATAAGACGGTGTATTATAAACAATATTTTTAATATAACCCCAAAAAATCACAGGGTGTTAGGTCTGGGCTGTTCGGCGGCCATTTTATAGTACCGATTTTCCAATCCATTGGACATATATACAATATCAAACATAAAACACTTTTCCCCCACTATCTCATATTAGTTGGTTTTTACATACAAAATAACTTTTCTATAAAATTCGAAACTATTAATAATGCTGCGAATGACAGACTGAAATATAAATAAAGATAAAATCCATAGCAACCAAAACAGTTGCATAGTTATCTTGATGCTTTTTAACAATAATATATTTTTACATATTTTTGTCAATGATTGATGGAATGAAGAAAATAATGCATATGTGTGCTATATTTTTGAGATCGGAAGATAAGGCGCCATCTAATGCGCTTGTGATATATATAGTGTCCGATTTAAAAATAATAATAATTGCTTTTCGGGGTGCCATATGACACCTACTGTCATTTTTGACAACACTCATTAAAACTTGGCTAAAAATGCTACATCCTGTTTTTTGAATGAACGCGCTAATCAAAATACAAAAAAGTTATAGGCTCTTAAAACTGGGACAAACTAAATTGATAACCCTGTACTTCTGTAATCGAAACCATCTGACATAATGGAACATAATAATATGAAGATGTTAAGTACAAAAAATTTAATTATTCATTTTATGGGAAGTTGCCACCGACCTATAACTATGGACACGTACAACTTTTGGGGTGCGCAGTAAAAAGTTAAATTTGATGAGTGACAAAATGGGTTTGTGCGAACGGTTTACCGGTCATATTTTTAAAGGTTGTTCGTCGATTGTCTTGCGCACAATGTTATCGCCGTCATATAGGCAACCCGGCCGTATTGGTGTCGGTTGGTTGCCAACCAACGACGGCCGTCCAGAATCGAAATCAGTCGTAGGGTCGCGGTTCTTCCACAGGAGCAGATGCGCACGTGCATCCCCAAAACGAATAAAAATATATTAATTTATATTCATTTAATATTATTTATCGTATAAAGTCCGACCCTCCTAATATTTTATCGTACCGTCAAATCAAACTGTATATATCTCTCACCGTGGCGCGTTACGGCCGTCGCGCCAGTCGTCGTTGACGTCGTTGATGACGCATATGCAGTTTCTCTTTAGTGGTGGTGGCGGGGGAAAGCGGGGTTATCGCGATTTTACATGGATTATAAATGGAAGATGTTGGCCCACCCGGCATCGCCCGGTGAGATACCATTGCATCGGTTTAGGTGGCGTGAAGTTTGCTCCTTGAGTTAACTTTTGCTCATTGAGTTGACGTTTCGTCGCTGTGCCGATGTTTCCGGTTACCAGGGTGGGACCCCCCCAAAAATAGCATGATGGAAGCTCCAGGCCCAAAATACTCCGGAGGTAAACTCGCCCCCCATTCGGATCTCCGGGCGGGGGCTGGACTTGGGGCCCCATCACGCGAAGTTCATCAAACAACACCCATTTCCGACAACTTACTGGGATCTAACAACACTCAACGAAGAAATGGTGTGGCACCTGCAGTTGCTAACCAACCCAGAACTAGCAACTTCAAAATTGATTTCTGCAATATTAGAGGGCTTAACACGAACATCAATTCAGTCCACCAGCACTTACAATCTTCTAAGCCTCACGTACTCGCACTGACCGAGACAAAGGTCAGATCGTCAACAAACACCGTCAGCTATTTATACCCTGGATACGATTTCCATTTCCGATTCCGACGCAACTTCGGCGTATGTCTTTTTATTCGAGATGATCTCTGCTGCCAACGAGAACCTACACTGGAACCGAAAGACTTTGATGTAATGTGGTTTAAAATATCAACGCCGAAAATCACCAAGTTTATCTGCTGCCTTTACCGTCCTCCAAGCGATACCCATTACAGAGACCTTTTCTCATCACTAGCCAACACAATCGACTTCTTGCAAACCAACCATCCAAATGCCGAGATTGCTATCTTTGGCGACTTTAACGTCCACAATGTCAACTGGCTTAAATATTCAAATACGGACGATGAGCAAGGCCGCGAGGCCGAATCCTTCGCGATCAGTTCTGGTCTAACTCAACTCGTAGAAGAACCAACGCGGATTCCAGACCGAGCTGGAGATTTTGCTAGTCTTTTGGATCTTTTCTTAACGTCAAATCCCGACATATATACAGTCACCGTACAGCCTCCGTTAGGATCTTCCGATCACAAACTTATTTCAACTCTAAGCGAACTACCAATTAATTCTGAACAACCTCCTAAACCTCGCAAGATATGGCATTACAGATCGGCCAAGTGGGAAGACCTGAAAGAACATTTTCGGACTTTTCCTTGGATGAGCGTATGCTTCTCTTCTGATGATCCATCCGTCTGTGCTGGGGAGGTCTCCGACGTCATTCTAACGAGCATGGAAGCATTTATCCCCTCCTCCCAAAAACGCCCTTCCAACGGCAAGCCCTGGTTTAGCAAGGATTGTGAGCGTGCTGTCAAATCAAAAAATCTGGCTTACCGACAGTGGCGTAAAAACCCTACCACTGAGAATCGTACCATCTTTATTACCGCTCGAAACCAATGTAAGCTAACAATAGATCAAAGCAAAGAAGCCCATAACGTGAGGATCAAAAACAAACTTCTTGACTGTCCAAACGGATCAAGGTCCTTTTGGTCAGTCGCTAAGGCCGTCAGCCAAAATTTTACTAAATCAACTATCCCACCTCTAACACGTCCCGATGGTACAATAGCATCCACAGCCGGAGACAAAGCAAACTTACTTGCTGAACTATTTTCTTCGCATTCCACTGTAGATTTCCAGGGAAGAACACCACCCGACATTCCTGCAGTTGAATCCGAAATGACCGAAATCGTATTTCGTCAGCGTCCCGTCAAACGAATCCTGAAAGGACTCGACGTCAAAAAAGCTACTGGTCCAGACGAAATTCCTATTATAGTTCTCAAGAGATGCGCCGATGAACTAACACCAGTATTTTGTAGACTTTTCAACTTATCCTACAAAAAAGGAATATTTCCATCTTGCTGGAAGACGGCTCGAGTCCAGCCTATTCCAAAGAAAGGTAAGAGAACCCTGCCTAACAACTATCGACCAGTAGCATTGCTTTCAGTTATATCAAAAGTAATGGAGAAAGCTATTAACCAACATCTTCTAAAGTACCTGGAAGGCTTCAACATTATCAGCGATCATCAATATGGTTTTCGGAAGTCCAGATCAACTGGAGATCTTCTAGCCTATGTCACCCATATTTGGAACAACGCAATCGAACATCATGGGGAGTCTCGGGTTGTTGCACTGGATATTTCTAAAGCTTTTGATCGTGTTTGGCATGAGGGGCTTCTAAGTAAACTGCGATCCTATGGTATGCCCAGTCGATTCTGTGCATGGTTGTCTAGCTTTCTTAAGGACCGCTCTCTGCAAGTGGCGATTGACGGATTTCTCTCAGACACCTTCACCATCAATGCCGGTGTTCCTCAAGGGTCCATATTGTCTCCCACTCTCTTCTTGCTCTACATTAACGACCTTCTAGTGAAAACTAAAAATCCGATATTTAGTTTTGCTGACGATAGCACACTTATCTCATCTTTCTCTTTGAATGCACAAACATCGACTGCCGACGCACATCTTCGCAGACAGCATGAAGTATCACGCCTCAACAAAGACCTGGAAGAAATTTTGGCTTGGGGTGATAGTAACCAAGTCGAATTTAACGCTAAAAAGACCCAGGCAGCAGTTTTCTCTAAGAAGGTTAACATTACAGAACCGGAAATAGTCATGGACGGACACGCAATCCCACTGGCTTCATCTATTAATTTGCTGGGCGTCAATCTCGGAGGAAATATGTCTTGGCATAACCACGTTGTGGCAATCGCCAAGGTAGCTTCTCAGAAGCTTGGGGTACTCTTCCGAACCAGAAAGTTGTACACACCTCAACAACTTTTGACACTATACAAGACCCAGATTCGACCATCACTAGAATACTGCTCTCATGTCTGGAGCTCTGCACCCAAACATACTCTTCGGCTGCTGGATTCCATCGAAAGTAGGGCTGTTCGTCTGATCGGAGACCACGAGCTGACGAAGAACCTCGACAGCCTAGAACATCGAAGACAGGTTGGGGATTTGACTCTCTTTTACAGATATTTTCATGGAAGGTGCTCGACTGACCTTGCCCTCTTAATTCCGCCCAGAGCGACGATTAGCAGAAATACACGACGAACCACTGCCGCCCATCCATATGTGGTTAAGCTTAGTACTCCTCGAACTTCATTATATAAGAACTCTTTCACGGTCACGCACCACTCCCAGAGTGCCCTAAAGGATTTTTCCTATAGTGCTTGTGTTTGATCATAAAAAAAAAAAAAAAAAATGGCAAAGTCGCACAATTTTGGAGTGTGCCTTTGTATGTTTGTTCGCGCATATATGTAGTAATTCGAGCGTGGATGTTTCAACATGTTAATATTACATATTTATTAAGTTAAAATGAATAGTTGACGGTGGACTATTTAAAAAATAACTTTAGCTCTTTAACGCAGACCACAAAGGGTAAATCTAGGGACTTTATTAGAAAGTTTAAATATTAAATATACGAAAAAAAATAACTGGATTTGTGGATGCCGCTCAACTAACCCTTTTGTTTTGTTTTTCCTGTTTGTTGTTTGGTCGCGGCGTTGCGGAGCCTGTCTGGACAAACAATGGAATAGAAAATAATCGCCAGAGCATATTTTCTGCCACCTTTACACTTTTACAAATAATTGATACCAATGACCTCGGTGGTCGATGTTTTTCAACATTAAAATGAATAAAAACATTTTTGCGAAATTCTCTGAATGAAGAAAGGCTAACAGCCCTAGCAATGCTATCTATTAAAGAAAAAATGTATAGAGGGTATTCCAAACTTTAGTGAGGCTGTTATTGATAAATTTTCAACAATTAAGAACCGAAGAATGGACGTTACGTTTTTAGCACTATACACTAAAAAAATCCTTTCTTATTTTCCAAAAATTGTGTTTCCTTGTGTAAAATTAAAGAAATTAATAAAAATATGTTATACCGAACGCATTTTCTTATTGCTTTTTTTCTTCCTACGTTTAAAACGCCGAAGAATATAATTATTTGGTCAGAACAATTTATAAAAAATATTTCCTTGTTACTTGTCTACTACTATCATAGGTCACGTTGGATAAATATAAAAAAAGTAATAGAGAATTGTTAGGAAACCCATGAAATATAATACCTGCTTGGGTAAAGTAGAAATTGGATTAGTACCGATTTATTTTCGATTTTTACAATATCAGGGATAGAACATCCTCTATGACAGTAACCAAGTCGAATTTAACGCTAAAAAAACAGGCAGCAGTTTTCTCTCAGAGCCGGATATAGTCATGGACGGACACGCAATCCCACTGGCTTCATCTATCAATTTGCGGGGCGTCAATCTGGGAGGAAATATGTCTTGGCATAACCACGTTGTGGCAATCGCCAAGATAGCTTCTCAGAAACTTGGTGTACTCTTCCGAACCAAAGAGTTGTACACGTCTCAACAACTTTTGACACTATACAAACCCCAGATTCGAGCATCACTGCTCTCATGTCTGGAGCTCTGCACCCAAACATACTCTTCAGCTACTGGATTCCATCGAAAGGAGGGCCATTCGTCTGATTGGAGATCACGAGCTGACGAAGAACCTCGACAGCCTAGGACATCGAAGGTTGGGGATTTGACTCTCTTTTACAGATATTTTCATGGAAATTGCTCGGCTGACCTTGCCCTCTTAATTCCGCCCAGAGCGGCGAATAGCAGAAATACGCGACGAACCACTGCCGTCCATCCATATGTGGTTAAGCTTAGTACTCCTCGAACTTCATTATTTAAGATTTCTTTCATCTGGAACGACCTTCCCGAGGTCGTTTTTCCCTACGAATTTAGCCTCCAACGATTCAAAACCAACGTGATTCGCTTTTTGCGCACACGCGCCACTCCTAGAGTGCCCTAAGGGATCTTTCCTATAGTGTATAGTGTTAAAAAAATTTTAATAATAATTTGAATAGTGTTTCCAGCAAATTTTATGTATCTTATGATATCTATAAATATTGAGGTTAGCTTATTATTTTTATTATTTTCTTGGAATGATGTATGTATTTATTTAAAGTTCAGAATAGCTTAATTCTGTTTTTAGGTATATTAATCTAATTTAAAAATCAGAAACTATAAAGTTTTATACACGATACATACTAATTAGCGTAGGGAAATCGGAGTAAAGCTATAGTTATTTGTTTACGACCAGGTAAGTAAGTTAAAATCGTATATTGAAAATATGGATTTATTTCACTCTATGTTGCCTCCAAAATTGCCCCGGCATATGGAAAAAAACGCATCTTTTTACAAAGAATTATAATTAAAAAATCCCTTTGTTTTAATAATTCTTATCATATATTTTTTGTAGTTATAAGTTCAATATATGTCAGGGTCAATGTCAGGCGGCCAGGCCACGTTTTGTCACTCGCATCTCGCGACAGGGAGTCATAGCGGGTGCACTGTCACTACGCATGCGTAAGAATATTCATTCGAGTGTAAGTCGACGTCGGTAATCTTTGGCATATTACGTACTAACCGGCATCCAGGCCGGAGTGTGTTAGCCCATTATAGTGATAAGTGATAACCAACCGTCACAAAAATGATTAAAAATCTCGTAAATTGAAATCGACGAAATGTTTTGCATTTAGTTATTCGCGGGCCGATATATAAGTTCAAAATTAAACAGCTTAATTTTACTTGGTAAAAGTATTTATTAAACTGTTTAACACCACTTATGATAGAAATAAAAATATAAAGAAGTTACTGCCAGGGCTGCAATCAACCATTTATTTGACGAGCCGGCGACTGGCTTCTTTACAGTCCAATCAAGTACTACACCGCCAGGGCGGCATTGATCTAATTATTTTACGAACCGTCGTCTTTATATCTGCTCGCAAACAACAATATATTATAGAATCTTTAAGAGAATTTTTATTTGCATGGGAATTGGATCAGAGAATAAAATATCAACTCCAAAATAAATCAATAAAAACTTTATTCTCGTTAAATTATTTTACTTCAAGTGAGGATCTATACAAACAATATCCTTTTTAACAGTTACCCAGTTCAAATTTCTTGAACAAAGTAAACTAATACATTGTGTACAAACTAATCTGCTGAAATTATTGCTGCAAACTTTTCCTTTTCCGGCCCAGTTAATGGTAAATGTCCTAGATCATTAGTATGGCCTATATGAGTTTTTCGTTAATTTTGTTGCTGCCTTGGATTTTTAAATGCCTGATGTTATTTCCTTTTGTACGTGCCTGATCGATGCCAAATATAATTCGAAACTATGGAATGTTGAGAATAGCATGATCCTTCCCATTTTACAAAATAACTTCTATCCTTATGCTCCATTTCTAATTTCCAAGTTTCAAACTCGGCCATTGTGGAAAATTCAAAATTTTGGCACTCCATCTTGATATCATGGATCTTTTCCAAATGATCAATCAAATTAGCTTTTTTTGCCTCTTCGCATTGACATAAACAACACTTAAACGCTGAATTTGGTTTAATGACTACAGATCCATTCAGGGACTCATGGGTTTTTTTATGAAATGTCAAGTGTTTCAAGTACGAAAACTGCTTGTGGCACTCCATGCATTTATAATTGTAAGTTTTCAAAACCACATCATTGCCAGAATGAATGTTTTTTAAATGTCTTTTTAAACTAGAATGTCTAGAAAAGGTCTTATTACATTTGTAACATTTTATAACTTGTTGTTCCATTATTAAAACTAATTTTAACTAACACAGACAAAATAAAACAAACCCGAACAAACTCGAGTCGAATAACTAAGGTTATGTTATTTTTTCGGCGGGATAATCAAACTCACTCGAGACGATTGAGACGTATGTGCTTACTTGCGTCACATGAATATCCGTACTGTCAGTGCACCCGCTATGACTCCCTGTCGCGAGATGCGAGTCGTTTTGTCCTTCTTTGCTTAGACCGATCTAGATCCATACATTCCCATACATAAACACAGGATAACGATACACGCATTTCCGTTTCTTGTGTTCATTACTCGGCGCTTCTTCTCTAGGGACATCATTGATTTTACTTGGCGGCACAACCTTAAAGATTTCTTAAACAAATTTATGCTTTCCGGTTCTGCTTTTTCCTATATCGTCACAGCGTCTTATGCAAAATATTAACTTCGTATTTTAGCTTCATTAAAATAATCAATTTTATGAATAAATCTGCATAAAATGGATGAAACGGTAGAAGGCATTTATCAGATCGTAACTCAGATTGAAGCGTTTTTACTAGCTATTTTACAGGGGGCGGCTAATTAATTATTCTTGGTCTTAAAATAGCACATTCTTTATTCAATCTTGAAGAGTGAAAGGTATAGTAGAAAAAGCCGAGAATAAAATGATTTGTTATACTTTCCTGGAAAATTTGTTGAACAAAATACAGAGGAACAAGACCGTGTTCTTTTTCCTCTAGGAACTCTGTTACAAGAGGATTTTAATTATAATACAAATAATAAAACAGAAAGCCCTCAATTACTAAATTCGGTTAATTTTATTAACCCAAACCGAAGATATCATCATTTAAAAAATAAATGTTTGCCCTTCCTCCACTACTTTATTTGGTGAGCTAGAGAAAAACATTCCGGATAAAAATTATGTAGAATTTTCCACAGATTTCAATGAAAATTTCGCACTAACATTCTTCAGCCAATCAGGAGCTCGCTTTTTGTTCCGTTACCACGGCAACTACGAAAATTTCCGGAAATTTTTCTCCTCCTCGAGGCAGCAGGATTATTACAATAGAAATTTTTGGACGTTTGTGTATGTGAATGACATTTTGTCTCTTCGACAAAGTATTCAATGCATGCTGACACACCTTCTCCACCCCTCCACGCTAATTCATGAGAAACAATTGCGCTGAAGACCATCTGGACAATCTTCATTCTGCGTCACATAAGACCGATGCACTAAGCTTTCGTTTCGATGGATCTTGTGTAGTCCCGTGCTACTCGTGCAGTTCCAAACTCCACCTCAGAAAATGGATCAAATTTAACCTTGAACTTTTCGTAAAACATTACCTGGAGCTATTCCTATTATAGTTCTCAAGAGATGTGCCGATGAACTAACACTAGTATTTTGTAGACTTTTCAACTTATCCTACAAAAAAGGAATATTTCCATCTTGCTGGAAGACGGCGCGAGTCCAGCCTATTCCAAAGAAAGGTAAGAGAAACCTAACAACTATCGACCAGTCGCATTGCTTTCAGTTATATCAAAAGTAATGGAGAACGCTATTAACCAACATCTTCTAAAGTACCTGGAAGGCTCCAACATTATCAGCGATCATCAATATGGTTTTCGGAAGTCCAAATCAACTGGAGATCTTCTAGCCTATGTCACCCATATTTGGAACAACGCAATCGAACATCATGGGGAGTCTCGGGTTGTGGCACTGGATATTTCTAAAGCTTTTGATCGTGTTTGGCATGAGGGGCTTCTAAGTAAACTGCGATCCTATGGTATGCCCAGTCGATTATGTGCATGGTTGTCTAGCTTTCTTAAGGACCGCTCTCTGCAAGTGGCGATTGACGGATTTCTCTCAGACACCTTTATCATCAATGCCGGTGTTCCTCAAGGGTCCATATTGTCTCCCACTCTCTTCTTACTCTACATTAACGACCCTCTAGTGAAAACTAAAAATCCTATATTTAGTTTTGCTGACGATAGCACACTTATCTCATCTTTCTCTTTGAATGCGCAAACATCGGCTGCCGACGCATATCTTCGCAGACAGCATGAAGTATCACCCCTCAACAAAGACCTGGAAGAAATTTTGGCTTGGGTGACAGTAACCAAGTCGAATTTAATGCTAAAAAACCCAGGCAGCAGTTTTCTCTAAAAAGGTTAACATTACAGAACCGGAAATAGTTATGGCTGGACTCGCAATCCCACTGGCTTCATCTATTAATTTGCTGGGCGTCAATCTGGGAGGAAATATGTCTTGGCATAACCACGTTGTGGCAATCGCCAAGATAGTTTCTCAGAAGCTTGGGGTACTCTTCCGAACCAGAAACTTGTACACACCTCAACAACTTTTGACACTATACAAAGCCCAGATTCGACCATCACTAGAATACTGCTCTCATGTCTGGAGCTCTGCACCCAAACATACTCTTCGGCTACTGGATTCCATCGAAAGGAGGGCTATTCGTCTGATCGGAGACCACGAGCTGACGAAGGACCTCGACAGCCTAGAACATCGAAGGTTGGGGATTTGACTCTCTTTTACAGATATTTTCATGGAAAGTGCTCGGCTGACCTTGCCCTCTTAATTCCGCCCAGAGCGACGAATAGCAGAAATACACGACGAACCACTGCCGCCTATCCATATGTGGTTAAGCTTCATTATTTAATAATTCTTTCATCTGGAGGACTTCATCCTTGTGGAACGACCTTCCCGAGGTCGTTTTCCCAACGAATATAACCTCCAACGATTCAAAACCAACGTGAATCGCTTTTTGCGCACACGCACCACTCCCAGAGTGCCCTAAAGGATTTTTCCTATAGTGCTTGTGTTTGATGAAAAAAAAAAGCTGTTTAACAGTAGAGTTCCACTTTCCACACCATCACTTTTACAACGCTTTCTTTGTATTCATCTGAATTTTTCTTTTTCATATTAAACGCATAATCCTCTAAAACACTGACCAATTCTTCAACAGATGTTGACTCTTCAAATACATTATAAGACTTTTGATCGTAGAATTCTAAAAATTGTCTCCAAACACTGTCCTTTGATCTCGAACATCTCGAAAAATGCTATGCCCTTCAAAACACTACAGATACGTACATATAAACAGCAAGCGACATGACAACATAACTGACAAGTCAATCTTTTTCATTGACAAGCAAACCCTTCTTTTCATATTTTAAAACCATTAACATAAAATATCACGTAATCCTCATTTTTTCTATCTTCAAATTAATAATTTATTGCGAAATTTTCTTACCGAATCTCCCTCGTTCTTGGATTAATATACGGAAATTTTCCTTACACGATTTTTTTGAGATAATTATCACTCGTCATCGACACGAGATAATTTTCAAAAAATCGTGTGGTCGAAAAATTTCCGAAATAATTCAAGTACTAGGGAGATTATAAGTGAAAATATTTTAAATTTCTAATTTGTAATTGGTATTATGCCCTCTAGCGACCAACCTAGTAACTTAAAAATTATTTCCAACTATTTATTTTTATAAATGGTTTCCGAAATACAGTCGGCGTCCTCTCTTAGTAGGTCACCCGATACAACTAAAATAATTGTACTATACCTGTTGGATCCCTGTTGGACGTAATTTCTTTTTGAATTTGTCGCACAGTCTTTTTTCTCAACGGTATTTTGGAAGAGCTGCTTGTAAGGTTGGGTGCAGATTTGTAGTGGGACTTAGAAGATTTCGGATACGGTAGACTTTTCTTTGGAGTGGATGGCAAGGAGGATATCCTGACTAAAAAATAAATTAACAGCTAGGAACTTTTCATGCATCAATAACTCATGAATTACTTAATTAGATTTCAACTATGTATTAAAATAAGGGGAAGCATATTGAAATTGGCCAGGTGGGCGATGACAATACTGCCGTCGTAATAAAAAGTGCCGTATCTGCATTTTTTCAAAAATTTACTTGTTCAATTTCTGGGTTCCAGGCGTGTCCTAAATCGATTTTTTTTATGTTAAAATGCCGTATCTGCATCCTAAGTCTACTGAAATCCACATACGTTTTTAAAAAACCTTAACTGACAAATGTTTCTTATATGACCGTATCTGCCATGTTCCGAAATCTACTTTACATTTTATTAAATTTTTCTAAAGCAATTCATCGCTTAAAAACACCTATCGCGACTTATCAGCTTTAAAAACCGTAACTACTTTAGTGCTAAGTAGTTACGGTTTTTTAACCTATAACTATATTCTCGATCTAGCATTTTTTACAATTATTTGGTTAGTCACGATTTAACCACCGAGAGAATAACATCTTATTGAGCACGTCCATCTGCACAGCGGGGCGCAAGAATGAAGAACTTATTAGTGCTTTCTTCCAGTTTTTTATTCACCATCGTGATCAGAAGAATATTGTACTGTGGCTTGACAATTGCACTGGTCAGAACAAGAATTGGGAATTATTTTCATTTCTTGTATATTTAATAAACTCGAGTCATGTTAGCACGGAAACAATTTCTTTGAAATATTTTGAACCCGGTCACACCTTCATGGCTGCGGATAGTTTCCACCATCAAGTGGAAACCTCGTTGAAAAAATAGAATAAGACGACATATGACTTTCAAAATTTTGAAAATGCTGTATCACGTGCAACCTCAGGGAAAGCAGTAATAAACCAATGCAATTTTCTGATTTTTATAACTGGAAAGATCATTCTTCCAAAGCTACTTTAAACAAATTAAGACCTAAAGTCTATGTCTCTAATCTTGTGGAAGTTGTAGCACAGCGAGGTTCCCTTCAGTTGGAATATAAAAACGATTTTTCCTGGAGTGGCTTCTGCAAGCACCAAATTACTACTAATAACTTAGAATACCGTAACTGTTTTTCTTTGCAGATACGGTTATTTCCATTGTTTGAGTTACTCTACAAATTGTGTTATGGTAGCCTTAAATGCAGTAAGTGCGCTATTAACGAAAAAATATGCATTTAGAGTTTTAAAATTATTTCCATCACTTTTTGAATGTAAAATTTCATAGATATAAATTATTTGTGAACTTTTTAATATATTATATAAAACAACAAGATCAATACACGATTATATCGTTTTCTCAAAATGACAATTTTGCAGATATGGCACTCTTTGTCACAACGGCAGAATAGTTTCGTCCTTATTAAGACTTGACATTACACCTATTAATTTGCTGGGCGTCAATCTGGGAGTAAATGTCTCGGCACAACCACGTCGCGGCAATCGCCGGGTCAGCTTCACAGAAACTTGGCGTACTTTTCCAAACTAAAAAGTTGTATACACCTCAACAACTTTTGACACTCTACAAAGGCCAGATTCGACCGAACTGCTAGAATACTGCTTTCCTGCCTGGAGGTGTGCACACAAGGATACTCTTCGGCTGCTGGATTCCATCGAAAGGAGGAAACGGCATGATCGGAGACCACGAGCTGACGAAGAACCTCGACAGCCTAGATCAGCGTTTCTCAAACATTTTTTACTGGTTCGCGGACCCCTAAATAATTTCTCGCGGACCCACAAGACTTTATAATATTTCCGCCAATAAAGGAGATATAGGGGAACCCATTGGTAAGCCTTCTACTTGCAAGAGAATTGGAGGAAATATTTATGTCGCATTTCGAAGACTTAATTTTTAATACTAACAACAATTTAAAAAATCATGTTGTCTATTGGACTAGATATGTTCACGATATATTTTGCATTTGAAACAGCACGGAACGTAAACTAAACCAATTTCTACTTTTTTTTTAAATCTTTAAACACAAATATTTAACTCACAATGGAATTAGAAAATAATAATGAACTAAATTTCTTGGATATTAATATAAAGAAAATTGATAATAAATTCCAATACAATATATACAGGAAACCTACCACCACAGATACGGTCATTCATATCAATTCCCAGCAGTCATGGAAAATAAAAATGTCACCCTTCCATAGCCTCACACACTGGCTGTTAAATTTCCCTTTAAACTCAACAGACTATAAACAGGAATTATATATAATCAAACAGATAGCCAAGAAAAATGGCTATAGTGAGACTATAATAGATAACATGATTAAAAATAAAAAAAAAACCTAAAATACGTATGAAACATTTTTACAGTGTTAATGACTAAACACCAAAACATTATAGATTTATAAATTATGTACCTACATTAAATAATAAAGTCTCAATAGCCTAGGTTGCAACACAGTGGTGGTGAATAAATGTAGTTTAGGATCTATGTTGGTGAATAATAAAGACAAAATAGGTAAACTTAACAAATCTCGGGTATATAGGATTAAATGTAAAGATTGTGAAGCTGTCTATGTTGGGCAAACCGATAGGAACATCAAGACAAGGTTGAGAGAACATCGCAATTCTATTATGAATAACATAAAAAATTCCGGAATCTCCACACATTGTATAGAAAACAACCATTTTATAGATACGGACAACATTAAACTATTACATAACGAAAGAAAAGGCCAACGTTTAGATCTTCTAGTACAGTACAACATTAAAAAGTCTATAAAAAATTATCCCCTCACAACTAATGATCAACAAATTTCGTAAACACGCCCCCTTGATAGACAGCTTTCTCAAGTCTATCTACACTAATCTGGAGAAGAACCCTAATTCGTAGGCAATAAAAAAGTTTATTAGTGACTATAAAGACCCGTAAATAATTTTTAAGTTTAGTATTCATCTTGCAATGCTCTTGAAAAAGGTCTAAAAAGCCGAAACATTTAGAGTAATCCTCTCAATATATTGAAACATTTAAGAGCAAATTTCTTCTTATTTAAAGATTGTTTCACGAAAAATGTATATAACTTAATGACTGCAGTAAAAGTACCTGTGGCGATCCCATTATTTATGACCGTTTGTTATTATTATGTGGAAAGAACTGGATTGTAATAATTATAATTAAATATAGGCACATCAGGTAGGTTAGGTTGCTTAATTTATATTTAAATATCTTTTTGTGGTAAAATTTGTTAGTTTTTATTTCTTGCTGGAAGAGTTTAGTTGTATTACCAATATTATTTTGCCAAACGTATAAAAAAACAGTATGTGGCGTCCATGGAAAAACATTGATGGTGCTTCCTCTAGTGTTGCAGTGAAGAAAATGCATTTATCTCTCGATGCTACGGAAATTGTAAAAAGAGTATATTATTATACTTCTTTACTCAACAGAGGACTTTATGCTAATGCTGCTGCGACTGAAACGTCTGATTTGACTAAGATACCTCTGACTACAGTGAAAAGAATCGCTTCAAATCCTATTAAATCTAGAAAGAAGCGTAAAGATGCCGGTTTCACCAAATGTTTAGACAAGCGACAAGGACTTGATAAGGCGAAAAATCTACACCATGTACCGGGTGTCCCACTAAGAATGGCTCTCGGCCGTATCTCTGAAAGTGTTAGTCGTATGGCTCGCGGAAAAAGTTTTTAATAGGAAAAGTGATCATAAGAAATTGCTGGAAATTATTTTCAAGTTTCTCAGTCGAGCGCTAGAGGGCGCAACCGTAACGGTAAATCCGTAAAGCTTAGTTTTTTCAAAAGTTGCCGCGTTAAGGTATATTGAAAATAGCATTTTCGTATACTTTAAGGTTTTATGAAGAAAATTTACTTATAACATATTTTTGTCACTTTTAAAATAAAGTGGTAAAAGGTTGAACATTATTTTAAATAAATGCCTACAACTCCGGGTTGGCTCAACAGAATTTAGTGAACTTTATTTTCTTAAAAAGAGGTTCCCTTACTCTATACTTTACTGTATAAACTATGACAATATGACTTTTAAAGTAGGCGCTAGAGGGAGCTATTTTACAACTTAACAAACATTGCGCATTTTTTCAAAAATTTTAAATACAACAGTATATTTAATTTTACTTCATCACAAAGATTAATAAATGCCTAAAAAACTGGCGAAAACCACATCTTGATATCTTTTGTCAAACCGGAGATATTAACAATAACAAAAATAAACACGGAAAAATATGATTATATTTAAGTTTCAACGGTACAGGTTTTTTCAAAAGTCAAATAAAAACGTTGACGTGAAAGCACCTAATTTTAAATTATATTTTGTTTTTCCAAGGCCTATTTGACTTTTGAAAAACCTGTTCCGTTGAAACTTAAATATAATCATATTTTTCCGTGTTTATTTTTGTTCTTGTTAATATCTCCGGTTTGAAAAAGATATCAAGTTGTGGTTTTCGCCAGTTTTTTAGGCTTTTATTAATCTTTGTGATGA
Source organism: Barypeithes pellucidus (assembly GCA_963991005.1). Classification (NCBI taxonomy): domain Eukaryota; kingdom Metazoa; phylum Arthropoda; class Insecta; order Coleoptera; family Curculionidae; genus Barypeithes; species Barypeithes pellucidus. The sequence continues at coordinate 53,897,672 of OZ022560.1, forward strand.
AGTAAAATTAAATATACTGTTGTATTTAAAATTTTTGAAAAAATGCGCAATGTTTGTTAAGTTGTAAAATAGCTCCCTCTAGCGCCTACTTTAAAAGTCATATTGTCATAGTTTATACAGTAAAGTATAGAGTAAGGGAACCTCTTTTTAAGAAAACAAAGTTCACTAAATTCTGTTGAGCCAACCCGGAGTTGTAGGCATTTATTTAAAATAATGTTCAACCTTCCCCCACCACTTTATTTTAAAAGTGACAAAAATATGTTATAAGTAAATTTTCTTCATAAAACCTTAAAGTATACGAAAATGCTATTTTCAATATACCTTAACGCGGCAACTTTTGAAAAAACTAAGCTTTACGGATTTACCGTTACGGTGGCGCCCTCTAGCGCTCGACTGAGAAACTTGAAAATAATTTCCAGCAATTTCTTATGATCACTTTTCATATTAAAAAATTTTTCCGCAAGCCATACGACTAACACTTTCAGAGATACGGCCGAGAGCCATTCTTAGTGGGACACCCGGTACGAAGAGCAACGCGTCCCTACATTAGATTCTCTGAAGCAACGGCTCACCAATGATGAAACCCAAATAAGTTGTAGCCGCACTAGCGTTTGGAGAGAGACAGAATTATCTATAGAATGACATTATAAATGTAAATAAATATGACTAGTAATATTTAAAAAAAATGTTATTTCATTTGATTACATTAATATAATCATATCATTACTTGTTTTCCTTAGTCCGTCCCTTCATACTTCATTTGTTTATTGCCAAGCCCTTGTCGACACAATGGGACCGACCCAGGAAATCATTAAGTCGTATCCAAATTTCGTGAAACGAACTCTACATTAAATGATTCAAAACCAATGTGAGTCGCTTTATTCGCATATGCACCACTCCCAGAATGCTTTGAAATATTTTTCCTATAACGCCAGTGCTTGATCACAAAAAACATACTTATATAACTTGAGCAATTCCGTTTCCTGTGTAGTTTAATGTTAAAATCGGTAAGTACACTTGCCCGCTAGCCGCTATCTTGTTTTCCAATTTATTATTATAGGCATTATAAAACATATTCCTTTATACTTTTAAGCACTTGTTTTTTAAGGAAACCTTCTCCTCCTTTATCAAAACGACATGTGGAAGAGGATATTGATACCTCGTTTGAAGGGGAATAGAAATTATTTTCTAATTCGTTCGCATTACCTGGAATAAGGCTCCTTCGGGTAGTAATGGAAATGGCATCTGTTACAGTAATCTTTATAGTGGAACTGTCGTCATCGCCATCATCAGCTTGATGACTGCTATCACTTTCTGGAGTTCGTAATTTGAACGACGCACCCCCGAATCGCACTTTCCTGGGAGTTTTCGGCGATCGTTTGGTTTCATCGTAAAAATCGCTTTCACTATCATCGTCTAAAATTTTGATTACACCTTGTTTTCTAAAAAAAAAAATAAAGATTAACAATGTTAATTCCTAAAATAATATCCTGGAGTTTCGAAGCAGTTACCAATTTTATTATACAGATGAATTTTTTTTCTAGGACACATTACAACTCAGGTTACTATATGTTAGGTTATGTATACGTGTAATACTAGAAGTCGATTTGGCATCCAGCAAAACGATCATATATAAAATTTCATTAAATTGACCTAACCAATAGCGTGCGTATGACCAATTTTATTTTAATTGTTTTTAAGAATATTAACATATAAAATACGCGCGATGAGAAAAAAGCTAATTATAGTATTTGCATAAAATAAATAAGGAATTCCCAAATTTTAAAAGCTTTTCGAGCAGAGCCGGACCAGGTATACATATTCAATTTATACCTATGCCTGATGCATAGATAAATACAAAGTGATTTTTAATAATTTTATTCTTTAGTGGTTTTCCGGCGAGTAATTTTTAGTTAGGCTTATTAGTGGTAGAATGTGGCGTCCTTGGAATTGTGCTGATAGGGGGGCATCTTCAAGTGTCATTTTTAAAAGAAAGCATTTATCTACCGATGCCAAACTAATAATTAAAAATGTGTATCAATCGTTGTTGAGTAGAAATTTTAATTCGATGGATGCTTTAGCAGAGACGTCTACTTTGACAAAAAGTCCTTTATCTTCGGTTGGAGACATAGTACTTAAACCTGTTAATCCTAGAAAAAATCGGAGTGATTCTGGCACATTTAGAAGCATTGACGAAAATGACATGGATTTATTAAGAAGACTGATTTACCAAATGTATGAGGCACAAACTGCACCCACTTTGATTTCCCTCAAAGAGCGGCTGATTAAAGACGAAACAAATATCTCTTATAGCCTTTCAAGCCTTAAGAAAATATTGTGTAAAATGGGTTTTAAATACCGAAGCATTGATAAAAGACAAACGTTAATGGAATCTCGACGCTTACAGGAATGGAATCTTAAATATTTAACAGCTGTTAATCAATTTAGATCAATTTACTATTCGTGTTACGCCCCCTAGCGGCCGGCCTACAAACTTGCAAATAATTTCCAGCAATTTCTCTTGGCAACTTTTCCGATAAATATTTTTTCCGAAAGCTGTACGGTGAACGGGTACCGAGATATAGCCGCTTACCTCGCTTAGTTGGCCACCCTGTACATAAGACATCTAATAATAATTGATTCTTGCAATGTGAAAGATTATAAAAGATTCAAAAAGATATAAACAAGAAAATTTAAATCAATCGGTCATGTGAACAAAATATTTTATATTTTTGTCACTGGCGTTCTAACGAATTTATGCTTGTCGATTATTTTCTAATTTATCACATTGCAAATTTAATTTTATAGAAGAAAATACAGTGCGCCTTTGTTTCTAACCTATGATATTTTTTTAGTTGAAGCATTTAAACAGTCAATATTTTTGGTAATTAAATTCTTCTTTAGATTTAGATGTAAATATTTTTAAAAAGAAATAAAAATAAAATAGCTAATACGCATGTCACTGGTTGTGTTAATTTATTGAAATTTTGTATTTCTTCCAAGCATAGGCGTGCTAAATTCATTTCGTATTGCCGTTACCTATCAAATACTAACAGCAAAATACATTATTAAAACCATAAAAGGTTTTCGCCCTGCCATTGGTGTGGCGCACGCCAAATTACAGTGTGCACTTTATCCATCAATCGATATCTCTTGCGTTGACCAATCACGAACCGGTGTCGTCACTTTCGACGACGAATTGTCGCTGTGATGTCAAATTTACCATTTAAAAAATGTGTCAAAAATACAATGTGTTTTTAAACCAAAATTAAGGACGTTATTCTTGGGTCCCATTTTCAGAAAAAAATTCATATGAACATATGTTCTAAACGTCTTAACTTTTGAGATACGGAGTGTTAAAGATTCACGTTTTTTAATAATTTGTTAAGGTTAATGTCTTAATTATATGACAACTAGACAAGGTGTACAACTGTCAAAAGTGTTTATGTTTATAAAACAAAATCTGTTTCTTACCTACTAGATTCTTTTTAATTTTTGTTAATACCTAATTTCATAACAGAGTGCAAATGAATGAATTCATTTTTATACGAGAACTGTACGTTAAGCGATAAACAATCAAGGGAAGATATTTGTTCAGCAAGGAATGAGAATTTCAAAAATAATTTTTATTTAGAAAAAGAAGTGGCGTATCATTTTGTTCTTCAAAAATATCGAGGGCAATTCCCGCACGAATGCCACTGGTCGGAATAAAAAAAACATGTTATACATCATAAAATGCCTCTTGATGCATAGAAAGTGTGTACAAAATTTCACAAAAATATCTAGAGCAGTATCACAGATATTAATAAAAAGGAGATTTTTTTGAAAATCTTTAACACCCTGTATATCAAAAGTTAAGAAGTTTAGGACATATGTTCATAGGAAGTGTTTTTCTGAAAATGGACCCAAGAATAACCTCTTTAAATATTGGCATGTTATTAAGAACACCCTGTATATCATTAACTTAATTCTACCAAATATTCCTTAATATATAATAATCTTGCAATAAAACAATTAATACGAATATAAAATATACGTTCTATCCTAGTCTTCATTTATAAGGTAATTTAAATTCGGTATTTTACCAATAATTTTAATTAATAACCTGACAATCTCGCTTCTAGGTTTTTATTTTTTGCCCGCATTCTTTTCACTATTTCAGACTAATGTGCCAAAAAATACGGGTGATTCCGACTCTGGATACGCATTTTGTTTGAGCAAGTTAGGTTGCCCAAGAAGCAACATAATATAATGGTGAAATGATTATAACACATTACCTCGCCTAGATTATACATATGCATTGTAAACTACCAATCCCATAATACATTCATAAAACTCTCGGAAAGTGAAGCTGTGATTGTGTAAAATGTTATTGAAACTCAGTAATGGGTAGAAGAGAGAACTACATGTGTGTTGGCTGAATGGCAACAATGTTGAGGTCTGGCTATATCAGATGGTTAAATATTAAAAGATTACCATACTTACCGATGAAATGATAAGTCTTTATTTAAATGATCAACTCTTTTACAAACTACTCATCAATACACCATGATTGTTTATAATAAAGACGATCGCTTTTTCATCAATAATCACAGAAAACACACATATCAACCAAAATATATAAGCAATCCGTTAGATCAAAGCGCCAACGTTGTAATGTTTACGAGATTAGTATTCATTCATATCTTGGGTCCGAATTGTAGCGCACATGTAGCGCAGTTGTAAAATAGAAATAGATATTGCCAGAGTGCAGTTAGATTAGTTCAAGATTTGTATGATACTTTTAAATATAATAATATTTGTTTAAAGAATCTCTCATCGCATTTTCACAGTTTATAGTAAAATTATTGGGAAATAAATTTATTTTAAGAGCAATTGCGGATTAACCTTAAATCAGTTGTAATTGTCAAATTTACAAATTTTTAATTGGGATTTTACAAGATACCTTTGCGATAAATATGTCAATCTGGCTATGCTGTAATAATGACCGAGAGAGGTGGGAAAGACCGTTTGTATTCATTGCATAGGCTAGAACTGTACATTTTTCTATCTGTAGTTTGTAATATCTGTGAGATTATACGAGTACGTGGTAAAAAATATAGTAAAATTCTTAAAAAATTAAAATTGCATTCTTACCTACTATCCTCTTCACTTTCAATTGTTCCACTAATAACACTATTCGGTCTACTTTCTTCATGTATTTTCATAGTAATATTTGGCCCAGTCCTTAACGTAATTTCTGTTTCCAAAATGACTTTATCCTCGATAGTTTCTTGCGGATTCCACATGGATCGGTCCTCCATCGCTTCATCTCCACTGTAAACTACAGGAAAACTATACATATCGCACATTTTTCTTCGCAATGTCCTGTATTAGTACATGATCTGTAAATAACGGAGAAAAGTGTAAAGTGAAATCGCTCGTATATTTAAATCGTTCGAGTATAAAGTACTCGATTATTAAAATCATCGTTTTTTTTCCAAAACTAGATTATGGTATTAAATGGAAAAATAAATGTCTGTCTAAACCACAACTATAGAATTTGTGCCGTTCTCCTTTCGTCAGACTCATCGTCATACGAGTTTCCCGTAGGCGTGGGTAACACTGTGTTGAATGACATTATTGTATTGACTCCTGCTTGGGTGTCACAACTGTTGAAACAACAGTGTTGCTGTCTCATATGATACAATGACACTTTTATGACACGCTCCCGGTGGGTGGTGCGACGTTTCATGATAAGATTGTGATTGTATCAGAACGAGAACTGCAACAGACCGATGATAAGAAGAGATGGGGATTTACAGATAGAATCCCGATCTCTTTTTTGTTGTGTTTATGTTCGTAATAACCAGTGGCGGCTCGTGACCTATGATAGAGAGGGTTCACAAGTATCGTGAAATTATTTTAAACAACAGCTGTATCTCCCTCCAACTGAGCATTGATATGAGCTTGAGTGTCTAAATTTTTTTAAATTTTTTTAAATGTTTTGTGTTAAGTGCCCCAAGTCGGCTATTCCATTTTTTGTCCAGGCAGGTTCCGCAAGGCCGCGACCAAACAACAAACAGGAAAAAAAACGGTTACTTGTGCTTCATCCACAAATCCAGTTATTTTTTTCGTATATTTAATTTTTAAGCTTTCTAATAAAGTCCCTAGATTTATCCTTGGTGGTCTGCGTTAAATTAATTTCGGGTTTAGGTCTTCCCGCATTCTTCACTTCAATTTTTTTCTCTAAACTCAAACTAAAGTTATTTTTTAAATTGTCCACCGTGAAACTATTCATTTTAACTTAATAAATATATAATATTAAAATATTAAAACATACACGCTCGAATTTCTAAATACATGCAAAAACAGACAACAGCGCGGCGCACATTAAAATTGTGCGCCTTTTCCATATTAAATCGCCATAGTCACGCTATCCCCCGCTGTCCTCCGCCACCTGTTACTACGGAAAAACTGCATTATGCCATTCGCGTCATTATCCTTCCTGAGTTGCCGGATGAATCGGGACCTTATAATATACAGGGTGCCCCAAGTAAAGTGGCCTATTAGAAGTATCTCGAGAACTAAATGAGATTTTATTTTGAAAATTTGGCTGTGGCTATAAGAGCCGGTTTTCTACATTTCTAAAATATTTTGGATGATGCGGTGTTGCCGGATCATACCGAAAGTGGTAGCAACTTCGGAATTTTAAATGAATTACCCTATATATTATATCTTTTTTGGAATCTAGGTAAAAATCTAGAACAGTTTGCTGTATAATATCATATACCTATCTTTAAGAGTTTTTGAATTATAAATAATTTTGTGATTTTTTAACGCCGTATCGTTACCTGAAAAGAAAATCGTATCTTTTTAGCGGTTACACCTAGAAAGCTGAAAATTTTACAATAGTTTCACAAGACCATCGCAATTTTATAATTTTGAACAGTATTGAATTCGTTTTATACAGGGCGTCTCCATAACAATATTTCTGAGGCAGATGAATTATTGCAAAAATCTTATTTTTTTTAAATGGGACACCCTGTATTTGATATATTTTGCTAATCAAATTTTCTATCTAATGATATTATGTGTTCCTATACCTATCTTCACTATTTTCGAAATTTAAAAATTATCTTATAAAAATATATTTTTTGATAGTGTGGTTGTCTGTGGAATGGATTCATAGAAACAAAATAATGAAAAATCCATTTGACGTTATGTCTGAGTTATTATAATAAAAATGGCTAATTCACATTATTCGAGCTTAGATATTTCAAGTTTATTTTATATTCATGGGGAGTGTGGTAGAGTTTTATCTAGAACTTGCAGAAAATTTAATGAACTGCATCCTGATGCAGCTCCTATGACTCCTTAAAAGTTGATTGGCCGAGGCGATCCATGGAAATGGCCCCAAGGTCTCCGGATCTTACCCCCTAGAATTATATCTATGAGATAGGATTAAAGAAATAGTATACAAGACACCCGTCACAACAAGGGAAGATTTAGAAAATCGAGTACGAACAGCTTTGGGGTCTCTAGAAGAGAAAGAAATGAAAGAGGTGACAAATGAACATGTTATAACCACAATTTATGAATGTTTAAGAGCGAACGGAGGGCATTTTAAACAATTTAGTTATTAGTTATTTTATTGATGTAATTTTCATTTTGTTTATTTATTTATTAATAAATTCCTTATTGGTTAACTATTTTTTTTTACAACAACACAGACATAATGTCAAATGGATTTTTCATTATTTTGTTTCTATGAATCCATTCCACAGCCAACCACACTATCAAAAAATATATTTTTATAAGATAATTTTTAAATTTCGCTATAAGTCCGAAAATAGTGAAGATAGGTATAGGAACACATACATAATATCATTAGATAGAAAATTTGATCCTCTATTAGCAAAATATATCAAATACAGGGTGTCCCATTTAAAAAAAATAAGATTTTTGCAATAATTCATCTGCCTCAGAAATATTGTTATGGAGACGCCCTGTATAAAACGAATTCAATACTGTTCAAAATTATAAAATTGCGATGGTCTTGTGAAACTATTGTAAAATTTTCAGCTTTCTAGGTGTAACCGCTAAAAAGATACGATTTTCTTTTCAGGTAACGATACGGCGTTAAAAAATCACAAAATTATTTATAATTCAAAAATTCTTAAAGATAGGTATATGATATTATACAGCAAACTGGCCTAGATTTTTACCTAGATTCCAAAAAAAATATAATATATAGGGTAATTCATTTAAAATTCCGAAGTTGCTACCACTTTCGGTATGATCCGGCAACACCGCATCATCCAAAATATTTTAGAAATGTAGAAAACCGTCTCTTATAGCCACAGCCAAATTTTCAAAATAAAATCTCATTTAGTTCTCGAGATACTTCTAATAGGCCACTTTACTTGGGGCACCCTGTATAGTTTGGTTTGACGGGACGATAAAATATTAGGGAGGGTCGGACTTTATACGATAAATAATATTCAATTAATTTAAATTAATATTTTTTTATTCGTTTTGGTGGTGCACGTGCGCATGTGCTTCTGTGGAAGAACCGCCACTGGTATAGTATTTGCAGAATTATACCGTACCTTTTGACTGCAATAAAACCTCATTATCCCTTCCACCATAAAATAAATAAGGAAATCCCAAATTTTAAAACCTTTTCGAGCAGAGCCGGACCAGGTATACAAATTCAATTTATACCTATGCCTGATGCATATATAAATACAAAGTGATTTTTAATAATTTTAATCGTTAGTGGTTTTCCGGCGAGTAATTTTTAGTTAGGCTTATTAGGGGTAGAATGTGGCGTCCTTGGAATTGTGCTGATAGGGGGGCATCTTCAAGTGTCATTTTTAAAAGAAAGCATTTATCTACCGATGCCAAACTAATAATTAAAAATGTGTATCAATCGTTGTTGAGTAGAAATTTTAATTCGATGGATGCTTTAGCAGATACGTCTACTTTGACAAAAACCCCTTTATCTTCGGTAAGAGACATAGTACTTAAACCTGTTAATCCTAGAAAAAATCGGAATGATTCTGGCACATTTAGAAGCATTGACGAAAATGACATGGATTTATTAAGAAGAAAGATTTACCAAATGTATGAGGCACAAACTGTACCCACTTGCCCTCAAAGAGCGGCTGATTAAAGACGAAACAAATATCTCTTGTATCCTTTCAAGCCTTAGGAAAATATTGCGTAAAATGGGTTTTAAATACCGAAGCATTGATAAGAGACAAACATTAATGGAATCTCAATGGAGACTTAAATATTTAACAGCTGTTAAACAATTTAGAGAAGAAAATCGTCCAATTATTTACCTTGACGAAACATGGTTCGATACCCATGACACTCCAAGAAAAGGTTGGGATGATTCTTCCAAAAAATGTCAAACCAAGGCACCATCAAATAAAGGCAAATGAATCACAATATTACATGCTGGTTCAGAGAACGGGTTTGTTCCAAATTGTCTGTTGCTTTCAGCTAAAAACATAGCAGATTCTTCTTTAGATTACCATCAAGATACCGACGCACAACTTTTTGAAGATTGGTTTAAACATAAACTCCTTAAAAATATACCTGAAAATAGCGTCATTGTAATGGACAATGCTAGTTATCATAGTCGGCAAGCAAAAATCATTCCCAATTCTAATAATACAAAAGCAGAAATTCAAAATTTTATGAATGAAAATGATTTATATTTTGAAGAAACTTACAAAAAACGAGAACTGCTAGAAGTATTAAAAGCTTTTAAAATGAATAAGGAATACGAGTGTGATAAACTTGCAGCAGAAAATGGACATACAGTGTTGCGTCTTCCTCCGTACTATTGTATATTCAATCCTATTGAGCTAATATGGCACCAATTAAAATCCAATATTAGGAGAAATAATATTTCTCCTACATTAAATGCATCTGTAGTAGAAAGAGAGAGAGAAAGAAAAACGAAGTAAGAAAAATGTCTGCAGACAGCTGGAAAAACTGTGTACAGCATGCACTTAAGGTGGAAAATTCTTACAATTGTATGATTATAAATGTTCAACCCTTAATTTTAAGTTTAGTCTTAGATGAAGATAGTGATAGTGATACAGAGTTAAATTTTGAATAAATTATCAATAGTTTCTTAGAATTTAATTTATTTTTATTGTACTTGTTATCCTAATAGTTATACTTTTAAATTATATTATTTTCAATTACCATTAATTGTTATCATTATTTTACATTTATTATAGGTACCTAAAACTAAAAATACCTATCTATTTATTTTAAATTATAAAAATAAAACATGTGTGTGGCTACGCATTTTCAAGCCAGCCCTGATCCCATTTATTGAGCTTTGAAGTGGTTGAGGCGTATATAATAGGGTTTAATCAGGTAGTTTATTTATGGCAGTAAGAGTCAAAGGTATAATTTTGCAACAACTATAATAACAGACGTCACATTGACATGTACAAAGCAGATAGAAATACGGGGTCCATATTTGTTTGAACTCGATGGCTACATCCATGGATCTTACAGGTTTCACAAAGCGACAGAACACCATGTAGAATAAAATGTATTGGTTTACTTTATTTTTAGTTTATTTTTGAACTGGTAATCTGATGAAAAAAACAATCGGATAAAAACTAACGTATTACATAAGGACGAAAAATATTTTTGGAATAGTCGGGTTACGTCCGAAATAATACATTTCTCGTCCTTATAACATAATATACTATTTTAGCCTATCCCTGTCTGCAATAAATATAGAACGTTCTCACGCAAATTGACAGTTTATACAACAAAAGTGTATAAAAATACTATGAAAGGTCACAACTTAACATCGAATAAACCACAAAGTTCCCCTTCTTTAAAAGGGGTTAACAATTCCGACAATTATATAATTATTTATATGTATTTGCGTTAAAATAATCGCGTGCAAGAAATAATTGTAAAAATCGATATTTAGTTCTTCGCATAACAAATTTCTTGAAATCTTTGCTTTGTTCTTTTTGCGTCATGTATTCGTTTTATTTTAAAACTACTATTTACCTAGCTAGCGTTTCTATTTTTATTATTTACGAATGTTACATTTTCTATATTTAAATATTTAAACTTACGTTGAGCCATAATACAATACAACCAGTTATTTCAGGATTTTGCTGAAAAAAATCTATTTTCCAAAATATTCACACATGAACTTTTGATAATTTGCTTGATTTTCTCCAATATTCTCATACTTAAAATTTAATATCTCCAGTTGTACTGATCATACACTTTGATATGTCAGCTTCAGAAGTGTATTAAAAAAATTGTCATTGCAAATGCAAAATAATAATAATTTAATTGTTTAAATAGGTTTAACATGTCCTCCCTCCACCTTAAACTAATTTTAAAATATACGATTTTGTGCTTTTTATCCTCTTATCTGCAAAACTCATTTTATGAAAAAGTGGCACCTCTATTTGAACGGAAGTCATATTTTTTTTTAATAATGTAATTCAGTCTTTAACAAGTTTCTCAGAAATATGTAATACTTTATTTTTAGTCTCAATATTATGCCCGAAATTTACGTTTTTTTGGAAAGCAGTAGAAATAGTAGGCCATAACAGATATTTAAAAAAACATTACTGGTGCGATTAAATATAAGAAACAAAAATAAACGTTTATGAAACTTTCTCATAAATATTTCTCAAATTGTTCTCCATTTCACACATAGTTATTATTTATTATTTTAATCCGACTTGTTTCAATTTTTTTTATGATCAAACACAAGCACTATAGGAAAAATCCTTGAGGGCACTATGAGAGTGGTGCGTGTGCGCAAAAAGCGATTCACGTTGATTTTGGATCGTTGGAGGTTATATTCATTGGGAAAAACGACCTCGGGAAGGTCGTTCCATAAGCATTAAGTCCTCCAGATGAAAGAATTCTTAAATAATGAAGTTCGAGGACTATCCACATATGGATGGGCAGCAGTGGTTCGTCTTGTATTTCGGCTATTCGCCTCTCTGGGAGGAATTAAGAGGGCAAGGTCCATGAAAATATCTGTAAAAGATAGTCAAATCCCCAACCTGTCTTCGATGTTCTAGGCTGTCGAGGTTCTTCGTCAGCTCGTGGTCTCCAATCAGACGAATGGTCCTCCTTTTGATGGAATCCAGTAGCCGAAGAGTATGTTTGGGTGCAGAGCTCCAGGCATGAGAGCAGTACTCTAGTGATGATCGAATCTGGGCTTTGTATAGTGTCAAAAATTGTTGAGGTGTGTACAACTTTCTGGTTCGGAAGAGTACACCAAGTTTCTAAGAAGCTATCTTGGTGACTGCCACAACGTGGTTATGCCAAGACATTTCCTCCCAGATTCACGCCCAGCAAATTTATAGATGAAGCCAGTGGAATTGCGTTTCCGGCCGTGACTATATCCGGTTCTGTAATGTTAACCTTCAGGAACTGAAGAATTTTTCATTATGACACACACACACACTGGCTGGCGTTGTTCTGGTTCTTTTTTAATATCCATAATGGCCTACTCAAAAAAAATTGTATATTTTCAAAAAACGAAAATTTCGGGCATAATATTAAGATTCAAAGAACCAGTCCATTTGTCTAAAAGACCTGATTTTAGTAACAAATGCAATTTGATTTTTCGTTATAATATTAAGATTTAAAGTATTAAATATTTCTGAGAAACTTCCTAAAAACTGAATTACAATATTGAAAAAGATATAGGGTGACCCTTTTAAAAAAAACAATTTGTTTATTTTCTTGAAAACTATTGAACCTAGAAAAAATCTGAGTACGTCACTGGATTCTACGTACAACGAGCACATTTTATTCCTTTTTGACAAGTTACAGGGTAACCGAAATATGTAGGTGTCCCAAAATGTAAAATTCTCAAAAACATCCCGTATATCAAAAACGAGGAGGCCTAGAAAAATTATACATCTTTTGTTTCACAAAAAAGTAGCACAGTACTGCGAAAACCGCATCCTTCTATCTTTACTAATAACGGAGATACCCCGCAAGACCACCGAAGAATGGACACCCTGTACATAATCTGTCAATGATGGCGAAGCCGTGGGTGCCAGCTAGTAGGATATATCTAAATATGATAATATTAATATATCTACCTACAGACTGATGGAAACAACCAGCATATATTTGCCTAGAACGTTCCTTTTTTTACGGAACATGAAAAATCATCTGAAATAAATAAACAATATGTATTCGGCACATAATTAATTATTTTCAGGCTTTAAAACTATTTTTGTGTGAAAACTACAAGAAACACTTACATTTTGACAAATTTTCCATTAAACATTTAAATTAATACAACTACAAATTCAAATAAAAGTGATACTAGTATTTTTACAAATGATAAGCGAAGGGTATAAGTTCAAAGTTGAAACGTGTAGACCTGTCAGTTTGAAGATTTTCGGAAAGGTTATTTATTTTTAGTAGTTCTATAGGTTGAAAGGTACATGCTTACACATTATAAATGGCTTAAGAGGTTAAGCCTTGAAATAATAAAACATCAATATTAGCTAATGTGGATTTCGTTTTACGTAGATTTACAATAAAAAAAAAAATAATTCGCAAGAAATCAGTAAGTCTTATAGAAAATTTTAGAGGACACACAGAAAATTCTTAAACCGCATCTAATTAATGTACAGGGTGTCCCATTCTCGACAGTTTCTGGGGGTATTAAAGTTATTACCAAAGACAGAATATTGCGATTTTCACTTTAGTGTCCTACTTTTTAACGAAACGAAAGATTCCGGTATCAAATTTGTCATGGCTCTCTTAATTTTTAACAATCTACAGGGTGATTTTGTTTTTTTTGTTTTTGAGATACTTATTTACAAAAATAAAAAAATTTAAATGGAACACCCTATATAATATTTATTTAATTAAACAAGCACACTTTGGGATTTACAAAAATGTATAGTTGTTTATAACTATATTCAAAAATAACTTAAAAATTGAATGTTTAATAATTTACGTTACTTATAACAGTTTATTAGAAAGAAATTGAAATGGTCAAAGCTTGACAAATCGCTCATATTATTATCATTTATGAAATACCTATTATATACAGGGTGATTCACGACGAGCGTGCATTAGAACTTTATGGAGAACTACTGAATATATGTTCCTGAAACTTTCAGGATTTGGGTTTATCGATATGCTCTCTTTAACTATAATATTGACATGTTCCTGTCATTTCCGGTTATACCGGAAGTAGCTGCCAACTTTCGTTTTTTAAATACAACATGGTAATTTTTATTACATTTTTCGATTAAGCATTAAATACTAAGCACATTTTATAGAAAATGTTTTTGTCAGACTCTATTAGTTTTTGAGATATCTGGACTTTTTGTAATTATTTGGCAAATGCATGACGATGAAATAATCCATATAATTTTTTTACCTTAGCGCTTGGACTAAAATTTTTTTCTCACCGAATAGCTAGAAGATCATCAAGTCTCAAAAACATTTCAAATTCGGCATAAAATATACAGGGTGGTCACAATTCAAGCCTTATTGTGAAAGAATTCAACCATTAAAAACTTTCTTATTTTAAATGGAACACCCTGTATATTTTTATTTAATTTGATGGTAAATTAGTTGTTCTTTATAAATAGTATTTACTATCCTATACCTATATCAAAGCGTTTTCTCAAATTATCCAATTTTATTCCGAAAATACTATTTGTTCAAGTGTGCTATGAAAACAATTGTACTTAGGGCCTGTATACTGATGTCTATATGGAGGAAAAGTGATTGGTATCAAAACGATGGGGCTCCAGCACACAACGTCCAAGTTGTTAAGACTGCCCTAAACAGACTTTTTCATGACCAGTGGATCGCAAACCAAGGTCCCTTCCACTGGCCAGCTCGTTCGCCAGACTTAACTCCACTGGACTTTTTCATCTGGAGAACCATTAAAGATAAAGTTTACGCGCGTCCCATCACCACGAAGGAAAATCTAATTGAAAGGGTGAAGGCAGCATTTCAATCTCTCACAAGAAATTAGGAATGCTACAAGAAATAACATGATGAAAAGAATACATAAATGCTTGGAAGTAAATGTCATTCATTTCGAACATATTTTAAAAATATGATCAAAAGATATTAGGTATAATTTTCAAACACATTTTTAATTAAAGAATTTAAAGTTTATAAACTTGTTTCCTTGCTATTTTTAAAAAAATAATATTTAAACCATTAAATTTAAAACAATCAACCGCATTTTATTTATAAATTATTAAGAAACACTTTAGAATATTGTATTTTCAAGCAATCAATCACTTTTCCTCAGTACAATTGTTTTCATAGCACACTTGAACAAATAGTATTTTTGGAATAAAATTGGATTTTTTGAGAAAACGCTTTGATATAGGTATAGGACAGTAAATACTATTTATAAAGAACAACTAGTTTGCTATCAAATTAAATAAAAATATACAGGGTGTTCCATTTAAAATAAGAAAGTTTTTAATGGTTGAATTCTTTCACAATGAGGCTTGAATTGTGACCACCCTGTACATTTTATGCCGAATTTGAAATGTTTTTGAGACTTGATGATCTTCTAGCTATTCGGTGAGGAAATTTTTTTAGTCCAAGCGCTAAGGTAAAAAAATTATATGGATTATCTCATCGTCATGCATTCGCCAAATAATTACAAAAAGTCCAGATATCTCAAAAACTAATAGAGTCTGACAAAAACATTTTCTATAAAATGTGCTTAGTATTTAATGCTTAATCGAAAAATGTAATAAAAATTACCATGTTGTATTTAAAAAACGAAAGTTGGCAGCTACTTCCGGTATAACCGGAAATGACAGAAACATGTCAATATTTTAGTTAAAGAGAGCATATCGATAAACCCAAATCCCCAAAGTTTCAGGAACATATATTCAGTAGTTCTCCATAAAGTTCTAATGCACGCTCGTCGTGAATCACCCTGTATAGAGTTTTATAATACGTTTCTTATTTAATTATTCTTAACAATTGCCATTTATGATAATTATTATGAAAAGTACGAGGTGTGAAATAAACAAACACTAATTTTTCAAGTAATCAGATAGCATTATGGCAATTAAATTAAGTAATATTATTACTTAGGCACCATTTAATTCTTAAAGAATATTTTTTGTCTTTTTGTAATCTTTTAATGTTTTGTAATGTTGACATGTTTTATATAATCCAATTTAATATTAAGAATAGTTTTCAAAATTTTGAATTTGTTTCGAATAAGTTGATTATGGCCTACTGTTATAAGTAAATTATTAAAAATATATTTTTGAATATAAATATAAACTATAGATTTTTGTAAAGCCCAAGGTATGCTCTATTGATTAAAAAAATGATATAGTGTGTCCTTTTTAAAAAAATTTACTTCTCTTAATATCTCAAAAAATAAACTTTTTAGAGAAGAACTGGCTACGCCACTGAACTTTACGTAAAAATCTCTAACAAGGTCGGTTTCTTTTTTGATAAGTTAGCGCGTTTGTTTCAGAATAAACCTGTAGATTAAAAACTAACAGAGAGCCATGACAAATTTGACACCGGTACCTTTCGTTTCGTCAATAGGTGGGACACTATTCCTGCAACATTCTATTTCTTTCCATAATAACTCTAATATCCCCAGAAAGTGTCGAAACTGGGACACCCTGTACCTACTGGTGAGCGGAACAAAATACATTATTAAGGTTAATGCCTACAGAATATAAATGATTACCTGTATTTAAATCCTTACATAAGCCGTTTCTATAGGAGAGCGGAAATTACACCGCACAAAAAAGTTTTGTCTAAGTTGTACTTCGTTGGTTGAAAATCGTGAGTATTTTATTTTAATCAGGCTTTAAAATAGAAATTAACAGTATGCGGCGCCATAGTACTTTCATTATTAACATGTATATTATCCGAAAAAGTAAACAGCATTTACCTAACGATGTTTTTCTAGCTTTGTGACAAAACAAATCAATATGCCTGCAAACGTGTCCTTAAATTAAAATTGGATTAAGGTGAAACACCCAATAATTGACAGGTTTTAGAACCATTTCTTACCAAATTGATCATCCTGAGACAGTTTCTTATTCTATAAAGTATTTAATAACGTTATACCAATCATAGCAGGTATGAAAATCGTCGAATGTTGAAAAAACACCAATGTTTAAATTTAAACTAAAGAAAAAAGATCACTTGTTGTTTTCTAAAGTCCTTAAATTGACAAGAAAAGGTTGTCCCAAAATTTTATACCTCCAATAATTGACACAATTCATTGCTTTTTTTATAAATTTAATCGTAATTTACAAAATCTATAGAACTAGGATTATGTTGCGGCCCTCTTCTTTGATCTGTCTCGTGCTTTTGATAGCCTTAATGTGACGTTCCTTTTAAATAAACTGTATGTGTATGGCTTTAGAGAAAATATCTTAAGACTGTTAGAATCATATCTTACAAACAGGAAGATGTGCGTAAAGGTGGGTAATGATCTGACTGAAGATGCACACATAGACATAGGGGTCCCCCAGGGCTCGGTTCTGGGACCACTTCTGTTTCTTTTATACGTCAACGAGATGCCTGATTACATTAAGGAGGGTATAAAAATAATGTTTGCTGATGATACAATGGTGGTGGTCTCAGCATCGAGTTCGGACGAGCTCAGATTGAAAATCTTAAGGATTATAGAACAATTCAGCGCATGGTGCGCATCAAATAATTTAATTTTGAATGTCAGCAAGACAATCTGCCTGAATTCTTGTAGTTCAGTTGGAGAACAAAAAGTGGAGGTAGAGACTCTCAACTGCTCAAACATTACCAAGTTCTTAGGTATTTACCTGGATAATTTAGTAAACTGGACTGCGCAGATTAATCATATCTGCAGTATGGTTAACAAGGGAGTATACTCGAGATATCGGCTAAAGCATACTGTAAACCAGGAGACACTTATCACTATGTATGACTCTTTAATCTATAGTCACCTTAGCTATAATACTCCACTTTGGGGAGCAAGTGTGGAGTTGGAGAGAGTCTTTATTTCCCAGAAAAAGGCAATTCGTTGTATTTTTGGTCTGGACCTTAGGGCGAGCTAATAAACAAATGTTATTATTCTACTAAAGAATTTTTTATCGATAGTATATAAACTTCATTTTATCTCTAGATATGACTTTTAAAAAAAAACGTTTTATGTGGAAAATATTAGTCTAACTTATTGCTATTCTAGTCACATAATCGTCATTTGTGTTGTTGATTTTGTTTTTAATATTGTTTGTGAATATCTAGTTGGTGTGTATTTTACTATTTTCTTAATTTTAGAACCTGACGTATACATCTGTACTATGTATAGCCACAGTATGAATAGTATTATGAGTATTATGAGTATTAGAATACTAAAACTAGTAACCAAAGAAAAAGAGTGAATATTGGTAGTACAGTATATTATTTAAAACATCATCTTATGAATCAAACAGGTAGTACTTAATGAACTAAGCTTCAATGACAGTTTAAACAGTCATTCCGCCATATTGTAAAAAATGTGAATATGAACGAGGTTGCCAGATTGCAGTCCCAAATGGTTGGTGCATTAAATTTTTAGGTCAGATATAAAGATTTCTTAAATTATAGCAAGTTATTAAACACGTCAATAATTGGGTGTTTTACCTTAGTAGAGTAGAAATATTAATCCGAAAAAGAGTTTTTTCTTTTCAACTTTTTAAAACTTTGAATTTTTATTTTAAATGATGGCTATCATATTGCAATAAATTGTGAAGATTTTAATAAAATGTAAATCATCAAGCTATAAGTTGAAAAAATAGTAACTAACCGCTAATAGTTATATTTAAAGACAATAAGGACTTTCCCTTTAAAAAATGTCGATGTTAATAAAAACCTTTAAAATAAAGAAAATATATTTGGAATAAATGCTGTTTAGTGAAAAGACTACTCTAATATGGTAAAAAATAAATCGTTATATTAAATTTTTATAATTTGACACAATTAAGTTATTTGTGTTCTTTAATTGACAGTTTTATGTTTAAGGGTCGATATTTGAATGTTAGTTTAAGTTAGAGTTTAACCTTAACGTTAAGTAAACATTTAAAAATCATGTTTCAAATTAATTTGAGGGTCAATTGACGCGTTAAGTTTGGCACGCCCTTAAAGATCTATTCCTTTAGATGAGAGCAAAGAGCACATTAATTTACTATCAAACTTGTGTTAAGGATGACTATCGTCATTCTATATTTAAGAGAACTTTGAAATATCGGCCCTAAATAACACATTTCAATTTGTGTGGAACAAATTCCATGGCACATGAATCAAAATTAATATACTTATTTTTTTTACTCATATCCGATTTTCACGGAATTTTCCGGTAAATTAATCCATTTCTTATATTTATTTCATTAACAAACAAATTTTTAAAGCCCTTTTATATATAATATTCAACAGTATTAACAATATAATATAACAATACAAATTATTATTAAGATGGTGTTGGTTTGTTGATTTCTATATTGTCCAGAAAACAATTGTTTCCGTTTTTAATTTTAAATGTAGAGTACTTTTACTACTATAAACAAAGGAAACAAACAGCTGATGGAATATTTGAATCAATTGAGTTCCACCTGACTGGAATATTTAAAAAAACATATTATTCAATAAAAATAATTTTTATATAATTTATTTTTGATTCCTAAATAAATTGTGAAGTAATATAAAATGAAATACCTGCAGGCAGATTTGCAATAATTATTGAACCTTAAATACCTTTGTCTAAATTTTAATTTTATAAAAAGTTTATCATACTACAATAAATTGTGAAGAGTTCAATGAAATGTGTATCATAAATCAATAAGTTTATAATAAATCATAAATAATCATAGCGGATATGTATTTCATATTTAATGTGTTAAAAAATATGGAAAAGCATTATTAACATCAAAAGAATAGCTTACTAGTAATAATAATCTACCAAAAAAGTATTTGAAAAATTGCCCAGTGGCGTAATTAATCATGGAAAAGATTACAGAAATGTATTGAACAAACCGGAGGTCATATTGAACAATTATTAAAATTTTTTTTAACTAATTAAAGATGAAGTATAAATTCTATTTCATTTTATAACTGACTAAAAACAGTGATATTCAGTTATTAACTGCTTAGAAACATTTGTTCAGAAAATTAGTCATAAATCCTAAACCGAATGAAATATCAAGAAATCTTAAAGAATATATTTTGTTGAGAATATAAGAAGCTTTAACATGTATGTCCCAATTACTTGAAAAAAGAGAGCACTTATTGTTTAACGTAACTTCTTACTTAATACTTAACTCATTTTAACCTGCACTCTATAATATTCTAATTCAATCATTCAATAATTATTACAGTAAATTTATTAATTTTACGAAAACTTATACTATTGAAAATATTTTCTGCAAATTTGGTTGCACAAAGTTATTCAGGAAAGAATAATGTGGTATATTTTCTTAGTCCACCGTGTATCAGCGAGAAAAATGTTGCGCAAAGGTATTTGAATATCTATCAAGTTTTATGTTTTTACTGTCCCCTGTTCCTAGATTGAAATTATTAAAAATAATTTTTAATAATATTTAAACGCAATTTTTGTTAATTCCTCTTGAAAAAAAGTTTAAAGAAATTATACATTGGTTCATATTTTTCAAGTTTATACAAACTAAAAATTGCATCGGAAAATATATGAGCTCATACCTTTTACAGACATTCCCGCCAAAATAACCACATTGTAGACGTACAGCTTCAATAATTTTTTTAATTTATGCGTATTATTGGTCGGTTATATTCACAAACATTTATTTTTTTTTTAATTACCACTAACTAGTTTCCACCACAAAACAATTCAGGTTACGGCCTAAATTGGAAGTTAAACATTGTGCGTGTTAATGAAAATTTACGAACACTACGTAAACCTATTTCATGCAAAGTGCTTGAAAATACTAGCAGTCTAGTTTGCCACAATACACGACTGACGCCTAAACGTAAAATGACGCCAAAGCAGGGTGGGATTAATTGTTTTCCACAACTGGAATGCAGAGAACGTACTGTACCTGGGCTATTAAACTTATTTGTATGATTTCTGCAGCTTTAAGAATAGTGTTTGAGATCCTTCCGCTCGTCTCCTAATATACTGTAATGAATGATGAGCGTAAAGCACTCTCTAACTCTCTAAAAATACTTACCAGTGGAACGGGTGTCAAAATAAAATGTAATCAATTACTAAATTATACAAGGTGTTACGGAAATGTTGTATTATATTTCAATGGGTTTGTTCGGGTTTGTTCGTTTGACTCCTTGGGTATCCTAAAGGAAGCCTAAATAATTTGGTTTGTTTTTATCGACCTGTCTATAAACTTTGGCAAAAAAAACCTAAAATCCGACATACAGGGTGGATGGTATTTGCCGTTAATGAAGAAAAGAACTAATCTAACTCTTTTAAAAATATTTTCAGCTGTGCAGTGCTGCCGCTTCTACTAGAAAATATTACTTTCATAGTTTTGATGGATTACTCTATGTATTATATTTTTTTAGAATTTCTATTAGCTTCTTAATAACTTTCCTTAAAATTTTCCTATACTACAATACAAAAAATGCTGATATTTTTTAAACTCTGAGAAATTAGCGCAATAAAATTTGGTTGGGGGTGAGGCCTTTCACTCTGCTTCCAAATATTAGTTATAAGAGTACAGGGTGTTTAAAAATACAATATTTTGATTGCTTGGAAAAATGGTAAAAAGTATGTTTTTTTAATGAAACACCTTGAATTTTATCTGTGGTCCTAAAAGCTCTTAAAGTTCTCTATAGTCTTTATAGCGAACCCTCTAGCCAGATATGTCAATTCTCACGTGACATTAATGACCTGCCTGCTTATTTCTGGTTATTTATTTTACATAGGTTTGTATGAAATTCCAGGACCGTACTAAAATAGTCGGTACGTTTATTTAGTAAAGTTTATTATAAAATGAAATTTGTTTTGAAATGAAACTGTATGTTTAAATGCATTTTTTATTATTTATTATTATTATTATTATAGGGAATAAAACACACCAAACGGTATTCTTTGTCAATTTATTTATGCAAATATATAAAATAAAGTCATTATCTATAATTTCATGTCTAGTAGGTACCTATTTTCATACGTAGGCTACGTAAGTCATATATTCAAAAAACTGATAAAATGGGTATTTCTTCTACAACGTGTCCAAGATAAGGAGGGCCAGTACAGGGATCTCGGAAACCGTAAGAGATGCGAAGTCGGTTACATGGAGGTAAAGTGTTGCGCATTTACGTGCCTAATAATATGCCGTTTAGAAAGTTTTCAAATTCCAAGTAGTTCCGGAGATATCCGGAAAAAAACGAAATTCTGAAAAATCGTTTTCCTGGGTTTTTTTGAGATCGAATTTTAAAATAAATTACACTTTTGCATTGCCACTTTTTCCGCTCTATCTAACAGCGTTAATTGTTTTGTAATCCGACGAGTCGTCTTCGAAGGGCCATTATCAACTTTCTTTTTTTAAATACGGTCCTGTTTCCCTGATATTGGAATTTGATAGCTTTTTCTTCTTCCGAATGCAACGATGTATGACACATTATGGTTTAATGACGTTTCGAGGGTTTTTTGAACAACATCAGGAAATTTTGGGATACGGTCCTGTATTTTACCTTATTTTATAAATAATATCTCATAAGTTGTGGTTCTATATCCTATTAACATATACCAACATTGTAAATAATATCTAAAGTACTTTCGGAGATATTAAAAATAATCATTTACAAAATAAAAATTCAACACCCTGTAGCAAAAAATGTAAGCCATTGCGGACATATGTTCATATGAACTTTTCTTTATAAAATGACCTAAGAAATCAGACCCTGAAATTAAGGAACACCCTGTATAGAGAATGGGTTACCGCTTTGGTAATTTCCCTTATAAGTTTAATACAGCGTGTAACAAATTCGACCTTCACCCTTGGGATTTCGGGAACGGTAAGAGATACGAAGTCGGTTAAATTGAAGCAAAGTTGCGTAATTATAATATGCCGCAAAAAAATAAAAAATAAATACAGGGGCTTTTAAAATATTTGGAAAGATCTAAAATTTTGTGCTTAAATTTTTAATTTTTCCTGAATTTGTTCGAAGAGATGTCCAAAAATAAATTTCACTTTCTCATTGCTACTTTTTATTCTCCCTAAGATCGCGTCATCAGATCTTTAATGCGACGTCTCGTCTTTGGGTCTGTTGTGTGATTCCACTAACTTTTTAATGGATTCCCGAATTTCCCGATTTTTCCCTTGCCGAGGTGCCAGACTGGTGTGAGATGTACTTGGTTTACCCCAATCGAATTTCAAAGGAGTTGATTGCCCACTCAGATTTTTATTAATCAATATCGACGTTAAGCGCCGTTGAGATTCAGCGCTGTCAACAGGGTCATCGCAGTATTAATACGATCGGCCATGTCTACCGTTCGAGTTTGTTCAAAATGGCCATAACTAAGATAAGTTCCTAAACTTATTTCCGAATCTGACTGTTGGCTACGATTTGCCATTTCTTCGTTTGTCAGGGATGCCAGGCTTAAAGCCAGTGCCGACTTGAAACGTACGTGTCGGTCGGTCTTGTGTGGTCCCACCACCTTTATACCCCGCTATCTGGAGAGTGCTAGCAGTCCACCAGATGTAAGAAGATGAGGGTAAAAATGTGTCAGAGAGAGAATGAGTTTAATATGGTATTAGTTCTTTCGAATTGCGTCGTCGAGTCTCACGGTCGAGTTCGTTTATTTTTATTTTACAATAAAAATCCAACCTAAGCTAGTAAAATATTCTCAACTAAAGCGATATTAATCCAAACTAGTTTCTATAAAGATACCTGAAGCACGGTTTCGAGGACTAAAATTAACTTAAGATATTTCAACTTTCAACAAGATATTTTATGTTTTGACAAACGTGTAGAATGATGTAAAGATTGTTTCACGAAAAATAGATATAACTTAATGACTGCAGTAAAAGTACATGGGGCCATCCCATTATTTCTGACCGCTTCTTATTATTATGTGGAAAGGACCGGATTGTAATAATTATAATTAAATATAGGCACATCAGGTAGGTTAGGTTGCTTAATTTATATTTAAATATCTTTTTGTGGTAAAATTTGTTAGTTTTCGAGGAATGGTTCAAGAATTGTCTTTTTCCAAACATTCCTCAGAATTGCGTGATAGTAATGGACAATGCGAGCTATCACAGTCGCCAATTACATAAAGCTCCAAGCTCAAATAGTACAAAATTGGAGATTCAGAACTACATGGCGGCGAATGATATATATTTTGAAGAAAGTTATAAAAAAAGTGATCTTTTAGAAGTTTTAAAGACATTTTGTATAAAAAAGTATATGTTTGTGACACATTGGCAGAAGAAATTGGACATACAGTGCTACGGCTCCCACCCTATTATTGCATTTTTAACCCCATAGAGCATATGTGGCACCAGTTAAAATCACTGGTTAGGTCTGAAAATATTTCTCCGACTTTAAGTTCTAGTGTTGTAGAATTAATACGAAAATGCTTTAATGATATTCCCCCAGGTAGTTGGAAAAATTCAGTCCGTCACGTAATAACTGTAGAAAATTCGTATATTAGTCTGGATCGAATAATTAATCCAATTATAATTAATTTTGATGAGGATAGCGATAGCGAAACAGAACTATCTATAGAATGACATTATAAATGTAAATAAATATGACTAGTAATATTTTTAAAAAATGTTATTTCATTTGATTACATTAATATAATCATATCATTACTTGTTTTCCTTAGTCCGTCCCTTCATACTTCATTTGTCTATTGCCAAGCTCTTGTCGACACAATGGGACCGACCCAGGAAATCATTAAGTCGTGTCCAAATTTCGTGAAACGTACTGTACTACCCAAATTTCGAATCACGTGTTAGATATGGAATTATAGATATTATTCTATATGGAAAATGTAGGGATGCAGAACAGTTGTTTGTATATCAAAAAAGAGTAGTAACAACCATATTTGGTTACAATTTTAGAGAAAGTTGTAGAGGTAAATTTAAAGCGAATGGGCTTCTTACTGTCTCTGCAGTTTACATGCAAGAAGCATATTATTCTTTTTCAAAAATAGAGATTTATTTAGAAGTAGTGAATCACCAAATGCATATTCAACAAGAACTTTTAATTATACGTTTCCCAAACACAGACTAACATTGTACGAAAGTGGTGCGTATTACAACTGTATAAAACTATACAATAGACTTCCACACCATATTAAAAATTGTGACAATATTAAGAAAGTTAAAAATAGTGTATTTAAGCTACTTATAGACATTGAACCCTACAACATTGAAGAATATTTAACAAACACGTCAAATCTATGATTCGCAATAAGCTGCTGTATTTTTGACACTATTTCATTTTATGTTAAGTAATGTAATTCTGAAATAAAGAATGCTTATTATTATTATGTTTTAACATTAAATTATTTTTTGTAAAGTTATTCCACGCAATAAAGATCTATAAGAAATAATTTTCGAATTTACGCAAGAATTTCCCTGAACTGCGCTTATTGGGAATGTCTTGTCGCAATTTGAGAATTTTTTAGGGGTAGATTAGGTTCTAATGCCACTCTAGCCGCACGCCGCCCTCAGTGCAGGGAAAGCCTTGCTTTTATGACGGAACTGTGATTATCCTGTTTATTTTTCTACCTATAGCTTCCGCCACTTCAATGGTCGTTATTTTCCGTGCGCTTGAGAAAATAAACCAGTCTGGCCACCGACCGAATTTTATTATTTATCTTCTTGTCTCGTCAGATGATGCTTTCTTTTTGGCCGTTGGCCAAAAAAAAAGTCCTTGTTATTTAATTACATGCTGGGTTTCCGACGTTTTGTTCCTTAAATTGTCCATCTTTATTAAAATATCCATAGTAGGTATGTTTCTGCAATTTATTTTGTTTCGAAGAAACTAAAAATTTTAAAATTATTATTATTGGTATTTCTGTCCTTAACTATTGTGATTATGTACTACTACTGTTCTTTTTTATTTTAAACTGATAGTTCTATCAAAATTTCAACTGAGTGTAAATAGTAATTTATTTCATTAGTACAAATAAAATTGAACTCAACTTCAAATTAAATTGAATTTATTGAAACAAAAGTAAATTACAGGAACGTTGAACGTACTAGAGGTATTTTAATGAAGATGGTCCATTTAAGGAGCAAAACGTCGGAAAACCAGTAAGTGGTCTATACTGTTAAACATAGATTTAGTTCATACAAAACACCCAAAGACGAGACATCGCATTAAAGATCTGATGATGCCATCATGTGGAGATTAAAAAGTAGCAATGAGAAAGTGAAATTTATTTTTGGACATCGCTTCGAACAAAGTCAGGAAAAAATAAAAACCGAAACGTAAAATTTCATAAGATCATAAGAGGGGGGTCGGTTGTATGCTGATTTTGTCATATAAATAAAACAAAACGTCTAAATTGTATTCAGCGTAAATTTTAATGTTACCATCGCCTAGCGCTTTCGGTCTCTAAAAGACCATCATCAGCCACAAAATGGCTGCTCTGAACTGCTACATCAATAGATCTCTTAATGTACCTATGACACAAAGTGACCGGAGAGAAGAACTAAATTGTATTAAACAAATATCAGTTAACAATGGTTACTCTCATAAGATTGTCGACAGGATGTCCAACAAGGTAAAATTGAAAAAAGAACAAAAAATTGCATATAATCCAAATAACAGCTTACCTAAAAAATTTATTTCCTTATCTTATAAAGGCCCGTTATCCAACCAAATTGCGAAGATACTCAACAAAAATGTTAAAGACATAACAATCTCCTTTAAAACAAGAAATAGACTCCAATCTCACGTGGTGAAAAATAAAGATAATGTTCCACATCTTGGTAAGAGTGGAGATTACAGGTTGTCCTGTAATGATTGCCCGGCTTTGTACATCGGGAAAACTGTTAGGAGGCTTGATACCAGAATTAAGGAACACATCAATAGAGCGGGTACTTCTGTATTTGGTCAACATCTTACATTCAATAATCACAGTTTCTCACCAATATCTCACAGCAAAATTTTACACCATTTTGACCATAGTAACTTCAGACAATTGGATTATCTTGAGGACCTCGAAATACACAGACACTCAATTAACGACCCTGACTCGTGTCTTAATCTAAAATTAAACATGATTAACAATAGAAATCACATTTTTAAACTTTTTCAACATTAAGACCTTTCCCTCTTTTCAAATTTCAAATTATTCTATCTACGCCCATGGGTTTTAGTTATCTCCCATTTTAGTACTTATAATTCGGTTTTCGGTATGCAAATACTGTATCCTTGAAATCGACATTTTTGAAAAATTATTTTTCTTCTTTTCTTTTCAATCTTGAGGAGTCGCCGACAATTAAATAACTATCTTTGATGGAACCTTTGTAGTTTTTAAAAAAATTTAATATGTTTTACCCTTTTTTGTTCTTTGTTATACCTGAGGTACCCGTTGTCGATACTACGTCAGGTATAGTTTTTGCAGAATTATACCGTTGATTCTTACTGCTGTATACGCCCCAACCTCTTCAAAGCTCAATAAATGGGATCAGGGCCCGCTTGAAAATGTATACCACACCACATTATGGTATTATTTTTATAATTTAAAATAAATAGATAGGTATTTTTAGTTTTAGGTACCTATAATAAATGTAAAATAATGATAACAATTAATGATAATTCAAAATAATATAATTTAAAAGTATTAGGATATCAAGTACAATAAAAATTAATTAAATTCTAAGAAACTATTGATAATTTATTCAAAATTTAACTCTGTATCACTATCACTATCTTCCTCTAAGCCTAAACTTATAATTAAGGGTTGAACATTTGTAATCATACAATTGTAAGAATTTTCCACCTTAAGTACATGCTGTACACAGTTTATCCAGCTATCTGCAGAAATTTTTCTTACTTCGTTTTTAATTTATTCTACTACAGATGCATTTAATGTAGGAGAAATATTATTTCTCCTAATATTGGATTTTAATTGGTGCCATATTAGCTCAATAGGCTTGAATATACAATAGTATGGAGGAAGACCTAACACTGTATGTCCATTTTCTGCTGCAAGTTTGTCACACTCGTATTCCTTATTTATTTTAAAATCTTTTAATACTTCTAGCAGTTCTCGTTTTTTGTAAGTTTCTTCAAAATATAAATCATTTTCAATCATAAAATTTTGAATTTCTGCTTTTGTATTATTAGAATTGGGAATGATGAACCCGAACAAACCCGAACAAACCCGACTATGATAACTAGCATTGTCCATTACAATGACGCTATTTTCAGGTATATTTTTAAGGAGTTTATGTTTAAACCAATCTTCAAAAAGTTGTGCGTCGGTATCTTGATGGTAATCTAAAGAAGAATCTGCTATGTTTTTAGCTGAAAGCCACAAACAATTTGGAACAAACCCGTTCTCTGAACCAGCATGTAATAATTTGATTATTTTGCCATTATTTGATGCTGCCTTGGTTTGACATTTTTTGGAAGAATCATCCCAACCTTTTCTTGGAGTGTCATGGGTATCGAACTATGTCTCGTCAAGGTAAATAATTGGACGATTTTCTTCTCTAAAATGTTTAACAGCTGTTAAATATTTAAGTCTCCATTCCCGACACTTGAAGATGCCCCCCTATCAGCACAATTCCAAGGACGCCACATTCTACCACTAATAAGCCTAACTAAAAATTACTCGCCGGAAAACCACTAAAGATTAAAATTATTAAAAATCACTTTGTATTTATATATGCATCAGGCATAGGTATAAATTGAATTTGCATACCTGGTCCGGCTCTGCTCGAAAAGGTTTTAAAATTTGGGATTTCCTTATTTATTTTAAGGTCGAATAGATAATGAGGTTTTATTGCAGTCAAGAGATCAACGATATAATTATGCAAAAACTATACCAAATGTCATTATATTGTTTATTTATATTTAAGAAACAACCACACAGTTAAATTAAAGGGTGTGTAATATCTTTTATGGTATGTTTCTTGTGTGCATGGGGTGACTTTGACGAATGAGTATACTCAATTAATTTTAAATTGGTTAATTTAACGTATTTTTACGACAATTTTTTTTTAAATTGAATTCCTTATATCTGCCTTATACATATCTGAGTTTTTATTTTGTTATTTTATTTCTTGTACAGCCTTAGCTCTGATGATGGCCTTTTAGAGGCCGAAAGCGCTAGGCGATGGTAACATTAAAATTTACGCTGAATACAATTTAGACGTTTGATTTATATGACAAAATTTTAGATTCTTTAAAACATTTTGAAAGCCCCTGTATTTATTTTTGATTTAATTACTGCATATTATTGGGCCCATAATTACGTAACTTTGCCCCAATTTAATCCACTTCGTATATCTTATCGTTTCCGAAATCGCAATGGCGAAGGACGAATATGTTACACCCTGTATTATGGGTATATCTTAAATGAGAAAAATGCCCTGTTCGTGTTAACAATTCTCGATTCTTATCACGATGGGACATCTAGCCGGCTGCGACTATTTTCTGCAAATTAGCCTAATTTAGCATTAAGGTCGAACGATTAAAACCAGAAAATAGCAAATACTATAAACGAATTTTGTATTAGAGTAATAAAAATAATATAAAAAAGTGGGTTAGACATCGCCCCGATTTGTCATGCCTTTCTAAATGATATACAGGGTGGCCTGTATCTTATTTCCATTTATATTATTTTAATGCTGTCATTAAAAAAATATTGGCTTACCAAAAAAAAGGAAAAATCGGTAGTATTGTATGTCCAGCCGTTCCTGAACGTGCGTCGGTAGGAACGCGAGAAAAAATTTGACTATGCTGCCGTTAGTTGTTCTGTAAAAATCATTAACAGGAAAGAAGAATGTAATTTAACCCGAACAACTAATCTTGCCTGTAATAAAATAAATTTTAATATAATGTTATGAATAGTGTTATCAAATCCAACTAGACAAACGTGAAGATATGTAAAAATTATGCAATATATTAAAAATGAGTAAAATAAAACTCTATTCATTGTCTTCAGATATATGGCAACGCTGTAGTCGCGGTCTGTTTTGTACTAAGGAGCGAAACCATGCCAGATGCCCAAATGCACAAATGGAAGATGGCATCGCCCGGTGAGATACCATTGCATCGGTTTAGGTGGCGTGAAGTTTGCTCCTTGAGTTAACTTTTGCTCGAAGAAATGGTGTGGCACCTGCAGTTGCTAACCAACTCAGAATAGGCAACTTAAAAATTGATTTCTACAATATTAGAAGGCTTAACATGAACATCAATTCAGTCCACCAGCAAAGTGGGAAGACTTGAAAGACCATTTTCGCACTTTTCCTTGGATGAGCGTATGCTTGTCTTCTGATGATCCATCCGTCTGTGCTGGGGAGGTCTCCGACGTCATTCTAACGAGCATGGAAGCATTTATCCCCTCTCCCAAAACCGCCCTTCCAACGTTTAGCAAGAATTGTGAGTGTGCTGTCAGATCAAAAAATCTGGCTTACCGACAGTGGCGTAAAAACCCTACCACTGAGAATCGTACCATCTTTGTTACCGCTCGAAACCAATGTAAGCTAACAATAGATCAAAGCAAAGAAGCCCATAACGTGAGGATCAAAAACAAACTTCTTGACAGTCCAAACGGATCAAGGTCCTTTTGGTCAGTCGCTAAAGCCGTCAGCCAAAATTTCACCAAATCAACTATTCCACCTCTAACACGTCCCGATGGCACAATAGCATCCACAGCCGGAGACAAAGCAAACTTACTTGCTGAACTATTTTCTTCGCATTCCACTGTAGATTTCCAGGGAAGAACACCACCCGACATTCCTGCAGTTCAATCCGAAATAACCTCGCGTCTCGTCAAACGAATCCCAAAAGGACTCGACGTCAAAAAGCTACTGGTCCAGACGAAATTCCTATTATAGTTTTCAAGAAATGCACCGATGAACTAACACCAGTATTTTATAGACTTTTCAACTTATCCTACAAAAAAGGAATATTTCCATCTTGCTGGAAGACGTCGCGAGTCCAGCCTATTCAAAAGAAAGGTAAGAAAATCCTGCCTAACAACTATCCACCAGTCGCATTGCTTTCAGTTATATCAAAAGTAATGGAGAAAGCTATTAACCAACATCTTCTAAAGTACCTGGAAGGCTTCAACATTATCAGCGACCATCAATATGGTTTTCGGAAGTCCAGATCAACTAGATATCTTCTAGCCTAGGTCACCCATCTTTGTAACACCGCAATCGAACATCATGGGGAGTCTCAGGCTGTTGCACTGGATATTTCTAAAGCCTTTGATCGTGTTTGGCATGAAGGACTTCTAAGTAAACTGCGATCCTATGGTATGCCCAGTCGATTCTGTGCATGGTTGTCTAGCTTTCTTAAGGAACGCTCTCCGCAAGTGGCGATTGACGGATTTCTCTCAGACACCTTCACCATCAATGCCGGTGTTCCTCAAGGGTCTATATTCTCTCCCACTCTCTTCTTACTCTACATTAACGACCTTCTAGTGGAAACGGAAAATCCGATATTTAGGTTTGCTGACGATA
Organism: Barypeithes pellucidus; assembly: GCA_963991005.1. Lineage (NCBI taxonomy): Eukaryota > Metazoa > Arthropoda > Insecta > Coleoptera > Curculionidae > Barypeithes > Barypeithes pellucidus. The sequence continues at coordinate 53,929,336 of OZ022560.1, forward strand.
GCACACTTATCTCATCTTTCTGTTTGAATGCACAAACATCGGCTGCCGACGCACATCTTCGCAGACAACAAAGACCTGGAAGAAATTTTGGCTTGGGGTGACAGTAACCAAGTCGAATGTAACGCTAAAAACCCATACAGCAGTTTTCCCTAAAAAGGTTAACATTACAGGACCGGATATAGTCATGGACGGACACGCAATCCCACTGGCTTCATCTATTAATTTGCTGGGAGTGAATCTGGGAGGAAATACATATGTCTTTGCGTAACCACGTTGTGACAATCGCCAAGATAGCTTCTCAGAAACTTGGTGTACTCTTCCGAACCAGAAAGTTGTACACACCTCAACAACTTTTGATACTATACAAAGCCCAGATTCGACCATCACTAGAGTACTGCTCTCATCTCTGGAGCTCTGCAACCAAACATACACTTCGGCTACTGGATTCCTTCGAAAGGAGGGTCATTCATCTGATTGGAGACCACGAGCTGACGAAGAACCTCGACAGTCTAGAACATCGAAGACAGATTGGGGATTTGACTCTCTTTTACAAATATTTTCATTGAAAGTGCTGACCTTGTCCTCTTAATTCCGCCCAGAGCGGCGAATAGCAAAAATATACGAAGAACCACTGCCGCACATCCATATGTGATTAAGTTTAGTACTCCTCGAACTTCATTATTTAAGAATTCTTTCACCTGGAGGACGTCATCCGTATGGAACGACCTTCCCTAGGTCGTTTTTCCCAACCAATATAACCTCCAACGATTCAAAACCAACGCGAATCGCATTTTGCGCACACGCACCACTCCCAGAGTGCCCTAAAGGATTTTTCCTATAGTGCTTGTGTTTGATCATAAAAAAAAATTCCATAGCCTTTCATTAAGAAACATGAAATAATTAGGTCAAAATTGACTCAAATATAAATGAAGTCAAGATAATTTGTTATACCGACACATTATAGGTTTCATAAAATACATTATTAAATGTGTTTTATCAAATTCTATTTCTTATGTGTGGAATCACCATAGTGTACCTATTTATTTATTTTCCACTTTTTTTGAGCACGCCTATGGTAAAACAGAAGCCTATCATGTGGGAGGTTGTCTCCACGTTGTATGCTCCCGAAGATATTATGTTTTCTGCGAGACAGCGCTAAGCAGCGATATATTTTGTGGGAGGCAGTTTCATCCTCTTCGCCGCAGAGTCTGCATTCAATGGATCCGTTGTTTATACCTATCCGTTGAAGGTATTTTCGCAAGTGACAGTGGCCTGTTAGCAGAGCCATCACCTGTTTCAACTGGGACCGCATTAGGAGTAGCATCCCATTCGATAGTATCTTCGATGGTTTTCCAATTACGGCCCGTGCGTGTATTTGACCATGTGACCCTTGACATCGAGTTAGGTGTTGTTTCTTCAACCATCTATCTAATGTTGTTTGCGTTGCCTGTTTTGATATCCTAAAGGCCCGTTCGGGGCCCTTCATTCGCTTCCTCATTGCCTAATATCCCAGAGTGACCAGGAGCTCCACCTTGTTCCCCCTGGTCGCCAGTTCTTTTAGGTTGGTATGGCACTAAAGTGTGAGTTTTGAAGTAAACCGATTGGAGTTTAGAGCCTTAAGAGCAACTTGGCTATCCGACAGGATGTATATTTCTTGCTCGTGATAGCCCTTTTCAAGATTCTGTAGTACGCATGCTTGTATGGCATGAACTCCTCTTGGTAATCTGTGGCGTAATTCCCCAGTGGGATGTTTATGTCCATCCTGGGTCTTTCCCCAAATACACCTGCGCCCACACCGTTGGAGGTTTTTGATCCACCGTTGTAGCAAACTAGACCCTTGTCAAACGATGGGGGTGTACTATTAATCTATTTTTCAAAGTCCCAGTCAATCTTGAAAGGCTTTTTGAAATCGTATGTTACCCTCATACGATCGGCTTGCATTGCCAAGAGCTCATCGTTGATTGCAACCGTGGCTTTTGTGTGTCCAATTTTTACGGGGTGTTGTGTCCATTCCCCATTTGTGATCATCTTTGGGGCGCTACAGTTACCCTCCATTCTGATGTAAAAATCTAGAGGTGTTAATCCCTTTATAACTTCCATTGCTGCTGTACATGTACTCTGTACAGGTAGCACTTTCCGTAATAACGTCAAATATCATGACATTCTGACATAATACAATACATGTCTGTCATCAGGATTGTAACAGAAGCAAATCCTCTATACGACATCAATCTGAATCAAATGCTATGGTAGTACGTAGCTGGCGGCTTTTTTAAATCCCCCGTTATAATTATAGTAATTTTTTTTTAAGTAAATTAATTCTGTATGCTTTTATATCCATCGGCTCATCAAAATGTCATTTAGATCCATAAACAGCAACAAAGTAACTGAAATTGGCTTCAATGATCCGGGTATGTAGCATTTTCATTAAATTTGTTTTATGCGAAACCATAATGCTGTTTCAACATTCTAGCCTAAAGCTGGATTCTTAATTGCCGTAACGTAAGCCGCAAGATATATCCGTCGATAAGACGTAAGACATAAGCAGTGAGGACATATCCGTTCATAGTTTCGTTAAGAATTTCTAGGTTACGATTTTGTAGGTTATGGATTTTTAGAAACATATACTTTGGTAATGTCAACATGACAGTTGCTTATGCACGAGTATGACCAATACCAACCGATTCCGTAAGTTGTAACGTAAAGGTCAATTTATAAACTTGACATTACGATTGACGGTGCTGTTTGACGGTGCGGTTACAGGTTAAACATATTGAAATGTATAAGACCATTTATATTTGACGATGACGGTGCCGTTTGACAGCCGACATGAACCAATTCTATCTTTTGACGGTGGACGGACGTAGCAACGTTCGTAGCAAGTTTACACAGCCAATCGAAATCGTGTTTACCTGTCACGTGATATTTAGTAAATATTATTTTACTTTATACCATCTTATTAACCCTTTTAAGGTGTACTGTTGATAAGTGTTGATAGTATCATTCAGATCACATAAACACCAAAATTAATATAGTCACATAAAAATATAGAAAAGCCGAGAAAAATAGGTTATGTTATTGTCGCCAACGTCAAGTTTATAAATCCAGCTTTGTACGGCACCGTCAAACTGCATCGTCAATCGCAACATCGTAAGAAATGGAATTGAACCATTTCTTACTGCTTACTTCGTCTTTGTGCACTATGAATTGTTCTGTTGTAAATCACACGTTTATTTTTCTTACGGCTTACCGTTACGTCTTACGGCTTACGTTACGGCAACTATGAATCCTGCTTTAGAGCTGGCGACATGTTTACTTAAGGCCGTACTATGCTTAGTCACCCTGCAATTTTGAATCATGGCTGCATCAGCTTCTATTATGATTCTTAACGCACATGCATCAAATGTCCATATTTATGATTTTTTTTATTTCAAATTTGATTTTTGGCAATACAAAATCGCTGGACTTTGATGCAGTTCTTATAAGGGCAGTGACGCAGCCTTTGTACAGTCCCCTTCTTGCAACCATATTCAAATTAGCAATACCCAAAAGCAGCAGGAAAACTGATAGATTTCTTGTTTATGCTGTTGTCCCTTCATTTTTAACACTGCATTAAAATTGCGTGCAATTTTGTATTCACATTTATGCATGTTAGCGTGAGTGAGAGTTGCTGCATTTTTCACCCTCGAAATGGGACAGTGTCTAATTATTTGCACACCTCCAAATTCCCTAGAAATTTCTGCATGCGAGTTTAAAGCAGGGTTAAAAATATCGATAATTATTGATCTTATCAAAACACTGTACGTGTACATGCGATGAGATGTATTTGGGAGAAACTAAAATTATAAAAAGAGAACAAAAATATTCGCTGGTTTAAAATACTAGAAAGATAAAGATTAAATAGGATATCCTGTGTATTTTTAACCCAAAAAACTGCTCTCTCTAAATATACATATAACACAGAATATATTTTATGATGTAAATAAGTGAACAATTTCAATTTTTATATTAAATCTGTAGTAGTATTTTTCACATTTTACACACATATTCAAATTACCCTCCATACTATCAATACAATTTTTTTACATACTATTTGTAACCGATCTTAGAGCTTTAATAATGTGAACGAGTTTTATTTTCATAATTCTTCAGATTGCTTCCTAGTCTTTAAGATTATCGCTGGAGGGTTGCTGCCTCTCAGTATAACGTTAAAAATACAAATTTAAAGCATTTTCTTCGTTTCTTTCATATTCAATATACAGTGAGTCCCAGAAGAAATGTCTAAATTCATTTAAAATTCAGCGGTAAGTTTTTTCAAAAAACGCTCGTACCCGTCGATTTTGATTTTTTTATTTTTTTTTTGTGTGGTAGTTTCAGGTATACAGGGTAGCTCAAAAATAAGTTACGACCATCAACTTCATTTTTTCAAATGAAAACATATATTTTTTATTTCATTTTTGAATTTTGCATTGAATTCTAAGCATGTTTCATGTACCATGTCCTATACATAAACTCAACAGTTATTGAAAAAATTAGGATTGAACATATCATTTAGGGAATCCAACGATCTATCAAATCTTCTGGCAATATGGCATTTTGGGTTCCATAATAAGTAAGAGTGTACTGTCTCACTGTCACCGTTTATTTCCATAGAAACTGTATGACAATTTTATTTCAAATAAGTATAATTATTGTCAAGCGTAGTTTCAAAGTTGCGGTTTTCACAATAATGGTGAAGTTAATATGATGATGGTGAGTAGAATAGAGGCTAAGTTTAGAGAATTCGGTCATGTTAGAGATTTGCCCAAATCTGGTGGTTCTACTCGAGATGAAAATGAACAACTTGACGTTTTGCTTTCCTTGGAAGAAAATCCATGTACTCCCCTGTCGCACATTGGGGCCGATTTACACATGCCGAAATCTGTTGTTCACCGAGTAGTTCACAAAGCACAAATATCACCCATACAAAGTTATTCCAGTGCATGAGTTATTTGAAGATGATTTCGATAGGCGAAGTGAGTTTTGCGGACGCATGCAAAATATGTGCAATCTAGATAATAATTTAGTAAAAAATATTATTTTTTCGGATGAAGCTACGTTCTATTTGAATGGTAATGTGAACAGACAAAATTGTCGATATTGGGCAACTGAAAATCCGCATTGGATGATAGAGGTTCACAGCCAGTACCCTAAGAAAATAAATGTTTGGTGTGGAATCGTACGCGAAAGAGTAATTGGTCCATTTTTCTTTGAACAGTCTTTAACTTGACAAGTATATCTCGAATTTCTCCAACTAGAATTAATTCCAGCATTAGTGGCTTTATTTCCGAATCCATTGGATCCAGACTCCCCTGACGAAGAACTGATATTCCAACAAGATGGTGCTCCTCCGCACTATGCGGCCACTGTGCGCACATTTTTGGATGAAACCTTTCCCAATCGGTGGATTGGAAGGAGAGGACCTATCGAATGGCCTGCTAGGTCGCCAGACCTAACTCCGCTGGACTTTTTTTTGTGGGGTTACCTCAAATCAAAAGTATTTGTTAACAGGCAAAACAATATGCAGGAGTTGAAAGAAAGGATCAGAAGAGAAGTGCGTGTCATAACTCGGAAAATGGTTGGAAACGTGCAAAGAGAGTTTATTGATTGTCTTGGATATTGTCAAGCCGTAAATGGCGCACATTTTCAACATTTAATTTGATTTTGTTGTGTTTTTTTTTAATAAACAGGTCTTACTTGTAGATATGTTCAATCCTAATTTTTTCAATAACTGTTGAGTTTATGTATAGGACATGGTACATGAAACATGCTTAGAATTCAATGCAAAATTCAAAAATGAAATAAAAAATATATGTTTTCATTTGAAAAAATGAAGTTGATGGTCGTAACTTATTTTTGAGCTACCCTGTATACATGAAATTACAACAAAAAAAAAATTAAAAAACAAAATCGACGGGTACGTGCGTTTTTTGAAAAAACTTACCGCTGAATTTTAAATGAATTTAGACTTTTCTTCTGGGACTCACTGTATGCGCATAACATATCATATTTTTCATAGTTTTGATGAAAAATGGAAAGATTTATTTCGGGGAATTGTTCACTCTATAAACAATAAAATATATTGTGTGTTATATATTTCGAAAGAGAAATAAGAACGCAATTTTTTTGGATAAAAATACACAGGGTGTCCCATTTAAAATAAGAAAGTTGGATCCGATAAGTTTTCGACCTGACCCGGTAGATGTGATTTTTAGGTGGAATTATATTCTACTTAGATTGACATGTACATCAGTGTAGTATCCTTTATATATCACCACGGGCACAATCACTAATCACTATTCTCACACTATAAACAATTATTAACATTATCTTGTATTCACGATGTTCACTGGTTCCATGTCTTACCATGACTGACGTCGTTCAATACCTACGCAACTCAGCGAAACAGTGTATTCGTCATCTGTATTTATACCTACTTATTATTCATTTGAAGTAGTATACTACAATCAGTTTTTTTAGCAAAAGTGTCAAATATGGGTAACCCTGTACACTGCTATGCTTCCGCAGTTGGATTCTTCCTGAAAATTACAAACTACATACATTGTAAATATTTCCCACGATTTCATTTGCTTGACTCTTCAAATGTTTATTTCTAATTATTGTCTACTCCATCACGTAATTGATGGAAAAAAATATATTAGCGAAACGCCAACGCCAGTATAATAAACAAACACAAAATTTTTTCTCTGGGTTTCTCGCTACTTTAGGGACAGATCTGGGGTCCGTTACACTATTCGGACACACGAATTTTAAATTTTTTCTATTTTTTTCTAAAATTATACATTTTTAGTAGTAATATTCAATAAAAAAATTACATTACATTACAAAATACTCAGTAATTTTTAAGAAATTAATTAATAAAAATCCTGATTTTATGGTTTTTGAGTGATTTGACAAGGTTCTGACCCCAACAATTTTAGCGATGTTGCCGGATTTATAATTTTATAACAAAAATAAAAAGTAAAGGTTCTGTGTAATGACTACACTTGAGCACCCACGGAATTTAATAATTTTTGAAAATGTAATGGAAAGATATGGTTGTAGAAAAGAAAACATAAGAAAGTTAGGGTAAATTACATAAATTGACACTGCCCAAACACAAGAAAGTTACATAAATTGACAGTACCCTGGGAAAACAAGTGGAAACCCGCCCCCGCTACACCTTTTGTACCCGATTTCCTTCTGGATTCGGAAAAAGAAAACATAAGAAAGTTACATAAATTGACAGTGCCCTGGGAAAACAAGTGAGAACCCGCCCCCGCTACACCGTTTGTAGCCGATTTCCTTCTGTATTCGGAAAAAGAAAACATAAGAAAGTCACATAAATTGACAGTACGCTGTGAAAACAAGTGAGAACCCGCCCCCACTACACCTTTTGTAGCCGATTTGTTCGTGTATTCGACTAAAGAAAACACAAGAAAGTTACAAAAATTGACAGTGCCCTGGGAAAACAAGTGAAAACCCGCCCCCGCTACACCTTTTGTAGCCGATTTATTTTTATATTCGGCAAAAGAAATCATAAGAAAGTTACATAAATTGACAGTGCCCTGGGAAAACCACTGAAAACCCGCCCCCGCTACACCTTTTGTAGCCGATTTCCTTCTGTATTCGGGAAAAGAAAACACAAGAAAGTTACATAAATTGATAGTGTCCTGGTAAAACAAGTGAAAATCCGCCCCGCTACAGCTTTTGGAACCTCATTCCGCCACGCGCCTCTTATGGACTCAGTGCAGCTCAACCGAGCCACTGAAAACGCCATCCCTCGGCCCATAAGAACTGTGTACAACATAGTGCCCGCAGCGTATAGCGGCCACCGGCGGCGTGGCTGTGTTTGCGACCAGCCAGGCTGGTCGCAAACACAACCACTTGTGGTCGCCACCGGTGTAGTTTAAATATCTGCCTAACAGGAATATTCATATTTTGAAAAAAAGATCCCGAAAACAAAGGATAATCTTTCCGGCATTTGCAACAATAAAAGCAGGAATTCAAGGCATTTGCATTAACTTTCTGCCTAATAGTACATACGAGACGACAATTTCTGGTTTTGCATCTGAAATTATCTCTAATCAATTATATTGTAAATATTTTGCAAAATCCACATCATACTTGCTTGTAATTGCGTCAACATTATCTATATTTGCTATTTCCATTTTACTTTGATTTGTTCTTTCCTTTTCCTTCAACGCCAAAGTATAACTGCTCTTGGCAACAGTGTTATGCAATGTCAAATTTGTGTTCGACTTAAAAGTGACATCTTCAACAGAGTTGCCAGTTGTCTTTTATTAGCTACATAGGAAAAAAATATTGCACAAAAACGGATATTTTTGGGCCTTTCTATCGCAGTTAACCCTCTTAAAAGATATCGCTTAGTCGTGACATAACTACATTGACAATAAACTGCGGTCTTATATCGATATAAACAAACCCGAACAACCCCTAATTATTGCAGAAAACTTTTCTATGTGGCAACACTGTTAAACTACCTAATTTTGTAAATATACATGTTCGCAGCGTAAATTTCAAGAATCAACAATTTTACGACCATTTTTGCCTTTAAACTCAAATTTTATGAATTAATGTGTGTTTTCCGCATCTAATTTTACTTAAAAGTATTAATATTACACAATCAAACAAAAAAAAAGGTAAAAATACAAGTAATTAGTGTGTCCGAATAGTGTAACGAAACCCAGATCTGTGCGTTTTAACGGCGTTACGAAGAGCGGAACCACATAAGCAATAAAATTAAAGCAATTAAGTTTTTATTTCAGTGTAGTATGTCAAATTTGATAAAACACATTTAATGATATATTTTATGAAACGTATGAATATATGAATTTATTTACATTTGAGTCAATTTTGACCAAATTATTTCTTGTTAGCTTAAGAAAAGGCTATGTAAAAATCTTACATGGTTTCGGCACTTAGCAAAAAACAGACCGCGGCAACTTCATTGTCATATATCTGAAGACAATAAATAGAGAAATTTATTTTATTCATTTAAATAGTTTGGAAAATGATCGTTTCTACACATTTTCACGTTTGACTAGGATGATTTGATATTATAACAAACCCGGTATATTAAATTTTATTATACGTTGTTGTGTTCCTTAATAACATACTAATATTGAAGGGTCCATTTTCAGAAAAAAAAAACTTCAAATGAACACATGTCCTAAATGTCTTAACTTTTGAGATACAAGGTGTTAAAGATTTTTAAAAAAACCTCTTTTTTTATTAATATCTGTGATACTGCTCTAGATATTTTTGTGAAATTTGATACCCACTTTCTATTCATCAAGATTATGATGTTTAACATATTTTTATTCCGACCATTGGCGTTCGTACGGGAATTGCCCTTGGTTTTTTTGAAGAAAGGGATGAAAAGCCATTTTTTTTTTAATAAAAATTATTTTTGAAATTTTCATTCCTTGCTGAGCAAATGTCGTCTCTTGATTTTTTGTCGTTTGATTCATTCATTTGCACTCTGTTATGAAATTAGGTATTAACAAAGATTAAAAAGGATCTAGTAGGTATGAAGCAGATTTTGTTTTGTAAACATAAGCAGTTTTGACCGTTGCCTACCTAGTCTAGTTGTCACGTATTTAAGTCATTAACCTTAAGAAATTATTAAGAAAACATGAAAATCTTGTACATAAAGTGTTTCCAGGAGTGTTCCCATGAAAAAGAAAAAAAACTGATCGTGTTTGTGCCTGGATTTCCTCGCTCTTTAGGTATAAGGATAAATACAAGTAGGTAGAAAATAATTTATCTTTATAATTTTATATTTCAGTTTGGCAACATTGCCATTGGCTCTATGTGAAATGTTGTACAGTAGCGCGGACTGTCCTGTGAGTAAGAGTGTTTATTACCCCACTTTTAAAACGGTCGATTTAAAAAAAATAAAATATGTAGCGCTTCTCTAGGACACTCAAGGAGTCATCCATTTAAATATAATACGTCATTTCCATAACACCCTGTATAAGCACCGACTTGTAAAACGACTTACTGCTGCACTTTAAACATGAATACAATCCCAGGGCTACGCCCGTTCCCGGTCCAGGGTTCAGCCTGGCCGTGATTTCTAAGTGAGGAATCATAGATTTCCTGCACTTTGACCAACAAGATTGTAAAAATGTAAAATATTGTAATTATGAAATAATAAAGATTATTTGAGGTATTTGATTTGAGTCATTGGAAACTCCAGGACGAGAGTTCGCAGGTTCGATCCTGCGGCCGGCAAACCGATTCGCACTCGGTGGATTATAGTGGTATAAGTCATGGCGTTGCTGTTCTGCGTCATGCAAAAAATAAGGAAGAGTTAAAAGTATGTCATCCCCATCCCTACCCCATTTACGCCGAAGTCCAATAAACGAAATAGAAATTTTAGTTAGAAAGCTGCATTTTTGGTGGAAAGCACATTTTATTATTTCAAAAACACTTCATTATTATTTTGTATTCAACCCTTGCATAAGGGATGAAAAATTACTTTTAAATATTTTTTTACCCGTAGCTTCGAAACAAAACACACTAGAAAAAAAAGTGTGAGTCAAAAGTTGTAGATAATTTAAATCTGAATAAAAAAGTTAATAATCATTTTTACGATATCTCGTATAGTTATAGCCATTGAATCATCTGCATTTTGAGAGTTGATCGACGATTTCAAAACGTCACGAAGGCATTAAATTTTCAACTTGACAACACTGCCTATCAGCCAATTAAGACTCGACACAGGTGTCTGAAAAAGTTTTTTGGTATGTCAGGTATTTTATTGTAGCATAATTATTTTATATTTTTGACATGTTTTAAGGTTTTGTGGAACATTTTTGTGAAATGGTGTCTAAATAACCCTGTGAAAGGTATGTATGAACTATTAGGCCAAAAATATTAAATGGTTTGTAATTATTTGACATAATATCATAATTTTATTGAGATCTAACAACACTCAACGAAGAAATGGTGTGGCACCTGCAGTTGCTAACCAACCCAGAACTAGCAACTTCAAAATTGATTTCTGCAATATTAGAGGGCTTAACACGAACATCAATTCAGTCCACCAGAACTTACAATCTGCCAAGCCTCACGTACTCGCACTGACCGAGACAAAGGTCAGATCGTCAACAAACACCGTCAGCTATTTATATCCTGGATACGATTTTCATTTTCGATTTCGACGCAACTTCGGCGTATGTCTTGTTATTCGAGATGATCTCTGCTGCCAACGAGAACCTACACTGGAACCGAAAGACTTTGATGTAATGTGGTTTAAAATATCAACGCCGAAAATCACCAAGTTTATCTGCTGCCTTTACCGTCCTCCAAGTGATACCCATTACAAAGACCTTTTCCCATCACTAGCCAATACAATCGACTTCTTGCAAACCAACCATCCAAATGCTGAGATTGCTATCTTTGGCGACTTTAACGTTCACAATGTCAACTGGCTTCAATATTCAAATACAGACGATGAGCAAGGCCGCGAGGCCGAATCCTTCGCGATCAGTTCTGGTCTAACTCAACTCGTAGAAGAACCAACGCGGATTCCAGACAGAGCTGGAGATTTTGCTAGTCTTTTGACTGTAATTACTGTAGTTACAGTTTATTTAAATAGTTTAATTTAGTTCTCCCAGTAGGTATACCCGTTATAATTTTAGTGCTTAAGATGTGGACCTTAAGCAGCGTATGACTGAGAATCGTGGTTCGGAACCCACGTCTGCTAGTGAATGTCTGGAAAGGCTGGTGTTTACTCCCATTTGAGTACCTGCTTTTACCACCTTTTGTTTTACCTTAATTATTACAGGTAAATTGCAATAATTTAGTACGTCAAATATTCGTTCATTCTGACGGATTGTAGCAATTTTTTTTCATCAGAAACGTGGTGGTTCTTTATTTAACGATTCTAGAATATTATTTTTATATATCGGTTTATTAGAAGATGTTGTTTTCAGCCGCATCCACCATCATAATACCTGAAAATGACTTCGACGATCCGAGTAAGTAGCCTTTTTCAAACTGCTAAGAATTTTTATTCCGTAAGGAATATAATTCGAGAATAAAGCTGGATGTATAGTTACCGTAACGTAAGTCGTAACGGTAAGCCGTAAGAAAAATAAATATGTGATTTACAACAGAACAATAATTCATAGAGTTTGAAAATTAATTAAGCTGTAGGAAGTAAGAAAGGTTAAATTCCATTTCTTACGTTACGGCTTACGGATCAGTTGGGATCGGTCATACTCACGCATAACTGCAATCACCAAATGTTTTTTTCGCTAATAAACTCCTGCACAAAATTAACGCAACATCATAAATTTGCCATATTTTTTATGCTATTTTTTTCTGAATTTATGATCCGATTTGAATGATTTTTTTTTTTCATTGTAGGTTGGTTCCTTGACAATGTCATAGTTTTCTCTGTTTATGATAAAAAATTTCATTTCCGATTTATACTGGGTGTATTAAAAATGTTATGTTTTTTTCCGAAAATTCGCATCACCCTGTGGAGTATATTAGCAACCGAAACATATTGCAGTTGACATTAAACGGTAGGTCCATCTTTCCCCAACATTTTCTTTTTGGGTTTACTTCATTATCTCTGTTATTAAAGGACCGTTTTATAGAGTAATATGTTTTTATAGACTTTAATATTCAATACATTCATTGTTAAATGTTTTCAAGTAGACTATGGACTTTTTCTGACATTGCAAGCGATGTGTCAGCAGATGTTGTGTTTTAAAGTTACAAAGGTCAAATAAAATTCGCCATACTGATAAAAACTGTTCGGAAACTGCTTATTAAACGTTCGTTTCGTATGCCCAGTTGCCCGACGCCGACGAGTAATTTAATCTTGAAACCTACTTGAAAACATTTAACAATGAATGTGTTGAATATTAAAGTCTATAAAAACATGTTACGCTATAAAACGGCGTATCTCCTTTAATAACAGAAATAATGAAGTAAACCAAAAAAGAAAATGTTGGGGAAAGATGGACCTACCGTTTAATGTCAACTGCAATATGCTTCGGTTGCTAATATACTCCACAGGGTGATACGAATTTTTGGAAAAAAAACATAGCATTTTTAGTACACCCAGTATAAAACGAAAATTAAATTTTTATCATAAACAGAGAAAACTATGACATTGTCAAGGAACCAACCTACAATGCAAAAAAAAATCATCCAAATCGGATCATAAATTCAAAAAAAAAAATAGCATAAAAAATATGGGAAATTTACGATGTTGCGTTAATTTTGTCCAGGAGTTTATTAGTGTTGTGATCGCTCGAGCGAAAAACCGCTTGAGTACTCGATTATTGAAATAACCGAAATCGCTCGATTATTTAAAAAAATGCTCGAGCTATAAATTTAAGCGAAAATCTTCGCTTGTTACTCATTACCTTTCACTCGTTACCCGAGATTCGCTTGACGGCGACCGAAATTTGCTGCTTGGTAAAAAACTGCTCGTATTTGAGTATAGTTTTTCGCTCGATAGGAAATACTACTCTAGTTATAAATTCAAGCGAAGAATCGAAAATCGTTGCCTTTCACTTGATACCCAAACGCCACCAGAAATGTGCCGATGGCCGACGTTCGAGTCTGACGCTCAGAAGGCTGACACGACATGTGTCTTTGTTAAAGGCACATAAACGAGAAGGTGCATATAAAAAAGTAGGCAAAATCCCTTAGTGGATTCATCGCGACATGGGTTTTGTTTTGACTGGGACTGGCTAGCCAGAGGCGATAGTAAATTTTTGAAAAATTAAAGCATATAATATTTTTAAAAATTAGAATTAACTGTTCTTCCTTAATAAAAACTCTTAGACTAAACTTCTAAAACTTACAAAAACAACCTCTGGTGTTTTATCAACACTTCTTAGTCATAAAAATTGCAAGTGATTAATCGCTCGAGCGATTCACTCGATTAATAAAATCGCTCGAGTATCAAGTACTCGATTATTAAAATCATCGGTTTTTTTCAACATTAGCTAATATTAGTATTGCTCCCGCTTATATAACGATGTCTTCATCGCTTGTAATCACATTTTATAGTTATAAATAAAGTAATATGTGTAATATAAAAGCAAAAACCATAACCTACAAATTCGTAACCTACAAATTCTTAACGAAACGATGGGCGCATTCAGCAGAACCCATCGATTTATAAACGATTAGTAGTCATCTGCTGATGCTTCTGGAGTGAAAGGATCAGCCAGCCGAAGCTGTTGCCCAGGGGACGCCCGAATGTATATCTAACACATTCTTCGTGGAGGCTCCTTTCATGTCCCCCCATCGATTTCAATAAGTACGGTTATACCGGAAGTATGTCTCAACTTGTTTATTTTACATGAAATACCCTATATATTATTACATTTTTGGATTCTACGCAAGATTTTATGCAGATTTCGTATATCATGTCCTATACCTAAGTAGAAGGGTGTTCGACATATTTAAGATTTTCTGTCTACAATGACGTTTAAAATAATTTTTAATTTTGCCTATAAGTAATCTTTTTTATATAATTTGGGTTGGATTCCTCACTGAAAAGGACCTGCTTTAATGGATTTTTATATAATATATTGATAACTATTAATACAGAGTGATCAAAAAATAAGATTAGAAATTAAATTGAAGAAACTGTAAAAATCCACTTTTTCAAGTGGAACCCCCCAAATTTTGTAACTATTTTCTATTTAGCATTAAAATAAATATTTTTATATGGATATTTGCTGCTGATTTTAAGTTCAGTTACTCCTAGTTGGCTATGACATGACGTCGTTGAAAAACAGTTAAATGCTAAAGAAATCTTTGTCACTTACCATTTGAAAATTATTAATAATCATGCCGGGGCCCTTAAATTATACAAACGAAGATTATTTAAACGTGTTTATTATTTATGGAGAATGTGATAAAGTAATATCAAGAGCATGCGACATATTTATTTCTTTAGCATTTGACTGTTCTTTAACACCGTCATAGCCAACGATGAGGAACTGCACTTAAAATCCGCAACAATATCGCCATTTAAAAATATTAAATCGGCCATATTTCAAAAACTACAAATTTTCGAAACAGACCAATTTATACAAACTTACTCTTATTTTTAATGCTAAATAGAAAATAATTATAAAATTTGGGGTTTCCATTTGAAAATGTAGATTTTTTGCAGTTTCCTCAATTTAATTCTTAAAAATAAAAAATAAAAAGGTTATACTTTTCAGGTGGTATTAATATCAAATACCAATGTATGGAAAAATAATATTTTTCCAGACCACCCGATGACACCTTATACAATAAGGACGTATTTAGATTATTTAAAGGCTTCCTTTTCTTGGTAATACCATTCACTCTGAAATAGTATTTTGAGTGTTACTGTGTAGACTAAATACGCCATTATTGTATAAGGTATCATCGGGTGGTCTGGGAAGTAATAATTTTTCTATAGATTGGTATTTGATATTACTACCACCTGAAAAGTATAGACTTTTTATTTTTGATTTATTCAAATAAGGTCTGTGTTCAGATTGTATGGCACTGCTAAGAGATGACGCTGCACTCTGTACAGGAGCGGAACTACTATGCAGCAAGACCACGCAGCGAGGGGGGGGGGGGGGGGCAGGCGTCCAGAGGGCCCACGGCCCAAAGTGGCCTCCCGTTACTCAATGCGAAACCCGAAACACTAATTTATTATGATTTAAAGCTATCATCAAGAAAAGGAGTTCCTGCACATCACGCCGATATGTAGGAACTCCTTTGTAATAAAAAAGCATACCTATTCGTCTTGCAAATAAGGTAAGTTTTTGTCTTGTTTATGTTGAATAAGCATAGTGTCGCGCAAGCCAAGTCCTGAGCTCCTCTGAAAGTGGGGCCCCAGGCCCATAACCACCGGACCTAGTAGGAAAATAGGTCCTGGATAATGTTTATCGTAACAAGGAATTAACCAACTGAAACGTTTTAAAGTCACCGTAGGTATTTTTTATTGAATGAAAATGCCTATTTCTAAACAAATAATTTAAGGAAATTGAAATTAAAATATAAAATACCCCTATCGCAACGAAATAGGTGTTCTTTGATACGCTTCTTTGACTCACCCGGCAGCTTTGTAGTTCTGAGCACAGAGAAACTGGTCTAAATATAGCCCTTGTTATTTATAAATAATATTTTTATACTTATTTGGCGGTATGGCGGTGCTAAGTTTTCAAAGAATTATTTCTTACTGAGAATTTGTTTATGGATTGAAAACTTGTATTTTTCATCATAGAGTCTTTAGTCGGTTAAGAGTAATATAAGTAGGAAAATGGTTTGAAGACCAAGCCATTAAAAAAGCTATAATAAAACCTAAACTCTGGCTCCGCTACGTAGACGACACCTTCATTATTTGGAACAGAAGCGATGACGAACTTCAAACTTTTTTACAACATATGAACAACCTGTCCCCTACAATTAAATTTACTATGGAGAAAGAAAATAATGACAGACTACCTTTTCTAGACGTTGTAGTCCAGAGAAACAGGAATACCATCATCACATCGGTATACAGGAAACAAACTCACACAGGACAATACCTTAATTATGCCTCGAACCATTCGAATAATACCAAACATGGGATAGCTAAAACATTGGTTGACAGAGCATACACGCTTTGCAACTCACAAGAGGCTATCACACAAGAACTTAACAACATCACCAAGGACCTAGGAATGAATGGTTATCCCCAACGACTGGTAGACCAAGCCATCAAAAAGCGTCAAAATCACAAACAAAGAACGAGGGATGACACCGAAGTTGGACCGACCATAAACATACCCTATGTCAAGGGGGTTTCTGAAAAGATTCGACGAATAGGACAACAATACAATATTCGAACAGTATTCAGCTCCAAAGACTCTTTAAGAAGCCACCTGACAAAGACAAAACCAACCAACCACAAAGACACAAAGAATTGTGTATATAGAATACCCTGCGAGTGCGGACAATCCTATGTTGGTGAAACCCTACGGCCATTGGAAACAAGGATCAAGGAACATCAGAGCCACACACGAAAGGGAGAAACAAACAGATCCGGAGCAGCAGATCACGCTTGGACCCACGGCCACCACAATGGGGACAATCAAGTATCATACTTAAGGAAGAGCATTGGCGAAAGAGGAAATTCAAAGAAGCAGCTGTTATCACTCAGAATCCTGGTTGTTTTAGCAAACCCTCTTTAGATATAAGGAACATTTGGAAACCCCTGTTAAGCAAATGTAATCTTAGTTTAGGTACGTCCTCTAGTATTGACGCATGACTGCACCCACCTCGGT
This sequence comes from Barypeithes pellucidus, assembly GCA_963991005.1. NCBI lineage: Eukaryota > Metazoa > Arthropoda > Insecta > Coleoptera > Curculionidae > Barypeithes > Barypeithes pellucidus. The sequence goes on from OZ022560.1 coordinate 53,946,693, forward strand.
CATACTCGACTAACTTTCTCACCCCACATATTAGTATAAATACTCTCGTAGTTTAGTAACTTGCTCAGTATTCACCTGAAGACGACTGGAGATACTTACCAGTTGAAACGTTGTGATTTAAACGAAATAAAGACAATGGAAGTCCAAAACACGTCTATCACTCATGATACAGGATTGTCTCTAACCTTCAAAGAAACGCAAGGAATATATTTGTTATAAATTATACAATATAAAAATTTGAGCAAGACAAGTGGTGAACAACGACTCGGTGGTCTTTCAGTTTTAGCCGTGGAAGGCACCAAAATTGGAATTAAAAGATATAATAACAAAGTTTGCTGAAGAAAAAGCGCGACGTAAATCATTTACATAATTTTTTTTATTTACTATATTACACAAAAAAGTAACAACAATGTTATTTCCTGAATAACGTTATGGTTTCAAATATTTTTAAACCAAATTTGCCAGAAATCTTACAAAGGTCTTCAGTAAAATGGTAAAAGGTACATAATAAGATCGAATTAGAATATCATACAGGGCAGGTTAAAATAAGAAGTTACTTTAAACAAGTCGCAAAAATAAGTTATTTACTTTTTCAAATAATTGGGATTTATATGTTAAAGCTTCTTATATTCCCAACAAAATACACGTTCAGAGATTTTTTTGATATTTCGATTGGTTAAGCATTTGTGAGTAATTTTCTGACCAAATGTTTATAATCAATTAGAAACTAAATATTCCTATTTTTAGTCAGTTGGCCATGGAAACAATTTTATAAAATAGAACAGAATTCATTCATTTTTATGAAAAATATGTATTTCATCTTTAATTTGTAAAATAATATGTGAAAAACATTATTAACATCAAAATAATAACTTACTAGTAATATACTAATCTACAAACAAAATTAATTGTAAAGTTGTTCAATGGCTCAATTTAGGGAAAATACGTTTACCGAAATGCATTGAACAAGCCAGCGATCATATTGAACAATTTTTCAACTAATTTTTTTGTAGATTATCATTATTAGTAAGCTGAAATACATTTCTTTCATTCAAATATCATTTATGTTTCATTTTATACAATAATTGTTTCCATGGCTAACTGATGACTAAACATTGTGATATTCAGTTGTTAACTTTGGACAGAAAATTAGTTATAATTGGGTAAACGAGTGAAATATCAAAAAATCTCTTAACATATTTTTTGTTCAGAATATAAAAAGATTTAACATGCAAGTCTAAATTATTTGAGGAAAGAAAAAACTTTTTTTGCGACTTGTTTAAAGTAACTTCTAATTTTAACCTGCCCCGTATGATATTCTAATAACTCGATCTTATTATGTATTTTTAAATTAATTTTAGGAGAACTTATACTTTTGTAAATATTTCCTGAAAATTTGATTTAAAAGTGATTTTAAACAATAAAGTAATTCAGAAAATAATAGTGTGGTCACTTTTTATGGGTTTTGGAATAATATTATTATTAAATTTTCTCTTATAGGAATCATCAGTTTTTTATTTTAAATTCTTATGGCGTAACATCTATACCTATCTATAATTTACCAATTTACGTTATTCCAGCTTAACGAAATAAATCATTTTATAGGGCCTAATAAATAATTTTGCGGGGGGGGGGGGGGGGCAGATTTTGAAATTCCGCCACTGGCTCTGTATTTTCTCGACTGCCGCTGATAATACGTGAAGTATTAGAGTCTTCTCTGATGATAGGTATCTACACCCACCCTGTACTGACGAGAACAAAACAGTTCGAAACCGGTCTGCAGGTGGTTACATCCTATCAATGGAAAAGGCTTCCTTCCCTTGGTAGTACCATTCAATCTGAAATAGTATTTTGAGTGCTACTGTGTAGACTAAATAGGTCCCTATTATGGTCTGGGAAATAATAATTTTTCCATACATTGGCATTTAATTCTTAATCTTAACACCACCGTATGGAAAGTGATATCGGGATAACTCGTTCGTTATAATTTGTTCGTGTCTAGAAAATATGGATTGTCACGTACCAGATAAACGCCAGGCGCCTTGGGGCTTGAAATCTGGGCTTCGTTCGTCTATGAATACAATAATGTATATGTATAACGAATTATTAAATAAAAATGTAGGTTATAGAGCCAACCCGATTTGTGACATATTTCCAGATAAATTCATCAATATCTTTCTGGCTAAATAAATTTTAGTCACGAAAGTATTTGGGATTTTGTTCTGCACGCAACAAACAAAAGTTGTTGCCTAACGGAAAACCGCTCGCGGGCGCTAGTATTTTCTGAACGTTTAAAGTATGCAACGTATGAGTGCACGTGATGGATGATATTAATGGTAATTATTTATTTATTTTTTTTATGTGTTAATAGTACAGTGTGATTTAACGATTGCACGGAGTAAATTTATGCCTTGAAGATTCGTCGATAATGAGCTTTTGTGTTAAGGTATGGTTGTACATTTTGTACATTTTAAAAATATTTTGAATTATACAGGCTGCGTTCAAAAAGTAGGGTGGCAGAAAGTTATATTTTTTAAATCGGACACCCAGTATTTTATTGCATATTTAGGTTCATATTACTTCTATAAATATCTAACATGTTACTTAATTTGCTTGTATTGTTTAAGAGCAATTAATTAAAAACAAAAAAAAGTTTTGTAGATCATGCAAGAAAAATCAAAAACATTCTAAAATTATTTTCTCAACCACTGGATTGGGTGAGCATTATAACAAGGGGTCTACAGATACTGTGTTTATCTATTTTATACAGGGTCTTCATAATAAGGTTCCAAAAAACGACACATTTCAAAATCATTTTTCTCAAGATTTTCAAATGGAACGCCGTGTATATTATTTGTTTATTGGAGAAGCATTTTTTTTGTAACACAAACATATAAGTTATTTCCAGCCGTTTTCGAAATAATTCCAAATGTTATCATTTAGATTGTTAAATACCATAGGCGCCTTGACTAATAATTGTAAACTACAGTAAATATTCAAAATGTCTTCCATATTGATCTGTGCATAAGTTATGTTCTTGAAAAGATCTATTTACAGGTGAAAAACTAGCAAACACATCTCTTATTTTATGTTGCATATTAATAGCAGTTGTAGTTCGGGATATCGTGACGCAAAATGACTCCCTGCTATCAAACATTTATTTACGCTCCCACCAAGTACAAAGATCATATCAACCAACCAATAAAATTAATTTTACTTTCTTATTATAATTCATTCGCCGTGCTAGTATGTCACCTCAAATGTTAAGGGTGTAAACAACTCTTTTAAAGGACGTATATACTTATGCACAGATTAAAAAGGAAGATATTTTGAACATTTACTGTAGTTTACAATTATTTACTATGGTATTTAAACAACATAATTTATAAAATTTGGAATTATTTCGAAAACGGCTGGAAATAACTTATGTTTGTGTTACAAGAAAAATACATTCAATAAATAAATAATATACAGGGTGTTTGTTCCATTTGAAAATATTGAGAAAAATGATTTTGAAATGTGTCGTATTTTGGAACCTTATTATGAACACCCTGTATAAAATAGATAAACACACAGGATGCATAGTATCTCTAGACCCCTTGTTATAAAGCTCATCCAACCCAGTGGTTGAGAAAATAATTTTAGAATGTTTTTTTTGATTTTTCTTTCCTGGATTACAAAACTTTTTTTTAGATGTTAATGTATTGCTCTTAAACTACTCAAACAAATTAAATTACATTTTAGATATTTATAGAGGGCACTAATACGAGCCTAAATATGGAATAAAATATAGCGTGTTTCATTTCAAAAAATATAACTTTCTGCCACACTACTTTTTGAATGCACCCTGTACAAATTAAAATTTTAAATATCCAGAATGTACAACCATACCTCAACACAAGGGTTCATCATCGACAAGGCTTATAATCAAGGCATAAATTTACTTCGCGCAAAATAAGTAAAAATATTACGTAATAAAAGAGTTGTAAATAGCATATTACGTATGAATGAAAACTCCGCTACGCGGCTCCGTTCGCAATTACATGTGTGTGTATTTGCATTACAACTCAAATTACGTTCCTCCCATGTCGCTATTACCTCGCAAAAGTTTCAGTAAAATATCTCAAACCGTTCCTGAGATATGTAACAAATTCAAAATCCAGCATTTAACTTTTCACTTGAATATTTTGTTTCAGATTTCACTTATATTATAAAAGTTCAAACTGGACAGAAAATATGCTTCGGTTCAACGCTTCACAGGAACACTGCCCCTATTGGTAAAGGCCTGTCGCCGTTTCAGAAAAGGGAAGCTCCAGAATGGTTCAAACATGGACCGGGAACTTATAACGCAGAAAAATATACCGCTTCTTTATACCCCATTTTAAATAAGGTTAGTAACATGATAGGTTTGTAATATGTATGGCAGGAAATTAGGTAAATTAATCGAGCGGAAAATTCTTCGAAGACTCGCTTAATCGAATCTCAATTAATCGAAAGGGTAAGTTATTAGGAAGTATATTTTAAAGTATATACGTATTAAGTCATTATGGTATTTATGACTTAATGTCCCGTAGTACAGATTATCCATGGACAGTGATACCACCTAAAAGAAACTATATAAATTGAAGGTAAGCATAAATAAAGTTTAGTTTATATTTTGAATTATCATAGCGATAGTCAAAAATAGATTTCGTTGAGAGTGAAAAAGGACAGCCAAAGTTGGCGTTAGGGGGTTATTTGTTTATTGAAGATAAACAATTCGACGAAAAAGTATATTAAAAATGTGACCGATTTTAAACATTTAAGTGCCGATTACTTTGCATAACAATAGGTAACATTGTTTGAAAAAACCATATTGAACATATGTTGTAAAACTGGCTTTTTCCAATTTAAGAAAATGAATGAGGATTTTACGTTAGCATATTTTGTAAATAATTTAACATGGTTAATATAATCTTTCAACATGCCAAATCAGTCGGGCCTTTTATAATTCTGCACCCTCAACAGCTGTGGTTCCTGCTCTCCGTTATCGTAACGCATCGTCAGCATGAGATTAAACTGTTTAGAATGACGCCAACTAACATGTAAAAAAGTCCAGTAAAAAAGGCAGTCGATGTTTATGTTCTCTGCGCGGTCAACCACCGATAGGGATACCCAAAATCGCGCTCAACCTCGTTTCTATTTTCAAAAAAGGGGGTTCGTCATTTTGGCTACACGTTTTAGAGTGTTCATCACCGAAAATGAGAAAAGTGAAACTGCGAATCTTTCCCTGAGAAAATTTTAAAAAGTAGGTCTCTACGCGGTCGACCGCCGATTGGGATTCCAAAATCGTTCACAACCGCGTTTAAATTTTTACTCAACAGGAGGTCCGCCATTTGGCTGCAGGTTTTAGAGTGTTTATCACCGAAGATTCCGAGAATAGTCAACCGCGGATCTATTCCTCAGTAAAATTTATTTTCGAACACTCGTATGTTCAGTGCGAGTATAAAAAACCGCTGACACATCTTCAAACACTCGTGTATTTGGTGCGAGTATAAATAAAAACTAAAATATCTTCAAACACACGTTTTGATGCGAGTATAAATAAGTTCAACGAAATTCGTTAACGCAACGTGAGATACACTCGTATTTTTTAATATAGAGAAAAAACACCATCGATTAACGTCCATCATGCTTCGTTGGAAAAAGCAGGCTGGTGCGTATCTCAGTAACGTGTCCACACGTGATTTCATTGCAGACTTTATAGACTTTTCCTGCAAGGTATCATCCATATACCGGCGGTTGACGATAGACAGTGCTGTACATGTTTGATGATATATACCACTGGAGCATCCTTCCATTGCATCGATAAGTCCTAGGTAAATATTATTGAGTCGCCAGCCTTGACAAATATCGCTAATATTTGTCAAGTGAAATGGCCAAAAAAGAAGTCAACATTGAATACCCGAAGAAGTTATTAAAATTTCGGCGAATTAAGACTAGTTTGCTTCTCAAGCGTTCGTAAAAATAGCAGCCTTCTTTAAGGTGGAAGCTATAGTAGAGAAGCAAACGGAATAGTCATTTTTTTCGGTCATAAAGGCAGCGTTGTCCCTGAACTGTGGGTGACGTCCGGCCTGCATGATATTAAAATCTTTTAAAAGTAAACCCTTGAGCGGTCACTACGAACTTTTCTAAGTCGATATACCTGCAGGGTACAATAAGTGATGGTTACTAAAAACAATCCTAGTCCCGATTTTGCCAGGACAAATATCAGTGCAAAATATCTTAAGTTAATTTAATATTAACCGCCCCCCGCGTTTCTCTAGTTTTTGGAAAATTATAGGTTAGTTGGATTCTCTTTATTTGAGAAAAAAAAATATATTAGCTTAGGTTAATTTTATGTTGTAAAAAATGTAAATACTAAATTTAAAATGAGAGTTCATGATAGAGGAATGATAGGTTGGTTGAAACGCAGAATGTTAGTTCAGGTTAAGTCTTTATTGTACATAAATGTAAATAATTGCCGCATGAAAACTTCGGGTCGCGTTACTCGACTGACGTAAGACAAAACCCCAGCAGCATATGTTGTAAAACTGGCTTGTTCCAATTTAAGAAAATTAATGAGAATTTTACGATTCTTTTTTAAATAATTTAACAAATAAATAGGATCGATGGTTAATATAATCTTTCAACATGCAAAATCAGACGGGCTTTTTATAATTCTGCAACGCCAACAGCTGTGGTTCCTGCTCTCCGTTATCGTAACGCATCGTCAGCATGAGATTAAACTGTTTAGAATGACGCCAACTAACATGTAAAAAAGTCCAGTAAAAAAGGCAGTCGATGTTTGGGTTCTCTGCGCGGTCGACCACCGATAGGGATCCCCAAAATTGCGCTCACCCGCGTTCCTATTTTCAAAAAAGGGGGTTCGTCATTTTGGCTACAGGTTTTAGAGTGTTCATCACCGAAAATAAGAAAAGTGAAACTGCGAATCTTTCTCTGAGAAAATTTTAAGAAGTAGGTCTCTACGCGGTTGACCGCCGATTGGGGTTCCCAAAATCGTTCTCGACCGCGTTTAAATTTTTACTCAACAGGGGGTCCGTCATTTGGCTGCAGGTTTTAGAGTGTTTATCACCGAAGATTCCGAGAATAGTCAACCGCGGATCTCTTCCTCAGTAAAATTTATTTTCGAACACTCGTATGTTCAGTGCGAGTATAAAAAACCGCTGACACATCTTCAAACACTCGTGTATTTGGTGCGAGTATAAATAAAAACTAAAATATCTTCAAACACACGTTTTGATGCGAGTATAAATAAGTTCAACGAAATTCGTTAACGCAACGTGGGATACACTCGTATTTTTTAATACAGAGAAAAAAACACCATCGATTAACGTCCATCATGCTTCGTTGGAAAAAGCAGGCTGGTGCGTATCCCCAGTAACGTGTCCACACGTGATTTCAGTGCACACTTTATAGACTTTTCCTGCAAGGTATCATCCACATACCGGCGGTTGACTCTAGACGGTGCTGTACAGGTTTGATGATATATACCACTGGAGCATCCTTCCATTGCATCGATAACGCCTAGGTAAATATTATTGAGTTGCCAGCCTTGACAAATATCGCTAATATTTGTCAAGTGAAAAGGCCAAAAAAGAAGTCAACGTTGAATACCCGAAGAAGTTATTAAAATTTCGGCGGATTAAGACTAGTTTGCTTCTCAAGCGTTCGTAAAAATAGCGGCCTTCTTTAAGGTGGAAGCTATGGTAAAGAAGCAAACGGAATAGTCATTTTTTTCGGTCATAAAGGCAGCGTTGTCCCTGAACTGAGGGCGACGTCCGGCCTGCAAAACCTTAAATAAGTATTAATATTATTAATATATTTTAATATTAACCGCCCCCGCGTTTCTATAGGTTTTGGAAAAATTATAAGTTAATTGGATTCTCTTTATTTGAGAAAAAAACTAAATATTAGCTTAGGTTAATTCTATGTTGTAAAAAATGTAAATACTAAATTGAAAATGAGAGTTCATGATAGAGAAATGATAGGTTGGTTGAAATGCAGAATGTTAGTTCAGGTTAAGTCTTTATCGTAAATAAAATGTAAATAATTACCGCATGAAAACTTCGGGTCGCGTTACTCGACTGACGTAAGACAAAACTCCTAAAGCAACCCTCATTGACAAAAGACATTAAAATTAAATTAAATAAAAGCCCCTCCGTGTTCAAATATAATAATTTGCATTGTTATTATATTAACATTGGACGTGCCCGAGCCAATACACTTAAAAGTATAGTTTGAACAGAAGTTAGGCTTCGTGCTACGTTCAAATAACTATACTTGTAATATTAAAATTCAGTCATTTATTTTTTTTAAGACTCAAAATTTGCCCTCATTTCTTCAATTGCGCTGGTGGACTGCCGACAGCTTCCAGTTGGCGGGGAAATGATGGTGGGCCCACCTAAGACCGACAGACTATTGTCGTCGACTGGCATCCCTGACAAACAACCGAAAAAAACCGAAATAAAAATCGTAAATGGTCTTAATAAATAATTCCTGGTTGGGGGAATACACCTTCTGGAACAAGCCAAATTGGGATAAAAAATTTAAATTCAAAATTGGCCATCTAACTAATAATCATTTCGAATTAAATTCTAACATAAAGTCAAGGGGTAAATTGGTTATACGGGGGTTATCAAGAAACGTCTTACGTTAAACGCGCAAATAAGGAGATCATTTCGAGTTACCTCATTTATTAAGCACAAAGCGGACGGACGTTTCGGGCTACGTACTCCACTTATATCATGGTATAATGTACGTACGTTCCGCTTGAAAAAATTCCTTCGTGTCTTTTTCAAATTAGGCGACACATAATCATGAAGGAGATTCTGCAGGCGTCGAAGCAGCCAAATATATGGACAAAATGCGAGAAGTTGCAACAAATTCCAGAGATACTCCACATTTTATAATATCTTCGCTGTCTTCAAATTTGTCAAGTAGTGTATCAAACAAAATATCGGTAGTCAAAACTCTGAAGACAATTCGTAACGTAAGATCTAGATCTGAAGCTAAAGCTACTCCGACCAATCCCCTTCCTAGAGAAGACATTTTTTTTTTCCTACCTAAGGACTATATTTTTGATACGGGAATCGTTGACAAGAGAATTTTTATATTTGGTACCCCTGCGTCGCTAAATTTGTTAGCCAAGTCAAGACACTTCTTTATGGATGGCACTTTTAAGACAACTTTGCATTTGTTTACCCAACTGTACACAATTCATGGATTGGAAGAAAATTTGTCAATTCTTTTAATATATGCATTGCTGCGTGATAAAAGCCAGGACACGTATCTAACTGTATCCTAATAATTAACCAGTTTAAACTCCAACATTTCTCCAAATTCCGTTATGATTGATTTTTAAAAGGCCGTTATATATCAACCATCGTTCTTAAATTTCAACCAGTGTTTATATATACAGGGTGATCCAAGATGGGTGGCGATCGGCCGTATCTCCAGAACCATACATGGTACAACTTTGGGGTAAAAAATTTATTGAGAAATATGACCAAAAAAATTAGCTGGAAAATATTTTTAAGTTCGTAATTTTACCGCTGGGGGGCGTAATCGCTATGCAACGATACAAAATCCTTACTTTCTGCTAATATCTTCAAAACAATGTAGGTCGAAAATTAACTTTTTATAATTTCTGTAATATCCTCTATAAAATTTGTGATCACAATTTTTTTGTAGTTACTATGGCAACGGAGGGGGAACGGGTAACAACTAAAAATACTAAAAGAGCCGTAACTTCGGTTTGCGTTACCCAAATTTAACAAACTATGGCTTGTTTTAAAGAACTTTTCGTCCTGATTAAACGTTATTATTAATAATTTGAAAATTAGATCGTGCGGATGATAAAAGAGGGCGTTTTTTTTAATATTTCTTCTTTCGATTTCCTGAAAAATTTAAATGCAAACAGTCATTAATTTTTACTCTATTTTATAACTCATTTGTCACTAAACATTGCGGCGAAAACCGGAGGTCGTTATCTTTTGTCTTTTAAAAGTTATCGCAAAAATAGTGGGAAACTGTAACTTCAGTTTGGCTTTTACCAATATTTTGCTATTTTCCTATATGAAAACGTTGAAATCCTAGAAAAAAAGCCCTTTTGGCCTAATTACTCATATTAGTTATTCATATTAAGTTATTTTTTAATTAAATTATGTTATTTTGGTTTTTATTTCAATTATTTATCTAACATATACAATTATAATCCAAGTGTTCCATTTATTGCCATGACGGCCATGGACAATTGCGAAATAAAACAAAAGAATAACCTTGTTATTCCGTGCTAAATTATATCTGACAGTCTCTGTTACTGTCGTGACAATTAAGTATATTTTTATGAGACAACTGATATTTTTTAAAGAAAAATGCCTTTTAAAAATGAAGAAGCCTACGATATGTTAGCGACTTATTTTCAATTGTTTGAAAACCCAGTTTTAGCTTCGAGGGAATACGCTGTGCATTATCCTCATAGAGTTCACTATTCTAGAAAAGTTTTTCAGCGTTTAGCTCGCCGCTTGAGGCAACATGGTCGTGGTCAGCCCATTCTCTCTTTAAGAAAACATCGCCCTGCAAGATCGGAGGACATACTTATTAACGTATTGGCATATATTCACGCAGAACCCCATATTAGTGTTAGAGAAATTGTCAGAGATTTAGGAGTTTCTTACGGTACAGTTCAAAGAATCCTTGTCGACAAAAATTACATCCGTCCATATAGTACTACATCAAGCCCTAAGTGTTGCCGATTTTGACAATAGATTGAACCATTGCTATTGGCTAAAAAATATGGTTAGAGATAATCCCCAATTTTTATCTCAAGTATTATGGACAGATGAGAGGCGTCATTTACTAATACTGGAAGAGTAAACCTGCACAATATGCACTATTGGTCAGAGACCAATCCGCATTGGTTGCGTGAAGTTGATAATCAACATCGATGGTCAGTTAATGTTTGGTGTGGGGTTATAAACGAAATGATTATCAGTCCGCATATTTTTTAAGGTATTTTAACAGGTGAAATGTACCTACATTTTTTACTGTTTGATTTGCCAGAACTACTGGAAAATGTTCCTTTAGATGCAAGACGAAGCATGTGGTTGCAGCTCGATGGGTGCCCCGCTCATTATTCACTTGTGGTACGGAATTTTATTGACGAAGTTCGAATTAGAAATGTTTTAAATAATTTACCTCGGGTTGAAGTACAAGCAGCCGTAGTTTCAACAAGAGAACGACTAAATCGTTGCATTGCAAATGATGGAAAACAATTTGAACAGTTAAAATGAATTGTTTTTGTTACATAAATTATTTATTCTTTTGTTTTATTTCACAATTATCCATTTTCTAGGATTTCAACGTTTTCATCAACGAATACTTATAACCAGGAAGAAGACAAACTGCCGTGTTAAATAATCGAAGCAGGCATGATACGGCGACACCCATTATGCCTGGCCCGCACGTGCCTTTCAAATGTCACTTTTGTCCAAATTTTTATTACTGTCAATATTTTAAAGTGACATTTAAGCAAAGAAAACATCAAAACCCTTTCATTTGATTTACTAAGTAGAGAAAATCAAATATTAGGATTTTGTCAAAGGTTTTCAGCTGTAAATATCGCTTTAAAATTGTCCTTACATACTTTTATATTATTATTGAGCTAGCAACGAAACTAGAAATAAAGAATTGAGAGATTGAAGGTTGTTATTAGTTTTATTAAAAAATAGGAAATAAATCATAATTTACATAAAATATTTTACCATCTTCAACTTCAAACAAATCAAGGTAAATACAATACTATATGTACAGCTACTAACCAAGTAAATATATCCACCATCATTATGATTATGGGCTTCCAAATTGTTTATTTCGTAGCATACTCCTGGCAACATTAGTGATCGAAGTCCTCTTTATGTTCAGTCGTTATGGGTTTCACAATTAAACTATGAAAAGAAAGAATTATTATAATAATATATTACCGGACTTATCAAAATTCTGACTACGGGTTAATATAACTAAGCTGTAAATATTATGTTGTAGCTTTTGACTCGTATATTGTAAAATTTAAGTAAAATTCGGTTTTAAAAATGTGTTTGTTGCTAGTTTGCGTGAGAAGTTTGGGACATAATGAGACAATTTTATAATGTAAAATAACAATAACGAATAAAAATTAGTTAAAAAATATTTCAATCATAAATTACTTACCTGCAACAAAACGAAAACGTCCGTTTTCGTGAAAAGAATAGAAAATTAAAAATTATTTTAGAATTTAATGACGCTTCCTCCACCATTTTCAATAAAATTATAAATCATATGTTACTTGATTTTATCCCCTTCCAGACGAAGAATGTTCGGTTGTGAAATAATTTAAGAACGTGTGCTGCTCGCATTCTATGTCTGTCTCTGTCTGCATCAACCTTCTCCGATTCAATAAAGGGAGACAAATATGGCCTAGATTAAATCGAACAAACCCAAAGTCTGATATTGACACAAAAGGATAAACGTATGGAGTAACCTGCCTGGCTGTGACGTCACTTGCACGGCCTACTTATATGCTTCGATCCCCGCCATAAGCGGTCTCACCGGGTTGGTTTTTATATGAATGTCAAATTTGACAGCTAACAAAAGCCGTATGGCCCCATTTAATTACGCAAGTTCTGGTCTTTATTGAAGCCAAAACTTATGGTGAAGTCAAGTTTTACCTAAATCGAACAATATATTGTTCCCCATATGGTTCCTTTAATGGTGACACTGTATCAGTAGATTCTTAAAAAATTTTCAATTTTCAAACGCACCTTATTTTTAGGAAAATTATGATTAACTTCCGTTATAATCTAGTAAATAGCTATAATTTTTTATAGGTACGAAGTAGACGGGGTGTGGGATCATTGGCCAGTAAAGATAAACGGTTCAAACCACTGAAACAACTTAAAACACCTTCACCGGGCAGATACGACGTTAATCCGGAAAAAGAATGTAAGCAAGCATGTGCGCCGTTTGGAATAAAATCAGTGCAATCGAAACGAATGGTTAATGACAATCCAGGGTAAGAAAAATTTTTAGTAACAGATATTCGACAATTTAAAAAAAAACACAAGGTGTGATATCACGCAAGGAGCATGGATTAGTGACGTGAGAAAACCGCTAACAACAAAGTGATTCTCCATAAGCAATTTAAAAATTGGTCACCGGTTGACGTCACTTTGACGTCAATGCGCGCGCCAAACGAAATTGCAACGGTTAGGTATCTTACCTTGTGTTTATTGTATCATGATTATTACCTAACTTCCTTTGAGAAATAATATGAATTTACGAAATAATTGCTTTTTCCTACGACCACCTACGAAAATGAGAAAAAAAGCACGGCTAACTTCCCTAAAAAGTGTCTTATATCACACGCGTGTTGAAAAAATTCATTTCAACACTAGTGATGAAATATTACATTAAGTATTACGTACATTGAAATTTTCAATGTACGTAATACCCGAATAAACCCGAACAACCTCTCGGAGTAAATTGGGATGTTTTTTTTTATGATCATGTACAAGCACTATAGGAAAAATCCTTTAGGGCACTCTGGGAGTGCGCAAAAAGCGATTCACGTTGGTTTTGAATCGTTGGAGGTTATATTCGTTGGGAAAAACGACTTCGGGAAGGTCGATCCATAAGTCCTCCAGATGAAAGAATTCTTAAATAATGAAGTTCGAGGAGTACTAAGCTTAACAACATATGGATGGGCGGCAGTGGTTCGGCGTGTATTTCTTGTATTCGCCGCTCTGGGCGAAATTAAGAGGGTAAGGTCAGCCGAGCACTTTCCATGAAAATATCTGTAAAATAGAGTCAAATCCCCAATCTGTCTTCGATGTTCTAGGCTGTCGAGGTTCTTCGTCAGCTCGTGGTCTTCAATCAGACGAATGGCCCTCCTTTCGATGGAATCCAGTTGCCGAAGAGTATGTTTGGGTGCAGAGCTCCAGACATGAGAGCAGTACTCCAGTGATGGTCGAATCTGGGCCTTGTACAGTGTCAAAACTTGTTGAGGTGTGTACAACTTTCTGGTTCGGAAGAGTACACCAAGTTTCTGAGAAGCTATCTTGGCGATTAGATACCGATTTGACTAACGCGGCAGGGTATTAATTTTAAATATTACAAACCCGACCAAACGCTCAGCAATTACTAGATGAAGCCAGTGGGATTGCGTGTCCGTCCATGACTATATCCGGTTCTGTAATGTTGACCTTTTTAGAGAAAACTGCTGCCTGTTTTTTTTTACAATTCACACAATTCGACTTGGTTAGTGTCACCCCAAGCCAAAATTTCTTCCAGGTCTTTGTTGAGGCGTGCCTGCGAAGATGTGCGTCGGCAGCCGATGTTTGTGCATTCAAAGAGAAAGATGAGATAAGTGTGCTATCGTCAGCAAACCTAAATATCGGATTTTTCGTTTTCACTAGAAGGTCGTTAATGTAGAGTAAGAAGAGAGTTGGAGACAATATGGACCCTTGAGGAACACCGGCATTGATGGTGAAGGTGTCTGAGAGAAATCCGTCAATCGCCATTGCAGAGAGCGGTCCTTAAGAAAGCTAGACAACCATGTACAGAATCGACTGGGCATACCACAGGATCGCAGTTTACTTAGAAGTCCCTCATGCCAAACACGATCAAAGGCTTTAGAAATATCCAGTGCAACAGCCCGAGACTCCCCATGATGTTCGATTGCGTTATTCCAAAGATGGGTGACATAGGCTAGAAGATCTCCAGTTGATCTGGACTTAAAATAATTACATATATTTGTCTTCATTTTTGTGGGGATCCTTATGATTTTTTTTATGATAAATATAAAAAAGGTAACAGAGAATTGTTAGGTAAACCATTAAACGTAATATATGCCTGGGTCAAGGAGTAATGGGATAAGTACCGATTTATTTTCTATTTTTATAACTATCAAGGATAAAATATCCATACAGGGTAAGTATGAACATGGTTTATGTAATTATATTTGTTATAATAATAATTTGCATATTGCACTGGGAAACAAATTTCAACTTTTTTTTTGTTTCCTGAACAAAACCTATTTTTTTGGATTCAACTGTACCCAAGTAACTAAAAAATACCTATTAAAGATTTTAGTTGGCTCGCAAAAAAAAAATCTCAATTATTTGTTACAAAATTTTAATTCATAGGCATATACAATGGACATACAAAATACAGATAACAATATATTGTTGGTTCAACAAAAGCAACTAAATAGCACATTTTTATCATTGAATCCAAAGTTTAGACACTCATTTTGCGCTTCTTAGCTTGCCTTTTGAAAGCAGCCTCTGGGGCATCTCTCGTAATAGTCCAGCAGTAGTCGGCTAACATCTCACAGTTCCATTTTCCCTGATATCTTCTTTCCATGTTCGAAATATCCTGGTGGAACCTCTCACCGTGTTCGTCACTTACAGCACCACAATTTTCCGGAAAGTAATCCAGATGAGAATCCAGGAAATGAATTTTCAACGACATATTACACCCTAGGTTTTGGTAACACAAAAGAAGTTGGGCAACCAGGTCTTTATAATTTTCTGCTTTTATGTTTCCCAAGAAATTTTTTGCAACCATTTTAAAGGCATCCCAAGCGTCTTTTTCCTTGCCTTCAAGTATGGAATCGAATTGCGCATCTCCGAAAAGTTTCCTAATCTGGGGACCCACAAATATTCCCTCTTTAATTTTAGCGTCACTGATTCTAGGGAACTTTTCTTTTAAATAACTAAAAGCACGGCCTTCTTTGTCCATTGCCTTCACAAAATTTTTCATAAGTCCCAATTTTATATGAAGTGGCGGTAGTAAAATCTTTTCTGGGGCAACTAATGGCGCGCTGGTCACATTTTTCTTTCCTGGCTCAAAAGACTCTCTCGGTGGCCAAATTTTCTTTCTGTAGTGATCCGATCGTGCTCGACTGTCCCATTCGCAGAGGAAGCAGCAGTATTTGGTATAACCTAGCTGCATTCCAAGCAAGATCGCCACAACTTTTAAATCCCCACAAATTTGCCATTTATATCTTTCATATTGTATGGTCTCAAGTAACAATCTCAAATTGCTATATGTTTCTTTCATATGGACTGCATGACCAATTGGGACTGAAGGCAATTTGTTTCCATTATGGAGTAACACAGCTTTAAGACTTACTTTTGAGGAATCAATGAAAAGTCTCCAGTCTTTTGGATCATAGTCCAGATTTAAAGCTGCCATTAATCCCTCAATGTCCCTACAGGCTACCAAATTGTTATCCATGTTAAAAAATGGTGTTAGGTTTTTCTGACGGCTTCGGTACACAGAAACTTTTACTTCATCTTCAAGTAAATTCCATTGTTGCAATCGAGAGGCCAATAGTTCTGCTTTTGTCTTGGGCAGTTCCAAATCCCTTATAAGGTCACTTAATTCACTTTGACTTATTTTGTGAGGCTTTTTACTTGGAAGTTCACAGACAAAATCGGAGTCTTGCGAGGTTGATGGGCCGGCGACATTTTCCGGTACACTACCGTTTGAATCCTCTTGATCATCATCAGAATGAAGGGTATATTCCTGAGGTGGATTAGGTATAGGCAACTCGTCACTATGAGGCACCGGGCGTATGGCGGATTGTAAATTTGGATACTGTATCGCAGACCTTTTTTTCTCTGAAAAGCCTTTTTTGATGGGAGGTGTCAAACAAAAGTAACAGTCAGTAACGTGGTCTTTCGGTTCTCGCCAGATCATAGGAACAGCGAAGGGCATCTTACGGTTTTTTCCACTTAGCCAGCCGCGAATGTTGGACGCACATTTGTAGCAGCAGATATGGGGAGCCCAATTTTTATCCTGGTCTCCAACTTTGCAGCCAAAATACAAGTGGTAAGCCTTTTTTATTAAAGGGCTAAGCGTACGTTTTTGTTTCACAAAAGTCATTTCACCACATATATAACAAAAATGATCCGGCTTATTTACACAAACTCGCGACATGTTGCTCAAAACTCTCTAATTTCTCAAATACGAACAGCTCTCGATCAACTGGTGGTTGAAATACAACTAACTAACAATTTAGGATTTATATTATATGTATTTCAACCCCTTATAAAGTACACCTGTTATAATAAATCCAGGTATTTCTCATTTAATGGTGAAATTTTCCCATATATTAAGGGCAGGTAGGTAAATTATCATAATTGGGATGGATCTATAAAACCGGAGCCAACTGAGCCTTTTGCAAGACAGATTGTTAATTAGTATAATAAAATAAGTAAGATTTTGCTATTTTGGTCTCGGAAACATTTTTGCTGTTCCCCAGTGTTGTTTTAGGCAAATATATAAAACTTTCATAATCGACAAATTAACGATATCTCTATAAATATTGAGGTTAGAGGTTATGAGTTTTATGATTTTCTTGGAATTATATTCAAAGAAAGTCCATTTTCTCCAAGAGACCTGTTTGATAACTAACAAGGGGTCACTTTGAGTTCACCCCTTGTTTGGAATTATATGTTATTTATTTAATGTTAAGATTAATTTAATTTTCGTTTTGTTAAATTTATAAAATAAAAGGTTGGGCTCTTTGAACTTGAATGATCTAGGATAGTTTTATATGAACGGGGATGGTAGGGTGCTTAGCGGAAAGGAGAAGAACCAAGAACTGACAGCAGACCAGCAGAAAGAATACATACATTTTGTTTGCTGTAATGAATATCTAAATAAGAGTTTTTAAGAAGTAAAAAACTTCTTATGATTGAACAATCTGCTATTGAAGAGGCGAAACAACGCCTGAACAGTGTTAATCTAATCAACAAATCAGAAACTATAAAAATGTAAAGACACAATACATAAGTAATTAGCGTAAGCAAATAGGAGAATAACTATTAGTTTTATGTACAACCAGGTAAGTAAGCTAAAATGTTCAAATAATTGGGAACTGCATTTGTGGTCGTAGAAAAAATTATGTAGATTACTTGTGTGAAAGTGACTTTCTCAAATTCGGTGGATTTCCGTCGGCCAGTGCCTCGCCACTCAACCCTCGTTATGTAATATATTAATTATACACGACTTGATACCTATTATATAAAGAATTTTCATGTTCTCAAACATGAAATTTTGTATCTATTCCATACCTTACATTCAAAGCAAAAAATCTACGTCTACTAATTTATGTGAGATAACTCAGTACATTGCTGAGAGCCACACAAATTGCGTAATGAGTTTGGTTTTCATGGTATATTATTTCATACAATTATTAAAGTCGTATTTGTATAACAGAACACAACGAGTTGTTATTAGGGGTTACTACTCTGATTATTTTTGTGCAACTTCAGGTATTCCCCAAGGCTCTAACCTTGGACCATTGCTCTTTCTATTATTTATCAACGATTTGGTTAATGAAATAGGTGGTACAAAAGTATTGTTGTTTGCTGATGATCTAAAATTATATGTAAGACTTAATAACTATAATGATTGTCAATATATTCAGCAAAATTTAGACAAAATGTATCTTTGGTCTGTTAAAAATAAATTACAATTTAATATTGACAAATGTTTTGTACTTAGTTTTAATAGGAAGAGAACGCAAATCAATTTTGAGTACAAAATGAAAGGAAGGGCATTAGCTAGGGTTGTGGAAATGCATGATCTTGGGGTAACCTTTGATGCCCAGTTGACATTCAAAAGTCATATATATGATATAGCCACTAGATCGTCTAGAATGTATGGATTTATTGGTAGAAATAGTAAGGAGCTTAATGTAGTATCTGTCAAGACTTTGTATATTTCATATGTGAGGAGCATATTGGAATATTGTTGTATAATATGGAGTCCGTGTTATGGAATTCATAAATATAGTATTGAGAAAATACAAAACAAGTTCTTGAGGTATATACACTATAAGAAAACAGGAGTATACCAACTACATATTACAAAATTAGATATAATGAAAGTACATAACATCCAAACACTTGAAAGTAGGAGAAATGTTTCTGCTATAATTTTTTTATATAAACTACTTAATAACATGATAAATGCTCCTGATTTATTAGCTCAGCTAAACTTTTATGCTCCAGCATATATAACGCGATATCCTTTAAGTTTTTATATTGATAATACACGTACAAACTACTCAGAAATTCCCCTGTTATTGTTATGTGCAAATTATATAATCAAGCGATTAAAGTTTGATATATGGAATATTAGCTCAGTAAGTAAACTTAAAAAAATACTCTATGGAATGTTTTAACATTAACATGTATAAAATTTTGGAATTCATTGTTAAATTCGTTGTTAAATGCAACTTGATTAGTAGAATATATGTATGCATCAGGTTTCGTTTACTGCCCTACACTACAAATGGATGTAAATCTGTTGTGTTTGTACTAAATAAATAAATAAATACCTCTCTATTTGGCAAGATATTTGATTTTTAAATAAAATAGCAAATGCTTATTAATGAATGTTTATTTCTGAATGTATTTTTTGTAATAACAATATTTTTACAAAATTTGAACAATGTTCAAAAATATTGTAATTTTTTCGTAAATTCATAAAACAAAAATTGGTATACCTATTTCATTTTTGTTTTTAAGTAAACATAGTCAGTAGGACCTACTCTTCTATTCAGTAATGTATTGGCACGTCGCTACATTGACACAATCAAGCGGTTGAACGTATCTCTTGAGGAATATTGCTCCATTCCTCCTGCATTGAAAATTAACTCATCGAATTATGAAGAAGCTGGTACAGTCGGAAGAAGGCGACGTAGTGGGCAACCTTGAGTACTAAATGAACGGGAGGATCGGTATGTGGTCCAATATATCCAGCCCAGTGAAACTGCTTATGGGGGGATCGAAACACGTATGAAGGCCTGCTCCATGCGCTCACAAGTAAACTACGTTAATCTTTATATATTAGTATGCATTAAGTGTCAATATCAGACTTACGTAGTTATATCTGGAAGCCATAAAGTGGGCGTGTTTAATGAAGGCAATTTGATCTTGGCCATATTTGTCTCGCTTTACCGAATCGAGAAAGGTTGATGCAGACAGAGACAGACATAAAATGCGAACAGGCCGAGTTGTTAAATAATTTTACAAGTCAATTCGTCTGGCATGGAATATAATCAAGCAACATATGAATGATATGTAAAGTGAATGAAAATGGCGAAAGCGATGCGTCCTCAAATTCTAAAATAATTTTTAATTTTCTAATCTTTTCACGAGAAACGTCGTTTCCTTTTTGGTGCAAGTGAGTAATTTGTAATTGAAATATTCATTTAGTCATCTTTACTGAGAGTAAGCATCAATAATAATTTATTTTCATAAATCATATGGCATGGGGCCCAAAAATATGCTCGGACTTGAAGCCTGAAATATTTGCTAGGAGCCCAGTTGAAGATGGTAAAATGTTTTATGTAAATTATGATTTACTTCCTATTTTTTAATAAAACTACTTACAAGCTTATTTCTGAAGTTTAATTTTCCATTTGTAGTTACGTTACTAGTTCAATAAATGATATAAGAGTGTGTAAGGATTATTTTAAAGTGATATTTACAGTTTAAAACATGTCAGAATCCTAATATTTGATTTTCACCACTTAGTAAATCAAATAAAAGGGGTTTGAATGTTTTTTGTTGGTTAAATCTCACTTCGTCATTCGTCTGATCGGAGACCACGAGCTGACGAAGAACCTCGACAGCCTAGAACATCGGAGACAGGTTGGGGATTTGACTCTCTTTTACAGATATTTTCATGGAAGTTGCTCGGCTGACCTTGCCCTCTTAATTCCTCCCAGAGCGACGAATAGCAGAAATACACGACGAATCACTGCTGCCCATCCATATGTGGTTAAGCTTAATACTCCTTGAACTTCATTATTTAAGAATTCTTTCATCTGAAGGACTTCATCCTTGTGGAACGACCTTCTCGAGGTCGTTTTTCCCAACGAATATAACCTCCAACGATTCAAAACCAACGTGAATCGCTTTTTGCGCACACGCACCACTCCCAGAATGCCTTAAAAGATTTTTCCTATAGTGCTTGTGTTTGATCATAAAAAATAAATTTTTTAAATATTGACAGTAATAAAAATTTTGACAAAAGTGACATTTGAAAAGAACGTGCGTTTGTCAGCTGATACCATACTTAATGGATGCCGGGTTTGTTCGTTTGTTCATGCCTGCTTCGATTTTTTAACACGGCTGCTTGTCTTCTTCCTGTTTATAAGTATTCGTTGAATATATTCGTAGATATTGCCATGGTCCAGCTCCAGCTCTTAGGAATCAATTACAAAGTACATTTCGCAATGGTTTATCGACCTCTACAGTACACCGTGCAAATCTACATTAAAGAAGACATTTAAAACTACCTAAACTACTTCCACGACACAGAGGTGTTCGCCTACAGTGGGCACGGGATCATAGTAAATGGCTTCTGCAGTCATAGATTAAAACAGAATTAGACTACAGAGTGACGGTCGTATGCAAAGATTCTGGAGAGATCCATTGCGTCAACAGAAACTGAATTTTCCTCGAGAGATTGCTCCCTATCAAGGGGGGACAGTAATGTTTTGGGGGCGAATTATGCACAATCGCCGAACTCCATTAATTTCTATCCGTCAGAATATGACCAGTCAAGTGTACATTGGCATCAGGCCAATCATCAATCCGTTAAGCAACGAATTAGGCGAGAAATTCATCTTTATGGATGACAAAGCCCGCGCTCATCGCGTAAGAACGGGTGAAAGGGCGCTTGAACAAAGACATATTGCCAATGTCAATGTAAAGATTGTTTCAAGAAAAATGGATATAACTTAATGACTGTCGTAAAAGTACCTGGGTCATCCCATTATTTATGACCCTTTGTTATTATTATGTGGAAAGGACCGGATTGTAATAATTATAATTAAATATAGGCACATCAGGTAGGTTAGGTTGCTTAATTTATATTTAAATATCTTCTTGTCGTAAAATTTGTTAGTTTTTGAGTAATGGTTCAAGAATTGTCTTTTACCAAACAGTCCTCAGAATAGCGTGATAGTAATGGATAATGCGAGCTATCACAGTCGCCCTTTACATAAAGCTCCAAGCTCAAATAATACAAAATTGGAGATTCAGAATTACATGGCGGCGAATGATATATATTTTGAAGAAAGTTATAAAAAAAGTGATCTTTTAGAATCTTTAAAGACATTTTGTATAAAAAAAAGTATATGCTTGTGACACATTGGCAGAAGAAATTGGACATACAGTGCTACGGCTCCCACCCTATTATTGCTTTTTTAACCCCATAGAGCATATGTGGCACCAGTTAAAATCACTGGTTAGGTCTGAAAATATTTCTCCGACTTTAAGTTCTAGTGTTGTAGAATTAATACGAAAATGGTTTAATGATATTCCCCCAGGTAGGAAAAATTCAGTCCGTCACGTAATAACTGTAGAAATTTCGTATATTAGTCTGGATCGTATAATTAATCCAATTATAATTAATTTTGATGAGGATAGCGATAGCGACTATAGAATGACATTATAAATGTAAATAAATATGACTAGTAATATTTTTTAAAAATGTTATTTTATTTGATTACATTAATACAATCATATCATTACTTGTTTTCCTTAGTCCGTCCCTTCATACTTCACTTGTTTATTGCCAAGCTCTTGTCTACACAATGGGACCGACCCAGGAAATCATTAAGTCGTATCCAATTTGCGTGAAACGTACTGTACCATCATGACAATATTTTATTGAATATAAAATGAGGTCATACCAAGTATTAGTTGATGTTTACTTGAAATCAAAAATTAAATATTTCAATTTTGGATTTACGAACAATTTTTTTTTGTATTTTTAGTCCTGCAACTTACGATATAAGAAAGGTTAAAAAATGTCGCAGAACAAAATTTATGAACAACTTCGGCAAACCGTCAATGGTGCACGCGGTAGAAACTATATGTGTTCCAGATCCGGTCGACACCTGTCAAAAATGTAAGGAACTTTGCGTGGGCGACTACTGGCACAAGGATTACTTTTTGTTTTTGTGCCATCTCTGTTGGGTAGAAGAGAGACTTTCACCCGAGCTGTATAAAAAACAGGAATTAAAACTTTTTAAGGTAAGGCTAAGAAAAGAATTTAAAAATATAACGTAATGAATTAACTATAATGAACAATACGACACATAATTTCACAAGTATGTCCCGACTAAAACACAGGGTGATATGAAAATGGTGTATTATTTTTAAATGGGTGACTGCTTGGTTGTCCTAGCGGCGACCCATTAAACATATGTGGTCACTTAACTACTGTAATGTAGGTCAATCTACCAAGGTTTTGCAGTGTTGTCAATCTGCCATAGTTTTGTAGTGTTATCAAACTACGCGTACCTCCCGTCGGTTCGCTGACACGACGCAGCGCAATTGAACCTACTCGGGTCTCTTCCCGATCGAAATGTGAGAGGCGGTACGACGTAGTCAGTAATCGTTTGACACGCGTAAAGGTGGCTACGGACTATGCGTCGATTCGCCATTCGTGAAGCGCGATGCGTTGTTCGCGGGCGATAGTATATAGGGACTTGTGCGTTGAAAATCGATTCGTAAACAGTGCGTGTCGCTTCTTCGCAGTAACACTACGAACTATTGAAGAACGTAACGAATCGTGAATCACGAATGGAGAATCGAAACATAGTCTGTAGCAACCTTAAGGGAGTGCATGTCGACTCGAGGTTGCCTTGAATTTGCGAGTATATGTGCGAGATAAATATTTATCAGTTGATGAATG
Source organism: Barypeithes pellucidus (assembly GCA_963991005.1). Lineage (NCBI taxonomy): Eukaryota > Metazoa > Arthropoda > Insecta > Coleoptera > Curculionidae > Barypeithes > Barypeithes pellucidus. The sequence continues at coordinate 53,970,501 of OZ022560.1, forward strand.
ATCATTTTTATGTTCTGTTGTGAAATATATTTTGATGCGAGATAAGATGTAATGACATTTTATCGACAGAGGGATAATTAGGATTTTATGGCAGTCAAAAGATCAACGGTATATTGTAAAACTGAACAATTATAAGATCTAAACATTTTGATGATATGATATTCTCAAATTAGTTTAAAACATAGTTTTTAAAGTTTACCATAACGTTAAGGCTTCCTTAGCTAAGGTCTAACTTAAGGCAACATTCAAATATCGGCCCTTAGTTTTGGGAACATGTAGGTATGAAATTGTAAAAGACCCGATTGTACTGCTGATTTTCAGTAGATGTTCAAATTCATTCATTTTAATTTTATATTACCTACCACAACTAGTGTTGAGATCATTTTCAGTGCAGTTAAAGTAAATAATACTGTTCATAAACAGTTTTTTATACTCCGTCTCCCCTTTTTATGTATATTTAAAAGATGATCTGGGGATTTTTTATGGAATTTGGAAACTTTTTCCGAGGATTAAAATTTCTTCCACCTAGCAACACTGGCGTGAATGGTATAAATAGGACTAGGTAAGATTCCACGCAGATGGAGGCGTGGTTTATATCGCCCCATGACGTCCCAGAGGCCAAGCGGCGACGATCAGCTCGTTCACTTCCCGTATGTTTTCAATGGATGTTTTAAAAAATTTTAGGAATTTTGTCTTATTTTAGCTTTAATGTTTTATATTTTTATGAAATTAATATGTATACCATGATATTATTCTTTTATTTCACATACTATTAAATGCGTAAAACTTCTTAATACCTTCAAAAGACAATTAAAAACGCTAACAGCAATATAAATTTCCATAAGAAATTTAAAAATGACTCTCCCTGTGACGTCACTGCGCGCGCCAGACGAAAATGGAACTGCTAGATATCTTACCTGATCAATTTATACCATGCAACACCACCGTCAAATATGAAAGTCCATCAAGTTTTTGATGGAAATTATAAAACTCAATGTCCAATATTGTTAAAAAGAATTATGCGTGGTAGGGAACATTTACAATGCGAGTTCGGCTCGCCATTAACCGATTTTTGTTTATTTTGTAGAAAATAAGGAACTGTTCGTTTATGCATAATCATGAAGGTACTGACGCTGCAGTTTTAATACTACCACCAAAAATGATCAAGAAAAAATTATACTTGGAAAATTATTTAGAATTATATATTAACTGCTAAATTATAGGAATAAAATATTCATAAATCACGCCTTTCTTTTATTCGTAAGTAAAAGCCCAAGAGCTTTTATAAAATAAACTCCGAATTGCGAATCGACGAGACAGCGAACGATCGAATGAAGCAAAGAAATAGGGATCGCGATCGCGGCCGGCGCATTGCGTCTAGCACATCGTCATAGCTCGATCTAAATAATTCTATACAGTACTGCGAAGAGCGAACGAGAAACTGCTAATGCGATTGTGAATATCATTTTAAGAACAATAATTTAATTTTTCGTAAGAATAAATCCGTGTTTTATTAAGTATATGTCGAATCGAGCTATAACTAAACTACACTACCCCAATTAATTATGGAATATTCAAAAATGCACCTCCAAATTAATAAGCTATTTCGTTAATAGTGCCGCCAACTTTAATAATTTTCTGTTTAGCCGATCGAAAACAGATCCTAGAGTTTAGTGCTGTGCAAGGTAGGTAAACCCTTACTCGTAGCACGTGGCAGCCTCAATACAAATACACAATCGCGACACGATATGATGAGCTCGTGTAATATAACTAATATAGCATCAAAATCATTACGTCATTCGCAGTTAGCATTCGCAGTTTATATTCGCAGTGAATAAAAAATCGCAATAGCAGTTATATCTGCGAATAAATATTCGCGACTAAGCTCATCTCTACTTGGCAGCATCAAGTTTGATTGTAACAATATGTTACGTTGCTGAGCAACGGCAAAGAAAGGCTGCTTAATTTTGAGCTGGGGACATTTTTACCACCTATTTTTTTAGGAAGATATTTTTATCGCTATAAAAAAGGATGCACCTTTTTTTATCCAAAAATCATATATTTAATATACATTTTATTATACGAGTGAATCAAGAGAAATACTTCGACCAAGCACATCAAAGAGGTTACCCCATTTTTACGCCCTGTCAAATAGAGGGCTGCTACAGATTCACATGGGCCACCTATACAGGGTGTGCGCTAATTAATGGTACATGGAAAACCAACAGACTCCTTACATAAAAATATTAGGATTTAATTATACTTACCTATATCCGAAAGTTGATATTAAGTGAGATACAGGGTGTTAAAGTTAAAACTTCATTTTTGCTTCTCCTAATATGAAAGAAACCAACGCCTTTTTACAAAATTTGGCAATTATGATTTTTTTAGGACGAGAAATTGATTTTTTTTTTTTGTGAAAATGTAATATACAATGTAGGGGGCGCTGCCTGCAGCATTCTTCGCATATTTATTAGGTCATAACTTTTTTTGTGCCTTAGTGTATTTAAGTTTTTAATGAAAATAATACTTTTCTCATATTTATTACGTAAAAAAGGTATACTAAATTCAGGTCGCCCAGAGTTACAATTTCGGAGATATTTACATTTAAATTGTTTAGTGCACCCTGCCCAATTACTATTAATTTGCAAAAAAAACTTTTTTCTTAAAGAAAACAAAATAAATTTAGAGATGCAGTTACTATTAAACCTTCATGTTGTTATTTGTTTGTTGATTATTGTAACATAGCTGTGTGAGAAAATGTTTAATTTTTGAGTTTGTCGTAAGTTAAGTAACAATGCCGAGACACAATTTGTTTTCTAACCAGATATGCGGGATATGTTGTGTGTATAAGAGCAGAAAAATTTTAATGGATGAGGTGTCCAGAGACGATATTCGGAACTCTATCCAAATCGAAGACACCTAATTTTAAGATCGTCAAAAATATTTACGACTGATTTCGTCCTAAACGGAATTCCACAGGGCGCCCGAAGACTTTAACTCCGGAACAAGAAGAAATTCTGATCCGCGCCCTATGGAATCCCGCTTAGGACGAAAGGTACCTGTTTCGCCCAATCGGTCGTAAATATTTTTGAAAATAAGGTCTTCTTCGTCTCAAGACACCTGCGTGTATACACACAACATATTCCGCATTTCTGCGTTTTCGGATATAGGATAGATAATTAGATCCTAATATTTTTACGTAAGGAGTCTGTGGTTTATCCGTGTACCATTAATTAGCAGACGCCCTGTAGACCCATAGATTCTTTATATTATTAGGGTGTGTCAAGAAAGTCTGGATTATTGAAAATATTTCAAAACCTATTGAATATAATTTCTGGAAACTGGCACGTCAGTATAGTCAATAACGGCACATCTTGGAAGGATAAAACCTTTTCTGTCAGTATACAGGGTTAATCAGAAATAATACCAACCTTTTTATATTAAATGGAACGTCCTAAATAGTTTTAAAGTTTTGAATAGTCATTCAAAAGTTAAATTCAACGATATAGGGTTTAAGTTATTTAGAAACAACTGTTTTTGTTGTTCTAATTTTTAGGAATTCTTATTTTCATTGTGTTCTTGTTAATTCATTATTTAAAATTAGTATTCATATGACAAATAAATCAATTAATTAATCACATGAGTTTTTAGACCAATTTGGAAAGTAGCCCAGAAACTTTTGCTATTATTCATTGTTTCGTTCGTTGTCAGTAAAAATTAATAAATATATAATATTGTTGTATTTTGTACCCTGTACTAAAATAACTAATATTTGGAACCAGAATGAACGGCCTCCGAGTATCACCTGACTCCCAACCATATTTCAGTGCACTAATTTGTCAGACTTTTCAAAAATATCAACCCTTTTTGACATGTTTTCCGCAAAAAATAATGTGAAATTATTATCTCGAGAACGATAACAGATAGGAAAATTTGAAGGAATTTAATTAAAAAATTAATAAACATGCTTTCAACAGTAATATAAAGGGTGTTACATTTAAATTCTCAAAGTTGCTTATAAGTTTCAGTAAAAGCGGCAGCACTGTACGGCTGAAAAAAATTAGAGAGCATGTCCACATATACAGGGTGGTTCATCGAAAACAGTCCAGCAAGGTTTACGGCTGTGTACGTGAAAATTTAAAAAAAACTCAGACCCGTATACTTGTGTTTTCAGGGGGACACGTTTCACTATTAATTTCATCCCTGTAACCTTAACCCCCCTAGCGAAGGTGGCTACTGCCCTTGTTTTTTCAAATGGGAATCGGTATGTTGTCATACATCTTTTTAAAGGGCATTAACTTTCTCTTTAAAATGGCACTTTGTTTTCAGTGGATTTGAGCTACGCGCCGTCGAGAAATTGCGTTTTAAAAAATGTAATTTTATTGAGTAATACTTACATGTTATCTTATTAAATGTTGAAAATGTCCGCCATTCACCTCCGTACAATAGTACAACAACTGTACTATAGATAAAATGTAAGTATTACTCAATAAAATTACATTTTTTAAAACGCAATTTCTCGGCGGCGCGTAGCTCAAATATACAAAACGAGGCGCCATTTTAAAGAGAATTTAATGCCCTTTAAAAAGATGTATCACAACATACCCATTCCCATTTGAAAAAACAAGGGCAGTAGCCGCCCCCGCTAGGGGGGTTGAGGTTACAGGGATGAAATTAATAGTGAAACGTGTCCCCCTGAAAACACAAGTTTAGGGGTCCGAGGTTTTTTTTTTAATTTTCACGTACACAGCCATAAACCTTGCTGGACTGTTTTCGATGGGCCACCCTGTATAAGCTGCCAAAGTGATCCGTTGACTTCATAAACGTCTAATAGGCCATCCACCATCAATCACCCTATACAGGGTATCCGGAAATGATGAACAAACAAGTTATATCGTTAGAAAGGCGTATAAATCTTTGGGCTTTGTAATAAGGAACAGTAGGAATGTTAAAATGTCAACTATTAGGCTATTTAATGCCCTGGTGAGGCCACATCTGGAATACGCATTCCAGATCTGGATGCCAACAGCAGCCACACATAGAGCATATAGAGAGATTCCAAAAGAGATATCTTTATGTGAGGAAACACAATGCTCGAGAGCTTTGGGATGCCGTCCCTTCTGGAAAGGAGGAAGCAACAGGCTGTGCTATTTATATATTTTATTTTAAACAATATTAAATGCAGAAATTGTAATTTTATTAGGATTAATGTACCAAAGATTAATTTAAGGATTCAGAATACATATGGTTTGTTTGATGTAAATCCAGATAGTTTATCCCCAATAAATAATGCTATGGCTATAGCCAATCAGACCCGGGTCCAAACAGATTTATTAAATACAACCACATCGGTTCTTCGGGTGGCCCTCAGAGGTAGATGTTGAGCCTCCTTTGTTGGTACGTTTTTCTATGTTATTTTGTTTTGTTATATTGTTTTAGTTTGTTTTGTTTGGCTTTTATTTTGTCTTGTATAAGATTTTACTTTAGTTAGGCTTATGTCAATTTCTTTACATGTAATTACTGTTTATACAGTGTATGTACGGAGAAATCTAAATAAATAAATAAATTTAGTGGATAATTGTAGATCGAAAATAAATACGTTCCTATAACATTTTTTCGAAAATTGATTACACTAATCAACACAAAAATCCTCTTTATAAAAATATCGTGTATTTTGTAACATTTGGACTTAAAACTAATATACAACTGACCCTCAAATGTTTATATTGGCCTCAAATTTCTTGGAAGGGTCGAATAGGCCCATTAATAGGTAATAAACGGTCGCCCAATTGTTATTTGCAGCTTATTTGGATCTATGCTTGAAATATCCCTTTAGTCGTTACTATATAATCATTTAGTAAACATCTATTAACATTTTCGCTTCGATCTACGTGCGTGGTAAAACGGTACCAAAAATGTCGATGCGTGTTTGCGTTAATAAAGCCGATATCTTCTGTTATATTTGTGGCGAAGTTACCGCGAAAGCGTACCAAAAACCGATATCTTCATTAGTAAAAAAGGCTTATGAACTGACCTGCCAGCCACCTGAGAGTTACACGCTTGATTCCGAATCAGACTCCGGAAGTATTTCACCAGAAGCTGGACCAAGCTACATCCCTAGTTCTCATGATTTGCCTGATACACCTCATTTAATCACTCAAGGTGAATTAAATGACCTTGTTCGTGACTTGGACCTCCCGAAAACAAAAGCTGAACTTCTCGGATCCCGCCTGCAGCAGTGGAAGCTCTTGGGAAAAGGAGTGAAGGTGTCCATCTACAGGAAAAGGCAATCTACTCTCACAAATTTTTTTGCAGTGGAAGATGATTTAGTATTTTGCCATGACATACCTGGCCTAATGACCGAACTGAACTTACCATATACTCCCGATAAATGGAGACTATTCATAGATTCGTCTAAAACAAGTCTAAAAGCTGTTTTACTTTTTAATGGAAACGAGCATCCATCGGTTCCTATAGGTCATTCGGTAAATATGAAAGAAACATATGACAATCTTAAGATGTGTAAAGTACGAAGATCACAAATGGAACATATGTGCAGATTTAAAAGTGGTGGCGTTACTGACAGGACTGCAAGCAGGCTATACAAAATATTGTTGCTTTTTGTGTGAATGGGGCTGCCGTGCAAGAGACAAACATTATAAAATTAAGGTTTGGCCTCCACGTGACACAATACAAGTTGGCGTTCAAAATTTGACCCAAGAACCATTAGTTCAGAAAGAAAAAATATATTTACCTTCACTTCACATTAAGCTGGGTCTGATCAAAAATTTTGTTAAAGCACTGGATAGAGAAGGAAATGCTTTCAAGTATTTAAAAGACAAATTTCCACGTATCAGTGAGGCCAAAATTAAAGAAGGAATTTTTGTTGGTCCCCAAATTAAGCAATTGTTTAAAGATGCGAACTTCAGGCAAATTTTAAGTGACAATAAAAGGCGGACATGGAATGCATTTGAAAGCGTTTGCAACAATTTTCTTGGAAATAATAAATCAGAAAATTATCGTGAACTCGTGGAAGAATATTTTAGAATGCAACATGTCACTAAAACTTCACTTTCTCCATTCTCATTTGGACTTTTTTCCTGAAAATTTAGGAGCAGTATCAGATGAGCATCGAGAACGATTTCACCAAGATATTGCCTCCATAGAGAAAAGGTATACAGGAAAGTGGAGCCCGAATATGTTAGCCGACTATTGCTGGACCCTAATACGAGACACATCCAGGAGTTCTTATAAAAGAAAGACGTTAGGGAAGTAAATATTAAATTTTAAATTATTTATAAATGTTTATAATGTACCTAAGCTAACTGTTAATAAAATATATTATAGGTTTTTAATTGTTCAAAGCATATGTCCCTCCCTTATCATTGGAGGCTGATATCGAAAATCTGAGGCCAGATCCGGATTCAGCAGGCCAAAATATATAAAATCCAGCCAAAATCATCCCATGCCGGAAAATTTTTTTTTTAAATGTTCGTCAGTGTTATTAACGGAGTTACAAGGTGTTAAAGTTAAATTTTATTGGCAGTTTCTTTGCAATACCTTTTGCCACGCTCATTTTTGACGAAATCCCGTATATGGGGCTTTTTCGGGATGAGGAATACAAATTTGCCCAACGTTTTTTTCGCATTTTGTAGAGGACGTCACATACGAATCTATACTTTAATTTAAATGGTCCCAACTTTTTGTGTGCTACATTGTATGCGCATTTTGACTGTATATTTTTTGACATAAAAAAGCTATACAACTTTTGTTTCGATAAATCTAACGGTATTCGATAAAAACGCTAAAATAACATTGCTTGTATGTGATGATTACGAAATCATTTTAATCTATTTATTTATTTATTTTTGGTTTACTAACAAAATCATAAGATTAAAATACATACGTTACTAGAACAATAAATTAAACATTCAAATCAAAGGTTCAAAGTCATAAATTAATTCTTCTTAAAAAAATTCGATGGGATATTCATTCCTTTGCTTAATTACCTCACAATTAGCAACCGTCCTTTCTCTCAGCTCTTCGACGCTATTCACAGGTGTATGCAAGCGTCTTCAGATAGCCCAAAAAAAAGAAATCCATTGGGTTTAAGTCAGGCGATCTAGGCGTCCACTGTACAAAACCACCGCGTCCTATCCACCTTTCAGAAAAAGTTTTATTTAAGAATTGCCTGATCGGTAAACTATAATGCGGTGACGTGCCATCTTGAAGCAGCCACATTGCATTTCTTAATCCGAGGGGTACATCTTCCAATAGAATACGTAAGTGGTTTCTTAAAAAGTAAACTTCACCATTCCGTCTTTGTGGAAAGAAACGTGGCCCAATTAAGTAGTCCCTTACAATATCGGCCCACACGTTGACGGAAAATTTATTTTGGTAACCACGCTCTATTGATAAATGAGGATTCTCACATTCATTCATCACATCAAGCAATGTTATTTTAGCGTTTCTCTCGAAAACGATTAGATTTATCGAAACAAAAGTAGTATACCTTTTTTATGTCAAAAGGTTAGGAGAATAAAAATATTCAGTCAAAATGCGCATACAGTGTAGCACAAAAAAGTTGGGACCATTCAAATTAAAATATAGGTTCGTATGTGGCGCCCTCTAGAAACTTATATTCCTCATACCGAAAAAGTCCCATATACGCGATTCCGTCAAAATATTATGAGAAATTTTCGAAAAAATGTTATAGGGCGAGGTAACATTTACTTTCGGTCTACAATTATCCCCTAAATTATTTGCTCATCATTTACAGACACTCTGTATGTCTCATTGGAAAAGAAGAAACTTTAGTTTGAGGATATTCGCTAGGGCTGGCCCTGCAAAACCGCTGGCTATGCAAAAATACTTCTTTTATATCTCGTCCTATTTTTACCAAAAAAGTAAACAGCCAAACCTTAAGGTTGTAATATGGTTTTAATATGCAATAAGCTTATGTTAAAACTACAATCCAGACTAATATACAGGGTGTAATAAATTCGTCCTTCACCATTAGGACTTCAGAAACGATAAGAGATGCGAAGTCGGTTAAATTAGGGTAATATGCCGCAAAAAAATCAAAAAAATAAACAGGGGGCTTTCAAAATATTTGAAAAAATCTAAAATTTTGCGTCTCGGTTTTGTATTTTTTCCTGACTTTGTTCGAAGAGATATCCGAAAATAACTTTCACTTCCTCAATCTTTAATACGAGGCTTCTTCGGTTCTTCGTCTTTGAGGCACCATCCTCAACTAAATTTTTTTGGTCTGAATTTTTTGTTTAAATTATGAAAGAGGAACTAAATCTACGTTCAGCAGTATACAACAATAGTTTTCCAACGTTTTGCTATTTAAAATAACCAACTTCATTAAAATATCCCAAGTATGTTCCTGTAGTTTACTTTTGTTTCAAAACATTCGGTTTAATTCGATTATAAGTTATTAGTTAATTAATTTAGTAATATCAAATACTCTTTGAAGTTTTTCAGTTTACAAATTTATAGAAAAATATGTTTATTAAGAGGATGCCGGAGTCGGTCGAAATCTCCGATTTGACCCCTGTTCGTTTCACGCTTTGAAGGCACGAGGCGAATTGGATCTTCCCTTGCCGTTAAAACAATACGTCGAGCGTCCGCCCGTAATCAGTACGCCAACAGAAACATCGAAAATCGGAAGAAAGAGATCGAACGTGATCGGGGTCTAGACTTAAATTTTTAGCACTGAAAACCGGAGTTTTCTCTTTCTATGAAAACGCTGCATTGTTTTAATAAAAATGTCGAATAAAAGATGTCTAAATTTTATTCATAATTGGAGGAAAGTCCATAATTTCGTTCTACATGGAACAGTAAATAAAATTAAATCCAAAAATCTTCCGAAACAAAAAAATATATACTTTCTCCAATTTGAGTTGCATTACAAAGGTTTTTTTCCTTGGATATTTTTTCCTTGAATAGAAATATAAACGCTTGGGAGAAAACTCGCTTAGAGGTACTCCGGAATCCACTTGATGTTGAAATGTAGTAAGTACAAAATCTAATATAAATTTGTCTCTAACGTCAGCACTTTTCTAAGACTTTGAAAAAAGGCATCGAGTTTTACAGTACCGAATTAAACCTAATTTTTTTCCAGTAACGTACTAAGGGTACTTCAATGAAGACGGTCAATTTAAGGAACAAAACGTCTGAAAACAAATAATTGTAATATCCCTGAACGTTGATTTAGTTCCTCGTTCATAATTTAAACAAAAACATCCAGGCCCGTATTTAAAAAAATTAAATTGATGATGGTGGCCCAAAGACGAAACGTCGCATTAAAGATCTGACCATACCATCTTGTGGAGAATAAAAAGCAGCAATGAGGAAGTGAAATTTATTTTTGATCATCTCTTCGAACAAAGTCAGGAAAAAATAAAAACCGAAACACAAAATTTTAAATTTTCTCAAATATTTTGAAAACCTCTGTATGTATTTGCGATTTTTTCGCGGCATATTATTGGGCCCATAATTACGCAACGTTGTCCTAATTTAATCAACTTCGTATCTCTTACCGTTTCCGATATCCCGGACGAATTTGTTACACCCTGTATAGTCCTACCTCCTTACAGCCTTCGTCTTCTTCACTGAAGGAGAGCGGTTGCCCATAACGCCCATTCTAACTTTCAGTGAATTTTGTTGAAATTTAAAAGTCTATACCTGAGAAGCATTTCAACAGAATTTTCCAAAAGGAAAAATCAACGTTACATGCGTGCCCTCCTCCTTAATACATAAAAAAAAGGAAAATATGACATGTCATAAACTTACTCAAGTCCCTTTGTCATCACTATTTGTACCTTGTCCATCAGGATTGGGTCGACATTCAGAAAAATTTGTTATGACGCTAGTTTCACTACCACTAGTAACCGGACCAATAAAGTCACTATTTAAGTTGCTACCACTATTTACATTACTACTTAAGCTTCCGCAGCTGGCGGATCCTTTGTAGAGCTGTCGAAACATTAAAGGATCATAGCTTGTTCCGGCTGTAATGTTAGGTCTTGATGCGTGGTCTAAATCCTTTAAAATATTTTGAGCCTCTGTGGTTTCATTAGAAATTGAGCAACCAGAAACGTATCGACTGGCGAATGGTTGATTCACTTCGGAGTTGATTAAGCTTAGTTTTTCCAGCAAAGTATCAATGCGTTGTTTACCTGTAAATAATATATAATATACAGTGTGCCCAAGATAAGGAGGGCCTGTATGGGGATCACGTTAATGATAATAGATACAACTTCGATTAAATAGGGAAAAAGTATCGGCATCAAAGCACGAAGAATATAACACACAAAAAGTGTTGGTAAGATTTGTAAGTTTTCAGTTATTTAAAAAAAAAAATATTGGATTTTTAATTTAATTCTTTTCCAGCATTACTATTAAAGTTAGAGCAAAACTGACAAAATATTCTCACAGCAACGAGCACAACAGGTATTTTTATACGACGTCTTGTTTTCAGTGAAATCATCATCAATTTCATTTTCTATAATATATCTACGATTTTATAATGTCAAATTTTGATACCGTCTAAATTCAATGATGTACCCCACATAATCTTTTAATTAAGTTTCGAGTCTTTTTAATCATCTTCATGAAAGTTTCAGAATACGCACCTGTATTTTCCATAATTTTGTAAAAACAGTTCTATGCAGTAGGTACTAAATTGAATAGTTCAAATTTTTTTAATAACGATGCACTACATAATAATCATAAAACAAAATGATTTATTAACAATAACGAAACAGTAAGTGTAATAAATAACAAATTGGTACATCGGCAAAAAACATTAATTAAAGTAAAACTAATTGTAGATTATTAGAAATTAATGCTCTAAAAGGTGTTGGAAAAGATTTCCGTCAGTCTCCGAACAAATAGCATCTTAAAATTGCAGAATTTAAAACATTCGTTAGCATTTGTAGTCTTACGCTTTGAAAGGCTTCAGAATGGCGGAAATCATTTTGAACACCTTTTGAAAAATTAACTTCTACTTTGAGTTTTACTTTAAACTCAAACTCAAACTCAAAAAGCTTTATTGTCCAAAGAGGTATTCTTGTTGACAAAGCATAACAACCATAATATTTGAGCCAAAATACTAAATATAAAATATTAAATTAAAATTAAAAATTAAAACTATTCAAGCTAAAAGCTAAAATACATTTAAAAAGTAGGTAAAATAAAGTGCAAAAAATATGAAAAATTGAAATTAATTAATGTTGTTTTTGTCGATGTACCTATTTGTTCTTAATTTTTTTTCATACTTACTGATTTGTTATTGTTAATAAATTATCATGTTTATGATTATTACGTAATGCATTAAAATAAAATAATTTAAAAATATTCATTTTAGTACCTACTGCATTGAACTGGTTTTAGAAAATTGGATGGAAAATACAGGTCCGTATCCTGAAAATCTGATGAAGATCATTAAGAAGACTCTTAATTCTACTCACTTAATCGAAGTTGTATCTGTTACCATTGACGAGATCTCCATAGAGGCCCTCCTTACCTTGAGCACCCTGTATAATTTACTATATTATATTATAAAGATTAAAAATGTAGCATTTTCTACGACCATTTCTTATAGTTCCGAGCGAATGCAGAATTGCGATTCTATTTTTTCTCCAACCAAAACAAAATTAATACGTTTATGGCTGTTTCTCCCAAGGTATTTTTTACAAGGTATTTATTTATTAGAAAGCAACACTCTCCTCTTCGTTGGTTAAATCTTTAAAGTTATGTAGACTTTACTCCACAGATGGCAACATTTTTAAACTGCAATTTAATTATACAATAAGAGAATAATTATTGGCTTTTACACCGGAAATAGTACAAAAATGTCAGTATTTTTTTACGGTTGGAGAAAATAGTATATGGTATACCTAGGAGGATAAGCTCAACATTCCCGGAGGACCGTAAAGATTGCCTATCGAGGCACAAGCCGAGACTGAGGCAAAATTTTACTTGGAATAGTATTTTATAATTATTGCAAAATAAATGAAATATCGAAAAAATTTGAAAAAAATTTTTTTTGTAGTTTTTTATATTTCTTTATCTATTGCAATAATAAAAATGTTTGTATATATAATATTAATAATCGACGTGGATAATTGTCTCTCTCACGCTTTTTGCCTATACTGCTAAGCGCGTCACCTCAACATTCCTTTGAGAAAATTTATCAAGGAAGATTCCATTTGTAAAAAGATTTGAAGAAAATTTCAGTCAAAATTCAATGTTTCTAGATCCAGAGGAAGTTTCTAAAGAAGATATTGATGACATTATTACAAATCTTAACCCAAGAAAGGCCAGCGGTTTTGATGAAATATCGATAAAAACTATTAAAATGGTCAGAAAAGAAATCGTTCCAATCCTGCAAGCTCTCATTAAATTATCATTTATTACAAGTATTTTTCCAGAAAAAATGAAATTGGCAAAGATATCTCGAATTTTTAAAAATGGTCAAAAAAGTGATCCTAATAATTATAGGCCAATTTCTGTTTTACCTGTTTTATCTAAAATTTTGGAAAAAATAATGAATAAGAAATTAACAAATTTTTTAGAAAATCAAAACATGCTATTTAGTGGTCAATATGGATTTCGTAAGTCTAAGGATACAGAAATATCTGCTATTGATATTGTTACTGACATTCAATTAAGTTTAGACAATAACAAAAAATGTTGCTTATTATCTTTAGACTTGCGAAAGGCATTTGATACTGTGAATCACGAAATTTTATTACAAAGTCTTTTCAATATTGGTATTAGAGGAAATATTTACAATTGGTTTAAAAATTATTTATATAACAGAAAACAGTACGTTTATATTGACGATTGCTCAAGTTCTCAACAAAATATTACTTGCGGTGTTCCTCAAGGATCAATTTTAGGACCAACTTTATTCCTTATATATATAAATTCCATTTCTAAGTTAAAATCAAATTGTTTGCGGATGATACTACAATTTTATATTTTGGCGAGTCTTTTTCCAATATTCAAACTGATATCACTAATGATTTGAAAATTATACTTTCATGGCTGCAATCCTATAAACTTTCTTTAAACTTTGAAAAATCATCTTTCACGTTTATTTCTAAATGTGCAATTGGGAACAATATTTTACCAATAATTTTCAATGGAAACGAAATTAAGTATGTAAAATCCGTAAAGTTTTTAGGCTTATATATAGACGAAAATTTAAATTGGAGAAAACATGTTGAAAATCTTCGAAAAAGCGTATCACCACTCATTGGAATATTATTTAAAATTAGAGATTATATACCTTTAATACATTTAAAAAATATTTATTATTCATTAGTTTATTCAAAATTTCAATATTTAATATCAGTTTGGGGATCTGCATATGCCACAATATTAAACCCTTTAAAAAGACTACAGAACAAAATTATAAAATGTATTCATAAACTGAATTTTTTGGAACCGACAGCAAATTTATATAAACCAAGAGGATATCTAGATCTGAATAGTTTATATAAATTAAAAATCAGTATACTAATTCATGCAATTAATAATAAAAATAAAAAATCTTGTATAAAATTTGTAAAATTAACTGATATACACAATCATAATACCAGAAATATTGACCATTTAAAAAAAAATCAAATTAAAAGTAGAATAGGGATGAAATCTATTTTATTTGATGGGATAAATATTTATAATACATTACCTAAAGTATTAACAAAAAATTTTAATTTAAAATTGTTTAAAAAAAATGCAAAGAAATTTTTTCTGGAAAACATACAAATTACTTAAAAAAAAAACCATTTATAATAATTTTTATTTTGAATTTTTATATTAATTAATTACTTATTTATGTTCTATGTTATAATATTCCCTGTAATGGACTACAATAGCTCGTTGGGAATAAACATTATTATTATTATTATTATTATTATTATCCAAATCTTTAACTATCTAATGAAACCACATCTCTATCTCGTACTATGCACAGTTGTCTCACTCGTTCATTTCCCGCGTGCTGGACTTCAGACATTCCTTGGTATTCCCTGACCAATCAGAATGAATTACACACGTCAAATATTTCTCGCTTAACGACAAGTCAGAGAGTCGGTCTGAATGTCGCAAGTAGACGAGTCTTCTGATATAGAAAACTTTTTCACTCTTTTTAACACGGCAAAGCACCGTTAAAAATTCTAAATTAATGTAAAATCTGTGAACCCAACAGAAGTATCCAGTGTCGATTTTTAGCAACGAAGCCGAAAAGTCTGCATTTTTATCCCACTCGCTTTCATTCTCTTTAACACGGCAAAGCACCGTTGTAAAAATAAACTTAGAATCTGTGAACTCAACAGAAGTATTCGCACTAGTATCTCACATAAAAACCTAAATCATCACAGTCTTGAGTAAAACCCGAGCAGTTGAGGAATCCCGCCTTAGGTCGAGGAACGATAAGGACAAACCAAGACAAAAACATTAAAAACAGATGGTATCTTGACCAGATCAATGCACAGTCAATATTAACAATTGAGAAAACAAAATAAAACCAATATATCCTCTTTAAAGCTACAAGAACAAGGTAATAACCACGTTGTGGCAATCGCCAAGATGGCTTCTCAGAAACTTGGTGTACTCTTCCGAACCAAAAAGTGGTACACACCTCAACAACTTTTGACACTATACAAAGCCCAGATTCGACCATCACTAGAGTACTGCTCTCAAATTCTGGAGCTCTGCACCCAAACATACTCTTCGGCTACTGGATTCTATCGAAAGGAGAGCCATTCGTCTGATCGGAGACCACGAGCTGACGAAGAACCTCTACAGCCTAGAACAAGACAGTTTGGGGATTTGACTCTCTTTTACAGATATTTTCATGGAAAGTACTCGGTTGACCTTGCCCTCTTAATTCCGCCCAGAGCGACGAATAGCAGAAATACACGACGAACCACTGCCGCCCATCCATATGTGGTTAAGCTTAGTGCTCCTCGAACTTATTTAAGAATTCTTTCATCTGGAGGACTTCATGCTTATGGAACGACCTTCCCCAGTTCGTTTTTCCCAACGAATATAACCTCCAACGATTCAAAACCAACGTGAATCGCTTTTTGCGCACACGCACCACTCCCAGAGTGCCCTAAAGGATTTTTCCTATAGTGCTTGTGTTTGATCATATTGTAGATTTAGTTGCATACTTTGTGTCAATGTCACCCTCACAAGGACGGGAAATGTGTTTCGTAATCATTCAATAACATTCAAACTTTCAGTATAATTGCAATTCAATCACCAAAACCTAATAACTGATAAATATATTCAAATTAAAATGACAACTAATCATTGTTTAATTTAACCTCAGTAATCACACTTGGGAACAAACAGTTTCAATTTACAGGCCAAACAATAATTAATTTGGTCACCCAACTTTTGTATGCGCTGAAATTACAACAAGTTCTCCCACAACTTACCTTGAATTATGTGCTGATCCATAAACGATGACCCTGTTGTACACGAATCTGCATTTTCACTAGAATTATCAGCTGATAAATCGGGAACATTATGCTTTTCATCATCTTTCACTTCCTGCTCAGTAGACTGTCGACTTGATCCTGGCTGAGAAGTGACGGATAGAAGATCCGAAGAACTCTTCGGTTTAGATTCTTTCTCCGATTGCTGCGGCTTATATGTAGATTTTAGTTTCCGATTTACTTCTTCAAAGTTTATCAAGTCGAAATCTTCTTCGATGCAGAGATTGTTTATGTCGTTTTCAAACTCCTCCGCTATTTCGTCGTTCGATCCTTCAGAATCGTCACTTACAACTTCGGAAAGCCTAAATTGTAATTTTATCAGTCATTATGTCGAGTTTAAAGAATAACGATAACTTCGATTGTGACATCAAAATTGTAGTTATTCTTTCAAATATTCCCGTATGTGAAAATAAGTAACTTTATGCATATATTTCATACAATAAAACAACAAATTCAAAAAATTAAAACATATCTTTAAATATAACAATTTTAGTGTTTTCTTGTGATAACGTTTATTAGTGTTTTTATTTATTTAATTAAGTTAGCTACTTATAATAAAAGTAAATAATACGCATGGGTAATTCTTTTAAAAACCGCACGCTTTTTAACCTCGACACTTTAGAATCATCGGAATTTTTTCATATTTTATATACAACGTGTCCAAGATAAGGAGGGCCAGTACAGGGATCTCGGAAACCGTAAGAGATACGAAGTCGGTTAAATAGAGGTAAAGTTGCGCATTTACGTGCCTAATAATATGCCGTTTAGAAAGTTTTAAAATTCCGAGTAGTTCCGGAGATATCCTGAAAAAAACGAAATTCTAAAAAATCGTTTTATTGTTTTCCTGGGTTTTTTTAGATCGAATTCTAAAGTAAATTGCACTTTTGCATTGCCACTTTTTCCGCTCTATCCAACAGCGTTAATTGTTTTGTAATCTGACGAGTCGTCTTCGGAGGAGCATTATCAACTTTATTTTTTTAAATACGGTCCTGTTTCCTGATAATGAAATTTGAGAGATTTTTTCTTCCGAATGCAACAATGTATGACATGTTATGGTTTAATGACGTTTCGAGGGTTTTTTGACACAACATCAGGATATTTTGGGATACCGTCCTGTATTTCTACTAATTTTATAAATAATATCTCATAAGTAAGCTCTAAATTTTTACTTATGTTGAACTAGTTCAATAAATAACAAATAATTTAATAATAAACCACAAATAAGTGAACAAAATACTTATTTTAAACTTCTGTTGATTCGGGATTTAAAAGAAAAGTAAGCGTTTGAAACAAAAAAATTAAGATGGTGACGCGTGATTTGTTTCACTTGACATTCCCATTGTGATCGTTGGAATGCGTTTTAAGAGGTTTTCTATTGTCCAGAAAATATGGGACATAATTTTACAAATGCTGAAAAGTTTGATAGTCTATCGTGTTTTATTTAATCTCAAAAAAACTGTTATATGGTAGTTAGAAGATGTTATTTGTGCTTAGAGACGGAAATCATTTTGAACACCTCATTATGTAGTTCCCTACTTTTTTCGTTGTTCGTTTTATTTCTGTTTTGGTATGATTTTTGTTCACTTATTTGTGGTTTATTATTAAATTATTTGTGGTTTATTATTAAATTATTTGTTATTTATTGAAATAGTCCAACATAAGAAAAAAATGGAAAACTTACTTATGAGATATTATTTATAAAAATAGGAGAAATACAGGACCGTATCCCAAAATTTCCCGATGTTGTTCAAAAGCCCTCGAAACGTCATTATACCATAATGTGTCATACATCGTTGCATTCGGAAGAAAAAAAGCTCTCAAATTCCAATATCAGAAAAACAGTACCGTATTTAAAAAAAGAAAGTTGATAATGGCCCTTCGAAGACGACTCGTCGGATTACCAAACAATTAACGCTGTTAGATAGAGCGGAAAAAGTGGCAATGTAAAAGTCTTTAGAATTCCATCTCAAAAAAACCCAGGAAAAAAATAAAACGATTTTTCGAATTTCGTTTTTTTCCGGATATCTCCTCCGGAACTACTCGGAATTTGAAAACTTTCTAAACGGCATATTATTAGGCACGTAAATGCGCAACTTTACCTCCATTTAACCCACTTCGTATCTCTTACGGTTTCCGAGATCCTTGTACTGGCCCTCCTAATCTTGGACACGTTGTATCATAAAATTATATCCACACCTTCTAATTATTTTTGCTAGATTTTCTCCAATCTTTTCGTACTTGAAATTTATTTAATATATTCCGAACTAAAAGAGGTACCACTTTTTCGTAAAATAGGTTTTGTAGATAAGAGAACGGAGAACAAAATGGTATTATTTAAAATTAATTTAAGATGGGTTAAGTGTTAAAACTACACTAGTCGGCACAAAATTCCACCACCCTGAAATTTTGGTCAAGTTTGTATTTTATAACTTTTTTATTTTTTATGCTATTTTCATGATTTTGTTTTCAGTTCGTAGATCCATTTATTGTGTTTTTCCTTAATTATTTTATAAAGTAACATTTTTCGACTAGGCTATATTATACTGGCCGGTTCATAATAATTTTGATAATAAATAATAATTTTGAAAATCCCCAAACTACTGCGCTCGTTAATATTTACCTTAAGCGGAGTCTTTGAGTGATTTCGTCGAGTTCTGTAAATTTTCTTTTAAGTGCTCTACTTAAAAGCTCATCAGGTTCCTCCTTATCGACCGGCGGGTGCAAAAGATCGTTATTTGAATTAACCGCACTGACGACGTCTTTACAGGGAAGACATACCTTTGCTAAGTTTTCTAAAGGATTGACGTGAATCTAAAAAAACAAGTTTAAATGTAAAAATACCATAACTTCGTGCCGAGCACTAACTGACTCCTTAAATGCAAACGTTCAGAAATTTAGAAGAACATAAAATTTCAAACGCAAACTTTCGCTGGGGTCGGCTCCATCGTATATAAATTTAGTTCTTATTTTTGGTAAACAGTTGTTATATAACTTAAATCGTATTATTTTGTTATTCCGAAGGTGCTAAATAATGTGGTGTCCCTGGAAAGGCATTGATAAGAGTGCCTTTGGTAGTGGTAATTGGCAATTTAAAAAGAAAACATTATCGCCCGATGCGAAGCATGTTACAGATATGTCTACAGGGTGTCCGGCAAGTACCTCTTAATTTCTCGGGAGCATCCAGAGGTTAAAATAATATGTAAATGCCTAAAGTACCCCTTAACGAAGATACAGAGCAGAGCGCCAATTGATTATTGAAATAACCGACATCGCTCGATTATTAAAAAAAACTGCTCGAATTATAAATTCAAGCGAAAATCGTCGCTTGTTACTTATTACCTTTCACTCGATACCCAAGTATATTCGAGCAGTTTTTCGCTCGATAGGAAATACTACTCTAGTTATAAATTCAAGCGAAAAATCAAAAATCGTTGCCTTTCACTTGATACCCGATTTTCGCTCGACGCCGCGCGCCACATAAAATGTGCCGATTGGCGACGTTCGAGTTTGACGCTCAGAAGGCTGACACGACATACGTCTTTGTTAAAGGCACATAAACGAGAAGGTGCATACAAAAAAGTATGCCAAATCCCTTAGTGGATTCATCGCGACATGGGTTTTGTGTTGACTGGCTAGCCAGCGGCGATTAGTAAATTCTTAAATCAAAGGATATACTTTTGTTTTAAATCAGAATCGACTGTTTTTCCTTAATAAAAATCTAGACTAAACTTCTAAAACTTACAAAAACAACCCCTGGTGTTTTATCAACACATTCTTCTTAATCATAAAAATTTCAAGTGATTAATCGCTCGAGCGATTCACTCGATTATTAACCCTTTCACTGCTCTGGACGAATATATTCGCTATGCCATAGACTGTTCTAGACAAGTATATTCGCGTTGCTTGTAAAAATAGGATCACACTGCTCTTGACAAATAAGCACGTCGGCATAGTTTTCCACGTGTTCCACTTGTATAATTCCGTATTTCCAGTTATATCATACTAAAAGGCACTCTTGAGTTGCTATTTGTATATACCTGGTAACGTTGTGAGTTTTTCTTGAAATTATATTTTATGTTTTTATCAGACTTTTTGCATTTTATGTAACTTGGTTATAATAACTAACTTTGAAAATAGAAAATATGTTTGGATTGTGTAAAATATAAATATAATTTTGACACACACTAAATCGGATCAAGCTGCTCTTGACGAATATATTCGCAAACGATGAAAAAATAGCGAACCTGCCTTGCCACTTTGTTTTAGCACCGCGCAGTGAAAGGGTTAAAATCGCTCGAGTATCAAGTACTCGATTACTAAAATCATCGGTTTTTCCCAACACTACTTTTTTGGCTCTAACTTTTGCACCGACATGTATAAATTTACTGAGTTTTTAATATTTTATTGAGGCCATAACGAGTCATTAAACGATACTACAGTAGATGTTTTACATCGTCAGGAACGGACTTGCCACACTAGTTGGGCCAAAATTTTGACTGGTGTCATCTGACAGAGCTGAAAACTGATTTTTTAATTAGTTTGGTTATTTTGCCAAACTTTGAGTGACACCAGTCAAAATTTTGGCCCAACGTGTGTGGTGGCAAGCCCGTTCCTGACTTCCCTGACGATAGTATGGTTGAATGACTCTTTATGGCCTGTATGAAATATATTAAATTTGATTAAATTATACATGTCGGTTCAAAAGTTAGAGCCAAAAAATCGCTGGGTACCCCTTTGTTACTCTGTATCTCCGTTAAAGGGCACGATAGGATTTTTTTTGTATGACAAATTAGGTTTATTTTGACCCCCTATGTATGGTCCCTAGAAATTAGGAGGTACTTACCGGATACCCTGTATGTATGCTTAATTAAACCGGGGGTTTTAACGTAAATGCAGCTGCAGCAGAAGGATTCATTGCGAAATCTCCTTTCTCTACATACAGTTAAAGATGTTGTGATAAAGCCAACGAAAGATAGAGTAACTAGTGATATTGGTCACTCAGTTTTTCACGACGAGCTTGCATTATAACTTCATGGAGAACTACTGAACATATGTCTCAGAAACTTTGGGGATTTAGGTTTATCGACACGCTTTCATTAATTAAACTTCCGGTTATACCGAAAGTAGGTGTCAACATTCGTTTTTTAAATACAACATGGCAATTTTCATTATATTTTTCGATTAACCATTAAATTCTAGGCAAATTTTATAGAACATATTTTTGTCCGACTCTACCAGTTTTTTAGATATCTGGACTTTTTGTAATTATTTGGCAAATGCATGGTGACGAAATAATCCACACAATTTTTTTACCTTAGTTCTTGGACTAAAAAAATTTCCTAGCGAATAGCTACAAGATTATTAAGTCTCAAAAATATTTCAAACTTGGCGGAAAATGTACAGGGTGGTCTATTTAAAATAAATAAACTTGTTAATGATTGAATTATTTCACAATGAACCTTAAATTGTGACCACCACATACATTTTCCGCCAAGTTTGAAATATTTTTTGAGACTTGATAATCTTCTAGCTATTTGGAAAGACTTTTTTTTGTCCAAGAGCTAAGGTAAAAAAATTGTGTGGATTATTTCATCACCATGCGTTTGACGAATAAACAAGAAGTCCAGATATCTCAAAAACTGGCAAAGTCAGGCATAAAGATGTTCTATAATTTGCTTAGAATTTATTGGTTAATCGAATAATATAATTAAAATTACCATGTTGTATTTAAAAAACGAAAGTTTACACCTACTTCCGGTATAACCGGAAATGACCGGAACATGTGAATATTTTAATTAAAGAGAGCGTATCGATAAACCTAACTCTCCAAAGTTTCAAAAACATATGTTCAATAGTTCTCTATAAAGTTTTAATGCAAGCTCGTCGTGAATCACCCTCTAACAGCTTAAGACGGCCGTTTAATGAGCCTAAATCCATAGCAACCACCGATGGCGTTAACGGCGCATTATAATGAATATATTTTATATCGTCTTTATACCAAACACATATATAATTTTGAACAAGTTAGTTTGTGGTATCACTATTCCGCATAATGTTATCCCTCCAAGTTCATGTAGTAAGTCTAGCAATAGATGGCGCAACATAATTATTTTATTTTGAACGACGAAAGCTTGGATTTGTGTTTTAATTTTTACAAGGACTATTTGCCTACGAGTGTATGTGAAAACGTTGGTGGTATGGTGGTCAAATAAATGTTATACAGTAAAGTCGAAATAAAAGAAATAAATAAGTATAAAAAATATAAATTTTTATTGGCTATGACTATATCATGACTTGGAACTTATAAACATAATAGACTTTAAAAAATACGGTTAACAATTAATTAGACGGTAGTCGATGAAATCGAACGACAACAAATTTTTGTTAAAAGTGTTGAGTCGTATTTAATATTCTTGGAATAAAAAACATAATTTAGAAAAATACATTTAAAAAAAAGGGAGGGGGTAAGAAGGAATGAGTTTAAAGGAAAGGTGATGTCATTTTCAGGGTTATTACTATTCACATTAGGTATTAACTTTCTAACAGGCTCTGTTGTATTTCAAAGCATAACATATTATTTAAAAATTCGATAAATTAATTATTATTTTCTTATATTTGTACGGTAGACTACTATGACTAGTGAATTTTAACTGTAATCGTGTTTTACTTTTTCTGTAGCCGATTAATGACCTAATAAAAAGTACTTGTGATAATAAAGGTATATTCTACTTAGTGCCAGTACTAGTAATTTATTTTAATAATACAAATAAAATTTTACTCTTAAGTCAGTACTTTCTTAAAACTTTTAGAAAGATCATCGAGTTTACATATATAAATTTAAAAAAAAAGTTAATTACAGGAACGTAGGCTAGGGGTATTTTATTATATTTGCAATGCTCCTATTTCTAAAATTTATAAGAATTGTTGAAATTATTTTATAAAAATCATTTTGTACTTAACCATGCGAACTAAAATGTTAACATTGGTATTGCAATGAAAAATAAAATACACATACAAAAACCTTTTTTTGTGTAATACCTAACGCAAATAATACTTACAGAATATTTATTTATTCTGCTTATACGAGCAGATTTGGAAGCTTTGCTGCGTTTTTAATCTCTTCTAGTACTTCTCGTCATAATTTAATATCAATAAAAAAGACTAATCACGAAAATAATATTACGGTATACCTATTTCCACTATCTTATAATCTGCCACATACCGTGAATACCCTCGTATACGATTGGCGACTTTTCACCGTAGCACGTGATCTATGCCGGCGCAACATTATGTACCTTGATGTTTGGAACAGTGTTGCCGTTTTGCTGGGAACGTGATAACTAAATAATATCTTATTTTTGCCTCAATAAATCCGATCTGATTGGACAGGTGAAATGCTGTCTTCCTTTAATTATTACATAGCTATTACCGATGAGTACTTCAACTGGTAAAAGGCCGATCGACACGCCGATGCCATTTTTTAGGTAAGATGTTATTAAAATGTAAAATTAAGTATCACAAATCACTCCTCACTCACTGCCTACGACAAAATGCGGTGGCAACAAAAACTTTAAAAAACTGTTAGGCTGTATGGTCAATAATTTTAATATTTTATCGGACTAGAACCAACTAATTTAAAACAAATTATAAGGTGAACAGTTTTCGAGTTAGGAATTACATGTATTCAGCAGTGGTGATAAAATAAATTTGATCATATAACTACTAATTCTATACTAATTTGTATGTGGCCGGCGCCGGCGCGGCGTGGCGTTCTATTTCTTGATGTTTGAAACAGTGTTGCCGCGGGAACATGATAACAAAATAACCAAATTTTACATGAAGATTATTCGATCGGTTTGGAGCGGTAAAATGCTAAATTTCCTTAGTTATTACCTATGGCTTATTACCAATAAGTACGTCATAATCCCTGCTCGTAAAAGTTCGCACGTCATACCCGATGCCATTGTTTAGGTATAAAATGTACCTCGTCTCAAGAAATTATTAACAAATTGTGTCTTCTGTCAATACTTACAAAATATATTAAACGGGATTTGTTCGAAAATCAGAAAAAATATTTTTGCTAAAATAACCAAAATTATTAGCAATAGATATTTTTAAGTCTGAAAAATATACTGTACTCATTATGTCAATTTAATGTGTGCAGTGATAGGTAGATTTTTTTTAAATTCCCAATGACCATGGTTATGGCACAACCTAATTAAATAGAAAGCCAACAATGGAGAAATTGTAGTGTTAATAGTTTTTAACACAAAAGAGACAATTAATATATGAAGCATTATGTAATTTGTCATTCCTGGCTAAATAACTGACCGGACCGATATAACTGACCGGACCGATAATCCTGACAATTTCCAGTAATTTCTGATATATCGGCAACCCTGTTAAATACTTTGGTCAAAAATACATTAGGTTTATAAAATGACGACAAATACCCCTACATTGAGGAATGTAGGGGAGTATGAACACCGTTGTAACAAAAACTCCCTTCCTGATATTTTGTTCTGCTAGACGGTACCTATATTACAGGTATCTTTTATTCTGCTGCGGTATGTTACAGGTATCTTTTATGAAAACTAGTGTTGCACCCTGGAAGAGAATGTCCAAACTTTAGACGTGCTTGGGTTACAACACAATTACGTCTCTAACGAAGTTATCATTGACAGTTTATGTAAACAGCTGATCAATATTTATTTTATTATTATTTATCGGAGTTTTAGCCGTTATTAATAAATGTATTTATTTAATTTGTTGATATTTAGATTGTCTGACATTTTAGTTAGGCATTGAGCAAGTTTCGGGAATATCTGTGACAAAAAGTTGCAAATTATTCATATTTCTAATTGTTATAATTATTCTTATTACATTATGTATTTTAACGCTATTTTCTCACTTCCTTCTCCAATCCTTTAACTGTACAAATAATGTTTTAGATTAGAAGAAAATTAAGTATATTTGGCTAAAACTCTGATAAAAGTAGTGCCTGCTTAGCGATCTTTGATTAAACGGCCGTCTTAAGCATTTGGAAAAAAAAATTGATTTAAACTAAATTTTCTTTAAATCTTGAAAACCGAGGAAAAAGGTAATTCTAACGAACATTTGCCAATGGCATTTTTCTTAAGAACGAAAAGTGAAGGTAGTTTCCTCTTTATTTTTTAAAATTTTGACCTCTCTATATACAAAAACTAATTTTTCTAATAACGAATCTTAATTTTTTTACAAGCAAAATTTTAACAAGAAATTAAAAATTAGGTCCATTTGTGGTATAGGTAACCCCATCTATGAACACCCTGTATATTCACTAATATTTCACTGAATTTAATATAACTTACATTAATCTGACCATTACATTTTCCAGAAAAGTCGACAATATTAAACCATCCCTGGATATTTGGCAATCCTGCTAATAGGACGCTTAAATCAACAGCCGCAAATCCCAGGACTACATCAGTTTGCATGTTAGGCTGCAACACGGCATTTGTATATTTCTTCCATACTTTGAAAATCAAACGTTTTTGACCCTAAAATTGATTAAGGTTATATTTTTTTTTTTAAATACGTTAAAGTTTGATATACGGAATATTTATAGCGAACTGTTGCAGAACCTACTCATAAGACATTTTATCGACACTTTGCATTTTACGTTTTTCGATATGGGCCATTCCTTTACAAACCGCACACTTTTTAACCTTGACATTTTAGAATCGTCCTAATTTTTTTTAACTTATATACATAAAATTAGTTGACGATTTTACTGAAAAAACATTTTTTTCGAAAATATCCAGATAAATTTTTGATAATTTGCTGGATTTTCTCCAATCTTCTCTTATTTGAAATTTAATATCTCCAGTTGTACTGATCGGATCAATGTCGGTCTTTTTTAAATTCTATTTTACACTTCGTTACGTTACCATTGCATCCGTTTAGGTGGCGTAAAGTTTGCTCTTTGGGTTGACGTTTCGTCGCTGTGCCGATGTTTCCGGTTACCAGGGTGGAAGTTGCAAGCCCAAAATACTCCGGAGGTAAACTCGCCGCCCTATCGGATCTCCGGGCGGGGGCTGGTCTTGGGGCCCTATCAAGCGAAGTTCATCAAACAACCACCATTTGCGATAACTTACTGGGTTCCTCCAACACTCAACGAAGAAATGCTGTGGCACCTGCAGTTGCTAACCCACCCAGAATTGGCAACTTCAAAATTAATTTCTGCAACATTATAGTAGAGGGCTTAACACGAACATCAATTCAGTCCACCAGTACTTACAATCTCACAAGCCTCACATGCACGCACTGACCGAGACAAAGGTCAGATCGTCAACAACACCGTCATCTATTTATACCCTGGATACGATTTTCATTTATGTCTTTTTGTTCTGACGATCTCTGCTGTCAACTAGAACTCACAATTGAACCGAAAGACTTTGATGTAATGTGGTTTAAAATATCAACGCAGAAAATCATCAAGTTTATCTGCTGCCTTTACCGTCCTCCAAGTGATATCCATTACAGAGCCCTTTTCTCATCACTAGCCAACACAATCGACTCCTTGCAAACCAACCATCCGAATGCCGAAATTGCTATCTTTGGGACTTTAACGTCCCCAATGTCAACTGGCTTAAATACTCAAATACGAACAGAGATATTTCCTCCCAGATTGACGCCCAATAAATTAATAGATGAAGCCAGTGGAATTGCATGTCCTGCTATGACTATATCCGGTTCTGTAATGTTAAAATTCTTAGAGAAAACTGCTGCCTGGGTTTTCTTAACGTTAAATTCGAATTGGTTACTGTCACCCCAAGCCAAAATTTCCTCCAGGTCTTTGTTGAGCAGTAATACTTGTTGGTGATGTTTGTGCATTCAAAGAGAAAGATGAGATAAGTGTGCTATCGTCAGCAAAGCTAAATTCGGATTTTTAGTTTTCACTAGAGGGTCGTTAATGTAGAGTAAGAAGAGGGTGGGAGACAATATGGACCCTTGAGGAACACCGGCATTGATAGGGAAGGTATCTGAGAGAAATCCGTCAATCACAACTTACAGAGAGCGGTCCTTAAGAAAGCTAGACAACCATGCACAGAATCTACTGGGCATACGATATGATCTGAGTTTACTTAGAAGCCCCTCATGCCAAACACGATCAAAGGCTTTATCCAGTGCAATAGCCCGAGAATCTCCATAATGTTCGATTGCGTTGGTCCAAAGATGGGTGACATAGGCTAGAAGGTCTCCCGTTGATCTAGACTTCCGAAAACCATATTGATGATCGCTGATAATGTTGAGGCCTTCCAGGTACTTCAGAAGTTGTTGGTTAATAGCTTTCTCCATTACTTTTGATATAACCAGCAATGCTGGTCAATAGTTATTAGGCAGGGTTCTCTTATCTTTCTTTGGTATAGACTGGACTCGCGCCATCTTCCAGCACAATGGAAATATAAATTTTTGTAGAATAAGTTGAAAAGTCTACAAAATACTGGTGTTAGTTCATCGGCGCATCTATTGAGAACTATAACAGGAATTTCGTATGGACCAAAAGCTTTTTTTTTTTAGGATTCGCTGACAGGACGTTGAGGTAATACGATTTCAGTCATTTCCTATTGAACTGCAGGAAAAGTTCGCTTTATCTCCGGCTGTGGATGCTATTGTACCATCGGAACGTGTTAGAGGTGGAATAGTTGATTTGGTAAAATTTTGGCTGACGGCCTTAGCGACTGGCCAAAAGGACCTTGATCCGTTTGGACCGTCAAGAAGTTTGTTTTTGATCCTCTCGTTATGAGCTTCTTTGCTTTGATCTATTGTTAGCTTACACTGGTTTCGAGCGGTAACAAAGATGGTACGATTCTCAGTGGTAGGGTTATTACGCCACTGTCGGTAAGCCAGATTTTTTGATCTGACAGCACGCTCACAAACCTTGCTAAACCAGAGCTTGCCGTTGGAAGGGCGTTTTTTGGAGGAGGGAATAAATGCTTTCATGCTAGCTAGAATAACGTCGGAGACCTCCCCAGCACAGACAGATGGATCATTAGAAGAGAAGCATACGCTCATCCGAGGAAAGGTCCGAAAATGTTCTTTCAGGTCTTCCCACTTGGCCGATGTGTAATGTCAAATCTTGCGAGGTTTAGGAGGTTGTTCAGAATTAATTGGTAGTTTGCTCGTTGTTGAAATAAGTTTGTCATCCTCCTAAGGGAGGTGGGTTGAATTGATGTTCGAATTAAGCCCTCTAATATTGCAAAAATCAATTTTGAAATTTATAGAAACAAAACCATGTCTTTGGGACAAAACAAATGAAAATGGAAATAAATCATTCCACTTTGTCCTCCAGATGCATGGATATGCCCGTTATTTGAGAGACTTGCGAAATATAAAAAATATGAGCAACTTGAAAAAATTAAGACAGAGTTGGAAAGTAAGAATATCACAATTGATCAGCTGAAAAAAGAAACTCCCCGTAGGTTGAAGGAATTAAAAACTCAAAACTTCTTATAACCATTCTAAAAAGCTCCCTAGATCGTGGAACAGGACTTTAATAGCACACATTACAGTGTGATGAACTAGGTGCTAAGGAAAAAAAAAATGATTGAATAGATAAATAACTTGAAAGAGTTTTGCCTTTGCTTATTTTGCCTTTTGCGAAGTAAATATAACAAATAAAGCAAATATAATTTTTTAATAGCCGGTATTTTTCAATTTTTGTAAATAGCACACCCAATTGACACCCGACCCTTCAAAATTTTCCGGTATGCTGCCGTCTGCCGGTATCGTGTCGGTGCCGTGCTGTGTCGGTGTCAAATCGGTTCCGTGTCGTGTCGGTAAATGTGAAAATGCCCAATGCAGGGGCCAAACCAACTAAAACCAAACAGCAATACAATGTTTTTCAACAATTTAGCAACAAATTTATATTGTAGCTAGCGTGGACATACTGTATATGTAGAGCGAATTGGTTCCAGGTGGGACACCCTGTATATAATCCTTTGTTTTGAATTGTTTAAAACGCGTTTTAAATATTTTTTCCGAACAAACCCAATATTTCACATATTTCCACTATTTCAGAGACACGTTCGGAAATTTCCAATATTTCGAATCGCAACACTAATCTTTTTTCAACAAGATTAGTCGGTTGTAAAAAATAATTCTGAACTTAGGTTCAACGGAACGCCGATCAACCTGTGAACTACGTTCATTCAATATTACGTTGTTCAATATAAATTGAACTTAAGTTCAGCTGAACTAAGATCAGTTTATGTTGGCATTACTATTACTTAGTTAATTTTATTTTTTTTTTAGATTTTTGACATAAAATATGACCTTTTATTTGATTTGGCGGGTTTGCTTTCTAGGCTTTTCTACTCGGCGTACCAACTTAAACAAAATATTTCAATTTTATTTTCACTGGAGATA
This sequence comes from Barypeithes pellucidus, assembly GCA_963991005.1. Classification (NCBI taxonomy): domain Eukaryota; kingdom Metazoa; phylum Arthropoda; class Insecta; order Coleoptera; family Curculionidae; genus Barypeithes; species Barypeithes pellucidus. Next base: position 54,000,440 of record OZ022560.1, read on the forward strand.
CATTTCTAAAGCGGATAGAGCTTATTGATTCCATAAATATACAGGGTGTCCGCTAATTAGTGGGACATGGAAAAACACAGACTCCAAACGGATTTAATTATACATAGCTATATCCGAAAGTTGATATTAACTGAGATATAGGGTGTTAAAGTTAAAACTTCATTTTTGTTTTTCTCTAATAACTTTGCAGGAAACCAACGGTTTCTCACAAAATATGGCAATTATGGTTTTTTAAGGACGAGAAACTCATTTTTGGTGAAATTTTAATGAACAATGTAGGGGGCGCTGTCTGCGGCATTTTTTGCACATTTATTAGGTCATAACTTTTTTGTGTCTCAGTGTATTTAAGTTTTTAATGAAAATAATACTTCTCATATTTATTACGTAAAAAAGCTATACTAATTTCTGGTCGCTAGAGTTACCGTTTCGGAGATATTTGCATTTAAATTGTTTAGTGTACCCTGCCCAGTTACTATCAATTTGCAAACAAAATTTGTTTCTCAAAGTAACCTATGAGAAAACAAATTAAATTTAGAAATGCAGTTGCTATGAAAGAAAATGTTTCATTTTTGAGTTTATTGTAAGTTTGTGTTTTCATTGGTGTTGGTTTCTTTCGACACGATATTTTCTAGGGTCAAAGTTATTTTAATTAAAGTAAGTTAAAGAACACTCCAATTCTTGTGTTTATTATTACCAATTACCATCACTAGAACAATAATTATCATATAAAAGTGAATTGGTAAGAAGTAACAAAATATTATTTGCTTGCCTGAGCTACCGCACTAAACAATTTAAATGTAAATATCTCCGAAACGGTAACTCTGGGCGACCTGAAATTACTATACCTGTTAAGCGTAATCTTTGCAAATATTTATTGTCTTTCCACTTAGGAAATTGATCAGGATTTTCCGGTATGTCCGTGTTCACAGCATTGACTAAAGTATCCACAAGATGCAAAAATCTTCATCAATTATAATTTCATTAAATTCCTATATTTTTATAAACAATAAAATAACGATAATTTACTGTATTGTATAATATGACAGTGACCCGACACAAAAAAAAATATTTAAGGTTAGAAAGGGGCTTGGATCGACAGCTCAACTTCTGAACCGTCAAAAATGGACGTTCCCGTGAACTTCTGATTTGAACTGAGATCAGTGTAAAGTACTGTTCGTACAACAACTTTTCTTCTTTGAACTAGAGTTCAAGAGTGAACTACAGTTCAAAGTGTGTATACAACGGGCTCCAAGTCATTTTTAAAAACATATTTTTTAGCAAAACAAACCCAGCAAAATAATTAGTCTAACACCTTCAACCAACCACACTTACATTTGTTAAAAGATCCAAGGGCAAATTAACTTCGCATTCGTAGTTCCACTGAGGAGAAGTGCTCTTTGAGAAAACTTTCGTCACGTGCAGCGCATCGCCCGGCATACTTTCGAACGATACATAAGTACTAGGTAGGATATTTTCTTCCTGTCTTGAACTTTTGCCCTTGTTCCGTTTCGACTTACTTTTTATCTTCCTCCTGCTTGGCAACTGATTTGCACTGTTAATAAGAATTTGAACTCGACAACTGGGCGGTTTTTGCACTTCTTTAACAGGTTTGCTATCCGACGTTAATGCCTTTTGAAGGGAATCTAATAGGTCAGAGGTTCGTCGCACTTGTGGTTCTGGTTCACTACTCCGAGCAATGTGTGTACTACTAAAAATAAAGAATAGTTGTATTTTTAAATAAAATGTTAGCGAGACTTATATTGTCATTAAGGGAAATGACACATTCTAAACGTACTATGGCACACAGCCAATTTTTTTAAATGAATATGAAATATCGTTGGCAAAGTGTTGCCTTGCTTAAGTCCACTTTTTCAGTAAATAAGTGTATTTTAATTATTTTTTTCATATGCATATTTTATAAAAGGGAAGACGAAACATTTGATTAATAAAACACCATTTATATACAATCATACACAGATCTACAGTTTCAAATAAGTTAGAAGATGGCTTTAAAAAATGGCAACGCTGTAATAAGGTACGCGTTTAGATAATAAAAAAACATTAGCCATAAATACAGGGTGTTATGGAAATGACGTATTATATTTAAATGGGTGACTCCTTGGGTGTCCTAGAGAAGCGCTACATATTTTTTTTAATCGACTGTTTCAAAAGTGGGGTAATAAACCCTCTTACTCACAGGTCAGTTCGCGCTACTATAAACGTATCACCCAGGCCCAATGGCAATGTTGCCAAACTTAATGTAAAACGGAAATTCCATATAAAATTATAAAAATTAATTATTTATCTACCTACTTGTATTTATCTTTATACCTAAAGAGCGAGGAAATCCAGGCACAAACACAATCAGTTTTCGTCAATAAAAACAATATGCATAGTTTATTTATGGACTGGCAAGATACACGCGTAAACCGAAAACCACCTGCACAACCCAGCGGATTGCTGCTGTATTGTTACCAAACGAAAACAAGCGAATCGCGACGCTGTCCGCTGGAAAAAATGGCGTCCGATTTCCAATCGATTTCTGAAATCAATTTTTTTTAGTGCATTCAGCAGATGATTACTAATCGCTTACAACCGATGGAATCGGTACAATAATTTAAAGCTTGGAACAACGCTGTTTGATAGTTTCATTCAGTTCGTTGGTCGTGTGTGCCATTTTTAAATTGAAGGAATCGTATTTATTTATTTAGTTTTAATTAGTTAAACAAATAAATTTAAGCGAGAAAAAAAAGAACCAAAATGAAGTAAAACAACGTTCCCGTGTAATCTTTGCATGTGAATAGCTGCTATTTGTAAGGTTATGTGAAAGGTTTTTTCCTAAAACTTTTTTTAGAAATTATGAAACTGATAATTGTTTTTAAATAAGTAAAGGTAAGAGATCATGTATCTTAAATAAAATTGCATTTTTTTAAAATAGTTTGAAACATAACAATTCAAAAGTTCATGACGTTTGATCTATTTACTTTCCTGTGCTTGTGACGAATTTGAAATTTGTGTGTTATATTACTGTTATGTGTTTTGCAAAACGTTTTTCGTCGTCGGTTTTCTGGAATCATATTTGTTCATAAATGATAGAATGAAAAATTGTTAAAATTATAATTTTTTTTCTAAAGAGTTTGTCGTGTGGATATGACAACACCAGACCTTTTATTATATTAATTGCGACCGTCGTCAGTAGCGGCCATGTAAATTTTCAGATTTCATATAAAGTGTATAATTTCGCTTAATAATTGAAAGCGCCATTTATAGTTATTATTCTTCAATTTATTTTCATCTCAGGATTTGGCGGTTTAAATATAAAACGTCATTTCCATAGCACCCTGTAGGTAATCGTTGTAGGTATTTTTTACAGAAATTCAGATAATATAAAGAAATTATCCACATTTTTGCAATATTTACTTAAAATATAGAAAAAAACATAACCTCATTATTCTCCACTTACTGACGAAATATTAATCCAGGGTTAGAATAGTCGAATTTCTTAGACACCACGCACTGACAAACCATCGTATATAGCTAATAAATAGCTATAAATCGTTTTAGTTCGAAAAAACACTAAAATGTAATCCAAAAACACAATAGATCGCAAACAACCTCAAAGCAGTAGCGACTAACCGTGAACAACACAGCCGCCAAAAAATGAATGAGAATCATAAACTTCAGGGTCATGTATAGTACACATGCGGTACAAACATCTATCTTTGTTATAAATTTGATTATGGAAATTTAAAAATTGAAATCGCGAATTATGATACGAAAAAGAAGTAATGTTATTATTTTATTTAACTGTAAATTAGTATAATAACGAATAATCATAATGCCGCGCTAGATGGCTTCTTGATCCACATTATTCGCTCCGGCACGCAGCGGGCGATCGTCCCAATCGTGTATACCGTCGAAGCAAATACCCTCTAAGAAATACCCTTAGAAAAATACCAACTACTTCGAACCCGCTTAGCGCGACTCGACGGTATTGCCGTCCTGATCCACGTCACGATTGGCTGTGGCGCGCGGCGCGTGATCGATCCCGTGAAAGAACACCCTTAGAAAATACCCACTACTTTGAACCTACGTACCGCGACGCGGCGGTATTAAAAAATACCGCGACAACATACCGGTACGCTAATACTGTCTCACCTCTAATTTTTACCTTTCTAATAAGTTAACCCATAACGGATTAAAAAAAGATTAAAAACAAAGAGAGCCCTGACAAATTTGACACCGGAATTTTTCGTTTTGTTAAAAAGTGAAAAACGCACCGTTATATCTTTCAAATAACTCTAATACCCACAGAAAGTGTAGAAAATGGAACACCTTGTACTGTTTAATTACCTTTATTAATTACTACAGGCTTACCTGATGATGTTACTGTACCGAAACTTGTGGGCAGAATCTTAATTAATTAATAACAGGGGACAGAACAAAACTGGCTTGCCTCATAGTTTGTCAAAATACATACCTTGGCTCCGAGCTCATTGTGGGTTCGGTATTCGTACTATTATCCATCCGCACAGGCTTCGGCTCTAGCAGCTTCATAAAAGAACTCAGCATATCTTGCACTTGAGGTACATTTCGTGAATTATCCTTACTAGCCATTGTTACGTCGATATCAGACTGAATAGCAACGTCAACGGTCTTAGGTTTGGGTTCTTTCAAACCTTTCCTAGAGATAAATAAGTTATTTACAGTATTAACTCCTTTATCTAAGAGAAGAGGAGCTTCAAGTCGTCGAGATTTCGGTTCCTTGAATGGTTCGCTCGAGGTGCCAGGATTACTTTTGTTCTTTAAAGTATTAACTTCCTTGATATCATCTAATTTTGGTTTTTTATTAAATACTTTTGATCCGCCTCGAAAATAACTTGAATTCTGCGGTGTTTTCACGTTAGCTCTGACTTGAACAGAGTTAGGAAATTTTGCCTTAACTATGTCATCTTTGAATCCCCTTTCCAATTCTAAATTTCTAATTTGTTCTTCTGTTCCTAAGGCCGTGAGCACTTGTACTTGTCCGATTAACTCATGACTGTCGCTGGAATAAATCGGTTCCCACCAATCAGTGCCAATAATTGGCAACTAAAAAAAAATAACATGTATAAATTCGGGTGCATGAGTGAGGATCTCGAAAACGCCAAGAGAAAAATTTAATACTGTATATGGCAAAAGTGCACATATGACATTTTCAGCGATTCCTCATATTTAAACTATTATTCAAATAAGGGGTTATATGGTTCCTAAAAGAAGTATTAAATGAAAAGCGCATACAAGAGTTTCTGATTTTTTTAATAGAGTAAGAAAGCGTAGCTGTCAAAGAATCGACATATACTAAGTTTTTTCAAGCGGATGTAGACCATATTAAGTTTATTCCTTATATGCGTTTTGAATGCGAACAAGATATTTGTCAGGGATGAAAAATTATGAAGTATGAAATACAGGGTGTTACAAATACGGCCTGCACCATTGGAATTTCGGAAACGGTAAGAGATACGAAGTCGTTAAATTGGGGAAAAGTTGCGTAATTATGGGCCCAATAATATGCAGCAAAAAAATCTCAAATAAATACAGGGGAGAGAGGACCGAAATCTACGTTCAATAGTTTACCGACGTTTTGTTCCTTAAATTGAACATCTTCATTAAAATACCCCTAGTACGTTCCTGTAATTTACTTTTAAATTTTTCCTAATTATTTGAAAACCCCTGTATTTATTTCGATTTTTTTGCGGCATATTATTGGGTCCATAATTACGCAACATTTCCCCAATTTAACGACTTTATATCTCTTACCGTTTCCGACATCACAAAGGTGAAGGCCGAATTGGTAACACCCTGTATATTTATATTCTATAAATAACGAAACGTCCGTCCACTAACTTTAATTATGTTTATTCTACCATTGTGTAAAAATCGTTATTTTATAATATCTCCGAACGGTGTCCCATTTTCGACCCTGTCTGGCGGTATTGTTATTATCAAAGATAGAATGTTGATAGGGTGTTATGGAAATGACGTATTATATTTAAATGGGTGACTCCTTGGGTGTCCTAGAGAAACGCTACATATTTTTTTTTCAAATCGACCGTTTTAAAAGTGGGGTCCAGTCCCATAAACCCACACCTCATCCGGCGTTTATTCGGGTTTGTTCGTCATGTCACCATGTGGTGGCATATCAGCAAACAGGTGTTACGTGCAATGTCGCCAAACTTACTGCAAAACTGAACCTAATACCTACTTGCCTACCTACCTACCTACCTACTTACTTGTATTTATCTTTATACCTCCAGGCACAAGTTTTTTAAAAATATACTCAGATCAGATCATCATATTTTATTACACGCGACGCGACGAAATTTGACTTATTCGTCGGCCACATTCCATTTTTCTGTCAAGTCAAACGTCCAGAACAAACTACTCGTTTTAACTGAGCAACTTAGGTTCGTCTATAAAAACAATGTCAAATAATATACAAAGTTTGGACGCATAGCCCGAAAATCATTACAACTATTATACGCGTACCTTCTGAAAACAAAGCGGATAGCCGAGAGTGTAAATGGTTATCAACAGAAGCGACCGCACCCTAACGCTGTTCTTCTATTACTGACACTTGCAAGTCGCACGCTTGTACCCATAGACCTACGTCGGCCCGGGGGCGAGTGGATTGTGTGAAAGAGATGGAGAGATAGCCGCGTGAGAAAGAAAATAAAATCTTCGTCGGTCTTGTCATTTGGAGTAGAGCTGGCTAATTTAATTTTTTAAGCTTCTCAAAAGAAAAAGTACAGTCGCAGTATTATCAGCTAAAACTATTATTTTATTCAATTTGGTCGAAATTCCATTAACGCCATATCAATTAAACGCCTTGCAAGAGATCTCGCGGTAAATAGTCAAGTAATAGAGAAGAATCTCGTGAAATATCAAACTGTCAAATATTGCCCATCTCTATTCCGAGTTTTGAAGATATCTATTTCGTTCGTTCGTAGGTTAACTGTTTTATGGTTCGTAGATAAAATGTAATTTTTAAATTGAAGCATTGTGCATTGTGTGTATTTAAAATGTGTGTGTTTTAAATTAAATTAAAACAGCGCTCGCGTGTATTCTTTCCATGTGAATAGCTGCTATTTTTGAGGTTATATGAGAGGTTTTTTCCTAAAACTTAGATTCTGTGTGGTTTGTGTAAAATTATGAAACTAACAATTGTATTTAAATAAGTAAAGGTAAGAAAGCATGTGTCTTAAATAAAATTGCATTTCTTTAAAGAGTTTGGACGATAATTATTATTTAAAAGGTCAATGACGTTTGACCTATTTACTTTAATGTGCTTGTAACGAATTTGAAATTTGTGTGTGATATTACCATTATTTGTTTTGCAAAACATCTTTTGCCATCGGTTTTCTGGAATCATATTTGTTCATAAATGATAGAATTAAAAATTGTTAAAATCTAAAAAAAAAATTCTAAAGAGTTTGCCGTGTAGATATGACAACACCAGCCGAAATGCGCTGACGTCTTTTGACCCTGCAGACATCTGTGTTGATTGTTTACATATTACGCCAGTGCCCCACATGTGTTTGTCTGATTTGACATAAGGTGATATAATCCGGTCATTAATTGAAAGCGCCATTTATGGTTATTTTTCTTCAATTTATTTTCATTTCATTATTTGCCGGTTTAAATATAATACGTCATTTCCATAACACCCTGTATATTATTCTTTTAATTAACTAAGCATACCTTGGGTTTTACAAAAATATATAGTTTATATTTATATTTAAAAAAGAACCTAAAAATGAGATATTTTTAATAATTTACGTTACTTATAACAGTAGGCCATAGTCAACTTATTAGAAACAAATGCAAATGTACAAAACTTGACGGATCTCTCATATTTTTATTATTTATGAAATATTTATTACGTACGAAGTTTTATAATATGTGTTTTATGTTTTATTTAATTATTCTTAACAATGGCCGTTTATGATAATAACTATGAAAAATGTATGTTGGCGTGTTTTATATAGTCCAATTTAATGTTTAGAATAGCTGTTCAAATTTTGAATTTGTTTCTAATAAATTGACCATGGCCTACTGTTTATAAGTAACGCAAATACGGGTGTTGTCTTAAAAGGGAAGATCATCAAAATCATCCTCTATATTAAAAACTAAGACAGCCATGACAAATTTGACACCCGAACGTTTAGTTTCGTTAAAAAGTGGGAAACTAAAGTGTAAACGGCAACATTATATCTTTAATAATAACTCTAATACCTCCAGAAAGTGTTGAAAGTGGGACACTCTGCACTTTTATTTTTTCTGATTAGCCTGGTCAATTCAACATAAAAACTCTTGCGTCTTCCCCGTCAGACGCAACCGTTCTTGATTAAAAGAATTAAATTCAAATTGAAACTAATTTACCTTATTCCTTTTTAAATGCTGCAAAATAACTGCGTTTCTATAGGCTAGATAGAACTGATGTAGGGACAGTCTAGTTAAACCAAACAGCAAATCAGTCTGATCATTTTTTTCCCAAAATTCAATTACCATAAAGTTTTCTCTAAGTTTTAATAAAATATCATCCTCGTACAATAAGGGGACAGTCTATAAAATAAAAAAAAATATTATTCACATGCGGATACGGACTGAGTTAAACAAGATCACTTCCATTTTGAACTCATATTAAGCCAAGGTGCACTGCATTTTCAGGTTAATTTTTTGGATGTGTGTTTACTTTTTACCTGTCACAACAAGATAAATACTTTTCGTAAAGTTTTCTTGTTACTACAATAAATATTAACAGTTAATAAAATAAATCTAACCAGACATTCATTTAATTAAATTAATTTTAAAAATAAACAAACCCCATAAATGTAACCTCAAAATTTCTTCATTGTAAATGGGTCTACATCGAAATGTCAATTTGCTTAATTAAGGGCCGGTATTTCAAAGACATAGAATGACATAGGTCATCCTTAACACAAGTTTAACAGTATTGTCACCAATTTACTCTGTATTAACGGTTTTCCACGCGTCGGCTCTTTCTGCTGGCCCCGTAGCCCAGTACGAGTACGGCGCGCAACCGGTTGCGCGCAGTACTACGGCGCTACGGAGAGATAACCCGGGTCCTGCTGGATAGTGCCGAGGAGACCGATAGACACTTGGTGTACGTCTTCATCCTCGACTTGGTCTCCGACATCTTAAGTAACCACGACAAGCGACCTAACAATTGGTGACATCACCCCCATCCATAAGCAGTAGTCGACTAAGGTAGGACTGGGTTTTTGTTAATTAATGTGTTTACGGAAAATAGATAATTAAACAAGTTGCATTATAATGATGAACCTTTTATTTTAAACGTTCCCGTGACAGTATATTAAAGTTCTTTTTACTCTCATTTAAAGGAATATATCTTTAAGGACGTGGTAATCTTCCACTTATCACGTCAATTGACCTTCAAATTAATAACGTTATGATTGATTAGCTTAGCTAAGGTCACGGGGGTCATGACCCCCCCCCCCCCCCCCAAACCATCAGCCCTTAGGGACCATTAAATTCAAAACAATTTAAAATACTCAACTGCATTTCATTTATAAGTTCAATGAAGACACGTTGTTTTCTCAAGCAATCAATCAATTTTCCTCCATATAGACATCAGTATACATTACTGTTTTCATAGCACATTAATGCAAGCTCGTCGTAAATCACCCTGTATATAGTACTTTATTTTTAGTTTTAATATTGTACCCGAAATTTACGGTTTTTAAAAAATATACAATTTTTTTGAGTACTTAGGCCATGACGCATATTAAAAAAAACAAAAACAAAAGAACACAGTCAGTTGATAATGAAAAATTCTTCTGTTTCTGTCAGTGTATTCAGTTGTTATATAATTTTTAATTAACACTAAAATGTGACTTGGGCGTTGTCTATATCCAGTGTAACGATAGTGTAGATGGAGCATTTCAATTGTAAATATATGCCTTTTTGTAGTATGTGGGCTTGTTACCAACAATTTTGTTTCGTATTTTTTTGTTATGGTATTCAATAGAATTCGATTATATAAAAATTTAGGTTTACCCAATCCTCAGATATCCAATGTTAAAGATCGAGTTTCAGTATAAAGCGCCTCGCCGATTCGTGACGTCATACACTATAAACGCGCGGGCCGCCGTCCGCGAAGGTGTAAGTTTGCTATAGTCTATAAGTAGTAGTGGTGGAATACTATCGATGGCACTATCGATACTATCGATAGTTTGTTACTATCGAAAACTATCGATTGTTTCAAGTAATCATCGATAGTTTAAACTCGCATGTTATTAGTATTTCTTAAATTTAAGTTCACGGAATTCGATTTAAAAAACTTAAATTAAAAATAAACCAAATTCAGCACTAGATCATAAATCTGTTTTAAAGGTTGTCTCTTTTTAATCACATACGCACTCTACTTGCTGTTGGTGCTGCCATCTATTGCTTTATGAACAAATTTAAAAAAATCCTACAGGGAATCCCCGGCCCGGATCTATTAATTCACTATTATGTGTGCTTTTTTGTTGTAGTGTACTACGTCTCGCTATCTTCCATAATTTTGATTAATTTAATTAAAATTTAAAAAATGAGTAAACGCGGGAAGTCATACGTTTGGGAGTATTTTATAAAAAGTGTATGTCAACCATAAGGTCCATAAGTAAAATGTATTACTCAACAACTCTACCACGTATCAAGTTTGGTATAGTTTCGATAGTACTATCGATACTATAGATAGTAACTCTTTAGACTATCGGAAACTATCGATAGGGCTGACTATCGATAGTATTCCACCACTAATAAGTAGTCAGTTCATTACAATTCATTTGAAAACTTTGGTTTCCAATTTACATTATTATTACTTGGACTATTTATGGCTCGGTATACCTAAATAAAATTTAGGATATTTTTCTATCAATAAAAATGATCTCCTTTGTATCTATTTTCTACTATCGGAATCTTAATTATCAGATAGCTTAAATCTGTTAAAATAAATATTGATGTAGAGCCGCTACTGGAGACTGAATCGGTAATATTTCCTTCTAACCGCAATTTCTTCGGGGCCCTTTCCTTAAAAGAACATTGTCTCTCTTTTCCCATTTTTGACAATGGCAAATCTTTATTTGTACACTGGACTCCTTTGCTGCGAACTTCAGCCTTAAATAACACTTGAACACTCTATATCGTTAAACATTTTTATCCCATTTTCCAGCTCGACGTCATTATTATGAATAGAAATTTCAAATTTCAGGAACTAACAAGTTGTTAATAAAAGATTGCTGTTCTTTCTTTTGTAAAAAACCGTGACGATAGTTTCGATCTGTGGGTCGTAACCCTATTCCTTCCTTCATTGTTGTTATGTAGATATAATTTTCTATATCTGCTTTCACATTGGCAAATTTAAACTTACGTTAAAGCATCGGTTTTTTAATTTTTACTATGAATTATTGACCAAATTTAGCAATATTTAGGCGTGGTCCAAAAAAAATGTTTGCTTCCGCTGGTTTCTCCTGCGGAGGACTTTGCCCGCCTCTCAATTAAATCCTGTATCTGCACCTGCATGGCACGCTTATAAACAGTTTTTCTGGGGCATTTCTGGAAGTGTCAACTCACTTAGGAACCACACAATGTTTATTACAAGCTTTCTTCTCACTTATTTTAATACAGCAAGAAGATAAAAAAATATAATTTAACAATCAAACGACGTTTTCATACAGAAACGCGCTATACGCTTCTAAATCTCAACTAACTGTCTTCCGACAAGCATATAGGATGTGACGTCACGCGAAGCGCCGCCCCGTTTTCACGAGGTCCTACTTTGATAATTTATTTAAGGGCTTAAAGATCCGAATAAAAATCTAAAAATTTTGAAATTGCCTTAAAAAGTGTTCTACTTTCGATTTCTAAAATGAAAAAAAATTCTCAACCCATTCTATGCAATTTATAAAATTTCTTAAATTGGAAAGACCACAGGATAAAATAATTATTCCAATGATAAAATTAAATTTAATTGTTGTTAAGGTATTTTCTAAACCTAAGTCTAAAATCCACCATAAAGGCCGTATTAGACTAGGCAATTTTTTCTCTTGCGCCGGCAATTATAATGGCACGTATTCATGCGCAGTAAACCGTTTTCGATCAGCTGGAGCATTGTCAACGGTCAGAACAGCAGTGGGTACTGTCGAAATCCCTAAAATATCCCCAGAATTAGAGATATGCAAACCTGTTCGTTTTGATTACCAGTTAAAGCAGCTACTGCTATTTACAAATAGGAGGTGCAAAAAGTTGCTGAATTAGCAGTCCATAAGTTTAATAAAGAATGTAAACTGCTAATTTAAGTACCAGTGGGTTTAAATGGCCATTACCTGTTCATACCTGGTTCGGCCAAATAATAAACAGTTAAAAATAACAGAATAATCCAGGTCTACCCAATTGCGCCGGCAAGGGCAATTAAAATGGCGCCTGCCCCATTTCTGGTAATGAGAGACAGCTGCGCATGAATCCGTGTCATTTTAATTGTCAGAAGAGTAGAATTTCTGACTGTAGTACGGAGAACGGTGTACTGCGCCTGAATCCTTGAATTATAATTGCCATTGCTGGCGCCATAAAAATTGCCAAGTGTAATACGGCCTTAAGGAAATCGCGAGACTGATGAAATAAATGTACTTTAATTGAAACAAATCCTAAATGGAGAACAATTTTAGAAATATTTATCAGAAAATTCCATAAATTTTTGTTTCTATTTAATTGCACCAGTAATTGTTTGTTTTTGAAATATCCGTCATGGCCTACGCAAAAAAAAACGGTATATTATTTAGAAAACGTAAATTTCGGGCATAATATCGAGACTAAAAATACAGTATTATACATTATTTCTGAGAAGCTCGTTAAAAACTGAATTACATTATTAAAAAATATATAGGGTGACCCATTTAACAAAGGAAATTTGTTTTTTTTCTTGAAAACTATTGAACGGAGAACAAATCTGAGTACGTCACTGGATTTTACGTAAAAAACTACGTTTTATTTCTTTTTGATAAGTTACAGGGTAACCGAACCATGGGAGGTGTTCCAAAATGTAAAATTATCAAAAACATCCCGTATATCAAAAACGAGGAGGCCTAGAAAAATTCTAATTGGGGCTAAACATGTACCGTTTATTTTCTCATGTAATTTTTCAAATCTAGTATTTCTGTAATATAGTACATTTATATTATTTATAGGTCGAAACGGCGAGACCCTTATACATTAAAGTATTTTAAGCAGGAGGTTGGGACATTGCTTTCCCGATAATTGTAACTACTTACCTGACAAAAATTATATAAAGGATTTGAACTATTATATACTACTTTACTACTGGAGGTATCACTTTGACAATATGGCTGGCATAAAACATATGTGCTTGCACACACATTTAAAAATTGTGCTTCAGATATGTAAATAAATCCCAGAAGTAATTCTTTCTGCAAAGAAAATAATTAAAATCAATATAATACAGGGTGTTACAAATTGGGCCTTCAACGTGGGAATTTCGGCAACGGTAAGAGATACGAAGTCGGTTAAGTTGGGTCAAAGTTGCGTAATTATGGGCCCGATAATATTCCGCAAAAAAATCTAAAATAAATATAGAGGATTTCAAAATATTTGGAAAAATCTAAAATTTTGCGTTTCGGTTTTTATTTTCTCCGGACTTTGTCCAAAAATAAATATCAGTTTCTCATTGCTACTTTTTATTCAACACTGGATGGCAATATCAGATCTTTCATGTGACGTTTCGTCTTTGGGTCATCATCATCAACTTAATTTTTTTAAATACGGGTCCGGATCTTTTTGTTAGGAGGAGGAGGAACACTTATTGGTTTTCCGATTTTGTCTTAAATTGACCATCTTCATTATAAAATACCCTTAGTACGTTCCTGTAATTAACTTTTTTTTTAATTCGGTATAATTCGAAAATGTAAAACTCAATGCCTCTTTTAAAAGTCTTAAATAAGTGCGGACTTTAAGAGTCAAATTTTATTTGTATTAATTAAATAAATTACTTGTACTTACGATAAGCAGAAATGTGATACCACTATTAGTTTTAAATAATAAAAAAACAGTAGTAATACGTAATAACAATAACAATTAACGACAGAAATAGCAATAATAATTGAAACAAAAATAAACTACAGGAACGTACTAAGGGTATTTTAATGAAGATGGTCAATTTAAGGAACAAAACGTCGAAAAACCAGTAAGTGTTGTATACCACTGAACGTAGATTTCGGTCCTCTTTCATAATTTAAACAAAAAAAATCCAGGTCCGTAATTAAAGAAATTAAGTTGATTTTGGTGACCCAAAGATGAAACGTCGTATAAAAGATCTGATGATGCCATCTTGTGGAGAATAAAAAGTAGCAATGAGAAAGAAAAAATTATTTTTGGACATCTCTTCGAACAAAGTCAGGACAAAATAAAAACCGTAACGTAAAATTTTAGATTTTTCCAAATATTTTGAAAGCCCCTGTATTTATGTTGTACTTAAATTTTTTGCAGCATATTATTGGGCCCATATATACGCAACTTTTCCCCAATTTAACCGACTTCGTATCTTTTACCGTCTCCGTAATCCCAATGGTGAAAGCCGAATTTGTAACACCCTGTATATAGCGAAGCTTAAAAGGAAAGTTGTTTTAAACGCCAAAGAATTTTCAATAAGAAAATTTTGTGGTAGAAATGCCCATCATTTATATCAGAATGCAACTGAGCGAATGTGTCGTGTTGTCGTCCCGTCACATTAGGATCTCATGCGGCGCAAGCAATGGCTTTATTTGTGGATACTTGATATTATTTTCTTTGTGGGAATTTCATGGCATTTAAAACAAATTCCCAATATTTGGACAAAACCGAATTTTTACGATTCGTATTTTATCTGTGGTCCTAAAAGCTCTTGAAATATCTTCCTATGTATAATGTTGCTATCTCTATCTCAAACAGTTTTTGACTTATGAGCATTTATTTAGCAAAATTAATTATTACAGAAAACAATCACAAATCAATTCATGCAAGCGTAAAGTCACTTAACAAAATCTACAATACACGATCAACAATAAACACACAAGGCGTATTTTAAGGTTAATATTTATTTAGTAACTTTTATTTTGGTTGGTAATGTGGAAATCGCAATGTTTTCCAAAATACTTGCAGCAAAACCTGTAAGATAAATCATGTAAGTTCCAATAATATTGCAAAAAGAGATCAGGTAGCTTCTTAATGCGCATGCCTTCCTTTAAGTTTATTGCAATTGCAGAAAGACTTGCCGATTGTAATGCGACCTTAAACATTTCTTTTAAACAAATTAATATTTCTAAATTTCATACTGGGTTAAATTTAAACCAATTGAGAAGATATGGAGGTTTATGTTTAAAAAAATTCATGAAATATTTGCAAACTATTATCCTTAAATAAGTCAGTACCGACATTGTATTGATATTACATTATAATAAAAAAACAAACCTTAAGATCTTCATTAGTGTTTTGAACTTTCAGAGTTGTCTCTAATGGAAGACGATTTGCTATATATTTGTCTTTATTTCTACTCGAGGAAATTAATGGCAATGGTGGTTTCACCACAACATTTGGCTTTGCTAAATGTAAAGGTTTATCTTGCTGGATTTCTTGTTTAGCTTCTTTGTCCGGTGCTACTTCCTCTTTTAATAAATTATTTTTTAAATTAGCCTCGATATCTTTATATTCCTCCCCGCTGTCCGTCTCATCTGGAGGTTCCTTTTCACTTAAAACAGCGTCTAAAAAAATATCACAAATAAACTTTGGTTGTAAACAGTTATTTTTCCTCAACAAAATGCATAAATTAATTTTTAATGCTCCTCCTCTTCACTAGCGGAGATGGTGTATAATAAGTTTCTCTTCGTCAGTTTTTATAAATTTTACTATTCAACCCGACAACAAAACTGACATAAAACACTATTTAAGTTCGGTGGAAAAAATGGCGTTAGATTTCCCATCGATTTGTGAAATCGACATTTTTTTAGTGCATTCAGCACAAGGGCGGATCCAGATCTCTTCTTTGAAAAGGTCAAATTTGGTTTGGGGGGGTCATAGAAGGAAAAGTTACGAAAAGTAATACCCTGCCGCGTTAGTCAAACCGGTATTACTATATGGTATTTTTCGTGTTAAATTAATGGATCCGCGCTTGATTCAACAGATGATTACTAATTACTAAAATAAAAACAAACCCGAACAAACCCAAACAAATCGATGAGTTCTGCTGAATGCGCCCATTGCTAGGGGCATTGTCAGGACAATCAAATTTTACTAGCTGTCAAACTTATAAAGTCAAAATGCATGAAATTCAAAAAAAGCAATATATAGCAACACAAAACTTGCTACCGAAAAAATGGAGAGACGCTTACGACAAAGAATAATAATTTGATCCCATATTTTGTAATTTTATTAATAATATTAATAAGTTAGCTAGTGTTCCGCCTAAACCAAATAATTCCTAAAGTATATTTTAAAAAACAATCCTAAAACATCGATGGCCAGAAAAATCAAAAGGAAGGTAGGAAGAGTCGCACTCTTCTAGGTCCATCAAAACATTGAGCAACAAACAGGCACAGTGGGAGTAATAAAATAATAATATTTCTACACTAATGTAATACTACTCTGAAAAAGCGGAACTAAATTCCTGTATGTATTATTTTAAAATTAATAAAATAGTAAAAAGGGAAGCCAAAACTTTCTACGTAGAAACAGAAACGTCATTAAATTATTTTCTTCACAGAACATAAAAAAATGTTCTATACAGTGTGGCCGTTTAAGTGTGCAACATATGGGAAAGTTTTTTATTACCGATTTCTCAGAAAATTTTATTCTTGATAAAAGTTGGTGCATGTTCGATAATCGTATTTGGTGCACTTGGAATGGTTGCAAGTCAAATGACGTACAGGGTACGACAAAAAATATAAAACTTGTACAAGAATAAAGTACCCCTATTTCAGAAAATTCAGCGAAATGTTATTAAGAAAAGGTGTTTAGAATTAAAAGTTATGCATAGGTTTGAAAACGTGGCCTCATAAAATAAAAAACAAAAAAATTTTAAAAATATTAATTATTTTCCAAAAAAAATTTTTTTTTTATTATCACCCTAAAAACCTTGATAAATTAAACAAAATCAAATCAATTTCACACATCTTTGTTCAAATCACAAACTTCATGTTTGTTGCAAGGACATTAAACACAACTTTAAAATACCGTAAACATTAATTTTTAACAAGATAAAACATTAGTAATGATAATTTTCAAATTAAAAACTCCCATTTAAAGTGCAAAAATTTTTATTTTAAATGTTTATTAGAAAATTGTAGAAAATAATCGACAAACATGAAATTCTACTAAAATAGTCGCAGATACCTATGGAAAAAAACAAATAAGGGTTAAAAAGTTATGACAGTTTGGTGGCATTATTCATTCTTAAATAATTATTGTTATTAGCTGATCTCAAATGCCTCCTCCAGTACAGTTAACGTTAGCCGAAAAGGCAGAATTAGTGCTAATATGTGGAGATAACTATAAAACAGTGCGTGAAGCAGGAGTTATATTCAATGAACGACATCCAGATAAACAAGTCCATTATTCAACCATAAGCAGAATTTTAAATAATTTTAAACAGGCAGGGTTTTTAGAGTATAAATATAAAAATGAACGTACCAAAACTGTATGTACTGAAGAAAATCAATTAGAAGTACTTCAAGCAGTTGTTGAAAACCCTAGAAGATCCACCCAAGAAGTGCATGCTTATACAGGTATATAAAAAACCTCTATTAAGGAGATTCTTAAAAAACATAAATATCACGCCTATAAGCCAATGTTTATTTGCACGTTTCAAAGACGAGACTATGACTTGCGGTATGATTTCTGCATGTGGATTCAAGGAGAAATAGAAAATCAACGTGATTTCCATAGACACATACTTTTTGGGGATGAATCCACGTTCACTACAAATGGCGTTGTTTCTTCCCAAAATTGTAGGTGGTGGTCGGACGAAAATCCAAATTTTGTCATTGACTACAAAAACCAGTATTACCAAAAAACAAACGTTTGGTGCGGTATTATTAACGACAAATTAATAGGGCCGTTCTTTTTTCGCCAAAACCTAACTGGTGCTACCTATTTACATTTTTTGGAAAACGAACTAACAGATTTTTTGGATAATATGAGTATACAAGAACGACGTAAATTATGGTTTGTACATGATGGCTGTCCGGCTCATTCTGCTAGAATTGTTTCTGAATGGTTAAATGGAGAATTTGGTGATAAATGGTTAGGACGAAATACCGATCCACGGTGGCCTCCTCATTCGCCAGATCTCACTCCACTAGATTTTTTTTTATGGGGATATTTAAAGCAAAAAGTGTACAAGGATCGACCCTTTAATAATGTTGGGGAGCTTGAAATTTTGATACGATTTCATTGCAGAAATATTCCAGCAAGTGTTTTGCGGTCCACGCTTAGTGAATTTTATGATCGGACAATTAAATGCATTGAATGTGAAGGTGGACATATGGAGACGCGTTGATAATTTGTTAATAATGACACACAATGCCATTTTTTTAGTAGAATTTCATGTTTGTCGATTATTTTGTACAATTTTCTAATAAACATTTAAAATAAAAATTTTGCACTTTAAATGGGAGTTTTTAATTTGAAAATTATCATTACTAATGTTTTATCTTGTTAAAAATAATTTTTACGGTATTTTAAAGTTGTGTTTAATGTCCTTGCAACAAACATGAAGTTTGTGATTCCTTAATAAATTAAAAAGCTAAGTTAATTTTACAAATATGCTTGAATTTGAACAAAGATGTGTGAAATTGATTTGATTTTGTTTAATTTATCAAGGTTTTTAGGGTGATAATAAAAAAAAAATTTTTTTTGGAAAATAATTAATATTTTTAAAAATTTTGTTTTTTATTTTATGAGGCCACGTTTTCAAACCTATGCATATCTTTTAATTCTAAACACCTTTTCTTAATAACATTTCGCTGAATTTTCTGAAATAGGGGTACTTTATTCTTGTACAAGTTTTATATTTTTTGTCGTACCCTGTACGTCATTTGACTTGCAACCATTCCAAGTGAACCAAATACGATTATCGAACATGCACCAACTTTTATCAAGAATAAAATTTTCTGAGAAATCGGTAATAGGGAAAGTTTTTCCCATATGTTGCACACTTAAACGGCCACACTGTATAGATATTTTATCGAAATAAAAAATGTAATCGTCATACCAACAAATTCCTGTCCAAAATAGATTTTTCCACATCCAAGTTGTAATGTAAGTTTGAATGTACCAATTATTATAGGGTTATCTTCATTTAAGTAAATTGGTAACGTTTTACAACATGAAAAGTTCTTGCAGCTCGCAAAGAAGCCAAAGTTAAATTTTGCCACACCAAGCAACTCGGAATTTTTCTGTCCTCTACCTTTGTACCTTACAAAGAAATTAAGATTATGGTCATCCAAATTGCAATCATACAGATTACAAATGTTGTGAATAAATATCTGTCTTATATAAATAACTGAAAAAAAAAGAAAAAATAGTTATATGTATGTCATATGTATATTATTAGACGTTTATGAAGAACTAGTTAATGGATAACTTTGAAAATTAGGTAGCTTATATAAGTGGACATGATCTTTCGATTAATAATAATTTCAGCTGTGCTGTTCTGTCACTTCTACAAGAATACAAATACAAAAATTCTGTAAAAATTAATTTTATATTTCATATTTGTATTTCGTTTTTTGAGATGTGTTTATATCACTTATATTTTTATTACAGTAAAGTATTAGTGTATATATTCTAAAATATTTAGGGAAACACTTCTCTTCTAAATGAATTTAGAAAAAAGGTGCATGTAATAATAACAAAATGAGTAATATCTCAAAACTACTTTCAAGCAGTTAGAACAACTAGTCTTAGCAGGGCAGAATAAGGTAAGTTATCCGGCCGTTTTCGAAATAATTGCAAATTTCAAAAATTATGTTCTTTAAATAGAGTTTTTATTATTCAAATTAAGCATAGGCAACTAGACTAATATTTGTAAAATACAGTAAATATTCACAATGTCTTCCATCTTGATTTGTGCACAAGTAGACACATTTTTGAAAAGACCTATATACATCCCTTTATATTTCAGGTGCATACTAGTAAACACGCCTCTCTTTGCTGCATTATTAATAAACAATTTAGTTGCGTGTCTCCATAAAAAAATCAAGTTTTGGGTAATGAGATGTAAAATTTCTCCTTGCTAACAACAAACTTTCTCACCAAGTATAAAGATCATTATCAACCAACCAATAAAAATTATTTTAGTTCCCTATTTATTTGCCCTAAATAACAACTGGTCACACCTGGGAGAATATTTTTTCATGTAAGTATTACTAAACTTAAACCTCTTTACCCAATGGCATATTCAATTATTAAGAAAAATTTACCAATTTATCTATTTGAAATTACTTAATCTACTATAAAGAAAATATTTCTCAACTAACCCTCATTAGTTCTTCTGGCACATACTCTCACATGATTACATTCTAAACCGCTATCAATTTTGGATTTGCTTTTAGGCAATTCTTTAGTAAATATTTCAGGAATGTAATATTCTACAAAATAAGTTTCATTTGCACCAAATTGATTTTGTTTTGTATCAGCACCACGAGTTACCTTCTTATTTCCTAAATTATTCAAATGAATACTTTGCAATACTACTTTTAATGAATCTACATATTTAAGAGTATATTCTGAGCCCCAATTTTTTTGCTTAATGTAATTAGAAAGGCACTTTTCTTTAAAATCTTCAGTCCTTCTTAAATCACATTTTAAATTATTCTTATTATAGGCATTACAAGTAGCACAGGAGCATTTAGATAAAATTGTTCTTTCTGTAGTTTTACACACGTCAGAAACAGACATAGTTCTTATTGTATTTAATGCAGTTTCTTCCTCATTTTTTGTTAAATAATCTCCCTTTAAAAAAGATTCCAATAAATTTGTATCACTAGGTTTTTTATCCGAAAGCGTAGTTGCACTGCTTATTGGTGTATTACAATGTTTGTTATAAATAATTTCTGTATTTAATGGATCGTTTTGTAATATTGATTGAACCATGGCATTTCTTAATTTTTGTCCTTGTTCTAATATTTTTTCGACTAATTTTCCGTTTAACTGCTTGAACTCTGTAGATGCCATTTTTATCTAATTAAAATTTGGGCTTTCACTATAAAATATCCACATAAAAAAAGAAAAACCACTCAAACACTTCTTTCAAAATCGTAACGTATGCTTGACAGATGAGGAGCGGGGTAATTTAAAATTCAAAATGCCAAAATCAGCTGAATGACGTTTGACATTTAACCACACTGTTGTAAAAATAAAAAAACCCTAAATTAGTATAGTTTGTTCGTCCTAATAACACAAATAGATCCTGGAATAGAAGCGTAAAACTGTACAAAAAAAAACTTAGACCCTTAAAAAATAATAAATATTGTTCTTTCATGCTCATCTGTTACCTTTATAAAAAAAAATACAATTAGCAAATTGAGTAATTTGTTTTGTTTGTTTATACAATTAGATGATCGTATTATATGCATTAAAATGTTCTCACTTTGCGTACAATACCACGAATTAAGATACCTAACAACCGAACTACAGTTTGCTTGAAACAAAGTAAATCAAAGCTATTTCACTTACTTCAGAATACAATAAGTTTGTCTTCAACATTTTAAATAGACAACAAGAAGAAATCGCCTCAACCAAACAAATAGCTGTTCGTCATGTTGACATCTGACGTCACACGATACAAGCCAAAATACAAGCCTTTTATCATTTCTTATAGAAAAGTTATGAACCAGTTTTTAGCCACTGTGTGTTTCTCTTAATACTCACAGGTTAAACAAGGACAAAGAAAACCTTCATTATACAGTTACTACAAAATCTTCACTTGGTTAACGTCAGTTTTGCCAACAAAAAGGAAATTAACTACCTAAATAGAATTGCCAGGTGCGTAGTTGCGGAAATTTTTTATATGACATTATTGAGCCCCGAAATAAGTAACTTTGCATCAACAGGAAACCGTCCTGTCTTCGTGTCGGCCGTCGTGATATGCAGTTGAACCTGCGGGTCCTAATGTCAAGTTGCCGTAATATTTTCAATACAGAAATCTCGATTTTGAGATATTGGCTTTTTTACAATTAGACATTTTCATCAAAATCTCTTTATAACAAAACAAAGTGCCCAAAAGGTTATAACTTCAAAGATATGGTAGAACATTCTAACTCTAACCCCCAGGAAGTGTCAAAAATGGGACACCCTGTACGAGCTGTAGGCAAGGGCACCAATCGCACGAGACATTCAAAATACTCTTTAGTTCACTAGACTACTTTGTGAACACCGACCATTATATCACTCAGTTACAAATTTCTTATTATAACCAATAATCCGACCAGCATACATACAATAAACATATAATATATAATATAAAAGGGGAGACAAAACATTCCATTACAATCATGCACAGTTAGTGAAGAGCGATATCGTGATTTTTCAATCACGTTGTGAATCGCGACTGTGATTTTTTGATATCAGTGAATTTAAAACGTGACGTGATCACGGTTTATAAATATTCTCACTGTTAACGAAGGATTATACGTAAGAATAATGAATATAGCAGGCCTCGTAAAATAATTAGTGGGTGAATTTAAATTATTTATTATGTATAGGTACCACTAAATGAACTATAACAAAATAAAAATAAACTCTCTGAAAAAATATAACAAAACAGATAGAAAAACTAAAAAATGATATTTCAACGTAGACTAGGTGTAACAAAAGAAAAATAATATCTCTAGAAAAATATCACACACCATTATAACTAACAAAAAAAAACGTTATTTCGGTCTATGCTCGCGACCAAAACTGATGGCAGTGACGTAACAGTCGAAACGGCCAAAATGCTGTGTTCTCATCGGTGGTTTACAATGGTTTCGACTACTACGTCACTTCAGTTTTGGTCGCGAATATATAGATTAAGGTAAGATTAAACCTTCAAAAAAAAATACCGAACTACAAACACTGTGTACTTTACGATGGTTTCTTAATCATTTTGTGCATTGTCTATATTGGCATATAAAAATAGAATCATTTGCGTCATGGAGTCATATGCCCCCCCCCCCCCCCCCCCCCAAGCATCAATTTAACACAAAAAATACCATATATACCCGTTTAACTAACGCGGCTAAAAATAATAATAAAACTTTAACTTTTCTTACCCTGTTATTCTAGTTTGCGCTGAAGTTAGGATTGTGACCGTAGGATGTCTATTTTTCAAATGTTTTTTCAAATTCGAAGTCCTGGTTCTAAATGATGATTTTACTTTGTACATATTACAGGTCGTATTACAGGTCGCAATCCACTTCTTTAAAAAATGTCTACTATACTATTACTACCCATTTTCGATTCACGGTTTTAAGATCAAAGGTCGCAACCCCAAGTCACAGTCATGTAACAAGTAACGAAGTAACGACTTCACGGAATTGCATTTTAAATAATATCGCGACTTGCCCGTGATTATTACTATATTCACAGTCATGTAACAAGTAACGAAGTAACGACTTCACGGAATTGCATTTTAAATAATATCGCGACTTGCCCGTGATTATTACTATATTAACGAACCTCGGGATTAGTCGGTTATCTTCGGTTTATAGATATTTAATATTCACTGTCTATGACTGAAAGTGAAATACGTCCAGTCCAAAAGTGATTTGTTTAAACTGTGATCACATATCACGCTTTTTATTGCTGCTGGGGAACTGTGACTACCTGTGATTTGTTGATATCAGTGATTAATTCACAGTTCGTGAAATATCGCTCACCACTATGCACAGTTCTACAGTTCCTCCTAAAAAAACATAACCTCATTATTATCATTTACCGACGACATATTAATCCGGGATTATAATTTAGAATAGTGAAATTTCTTATACATCACGCACTGACGAACCATTATAGATTGCTAATCAATAGCTCTAAATTCTAAATAGTTTTAGTTCGAAAGAACACTAAAAATTAATCCAAAAAAACATAGACCACAAACAATAACAATAGCAGAAGCGATAATCCGATAACAACTCTGCCGACGAGGGTCATTTATATACTATACCATGATACACTAGCAGGTACAAAGGAGCATACAGCGTTGCCACTGTGATTTTTTTAAAACATTGCAATTTGGTTGGGATAATATTATACTTTCCGGTTTCTGACTCTCAGTACAGACTTGGCATTATTGATTACTGTTTAAAACCGTGTATGATTCTGACAGAATAAAAACAATTCTGTCTATTTATTAATTAAATGTTTTGACACATATTATAGAATTGCGTGTGCGTTACCCATTCCATGGGTAGCGCCTATGTAAGAAGTGTTACCAACAAAGGGAGGAGGAGTTGCTTAAACGTTACTAGTTGTAACATTCCCCGTATCTGAAAGAGGCCGCACCTGAATCGTGCTCTGCCTTTCCTTCTCTAGTATAGGAACCTATCTCATTTCAATGCATTAGAAACAGATCTGCTACTAATCGTTTCAAGATATATTTTCCAACCGAGGGATCCCCACTCAAACGTCAATCATCTTCATCATGGCATTTTGCTTTGTTTTGTTTTGAAAAAGACGCTAACCAGAAGGTTTGTGTTTGGTGTTTTAATTGTATGGTTGTAAACGTAGAAATTTACATGAAAATAATACAGAACCTTAAAAAAGAAGTATCTTAGTTATTATTAAGCGTTTGTAATTGATTGTAGCCGGTTTAAAACATCATTAGTCTTATAATTTACATTTTTAGCGCATGTGTATATGTTAGAGCCAAACTACCAAGCGGAAAAATCGATATTCTCAAAGGGCTTGAACAATAGTTACCGGCTTTTCAGCATTGCATCCCATATTTGAAGGTAGGTTTCTTTGATAAAACTATTAATAAACTTACCAATTTAATTTTAAAATGATAAATTTAACATAATAATAACTGTGTAGGTTTAGAATGCTTGGTATCTTGTGGGAAGCATATTATATGGCTAACAGACCAATTTCCACTTAACTATTCGTGGGCCTATTCATACTCAATAAACATATTTTAACCATTATCTAAATTAAAAAAGAATTGTCCAATTATCCATAGGTGTTGCCCCCAACGTTGACCCTCAATACCAAGATGAATTCTATTATTGAAGATGCATGCTCTTAACATTTTTAAATAAATATTTAAGTTACAATTTGGGTCTTGAAAAATTGAATTGTTTTAAGTTTTTTAACATATGCAGGTACTTATGCCTAATATAAGAAAGGTATTTGTAACTCATTAAGCCCTATCAGAAATCTAAATAAATCTTAATAATCTGTATTAAAGCATTTTAGGTATTGGTTTATTTTGTGTAAGGGTATTGTTTATACAATAATTGCAATTATGTGTTTCCATTTTATATTTTAATTTATATTTTACCTATTACAGTCTGATACATACAATATGCAAACAATTTGTATTTGTGAAAGATTTTACCTACACGGAATTTAAGCTTGATTAGTTTTCGTATTATTCAGCACCCATATGTCCAACATATTGGTCCTTATGAGTAAAATTTATGTAGATGCCTTCTTTAAATTGATCTCTTGATGTGGACACCCTTCGTTAACCCAGCTGTTGCCACTGACCTTTTAAAAGTCGCTCTAGGCAAAGTGCCGATACTATTTTAATATTTTTTTATTTCAATACAAGTAAAAAGGTACCACATTCCATCATATTGACCATTATTTGTTACATGGCGCAGTTTTTTGAAAATCAAATACATACTTACCTAACACTACATTTCATTTAAATGTTTATTAATAAACTGCAAAAAATAATATTATAAAAGCATTAAAGCATTGCATTAAAAATAAGACAGTGATCACTTATATATTATATACATTGCGCGTCTAAAGTCACTTTCCCCCCTGTTAACTTTTGATTAACAAATGTAAGAATAATGAGATTTTGGCACATTCAGTAATTACTGAAATACTACTTTTTGGCATAAATTCTTTACTTATTCTTAAAAGATGGCTGCTGGGCGCCATTTTGAATAAGATTTTTAAATGGCAGGTGGGGTAGTGTGACACTTCATTCGAAAGGTATTTTCAATCTACAAACAGTCCCCAAGTTTGAGAAAATTTTATCGATTTCGGGGGTTGTGAGGATCAACAGAATGTTAAGCCGTTATTTTGTTAATCAACAATCAAAACATTGCAAGAAGTCGAAACATACTTCTAGCCGCCATTTATCTTGAGTACAATACTGCCGTGCTTCACTTAAAGGTGGTATCTCCACTTTTTGTCAAAATGGAGATATGAGTATAAATCGGTAAAACGGATAATTTTACATCTTTTACCATAACTTTAAAGTGGTATATCATCAAATATACAAAACTATACGACTACAAAGAAAGTGGTATCTTCACAAGTTAGACAAAACAAGACCCTTAAAAGTGGTATCGACCATTACTTACCTATAAAGTGACATCCTAACAAAACATATGGAGATACCACGTTTAAGTCATTCTAGAAATTGGCGCGTAGTAGTACGCGTTATGTAATTAGTCAGTTGGCTTTGAAACATTGTCCTGTCCGCTGTCAAATGTTTTAATCTATTATTATCATAGTTTATTGTTTTGTATTGTTGTTAAGAAGTGTTAATACTGATAGGTGTACTTTTGAAAAGGATTTTACAGTCGCTGGAAAATACTGGTAAGTAATAACCAAGTATTAATTGTCTATTTGTAAAGTAAAATCACAAGCCTATTTTTTGGGTTAGGTTTACAAAATCTGCACTGTTTCTGTTAGTGCGGCCATGGGCGGATCGGGTGGGTGGATTATGATGCTTTATTAAAATAATGCGCTTTAATTGAGACAGTATTATTATTGAACATATTATTATACATCATGCCGGGTATAATAGCTTTATTACAAACCTATTTATTGTTGCAGGCATAATGTCTGGGAGTAGCAGATGTAAGAGAATTGTGCAATTGGCTCTTACAGACAAAATTGTTCAAGAAGAAGCCAAACCCGTTAATGCTGATTTACATCCAGTGCAGCAAATGGCTTTTGCAGAAAAAAATTTACAAGAAGAACCAGAACCCGCTTATGCTGATTTACAACCAGTGATTTTTTACCCTAAGCAATCGCCGGTTTCTATTATAAGAGATAATGAACCGTCGTCGTTAGTGCAAGAATTTTTGTCTTTAGGCAATTACGACTTAGGAAAAAAAATACCGAAAGAGCCAGAACCCATTTACGCCAATTTACAACCAGTAATTTTTGACGCTGAACCGTCGGTTTCTGGTATGATAATAGTTAACAAACCTTCAACGCAATTCCTATCATTGGGCAAGTCAGATTCAGACTTATCAAAGATTTCTATTAATAATCCGGTAGCAAATAAAGAGCCCCCAAATAATTTTAATTCAGATGAATCTATTGGAGATCGCGAATTTGCTATTGAAAATGAGGACTCTTTATCAGAGAGTGACATGCCGCTGTCTCTATTAAGTAACAAAATTAACCACCTGCAGGATAACACAAACAATATTGAATATACAAAAAAAGGTGAAGTAAGAAAACGTAAATTTTTTAAAGAAACACTCGCAACAAGAAAGAAAATAAAATTGTCCGAAAATAAAATAAAAAATCTTGAGAAATACGCAGTGAAACCAGCTTGTGAAAATAATACTTGCAAACAAAAGTATTGTTCCTTGTTATTATCAACTGACCAAAGAAAAATCATTAACACACAATATTGGCAAATGACGTATAAAGAAAAAAGAAATTTCATTTTAAGTTCGGTAGTATGCCAAGAGGTTAAACGCCATCGAGGTTCTAATAATTCTAGAAGAACAAAATCTCTTCAGTATTTTTTTAAAGCTAATACAGGAGACAGGATACAAGTATGCAAAAATAAATTCTTGGCTACCTTAGGATACAGCAAGAACAATGATCGCATAATTCAAGATTGTTTTTCATCTACACAAAATATTAATAATATTTGCCATGATAGTAGCAGACAAGGAAAGCATGCAAAAATTGCTAAAATAGACAGGAACTTAATAAAAGCACATGTAGAAAGCTTCCATCCAGCAGTCTCCCACTACCGAAGGGAGCACGCACCCAACAAAAAATATCTTCCGAGTGACATAACCATTCAATTTATGTATTCTGATTTTAAAGAGAAACATAATATTAAATGCTCATATGAGGTTTATCGAAGTGTGGTCACTAAAGAATTGAACATTTCCTTTACTAAACTCGGTCACGAGGAGTGTGAAGCATGTGAAAGTTTTGGCTTGCATGATACCGAACACGACAAAGAAAATCTCTGCCCTGATTGTGCCCAATGTGCTTCTTGGAAAGTGCACATAAATAAAGCCAATGAGGCTCGAGCAGCTTACAGAAGCGATACTGAAGTTCCAGATACAAATTCGGTATATTTTTCCGGAGACTTGCAAAAAGTCATTATGCTACCGAGACTTGATATGTTCAAAAAGGTTATTTTTTGTCCAAGGATCATAGTGTTTAATCAAAGTTTTGTGCCATTGGGAAGAAAACAGAAACAGTTAGTTCCAGTTGCTGTTCTTTGGCACGAAGCCATAGCAGGGAGGCAAAAAGAAGATATGATAAGCGTGTTTTATAATTTTTTATTGGAAATGCGAGATTCTGCGAATATAGTGCTATGGGTTGATAATTGCGCATCGCAAAACAAGAACTGGGCTCTTTTTTCATTTTTATTATATATAATCAATTCGCCTGAAATAGCTACTCAGCAGATTGTCCTTAAATATTTTGAACCGGGGCATACGTTTATGTCTGCGGACAACTTCCACCACCAGATTGAACTGTGCATGCGCAAAAATCCTAAAATATACGATTTTGAAGACTTTCGTCGTGTTGTGCTTAAAGCGAACTCCAAAAAAGTAAGTGTTATTACCCCTACCAACTTTTATGAATGGCCAGATTGCTCTTCAGCTTATAAACTAAAAAAGCAAAAACCTCGCATCTATTTAAAAGATATAGTTCAGGTTCATGCAAAGAGAGGCGACAAATTTTTAACCTACAAAACTAGCTTTTTGGATTCCGAAGAGACTAAATTAGATTTCCTTAAAGCGGAGTATGCAAAAAACGGAATTACTTCTAAAGTTGGAAAAAAACCTATAAGGGGAATTACTGAAGAAAGAAAAACTAACATAATTAAAAGCTTATCATCAATCATTCCTGTCCATCATATAGAATTTTGGAAAAACCTTCCAACTAACAACGCGGCTTGTGATTTAATAGACAACATAGACGCTTGAAAATGGTTATTATTCGATTTTAGGTCAGGTCAGTTATGTTTAAGAATCTATCGTTTTTATATTCTTTTGTTGTACTTCATTTTTTTTAAAATAAATGTATCACGTTTCATATTAATAATAATACAACAGTGTGCTTTTTCAATCTTTTTTTACCACCCTTCAAACAGGAGTTAAAAGAAATAATTAATTACTTATCTTAAAAGTGGTATCCTTCCATACCACTATAAGACAAGTAAAATTTTTAATAAATTACCTACCTTAAAAGTGGTATCTACCATAACTTCTTTTAAACGCTTTAGAAAACCACTAAACTATTTAAAAAATGTAAACAATCAATATTAGTTATAATTTATTGCGAAACATTGATAAATATACTATTCTAAACGGTTGGGAAATACGTTTAACTTTAAAGTCGATTTTCTCCGTTTTAACAAACTTGGAGATACCACCTTTAAGTGAAGCACGGCAGAATAGACCACATTTTTTTATCTAAATGCAAAGTAGGCTTTGCCAAAAATTAATTTATTTCGGCCTGTCAAAATATGGCGTTCTGGAGTCAGGGGGACCGTGTGGAAAATGCTTCAGGGTTATCTTGTGGATAGATATCAAATAGTAAAAATCAATAATACATTAAGTAACAAACAGGTTGTAAAGATTGGGGTGCCACAGGGTACAGTTCTTGGCCCGATTTTGTTTATAATATACATAAACTCTATGCTGTCGCTCGATGTAGAAGGATCAATTATATCATATGCTGATGATACTCCTGGTTTTCAGTGGTGACACCTGGTTGGAAGTCAGAGACAAAATGACCAACGGTTTGAATATTGTAAGGAATTGGCTAGAAACTTTTAGACTCTCTCTTAACCTGACAAAGACAACTTATATAGCGTTTTCAGACCAGAATTTACAAATATCGAAATTAACCAACAACAAATAAATGAAGTATCACAAACAAAATACTTAGGGATTATAGTAGACAAACATTTGAAATGGCAATCGCATATTGAATACCTGTCAAATAAAATTCGCTGTATGATTCATAAATTCTATATTCTCAGAGAAATCTTGAACACAAATATCCTAATCTTAATTTATAAAAATCTTGTTGAATCTCTGGTTCGATATGGAATCTTGGTCTGGGGGGACTGTACAATAGGGCTCTCTATCGTTTGAATATTGTTCAAAAATGTATACTAAAAATAATGTTTCGGCGGGGTAGACTATATCCTTCAGAGTTATTGTTCTCTGGGGACATCTGTAACATTAGAACTATGTATATGGTCAGTGTGTCAGCCTTCGTCCATAAAAATAAATCTTTGAACAATACTATAAATCACGGTTACTTCACATGGGCTAGAATGAATAATGATCTGATCATCCCAGTAAACAACAATAATATTAATTTAAAAAGTGTGGCCTATTTAGGTCCTAAGATATATAATTTGCTTCCAGCAACAGTGAGGACTATATTAAACATATTCAAATTTAAGAAAGCATGCCAAGATCATATAACGAGGGAATTTAATAACCTCAAACATATATTTAAATAAAATTATTCATTCTTATTCACCAATATACTGTATTATGCACATATCAAAACAAACACTAATTTGTCAAGTAGTTAGTCTATATCTATAAGATAGTATTATGGTGCATACAAGTAATTTTATTACTTAGGCACCATTTAATTTTTAATTTTTAGAGAATATTTTTTTGTCTTTTGTAATCTTTAAACTTACTTGATTTATTGTTAATTAATGTTGATGTTAAATAAATTTGTCATTAAGTTATATCGCTTATTCTGTCACCTGTGGTCTTAAAATACAAAGATTTGATTAATAATTCATTTAAAATGTTTCGTTCTATGGAAGAAAAAACAGAGGCAGTTTTAATTTTTGGGGAAGCGCAACGTTGTTACCATCAAATCCCGATCTATATACAGTCACCGTACAGCCTCCGTTAGGATCTTCCGATCACAAACTTATTTCAACTCTAAGCGAACTACCAATTAATTCTGAACAACCTCCTAAACCTCGCAAGATATGGCATTACAGATCGGCCAAGTGGGAAGACCTGAAAGACCATTTTCGGACTTTTCCTTGGATGAGCGTATGCTTCTCTTCTGATGATCCATCCGTCTGTGCTGGGGAGGTCTCCGACGTCATTCTAACGAGCATGGAAGCATTTATCCCCTCCTCCCAAAAACGCCCTTCCAACGGCAAGCCCTGGTTGAGCAAGGACTGTGAGCGTGCTGTCAAATCAAAAAATCTGGCTTACCGACAGTGGCGTAAAAACCCTACCACTGAGAATCGTACCATCTTTATTACCGCTCGAAATCAATGTAAGCTAACAATTGATCAAAGCAAAGAAGCCCATAACGTGAGGATCAAAAATAAACTTCTTGACTGTCCAAACGGATCAAGGTCCTTTTGGTCAGTCGCTAAGGCCGTCAGCCAAAATTTTACCAAATCAACTATTCCACCTCTAATACGTCCCGATGGTACAATAGCATCCACAGCCGGAGACAAAGCAAACTTACTTGCTGAACTATTTTCTTCGCATTCCACTGTAGATTTCCAGGGAAGAACACCACCCGACATTCCTGCAGTTGAATCCGAAATGACCGAAATCGTGTTCCGCCAGCGTCCCGTCAAACGAATCCTGAAAGGACTCGACGTCAAAAAAGCTACTGGTCCAGACGAAATTCCTATTATAGTTCTCAAGACATGCGCCGATGAACTAACACCAGTATTTTGTAGACTTTTCAACTTATCCTACAAAAAGGGAATATTTCCATCTTGCTGGAAGACGGCGCGAGTCCAGCCTATTCCAAAGAAAGGTAAGAGAACCCTGCCTAACAACTATCGACCAGTCGCATTGCTTTCAGTTATATCTATAGTAATGGAGAAAGCTATTAACCAACATCTTCTAAAGTACCTGGAAGGCTTCAGCATCATCAGCGATCATCAATATGGTTTTCGGAAGTCCAGATCAACTGGAGATCTTCTAGCCTATGTCACCCATATTTGGAACAACGCAATCGAACATCATGGGGAGTCTCGGGTTGTTGCGCTGGATATTTCTAAAGCTTTTGATCGTGTTTGGCATGAGGGGCTTCTAAGTAAACTGCGATCCTATGGTATGCCCAGTCGATTCTGTGCATGGTTATCTAGCTTTCTTAAGGACCGCTCTCTGCAAGTGGGGATTGACGGATTTCTCTCAGACACCTTCACCATCAATGCCGGTGTTCCTCAAGGGTCCATATTGTCTCCCACTCTCTTCTTACTCTACATTAACGACCTTCTAGTGAAAACTAAAAATCCGATATTTAGTTTTGCTGACGATAGCACACTTTTCTCATCTTTC
Organism: Barypeithes pellucidus; assembly: GCA_963991005.1. Taxonomy (NCBI): domain Eukaryota; kingdom Metazoa; phylum Arthropoda; class Insecta; order Coleoptera; family Curculionidae; genus Barypeithes; species Barypeithes pellucidus. Next base: position 54,033,280 of record OZ022560.1, read on the forward strand.
TCTTTGAATGCGCAAACATCGGCTGCCGACGCACATCTTCGCAGACAGCATGAAGTATCACGCCTCAACAAAGACCTGGAAGAAATTTTGGCTTGGGGTGACAGTAACCAAGTCGAATTTAACGCTAAAAAAACCCAGGCAGCAGTTTTCTCTAAAAAGGTTAACATTACAGAACCGGAAATAGTCATGGCCGGACAAGCAATCCCACTGGCTTCATCTATTAATTTGCTGGGTGTCAATCTGGGAGGAAATATGTCTTGGCATAACCACGTTGTGGCAATCGCCAAGATAACTTCCCAGAAGCTTGGCGTACTCTTCCGAACCAGAAAGTTGTATACACCTCAACAACTTTTGACACTATACAAAGCCCAGATTCGACCATCACTAGAATACTGCTCTCATGTCTGGAGCTCTGCACCCAAACATACTCTTCGGCTACTGGATTCCATCGAAAGGAGGGCTATTCGTCTGATCGGAAACAACGAGCTGACGAAGAACCTCGACAGCCTAGAACATCGAAGACAGGTTGGGGATTTGACTCTCTTTTACAGATATTTTCATGGAAGGTGCTCGGCTGACCTTGCCCTCTTAATTCCGCCCAGAGCGACGAATAGCAGAAATACACGACGAACCACTGCCGCCCATCCGTATGTGGTTAAGCTTAGTACTCCTCGAACTTCATTATTTAAAAATTCTTTCATCTGGAGGACTTCATCCTTGTAGAACGACCTTCCCGAGGTCGTTTTTCCCAACGAATATAACCTCCAACGATTCAAATCCAACGTGAATCGCTTTTTGCGCACACGCACCACTCCCAGAGTGCCCTAAAGGATTTTTCCTATAGTGCTTGTGTTTGATCATAAAAAAAAAAAAAATGCTAATGAACGTTATCCCGATCGCCCAATTTCAAGGCAATATTTGCGGCAATTAATTCAAAAGTTTCAAACAACAGGAAGTGTTGGAAATGCTAAAAGAAGTGGACGGCCCTCATTACCAGAGGATAAACAGATTGAGATAGTGGCTCAATTGATTATCAACCCGATGCAGCCGACATCCCGTGTAGCTGCTGAAGGCGAAGTAAGTCCTAAAAGTGTTCAGAGAGTTTTGAAACGTTCTAAATTTCATCCCTACAAATTGAAAATGTGACACGAGTTAACCGAAGATGATCCTGATCGTAGACTAGAATTTTGTGAATTAATGGCTGTAAGATATGTTTTAGTGATGAGTGTACTTTCTTTCTAAACGGTAAAGTTAACCGTCAATATGTTCGGTATTGGAGCGATGTAAATCCTCATGTTTATAGGGAATGCAATACTTCCTCAGAAACTTAACGTTTGGGCAGGTATTTTGGGAAACCATATTATAGGACCACTTTTTATACAGGGAAATTTAACTGGACCGCTGTATCTTGATATGCTAGAAAATGCCGTAGAACATTTGATTCTGGAGTGTATTGAGGAAAATCCTGACAAATTTGGTAATATGCCTATAGCATTTCAGCAAGACGGAGCTCCGCCGCATTATAGTAGAGATGTTAGGAACTACCTTGATGAACACTATCCCGGGCGCTGGATTGGTCGTCGTGGTGCTATCGAATGGCCAGCTCGCTCACCGGACCTAACTCCTATGGACTTTTTTTTTGTGGGGATTCGTTAAGTCTAAAGTGTTCATAACTCAACCGCAGTCATTAGAGGATTTGCGCCAAAGAATAATCCAAGTGTGCGCATCAATTAGTCATGAAATGTTTCATAATGTTCGCGAAGAATTTCACGATATACATCTGCCAAGAAGTGAATGGTGGACATTTTGAGCATCTGATTAAGTAGTTGCCAACTTTTGAGCCTTATAAAGTACTAAAATTAGCCATACTACTAAAAATGTAACTATGTTAAGAAAAGTGGTCGCCATTTTGAAACGAATCGATAACATTTTCTCAAACTTGGGGACTGTTTGTAGATTGAAAATACCTTTCGAATGAGGTGTCACACGACCCCACCTGCCATTTAATAATCTTATTCAAAATGGCGCCCAGCAGCCATCTGTTAAGAATAAGTTATGCCAAAAAAGTAGTATTTCAGTAATTATTGAACGTGCCAAAATCTCATTATTCTCACATTTGTTAATCAAAAGTTAACAGGGGGGAAGTGACTTTAGACGCGCACTGTATATCTACAATTTACATTGTATGACAGGCCTCAAAACAGTCTTTAGAGTGTAAAACAATCATGTGTTTCTGATAATTATTATATGTTTGTCTTGGTATCTTACCAGATGATTTAATCCACCAAATATAGAATATGCATGTAAATTAGCAGGTATTCTACTTGGTCCACACTTTACAACTTTTTTAAATGATTCTGGAAAGGAAAATCAAAGAAACATTCTAAAATATTTTTTTTAACCACTGGATTATGTAAGCTTTATAACAAGGGGTCTAAAGATACAATGAATCTAATAGTGCTTATATATTTTATACAGGGTGTTCATAATAAGGTTCCAAAAACCACACATTTCAAAAAAATGTTTTCCAAGATCTTTAAATGGAACACCCTGTATATTATTTGGATTTAGATATAGAATTCATAAGCAAAGTTTTGTGTAATACAAAGATACAAGTTATTGCCACGCGTTTTCGAAATAATTCCTTATTTCATAATTTGTGTTGTTTAAATACCAGACGCGTCTTGACTAAAAATTGTGAACTACAGTAAATGTTCAAGGTGTCTTCCATTTTGATCTGTGCACAAGTAAACACGTTCTTGAAAAGATCTGTTTACATCCCTTAACATGGTTAAGCCTAAAAACCATGTCAGGCTTTAAAATAAAATAGGGATTCATTTGTTTATTAAGTTTGACTAGTTCTTTAACTTAAAATAATTGTTATTTAGGGTGAATAAATTATAATGGATTTTATTGATTAGTTGTACTTGGTGGAAAGAGAAAAAAATTGTTTGTTAGCAGGAGTCATTTTGAGTTACATTATCTAAAACTTGACTTTTGTTAGGCGGAGACGTATCCAAATTGTACATGAATATCCGCCTACAGGTGATATTAGTATACAGCAAAGAATAAGAGATGTGTTTGCTAGTTTTTAACCTCAAATATTAAGACATCTAAACAGATCTTTTCAAGAACATATGTACTTGTACACAGATCAAAATGGAAGACATTTTGAACATTTACTGTAGTTTACAATTAATTAGTCAAAGCGCCTCTGGTATTTAAACAACGCAATTTATGAAATGTGAAATTATCTCGAAAACGACTGGAAATAACTTGTATGTTTGTAAAATTTGCTTATGAATTCTATATCTAACAGCCAAATAACCTACAGGGTGTTCCTATTTTTGGAAATGTGTCGTTTCGGAACCTTACTTGAACACTATATGACATATATAAACAGTATTAGTTCATAGTATCTCTAGACTAAAGCTAAAAAATATTTTAGAATGTTTTTGATTTTTCTTTCCAGGACTACAAAACTTATTGTTTAGTTTTTAATTTATTGATCTTGAACTACCAAAGCAAATTAAATAAGATTTTAGGTAATTATAAAGGACACTAATACGAAACCTAAATATGCAATAAAATACTGGGTGTCCCGTTTAAAAAAATAAAACTATGTCATCAACCTTTTTTGAACCACCCTGTGTACATATAGTAAAATATTTTCCTGAAATACACGGCATGATACAGTATAGGACCGCATATGAATAAAATTCCTAACTTAATTCGTATAGGAGCTATGGTAGCCTGAGGGCAGGACCCTGTATATGTTTATTCAGAAATGTATTACTTTGTATAGGAAATATTACGAAAATATCCTAAGAATGCAATGTGGAATATTAACTAAATGTTAAGACCCTGAAGAGCTATTTGTAGACCAGCCAAAGGCTAAAAATAGTCACATTTATTGAGCTTGCTTGTAAAAGTAATACTATTTTTATTCCGATAATCTCTGACTTTGGTCGGAACTAACAGCAAATTTTATGGATTATAACTGAACATACATTTTTTGCCATAACTTTTACATACGCCTTAGAGTCTTAGAGTGACCCTTTAATATTTTTTTGTCATACCAGTGCATTATTGTGTTTTTATATCTTAGATACCATCCACATAATGGATTACCCCCGCCCCAAATTTTAATAGCCTTTTTTATTCTAAATTCAATTATGTCCCACACATTTAGATTTAGAATGAAAGAGTCTTAAAATTTGACATTATAAAATCAGAGCCGTATTAGAAAAAATTAAGTTGATGATGATTGCGTAAAAACAAAACGTCGTATAAAAAATTTGTTATGTATTCTCTAAAAGTTGCTGTAAGAATGTTTTGTCAGTTTTGCTCTAACTTTAATATTAACGTCGAAAAAAAATTAAATTAAAAATTCAAAATTACAGTTTTTCTTAAATAACTTATTTCTTAAAGACCTTATCAAAACTTCTTGTGCGGCATATTGTTCGTTCGTTGATTGCGATACTTTTTTCCCCATTTAATCGAAGTTGTATGTATGTTGCCATTAACGAGATCCCCATAGAGGCCCTCCTTATTTTGGGCACCCTGTATAAATACTATTTAAATGATGTAAATCGTATCAAATGATTTAAATCTTAAAAAATGATTTAAACCTTATAAAAAGATTTAAATCTTTCCTAAGATGATTTAACGATTTAAATATAAAAACATTTAAATCTTTCAAATCGATCTTTGATTTAAATCATTTGTGGAAAGAGAAAATATCTTCGATCTTTGATTTAAATCTTTTTTAAAATGATTTGTGACAGGTCTGCCCTAACAAGGACCATCTGAAGCATCCCGTGATCATGCGCAATTTGCAACATTTGTTTTCGCGTAAACATAAGGGCAATGCTGGCATAATAGTTAGAAGATAAATATACGAAGCCACACGATAAACGGCATTAGAAATTAGTGATCGTCATATCGGAAAATTTTGCCGAAGATGCCGATAAATATCAGGATATTTATAATGAACTATTTTATTAATGTGTCAAATCAATTCACACTTTTAACCTTGGCATTTTAGAATTCTCCGAAAAAAATTGTACAACTTATATACGTACAATTAGTTGACACGTATTTCAGGATTTTGCCGAAAAAAAATGTCCACACTGAATTTTTGATATAATTAGGATTAACCCTTAACATAAATGAGTCTGAAATTAATTTAGTGTCGGAAATAAAAATATTTGGGAGTCTTTTTGGATCCTCAGCTGGTTTTTACGAATCACGTTGATTATCTTTGTAAGAAATTAGGGAAAAAAATTGGTCTTTTCTGTCGCGTTTCGGATTGTTTGTCCCAGTGGGCCAAGACACTGGTTAATAATACAATCCTCTTGCCTCACTTTAATTTCTGTTGTTCTTTATTAATATCTTGTACTCAGGAAAATATACACAGGCTGCAGGTTCAGCAAAATAAGCTTATGCGAATTATTCTTAAATGCAACAGGTATACCCACATATATATAACCATTATATTGCTAATACCATCTGAAATTATGTCCCCGCTATGGACCTCGAACGGGTAATAGTGAGTTTGCGCAGTTCGGAAATTTCCTTGTGAAAATAAACATTCGACAGGACCGGATTTCAACTTTTTTAATGCAACTTTCACTGGTTAGTTCGATTTAAGCGTTCCATGCATACGATTTCTGACGATATGATGTCCGACGGTGCACTGCTTGGTGTAAACTTTTGGTGCCAAATTCCGTCAGAATATTTGTAACAATCGACACGATGAGCTTTATTTTAACTTTCATCCGACGTCGTATGTTTCTTAACCTCACTTTTTTCTAAACCAAAAATTAAGAATGAATGACTATATCGACTATTTTGGGAATTATCAGCTACTAATGCAACAAATTAAAAATACGTTAATTTTAAGGTTAGGTAGTGATCACATATATATTATATTGTATACGAGTGACACTCCCTCTTTTTTTTACAAGCTTTTTAGTGAAATTCGGTTCCGACGATCGGATCATGTGATAAGCAAAATATTTTCGTATATATTATGTACCTACATACCTGAAATACTCTATACCTGGTATTGATCCACAACTTTTGCAAAAAAGCACCATGCACTTGTGTCCTTTCATCTTAAACAAAACAAGTTACTAACCTAACAAACAGCGAATTGAATCACCACAAATTAAAAACTCCTTTACAAAAATTGTTGTTAGGTAATGAAAGTTTATAAGCACTAACATACCGACAACAATATGGATGAACCACTTTTTTTTCTGTAATTTGAAAAAGCATACCAAAGGTGGCGATGAATAACAAAAACAAATAATGTCGGGCCGGCTCTGACGCGATCGATAAAATTTCCACCCTACTGCGCAAACTCAATGGTGCCAAGCGATATTCCATAGCGGGGACACTTTTTGTAATTTGGAACGTTCGTATTGGCAATATAATGGTTATATATATGTGGGTATACCCCGGTAAGAACTATGTTACAGAGGTTGAATTGGCTGTCTGTGGAACAGAACATTAGGAAGGCGAACTTAGTTTTAAATTATAAAATTGAACATGAACAGCTACCAATATATTTTAATGCTTTTCTTAAAAAAGATCAAATTTTCATAGTTATGACATTCGCTCTGGGCAACATTATAACATTGAGTCAGTTCAGGCCACATCTCTACAAAAATCGCTATTTTTCGAGGGAGTTCGCCTCTTCAATGTCCTCCCGGAGGGCATTAAGGGGGCAAACGGGTTAAATGTTTTTAAAGAAGATTGTTTCGCTATTTGAAGGATATGTAGAGTAGAGTAGGATTTATCATATTTGTAACTGACATATAAGCACTGATTTGTAACTTTCATTTTTTAGTAATAACTAGCCAAGTGCTAAATAAAGATTATTATTATTATAATTTGCTGGATTTCATCCAACCTTCTCATATTTTTTTATGATCAAACACAAGCATTATAGGAAAAATCCTTTAAGGCACTCTGGGAGTGGTGCGTGTGCGAATAAAGCGATTCACGTTGGTTTTAAATCGTTGGAGGTTATATTCGTTGGGAAAAAACATCTCAGGAAGGTCGTTCCATGAAGGATGAAGTCCTCCAAATAAAAGAATTCTTAAATAATGAAGTTCGAGGAGTACTAAACTGAACTACATGGATAGGTGGCAGTGGTTCGTCGTGTATTTCAGCTATTCGCCACTCTGGGCGGAATTAAGAGGGCAAGGTCAGCCAAGCATTTTCCATGGAAATATCTGTAAAAGAGTCAAATCACCAACCTGTCTTCTGGGGTCGGCAACCTACGGCTCGCGAGCCGCATGCGGCTCTTTCGATGTCAATTTGTGTCTCTTTCGATATCAAATTACGGCCGTTAGTGGCTCTTTAAAAACTGAGAAAGTGTGTAAATTATAACTTTTGCCTCTTCCGTCTCAAAAGGTTGCCGACCCCTGCTATTATACGCTGTCGAACTTAAAATTTAATATCTCCAGTTGTATTGATTGTATCAATATTTAACACTTTGTTATGTTAGCTTTCAAAGTGCACTAAAAAAAATTGTCATGGTGAACAAATGCAAAATAATAACAATTTAGTGTTTAAATAGTTTAATTTAAAAAAATACCGTTTTGTTCTCTATCCTCGTATCTGCAAAACCCATTTTACGAAAAAGTGGTACCTCTATTTATTTATTTATTTATTCACTATAGATCATAAGTGATATCAGGTTCGTCATCTTACAAAATAAATACAAAATATAAAGTGTCATAAAACTAATATATAAACGATATAAAACTAAAATGTACACACACCGATAGCCAATATAGCAAACACTCGAGAAATTAGCATAGAGCAGAACAGCAATCATAAGAGAACTTAAGTCTTGAAGAATTCCTGAAGGGACTAATTGCACTTTTCCGTCAAAAACCTTTTACGGTCCCGTTTAAACTTTGGGATAGTTTTAATTTCTTTTAAAAAATTAGGCAAATGATTGTTCACTTTGCCACAGATATAAAGAGGACTTTTACCAAACATTGACAGTCGACATCCAGGAAATACAACATCATACATGCTACTCCTCGTACAATGTGAATGGGACTGACAGACAACCTGAAATTTTTTTGAGATTACATCTCACACACATAACAGCTTCAAGAAGAAGCACACATGGAACTGAGAGAATTCCATGTTTTATAAAGGTTGGTCTACAAGACTCCAAAGGCAGCAATCCAAACATTTTTCGAATAATCCTCTTCAGTGCAACAAGCACTCGCTGAAGTTCGACAGACTGACCCCAGAACAGAATCGTAAAATGAAGGTGTGAGTATGCCAATGCATAATAGACCGATAATAGTTGAGAAATTGTCAATAAGTTCTTTAAGTTGACAATGGCAAAGAACGTAAAGTTAAGCTTTGCAGTAACATGGTCCACGTGGAAGAACCAGGCCAATCGCTCATCAATAAACAATCCAAGGAATTTACACCTGTTTACCCGCTCCATTACTTGACCATCCAGACGAAATTTAATGTCCAGGACAATGCGCCAATTATAAAATGCAAGGTAATTAGTTTTGGCTGAATTAACCAATAGTTTATTAGTGGAACACCATGCAAAGAATGCATTAATAAGGATTTGTGCCTGACAAACAGATGGTAGTATCATCGGCATACAAGATAAGTAGTCTCACAATTTGATCAAACGAAAGAAATTCCTCCATGTTATTAATGAAAATTAAAAATAGAAGCGGCGAAAGGACACTTCCCTGGGGAACGCGAAACCCAAGGTTAGCCGAGCTTGAGAAGGTTTGCCACAATTTAACAACTATCCTTCTATTTTTCAAGAAAGACTTGATCCACTCGTTAATCGGACCTCTAATCCCAAGGGCATTCATTTAAAACAGTGCCAGAGTGTAACCACTATCGTTCATCGAGTCATAAGTAAATTGAACTAATTCGAAAGCAGCAGTTGTTGCAGATTGACCGCTTCTGAAACCACGCTGACTCTCATCAGATTATACTTGCTTAACAAACCGTTCAAGCGGTTTACTACTGCCTTCTCAAGAAGCTTGGAAACTGACGACAGACCGATAGTTGGAGACAAACTCGGGATCCCCCTTATATAATGGAACAACATAGCTTCAAACTGTCAGGAAATAAGCCAGTTGATATAGGATTTAAAATATAACACAGAGGTTTATTTATGTAATCCCACAATAACTCCAAAATAAACACTTGCAGACCATTCACACTATTACATGCTTTTTTATTTCTAAGTTGCCTTAGTGATTCCCATAATTCCATTAGATCGGTAGTTATTAAATATTTTCGACCGCAAGTCACGCAGGTCGTAGAGCGCGGGGAATGCACCAGCGTGACGCATCGGTGTCGGTGCAGTGTGAATCATTAACATTTCCATAATTTACATTCGTTGGGTGATTTGCGATCGAAAATATTTAATCGATCTAAAAGAGGTGACACTTTTTCGTAAAATGGGTTTTGCAGGTAAGAGGATAAAGAACAAAACGGTATTTTTTAAAATTAATTTAAGGTGGGGCCGAGCTTGCTGGAACTATTTAAACAATTAAATTGTTATTATTTTGCATTTGTTCACAATGACAACATAACAAAGTGTTATATAAAAAAAGGCCGACATTCATACGATCAGTACAACTGGAGATAATAAATTTCCAGTATGAGAATATTGGAGAAAATCCAGTAAATTATCAAAATTTCATGTGTTGATATTGTGTGAGGGATTTATTAATTAAATTAAAAAATATAATTTGTGTAAACTAATAGTGAGAATATGTAAAAAATATACCATCGTATTTCTCATACATAAGATATCCTAAGAATGAGTTTTCACCAATCCTTTTATTTATAGAAAATGAGTCAAACTGAAATTGCCCTGCAGGACACAGCTGCTGTCCCCCTTACTGAAGACAAGAAGCATATTCAAGAGGAGGAACGCGAAAAAATTCTTAATGTGGAAAATGAAGAAAAGAATATCTTCGGTATGTTGTGCTATCAAATCATAAACTCACCTATATAAAAATGCTTGTCATCACGGTTTGAATTATGGGTAAATCATTGCTGTCAATGCCATTAATTTCACAATGACAGTTGTCTGGTTAATTAAATGTTTAAACCAAGGATTTTAAATCAAGGAAGATACGGCTTTGGTTCACAGTCTTTGGAGAATAAACGATTCACATTCTTAGATGGATTGTAAGGAACTTTCTAGAGCAGCAATCGGGGAGCTCTGAGAATTAGTATAATTTTTCATTGTCGTTTTCTGTTAGTTGTTGTAGATTGTAGACAAAGACATTACATCGCCTTCTACCGTTCGGAACGTACTTTTTATAAAGCCCTTATTGGAACGGTCGTCTTACATACATGCTTTCACCTATGACACTACCGGATTAACACCTGTCATATTTGTCGCTATTGTTCGTGTGTTAAATTTAAGTATTGTTTGTGGAAAAAAATAGTCATTCTTAACTCAAATATGATCAGACTGTGCCAAATCTGCCGTAAATTGGATAAAAATATTGACTTTTTGAGTCACGTCCGTCAATTGTTTGTTTTTCCTTACCAAGACATATCAAACCGATTAGCTGTCAGAATGAAACAGATAGAAGATAAAAAAGACATCTCTTTTTCCTTGTGCTTGTTTTCGAAATAACAGGCGTTACATTGATGTGTACAAAGTAGATAGAAATACCAGGTCTATGTTCGTTTTAAGTCGATGGTTTAAACTATTTCTGTAATCAAAGCCTACTGTTACTTTTGGTTTTGGCGAAATCTACTAGCAATTGATACGAATAAGGCTGAAGTAGTTTTTTCCTAGTTTTTATCCAAGGAGCAAGTCACAAGCTTTCGTTGAGAAATTTCGTATTGAACGCGGATCTATTTTTTCTCTGTAATTTTTTGCCACCTAGCTTGACGAATGAACAAATTTGCCTATTGTCAATCAATATTACACTAGACTATATTGGCACCTTTAAATATACAGAATTGGGATTAATAAAGCTTTAAGCTTTGGTTTTTGTTAAATTGGAATGGAACGAAAAAATGCATTAATTTATAGTATCAATGAATTTTTTGCTGATGCTGATAAACAAACAATTCAGTGCTGAATTTTAAATATGTCAAGTATACTACAGGTGTTTTATTGACCATCTTCTTCACGGATTATTGTTGTTATTATGTCTATTGTGTTGTTTGAATGTTGAATAAGTTAAATTATTTTATATGTGTATGCCATACACTGTCTCTTTTAATTATGAGTTTTGTTGTAGAATGTGATTCATTTCAAAGATGTTAAATTTGTCTGTGAAATTGTTGACCATTTGACACTGTTCAGGGTGTTGAACATGGGTCTATATTGTTAATTGTAAAGCATTTTGAACAAATAAATATTATCTATAAATATATATCATTTTACCGTAAGTTCGTATTCAAATTCGTGCATATGTGGTTTTTGCAGCAGTACAAGTTCGTGGTTAAAAATGCATTCATTTGTACAGGGTGATCACGTATAATCTGTAATAAGACTGTCAATCTTAGTAAGAGAAGGGGTGCTATCCAAGCTTGTCGACTTTCTGTTTATACTGATCGTCCTTTGTTTAATTAGACCAGTATAAATAAAACAAACCTATGTTTATGTGCAGTTTGCAAAACAAGCTTGGACTAGATTTAAGGTAGATAAAATAAGAGTTATGAAACTAATAATAATTTAGGAAAATGCTCTATTTTCGTGACAATATTAACTGATTTTCCAATTCTTTGTATATAATTAGTGATAATATGTGTATAATTTGAGATGAGTTTCTATACGATTTAAACATAATAAACGATTGTCAATATACCCTGTATGTTTACATGAATCTCTCAACAACCATTGTTATTTTATTTTTTCATTGTCATCATATCGTTTCTTAACAGATTCTGCTGAAGAAAAGAAACCTTCCAAAGAGATTAAGGAGGGAATGGAAGTGAAACCCAAGAAAATTCCCATTGGTGGGATTCAAATGCCAGGATTTTTCACAAGGAGCAAGTCAAAGGAACACTGCAAGGTATGATTGCACGGATATATTACACAGGCCAACAAAATAAAATAAAAATTTTGGTGCCTGAGATGTGAGAACTGATTTTAGATATACTTAATGTGCTGATTCTAAAACTGGCATCAGATATTTTCTATCAGCTCTAGTTTTTGAGATAGAGACTAATTGAATTTAGTTCTAATAAAAGGCAAAAATAAATAAATCTACATCTCTTTAAAATTCAAAATAGAAATTTGGTATTCAAAACTAGGATCTAATTAGCCAAATATACCTGAAATTGTCAGTAAACCAATATTCCTACTTAATCCTATTAATTTTATTACCTATTTTATATTTGGAATTCCCTATGATCCGATCTCCCCATACCTGCTCAACCCCGACTAATTGGTTTTGGAAACATAGTACCTTTTGTCTACCTTTATCCTTCTCGACTTAGTATATTGTGTAGTTTTTGCAAATAAAGTTGTGTCATAATTTTGTGTACATTTTCGTCGTTTTATAGTGTTAAAACTAAAACAATGGCATCCTCCAGCAGGCGTAGCTGTGTAAACCATCCAGATGTTTTTTGTTATGTATGTGGCGAATATATTTTGAAAGAAAGTAGAAAACTATTTCTGAATTTGTGAAAAGGTCTTATCTTGCCTATTTTGGCGTTCATTTAGGAGATCAAGATAAATCCTGGACTCCACATGTGGTGTGTAAAACATGTGTTGAACATTTGCGACAGTGGAGAATTGGAAACAGAAAGTGCCTGAAATTTGGTGTACCAATGGTTTGGAGGGAACCACATAACCATTATGATGACTGCTATTTTTGTCTCGTTAATATTAAAGGCATAAATAGGAACAATCGACATAAATGGACATATCCTGATCTAGATTCTGCAAGAAGACCTGTACCGCACTCTAAGGAAATACCCATTCCAACCTTCAGCAGTCTTCCTGAAATCCCGGAAGATGATACAGAAACATCAACGTCTGATGAAGTTCAAAGAATGCAATCAGAAAACGACAGCGAATTTGAAGCAGATTTAACAACTCCTGAGTGTTTTAATCAACAAGAACTGAACGATCTCGTGAGAGACCTATACCTCTCAAAGGAGTGTGCTGAATTACTTGCATCCAGATTAAAAGAAAAGAACCTTCTTTATCCAGGCACTAATGTTACATTTTATCGTAAGAGAGAAAAGGATCTGCTGCCTTTTTTCACTCAGGAAAATAAGCTGGTATTCTGTAACGATATAAAAGGACTCCTACAAAAAATGGGTTTGCCAGAATACACTTCAGACGATTGGCGCCTTTTCATTGACAGTTCAAACCGTAGTTTAAAATGTGTCCTTTTACATAACGGTAACAAATATGCCTCAATTCCTATTGGACATTCTACTACCATGAAAGAGGAGTATAAAACAATATCACAAGTTTTGAAAAAAATTAAATACGAAGAACATCAGTGGGCAATTTGTGTTGATTTGAAAATGGTGAACTTTCTCCTTGGACAGCAAAGTGGATATACAAAATACCCCTTTTTTTTATGTCTTTGGGACAGCAGAGCTAAAGATCAGCACTGGGTTAAGAGAAAATGGCCTTTAAGAGATACTATCGTTCAAGGAAAACAAAACGTAGTGAATGAACCTTTGGTTACGAGAGAAAAAATCTTACCATCACCCTTGCATATCAAGTTGGGGCTTATGAAGCAGTTTGTGAAAGCGTTAGATCGAGATGGAAATTGTTTTGGGTACTTGTCAAGTAAGTTTTCTAGGATTAGCACGGAAAAACTAAAAGCTGGTATATTTGATGGTCCTCAAATAAGGCAGGATATATATAATAAGGTGGAAAGATCCACAGTTCACCACATCAATGTATGAGGCTGAATCTAACGCTTGGGTTTCATTTGTTCAAGTAGTTAAAAATTTTCTTGGAAATCACAAAGCAGACAATTACTTAGAATTAGTGGAAACTATGCTTGCAAATTTTCATATTCTCGGTTGTAACATGAGTATAAAAGTTCACTACCTCCATAGCCACTTAGGTCGCTTTGCAGAAAATTTAGGTGACTGTAGTGAAGAACAGGGAGAAAGATTCCATCAGGGTATTAAAACTATGGAAGATCGATATCAAGGACGATGGGATAGCCACATGATGGCCGACTTCTGTTGGAGCCTTCAGCGAGACTACACCGGTAAACTCCATGCTAGAAAGTCGTATAAGAGAAAATGTGTAGGTGATAGTGACTAATATGAGTATGAATGTATGTTAAGCTACTTTTCATAATAAATATTTAATTATATATGTTTTTGTTTTGTTACTGGCAATAGTCATAGTTGTAACGTAAAATATATAATAGAGGTTAAAAAAAGTAAATAATTCCTATTTTAAAAACTAGATCTGATGGCTATTTCGGATTCTCCACCCAAAAATTACCCAGGAACAATTAAAAAATTGCCGGCACCAAAATGTATGTTGGCCAGTGTAATTTATGGGGGTTTGTTCCTCCTTATTCCAATTTTGATCAAAATTGTACAAGACGTAATTTTGTACTCGCCGTACTGGATTTTAAGCAAACTAATTTGACATTTTAACAAGCGTCAGCTCCTCTATGATATAGATATTCCAGCGAACCCTCTCATTTTTTGACAGTTGACATCAACAATATATCATCGATCAGGTGCTTGGGATATTCAATAAAATTCCATAGTTTAGTGTTGAGCTGTACTAAGCCCAAATGTTGTGTTTTTAAAGTTTCATTGGTACTAATAAGTTGTAAAAGTGTATTTCCATCATTTTAACCTAATTTATTTTATTAAAATTAGGCGAAAAAAATTATGAAGTTTAATTATTAGTGTGTGCCTTCTACCGCTTCTACCTCAGCTGATTACACCGTTAGAGAAACTAAGATGATTTGTTTGAAACCTATAATAGATTTACTTGGTCAGAATCCAAGTGTAATAGAGTATGTAGTGTGTAAGGAAATGTTTATGTAAGTTCACTATTTTTAGAACTTGGAGCTTTGCAGTGATCAGAAGTATTTTTCGGGTTGGGAGGGGGGTTGCAGGCCCGTGGTAGTCCCACTAAGTGAATCAATATAATGTAAACTGGCAAAGTACTAAATTAAAATACAAAACAGATTCAACTGAAGGATAAATAATTTTTTTTTTTTTAAACTTTATTTTTGAACTAAAAACAGTACATAATGTCTTATGACTGGTAACAAGTCCTAATAATAAATATATCATATAATAATATTACAATTATGCTCTGAGATGAAAACTAATTAACCATTCTACACCCATACAGAACCATCAATCACATTCGCAGCAAGGAAAAGCGAACAATATATAATTTATAATTTGTCATAAAGCATTCAGTCTTTAATCCTAAAACTGCACTGAACTTTGTTGCGTAAGCATTTGTTTTATTTTTTTTTGCAAAGGCTTTAGCGTTTGTAGTATTCTTTATGTTTACTGGAAGCGAGTTATATGACTTCAGCATCTTTATTGTAATTTTGTTTTGATGAATGTTTGTTCTTGATCTCGGCACATACAAGTTGTCACGGGCTCTCGTGTTGTGTTGATGCAGATTACTGTTTCTTATCGGACTTATGTTAGTTTTTATTTTTCTTTTTCAGGATTTTATGAACCAGTTTACATTCTTCTAGCTTTATTATGTCACTAACATTAATCAGTTTATAGTTTTTATATATTTGTTTGGTTGGATATAGTCTCGGTAGTCTATGTAAACATTTAAGAACTCTATTTTGATATCGTTGGAGTTTTCGTATTATTGCATTGTTTGAAAATGTCCAAACAGCACACATATATTGTAAATGCGACTTAAACAAAGCCTCATAAATTGTCATTTTCATTATGTTTGGTATATAATTCACACATTTTCTTATAACACCACAGGCAGAAGCCAATTTCTTGATGACATGGTCCATATGTTTTTTAAAATTTAACTCTGCATCTATATTTAGTCCTAGATATTTATAGCAGTTCACCATTTTTATTTGTTCCTTGTTTATTTTTATATTGAATTGTGCACTTTTTTTATTTTTATGTTTAAAAATCATAAACACAGTTTTTTTTATGTTGATCTTTAAATTATTTTTTAATAACCACTTATAGTATACTGTTACGGTCTTATTTACTTTTTCTTCAAGAACCCTTGGATCTGCGTCTTCGAACAATAGGACTGTATCATCGGCAAAAGTTATATGTATACATCCTAGGTTTGCTTTAGATAAACTATGCACATATAAGAGATATAAAATGGGGCCCAGAACAGACCCTTGAGGTACCCCTATTGTTGCTTTCTTCACTTCACTTTCTTTTTGGTTTACTGACACATACTGATTTCTATTTGTAAGATATGAATTGATTAAGTTATATTATATTATATTTTTGTTTTAATTTCCCATAACTCGTTTCGTTTTAAACTTTGCAAAATAAATTCACTATTTTTGAGTAAAGTTCTCGAATTAATACCAACCTATACAATTTAAATAACAAGAAATAAGCAAGCAGGTCATTAATGTCACGTCATTATCTGGCGAGAGGGTTCACTGCATACACTATATCAATTGGAAAAGAACGATTCACATTTATATTAAGTTTTTCATTTTACATTCAATATGTCAATACTAAACTTGAGCTTGAGGAGCTTTAAATGAAATTGTAATTAATAAAAAATAAAGTAAGATCAAAAGTTAAATATTAATATTAAATTTAAAGTTATGTCGCAAAGCACGGTATTCCCAAACATGAGAGCAAGCCCGAACAATTCCGAACCAAACAAACCCAATATTAATAATATTAATATAGAAATTCATTTAAAAGGAGGATGAACAAACTGAAGGCACTGAACTTATTGAGCCCGATAGTGATAAGAAAGAAGAGACTGCAACACAGACGAAAATTAAATTGCCTTTATCCAATTTATTTAAGAAGAATAAGTCTGCAGACGTGGAAGAAGGTAAGATTTTAAACCAGTAATAGCAAATTTTTAGGAGCTGACAATTTGAATCGGGTTAGTTTGATTGATTAGTTGTTTATGCTCTGTTGTCGATCGCTAGCTTAACCTCTTCTAAGGAAACTTTTTCTGGTGCTTGGACGTCTTTATATCGCCCTTTTTCGAGTTTTCTAAAATAACTTATTATGCATAGTGTCCAGAGTAAGTCGATGGCCATAACGGCGCACCGCCCTCGCACATAACCTGCACAGTACTGTGCGCTGTTATCTTCTTCCAATGAAGAAGATATTGTTTTAGACTCTAATATAACAAAGTGGTACTTATATGCTTAAATAAAAATCAAAATTACCAGTTCAACCCATTAACTTAAAGCGAAGATTCTATAGAGAATTTTATCACCTTTATGATGATCTAAGGAAATATTACCAACGCTTTTTTGAACATTTTTTATGTAGGATAACACTATTTAAAATAACAATTAAAATGTTAAAAATTATTCTAGTATACTTATTCTCCTTTCACTGTTGCTTATAATATAATCAAAGGTATGCTGCCATGCTGTATGCATCCTCACATATTCACAAAAGCGTTGGGATTTCCTTAGATCTTAAAGGTGATAAAATTCTCCATGGAATCTTCGCTTTGCGTTAATAGGATGCACTGGTAATCTTGAATTCTGTTTAAACATATACCACTTTGTTCTATTAGCGTCTAAAATAATATCTTCTTCATCGGAAGAAGATGACAACGCACAGTCCATGATTATATCTCGATGTCGAGAGACAAGCTGATCGACCGGCAAGGCAATGAGCGAGGGTCGGTGCGCCCTTATTGCCACTACTGTGCGGTGCTATGGTACCAGGCTATGGACGAGGGCTCTGTGCCGTGCGCCGTTGTGGCCATACACTAAAACAGCAGATTCTGTTCGTAAACATATTGCTATTTTATTTTCTAATTTCCTAATTAACTTACTTTTTAACCAATAATTTTGCACGGTTTTGTGATTGGGGATTTCTTGGCGCGAGGAATTTTGAATTTGTTAATAATTTTAAAGTAGATTTTAGAGGGCGCCCGCTGCGTCATTCCGGGTACATAGAAACAAGGGCAACTTTTTTGCTTAATTAAAAATATCAATTTTCTCATCATTTTTATCCAAAAATGGTGTGCCTGTTAACGTCGCTCCGAGCAACTGTTTTCGAGATTTTTGAATTTATACCCAGTGCGCTTTTTAAAATATTGAAATAACATATTATTATGTTGGATATTAATTGTTACATTATAGATAATAGAATTTAACTACAAATAATTCAGATTACACCAGAAGTTCTACTTAATCTATATTTTTAAAGTATTATTAATTTATTAATGTTTTAAAAATTAGGAAAAGTCCAGGCTACTAAAAAAATTAAAAGGCCAGTAATGAAATTATTTATAAGTTAAATAGAAATGATATTTTTACATGAACAAATACAAAAACTGTCAGTAAAATAAAATATATTTTTTAACACTAACAGTAGATGGTAGCCAATGTTATGAAAAAAACATTGGTTAAAAAACAAGTTAATTAATCAGGAAATTGGAAAACAAAATTTTCACTTGACACATCTTGATTATTGTCAACTTTTAAACCAAACAAAGTTTGGCCAAATCGCAATATTTTTGCCCAAAGAATCTGCAATTTTGCAGTGTAAATTGATGAATCGTAGTTTTCCTCTCTTGACGACCACCGTAAAGGACAGGCCGCGCAACTATGCTTTCCTTTAATTTTTCTCCAATAGTCGTAGTTGACTAAAGGTAACACACTATTACTAATACTTTCCGTTCAAAACGTGCCCAACACTGATATAAAACATGTTTTCTCGCAGTTTATTAGAAAACTCGTCAACGCTCCTAATCGCGAGACTTCTGTCAATCCGCCGAGCATGCGGTGTTAAAATGGAAGTCAACAGAAACTAAGCAGTTGGTCACAACGCTACCCGCGATCATTTCTATGTGTTGAAAATGTATCTGCCTAGTAGGATTTGTCGCCGAAATAACGACATCTTTCCGCTTTTGTTATCGTTGGAAGCGCGGTGTTCATCAATCGTTATCGTGGGTCCTTCGTATACCCATTTTTCCCCTAGCTTATTTATCGCCAGGTCGCTGATTTTTTCGCTACTTTTGTCCCATTGGAATTCTAGGCCCGAAGGCGGTGATTCCCCACCCAGAATTGTTTTTAAAACCAACAACATACGTTGGCGAGCAGCGGACCTAACATTTGGGTCGTTGTACTGAACATTAAGGTACTGGTCGACACTACCAGTGAGGTTGACAGTCCGATAAAGTTCATTAAAGTCAGCGCTAGATGTCGAACTTATATCACGATGATTATTCGCCATTTTTTTTTTTCAAATTTCGTTTACGCTTTTCGTTAATAGTCGGGGATGCCAGCCGAAGGGGGTCTGTCGGTCTTAGTGGGCCCACCACCTTTCCCCGCTAAGAGGAAGTCGTCAGCAGTCCACCAATTAAGATGAAGATGAGGGCAAGAATTTTGTCATAAGAAAGAATGAATGAATGATTTTAATTTAAAAGTATAGTTAGTTGAACGTAGGACGAAGCCTAACTATTGTTCGAACTATATTTTTGAGTTTATTGGCACGGGCACGTCCAATTGAATATAACAAGGCAAGTTTGTTATATTGAACACTGAGGGCTTTTTGTTTATTTAATTTTTTAATTAACTTTTGTCTTGAGGGTTATTTATGGGTTAGTCTTACGTATGTCGAGTCTCACGACCGGGGCGATTTTCGATTAATTAATTTTATTTTCTTTACAATAAAAAATTTAACCTGAGTTAGCAATGGTCCTCTACTAAGAGGGAATTAACCAACCTAACTGTCTTCTAAGACCCTACACGCGAATCCTAGCTTTACCTTAAATATTTCAACTTGAGATTTTTTAAGAACCGTTATTTATTATTCCTGGCGCAAGGCGTCTATAAAGGAATAAAACGGTAAAAACGAATATTTTTAATTACGTTATTTCGGGCGCAAATATCTATAACGAAATACTTATTGATCAACGCAATATTTCTCTCAACCTGCGGTTTTTTGAGAAACTTATGCGTGTCGCAAATTTAAGAAATTTTTTCGAATTTTAACGCCACGCCGGCCGACGGTGCCCTCAGTGCAGGGACAACGATGCCTTAATGACCGAACATAAATGACTATTCCGTTTGTCTCTCTACCTTAGCTTCCACCTTATAAAAAGGACGCTATTCTAACGAACGCTTAAGAGACAAACTAGTCCTACTCCGACCGAATTTATTTACTTCTTCTTTGCTTCAAAGATGTCTTCTTTTTTGGCCTTTTCACTTGACAAATATTAGCGATATTTGCCAAGGCGGGCGACTCAATAAGACTTCGTTACAAGGGATCGACACGATGGAGGTATTCTCCCGATCGAAATAATATTAAGCCTGTGCAACACCGTCTAGAATAATCCGCCGGTATTTAGGTTATACCTTGCAAAGAAAAATCTATAAAGTTGCACTGAAATCGCGGGGGACCGAGCCAGGTTACGCACTGGCCTGCTTTTTCAACGGTGGACGCTGAATTAGAAAGTTTATACTCCGCGTTAAAAAACACAGAGTGGTAGATCCCTCGTTGTACGGGTTTCTTCAAAGTTTAAACTCTGTATTCAAAAATACTAGTGTTCGTGAAGACTGTACTGGACTTTTCCCAGCGAACGATCTCGCGGAGATTGGTCTCTCAAAGCAACCAACCAGAAATCAACTGCCGTACTCGATTTTTTTACATATAGTTTTCGTCATTCCATCTAATCTCGTGCCGACGAAGCGTTTCGATAACGGACAGCAGGAACCACAGCTGTTGACGTTGCAGAAATATAAAAGTCCGTTTGATTTTTGCCTGTTGAAAGATTACGTTATATTGCTATAATAAATCGTGCGTTAGGCAATATTAGGTGGTATTTGTGGTCCAATCACCCAAAATTATATTAAAACTAACATCGAGAAAAAATATTATTATTTATTTTTAATTGAAAAATAACATTTTTTCAAACAGATTAAAATGTAAAGAGAAAAAGAATATACGCAAAAAATAATAATCATTGAATACAAATCAATATATGAAATCTGAACATAAATGTTATAAACAAATTTTCAAAATTTTACTACTAGTATTCTAAATTATCTATGAATACCATAAAACTTTCTTAATTTAACCATGATGGGTGAGCATCGATCGAAGTTGGGACCCAAAGTATACCTAAAATTAAACAACGATGGTGGAATGGTTTAGGTCATATTTGTCGGACCGAGAAAGTATTGTTTCAGTCGCTGGCTCTTATCCAGAACCTTTTGTCTCTACGTCGGGGGTACCCCAGGGAAGACACTTGGGGCCACTTATGTTATTTTCATAAATAATATAAGCAATTGTTTCTAAATCATTTATTTTATGTAGATGACCTAAAAATCTTTAAAACAATACGCAATTATAACGACTGTCAGGAGCTCGAACAAGATCTCATCAGATTTAAAAATTACTGTGATAATAACAATTGCGTTTTGCAATTAGTTTTACTCGAAATTATACCAAAATAATTTTTAACTACACTATAGGCGCAAATGTACTAAGAAAGAAGGAGCATGGAGCTATGGATCTTGGCGTGCTTTTTAGCGAGAAAATGATTATCGATCAACACATCGAGGGTGCTGTTAATAGCGCGTATCGCATGCTTGACTTTATCAACAGGCAAACTAACCAGCTGCGAAGTAACGATGAGTTACTAACCCTCTATTATGCCTACGTATTCAGTCGCCTGAACTTTGCATCCTTAGTTTGGAATCCTATGTATAATATCTATATACAGAGGCTTGAGCGTGTTGAAAATAAATTTCTCAAAACATTGTCTTATAGAAATAATATAGATGTAAACTATAATTTACTGCGCAAAACGTTCAAAATCTTTAGTTTAGAAGATCATAGGACATTAAACGATATATTATTTTTATATAGGACTGTTAACTTGAAGGTTGACTATATGGACTTTTTAATGTTAATTCCAGTGACTGTGCCACCAAGGACTTTAATGTGCCGTTTAGTCATACTAATAGTAGTGCAAATTCACCTTTAAATAGAATGCTAAAACTCGCAAAATACGTACTGCAACAATATAGATTTATTTTTCATGTCCCTTGATACCGTTAGAAAATAACTTAAATCTGGTTTTCTGGAAATGTAATTTAGATTTTTTTTTGTGATTCAATAAAAAAACTTTTCTCATGTATAATTTCTAATATTACATTGAATGTGTTTTGAAACCTTTCATGTTATTGTTAGTTGTAGAACTTAAACTAAAATGTAAATTGTGGATCTCCTTTGGGTATATCCTGTTTGTGTCCCAAAGAAATAAATAAATAAACGATTTTTTTTAGGTGAAAAAGTAGCCGAAACAAAAGATAAACGCAAGCTACTTGAATCGATTAGGCTGCCCTTGGTGTCAGTGTTTCAGCGAATGAAAAAGAATCCGGACGCGCAAAACTTAACTATTCAAGAGGCGCAAGCTGGTCTAGCATCGATGGAAACCTTAGATGATAAAAGTAATGACGGCAAGAGCACTAACGAATTGAAAAGTATTCCGCTGGAAGAAAAGAAAGATAATGACAAGCCGGAGATGGAAGCTCCATGGACACAGAAAGTTAAGAATTATAGGATAGCTATAGGTAAAGATAATAGTTCTTTTTTTTACTTAATAGAAAAATTATCCGACACAGAAGTCTGAAACAGGGACGGAAGGGAAAGTTCTGTCAAAAAGTAAACATTCTTCCAAGCATAGGCGTGCTAAAATTCATTTCGAATCACCGTTCCCTATCAAATACTGACTGACACAGTATTATACCAATAAAATGTTCGCTCCGCCACTGGTAGTTGAGTCCGGTGCCGCCACACGCCTAAATACTATGTGCACTTGATATCTTTTTCCTCTGGCGTTGGCCAATCAGGCACCGGTATCGTCACTTTCGACGGCGAACTGTCGCTGTGGTGTCGGATTTGTACAGGGTGTTATGGAAATAACGTATTATATTTAAACCGGCAAATCCTGAGATGAAAATAAATTGAAGAAAAATACCCATAAATGGCGCTTTCAATTAATGACCGGATTATATCACCTTATGTCAAATCAGACAAACACATGTGGGGCACTGGCGTAATATGTAAACAATCAACACAGGTCGGCAGGGTCAAAAGATGTCAGCGCATTTCGGCCGTTGTTGTCATATCTACACGGCAAACTCTTTAGAAAAACATTTATAATTTTAACAATTTTTAATTCTATCATTTATGAACAAATATGATTCCAGAAAACCGACGGCGAAAGATGTTTTGCAAAACAAATAATGGTAATATCACACACAAATTTCAAATTCGTTACAAGCACAGGAAAGTAAATAGGTCAAACGTCATTAACCTTTTAAATAATAATTATCGTTCAAACTCTTTTAAAAAAATGCAATTTTATTTAAGACACATGTTTTCTTGCCTTTACTTATTTAAATACAATTGTTAGTTCACAATTTCACACAAACCACACAGAATCTAAGTTTTAGGAAAAAACCTCTCACATAACCTCAAAAATAGCAGCTATTCACATGGAAAGCATACACGCCAACACTGTTTTAATATTGGTTCTTTTTTTCTCGCGTAGATTTATTTATTTAACTAATTTAAAACGCACACATTTTAAATACACACAATGCAATCCTTCAATTTAAAAATGACATTTTATCTACGAACCATAAAACAGTTAACCTACGAACGAACTAAATAGATACCTTCAAAACTCGGAATAGAGATGGGCAATATTTGGCAGTTTGATATTTCACGAGATTCTTCTCTATTACTTGACTATTTACCGCGAGATCTCTTGTAAGGCGTTTAATTGATATGGCGTTAATGGAATTTCGACCAAATTGAATAAAATGATAGTCGTAGCTGATAATACTCCGACTGTACTTTTTCTTTTAAGAAGCTTAAAAAATTAAATTAGCCAGCTCTACTCCAAAAGACCGACGAAGATTTTATTTTATTTCTCACGCGGCCATCTCTCCATCTCTTTCGCACAATCCAATCGGCGCCGGGCCGACGTAGGTCTATGGGTACAAGCGTGCGACTTGCAAGTGTCAGTAATAGAAGAACAGCGTTAGGGTGCGGTCGCTTCTGTTGATAATTTACACTCTCGGCTATCCGCTTTGTTTTCAGAAGGTACGCGTATATTAGTTGTAATGCTTTTCGGGCTACGCGTCCAAACTTTGTATATTATTTGACATTGTTTTTATAGACGAACCTAAGATGCTCGGTTAAAACGAGTAGTTTGTTTTGGACGTTGACTTGACAGAAAAATGGAATGTCGCCGACGAATAAGTCAAATTTCGTCGCGTCCCGTGTAATAAAATCTAATGATCTGATCTGAGTGTATTTTTAAAAAACTTGTGCCTGGAGGTATAAAGATAAATACAAGTAGATAGATAAATAATTTATTCTTATAATTTTATATGGAATTTCAGTTTTGCATTAAGTTTGGCGACATTGCACGTAACACCTGTTTCCTGATATGCCACCACAGGGTGACATGACGAACAAACGCCGGATGAGGTGTAGGTTTATGGGGCTGGACCCCACTTTTAAAACGGTCGATTTGAAAAAAAGTATGTAGCGTTTCTCTAGGACACCCAAGGAGTCACCCATTTAAATATAATACGTAATTTCCATAACACCCTATGAATTTAACTCTACCAAATATTCATTATCTATAATAATTTTTCAATATAAAATTAATATGAATTCACAATATACATTAATTTAATATTTTACTAATAAATACGAATGAAAATTTTAAAATAAATTTAGTAAGACAATCTCGCTTGTAGGTTTTTATTTGTTGCCCACATTCTTTTCACTGTTTGTGCCAAACAATATCTATGTTTTCCTTTGATGGAGTTCCCTGACATTTCCGATATTAGGAGGTTGCATGATAATATTTTCCGTTTAGGTTTCTTGGCATTTTCGTTTTCCTTTTAGGAGGTTTCCTGATATTTTTACTGCTCCTAATAATCATTATTATTATCGCAACGCGGGGACCTGCACCTGTACTCACTCGTCCTATTAGAGATGGAAAATATATTGAGACCGTGACGAGTTGTGGAAAGGTTGAAGGGTAAGTTATCTCCCAAGTAACAATTGTAAGACACTTTTGCTTTATTTATGGTTTAAAAGTGCTTTAATATGTTCAATAAAAAGATGTTGGTTTTAAAGTTACCTTCAAATAAACTAAAAGTTCTTAAAGACCACTTATTTTGCTAATTTGCTTTTTTAAAGGATTAATTAGCAAGTTGGTTTTAAAACAATAAATTTTGGAACTAATAGTTTTATGGAGTACCTTTGTTTTTAGTCATTAAAATCCATTAAGAAAACTATTTCACCTTAAGCCTATATGCTCAATAAAATTCCACATTAAATTCAAAAATATAATTTTTACTTTTTAAAGAGTACATTAAGAATATTGTAGAACTCAACGGTTTTAATTTAGTCAATTTGTTTGAAAGAACTGCCACCAAAACAATAAGGGCACGACCTTAAACATATTAAAGCAACTTCGGTTTGAAAATGAAGAGTAAATAGACGTTTGCGAGAGTAGTTGTACTTAAAGTGGTAAATAAAACGCACTTTAAGTCTACTAAGATTTAAAATGTTCTATAAACTTGCAATCAGTTTTAATCTAGACTGAATGAGCCATGATGGACATTTTCAATAGGCGAAAACAAATATTACTTGACGATATTTTTTAAATAATTAAAAAATCATTAAATTATTAGCCCTCTAGTTATGTAGAAGTGGTTTTTTTAATATTTTATCAATTCTTTATTCTTTACGAGAATAGTTTGCATTTGAACATTATTTATGATCGCTTCATATTAATTTCTATTTCACACAAAAGTTGCCCAACTATAGTAAACACAATAAAACTCTTTCAGACTGAATTATAATGATTCTCAAGGTAATTTATTCTGCTGCAAGTCTATTTCAAATGCAATGAGTTTTAATACATAAATTTAAAGTTGCCGTGAAGAACTCGTTAAGACTATAAAATTAAAAAGAAATGGATTTAATCTAGTTTTAAAATTTAGTCTTGGATTTTTGGATAGAAGTTGCTTTATGATAGTCCTCAGGCTATCTTGAAGTTCATATGGTTTTATTCGAAATTTTATTGTATAGTTTTAAAGCGACCTTGGAGATCGCATGAAAGGAATTTGAATCATTTCGTTAAGTCAAACTAGATTACTCTGGACAAATAGTACATTAAAATATTAGTTTCATAATGCTACTAATTGTCACACGAATGTATATAAAATCCACAACAATTTATAAAAATTAACTTTTTGGGTGGCAAAATAGAAAGTTTATTGAGGATCTAAAATTGGTGTACTAAGACGTCTCCCTCTTCTCCAATCAATAAACAACAATTTACTGCGCACCTAATATTCAGATCAGTGAGAAAAACTAGAAAAAAATGACCGATTTTTCCCTTATAAAAATTATATTTTAGGAGACTTAATGTATTTTTTTTCTTTAGCAAAATGGAAGATAGTTCTTTCGCTTTCCGAGGTATTCCCTATGCCAGGCCGCCTGTAGGCGATTTGAGGTTTAAATATGCGCAGCCTCTTAATAGAATGGAATACTGTTGGAACAATACCCTAGTAGCTCATAATGCTACACCCACTTGCTTGCAAATCTTAGGAAACGGAACAGTCACAGGTAAGTTGAGACTTGTTCTCTACGACGAATTATGCGCTGGAATCCCCATCTGGGAGTAACGAAAGCACCCCGTGCGTCTCCTCGCACACTCCAGTCGGGTAGAACATGTTACGAACAAATTAAGTTTATTAAAACCTATTTTTAATATAAATATAATCGATTTGTGGTTTAATTTTTTTTATTTTTAAGGTATCGAAGATTGTCTCACGTTGGACATTGTAACACCCTACGTTAGATATGAGAATCCATTACCAGTCATCGTTCTCATAGGAGCTGACAGTTTTATAGGGGGATCCCCGGGTAAAATGAGACCCTCCGCAAGGTATGCGAGGTCCAGAGATGTCGTCTTCGTTAGACCTAATTTTAGGCTTGGCGCTTTAGGATTTCTCTCCTTAAGTAAGTAGTGACCCTTCAAGTTTTGATTTTATTCTACACAACTCGTGGTTATTATTATGGTTATTGTAGTGAGTGAGTTAGATAATTATTATTTTTCTTTGAAATTCTATTGTTTTATCCTCAAAAAAGCTGATATACATCTATCAGTTAAATAATAATTATTAGAAATTCATTTGAATGGAAACCGATTCAATATACGTAATAATATGTACTCATTGTAATCGGTGATTCCTAGCCCAATTTTAAGTATATAGGGTCCGCAAACGAAGCGTGGACGGAAGATTAAATCGTTATCGAAGAACTTATCAACAATACAGCTTGAGATATTGGATTAAAAGCGGCATGCTTTAAAAATATTTTACATTATACAGAGTGGCCCAAAAAAATGTGACAGCATAAAGTTATATTTTTTTAAATGGGACACCCAGTATTTTATTGCATATTTAGGTTCATATTACTATCGTTTATAAGTGCCTCAAATTTTATTTCATTTGGTTTTGTAGTTTCGGAGAAATAAATTAAAAACTAAACAAAAAAAGTTTTGTAGTCCTGAATAAAAAAATCAAAAAAACAATCCAGAACTATTTTTTTAACCTCGGCATTGAGTGAAACTTATGACAAGAGGTCTAGAGATACTATGAATGTAATTGCGTTTATTTATTTTATACAGGGTGTTCATAATGAGCTTTCAAAAACCCCACATTTTAAAATAATCTTTCTCAAGTTTTTCAAATGGAACACCCTGTATATTATTTGGCTATTTGACGTAGAATTCATAGACACTTTTTTCTTGTAATACAAGCATATAAGTTATATCCAGCCGTTTTCGAAATAATTGTAAATATCATAAATTATGTTGTTTAAATAGAGTTTTTATTGGGAAATTTTGTTATAGGCGACTAGACTAATAATTGTAAACTAAAGTAAATGTTCAAAATAGCTTCCTTTTTCTTAATTTAATGATTTTCCTCTACTGCGAACATAACTCTTAATTCATTAATAACGGGTTTATTGATTATCATCCTTTTTATGTACGCAGTGCTTCCTGTTGCTACAAATTTTTGCAACAACTTCTCGAAGATTTTTGGTCTCGGCTTTCTCTCAATATTTGGATATCTTTCAGCATACACTCGGCTCGCGAGGAGGCAATTTCTTGCACATTCACCCAGTATAAACATCATATTTACCATTTCTAAAGTTGTAAAATTCGACATTTTGTATAAGTTAGTACTTAATTTCGACGACTGAACAAATGTAAATAATTTTATTTGGCTGTCATAGTGACAATCTAAACAAATAGAAATCATGGCAACTCGATTAAGAATAAAAAATAATATTAAATAATAAAAGTAGCAAAAATGTATGCTTTTAAAATTTATATCGAAATAACTAAAATACGGTAAGCTTTAAGAGTAAAAGGAAGCTATTTTGAACTTTTACTTTAGTTTACAATTATTACTCTAGTCGCCTATAACAAAATTTCCCAATAAAAACTCATTAAAACAACATAATTTATGATATTTACAATTATTTCGAAAACGGCTGGATATAACTTATATGCTTGTATTACAAAAAAAAATTGTCTATGAATTCTACGTCAAATAGCCAAATAATATACAGGGTGTTCCATTTGAAAAACTTGAGAAAAATTATTTTAAAATGTGGGGTTTTTGAAAGCTTATTATGAACACCCTGTATAAAACAAATAAACGCAATTACATTCATAGTATCTCTAGACCTCTTGTCATAAATTTTATTCAATGCCGAGGTTAAAAAAATAGTTCTGGATGTTTTTTTCGATTTTTTTATTCAGGACTGCAAAACTTTTTTTTAGATTTTAATTTATTTCTCCGAAACTACAAAACCAAATTAAATAAAATTTGAGGCACTTATAAACGATAGTAATACGAACCTAAATATGCAATAAAATACAGGGTG
Organism: Barypeithes pellucidus; assembly: GCA_963991005.1. Lineage (NCBI taxonomy): Eukaryota > Metazoa > Arthropoda > Insecta > Coleoptera > Curculionidae > Barypeithes > Barypeithes pellucidus. The sequence goes on from OZ022560.1 coordinate 54,062,452, forward strand.
TCCCATTTAACAAAATATAACTTTATGCTGTCACACTTTTTTGGGCCACCCTGTATAATGTAAAATATTTTTAAAACATGCAGCTTTTAATCCAATATCTCAAGCTGTTTCAGTATTGTTGATAAGTTCTTCGATAACGATTTAATCGTCCGTCCACGCTTCGTTTGCGGACCCTGTATACACGTATGTCCTAAAATGCTTTGTTTTCATATACAGTTGGTTGGGTTCTACCAAAAATCTCCAAAAATAAATCGAGATTTTAGACTAAATTTTGGTATAGACTATTATGACATTAAAGCACATACTTTTACCCGAAAAAAATTTCGTTTTAGGACAAGGCGCCTGTGGTATTCAAACAACATAATTTATAAAATTTGGAATTATTTCGAAAACGCCTGGAAATATGTTCATATGTTTGTGTTACAAAAAAAATTGCTTATGAATTCTACATCCAATAAACAGATAATATACAGGGTGTTCCATTTGAAAATATTGAGAAAATGATTTTGAAAAGTGTCATTTTTAGAACCTTATTATGAGCACCCTGTATACAATAGATAAACACTATTGGAGTCGTTGTATCTCTATACCACTTGTTATGAAGCTCGCCCAATCGAGTTGTTGAAGAAATAATTTTAGAATGCTTTTTTCATTTTTCTTTCATGGACTACAAAATTTTTTTTTAGTTTTTAATTTATTACTCTTCAACTACTCAGGAAAATTAAATAATATTTTAGATATTTATAGCATTCAATTTTATACAAAAAGATCTCTAAAGTCTTTCTCTAAAGTCTTGCCGTTTGGAAGAAAATTTCATGATAATAATAAGTATCCCTTTTTTGTTTTAATATAATATTTTATGGAAATCTTTATTAAGGAGGAATCGTTTAAATAAAATCTAGATAGCATTCTTATCCATTGCTAGGGAAACGTGAGGACTATTTTTTTATATGTACTGGTTTCGAGATTTGATCACGGATTGGTACCAGCTCTAAAATATTGTACATTTTAGCGCATAATGATGCGAATATTAAATATCTTTTAGATACTTTGAGCCAATCTGATTATCCACATACGTCAGGAAATTATGGTTTATCCGATATTCTGGAAGCGCTCAGATGGATTCAGTTAAACATTGAGCATTTCGGTGGGGATAAGAACTCCGTTACTTTGTTCGGTCATAGAGCAGGTGCGACACTGGTAACAGCCTTATCAACAATATCTGATTCAAAGAAGTATTTTACTAGGTAAGTTTATCATGGTAGATTGTCTCTCTGACTGCCAACGGAAGGGACAAGCTGGCAACCGCGCAGTCTTGCTTTCAAATATAGGGTAGTAACTAGGATACCGATATTTTAGTTGCCGATACCGATATAATATCGGACATATTGTTAAAATATAATAATGACACATTTATTATTTCTGTTTCAAAGATAATAATTTTGATTTCGGGAAAGGTAAGAGATATGAAGTAGATTTAATTGGGGCAAAGTTACGTTACGGTTTTTCCTGACTTTGTTCGAAGAGATGTCCAAAAATAAATTTCACTTTCTCATTGCTACTTTTTATTCTCCACAAAGTGGCATCGTGAGATCCAGGCCCGTATTTAAAAAACTTAAGTTGACGATGATGGCCCGAAGACGAAACATCGCATAAAAGATCTAATGTTGCCATCTTGTGGAGAATAAAAAGTAGCAATGAGGAAGTGAAATTTATTTTTGGACATCTCTTCGAACAAAGACCAAAAAACCGAAACGCAAAATTTGAGATATTTCCAAATATTTTGAAAGACCCTCTATTTATTTTTGATTTTTGCGGCATATTATTAGGCCCATAATTACTAACCTTTGTCCCAATTTAACTGACGTATCTCTTACCGTTTCCGAAATTCCAATGGTGAAGGACGAATTTGTTACACCCACCTTTCATATAAGTGAAAATTGTTAATAGTGTCAACGTTGTAAAGCATCGGTAGGCCCGCTGAACAGTGCACACTTGCCGGAACCGGGTATCCGGCCGCAACCCGGCCCAATATAACGCGACGTTAACAATGAAATTACACCTTTTAGCGCATCGGTTTGGTTGTTTTTGCTTAATGTTATAGTAGTAAGGTGAAGGACGCCATCCCATTACCTGATAGAAAAAAGCTATCTACGGCACTGGTTCAGTTCTTGATTCGAATTTAGATAACGCTCGTGTAGTTAAATATTTTAATTTTTTGCAATACAAGTCAAAATACGAGGAGAGAAAATAGCAAAAATACATATTTGTATTTTTTTAAAGAATAATTTTTTTTTAAATACATATTTGTATTTTTGAAAGCAAAGGAACGAAACAGTTCACAATTACTAGATAAAGAAGTTATTCCTCAAGACGCTGGAGATTCTTAAAAATGGGATTTCACTTGCAAATTAATAAAATAGTTAATCTTAAATATGCCGATATACAGCGTGTCTCCGGATCAGTTCAGTCCTGCTTGGATAGAAACTAATTTGTGTCATAATTTTAATTTCGAAAAATCAAGTCTGCCGAAATTTACAAAAGCCTTTTTTCCCACCAGTAAAGTGCATTTTATCTAGGAGATATGACAAAATCTTATTAAGAAAAGTTGTTCAAGAAGAGAAATTGAGTATGAGTGCAAAATTTGAAAGTCCTATGCAAACTTTATTACTATTTTCATTCGACCCTCCCTATTGAAGATATTAAGGGCCCGCTGTATAAACACTTTAAACTCTAATTCACTCTTGAACACTAGCTCAAAGTAAAAAAGTTATCGTACACACAGTATTTTACACTGATCTCATTTCAAATCAGAAGTTCACGTGAACGGCCACTTTTGGCGGTTCAGAAGTTGAACTGTCGATCCAAGCCATTTTCTGACCTTAAATATTTTTTTTTATGTCCGGTCAGTGTTATATTATATAATACAGTAAATTATCGTTATTTTATTGTTTATAAAAATGTAGGAATTTAATGAAATTATAACTGATTATGATGAGTCAATGCTGTGAACACGGACATACCGGAAAAATCCTGATCAATTTACTAAATGGAAAGGCAATGAATATTTGCAACGATTACGCTTAACAAAAATATTTTTGTGGAATCAATAAACTCTATTCTCTTTAGAAATATGTCGCCAGTCTGCAAATAACATTGAAATATTTTAGTTCTTAGTTTTAACAATATTTTATTAGTACACCGAGTAGAAAAGTCTGGAAACAAGTCCGCCAAACTCCAAATCAATATATATTATATTTTATGTCAAAAATCTGAAAAAAAACAAACTAAATAATAATAATGCCAACATAATCTGATCTTAGTTCAGCTGAACTAAAGTTCAATTTATATTGAACAACGTAATATTGAATGAACGTAGTTCACAGGTTGATCGGCGTTCCGTTGAACCTAAGTTCAGACTTGTTTTATAAAATCGGCCCTTATAGACTTCGAAAATTATCTAAATGTCTAATAAACGCATTAAAATAGCCCGATCGTGTTTATTTTATTATTTTGTACAACTTTTCTTGCAGAAATTTTTTATAATATCTTAGAATGAAAATAATGCAAAATATCAAAGTAGGCATATGACTTTCAAATTTTGTTCTCTTACTCAGTTTTTTTTTCTGAACATATTTTCTTAATAACATTTTATCGTATCTCCTAGATAAAATGCACTTTACTACTACTGTGGAAAAAAAATTGGGCATACTTGATTTTTCGAAATTAAAATTATGACATAAATTAGTTTCTATCCAAGCAGGGCTGAACCCCAGAAGATGAAGTTTCAAATCAAAGGATCTTCACCTATTCACGTGTCGATCCGGGGACACCCTGTATATCGGCAAAATTTTGCCGATACCGATTATCGGCAATATTTGGCGATATACCGATATTCATATCGATATCGGCCGATTACTAGTACAGTCTATATCATCTTAGTTTGTAACGTTGACAATTCACAAAATGTCAAATATGTTGCCAACACCTAATTTAAAAGTAGATATAGTCGTTGCAGCGAACCCTCGCACCAGATATGTCAAGTGTCACTTGACATTAATGGCTTGCCTGCTTGTTTCTGGTTATTTATTTTGCCTAGGTTTGTATGATATTCCAGGGCCGTACTACAATAGTACGCACGTTTATTTTAAAAATGAAACGAGTCTATTTATATTTTTAAATACATTTTTTATTATGGGAATAAAACACATTGTATTTTTTTGTTATTTATTTATTCAAATATATAAAATAAAGTCATTATCTATAATTGCATGTCTAGTAGGTACCTCTATATTCACAAAAAGATAGGAAGTACGTATCTACATGGATGTCCATCTTTACCTACTGTAAACTTTATACAGTGTGTCCTACATATGGACTTAACTATACCTGTAAAAAATTGTATCCTCAATTTTTCGAAAAAGTCATCCCTGATCATTTCTTTTCCCTGTTATATAAATACAAGTCACTTGGAAAGATTTCCATGTTTTTGTACCGGATGCACAAAAAGCATTTCTGAAAATAGCTATGGACCTATGGAAAGGTTATTGTATTAAAAAACTAAATATACGGTTTGCTTAAAGGTTGTTCACTTTTGTTACCTCTGTTTTAACTTTAATGTTCAATAGTAACTTATAAGTGTATAGTATCATAACAAGCAAATTCTACATGCACCCTGCTTCTGTATACGTAGGCTACGTATACTGCAAATACATAGGTTACGCAAGTCATATATGCAAAAAACTAATGAAATGGGTAGTTCTGCCTTCCCCATTGGGATTTTGGGAAAGGTAAGAGTAAAGAGATACGAAGTCGGTTCTCTAACGGTGGCATGAGCTAAGGTAGAAGGCAGACAATAATTATGCTCCATAATTATTATTTTTGCCTAAAAACAGATAAATAAAATATTAACCTATACATTTTTCGTTACGTGAGTCGTATGTACTTACTGTGGTTTACCAGATACACAAACAACTCAATATGTAGTTAATCAAAGTTTTCAAAACAAAATAAACTATATCTACTAAAACGACGGAAATACACTTTTAAAACTTATTAGCACCAATCAAACTGAAAAAATATAAAAACACAACACGCTGAATGCGGTTCGTATAAAACTGGGGTATTTGATTAAGTCCCCAAACAGCTGATCGATGACATATTGCTGATGTCAACTGTCGAAAAAGCTTGAGGGTTCTCTGCCAAGACTATATATTAATGTCCATATATTTACATGTACGCGACGAAGATGCATATCGTTGGTGTTCGTGCAAAATGTCGTATGTTGAAACCATTAACATTTAGAATGGTACGACAAAAAGACATCTTGCAACACTGGTTGTTCACTAGGTAAATGGGAAATAGCTTGTCACCTATTAGACACAGACATTGCGATATTTTCCAGTTGTGTGGGCATTGCGAAACTATTTTGCCCTTATTGTGACATATGACATTTTGCACGAACACCAACGATATGCATTTCGCATCGTCTTAACCGAAAAAGCGGCCAAACGTGGATAGGTGCAGCACATCACATCGAAAGACATGTGTATGACATCTTTGTCTTTTACACGTTTGCATCAGCATCGCTTTCTACATTCGGATTTCATTTCTTGGATCACAACTAGTGTGACAGACCTGGGTCCAAGTCAATTTTCATTAACAGTGTGTGATATCAAAGTTTGTTTTTTAGTGCGTTTTAGTGTTTTCAGGAGGGATTTTTTCATTATTTTCTGTTTATTAGACATTTTGGTAGTATATTAATATTAATAAAAGTCTTTATTGTTGGACTTTGCGTACATGTAAAGTGATTTTGTATTAAAAAGTAAGCATATTTTATTTGCTCATCTGTTCAATTATACAAACATGTAACCCATGTGGGAATGATATATTTTGCGTTCATACAGGGTGTTATGGAAATGACGTGTTATAGTTAAACCGGCAAATCCCGCGATGAAAATAAAATGAAGAAAAATAACCATAAATGGCGCTTTGAATTAGTAAGCGAAATATACACTTTATTTGAAATCTCAAAATTTACGTGGCCGCTCCTGAGGCCCTTCGCAATCAATATTTTGTTGAGGCAGTCTCAAGTTTCAAGAGAGGTCAGCGCATTGTAGGCGGTGTTGTCATTGTAATTCTAAACGCACGTGTTCAGTTTTTGACAACAAGACGTCTTGGCGCGCCTTATTACTTCTTTTTCCAAGTTTTTAGACAAGGAAAACTACAATTTTAAGGTACATACTTTCTTACCTTTCGATCTTATTTTAAAATAACCAGTTTTATAATTAAATTCCATAAAACACAAAAAGTATGCTTTTCAACAGAACTAACAGTAGATAATGTCACGCATATTTTAAATCACATCACACGTACACGTCAAGCACGTGGAACACTCGACGTCGTTACACTCCAAAGTCGCGAAGGCTACTGAAGTATGAAGGGCGCGCCGCCAGTATTCAAGTAAGGGCGAGACACGCGGTGTGATCTGACAACACTGTTAGTATACTCTAGTGACCCACATTGTTGCTAAGTGAATCCAGATGTAACGGCGCGACAGTATGTGGGTAAAAAGGGTTTTTACCTTAGTATTTAGATACTCGATTTGAAAAAAAAAGTATGTAGACTTTCTCTTGGACTCCGTAGGAGTCACCAATTTAAATATAATAAGTCATTTCCATAACACCCTGTATATTACGAATCTTAACAAGTTTTTCAGTGGAAAAGCTTATAATTTATACCGGCCCTGTAGATTCATCTTCACTTTATGGCGTCGGCTACTGTAGGCGCCATTCGCCAAAAAATGTGTAAACAGAATATTACTAGAAATGACATATGTCAAGGGTCGCCATTAAAAACTAGGGTGATATATTCTATAGTAACCGTTATTTAAATTACTCTTGAGCGTTCCTCCGATTTTAGAGCTGTATTAGTGTATTATTTTAGAGCTTGGGCTGCATCTGGTGGCGCCATCTACCCTTCCAAAACTCGCGACGAAGTCGAAGCAGAGTTTCGACCTTTCCTAAAGAATGTCGGATGCGAAACCGCCGAGTGTCTTAGACGAGTGGACGCTGAAAAATTAGTAAGCTCTGTGCAAGATACGTGGAGGAAACCTCAACCTGATCTGCCCAGTAAATCCGAGGATCCTACTAAAAGGCATCAGTGGTTGGTAAGTACAATGTCAATACAACTAAGGGCCGGTTGTATAAACACTTTGGACTGTAGTTCACTCTTGAACTCTAATTCAAAGTAAAAAAAGTTGTTGTACACACAGTTGTGTGTGATCTCAGTTCAAATCAGGAGTTCACGTGAACGTCCGCTTTTGACGGTTCATAAGTTGAACAGTCGATTTAAAGCTCACAATTGTATTATACAAGTCTTAATTAAATTTTTCTAAACCCTGCAAATCTTGAAATGAAAGGAAATTGCAGAAAAATAACCCTACTGGCGCTTTGAGTTAATAAGCGAGAAAAATCACCTTATGTCGTTTTCGTAGAAAGTCTCATACACTACTGCAAACTTGTAAACAACCCCCATATGATTCAAGATCCTGAAAAAACAAGGTTCTCTCATAGAGCAGCATTCGAGTAAGGGGTCCCCGCGGGGAGGCGGAAGGCGTGACGTCGACCGGCAACCGGCTGTTACTTTGATAGCTTTCCTTCAAAGTTATTTTCGTTGCAATACACTACTGTTTCCACTATAGGAAAAATCCTTTATGGCACTCTGGGAGTAGTGCGTGTGCGTTTAAAACGATTCACATTGGTTTTGAATCGTTGGAGGTTACATTCGTTGGGAAACGACCTCGGGAAGGTCGTTCCATAAGCATGAAGTCCTCCAGATGAAAGAATTCCTAAATAATGAGGTTTAATTAGAGGGCAATGTCAGCCGAGCATTTCCATGGAAATATCTGTAAAAGAGAGTCAAATCCCCGACCTGTCTTTGATGTTCTAGGCCAGGGGTCGGCAACCTTTTGAGCCAAAAGTTATAATTTACACAATTTCTCAGTTTTAAAGAGCCACTAACGTCCGCAAAATATCGAAAGAGACACAACTTGACATCGAAAGAGCCGCATGCGGCTCGCGAGCCGTAGGTTGCCGACCCCTGGTCACAGCCAGAGCACTGGTGGTGAAGACGCCAAATTGTCTTGCGTAGAAAACGAATTAAATCCTACATAGAAACATCCGACGACGGCGTCATTCGAGAGCTTTCGACGGACTGACGACAGTAACGAGGCGTGTTACGGGGGAGGTGAAAAGCGAGTACAAGTGGCTGAGAGATAGAATCGGTGCCTAATCCTCGTTAATCTATTCAGAACGAATTTTTAATGTTTTTTTTTTTCGATAAAAAATAATATTTGCGTATGGAACTAAAGAGTCGCAGCTTCACATCCAAAGAGCCGCATGTGGCTCGCGAGCCGCAGGTTACCGACCCCTGTTTTAGGCTGTCGATGCTTTTTGTCAGCTTGTGGTCTCCAATCAGACGAATGGCCCTTTCGATGGAATCCAGTAGCCGAAGAGTATGTTTGGGTGTAGAGCTCCAGACGTGAGAGCAGTACTCTAGTGATGGTCGAATATGGGCTTTGTATAGTATCAAAAGTTGTTGAGGCGTGTACAACTTTTTGAATCGGAAGAGTACACCAAGTTTCTGCTAAGCTATCTTGGCGATTGCCACAACGTGGTTATGCTAAGACATATTTCCTCCCAGATTGATGCCCAGCAAATTAATAGATGAAGCCAGTGGAATTGCGTGTCCTGCCATGACTATCCGATTCTGTAATGTTAAGATGAACGATACAGTGCAAAGCATGCGCCGGTGCTATCGCGTCGCGTTGAGGTAGGTCCGCAACGAATTAGGCAACATTGTTTTTTTAAGGATCTTGCATATGATTAATCAAGAAACGTCAGCGCCGTTGTCAATTTGATCTGATTACGCCTTTATAGAGTTATAATGTTTAATTATAGAGTTATAATGTTTAATTAAACTAGTAGTTCTTTTTCTTGTAACCTCACTCATTTCTTCCCTTTTTAACAATATTAATTGGGAATAATAATAACTCCCTCCAACAAAAATAATCTTTCCAGTTTCTTGACTTGACAATTTTGACATGATATGATAGCTACCATACATTGTTAGTTACTATATTTTGCCGCGTTGCCACTTTTACCTATAATTTTGCTAGACTTTAGATAGTGGAACCAGCGCAAGGTTCAATGCTTTAAAATGTTGGAAATTTTCTTGTTGAAAGTCTGTACCCACAAATATCAAAAATATAATTTTTCCCTTTCCCCTTTTGTCAAACTTTCGCCGTACCTAGCTTTACGGAGGAGTGGTGATACGGCGAAACGCATCTAGGGATGATTTTAAGGGCAAAAGTTCTATTTTTGATTGTTGTTTAGATATACTTTTATTTCTTTCTTTTTAATAGGTTATCGATGGTAAAATCCTAAAAGAACATCCCGGCGAAGTATGGGCCAACGAAGACTTCAATGTCAATCTAGTTATTGGATCCACAGCCCATGCCGGTAGTTCCGACAAGCTCCTATTAAAACACGCGAACTGGACGGAAACTTTCGTCAGACACCACGTGAAAGAATCCCACTTAGGAGCGCAGAATCTTACCGATGAAATTTTCAAAATGTACCCCTCTACTTACACGGGCTTGTGCAGTATGGTCACCGACATCCGCATCGTATGTCCTCTGTTTGCCATTTGGTCTCAAATGCATAACGTTTCCTTCTACGTTGTCAATCAGACTAGAGCGGAAACACACATAGCGGATATCGATTCTGACATCGACGCAATCCTCGGGAGATACGAGCCGAAAACACCCGAACAACGGCGATATTTCTCGGCGATGCAGGGGCTTTTCTATCACTTCGTTTGGCACGGACGGGTCGAGCAGATTGTGCCCGGCAAGAACGTTTTGATTGTTGGACAGGATGTCTTGCCTAATTCTACCTATTCTCATTGCGGATTTTGGATATTAAAAAATATCGTCTTGCCCTTCGCAGCTTTAGATTAATAATGATAAGTAAGTTATTGAAGATATTTATTTTTTTTTATTTAAACGGATGAATTGAATTGATTTTATTGTAACACGACACGGATGGTATAGGGCTTACTCAAGCACTAGATTATTTGTGATAAGTTAGTTGTTCCAAGAGGCGTATTGCTTCATCGAGTATGTGAAAATATTTCGTTTGTAGTAATAGTTTGGTAACGAAACTAGAGGTGGGCCAGTCTGCGCTTTTTAAGAAGCAGTGACACAAAGCGACTGCTTCGGTTTTGTCACTGTGACAAGTAGCAGTGATTTTCCGGAGCAGTTCTCTTTCGCAGCTAAGCGCAAGGCACGACGTAAAACAGAAATTCTATGATGGTTGTTTATAGTAAATTGATTAGAGGCTTAGAGAAGATGTGAATAGGGTTGCCAGGAAGTTAATGAAATACAAAAAATATTTGCGGGTCCCGTAAGGCTTTCCCGGCCGAAATACTGTATACTCTCTAACTGCTCAATAGTACCGGCCCGCCACGAGAGCGACTCTTGCTTCTGCTCTTTCCTTGTCTGCTTCTTTGCATGTGACCTAAACTGCTCGGCGCAGTCGCAGCGCCAAAGGGCCGACTCGCCGCGACTGATTCTGCTTCGTTGCATGTTGTATTTAAAAAATGAAAGTTGACAGCTACTTCCGGTATAACCGGAAATTACAGGAACATGGGAATAATTTAGTTAAAAAGAGCGTATTGATAAACCTAGATCCCCAAAGTTTCAGAAACATATGTTCAGTAGTTCTCCATAAAGTTCTAATGGAAGCTCGTCGTGAATCACCCTGTATATTAACGAATTTTCATACATAAAAAGTGATATTTTTTCATTTTACTATTATAATAATTTCAATTAAAAATCTCAACTTGTGAACGCAAATAGTTTTCTCACAAGTGAAATGTTTTCTACTACTCGATCGAAGTAATGCATGCAGCGCTCTCTACTAAATTAATTTTTTATGGCAATCACACATTATTGTACTGCTTTTATGAAAACTTACAAAATAATATATACTGTAAGCCAAATTCAAGTGAGATTAACCGTCGCGATAGTAGTTATTTGTAATTTTTAGATGATATTTTAAAGACTGCCAATATAACGGCGTGTACCAGAAAATAATCACGAATGATTCTACGGTTAGTAAACCCGTTGAACAGTCGTCGACTACTCGGTCATTTATAAGTATTTGAAAACATATTTTTAGATTTTTATTGCTCAAACTAAAATCCAATTTAAAAATATATAATTTTGCTTGTTTTTAATTGTTATAAAAAATGCTGCGTCAAAAGTTTAGTTAATAAGTTCAAAGAAAAGAACGTAAAAGGAAAAGGGCCTTTTCGGAATCGGTGATCGGGTTAGGTTAATCAATTAAAATTACTAATAATATCCAACCTTAGTGATCGGAATGTGATCGCGTTAACTCGATTAGTATAGTATAGGTTACATTCTACCGTTTACCTTTACTGCAATAAATCCATCCCATTGTTTGGTGCCAAGATCTTCAAACCGCACTAAATGGGTTCAGGGTCGGCTTGAAAATATAGCCATATTGATTTATTTTTATTTTGAATTAAAATGTTATAATGATTACGAATGTACTCCAGCTCTCTCCGAAAAGATGCATATTTGGGTTATTTTATGGCCAGAAGGCTAATTAGGGTTTTATAGCAGTCAACGGTATAATGTAAACTTTAATATGACATGATCTGCTTCACATGAGGGTAAATGCATCGTATATCACGTGACAACAGGAACAAGAATTTATGTTCCTTTTTCCTCTATATTTCAACAGAGGTCGAAAAACCTCAGAGAAAAATTGAAAAAGAAATTTGTCTCGTCCCAAAAGTGATCATTTACTTGATAAACCTAAATGAGCTGATTGCGATCCTAGATCACCGTTTTCCTAGGGGCCTCATGTTCACTAATAAATTGACATATTTTTTATTCACATAACTTAACTGGATTCCGGAGTACCTCTAAATGAGTTTTCTCCCCAAGCGTTTTCTGTTTAGGAAAACATGTTCAAGGAAAAAACTTAGTAATTCAACTAAAATTGGAGAAAAGTATAGATTTTTAGATGTAATTTTATTTACTGTTCCATGTAAAAAGAAATTATGGAGTTTCGTCCAATTATTAATAAAATTTAGACATATTTCGTTCGACATTTAAAAAAAAAATGTAGCGTTTTAATAAAAAGAGAAAACTCCATTCTTCAGTGCGAGAAATTGAAGTCTAGACCGCGATCACGTTCGGTCTGTTTCTTCCGATTTATATGTTTCTGTCCGCGTACCTATTACGTTCGTACTTTCGACGTATTGTTCTAACGGCAAGGGAAGATCCAATTCGCCTCGTGCCTACAAAGCGCGAAATGAACAGGGGTCAAATCGGAAATTTCGACTGAGTCCAGCATCATGGTATAAAGATCTAAGAGGTATGATTCCCCGCCGTTGGAGGTGGTGTTTTTAACTCTCTTTTAAAGGTATTAAAAGGTTTTACCCTTTTAATGGTATGTGAAATGAAAGAATAATATGATATTTAGGTATATTTATTTCATGAACATACAACAAAGATTAAAGCTAAAATATGACCTAAAGAATTATAAACAAATTAAACTATTTTTCTTAAATAGTCCATCTCTCAGTGGAGTGAAATTATGAAGAGGTAAAGAAACTCATAGTCTGCTTCAGTAGTTAAATAAATACTATTTTAATTTCCATACATGTTTCGAAGGCATATATCTACATCAGCTTCAGTGGAAAATACTAAATAAAACCGTATCCATTCTAATTTTTTGTTTTTAAGCGAAAACACCTTATATTTCTGTCAAATTTCTTTGCCTGGTTATCTATATCACAACCGAATACAGCGCACCTCATTTTATGAAAATTCAGATATTTATTTTAATAAACACACGCCTAAATAAGAAAAAATTCTGATGAACTTTTAGATTTTCCATGGAAAACTACGGCAAACGGCACTACTACCAGTGTTGCCAGAAATATTTGATTAAAAGTAATAGGTTCGAAACCTAATAGAATAGGAAAAAACGGTGTCAGAGTAAGACGAATACGAGAAAAAGGTTACTTTCCTATGATATGATGGGCACCTCCAGATTGAACATAAATTTCATATGGGGATCCCCACAACAAGAATGAACATCTAAAAAAATTTTAAAATATTAATGGATATATTACAATTGTAAAAGACTGACAACGCTGGTGGCAACCAGCAGGGGTCGCTGAGCAGCTTCGGCTATCGTCGACCGGTTCCGATGGCGCGGTAGTTGTTTTGAAAGTTTGTCGGAATCCTTTCTTATTTTAGTGGCATTTTAGCTGCAATGTGCATTATATTTCTATGATATTAATATACGTAAATACTTGTCATATATTATTCTTTCATTTCACATACCATTAAATGCGTAAATCCTTTTAATACCTTTAAAATAGAATTGAAAACGCTGACAGCAATATAAATCCCCATAAGGAATTTAAAAATCGCTCTCCCTTTGACGCCACTGCGCGCGGCAGACGAAATTGGAACGGTTAGATATCTTACCTTTAGTCATTGTATCATACTCCGGCATCCTCTTAAGTATTTTTCAAAATTAAAAAAAAATGTGTCAAAAATGATTTTCTCGATAAGTTTGTTATTGTATATTTGCAAAAAGTCTATTTATAATAATTATTGTAATTAGGAAAATGTATATATTTCTCATGATGCGAGCCCACGAACAAGTCTAATGTCTAAGCCTAGCTGTAAACGAAAAATATTTTTGGAACGTATTTATATCATAGTTTTATGTTTTTTTACATTTTATACCTAATTTTGTACTCCAGAACATAAATTAGAAAATAGTTAAGGTAGTTTTTTGACGGATCACTTACTAATTTAGTTTTTCTTACATGTGTAGTTAGTTTTTAGTCGAAACACGTTATATTTAAATACTCGTAATGGATACTCATATTTATAAAGCTTTGTTAAGAGTGGAAATGTGCGGGTCATTTTTGCATACATACAGGACGTCCCGGATAAGAATGCACTCTACAGGGATCTCATGATCTCATTAACCATAGGAAATACAGGAATGATCGAATTAGACGAAAGTTAGTGACTTCTGCAACAATCTACCCAATGATTGTTTTGCTGCAGATACAAAGCACAAAATTCCGAATTTTTCCGGGGATATTTGGAACCAAATCTTGTTTTCTGATTCTATTTGAAGATATATATGAAAACAAATGTTTTTTAATCCGACGTTTCCTTTTTTGACAACAATCTTCAACCGAATAAACCTTGTCTTTTTAAATAGTAGTAACATTTTATTTTATGAACTCTACATTTTGTATTCGAAAATGATGCGTTTATGAAAATGAAGTGATTTATGTTCTATTGGTATTAATACAGGGTATTATGGGAATGACTTATTATATTTCAACCCGCGGAAATCCTGAGATGAAACCAAATTGAAAAAAATAACCATAAATGGCGATTTGACTTAATAATATACATATAACATATACACTTTATATTAAATCTGAAAATTCACGTGGCCGTCACTGGCGACGTACACAATCAATAATTTATTGGCGTCGGTCAAGTCTCAAAAGAGGTCAGCATGTTAGGCGGTGTTGGTAAATCATAAATGGCGATTTGACTTCATAAGCGAGATATACACTTTATGTGAAATCTGAAAATTCACGTGGTCGTCACTGGCGACCTACACAATCAATAGTTTATTGGGTTTGTTCAAATCTCAGAAGTCAGCTTGTTGAAACCAATTGTAATATCACGTCTTTAAAATCACATCACATTGATTATTTTTTAAATTATTTCACAAAAAAACGTTTACAATTCGTATAAACATGTGGGAATTTTCACGCGACACGACATGCGCCTTCGACGGACGGGCAAGTACTGAAATAGCGCACGTGACGAATGATCAAAGTTCTCGCTCGCCCGAGGTCGTGTGATGTATCGTTGGATTCAGAATATAAAGTTGAATTCACGAAGCAAAAAATAATATGTTACCAAAAACAAAGTTGATGATGGTTGCGAAAAAATTAAACGTCGGGATGGAAATTTAAATTATCTGATAGTAAGTAAAAATTCGCTTTTGCCCAAATATCTTCGGAAATATTAGGAATTTTTTTTATTTGAAAACTTGACGTGACAACTTTTTCATAATTTGATCATTTCTGTATGTCCTATGGTTACCGAGATCCCTGTAGAGTGCATTCTTATCCGATACACCCTGTATAGGCAGTATTTCGTATTTTTTGATGTGTTACTTGTATACAAAACTGTACTAAAATTGAGGGACTGTGGATCTCTTCTATATTTTTTAACCAGTTCAATGTGACCCTCTCTTTTCTTTCACAACTGATAAATAATATTCAAACCAACTCATAAATATACAATAAAGCATTTGTACCAGTGTAGCTTTCATATTGTGATTATAAGTTTTAGATAATAATATAGTTATATATATATAAATAGTACCGGTGTCCCAGTATATCGAATAATCTGATCTTTATAAAAACAAGTCTCATTTACTCTATATTTTTTTATTTTACATGAAAGAATTTGAAACCTTCAGTCCGACTATTAAGTTTCCCGATGACAATTCTTAGTTCTAGGGATTCTAGCCACTCTCTTTAATTATATTTTTATTTATTTTTCGCTTAAAATAAGACTAAGAAGCTGTTTTGTACAGGGTGTTCCTTGGGGAAATGGAAACATTTTAATGAGGTATTCTGGAGGTCCGTATAAGACAAAACATTTTATAAATGTGGGCCCGGAAAACCTTTCTGTTCGAGAGCGTCAAAAAAAGTATTAATTTTTTCCTTTAATACCCCGAAAACGATTTATGATATTATACTGAATCCAATACTGGTATCCAAATAGGTTCTCTCGATTTACACAGTTTTTCCATACCGACAGCAAACACTTAAATTATTTTAGTGAAAGAAATATTACGCGACTGGTATTTTTCAATATAGGTATTTCTTAATTCGACAGTAATTTCTTAAAATAAATAGCCTGTTGCGTTTTTCTGGTACTACACACCGTTTTCTAGTAGTAATTAAAATGCTATTTTACTCCGTTACTATCAAAGATTTACTACTCGATATCAAGATATTTGTAAAATAATCGGTTTTGACATTCTTAAGTCGAGAATAAGTATTTTAATGCAACATATTGCATACCCATGATCAATGCAATATCATAAATCGCTTTCGAAGAATTTTTTTGACACCCTGTATCTTGGACCGAAAGCATTTACGGACCTACATTTATATAACCTTTTTTCTTATATTAACCTCTAGAATAGCCCATTAAAATATATCCCTTTATTTCCGAAACACCTTGGATATCAAAAATATCTAAGACTGTTTGTTATTAACCCATGTATTTTATAAAGGCCTATAATAATGTAACAAGTTTTTTTAAACCGGGAACGACTTACCTTTCCATATTTTAAAATGTCTATAAGATAGTTCTGCACATTAGATCTGATTAGTATCGTTAATCTCTTATTTCAATACTCCATTTACACGATTCCTGTTGGGTTGCTGGAAGATTTTATTCGAAACCCGACCACTTTGACTGACATTGGCAGAAATAATTTTCTCCTTTACTATAAATTCCGGACGAAGATAATGTTAGGCAGGTTTATGGTCATTTAACGTTTTAAATTGTATTTCTATCTTGGTGAAATTTTTATCAAAATGTAGACTTGTGACTCGCGGAATGTTAGCTTGAATTTTAGTTTTCCAAAAATACTATTGTCTTGATCATTATACAAGCAGAAACCAATGTTACTTTTTTACTCTTAATTTATTGACGCCATGTGGGAATAGTGAGCGATAGAATTTAGCTTGATTATGTTTTGTTTTGAAGTGTGACCTTTTCTTAATACAATGTTTTTTGGTTCAAATCATTATCTGCTCTTTAAAAGAAGATACAAATGTTTAAAGAAAGTATTGCAGTTTTTCAATTCTGTTCACAATTCTGAACATTATTATTATTTTATCGAGTAGCATAAACATATATCCAAAAATTAATAGCCCGTATTGCATTGGAAGCATGCCACGTCACATGGCAGAAGTGAAAAGAACACGAGATGACAATACGCGCAATTAATTATTGGATGTTTGTTTATGCTACTTGATAAAATATTGTAATATTTTAAATTATGAATAAAATTGAAAAACTGCAATACTTTCTTTAAAAATTTGTATCTTCTTCGGTTCAAGAAAGTAAGGTTAAAAATTACTTTTGTTTCTGCCTGTGTAAAGGTGAAGCTATCAGTATTTTTCAAAACTAAAATTCGGGCACACAGCCCGAGACGCAAGTCTACAATATGCTAAAAATTCGGAAAGATCGGAAAACAATTTAAAAAGTTTCAGGACTATAAACATGACTAACATTATCTTTGCCCTGAATTTATTGTCGGGTAAAAGTAGCCCCGTTATTTAATTATTAATTTACTAACCAGATAACTTGAACGTGAATGAATCAGTTCTGCCTATGCCATTAAGGTCACAATCAAAGTTGTCTGGGTAGTTAAGAATCTTCCGGTAATCCAACGTTAGGGTACCAGAGACTGTGATTTCGGTGTTGAGTATCACGATAACAGTTCACCATGATTGTTTCAATCACACGCTTGAAACTTGTCATTAAAGTTCATCATGATCTGATGTGTTAATTCATGTTGAAAGTACCTACGGATCTCACAAACCAAAAAAAATCAGTCTGGATTATCCATAAGATAGTATGTCATGGCTATAGCTAGTGATGCCACTGAATCCGAATCCGGTATATCCGGCATTCTTTTGTAATATCCGGTTCGGCCGGAACTGAATTTAACAAATGGTTTGTAACAATTATGAACAGAACAAAAATGTTCTTCGTGTTTTTTCCACCAGTCAAATGGGTTTTGATATCTTTTTGTGGCGTTTTGTGGTAAATACGGGAACCAGCCAAAATTGATGGCGTTAGTTCCGGTAAGCAGCATTTTCCAAAAGTGGATCCGGTGGCATCGGTATTTATATTGATCAATCTAATTATGACTATAAATGTTCTAGTTATCGATAGTTTCATTTATAATTTATTCCCAGTTTAAATTCAATAATTAAGGAGGGTAAATGTGCAACAAATCCATAAATTAGACATTCCCGAATAACTGATTTTGATAGGTTTAAACAACCGTTAATAGTTCATGATTAATGACGATTGATGTAATTAATTGTAATAACTTATTTAATTAAAAAATTATCGAAAAGAAATACAGTCGATTGTAGACCAGTAACCATATACATACATCAGACGTGAGTCAAATCCGGTAGTTCTGATTTTTGACTGTTGTGTGTTGATGATGTTGTCAACATCATGTTGACCCAATAAATAATCCAAGTTTTCGACCTCGAGTGCCGAACCCAACGTTGTCAAATGTACAAAAATCCGCGAAATTTTCTATCTTTCTTCAGTTTTTGGAGCTTTTAAACCTAAAGGATTAGTTTTTCAATAATGACTATTCAGTACGTTTTCAAAGTAGAATAAATTTGCTACAATTCGAGACCACAAGTGTCTCTGTACACCAAATAATTTCCGAAACAGCTTTTCAAAATTTATCGCTTTTTTAAAATCAATCATTTGGAAAATAGGAATTAAAGGAAACGAAATAATTATCTAGGTAATATAAGTAATTTCTGCAATTGAACAACAAACAAACGAACATTAAACAAATGGTTATTTTAAAATTATTAATAAATAATAATAATGAACAGGATTCTGGTTAACAACTTGTATCATTTTTCCTCAATTATGTGCTTTTGACGTTTGTTTATATGGCTAAAAAATTAGTAGGCCTCCATTTAGTTTAATCGCTTTTTTCTGTGTACAAGAAGCTTTTGTTGAATTATCTAAACTATATATATCATTTAAGTTAAACAGGGAAATCTTTGGTTCACTAAAATCCCCACAAGAACAATAATTCCCCACAGTCGATAAAATTCCCCACGTTTTGTGGAATTACCCACAGATTGGCAACCCTGCATAACTCATTGGCCAGGTGGAAGGGAGAAATAGGGGACTGCACAACGTCACCAGCGGCCGATGTAGTGCAATATTTTAAATAATACAAAATATTTCCGTATTCGAAAAAATCGATAAATTGTGAAATGCTTTAGTTCGGAACTTATTGGGTCTACAGACACGCGTGTGGTCTCCAATTGTAGCAAATTTAGTCTACCTCAACGTACTGAGTAGTTATTATCGAAAAACAAATCCTTCATAGTTAAAATCGGCAAAAACTCAATAAAGGTCGGAAATTTCGCGTTTTTTGTAAATTTGACAACCTTGCGTTCGGTACTCGAGATCGAATACTTGGATTATTCATTGGGCCAACATCACAAACAGCTCAACCAAAAATCAGAACCAGATTTAATGCACGATACCCGCCTCTCTCAGGGACAATGTTTCTGGAGCATTAGTAGCAGCCTGTTACTCCAAATTATATGAAAATCGGCTGTTCTGGAATGCCTTATAGTGAAATACCCAAATACAATCATAATAGTCGATTATATGTAAAGGTTGTAAAAATGAGTTGTTACAACTTTCATATTTCATAATGGTTAAAGTTGGAGTATAATTAATCCAATATTATCAATTAGTTTAGATATTTTTTAAAGTAGGAAATTATGTAAACTATAATTTGCCTTTTAAAATTCCAACCTCGACTCTTTAAAAACCAAAACTTAATATTTAGTGCTTTCTCTCTATTTTTATTTCGCTTCCACCAAACACCATTTATACGTATGAATAATGTTTTTGATGTTCTTTTCTTCCCCTATAAGACTGCGTTTAGTTTCATTGCTAAGAAACTGTACTGAAAGTAATTCGATATTGCCCTAGAAAGCTTCAACAAATGTATAAAATGTATTATGTGTAATTGTGTATTGACTAATAAAATGTAATATCTGTACTTGGGATTTTTTGTTACACGCCAGCTATACAGGGTGGGGGCTTTAAATGGAACGCTGCTATAGTTGCTCAGGGAATAAGATTTCTCTAAACCCCACAAATAGTGGAGTCGTCCTGGCGAAATAAACGACCCGAAAATCCCTTGACGAAATCGAGTAATCTTTTTCCCAATCGATACAGTAGGATCCCCTCGACATTCTGAAATGATTTGTGCAGGGCGCCGCATGAGGGGGGAGGGGGGCACGCCCCGTAAATCTAACCTACAACGGGAAATTGAAAATAACTCTGCCGGTTTTGATGCTACAAAAAAAAATGTGAAAAGCAAAATTGAAGAGCTTGACATCTCAATGAGTTCGCAAATTAACACGATTTTTAACTGCAAAAACACTAAAATCTAATTACTTATATCTCGAGAAGGGACGGAGTCGGGGCATCATTTTTTCGCGAATTAACGGGTGATACCGAGTACTTTGATGGACCGGAGGCTGGGGTTGGTGGGGCAATTAGTAGGGGAGTAAGGAGGATTCGAAATTTTTTACATAAATGCTAATAAGTAGTTTATTAATCGAGCTACGGGGATCAGGCCGGATTCAATTTGTTCATTTTTTTATCATCTGCGAGGTGGGATTGGCGAAAAAATTTTGTTTTCCCAAATGCGCGCTGGGCGCGGCATACAAGAAATGGCCATCTCCGAAAATACTTTAGATATTATGATTAATTTTGGTATGTGTTAATAACATATAGAACCTCAAATTTTAGTTAGAAAAATTATTCAATTGTTCCACCAGTGGCGTCGCTCACTGGTGTATTTGAATGTCATTTGATATTTTTTACAAAAAAGATGGTACGCCACTGATATTTTTCCATGTGGATATTTTTTCTGATTGGCCTCTTCAATTCTCCATAAAAAGGGTCTCTTGAGTTTTTCTCGTCAGATTGTCTTGATTAAAACCACTAAATTCATATTGAAACTCATTATTATTAACATTGATAAAATAATTAATGATAAATTTAGGTTCATAAAAATTGTTGGAGTGGGCAATTCGATGCGAAGACGGGCGGAAACATGCCTTTTAATTTTTATTTTCGCAAATGAAATGAAAAAAATTATCATTAATTATTTTATTAATGTTAAAAATAATTAGTTTCAATATGAATTTAGTGGTTTTAATCAAGAACGGTGAGTCTGACGAGAAAAACTCAAGATACTGTTTTCATGGAGAATTGAACATGCCAATCATAAAAAATATCCACATGGTAAAATATCATTGGAGTACTATCTTTTTTGTAAAAAAATATCAAAGGACATGTTTGCAGCGACACTACTGGTGGAATAATTGAATAACTTTTCTAACTAAAATTTGAGGTTGTATATATATTAACACATACCAAAATTAAACATAATATCTAAAGTATTTTCGGATATAGCCGTTTCTTTTATGCCGCGCCCAGCGCGCATTTGGGAAAATAAAATTTTTTCGCCAATCCCACCTCGTAGCTGATAAAAAAATTAACAAATTGAATCCGGCCTGATCCCCGTAGCTCGATTAATAAACTACTTATTAGCATTTATGTAAAAAATTTCCCTCCCTCGTAATTGCCCCACCAACCTCAGTCTCCGGCCCATCAAAGTACTCGGTATCACCCGTTAATTCGCGAACTCATTGAGATATCGGGATCGGGTTTGTTCGAGCTTACGCGCTCTTGCAAGCTCTTCAATTTTCCTTTTCAAATTTTTTTTTGTAGCATCAAAACCGTGTAGCAATTTTCCGTTGTAGGTTAGATTTACGGGGCGTGCCCCCCTCTCCCCCCATGCGGCGCCCTGCACAAATCATTTCAGAATGTCGAGGGGCTCCTACTGTATCGATTGGGAAGAAAAAATTACTCGATTTCGTCAAGGGATTTTCGAATACCGGAACGCCTCCACTAAAATAAGTCCTCAAAGAGTCGCGATTTTGTCATGTAAAATAAAATTTTGACTCAAAGGCCCTAACTAACTTTTTGTTTTCAAATTGGAAGCCACCAACTTGTGGCACCTTTTTGGAAAACTTATTGAAAAAGGAGTTTGTCCATTTGTGTCTTATTTTTTTACATCTGTCAAACCATGTGTAAAATAAACATGGACCCTGTATTTCTATCTGCTTTGTATTGTTATTGCGAAAATACAAATAAGAGATGGGGATTATTCTATCTGTAGAATTCCCATCTCTTTTTATCTTCTGTGTGTTTCTGTTTTCATTGTGACAGTTGATCGGTTTGATATGTCTAGGTTCGGAAAAACAAACAATCGACGGACGTGACTCAAAAGTCTATATTCTTATCCAGTTTACAGCAGATTTGGCACTGTCTTACCATATTGAGTTAAGAATTATTATTTTTTCCACGAACAATATGTAAATTTAACACACAAACACTGAAAACAACCCAGAATTTTATTTAACATTAATGACAAATATAATAGTTGTTAAATCGGTAGTGTCAAACGTGAAATCAGGTATGAAAGACGCCCGTTCCAATAAGGGCTTTATAACGAGTACGTTTCGAACGCTCGACGTAATGTCTTTGTTAAATTAACAATAACTTTAAAACTGTAATGTCCCTGTTTTAGCGTAACAATTGTTGAAAATGTGCCCCATAAACCTGTTGCAACAAAATCAAATATGTACGCCAATTAATTGGCGTCGTTTCCTTGGTAATACAGTTAGTTTTGTTTCGTTTGACCAGCAGTTTAAAATTTTTAACGATTTTTAAAAAAAATTATTCGACTGAAACCCTACCAATTGATTTATTGATAATGTACTTACAAATACATATACACAAAAAATTTGAATTCCTAGAGTTCCTATTTATTAGAGCACCTTCCACTTCGGTGACATTTCGAGTTACATAGCTTTTTTTCTTTACGACACTTGCACTTATCATTGCCCCTTTTACAACCACATCGACTATAGCCTTGGCCCCCCCAGTCTTAGATGACATTTGTGCACATTCTCTTATTGTAATCTCTGACTGGAATTTCTTCGGCATAAATAAACTTTTCATTATATATTGTAAATTGGTTTCTAGCATAAAGCTGTTTTAAGATTCCATGTTTCGTGCTTAAATTATAAATATTGTTATCTGTTACTTCAAGAACTAATGCCAAAATATTTCTTCCATCGGTGCGACCCCTGTCGATATCTGGAACTCTTACTGTGTCACCCTTTTTAGCAACGGAGAATTTTGAATTAGAGGTTTGAAGCATTTTTTCAGCTGAAATCTCCCTAATTTGTAATCAAGCCACCGAGAATGAATGCTGATTGGCCAGCGAGAATCACACCATACGCACGCTGCCAAATTGCTGTTAATTAAATTAATTGATTCAGCCGATACTTAGTGGAAATCCATAACTAATATTATAATAAACAATAAAACTATGTTATATTTCTTTTCCACTATATTCTTAAAAATGACATGCTTCGCTATCGCGAAATGGAAAAGAAATGTAACATAGTTTTATTGTTTCTCATAATATTGCTGTTAATTCATCAAAGTGTCAAGAGAAATAATAGCAGTATTTATAATGACCAGCCAATGTAATAAATTATCATAGACAAGAACAATATTATTAAATTGCCCGATTTTATTGGGCACTTTTTAAACTGCCCGGGCATTATAAATAATAATAAATTATTTACATTGCCCATATATATTACGTAACAGTTCCACAAATAACATTAGCCGCGATACGCCAATACCGTGAATGTTTCCAATAGATTTTGCTCAAAGTTGGTTGTGTAGCATCGCGTCGCCTTGACAACGTAAATGTCAATTAATTTTAAACGTCCACACATCATTAATTTTTATGCTATTTTTGTCTATATTAGTAAAGTATGAGTGACTACGATATTAAAATTGAGGGACCGCCATCGGAAATTACAGCAAATAATTTATTGCTAGAAAAAATCCAGGGGAGATATGAAAAATAAGTGTATAAATAATGTCTTGATGATGTGAGTAAAGATTGTTCCACGAACAATGGACATAACTTAATGACTGCAGTAAAAGTACCTGGGGCGATCCCATTATTTATGACCGTTTGTTATTATTATGTGGAAAGGACCGGATTGTAATAATTATAATTAAAGATAGGCACATCAGGTAGGTTAGGTTGCTTAATTTATATTTAAATATCTTTTTGTGGTAAAATTTGTTAGTTTTTATTTCTTGCTGGAAGAGTTTAGTTGTATTACCGATATTATTTTACCAAACGTATAAAAAAACAGTATGTGGCGTCCATGGAAAAACATTGATGGTGCTTCTTCTAGTGTTGCAGTGAAGAAAATACATTTATCTCTCGATGCTAGGGAAATTGTAAAAAGAGTATATACTTCTTTACTCAACAGAGGACTTTATGCTAGTGCTGCTGCGACTGAAACGTCTGATTTGACTAAGATAACTCTGACTACAGTGAAAAGAATCGCGTCAAATCCCATTAAATCTAGAAAGAAGCGTAAAGATGCCGGTTTCACCAAATGTTTCGACGAAAGCGACAAGGACTTGATAAGGCGAAAAATCTACACCATGTACGAAGAGCAACGCGCGCAAATAATATAAAATTGGAGATTCAGAACTACATGGCGGCGAATGATATATATTTTAAAGAAAGTTATAAAAAAAGTGATTTTGTATAAAAAAAGTATATGTTTGTGACACATTGGCAGAAGAAATTGGACATACAGTGCTACGGCTCCCACCCTATTATTGCATTTTTAACCCCATAGAGCATATGTGGCACCAGTTAAAATCACTGGTTAGGTCTGAAAATATTTCTCCTACTTTAAGTTCTAGTGTTGTAGAATTAATACGAAAATGCTTTAATGATATTCCCCCAGGTAGTTGAAAAAATTCAGTCCGTCACGTAATAACTGTAGAAAATTCGTATATTAGTCTGGATCGTATAATTAATCCAATTATATTTAATTTTGATGAGGATAGCGAAACAGAACTATCTATAGAATGACATTATAAATGTAAATAAATATGACTAGTAATATTTAAAAAAAATGTTATTTCATTTGATTACATTAATATAATCATATCATTACTTGTTTTCCTTAGTCCGTCCCTTCATACTTCACTTGTTTATTGCCAAGCTCTTGTCGACACAATGGGACCGACCCAGGAAATCATTAAGTCGTATCCAAATTTCGTGAAACGTACTTTTTTTACCTATTCAGAAAATGATTTATTGGCATTTCGATAATTTAAAATAAATATGAACTCATAGAAAAAGTATAGTATACAACTCGAGTGGTAAGCCTAGATTACACACTCTTTCGAAATACCTACGTAAGTTTCGAAGTCGTGCGTAATAGGCTTATTACCACTCTTGATATGTAACATTACTATTACTCATATAAATAACAGCCATTTTTAGATTAGTTGATATGATACATTTTAGTCCATTTATGTATGAATATTATTTTCGACTTTATTTTACCCGCAATAAATAAAGATTCTTGAGTCACAAAATGACGAAGTTTTTGCCGGAGGCTCGAAATCAAGAAGAAAAGGAATCGATCAGAATTATTAATGTAATAATTATAAAATTTTTGTCTAATGGGAAAAATAATGCGGTATTTAATTTTAGTACCTACCGTAGTGACCGAATCTTTAACAACACTATTGGGTAGGTACCTACTTGGCCTTTGAACATACAGATATTATACGGTTTGTTGTTAGTTTATAATAATTACGTAAGAAATATGTCTAATGACAGGGTGTCCCGAAATTAAGGAACAATACTTAACCACCATATTCTCCGGCTAAAAATAATATATTTTTTTCATATGGGCATAAGTGCGGAAATGCTTGCTAGAGGGCTACGGCCTTTCGATTGAGGAACCCTGAAGACGTTTTCTTTTCAATTATTTTCATATTTGTTCATAATAAAATTTTTGAAGCTAGGTATGGTGTGTAAACTTTTGACGCTAAAACAGAACCAGAATCTCAAAATTTTAATCATGGGCGTCACATACCGGGGTGGTTAAGGGTAAAAGTAATTTTTTTAATTTCATACTATTTTACGTAAAATATGTGCCCTTAGTTCATCTTGATAGGACTTACAGTTTTTGAGTAAAATTGTTTTGAAAAAAATTACGTATCAGATATACAGGGTCCGCAAACGAAGCGTGGACCGAAGATTCAATCATTATCGAAGAACTTATCAACAATATTAAAACAGCATAAGATATTGGATTAAAAGCGGCATGTTCCAAAAATATTTTACATTATACAGGATTGCCCAAAAAAGTGTGACAGCATAAAGTTATATTTTTTTAAATCGGACACCCAGTATTTTATTGCATATTTAGGTTCGTATTACTATCGTTTATAAGTGCCTCAAATTTTATTTAATTTGGTTGTGTAGTTTCGGAGAAATAAATTAAAAACTAAAAAAAAAGTTTTGCAGTCCTGAATAAAAAAACCAAAAAAAACAATCCAGAACTATTTTTTTAACCTCGGCATTGAGTGAAGTTTATGACAAGAGGTCTAGAGACACTATGAATGTAATTGCGTTTATTTATTTTATACAGGGTGTTCATAATAAGCTTTCAAAAACCCCACATTTTAAAATAATGTTTTTCAAGTTTTTCAAATGGAACACCCTGTATATTATTTGGCTATTTCACGTAGAATTCATAGACAATTTTTTTTGTAATACAAGCATATAAGTTATATCCAGCCGTTTTCGAAATAATTATAAATATCATAAATTATGTTGTGTAAATAGTGTTTTTATTGGGAAATTTTGTTATAGGCGACTAGACTAATAATTGTAAACTAAAGTAAATGTTCAAAATAGCTTCCTTTTACTCTTAGAGTTTACCGTATTTTAGTTATTTCGATATAAATTTTAAAAGCCTACATTTTTGCTACTTTTATTTATTTTATTTTATTTTTTATTTTTAATCGAGTTGCCATGATTTTTTTTTGTTTAGATTGTCACTATGACAGCCAAACAAAATTATTTACATTTGTTCAGTCGTCGAAATTAAGTACTAACTTACACAAAATGTCGAATTTTACAACTTTAGAAATGGTACATATGATTTTTATACTGGGTGAATGTGCAAGAAATTGCCTCCTCGCGAGCCGAGTGTATGCTGAAAGATATCCAGATATTGCGAGAAAGCCAAGACCAGAAACCTTCGAGAAGTTGTTGCAAAGATTTGTAGCAACAGGAAGCGTTATAAACCCGTTATTAATGAAGGAAACGAATTAAGAGTTATGTTGGCAGTAGAGGAAAATCATTAAATTAAGTAAAAGGAAGCTATTTTGAACATTTATTTTTTTTTATTTTACAATAATTATTAGTCTAGTCGCCTATAACAAAATTTCCCAATAAAAACTATATTTAAACAAAATAATTTATGATATTTATAATTATTTCGAAAACGGCTGGATATAACTTATATGCTTGTATTACAAAAAAAAATTGTCTATGAATTCTACGTGAAATAGCCAAATAATATACAGGGTGTTCCATTTGAAAAACTTGAAAAAAATTATTTTAAAATGTGGGGTTTTTGAAAGCTTATTATGAACACCCTGTATAAAATAAATAAACGCAATTACATTCATAGTATCTCTAGACCTCTTGTCATACATTTCACTCAATGCCGAGTTTAAAAAAATAGTTCTGGATTGTCACACTTTTTTGGGCCACCCTGTATAATGTAAAATATTTTTAAAACATTCCGCTTTTAATCCAACATCTCAAGCTGTTTTAGTATTATTGATAAGTTCTTCGATAGCGATTTAATCTTCAGTCCACGCTTCGTTTGCGGACCCTGTATTCTCTCAAACCATTTTTGTTAAATAACGGTATTTTTGTTCCCTGTAAATAAAATGTTTTATTTCGTTTCCAATTATTATTTAGTTTCCTAAAATGGCAAGTTTACGTAATATTTCATATAAAATTAGTAACTTCGTTACAACTTTTGCATAATTCTATTAATTATCTCTTTTATGAACATAATTTTTGTCGTACGATTTTACTCAAAAACTCTACATCCTATCAAGATCAACTAAGACTATAACTAACCTTTTCCATGAAAGATAATTTGAAATTTCATAATTTTTAAAAAAGAAACGACTAATTGAAAAAATGGGATTATTTTAACCCTTAACCACCCCCAGGTCTGTTACGTCTATGGTTAAAATTTTGAAATTCAGAATCTGATTTAGCGTCAAAAGTTTATACACCATATCTAATATCAAAAATTTATTATGAACGATTTCGAAAATATTTAGAGAAAAATGTCTTCAGAATTCCTCATTCCGCACTTATGCCCGTATGAAAAAAAATCTATTATTTTCAACCGTAGAAAATAGTGGTAAAGTATTCCCCTTAAATTCGGGACACTCTGTAGGTATACTTAAAATATTATTTACTTTAATGAGAAAGCGAAATGTTATCTTTATTGATATGCCTAATTAAGATTCCATAACGCTCATTTTAAACTTTTTGATTTAAATGTAAACTGAACTAGTCTACCAGTGATTTTTATCCTAATTTAAAAATGGTTAAAGCTAAGAAATGGGTGTTGCGAACGATGTTCGATGGGTTCCCCAAAGATTCCGATATGGCGTTAGTAGAGGAGGATTTGCCACCTTTGAAAGACGGAGGTAAGTACCTTCAATTAAATGCAGTTCCATGTTCCATTAGTTTTATGTCCCGTTTCGTTTTAATATTTACGCAATCTGATCACTTACACTTTTTAGACCTTGACCTCTAATTTTAATTCTTATAGAATGACTGTGATATTCTAAAACACATAACTTATGAAATTTCGTTTTGTTTTGGCTTGTTTTCGATGCTTACTCGATTACATTAACCGGCCCCGATATCAGTTTTTTTTATTAACACAATGATAAACAGATTTGTACAGGCTGTCCCACTAAGGTCGGCGAGGTACGATATTATGGAAGCCAAAAACCTTACGTCTTGGGGACAAAATTTCATTGACTAAATCGACCAAGAAGAATTGATGGAAAATATTTTCACATTTCCAAAATGACTGCTAGGGGCGCAATCACTATTATACATGGTGTCCCAGAATATGTGGGCAATCTCCCGGGTTCAGATAGAACACTTAAAAATAACAGGAGAAGTTCCTATAAATTGTTCTTCCTGCGGCCTCCCGACAGAGATACGGGCCCATAACGGACGTCCTAGGAAATCGTTGTTTTTTAATAATTTTTTAGTATAATGGTTAGTAGATGAGTCTGCTTAAAATTATATTTTTTATAATATATAAAATTTTTGGATACTCTAAAACTCTAAACCTTAAGCTGAAAAAAGGTACTCTTGATCAATGTCGATAAAATGAACTGTTTTCGAAAACAAATATATTTTTGTTCAATATGATTTATATTCAGTATAAGTAAATTCCATTACTAAGTTAGTAACTAATAAGACAAAGGAGAAAACCGCAAGTTTCATAAACTGACACGGGCACAAATATTCTTATTTAAATCGGTACATGTGAAAAAAATCATAACAACAATGAGGGAATTTTATGAACATAAAACAACAACCAATGCAAAAAACTATATTGAACAAAAATATTTTTTTTTCCAACACAGTGCATTTTATCGACATTGATCAAGAGTACCTTTTTCAGCTTAAGGCTTAGAGTGTTCAAAAATATTATTGTCGTTCCTTCATCATACAGGGTGTAAAATAAAAAGCATTTTTGTGTTACGTCTAGTCCGTCCATGGCAAACTAAATAAGCCAAATGTATCTAAAAAATTATTAAATTACACCTAGTACTTAAAAAATTATTAAAAAAACAACTATTTCCAGGGACGTCCTTTATGGACCCGTATCTCCGTAGGGGAGGCCGTAGGAAGAAAAATTTATAGGAACTTCTCCTGTTATTTTTTAAGTGTTCTATCTGAACCCTGGAGATTGCCCACATATTCTGGGACACCCTGTATAACTAAAAATTCAAATTTTTTTCGAATTATCACCCTTAAAGTTTTCATTCAATATCGAATATAAGATCATTAATTTTTGTGAAAGTTTACCGTAAAACTTTTTTCGTATCGCCGATAGTAAGGGTGGGGGAAACGTGTAAAAACTATTTTTGAAATGACTGTATCTTCCACACCCTTTATCGAAATTTAATCAACTTAGACTCGTCTTAAAGATAACTTTGTTATTTTTTAAATAATAAACGAACATTTAAATACATAAATAATGTCTACCATTTAGCATAGTTGGAAACACTTTGTTTCCATGGATATCATGATAAGCAGATACATAACAATATTTTTTTTGAATAAAATGGTTATTTGAGAATAACTCGAGAAGGAATAAAGATATGGAATTACGGTTTGCGTCAAAATGTACCTATTTTTGTGCTCTTTAAGCACAGTAATAAAATAACATATTGTGCTATTTAATATAAAAAAACATAATCATGGGTAAACAGCATCCTTTAGAAGATGCAGTGTGAACCAACAATCACGACCATAGTTGGATAGTTACTGAGTAAAATTATCTTTAGAACGAGCCTAAGTTGATCAAATTTGGATAAAAGGTATGGAAGATAGAAGATACAGCAATTTTTTTAAAAAAAATTTCATGCTTCCCTCACATATCCCCGATTCGAAAAAAGTTTTAACAACGAACTTTCGCAAAAATGAATATTCTTTCTAAATTCGTTATTAAATGAAAACCTTAACAGTGATAATTCGAAGAAATTTGAATTTTTGGTTATATAATAGTAATTGCCCCGTAGCGGTTATTTTAGAAACGTGAAAATATTTTCCATCAATTTTTCTTGGTCGATTTAGTTAATGAAATTTTTTTCCCAAAGACATAAGGTTTATGACTTCCATAATATCTTACCTCGCCGACCATAATAGGACAAATAGTATAAAGTTAAAAAAAAACTATGTTGTAAATAGTGTCCAGCTTGTGTTAAGGAGGACTTAACGTTATTCTGTACCTTAAGATTACTTTGGAATAACGGCTCTTAGAATAGTAGGGATGGAGAACTGGGGCTCCAAAACATGATCCTTTCACATCAATTTCCTATGAAGAAGTTTCAACATATTTTCACTTTTTGTAGAATTTCTGGCTGAAGCAATTTACCTCAGTGTTGACCCATACCAAAGAAAATATGCTGCCAGGATACCCTTAAATTCTACCATGGTTGGGACTCAAGTGGCCTTGTAAGTATACTTAGTAGATACCTATATATGTATATGAATACCATCAATTATCATCAGTCTAGTCGCCGAGTAAATTATAAGTAAAATCATCCAGAATTTGGATATGTTTTTGTAGGGGTTTCAGCTGTTAAAAGCCGTATTAGAGTCGGCAATAAAAGTTTCCGGTGCAGTGGCAATTATAATTGCACGTATTCGTGCGTAGTAAACCGTTCTCGATCATGGAGCATTGTCCACAGTCAGAACAGCAGTTGGTACTGTCGAAATCCCTAGAATTAGAGATGGGCAAACCTGTTCGTTCTGATTACCAGTTAAAGCAGCTACTGCTACTTACAAATGGCAGTTCAAAAAAGTTGCTACGAATTAGCAGTACATATGCTTAATAAAGAATGTGAACTGTTAATTTAAGTACCAGTTAGTTTAAATAGCCATTAGCTGTTCATAGGTGATTCGATCACCGGCTATGGCAATGAAAATGGCGTGTGTCCCATTTCTGGCAATGTGAGACAGCTGATCGAGAACGGTGTACTGCGCATGAATCCGTGCAATTTTAATTGCCAGAAGACTAGAATTGCCGACTGTAATACGGATTCCAGTCTCGCATTGCGTCCGCAATGCGAGCAGTATTGAGCCAGCTGATCGAGAATGGTTTAGTGGGCATGAATACGTGCAATTATAATTGCCATTGCAGGCGCAAGAGACAAAAGTTGCCGACTCTAATACTGCGTTAAGAGAATTCCGACGTCACTTGCCTAATTTTAGGTTTCACCCTGTAACATACCCAGTCCACCTTAGTGGCAAAAAATGAGAACAAAATGTAAGTAAATAGACAAAATGTCACTAGTGCAATATTTATGCCCCTGATAGATACAGGGCTGTGAAAAGGTATTGACAGGGTATTCTTTATAAATTTGTTAGGGTAAATAAGGCAAATAACTGTTCCCGATCCTTTGTTTCTTCTGTATCATTTTATATGTCTTATTTTTTCTCTAAAGCTGTGTCCACACCAAAGAAACAGGAACATTTTGTTGTTGATTTCCGTAACCTGTTTATGAAAACGCATACCATTGAGAAGCCAAGAATGTTTCCCAACTGGCTATATTATTCCTTTGATAATAACGGCTAAATATTGAAACAAAGTACATGTGTTTTTGCACCCTTAAAACGAATAAAAAATATTAATTTATATTCATTTAATATTATTTATCGTATAATGTCTGACCCTTCCTAATATTTTATCGTATCGTCAAACCAATCTATATATAGGCGGCTCTCAACGTGGCGCGATCCGGCCGGCGCCGTCGGTCGTTAGATTGATAACGAGAAATGCAGTTTATCTTTATTATCAGGTGGCGGGGGATAGCGAGGATATGACGATTTTACATTGAAGAGTCGCACAATTTTGGAGTGCGACTTTGTCTGTTTGTTGGCGCATGTAGGTATGTAGTAATTCGAGCGTGGATGTTTCAATATTTTAATATAACATATTTATTAAGTTAAAATGAATAGTGACGGTGGACTATTTAAAATAAAAAGATTTTTGCGAAGTTCTATGAATGAAGGAAGGCTGCAAAATAAGAAAGGTTTTCTTAATGTGTCTAGCTGTCGGATCTTAACGTCGTCGCATGCAACCCTCGTAACAATATTTATACAGTCCACTACTAATACTACTAAAGCCATCTACGAGCTATCAAGAGAACCGAATGATGTCCAATACTACTACCGTTATCTACGAGTAATCAAGAAAACCGAATTATGTCTAATACCACGACGCCATCTACGGCTACGTCATTAGGCGCAACCGAGAGGCGAGAACAATAGTTAACTATTTTATGACGAGAACGAATCGAGCCACGAGACTGACAAGTTGACATTCTTCATATTTTCAGTGTTTTTTAGTTTAAATCCTTAAATAAAATGGTTTAAAATCATATCGAGTATCATTTATCGAAATACACAACATTTATCGACCCTACATAATAGTGCTTAAACGTAAAGTCTATTCTTCGGTTCTTAATTGTTGAAAATTAATCAATAACAGCCTCATTAAGTTTGGAATACCCTCTATAAACTTTCATTGCATTCATTCAAATAAAGTCCCTAGATTTACCCTTTGTGGTCTGCGTTAAATTAATTTCGGGTTTAGGTGTTCCCGCATTCTCCACTTCAATTTTTTGCTCCAAACTCAAAGAGCAAAAGTTATTTCTTAAATAGTCCACTGTCAACTATTCATTTTAACTTAATAAATATACGTATAATATTAAAATATTAAAACATACACGCTCGAATTTCTAACTAGATGCACGAACAGACAACAGCGCTGTGCACACAAAAACTGTGCGCCTTTTCCATGTTAAATCGCCATAGCCCCGCTATCCCCGCTGCCACCCGCCACCTGTTATTACAGAGAAACTGCACTACTTAATCGCACGTGCGAGCAAGTCTCGTCATAATCGTCATTTACCTCGACCGAGGCATGGTTGTCGGATCTATACATTTGGTTTGACGGGATGATAAAATATTAGGGAGGGTAGGACTTTTTAGTTTGACGGTACGATAACATATTAGGGAGGGTCGGACTTTATACGATAAATAATATTCAATGAATATAAATTAATATTTTTTATTCGTTTTGTTTTGAGGGTGCACGTGCGCATGTGCTCCTGTGGAAGAACCGCCACTGGTATAGAGGTATTCCAAACTTTAATGAGGCTGTTATTGATACATGTTTTACAATTAAGAACCGAAGAATGGACTTTACGTTTAAGCACTATACACTAAAAAATCTTTCTTATTTTCCAAGAATTGTATTTCCTTGTGTATTATGTTTTACCTAACTAATTTTCTTATTGCTTTTTTCTTTCTACGTTTAAAACGCCGAAGAATATAATTATTTGGTCATATCATAGGTCACGAGCCGCCATTGAATGTAAGATCATTAAAAGTAAATAAAAAGCAACCCTTTCTTTGTTGATTTCAGACAGTGTCAAAACTGATTGAATATTTGAAACATTATTTGTGTTGTACAGGAGTTTCGCACTCCGTAACTTTTCCATTCATGAGAAACATGCTTCGTGCAGCTTATATTACATAATATCCTGTTATTATTAATGATTTACGCGTTTTAGTCAAAATATAGACCATCTATTATAAGTAGGTAGTACCGGGTGGTCATATAAGCGAGGACGCCGGCCATATCTCGGTAACTATTAATCGTGAAGCCTTCAAAAAAGTTTTTTCATTGCTGGAATTTATTTGCAAGTTTGTAGGACGGCCACTAAGGAGCGTAACTTCTTAATAGTCGATTTCTCTACAATTTGCTTATACAGGGTGTTTCCTAACCTCTCTGAAAAAAATGAAGGAGGTGAATCCTCACCTTATTTTAAGACGAAAATGTGATATAAAAGTTTTACGCATATCGCTTCCTTTTCGAAATACAAGATGTTAAAAAAATTAGTGTTGGGAAAAACCGATGATTTTAATAATCGAGTACTTGATACTCGAGCGATTTTAATAATAGAGTGAATCGCTTGAAATTCCAATTCACCAAGCGATGACGTCACCGACTGCTTGACCGGCAGCCTAGCCGTTTACATGTGATCAGGTAGGGTATTTAACAGGCACGTAACTACGGGTGGGCACAGGTTCAGCTAAAGAATTGTGGTAGCCACCAAAAAAAATCCAGAAATTTATTTGTGAATAATGAATTTTTACCACGTGTCTCGATACCAAACAAAAAAACTGCAAAAAATCACCCAAATATGTATTTATTGTTCGGGTTTATTCTTGTGCTTTTTTAAAACAAAAATTATTACCGAGAGTTATTTGTCGTCACATCTTTTTCAATTTACGAGCATAAAATAAGTAGATATTTAAAATGGCTTGTCAAATTCTTCCACTCTAAATTATCAGGTGCGCACTATGTGCCCTTCAAAAATTTAGGCTTAGTTACGCGACTGGCAAAATAAGAAAATTGGTTATTATTTTTTTAAATTCATGTACTCATGTTTTCATAGTTAAAAGTTCCTGTTTAAATTTAAGAATGTTTACTTTTGGTTACCAAAAAGTTTGTCGGTACCTATGTTTTGTAACTATTTTGCTCGTTTTCTTATTTTACATTTTTAAGAAGTCCTTTGGAGTTTAATAATAAAAAGTTCCTGTTTAGATTTAAAAATGTTTACTATAAGATTACCAACGAATTTTTCTATATATTTTGTTAACCCTTTTGTTCGTTTTGTTATTACAATTTCTATTATTATGATATTTTTGAGAAGTTTTCTCGAGTTTATAGTAAATAAAAATTATATCCAAAAAATATTAAATTTTTTAATATATACAATCGGAGACCTAAACTACGCCGCTGGCTAGCCAGTTAAAACAAAACTTTACAAAACTCATGTCGCGATGACTCTGCTAAGGGACTTGGCATACTTTTTTTATATGCACCTTCTCGTTTATGTGCCTTTAAGAAAGACATATGTCGCTTACCTGCTCAGCGTCAAACTCAAACGTCGCCAATCGGATGGCGCGGCGCGTAGACCGAAGGTCGTGTATCAAGTGACAGGCGATATTTTTCGGTTTTTCGCCTGAATTTATAACCAGAGTATTTCCTATCGAGCGAAAAACTGTTCGAATATACGAGCAGTTTTTTAAACTCGATCACACTACAGCGGTACATTCCCGCCGGCGTCAAGCGAAGCTCGGGTATCGAGTGAAAGATAATAAGTGGCGAGCGACGGTTTTCGCCTGAATAGATAACTCGAGCAGTTTTTTTAATAATCGAGCGATGTCGGTTAATTCAATAATCGAGTGTTCAAGCGGTTTTTCGCTCGAGCGATCACAACACTAAAAAAAATATTGTATTTTTCATTTTATTAATTAATGCCAAACGATATTCTAATGATATTTGTTAAACATAAAGGATTTTTATGGCACTAATTTTAATATTTTCCGATAAGGCGTTCCTGAGATATTGAATTTTTTCCAAATCAATGTTACCACCACTTCATTTGAAGTATTAGAAAGAAAGTATATAAGCAAAGTTATTCATGATATATGAGAGATTTATTTGTAAGTATTTTCAACATACCTTATCTGAGCAAATTCTAGAGAAATCGACTGTTAACAAGTTACTATTAGTGTCATGCCATCTAGCGGCCGCCCTACAACTTGCAGACAATTTCCAGCAATTTCCTTTGACCATTTCCTATGGAAAAACGTTTTGAAAGCTGTACGATTAACGGTTACCGAGATATGGCCGGCGTCCTCGCTTATATGACCACCCGGTACATAGTTAACTATAAAACTACGAGACGGCCATCGGTTGTACAGGTGCGTACAAAAAAATTGTACAATTAATTCACAGCCACGGCGTTACTAGCCTCTCAAGAGATACCTACACATTTAATGAACTATATTTTTGGCCAATCAATTTTATTTATTTATTCTTAGGAAGATTAGCTCAAACTTAAATTAACAAGTAAAATATAAAGAAAATAATATGGTAAGTCTGCACGACCCTTGCTACCCAGATAAAAAATCGCAATGCCGAAAAACGTAGAGTTTAACAAAATGAACAGATTTATCTTCCAGTAGAATATATTATTAAATACTGAATGATTGATTATATTGTTGATTTGTTCTACCATAGAAAACGGATAAATTAGTTTTTAGAATACATTCTTTTTTGTTATGTCAATTATGTTTTTTGTAGAATAACGGAGAGCAAGAATAGTAACTTTCCAGTTGGTAAATATGTGAGTGCGCAATTTGGATGGAGGTCACGCACCATTTCAAATGGAGATCCTTCAGTAATGGGTTTCCCAGTTGCAATTTTACCAGATTTCGGGGACTTACCCTTGTCCTTAGCTCTGGGTGTAATTGGAATGCCTGGGTAAGTTGAGCTCGGATGATGGCCTATATAAGCCGAAATAAGAATCTACAT
Organism: Barypeithes pellucidus; assembly: GCA_963991005.1. Classification (NCBI taxonomy): domain Eukaryota; kingdom Metazoa; phylum Arthropoda; class Insecta; order Coleoptera; family Curculionidae; genus Barypeithes; species Barypeithes pellucidus. The sequence goes on from OZ022560.1 coordinate 54,099,646, forward strand.
ATATCTGGTGTTACTTGACGATATGTTATGAGTAGCTGTATCTTAGAACGGCGTTCTAAAATGAAAAGTTTAAAAATAATATAAAATATTGATAAAGTATTTTTGTGACAAAATGTCAAATATTTTAAAAAACCGTTAGCTACATAATATTTATTAGAATTAAGACCCCAACACAGACACAATAAACAGACCTTACAAACAGATTTCTATGATTTTTTACTTTACAGAAATACCGCTTATTTTGGATTTCTGGAATTGTGTGAACCCAAACAAGGAGAAACAGTAGTAGTCAGTGGTGCAGCTGGTGCGGTTGGTAGTCTTGTGGGACAAATGGCTAAAATCAAGGGTAAACTTCCTATTTTTCTTAATACTATATGGTTCTAAGCTTAACTGCTAATTCACTAATTATACAGATGTCATGCAATAGTGCATCAGGCTTCCATAGTTCCTATATCAATGAATTTAGGAATTTCATTCATATGCTGACTTATACAGTATCATATGGTGTATTTCAGGAAAATATTTTTCAATATACAGGGTGTTTGGTTCGTATTAGTATCCTCTATAATATCTAAAATGTTAATTTGCTTAGGTAGTTTAAGAGCAATAAATTAGAAACTAAAAAAAAGTTTTGGAGTCCTGAGAAGAAAAATTAAAAAAAAACATTCTAAAATTATTTTTTTTATCGCGGGATTGGGTGAACATTAGGGGTCTAGAGATAGGTATGTATTTTATACAGGGTTTCCATAATAAGATTCCCAAAATGACACTTACTTACTATATACTTACTTATGAAATATACATCCAATACCAATATTAATATTATTACAATAAATAATATTTAGGGTGTTGAATTTGAAAATCTTAAGAAAAATGATTTTGAAATTAGTTTTTTTTTGGAACTTTATTATGAACACCCTGTATAAAATACATAAACACTATTAGATTCATAGTATCTTTAGATCCCTTGTTATATAGCTCACCCAATCCAATTCAATGGTTAAAAAAATGATTTTAGAAGGTTTTTTGATTTGTCTTTCAGGACGCCAAAACTTTTTTTCTTAGTTTTTAGTTTATAACTCTTAAACTGCCAAAGCAAATTAAATAATTCAAAAATAAAAGTCTATACTTTTCAGGTGGTATTAATATCAAATATCAATGTATGGAAAAATTATTATTTTCCAGACCACCCGATGATCCTTATACAATAAGAGTTCGAAACCGGTCTGCAGGTGGTTACATCCTATCAATGGAAAAGGCTTCCTTTTCTTGGTAGTACCATTCAATCTGAAATAGTGTTTTAATGTGTTACTGTGTAGACAAAATACACCCTTATTGTATAAGGTATCATCGGGTGGTCTAGGAAATAATAATTTTTCCATACATTGTTATTTGAAATATTTACAAAATATGTAATAAAATACTGGGTGTCCCATTTAAAAAAAAATATTTGACTATGGTATTCCACTTTTTGGAACAAATATATTCTGAAATTCACCCTATGTTACAGTATACAACGGTATATGAATGAAATTTCTAACTTAATTTGTATAGGAGCTATGGAAGCCTGACGCACTATTGCAGGACCCTGTATTTTATCGTTTCTTTTATCGATTTAGATTGTAAAGTCATCGGCATAGCAGGTTCAGACGAAAAGGGTAAAATATTAACGAAGGAGCTGGGCTTTGACCATTTTATAAATTACAAGACTCAGGACATTGCGGCGGAATTAAAGAAGGTTGCACCTCAAGGCATAGACTGCTACTTTGACAATGTAAGTAAATGACAATAAAAAAATAACTTTTTATATCAAGAACTGTCAGCAGAAATAACAAAGTATATAGATGTTTATAACAATATCTGGACAATAAATGGAGGCATTTCGTTATTATATACAGAGTGTCCCACCGGCAACCAATTCGATCCATATACGGTAAACTGTACATAGGAAAATTTTAACAATTGGACAGTATGCTATAGTCATGGGTAACACCCTAAATTTTCTGGTATTGATACAATGATACTGACACCGTTTATTGTATCAATACACTGTATCAACACAGTATATCAGCACATCGCTCCAAATTGTGCAGTTTCGGTTTCACGGTCATAACGCCCTAAAATGACACTGACACTGCTTTTTACAAATGCGCCATATGACACAGTGTCTTATGGTATCAGTCGCAGTTTCGGTGTCACGTTTTCTGAAACAGAAACATGGCAGATGATATGAAGCACTTCGCACGGTAGTTTTCAGTGGTGGATTCAGTCAGATAAATAATAAATCCCTCGACCATGGCCCTCATAACAAATATAAAAATAATGGAATCTTAGCTCAACCATAGACAACCCACAATACGTGTGTATTATGTATCATGAGTTGAGTCTAAATATAAATATGGAAAAAGACAGCAGTGTTCCATGCGAAAGAATATTATCAAAGGCGGGACAGATAGCTAATGCAAACCGAGAGGATCTAAAAACAAATTAAACGTATCAAGTGATTCTTTTAAATTATAATTTAGACAATAATTAATCTGCCTTTTTCATGTTTGTTATATAGGGTGTTATGGAAGTGACGTATTATATTTAAATGGGTGACTCCTGGGATGTCCTAGAGAAGCGCTACATATTTTTTTTTTAATCGAGCGTTTAAAAAGTGGGGTAATTCACCCATAAACCCACAGGTCACACCGCGGCACAATCATATTACACTGCCCAGCTGTATAATAAACAGCTGTTCTGGCGCAATGTTGCCAAACTGTGGGAAAGTGTAAAACTTTAGATTCTTATAAAAATAAATATTTAGCTTACTTAGAAATTAAATCCAGGCCACCAACACGAGTAAGGAATCCAGGGCACAGAGACTTTCAGTTCTTTTTTCTATGAGGTTTGTTCGGGTTTGTTCACATCACGTGCCCTGATGATAGTGTTGGACTGCATAATAAGCTTATACCCACTAAACCCCATTCAGCATCTTCTTTCCAATCTCATAACCGGCATGTTGTCGAGAGAAAAAAAATGCATAGTGAATAGAACAAATTACACTAAATCACTTAAAGAAACACACAGACACCCACGAGTTTCAAATTAGTTTTTTTGAAGATATGCACCTATCAGATTACACAAAAGCACTAAACACTAAAGCATAATTACACTTTACAATAATAGAAATTCAGAAATAACAAAAACGCTAATTTCTAAAGGATTGGCCTAAACATAAAATTTATTAATCCTTTCCTCAAGAATGATGAAATAATTTGACAGACAGGACCTCCCTTTCATAGACGCTTCCAAGGGTATAATGCTTCGTGCATATTTGGAAAATAGCGCGGTTGCCATTTCCGAGACTATAATAAAATACAGGAAATAATATTACAGAAGGAAATTCCCCAATTTATGAATATAATCTTATAAAACATCGAAAGTGGCAACGCTGTATTTTTAGATATTAACCCAAGGTAGCACAATATCGATCCACCGAATAAACCCGAACGTGTCAAATACGTATGTAAAAATTATATTATTTTCCAGACCACCCGATGAAACCTTACACAATAAGGGCGTATTTTTATCTACACAGTAGCACTTTAAAATACTAATTCAGATTGAATGGTACGGTACTTAGATGTGTTCATGAGACGCATACAAATCTACGCGAAAATAATGTGAGTTTATGTGTTTTTGTAAGGTTATTTTGCCGATTTTTGTTCGGGTTAGTGTTTGTTTATAAATTAAGTTGGGTTTAAATAGTCCGAAAAGGTAAATAAAATTGCATTTTTTTTCTAAAGGGTGGCATTCATGAGACGCATGCAAATCTACGCGAAATCTAATGTGAGTTTATGTGTTTTTGTGTGGTTATTTTGCCGGTTTTTGTTCGGCTCCGTGGCGGTTCATTCGAGTCAGTTCAAGTTAATAAATCAGAGTTTGTTTCCCAGCGAACTGAACTGAACGTAAAGTTTATAATATTGTACCCTGAAAAATAAACAACTTCCAATCTGTCAAACGGTTATTGACTTTCTAAAGAGTGACAACACTGCTCAAAATTCACTGACGTTTTCCGCCATATGTTGTTTTGTTTATCTTTCTCCCAGTGTCACCACGTGCTTAATTTTGATTTGACGTCAGGTCATGTACAGGGCATATTAAATTAAAGCGCCATTTTTGGATATTTTTCTTCAATTTGTTTTCATCTCAGGAATTGCCGGTTTAAATATAATACCTACGTCATTTCCATAACACCCTATAATATGTTAAATTATACTCAAAGAAATTTATGTTCCTTAAGTTTATAAAAAACTTTATCAAAAATGTATTTCCAATTTTAGTACGACTCTGTAGTATAGGTATGTTTCGGTGAATCCTCAACCCTCTGTACAGTTAATTTTTATGCGATTCCCAACCCAATTTCAATAAGAGAACTGTGAACTGAATGCAATAAGTCTGGTTTTGATTTATAAAGATATATAAATACACTTAAATACAGAACACCGTTAACGTGATAAGGACAGAGCTTGATTGTTTGGTCCATTGCCAGTTGTTTTATGAATTATGATTATGAAATACCATGATATAATGTGTCATGAAAAGCCACCATGATACAATCACAATCGTATCATAAAACGTCGCAACACCCACCGAGAATGTGTCATAAGAGTGTCATTGTATCATATGAGACAGCAACGCTGTTTCAACACTTGTGACGAACAAACCCAAACAAACCGAGGCACATGTCAATACAATAGTGCCATTCAACACAGTGTTACCCACGGCTAATATGCTAATGTTGATGGGGGCAACTCGGCTAAATTATTTTCAATATGGTGGCCACCATATTTTTGTTATAGGTCGGAGGAGAAATAAGCAACATTGTGATGAGCCAGATGAACAATTATGGACGTATTTGTGCATGTGGCTCTATTTCTGGATATAACGAAAAGGCTCACAAAGGTACATATTTTTTTCTACTCCTATATTAGTAAGAACCTACTTACGCACTCTACGTTACTTAATGACTGTTACGTAATATATACAGGGTGTTATGGAAATGACGTATTATATTTAAACCGACAAATCCTGAGACGAAAATAAATTGAAAAAAAATAACCATAAATGGCGCTTTAAATTATTAAGCGAAATTATACACTTTATTCTGAAAATTTACATGGCCGCTACTGGCGACGGTCGCAATCAATAAAATGAAAGGTATGCAGTGTGAAAAGACCTCAGCGTATTTCGGCCGATGTTGTCATATCTACATGGCAAACTCTTTAAAAAAAAACTTTTTCATTCTATCGTTTATAAACATATATGATTCCAGAAAACCGACGGCGAAAAACGTTTTGCAAAACAATAATAGTAATAGGTATCACACACAAATTTCAAATTCGTCACAAGCAGAGGAAAGTAAAAGATCAAACGTCATTGAATTTTTGAATGCTTATCTTTCAAACTTTTTAAATAAAAATTCAATTTTATTTAAGACACATGCTCTCTTATCTTTACTTATTTAAAAACAATTTATTAGTTTCATAATTTCTATAAAAAAAACTAAGTTTTAGGAAAAAACTCTTGCCAAACTTAATGTAAAACTGAAATTGCATATAAATTACAAAAATTAATTACTTACTTGTATTTATCTTATAACTAAAGAACGGGGCATCAAGGTACATAAATCAGTTGTTTATTCTTTTTCATAAGAACACTTTATGGACGGGACACAGATTTTCACGGCAACACTGAACAACATATAGTGGAAGAGAACTAATAAGTTTTTTGTACAGACACTATCAGATTATTGGATTTTATTACACGCGGCGTCGTACGACTTGCGTTGTGAACGGCAGCAAAAGAATCTACCGGTCTTAAAATTATATATTACAACAGAATGAACCGAACAAACACCTGCAAAACCGATCGAATTGCTGGTGTATTGGTTAATTTTCAAAAACAAGCGTATAGTTGATAATGGCCCTTCGAAAACGACTCATCGGATTACAAAATAATTAACGCTGTTAGATAGAGCGGAAAAAGTGGCAATGCAAAAGTTCAATTTACTTTAGAATTCGATCACAAAAAAAAACAGGAAAACAATAAAACGATTTTTCAGAATTTCGGGTTTTCCGGTTATCTCCGGAACTAGTCGGAATTTTAAAACTCTCTAAGCGGCATATTAATAGGCACGTAAATGCGCAACTTTACCTCCATTTAACCGACTTCGTATCTCTTACGGTTTCCGAGATCCCTGTACTGGCTCTTCTTATCTTGGACACGTTGTATAACAAAGTGAGAACGGTTTATATTATTTATTTCTAAACAAAAATATCATTTATTTATTTTAGCAACTGTATGCCAGCCCTTGATGATAATGCGACAACTTAAAATGAGAGGGATCCAAGTTACAAGCTACGTAGGCAGATGGAGCGAGGGCTTCAACCAAAACCTGGAATGGGTCAAACAAGAAAAACTCAAGTATAAAGAAACCATAACTGAAGGATTTGAAAATATGTATACGGCTTTTAAGGACATGCTAAATGGGGGTAACATGGGAAAGGCCATTATTAAAGTCTAAATATAATTCCTTATTTTGTGTACTTTTTTAAATCTTACAGCAATTTTTGGCATCGGTTAATCTATCAAATTCTTAGATAATTGAACGCTGTTTTATTGTTATTAGATATTAGTTGATTACCAAAAATACATTTCTACTATTTCTTGTTTAAATTTTTCTCTTTAAGTATTGATTATTTTACATTTCAATGTCAAATTTAAATTATGTAACTGACATGTATATCTTACATGTTCTTTTACATCACAAACCCTCAACGTGGCGGATTTACGGGGAGGGGGGGTTTAGGGGCTATAGCTCCTCCCTGGCTAACATTTAAAATGGGTGAGATAAGGTTGAATGGCTTAGCAGTCGCTAATATACAGGGTGGCCCATCGAAAACAGTCGAGCAAGGTTTACGGCTGTGTACGTGAAAATTGAAAAAAACTTCGAACCCGTAAACGTGTGTGTTTTCAGGGGAACACGTTCCACTATTAAATTCATCCCTGTAACATCAACCCCCCTAGCGGGGGCGGCTACTGCCCTTGTTTTTTCAAATGGGAATGGGTATGTTGTGATACATATTTTTAAAGGGCATTAAATTATCTTTAAAATGGCGCCGCCGAGAAATTGCGTTTTAAAAATTGTAATTTTATTGAGTAATACTTACATGTTATCTTATTAAATGTTGAAAATGTCCGCCATTCACCTCCATATAATAGTACAACAACTGTTCAAAGTGTTCTCGGACATTGTGAAGAACATCTGGTGTAATTTTTTGACATTCATTAGTAATGCGCTTCCGTAAATCTTCTAAGGATTCGGGTTGGGTGGCATAAATTTTATTGAATGTCAACAAATTATACCAGATGTTCTTCACGATGTCCGAGAACACTTACTCAATAAAATTGTATTTTTTAAAACGCAATTTCTCGGCGGCGCGTAGCTCAAATTTACAAAACAAAGCGCCATCTAAAATAGGGAATTTAATGCCCTTTAAAAAGACCACAACATATCCATTCCCATTTGAAAAAAACAAGGGCAGTAGCCGCCCCCGCTATGGGGGTTGAGGTTACAGGGATGAAATTATTAGTGAAACGTGTCCCCCTGAATACACAAGTTTACGGGTCCGAGGTTTTTTTTTAATTTTCACGTACACAGCCGTAAACCTTGCTGGACTGTTTTCGATTGGCCACCTTGTATATTTGTCGCGAGTTTGTTCGTCCGTTTTGACGTCCATCAAATGTGAAATGGTTAATATTTTTTGCAAAATGAAGCTCGTCGTCTATAAACGTCAAACTGGGATTAGATATGTTTTATCCTTCTTCCATTTAATTGTTTTATTGTACGTAGGATGTAGGTATTGTATTTTAAGAGCTGCGTTTAATCACAGGTTGCCAAGCAGGCACTGTTTTATGCGAACGTTTAGCCAAATATACTTTTAGTTTTTCTCTAATCTAAGGCCGGTATTAGACTATCAAATATATTTGACAAATATCTTTTATAAAATATCTTGTAGCATTTCTTTGATAATATTTCTTTTATAAAAGTTTTTACTAGTATTACACTGTCAAAGAACTTTGTCAAGTTTTGAAGGAACCCATGCCACATGTTTACAATTAAAAATGAATTAAAAACCTGCATTCGCTTACACAACAACAAAAAAAAACCGGGCGACTTTTGGTAAGGCCCTGTGTCCACCACAATCTTCTTCGGAAGTTACAATCTGAAGATATTAGGAGTTATAAAAACTATTTAAGAATGGACGCGAATGAACATTTAAGTTTATTGTTTTAAAGATAGCACCATTAATATCCCGACAGAATACATTTCAGGAATTCAGCGCTGAGGAACGCGTTATTCGACCTTCGATTTCTAGCAACAACAGAGAGTAACGCTAGTATATCCTCCACCTTGCATCCACCTTTGAATGCCGTTATAACTTCGAAAATTTATATATATATATATAAACACTATATCTGGTCGTTTATTTCGGTTTTTATAATCCAGGTGTTGACAAGCGTTGACCCAGGGGGGGGGGGGGAGGGGTCGTGGGGGCCATGACCCCCTCGCCCAACCCATCAATTTAACATGAAAAATATCATATATTCCGGTTTGACAAACGCGGCAGGGTATTACTTTACGCAACTTTTCCTTTTTTTGACCAACCCCCCCCCCCCCCCCCCCCCCAACCGAATTCTGGATCCGCCCTTGGGTGTTGATAATTTTGTACTTTGATACTCCGAAATTAACAATTTTATTGTTGAAATGCACCAGACAAACTTCTTTTCCGCCATGGTATTTAAATAACAGTCGCAGTCAATGTCTAATATATGCCTTATTGTTAGAAAATAAGGTTACTATCGTTACTACCAATCAACTATAAAATCTTTTATCAAAGATAATCGTCTGTTATTTCTTTTATAAAATATATTTTATAAAATAAATATTTTATAAAAGAACTGATATTACACTGTCAAATATTTTATAAAATATCTTTTATAAAAGATCTTTGTCAAATATCTTTTATAGTCTAATACCGGCCTTATTTCTTTTATAAAATATCTTTTAGAAAATAAATATTTTATAAAAGAACTGATATTACACTGTCAAATATTTTATAAAATATCTTTTATAAAAGATCTTTGTCAAATATCTTTTATAGTCTAATACCGGCCTTAAACTGGATTCGTAAAGTTAAAGGATTGGAAAACGCTATGAGAAAATTGCGTTAAAAATATAATGTTATAAGAATAATAATAACAATTTCAAATATGAACAATTTTCAAATTTTTGTCACCGATGTTCCCGAAACTTGCTTGATACCCCAATCAACATATCAGACAATCTAAATATCAATAAATTAACTAAAAAAACTTTATTATTAGCGGGTAAAACTTTACGAAAAGAAATATTGATCAGCTGATGCCTCTCGTCTCTTCCTAACCTGCCAAAAAGCGGCATATTTTTATTATTAAATGATGCAACATAGACTTGGCCGCACTCTTCTTACATTTTAATTTCACACGCTGCGCGCCACGGAGACAAAACCAGGTGCAAAGCGCCAAGTCCGCGAATGCGCAGATTCAAAAACCCACCGTGGCACAAAGTTTATACCAATGGATTGCGTGGTTTACCTCAGTATAAGGCCATAACGGCGCACCGCCCATAGCCTGGTACATAGCAACGCCTAGTAATGGCCATAACGGCGCATCGACCCTCGCTCATTGCCTTGCCTGTCGATCAGTTTGTCTCACGGCATCGAGATATAAACATAGACTGTGCGTTGTCATCTTCTTTCGCTGAAGAAGATATTATTTTAGACGCTAATATAACCAAGTGGTAAAGATGGTTTCACGAAAAATGGATATAACTTAACGACTGCAGTAAAAGTACCTGGGGCCATCCCATTATTTATGACCGTTTGTTATTATTATGTGGAAAGGACCGGATTGTAATAATTATAATTAAATATAGGCACATCAGGTAGGTTAGGGTGCTTAGTTTATATTTAAATATCTTTTTGTGGTCAAATTTGTTAGTTTTTGAGGAATGGTTCAAGAATTGTCTTTTACCAAACATTCCTCAGAATAGCGCGATAGTAATGGACAATGCGAGCTATCACAGTCGCCAATTACATAAAGCTCCAAGCTCAAATAATACAAAATTGGAGATTCAGAACTACATGGCGGCGAATGATATATATTTTGAAGAAAGTTATAAAAAAAGTGATCTTTTACAAGTTTTAAAGACATTTTGTATAAAAAAAGTATATGTTTGTGACACATTGGCAGAAGAAATTGCACATACAGTGCTACGGCTCCCACCCTATTATTGCATTTTTAACCCCATAGAGCATATGTGGCACCAGTTAAAATCACTGGTTACGTCTGAAAATATTTCTCCGACTTTAAGTTCTAGTGTTGTAGAATTAATACGAAAATGCTTTAATGATATTCCCCCAGGTAGTTGGAAAAATTCAGTCCGTCACGTAATAACTGTAGAAAATTCGTATATTAGTCTGGATCGTATAATTAATCCAATTATAATTAATTTTGATGAGGATAGCGATAGCGAAACAGAACTATCTATATAATGACATTATAAATGTAAATAAATATGACTAGTAATATTTAAAAAAAATGTTATTTCATTTGATTACATTAATATAATCATATCATTACTTGTTTTCCTTAGTCCGTCCCTTCATACTTCACTTGTTTATTGCCAAGCTCTTGTCGACACAATGGGACCGACCCAGGAAATCATTAAGTCGTATCCAAATTTCGTGAAACGTACTGTACCTATATATTTAAACAGAAATCAAGATTACCAGTGCATCCTATTAACGCAAAGCGAAGATTCTATAGAGAATTTTATCACCTTTATAAAGATCTAAGGAAAGATCCCCAACGCTTTTGTGAATATATGAGAATGCAAATAAATACCTTTGATTATATCGTAAGCAACAGTGAAAGGAGAATAAATAAAAATTGGAAGAACTGCCATTCTCAACCTATATCAGTGGAAGAAAGAGTAATTCTCATATGTTCAAAAAAGAGTTGGAACTATTTTCTTAGATCATTATAAAGGTGATAAAATTCTGCATTGAATCCTTCGCTTTACGTTAATGGAATGAACTGGTAATTTTGATTCTTGTTTAAGCATATAAGTACCACTTTGTTGCGGTGTGCGGTGCTGTGGTACAAGGCTATGGGCGAGGGTCGGTGCGCCGTTATGGTCATCGACTCCGAAATCAGCTGCTTTTATTGGCGACTCTCGCGGAAAGATATTTTATATAACTGTCAATATTGGTTGGAGCGTACTGTGTAGTTTAATCATTTAATCAACAATATTGGTTGGTTTGGACGTAAGTAAAGGTATTAAGTGGATAGATGTAATTAAATATTTTAAGCAGGAGCAACGAAATTGTTTTGAAGCGAAGCTGTAAAAATTTCTGGAGGGGTGGAGACCCACAGTCACAAACCCCATGAGCCACCACTGGTATCAACACAATGTATTTATTTATTTATTTTCCACTTGATAAAGTATTGTTTGAGCACGCCTATGGTAACACGCTTTCAAGCATGGTTTCTATACATTTTTCTCCTCTCGCTCTTGATACGTAACGGTCAGAAACCACTGGGCAAACTCCCTTACATGTTAATTTAATGACAATAAAAAAGTTAATTGACTTATTATTTCACTTGTCATTGTAAACCCTCAACTGTTAATTGAGGATAGTTTTTAATTAAAATTCTTTAGTAAACACGGATGTAAGATTTTTTTACTTAAGTTATTGCCGGTTTAAATGATTTATTTTTTTCCAAAATTAACGATAAGCAATATTTGCACATCATCTTAATAATTTATTTTTGGTTTATCTGATTACTATATCATATTTACTAATGATAGTACCAATAATCAATAAAGAATACGTGTTGTTTTATCGAAGTTCAAGTAGGGATTTTAAACAATTATTATCATCTATAACACAGCCCAACAAAAAAAAAATGTCTCTTATGCCGAAGAAAGAACAACTGATTTTAGTTTTTTGGATGCTGTGATTCTAAAAACACTTAGCTTTTCTTCGTATCAGCTCTAATTCTTGAGATAGAGCATACTCATAATAAATTGTAATATTATAATATAATTTGACAATTATAATGGTCATAAATTTTATCAAAAATTTAACTAATGCATTTTTAATTATACCTATTTATTCATAAATCACTGGAAATACCTAATCTTATATTGGCAAAATGCCATATAATTATTACAGATAAGAAATAATTTTTCCTTGAATTTTTTTGCACCTGCAGATTTGTTAATTTCGTATTTGCAATTAGCACAAAATATACTTCTTCTTCTTCCAGTGCCTATCCGTTACCGAATGTTGGCAATCATTCTAGCAATGATAACTTTATTTGCCGCAGCTCTAAATAGTCCTGTGGTGGATGCCTCAAACCAGGTTCTCAAGTTCTTTAGCCAGGATATTCGTCTTCTGCCGATGCTTCTCTTACCCTGAACTTTCCCTTGCAGAATGCATTTCTGTAACTCATATTTGGTTTCGTTCCTCATGATATGACCTAGATATTCCAATTTTCTACGCTTTACTGTGAACATTATTTCTTTTTCTTTATTAAGTCTTTGGAGTACTTTGGTGTTTGATACTTTGTCCTTCCATGATATTTTGAGGATTCTTCTATATGTCCACAACTCGAATGCTTCTAGTCTCTTTGTTGTTGCCTCAGTCAAGGTCCAAGACTCTACTCCATATAACAAGATGGAAAATATGTAGCATCGGAGCAGTCTGAGTTTTAATTTTAAGTTCAAGTTCAAGTTAAGTTTTGAACAATTTGGACATTTGAATGAAAGCTGCTCTTGCTTTCTCAATTCTTGACTTTATTTCTTGGGAATGGTCCCACTGTTCATTTAGTACTGTGCCAAGATATGTGTAAGTTGACACTCGTTCTACCACTTTTTCGTTGATGGTAAACTGCATTCCTCCAATTCTTTCTTTGCTAATTATCATGACTTTTGTTTTACTGGTGTTTACTTCTAAGCCATATTTCTTACTACTTTCAACTACCCTGTTCATTAAAAGCTGTAGTCCCTCTGCCGTGTCGGCAAAAATAACGGTGTCATCAGCATATCTAAAATTGTTCATTCGTTCGCCATTTAATAGTACTCCTGCTTCCGTGTATTCTAGGGCTTCTTGGAAGATTGCCTCTGAGTACATATTGAATATAAGAGGTGACAGTATACATCCTTGCCGTACTCCTCGTAAAATTTTCACTTCGTCTGTTTTCTCATTGTTGATTCTAACAGAAGCTGACTGATTCCAGTATAAGTTCTTGATTATGCGTAAGTCTTTGCCATCGACTCCATTATCTTGCAGGACTTCCATCATTTTGTTGTGTTGAACTTTATCAAATGCCTTTTGATAATCAATGAAACAGGCATATACATTACAATTCATATCTCTGCAACGTTGGAAAAGCACCTGTACACTGAACAACGCATCTCTCGTTCCAAGACCCCTCATAAAACCAAACTGTGTTGGTGATACTTGTTCTTCACAGAGTTTGTACAGCCTCCGATGCATGATCTTTAAAAATATTTTCAACAAGTGACTCATGAGGCTTATTGTTCTGTAATCACTGCACCTTTTGGCTCCCTGCTTTTTTGGCAGAACTATAAACTCCGATCTCAACCATTCTTTGGGTATTTTTCCGCTGTTGTATATTTCATTGAAAATGACAGTCAATTCTTTCTTGAAATCCTCATCGAAGCATTTAATGATCTCTGACTGTACTTCATCTGGACCAGCAGCTTTTCCATCTTTGAGTGACAGTATTGCTGCCTCAACTTCATCTAAAAGGATGTCCGGTCCTGTTATGTCGTTCGGTATTTGTTGTTCTGCTCTTATGTCTGAGAACAGTTCTTTTACATAATTTGACCATGTTAATTTTATTAAAATATACATTAGAAATCAATAAAAGAGAATGAAATTGTCTACCGTAATTAAATTAATTCGTTAACTTGGCTTATGTCCTAGGGTATATAATCCCCATATGCGGAATACTGTCTGCATGGATTTGCATATTTGATAGGTTGAATCTTGCGTTTCATTGCAAGAGTGTGTTTTCTGAAAAATCTTATTTAAACATGGCTTGTACAAATAGGCGTAGTTGCGTAAACCATCCGGACGTTTTTTGATACACACTATCAGCCAAATGGATTGGTATTTCTAGGTGCGCATTTTTTTCAATAAAAATTTTTCATACAGTCTTGTCATGTAACAGTGGCCAATACCAACTTTCTTATTTCAAATGCAACACCTTGTAAATTTTTCAATTATTGGATCCCTCAGATAATTTTAGACATATTTCTATCTAGTATATCTATCTATATCTATTTCTATCTATATAGTTCTCAAGAGATGCGCCGATGAACTAACACCAGTATTTTGTAGACTTTTCAACTTATCCTACAAAAAAGGAATATTTCCATCTTGCTGGAAGACAGCGCGAAGCCAGCCTATTCCAAAGAAAGGTAATTAAAACCCGAACAAACCCTGCCTACCAACTATCGACCAGTCGCATTGCTTCCAGTTATATCAAAGGTAATGGAGAAAGCTATTAACCAACATCTTCTAAAGTACCTGGAAGGCTTCAACATTATCAGCGATCATCAATATGGTTCTCGGAAGTCCAGATCAACTGGAGATCTTTTAGCCTATGTCACCCATATTTGGAATAACGCAATCGAACATTATGGGGAGTCTCGGGCTATTGCACTGGATATTTCTAAAGCCTTTAATCGTGTTTGGCATGAGGGACTTCTAAGTAAACTGCGATCATATGGTATGCCCAGTCGATTCTGTGAATGGTTGTCTAGCTTCCTTAAGGACCGCTCTCTGCAAGTGGCGATTGACTGATTTCTCTCAGACACCTTCGCCATCAATGCTAGCGTTCCTCAAGGGTCCATATTGTCTCCCACTCTCTTCTTACTCTACATTAACGACCTTCTAGTGAAAACTAAAAATCCGATATTTAGTTCTGCTGACGATAGCACAGTTATCTCATCTCTCTCTTTGAATGCGCAAACATCGGCTGCTGACGCACATCTTCGCAGACAGCATGAAGTATCACGCCTCAACAAAGGCCTGGAAGAAATTTTGGCTTGGGGTGACAGTAAACAAGTCGAATTTAACGCTAAAAAACCCCAGACAGCAGTTTTTAATTTGCTTGGCGTCAATCTGGGAGGAAATATGTCTTGGCATAGCCACGTTGTGGCAATCGCCATTTCTTTTACAGATATTTTCATGGAAGGTGCTCGGCTGGCATTGCCCTCTTAATTCCGCCCAGAGCAACGCATATCAGAAATACACGACGAACCACTGCCGCCCATCCATATGTGGTTAAGCTTAATACTCCTCGAACTTCATTATTTAAGAATTCTTTGATCTGGAGGACTACATCCTTGTGGAACGACCTTCCCGAGGTCGTTTTTCCCAACGAATATAACCTCCAACGATCGCCTTTTGCGCACATGCACCACTTCCAGAGTGCCCTAAAGGATTTTTCCTAAAGTGCTTGTGTTTGATCATAAAAAAATATATATTTAGTGTACCTATCCTATCTATCTAACTCTTTCGGAAATATTAAGTGTTTTCAGATTTATTGCATTTGAGCGTTTCTTTTTACTGATATGAAATAAAAAAAGGTATAAATATTTATTATTTACTTATGTTTAAAACGCGTGACCTTAGCAAATTGTCTTTCTGCATGACAGTAGTTGTCAGTGAATTTCGTTAACTGCATATCAGAAAAATGGTTTATTTAACAAAAATGCACAAAATAACAATTCTACAGATGATTGGTTATGGAGATAAAACACACTAATGGAAGTTGCTCGCTGATTTCATGAAAAATTTCCAAATTTGCCCCCTATAACTCAAGGTAGAACTACTAAAATAGAACAGCAGTTTCGTCAGCTTGGACATGTAAAGCAGATTAAAAAAGTCATGATACAAAATTAGATATTATGCTTGAGTTTGAGGAAAACTACATACTTCTAGTCGAGAAGCAGCCCCAATATTCGATGTTAGCCATTCATCGATTATTCGAACATTACAAGAAAATAAAATGTATCCCTATAAAATGATACCTAGTCATGAGCTCATGGAAGACGATTTTGATAGGAGAGACGATTTTGATAGGAGATGATGGCAATGTTAGATAACAATGTGATCCAATTAGAACATGTTTTGTTTTCTGATGAATGCACCTTTACACTTCACGGTCATGCTAATCGTCAGAATTGCCGGTATTGTAAAAATCCTCACTGGATTAGAGAAGAACATACGAAATATCCTGAAAAGGTTCATGTTTGGGCAGGAATTATTAGAGATCATATCATAGGTCCCTATTTCATTAATGCTAATTTAAATGGCGATAATTATTTACCACTGTTCCAAAATAATGTCTTGTCAACTTTAACAAACTTATATTCTGATCCAGTATACCCACATTTTCCAGCTAATATGATATGGTTTCAGCAAGACGGAGCACCGCCCCATTACCAAATCAATGTCCGGCAGTATTCGACCGAGTATTTCCAAATCGGTAGATAGGGAGGCGTGGATCGATGGAATGGCCAGCACGATCCCCTGATCTGACGCTATTAGACTTCTTCTTATGGGGTTATGTAAAAATATTGTATACAAAACTAAACCCCTGGATTTAGGTGACTTAAGTAAACGAATAATCGGTCACGCCTGAGATGTTTAGAAACGTTAGAAGAAATTTCTATTTAAGATTAGAATGTTGCGAAGACGTTCGCGGCGAGCAGTTTCAACATCTCCTACATTAATGTATCAAGAAATAAACAGTATTACTTATTAGTTTTTGAGTGTGTTGTTAATTTTTCAATAAATCTGAAAACATTTAATACTTCCGAAACAGTTGAAGATAGGTATAGGATATTATACATTAAATATGTCTAAAATTTTCTGAGCGATCCAAAAATGGCATAATGTACAGGGTGTTGTATTTATAATAAGAAAGTTGGTATTGACCACTGTTACATGACAAACCCTGTTTGAAAAGTTTTTATTGAAAAAAATTCGCGACTAGAAATACCAATCGACGTGTCGCACACGCCATTATTTATTTATTATAGAATTTATTCCATTTTTCTGATACATGCTGTATGTGGCGAGTACATTTTAAAAGAAAGTAGAAGAGGGATTTGTGACTTTGTGAAAAAGCTTATTTGGTCTATTTCGGTGTTCACTTAGGAGACCAAGACCAAGATAAACTCTGGGCTTCGCTTGTTGTATGCAAATCCTGTGTCGAAAACCTGCGACAATGGACAAAAAGATAAAGAAAGTGCTTAAAGTTTGGTGTTCCAATGGTATGGAGGGAACAAAAAAGCCACTTTGACGATTGTTATTTTGTCTTGTGAAGATAAGCTGCATTAATCGTAACAATCGGCATAAGTGGAACTATCCTAACCTGGAGACAGCAAGAAGACCTGTTCGGCATTCTAAAGAAATACCAATTCCAGCATACAGCAGCCTGCCTACGTTACCAGAGCATGTCGAAATGTCATCTGACGAGCTGAAGCGTGACCGATTTGAAAAAGAGGACAGCGATTTTGCAGGAAATTTAACAAGTCCCAACCCCCCCAACAAGAACGCTTTATTCAGAAGGAGCTAAGTGACCTTGTCAGAGATTTAAACCTCCCACAAGAGTCCGAGGTACTTGCCTCCAGACTAAATGAAAAGAATCTTCTTTATTATAAAAGGAAGTTTTTGGCTGATGCAGATTAGCACATTTTTATTTATTAGTTTAGGTTAATTTAAATTAATAACTTAATATTGTTAATGTTATTGACAGATGATTTTTGTATTTGTTGTGGTATACAACATTTTTCTTCCATTCCTGAGTTGTTTTATTGGTGGTAGCAGCAGTGGCGGAACTTCAAAATTTGCCCCCCCCCCCCCGCAAAATTATTTCTTATTATATAAAATGATTTAAAAGTGGCCACATTATTCTTTTTTGAATAACTAAAATTACTTTTAAACCAAATTTCCAGGAAATCTTAACAAAAGTATAAGTTCTCGTAAAATTAATTTAAAAATACAAAATAAGATCGAATAATTAGAATATCATACAGGGCAGGTTAAAATTAGAAGTTACTTTAAACATGTCGCAAAAAAAGGTTTTTCTTTCCTCAAATAATTTAGACTCACAAGCCCCATAAATACCGATTTGACTAACACGACAGGGTATTACTTTTCGTAACTTTTCCTTGTATGACCTCCCCAAAACGAAGTTTGACCCCCAAACCGAAGTTCTGGATCCACCCTTGTGTTAAATCTTCTTATATTCTGACCAAAAAATATGTTAAGAGATTTTTTGATATTTCAATCGATTAACCATTTATAACTAATTTTCTGACCAAATGTTTCTAAGCAGTTAATAACTGAATATCACAATGTTTAGTCATCAGTTAGCCATGGAAACAATTATTGTAGAAAATGAAACATAAATGATATTTGAATAAAAGGAATGTATTTCAGCTTACTAATAATAATAATCTACAAAAAAAAATTATTTGAAAAATTGTTCAATGCATTTCTGTAAATGTATTTTCCCTAAATTGGACTATTGACCAACTTTTCAATTAATTTTGTTTGTAGATTAGTATACCTATTACTAGTAAGTTATTCTTTGATGTTAATAATTCTCAGTAAGAAATAATTCTTTGAAAATCGCCAAATAAGTATAAAAAATATTATTTATAAATAACAAGTGCTGTATTTAGACCAGTTTGCTGATGCTCCGGAGCACCTATTTCGTTGCTTTATATTTTAAATTTAATAAGTTTGCATTCAATTAAAAATACCTACGGTGTCATAAAAACTTTAAAACGTTATAGTTGTTAATTCCTTGTTACTATAAACATTATCCAGGACCTATTTTCCTGCTAGGCCCGGTGGGTCTGGGCCTGGGGCCCCACTTTCAGAGGAGCTCAGCACTTGGCTTGCGCGACACTAACTTATTCAACACAAACAAGACAAAAACTTAACTTATTTGCTTTTTTATTACAAAAAAAATGTAAAGGTTCTTAAAATCTAAGGCGAGCGACAGATGTGTAGGAACTCCTTTTCTTGATGATAGAATAAAATCATAATAAATTGTTGCGTAAGAAAAAGACACTTTTTGAAGTGGCGAAGGGCCTCGCATTCCGTAACGGAAGGCCACTTCGGGCCGAGGGCCCCCTGGACGCCTGGGCCCCCCTGCGTTGCATGGTCTTGCTGCATAGTAGTTCCGCGCCTGGGTAGCAGTAATACATATATAATTATGCGATATAAAATACCCTTAATATCGGAAACTATAGCTTATGGCCCTAGTTATTGAAAACGATCTGATGGAGCAAATTTGAGGTTATTTTCAGGTTTAGCAAACCCAAATTACCTAGAAACAGTAACAAAATTGCCAGCACCAAATTATGTGTTGACCAGTGTAATTAATTAAACTATGATAAAAAATTACAACGCCTTCCTTTTACCGTTGATCAAAGAATAGCGTAGTCTGCAAAGTCTATTAGTGCCCGCATTTAAAATATTTCAGAATGGTTAAAGCTAAGAAATTTATTTTGCTTAAAAGCAGTGACGGTTTTCCTAAACCTACGGATTTTAAACTGGTGGTCGAAGAGCTGCCGCCTTTAAAGGAGGGCGGTAAGTATAAGAATAACCTTTTTTCGTAAAATTGAAACTTTCCCATATGGCGCCAACTTAGAGACATACAAGTAAACACACTGTATATAAACCACGTGACTTAAGTATAGTATGAGCTTTATATTTAACTTCACACTTTACACAAACATGTAAAGGAATGCATGTTATATAAGTTCATTATCTGCTCCAAAGAAATTCTTAGCGGATTCCTCAACTATAAATGACCCAAGAGAGCTAGGGTTTTACTTTAAAAGCAACTACACTTGGTCAGTTGTGGACCCCTTGAATGCGGTTATTGATGGCCAAAGTTCTTAATAGGGGCAAAATTATATTAAGCTGGTGCGTCGTAAGTAACTTCATATACAGGGTGTTATGGAAATGACGTATTATATTTAAATTGGTGACTCCTGGGGTGTCCTAGAGAAGCGCTACATATTTTTTTTTTAAATCGACCGTTTTAAAAGTGGGGTAACAAACCCTCTTACTCACATGTGGCTCCGCGGTAATGAATCATAACACCCTGAGGCAGTATTGCTTATAAAAATAAATATTTAGCTTACTTAGAAATTAAATCCAGACCGCTGACACGAGTAAGGAATCCAGGGCACAAACACCTTCAGTTCTTTTTTCTATGGGAAGAGGTTTATGCTCATCACGTGCCCTGATGACAGTGTGGGACTGCATAATAAGCTTATACCCACTAAACCCCATTCGGCCTCTTATATCGAATCTCGGAACATAACCGGCATATCGTCAAGAGAAAAAAAACACAGTGAAACATAACAAATTACACTAAATCACTTAAAGTAACACACAGACACCCACGAGTTTCAAATTAGTTTTTTTGAAGATATGCACCTATTATCAGATTACACAAAAGCACTAAACACTAACGCATAATTACACTATCGTACACATAGAACAACAGCACACACAGAAGGTAGGATACAAATTATTTCGCAATAGAAATTCAGAAATAAGAAAAACGCTAATTTGTAATGGGCCTAAAACAATTTTTAATCCTTTAATGAAGAATGATGAAATAATTATGTTGACAAAAAAACAGGACCTCCCCTTCAGTCTTCACATAAACGAGTCCAACCAAGGGTCGAGTGCTTCGTACATATTCGGAAAAATAGCGCGGTTGCCATTTCCGAGACAATAATTATACAGGAAAGTAATATTACAGAAGGAAATTCCGCAATTTATGAATATAATCTTATAAAACATCGAAAGTGGCAACGCTGTATTTTTAGATATTTCCAAATAGCGCAATATCGATCGACCGAATAAACCCGAAACAGACTGAAACGTGTAGTTACTTTCAAAATTTTTTATCTCAAATACCAATGTATGAAAAAATTATATTATTTCCCAGACCACCGGATGAAACTTTATACAATAATGGCGTATTTTTGTCTACACAGTAGCACTTTAAAATACTAATTCAAATTGAATGGTACTTAGATGTATTCATGAGACGCATATAAATTTACGCGAAAACTAATGTGAATTTGTGCTTTTGTTTTTGTGTTTTGTGAGGTTATTGTGCCGGTTTTTGTTTGGATTACCTACTCGGTGTTTTTTGATAAATTAAGTTGGTTTAGTTTTAATAAGGCCGAAAAGGTAAATAAAATTACATTTTTTTTCTAAAGGGTAAAGTGGGTAAAGTGGCATTTAAGTTGTTCAGTTCCGACGGGTGTCGTTCGAATTGAACAAATGAGAACATACCTGATCATTTATAAACGCCGTGGCGTTTCAAGTTTATAAATCAGAGCTTGTTTCCCAGTGAACTGAACAACTGAACGTAAAAGTTTATAATAATGTACCCGGAAAAATAAACAACTTCGAAACTGTCAAACGGATATTGACTTTCTAACGAGTTTACCCAATGTGACATCACATCATCAAAATTCACTGACGTTTTCCGCCATATGTTATTTTGTTTATCTTTCTCCCAGTGTCACCACATGCTTAATTTTGGCTTGACGTCAGGTCATGTATAGGGCATTGTGGTGACCACGAAAAAGACTACACGAGATTTTATTCAAGTTAAAATAAATATGGATTAAATTTTAGAATAAAATTAAAATAAAATTTTATTAAATGTGAAATAAAATATTATCAGATTTGGAAACTTTTATGAATAATTAATGAAGTAAAATATTTAAAATAAAATTAAAAATAAATAAAAATTATTTAAATAAAATTCAAATTGTTTAAATATTTAAATAGATTAAAAATTTTATCAAAATTTAAATGAATAAGTCCAGAAATCGGGAAAAATCACAATAAAATTCCAGAAAAATTCGGAAAAATCGGGAAAAATCAAATTAACTCGGAAATAATTTATAGAAATTTTAGAAAAATTTTAAAATAAAAACTTGCGTTTAATTTCCAAAAGGAAAATAATCCAGAAATTGCACAACACGTCAATTTCCACTTTATCATGGCACTTGGCCGGATGAACGGATTAAACGCGATCGCGGACATAACATAACTGAATCGGAAAAATTGCGCAATGACCAACGAAGCCTACCCTCTCTCCCTAAAAGAAAGGTTTTTCACCCCATTTTAGAACACGTATACACGGAAGTAACCGGTTAAATCTGGACACGGTCGACCTAAAATCGCAGGTGCTCGATAGGGGGTCTGATGATGAAACCCTATGACTCATTGTCATCCAGGGAGGATGCGTGGGTCGGTTCCTAGAAATATAGGGGAAAATGAACACCTGTGACCTAAAAGAGGTAAAATTAAGCGACTTTCGCTCTTAAAGACCAATAAATAACCGAAAAATGACACTTTTTCCCGTAAATCAGATGAATCATAGGCAATAAAACTGTCGCAGGGGAAATTTGGGATCGAAAAGTGGGCTGACAATCGGGTATTTAAGAAGCTGGATCCGAGCCAGAAAGTTAGTCAACGATAAAGATCAAAGACGGAACCGGGATCTATGTTTAACGCGGAACGGAGTAAAGTGATAGTGAACAGTGTTTTAATTGGCATAAGAAAATAATGCCAGAAAGCTTATTGTGAATTAAGTGACGGAAAATTGTGATTTTGGATAAAAAGTATTTTAATTGGGAGTAAGTGTTTATGGCCAAAAAGATGGTTGAATCCGCTGTAAGAAAAGTTTTAAGAATAAGTTGACTCCGTAATAGTATAAGTATTGTGATGTCAAAAGGTATTAATGTTTTACCGAGATAGTTTGTCGAGAGTGAGATTATTGTGAAAATTAATAATGAAATAAAACAAGTGTATGTTAAAACTGAATAGTGTGTTTTTGATTGAAAGGAGATCAGGATTAAATAATCTCGAGTTGATAACAATTAAATAGGCAAGTCAAGTTATAATTCCATTTTTAAAGAATAAAATAAAGAAACGTAGTCAGGCTTGCTAACACAGGAATCTTCCGAATCCCGCAAAAGTTTTCTATTATAGCCAAGAAATTAGACCGCTCGGATTTCAACAACAACCTGCGATACCGCTTTCGGTGGGCTGGGTGCTATAGCATATTAAATTAAAGCGCCATTTTTGTATATTTTTCTTCAATTTGTTTTCATCTCAGGAATTGCCGGTTTAAATATAATACGTCATTTCCATATATTATGTCTTATAGAGTCATATTCCGTAAATTGTGTTGTTGCTTGAGTCGCGAGTGTTCGCATGCTGCAATAATATCGTATTAAGGATATACATAGGTTTACCTTTTTAATCTTATAATGCTAAATATTATTCAACTTTGTCGATAATTTAAACAAATATATCGATGGAAAATAAATATCGATGGATAGGCCTTTGCGGAAATAAAACTATTACACATCATGAATACCTTAAAATTCGTTCGAAAAAGATGTCAAGAGTGCATTGAAAACAACGAAGGAGCTTTCGAATATTTGCGATGATTCTCGTTATTTTTTACCTTAGTTTGAATCTTATATTTCGTTTCAAAGTAAATAAATCGCCTAGAAAACCAATATCATCCATGGTGTGTTATACAATATGTCCCCGTAAGTTCGCACCATATGGAAAACTTTTTTATTATTAATTTTACGAAAAAAAGTTACTCTTTATAAAAAGCTCTGCATGGTCTAAAACCTAAAATGCCACTATCAGATATTAAATTTTCCCAGGCATATACGGGGTTTGTCAAAAAATATGAATTTTGCCCAAGAGTAAACTACCTTTATTTTTGACAATATCGAAAATTGTTATTTAAAAAAGTTGATCAAAACTAAAAACCACGTTTAAATATACCATTACACCCATTTACGATGAAAAAATCATTTTTTTTGAAACGTATGTCTACAATAACAATGCAAATTTAACTGTAGTTGCATGTAATCTAGTATGCTCTGACATACAAATGAATTGTTGATAGCAATAAATGTTTGACAACGACCGTCAAAATGCGTTAAAATTTATTAAGTACATAAAAATGGTGTTATTAAGTTGTTAAGATAAAATTGAAATTGTTTTGATTGTGGGAGAAAACTATAAAACGCATAGAGAAGAGCAATAATTTTTAATGATAGACATCCCAATAAAAATATTAATCATTCAACTTCTTGAACAGTTGTTCAATGGCAAAGTTATGCACAGATTTTCCGATATTTTTTGGCCTGCCAGATCCCCCGACCTAACTCCACTAGATTACTTCTTATGGGGTTACTTAAAACAAAAAGTTTACCAGCAATGGCCTTTCCATGATGTTAATCATTTGGAGAGGATAATTACCCAATCATGCCGGGAAATTTCTTCAGCAATGATAAGGAAAGTATTAAGGAAATTTGCCACTAGAACGATGAAATGTATTGAACGAGAGGGCGGAGACGTTGAGGCATTGTGTTACAATTTATTATTTGTATGTGTTTTCTTATTTGCAATATAAAAATTACATAATAAAAAAATAACAAAACCTATTTTTTTCATCGTAAATGGGTGTAATGGTATATTTAAACGTGGTTTTTAGTTTTGATCAACTTTTTTAAATAACAATTTTCGATATTGTCAAAAATAAAGGTAGTTTACTCTTGGGCAAAATTCATATTTTTTGACAAACCCCGTATATGCCTGGGAAAATTTAATATCTGATAGTGGCATTTTAGGTTTTAGACCATGCAGAGCTTTTTATAAAGAGTAACTTTTTTTCGTAAAATTAATAATAAAAAAGTTTTCCATATGGTGCGATCTTACGGGGACATACTGTATATTTGAAAAGAGAATTTAAAATTCTATCTTTTTAGATTAAAATATACAGGGTGTTCCATTTTTAAAAATGAGGTTAACTAGGTAAAATAACTTTTTTACCTGACCCCGTGTGGCGACCACGAAAAATACTATACGCAATTTTATTAAAGTTAAAATAAATATGGAATAAATTTCAGAATAAATTTTTTTTTATTAAATATGAAATAAAAAATTAGCAGATTAAGAAAACTTGGAAACTTTTATAAAAAAATTTATGAAGTAAAATATTTAAAATAAAATTAAGAATAAATAAAAATTATTTAAATAAATTTCAAATTGTTTAAATATTTAAATAGATTAAAAATTTTTATTAAAATTTAAATTAATAAAATCGGAACTATTCGAAAATACCAGAAATCCGGAAAAATCTCAATAAAAATTCGGAAAAAAATCGGGAAAAATCAAAATAACGCGGAAATAATTTATAGAAATTTTAGAAAAAATTTTAAAATAAAAACTTACGTTTATTTTCCCAAAAGAAAATAATCCAGAAATTGCACAACACTTCAATTTCCACTTTATCATTGCACTTGGCCGGATGAATAGATTAAAGACGCGAACGCGGACACTACATAACTAAACCGGGAAGCGCGATGACCGATGAAACCTACCCCCTCTCCTTAAAAGAAAGGATTTTCACCCCATTTTAGAACACGTACACACGGAATTAACCGGTTGAATCTGGAAACGGTCGACCTAAAAACGCAGGTGTTCGATAGGGGGTCTGATGATGCAACCCTATGACTCATTGTCACCCATGAAAGACACGTGGGTTGGTTCCTAGAAATAAAGGGGGAAATGAACACCTGTGACCTAAAAAGGGTCAAATTAAGCGACTTTCGCTCTTAAAGACCAATAAATAACCGGAAAATGACACGTATTCCCGTAAATCAGATGAATCATAGGCAATAAAACTGTCACAGAGGGATCTTGGGATGGAAAAGTGGGCGGAAAACTGAGTATTTAAGCGCGGGAAATTTAACGCTAGGGTTAGTCAATTGGCGGAAGTGGAATCTATGTTTAACGCGGAACGGAGTATTCAAGTGATAAGTGAAAAAAAAAGTGTTTTAATTGGCATAAGAAAATATGCCAGAAAGCTTATTGTGAATTAAGTGACGGAAAAATTGTGATTTTTTGATAGAAAAGTATTTTGGAAGTAAGTGTTTGTGGCCAATAAGTTAGTAGAATCCGCTGTAAGAAAAGTTTTAAGAATAAGTTGACTCCGTAATAGTATTAATATTGTGATGTCAAAAGGTATTAATGTTTTACCGAGATAAATTGTCGAGAGTGTCGTCTCGTATCCGGTAATCGTAATTGAGATTGAGATTATTGTAAAAATTCGGATTTCAACAACAACCTGCATTACCGGACGTTGCAACTGGCAACAGGTGCACCGCTGATATCGTTTCCCTTTTAGAAAATACAGAGTGCGCCCAATAACAAGGGCTGGGCACGCTCAACGGGGGCTGGGTGCTATACCCGTGTACTTATTCTGAAAACGGCAGATCATTCAACAATCATTATAAAGAAACCTCTGTATAAAACATTTTTCTGTATCTCTTTTGACTAAGAAAATATAGGGTAATTTTGAAATTGTCAATTTTTTGTTTTTCCACCGTATCTCTTAAGCGAGCGAAAATTTTCAAATTTTGTTTCACCATTTTAAGTTTGATCCAAAAAGAGCACATAACACCTATATTACTTTTTTGATAGCACTAACAATTACGGAGATACTCTATAAAAGTGTCGAAAATGGGATACCCCGTACAATTATACACTTTACTAATTTGTATTTAGTGAATATATTTGTTTCAGAATTTTTGGCAGCAGCAGTCTACCTTAGTGTAGACCCCTATATGAGGCTATACATGCCAATAGTTCCACTGGAATCAACCATGATTGGAACACAAGTAGCACGGTAAGGATCAACTCTGGGTTAATTATATACAGGATGGTTGGTGGTTCATTGTCTATGGTAGGTTAGACGTAGATGGAAAGCGAATAATAGGATCGTTTCAAAAATTTGTAGTTGCATAGGAACGGACCTGCTGCATCGATCTGTTATTTAAGCGTTGCCGCTTCTACCGAAAAATTGTAGCAACATTGTTATTACAAACAGCGCGTATATTATTAAGTTTACAAAGTCACCTTTTAGTTTTCTTAATTATTATTATCAAATACAAGCGCTATAGGAAAATCCTTTAAGGCACTCTGGGAGTGGTGCATGTGCGCAAAAAGCGATTTACGTTGGTTTTGAATCGTTGGAGGTTATACATATTGGGAAACACGATCGCAGGCAGGTCGTTCCGTAAGGATAACGTCCTCCAGATGAAAGAATTCTTAAATAATGAAGTTCGAGGAGCACTAAGCTTAACCACATATGGATGGGCGGCAGTGGTTCGTCGTGTATTTCTGCTATTCACCGCTCTCTTATAATAGTTTCTTATAACTTTCATATACCTATCTCTTGCTGTTTCCGAGATAACAAAATTGTTTCTGTCTGATAGTGACTTAATTATTAGACACTTGTAAATTTGAGGTATGAATTCATGGGAAGTTAAAATTTCGGTAATGTTTTTTAATATATACCGGGTCAGCAAACGAAGCGGGGACGGAAGATTAAGTCGTTATCGAAGAACTTATCAACAATACTAAAACAGCTTGAGATATTGGATTAAAAGCGGCATGTTTAAAAAATATTTTACATTATACAAGGTCCCCCAAAAAAGTGTGACAGCATATAGTTATATTTTTTAAAATGGGACACCCAGTATTTTATTGCATACTTAGGTTCGTATTAGTATCGTTTATAAGTGCCTCAAGTTTTATTTAATTTGGTTCCGTAGTTTCGGAGAAATAAATTAAAAACTAAAAAACAAAGTTTTGGAGTCCTGAATAAAAAATAAAAAAAAACAATCCAGAACTATTTTTTTAACCTCGGCATTGGGCGAAATTTATGACAAGAGATCTTGAGATATTATGAATCTAATTGCGTTTATCTATTTTATACAGGGTGTTCATAATAAGCTTTCAAAAACGCCACATTTTAAAATAATTGTTCTCAAGTTTTTCAAACGGAACACCCTGTATATTATTTGGCTATTTGACGTAGAATTCATAGACAATTTTTTTTTCGTAATACAAGTATATAAGTTATATCCAGTCGTTTCCGAAATAATTGTAAATATCATAAATTATGTTGTTTAAATAGAGTTTTTATTGGGAAATGTTGTTATAGGCGACTAGACTAATAATTGTAAACTAAAGTAAATGTTCGAATATACGAGCAGTTTTTTAACTCGATCACACTACAGCGGTATATTTCCGCCGGCGTCAAGCGAAGCTCGGATATCGAGTGAAAGATAATAAGTGGCGAGCGACGGTTTTCGCCTGAATAGATAACTCGAGCGGTTTTTTTAATAATCGAGCGATTTCGAACACAAAAATAATGAATAATAGGTGTGATATATCATTGGATCCAGTATATAGAGTTTAGAGAGCATAAAAAATAACATGGCACTATTATTTAAAACTTCAAGTTGACGATGGTTGCGAAAAACGAAACGTCGGATTGGAATTTCAATTAAATTATCTTATAGAGGAGAAAAAGTGGCAATCTGAATGTAAAATTTATTTTGATATATCTCACGTAAAAACTCGGTTTTGCCAATACTTTCGGAAATATTCGGAATATTTTAAATTTGAAAATATAATCTTGCACAACTCAGTAATGCGCAACTTTTCTCCAATTTGATCATTTATCTATGTCCTATGGTTAACGATATTCCTGTAGATTGCATTCTTATCTGGGTCACCCTATAGACATAAAATGCAGCGGCTTTCTCTCAAAATTTTTTAAATAACAATATAGTATACTATACTTTTGAATAGTAAATCACTAGGGGGAGGCGCAAAATAGTGACTCGTCCGAGGGCGCCAGAAGAGCTTGACGCGGCCCTGGAGTCAGTATAACATAATAAATTAAATTTTTTTAGCATAACTGATAGCAGAAACCTTAATTTTCCAGTCGGTAAATATGTGGTAGGACCACTTGGTTGGAGGACACATACCATTAGTAATGGGCAATGCCTTGAATCACAGTTGCCTCTAACCGTTCTACCTGATTTTCGAGAGCTGCCACTGTCTTTGTTCCTTGGAGTATTAGGGCTGCCCGGGTAAGACTTCCATAATTAGAAGCATCACTCCGCTCCACTGAGCATATCTCAAACTTCATAGGTCCTAGCATATTCAGATTCAGATTATTTCGCCTGTCTAAGTTGGTGTGGAGCTTACGTCAGTAAACATATGATAGCTGTAACTTGTCATTTTCAATATTATTTGCTATTTTTGTGGTTCTAAAGTTATTTAAAACTGTCATAATTTCAATGACTTAAGTTCACCGACCTATATCTATGGATAACCAAACTCTAAAATCAAAAGTGGCAAACTTATAGCCTCGCACATGTGAACAAAGCTGATCGTCAGATGTCATACGCAATGACGACTGACTATTTACCTTAACCGACGAACAGGGCCGTACTTCGCCCTTAGTGAAAATGCTTACACGGCAATATTTTGGCATATCAAGACTATCTTTACTGGGCAATAAACAATCTATACTCTGGCATAAAAGAAGGTCTTGTCGCCATCACTGAAAAGCCACTTTTAGAATTAATTTCTATTGTCCACGTATCGATAGATTCTTAATATCGCTACAACCCTACGACTGATTTCGGTTCTTGACGGGAATGGTTGCCTATATGACGGCGACAATATTGCGCGCAAGACAAATGACGAGCAACCTTTAAAAATATGACCGGAGAACCGTGCTCACTAACTCATTTTTCACTTATAAAATTTAACTTTTTACTGTGCACCCCATAAGTTGTACGTATAATTCGACAAGCGAGTCTATAGCTACGCGGTATCGGTAAGGGGGAAGCAATATCTTTTAAAACATGGCCGAGTCATGAGCGTGCTATTATTCTCTTAATAATGTAATAATACAGGGTCCGCAAACGAAGCGTGGACGGAAGATTAAATCGTAATCGAAGAACTTATCAAGAATACTAAAACAGCTTGAGATATTGGATTAAAAGCGGCATGTTTTAAAAATATTTTACGTTATACAGGGTGGCCCAAAAAAGTGTGACAGCATAAAGTTATATTTTTTTTAATGGGACACCCAGTATTTTATTGCATATTTAGGTTCGCATTACTATCGTTTATAAGTGCCTCAAATTTTATTTATATTGGTTTTGTAGTTTCGGAGAAATAAATTAAAAACTAAAAAAAAAGTTTTGCAGTCCCGAATAAAAAATCAAAAAAAACATTCCAGAACTATTTTGTTAACCTCGGCATTAAGTGAAACTTATGACAAGAGGTCTAGAGATACTATAAATGTAATTGCGTTTATTTATTTTATACAGGGTGTTCATAATAAGCTCTCAAAAACCCCACATTTTAAAATAATTTTTCTCAAGTTTTTCAAATGGAACACCACCCTTTATATTATTTGGCTATTTGACGTAGAATTCATAGACATTTTTTTTTGTAATACAAGCATATAAGTTATATCCAGCCGTTTTCGAAATAATTGTAAATATCATAAATTATGTTGTTTAAATAGAGTTTTTATTGGGAAATTTTGTTATAGGCGACTAGACTAATTATTGTAAACTAAAGTAAATGTTCAAAATAGCTTCCTTTTACTCTTAGAGTTTACCGTATTTTAGTTATTTCGATATAAATTTTAAAAGCCTACATTTTTGTACTTTTATTTATTTAATTTTATTTTTTATTCTTAATCGAGTTGCCATGTTTATTGTTTAGATTGTCACTAAGACAGCCACTTGCACATTCACCCAGTATAAAAATCATATTTACCATTTCTAAAGTTGTAAAATTCGACATTTTGTGTGATTTAGTACTTAATTTCGACGACTGAACAAATGTAAATAATTTTATTTGGCTGTCATAGTGACAATCTAAACAAAAAAAAATCATGGCAACTCGATTAAGAATAAAAAATAAAATTAAATAAATAAAAGTACAAAAATGTAGGCTTTTAAAATTTATATCGAAATAACTAAAATACGGTAAACTCTAAGAGTAAAGGAAGCTATTTTGAACATTTACTTTAGTTTACCTTTTTTAGTCTAGTCGCCTATAACAAAATTTCCCAATAAAAACTCTATTTAAACAACATAATTTATGATATTTATAATTATTTCGAAAACGGCTGGATATAACTTATATGCTTGTATTACAAAAAAAATTTGTCTATGAATTCTACGTCAAATAGTCAAATAATATACAGGGTTTTCTATTTGAAAAACTTGAGAAAAATTATTTTAAAATGTGGGGTTTTTGAAAGCTTATTATGAACACCCTGTATAAAATAAATAAACGCAATTACATTTATAGTATCTCTAGACCTCTTGTCATCAATTTCACTCAATGCCGAGGTTAAAAAAATAGTTCTGGATTGTTTTTTTTTGATTTTTTTATTCAGGACTGCCAAACTTTTTTTTTTGTTTTTAAATTATTGTTCCGAAACTACAAAACCAAATTAAATAAAATTTGAGGCACTTATAAACGATAGTAATGCGAACCTAAATATGCAATAAAATACTGGGTGTCCCATTTAACTCAAGCTGTTTTAGTATTGTTGACAAGTTCTTCGATAACGATTAAATCTTCCGTCCACGCTTCGTTTGCAGACCCTATATATTTTTTCATGGCATGAAGATATTTGTATCACCAGTGCAATATTATTATAGTAGGCCTTTCCATTAATAGTTTTCGTTTATTTTGGCATTTTTGCCAAAAAAAATCCATTTGATTTCAACATGCACTTCAAAGTTTCACTGGAAAATGGAGAGTTCATGTCACTTCTCAGCTGTTGTAGCAACTTTTTTAAGGTTGGAACCACTTTTAGTTCCAAATAAAACTTTTGTATTGTTCTCCTAACAATGTCAAAGTCGAAACCTTCGATTTTTCCGACAGCAGACGCATGTTACATCCTTTGTCTGGGATATAACCAATCAAATTAGCTCTAGCCACCGGTTACCAATGGTTATCGTTGATATTGCACCATGTTGCCCTATTTTTAGATTAGAAGTACTTTAATAAAAAAATATTTTATTTTGCATTTAAATATTAAAATAAATAGTATGAAAAGAAAGTTTTAAGAACATTGAAACTATAATAGAATATTAGTTTCTTATATACTTATGACAATTTACTTTAAATGGGTAAATTTAATTTTAAGGTTTACTTGGTAACATGTTATTAAATTAAAATTTAATATATGTGACAACATTGTTAACCCAAGAAATTTTCATGCCCTCATTCCTTTTGTAGCTACAGATAAAGTTGTCGACCTGTATCCATAGTTATAAGTCGGTGCTTACGCCCCACCCACGGAAACTCTGGTAATGTAATTGAATAAGGAACCTATTACACTGCAATCATATAGTGATAGCAGTCCTAGTGTAATATATTGTTAATTTATTATTATTACAGAAATACTGCATATTTTGGATTTCTCGAATTATGCCATCCCAAGTCGAGAGAGACGGTTGTAGTCAGTGGCGCTGCAGGGGCTGTAGGTAGTCAGGTTGGGCAGATAGCAAAAATAAAGGGTAAGTTTACATAATTTCTAGTTTTAAATATAGGAGGATAATACAGGGTGTTATGGAAATGACGTATTATATTTAAATGGGTGACTCCTGGGGTGTCCTAGAGAAGCGCTACATATTTTTTTTTAAATCGAACGTTTAAGAAGTGGGGTAATTCACCCCAAAACCCACCCGGTTACTCCTCGGCACATTCATATATGATCATATTGCATTGCCAAGATGTGTAATCAACAGATGTTGAGGACCAATGTTGCCATAAATAGTCTCGTCTAACTAGCGCGGTTGCCATTTCCGAGACTATCATTCTACAGAAAAGTATTACAGAAGGAAATTCTGCATTTTATGAATATAACCTTATAAAACATCGAAAGTGGCAACGCTGTATTTTTAAGTATTAACCCAAGCCGCTACAGTCGCGTAAAGAATATGCAACCCGATTGTCCAAGATCGGCTGTTTAAAGAAGCCGGCCGGTTTCCTACTGTTTTTTCAAGTTGAATTGTGAAAAAGTTTGAAAAAGAAGTGATAACGCGCGTCAAAGACGTATTGTTGTCAAAAACTGAACACATTCGTTTAGAATTCTGTGTTGCAATATTACAACATCGCTATAATGCGCTAACCTTTTTTGAACCTCGAGACTGCTTCAGTAAAATATTGATTGCGAAGGGCCTCTGGAGCGGCCACGTAAATTTTGAGATTTCATTCAATTTATTTTCATCTCGGGATTTGCCGGTTTAAATATAATACGTCATTTCCATAACACCCTGTATATAAAAAAATATAATGTGTGATATTACAATAATTGGTTTTGTTGCAAAACATACATTTTGTGCTGTATTTTTTTATAGAAATTTTTAAATAATACTCTTACAAAGTAAGAGAGCATGTATCTTGTACTTTGAGTTTGAAAAACTGACAATGCTGGTCAAAAGCGTCTTGTTGGCAAAAACCGACTACTTGCGTTTACAATATGGCAACAACGCCTAACATGCGATAACGTCTTGTTAGACTTGACCTACGTAAATAAATTATTGATTGTGTACCTCGCCAGTTACGGCCACGTGAATTTTCAAATTTCACATAATAATATAGTGTATATCTCGCTTATTAATTCCAAGCGCCATTTATGATTATTTTTTTCAATTTGGTTTCATCTCAGGATTTGCGGGTTGAAATATAATAAGTTATTTCCATAACACCTTGTATGTATTAGGCATTGACCCTGCTCGATTCCTGATACACTTTTGTTTCATTTATACCAGGTTTATGAAATTTAAAATATTATAATTTTTGCATTACAATTGTTTAACTATAGGTGAATATATTTTATGAAGAGCTTATTCTCTCCTATTAATGAATTCAGGCGTATTTTCAGCAAGCAGGGTGGTAAACATAACAAAATTCTTAAAATAGATTACCCAATATAGCTAACAGTTATTTTTTTAATTTTGGTCAGGTTGCCAAGTTGTCGGTATAACTGGTTCGGATAAAAAGGGAAAATGGTTGACGAAAGAACTGGGTTTCGATTATTTCATAAACTATAAAACCCAAGATATCGAAAAAGAGTTAAAAACTGCTGCCCCACAGGGAGTGGATTGTTATTTTGATAATGTAAGTACAAATGTATGATGAAGAAATTTAAATATTTTGGAACCTCTATCAATCAGGTGGTTGTATGAGCACTATGTTGGATACCGCCACCCGATATTTATTTATTTGTTATAATAATTTTATCAACCAAATAAAGGTATTTTTGATTTGATTTGAATTAGTATGTTTTTTTTTTTTTTTTTTTTTTTTTTTTTGAAGTAGTCCATCTCGAAGTGGAGTGAAGTTGTAAAGAGGTAAAGAAACTCACAGTCTGCTCCACTAGTTGAATAATCGTTAATAAAAAACATACATGTTTCGAGGGCTTAAACCTTCATCCTCAGTGAAAAATACAACATCAGAAGAAACTTATGACATTGTTAAACTGTAAAGAAGAAAAAAGAATGTTTAAATAAGTTGAGTTTAAGCAAAAATAGTTGAAAGAAATGAAATTGATGAATAAAGTAGTATAATTAAAGGAGAGTAAAAAGTATGAAAACTCATTCTTACCTAACAAAGCAGGAAAAGAAAAACTTTTATGTGATTATGCAAAAATAATAAAGAATAAAAATAAAAAAACTAAAGTTTTCTTCTTAAACCGAATCAATAGAATGCATGATTAAAATTTTAATTTAATTTTGAATTTTATATAAAATTTATTCATTTGGAAAATGAACACGAGGTATAATGATGAAAGAAAAAAATTTTAAACAATTTTTCGTAGGTTAAAGTGTCAGAAAAAGAAAACAATGTCACAAGCTAACAGGTTCAGGTAAAAGTAACAAAAATGCAACAAAGAGGGAATAAAGTGAAATGTTAGTAACAAGGAAGAGGTATACTGGAGCAGGAACTGATCATAAAGGTTATAGTAAGTGAATAAGCAAAAATCCGAACGTGCTGCCTTGGAGTGTCATATGTCGTAAAAATAAAAATATAGGTTTTTCAAAACAGGGATTTAAATAAAAAAAGAACAGTTGAGAGGAAAGTTTGGCCCTCAACCGATAGGTGGCGATACGAACTGGAGCTGTCTTATTTGAAAAGTGACGACAGATAAAAAAATTTTAAATTTTTAAAAGGGGGGTGAAAAAATGTTGTAATATAACGTTAGCAAAATAGGTTAAGTGAAAATAGGAAAGAAAACAAAAAATATAAAAAAGTTAAGTAATCATTTGGTCAAGAAATTTAAAGAATTGAAGAAATTTAAACAAGAAAAATTAATTTGGTCATTAATACAATTCAAATTTGGGTCTTTTAAAGCCTTGTGTATTTCAACGATCTCAAGTAAGGTAAGGGTGATGCCCTTGTCACAAACATGCAAAACCTTAGTACTCAAGATCAAAAGAATGTTTGCAGTTGACATAATTAGCAAAGGTTGAATTGGAAACAAAGTCGACCTTGTCAAATATGTAGTATGTATTTTGTATTGTATGCAGTGGCGGTTCTTCCACAATAGCACATGCGCACGTGTACCCCCAAAACGAATAAAAAAATATTAATTTATATTCATTGGATATTATTTATCGTATAAAGTCAGACCCTCCCTAATATTTTATCGTACCGTCAAACCAAACTGTATATTATAGTCTCTCGATCCGGCAACCGTGCCTCGGTCGAGGTTAATGACGACTAGGACGAGACTTGCTCGCATATGCGATTAAGTAGGCGGGGCATAATGCAGTTTCTCTGTAGTAACAGGTGGCGGGGGGACAGCGGGGTATAGCGGCGCACAATTTTAGTGTGCCCCGCGCTGTTGTTTGTTCGTGCATCTAGTTAGAAATTCGAGCGTGTATGTTTTAATATTTTAATATTATATATTTATTAAGTTAAAATGAATAGTTTGACGGTGGACTATTTAAAAAATAACTTTAGCTCTTTGAGTTTGGAGCAAAAAATTGAAGTGAAGAATGAGGGAAGACCTAAGCCCGAAATTAATTTAACGCAGACCACAAAGTTTAAATCTAGGGATTTTATTAGAAACTTTGAAAATAAAATATATGAAAAATTTTTTATAGAGGGTATTCCAAACTTTAGTGAGGCTGTTATTGATCAATTTTCTACAATTAAGAACCGAAGAATGAACTTTAGGTTTAAGCACTATACACACTAAGAAAACCTTTCTTATTTTCCTAAAGTTGTATTTTCTGGTGTAAAATTAAAAAATAAATAAAAAATAGTTTTACAAATATGATGGTATATGTTTGAATTTTTGCAAAGCGTGCTCCTGTTTAGATAAGTTCCTGATCATGTTTATTTAGGTATAAACTAGAACATTACAGTAGTGTTAATTAAGGGAAAAATACTACACGAAGTCAGAGTACAGATACTCATTTCAGTCTAAAAAAGTTTAGGAGTAGCTTGTATTAGCTGTTATCCACGAATTTGTGCATTTTTATATCGGAGATACATTGATACATTGTTTGTTATCCGAAGCTATATACAACATTTTTTTATTAACCATTTATAAACCATTAAGGAAAAATATATTCTGATGTGTTTCGTTTACACCTTAGGTAGATTAAAAATATGACTAATTTTCTTAGTATTTTAACATTCTATAAGTAACATTCCAAAACTTGAAGCCAATATAAGACAGAACTGTTATAAATAATAGGAAAATGGTTATAGTGACTGATTAAAATATCTCAGTTCGAAATATTGGCGTTATATGATTCAGAAGAGTAAAATTAGCCAGCGTTAAATTATTAAAAAATCGATAGATAGACCAAGATCTTTGTGACGATGATCTTTTGCGCGGACATTTATAATTCCTCTAATTATATACTATAAGAAACCTATTAAAAAATTAACAGATGTTTTAGAGATTATTTATTTTTAAATTCCGATTTACTGAAAGTTGCCTGTAAATTTTTTTTTACCCAGTAACGTTTAACAATCATATAAAAAATACGTAGGAATTCAAGGAGAATCCGCGCAGGAGACAGGTCCCTCTATTTAATTTTTAACGTCATTATTATTGATCTTTTGTTTATGAAATGAAGCAATTGGAAGTAACGACGATCCGTACAAAGTAATGATTGTGTAAGATCTGCTGTCGGGTTTGTTCGGATTTTCGAACTTTTATGATTTGTCTGATGGTACTAACCCCAACCTGTTTGTTCCGAAAAGTCATGTTTTTACATTTTTTTGCAGGTAGGGGGAGAAATCAGTCACGCCGTAATTAAACAAATGAATTTGTTTGGACGTATTACTGTATGCGGGGCCATTTCTAAATACAACAATCCAAATGAAAAAGGTAAGAACCAAAATAGATAGAGATAATTCTAATTTGTAGATAGATGCTTAACTCTAAATAGTTAAATAAGAAGGAAAAACTTATTCCAAAGCTTAAACAAAACAAAGAAGCATTTGATCGACGACAATTGATTTTATTTACAGCCATGCATGTAATAATGACATTTCATCTCTCTTTGAAAGGTGGAAAGTTGACGTTTTTTTTACTTTTACCACCCGGGTGGAAAGTAAATTATTTTTTTAAATTTTTTTTAAAATCGATATCTCAAAATAATATACGAACACACCAACATACAACTCATTACACAAATTTAACGACAATGAATTTGTTTTTATATCTTTTAACATAAACCTAATGACATTTATAAAAAGTAAAAAATTAACATGGTTTCTGTTTTACTTATTTACATTAAATATTACATTGGCATTATTGTAGGCAGTCACTGATATTTTAAAACCTTGTTGAAAATCTTGTTTTGAAAGGTTTAGTTCATGATTATTTGAAGTTAAAGTAGTGTTAGTAAAGTTTTAACTTGGCTTTGAAATCAAATTTGCCGTATTAACTTGAGTAGAGACAGAACTATATATGTATCCCTAAGCTACTGTACTAGCTTTCCAGCCTCCTAACCGCTTGTTTAGTAATTTTTCCCCATATCTTATTTGCAAAGCTTTGCATCCTGTATATTTTTCCGAAAAGTTATGTACTCCTTAAGTGGTGTAATCTAGTTATCATAAATGATCGTGACTGTTACGTTTCGCTATTTCATATTTCAATCGCGACCTTTTCTTCTAAAAAGTGAACGTCTGTTGTTTTCATTTTGTATAATTCATCTGATCGGCAGGCGCCTGAGACACCAATAACAAATGCGAGCTACAAATGTATAAAATAGCAAGTTAATATAAAAATGGTCAACCTTTTGGCCTAAAATACCTTTTGAACAAGAAATTCCATAGTTGCTTGTTCCAAAAAAGTTTCAATATTCTCCATAGTGCTTTCGACTTTTTCGGCTTGAATCCTTTGTTTTGCTTTTTTAAAAATGCTAATAGCTTTGCGTGTTTAGATATGTCTACTTTTTCCCTAATTGATAGAGTGGTCCTCAGCATTGAAAATTGTGACCAAATCGTCTTGGCATTTTCAGTGAAATAAGCTAGTAGCGCCGACTCAGAACCAGGATTTTGAACTTTGTTTCCCGTACACCATTCTTTGAAACAGTTATATACCTTGTCATATCTCGGGCGGCTTTTAGTTGGCAGAAGATCTTCTTCTACTATTTTTGCTGCTTCTCGAATTTCTGGTGGAGTGCAGCAAAATCAAATTCCTCATCTTTCTGTTGTTAAAATAATATATTGTTTAGTAACATGAAAACCAACAAATACTTACTTATAACCAGGAAGAAGACAAACTGCCTTGTTAAAAAATCGAAGCAGGCATGATACGGCGGCATCCATTATGCCTGGCTGGCATCAGCTGACAGAGCGCACGTGCCTTTCAAATGTCACTTTTGTCCAAATTTTTATTACTGTCAATATTTTAAAGTGACATTTAAGCAAAAAACCTTCAAAACCCTTTCATTTGATTTACTAGTAGTGAAAATCAAATATTAGGATTCTGACATAGGTTTTCAGCTGAAAATATCGCTTTAAAAATTATTGTCCTTACATACTTCTATATTATTATTGAACTAGTAACGAAACTAGAAATTAAGAATTCAGTGATTGAAGGTTGTAATTAGTTTTTATTAAAAAATACGAAGTAAATCATAATTTACATAAAATATTTTACCATCTTCAACTTCAAACAAATCAAAGTAAATACAATACTATGTATACACTTACTAACCAAGTAAATATGTACCATCATTATGATTATGAGCTTCCATTTTGTTTGTTTCATAGCATACTCCTGGCAACATTAGTGATCGATGTCCTCTTTGATGTTCAGTCATTATGGGATTTGAAACTATGAAAAGAAACAATTATTATAATAATAATGAATCGAATAAACCCTCCCGTAAAACTTTTCAAATGCTAGTTGGTCCTCTTCATGAGGAAGGTGACAATATGATGATATATTGTGGCCTAGGCAATAAGAATTCTATGCCACCCGCCAAAATTTTTCATGTATGTTTTTTATTGGAAATTTACAAAGCAGCTGGGGGCCCTTTTCGATGCTGGGACCTCCCCATATGGCGGGACCCTTAACGCACCAAAGGAATTATAAACCTAATTGTACAATAGGCCCCTCCGACTTTACAGTGTGATAAAATAATTTTTACTGCTCATAATAATCAACAATCAAAAAAAATTTATCCTACAATAATAATTTATAATAAAATTCTGCCTACGGGTTAATATAACTAAGCTGTAAATATTATGTTGTAGCTTTTGACTTGTAGATTGTAAAATTTAAGTAAAATTCTTTAATATGTGTTTGTTGCTAGTTTGTGCGACAAGTTTGTAACATAATAAACAATTTTATATTGTAAAATAACGAATAAAAATTCCAAAAAAAATATTTCTATAATAAATTATTACCTGCAACAAAACGAAAAGGTCCATTTTCGTGAAAAGAATAGAAAATTATAAATTATTTTAGAATTTAATGACGTTTCCTCAACCATTTTCAATCACATTATAAATCAGATGTTGCTTGATTTTATTCTATTCCAGACGAAGGATGTTCGGTTGTGAAATAATTTAAGAACGTGTGTTGCTCGCATTCTATGTCTGTCTCTGTCTGCATCAACTTTCCCCGCATCATTAAAGGGAGACAAATATGGCCTAGATCAAATCGAACAAACCCGAACAAATACACTCACGTTTTTTACTTTTTTTTTACTTTTGACACAAAAGCATAAACGTATGGAGTAACCTGCCTGGCTGTGACGTCACTTGCACGGCCTACTCATATGCTTCGATCCCCGCCATCAGCGGGCTCACCGGGCTGATGGAAACCATATTCAAAAAAATGATATTTGCCATCTTGATGTGTAATATTACCTTACGGCATTTTACCACCTGCGGTTATTTGAAATTTCTGTCTAATTTTTCAATGGAAAAGTCAAAATGATATTTATCTTTTATTAATAATTTGAATTCAAAATAATAAGAAGTGGATGTTAGATGTGGTTGTAAATAAAATAGTATACAAACCTTGGTGAAAAGTTTCATTGCTCTCTCGACAGGAATGAAACACTTTCCACCTCGGTACGCCATATACTATTAAATACCATTGAGTCCAATATAATCTTCCTATAATCGTGCTTTCCTAAATTTAAGACTTAAAAAAAATTAATAAATAAGCATAAAAATCTATTAAACACCTAAAATAATAACCTAAAGCCGTTGGACCCTTAATGTCTTAAAAAAAATTTAACATACCCATAAATATTCATTTAATTAACCGATTTAAAATGGACCCTTAATTGTATTACTTCAAGCCAAAACTACATGCATCGAAATTTTGCACTCATGCTAATCAATAAGTTGGACCTCCTACTTTTAGCCTCAACGTGGCCAGACGAAATAGTATCCAAACAATTAAAAATGGAAATAGTCAATGTGTCACAATGGGGAGATCGGTGGAATGAAGGCGTCAACCAAAACCTACTGTGGATTAAACAAGGAAAAGTCAAGTACAGGGAGACGGTTACACTTGGCTTCGAGAACATGTTCAATGCTTTTACGGATATGCTGGCTGGCGGCAATACTGGAAAAGCAATTGTTAAAGTTTAAATAAAAAATAAAGTCGAACTAAACATTTTTTATTATATTTTATCATCCCTTTATTCTTATTAAAAAATATTTAAGTAACATTATAGATTTTTACAGATAACGATAGTCACGTAATTTTAATTAAATATGTAATTTTTCTATTCTCGAATAAGTCAAAGTTTACTTAAACCGACTAATAAACTCCTGGACAAAATTAACGCAACATCATAAATTTCCCATATTTTTGTTGCTATTTTTTTTCTGAATTTGTGATCCGATTTGAATGATTTTTTTGCATTGTAGGTTGGTTCCTTGACAATGTCATAGTTTCCGCTGTTTATAATAAAAATTTTATTTTCGATTTATACAGGGTTTACTAAAAATACTGAGGTTTTTCCGAAAATTCGTATCACCTTGTGGAGTATATTAGCAATCGAAGCATATTGCAGTTGACATTAAACGGCAGGTCCATCTTTCCCCAACGTTTTCTTTTTTGGTTTACTTCATTATCTCTGTTATTAAAGGAGATACACCGTTTTATAGCGTAACATGTTTTTATATACTTTAATATACAACACATTCATTGTTAAATGTTTTCAAGTAGGTTTCAAGATTAAAATACTCGTCGGGCAACTGGGCATACGAAACGAACGTTTAATAAGCAGTTTCCGAACAGTTTTTATCAGTATGGCGAATTTCATTTGACCTTTGTAACTTTAAAACACAACATCTGCTGACACATCGCTTGCAATGTCAGAAAAAGTCCATAGTCTACTTGAAAACATTTAACAATGAATGTATTGAATATTAAAGTCTATAAAAACATGTTACGCTATAAAACGGTGTACCTCCTTTAATAACAGTGATAATGAAGTAAATCAAAAAAGAAAATGTTGGGGAAAGACGGACCTACCGTTTAATGTCAACTGCAATATGTTTCGCTTGCTTTTTCGGAAAAAAACATAGCATTTTTAGTACACCCAGTATAAATCGAAAATTAAATTTTTATCATAAAGAGCGAAGACTATGACATTGTCAAGGAACCAACCTATAATGCAAAAAAATCATTCAAATCGGATCATAAATTCAGAAAAAAAATAGCATAAAAAATATGACAAATTTATGATGTTGCGTTAGTTTTGTCCAGGAGTTTAATAAAATAATATTTGATACCTTGAACTTTTTACGAACACTGTATACGGCTGTATTTCAGTAGAATTTCGTTTCAACAGAATAATTCCGTATGCTTAATTTAATAACGATACACTCAAAAAGGAGATCATTTGTATCAAATGAATCTGACATTTGCCCGAATGAATGATTCTTTTGATACATGCCAAATGAGTGGTGCATTTGATTTGAGGGCAACATTTTCTTACGTCAAATTTAAAATAATTCATTTGTTGAAAGAAATATGAGTTTAACACAAAATCTCAGACTTTTAGAGCAAACTCTTCAGATAAGGTCTTTATCACTTGTAGGAAGATTTGTTTGTTTTATGGCAATTAGTTTTGAGAAGAGACACGGCCATTTTGATTCTCAAATGAAGGTACTAAGAAACAAAAATATAGTCATCTGTTTGACTAACCTACCTGTGAATTTTTACCTGTAATAAATTAAAAAGAGTTTTCGTAAATTTCAAATTTTGGCCATAAGTGGTTCCAACACCACAAAATTAACAATTGTATAGTTTTTGCAGAATTATACCGTTGATATTTTGACTGCAATAAAACATCATTATCCCTTGGACCATAAAATAAAGAAGGAAATCCCAAATTTTAAAACCTTTTCGAGCAGAGCCGGATCAGGTATACAAATTCAATTTATACCTGTGCCTGATGCATATGTAAATACAAAGTGATTTTTAATAATTTTAATCTTTACTAGTTTTCCGGCGAGTAATTTTTAGTTAGGCTTATTAATGGTAGAATGTGGCGTCCTTGGAATCGTGCTGATAGGGGGGCATCTTCAAGTGTCATTTTTAGAAGAAAGCATTTATCTACCGATGCCAAACTAATAATTAAAAATGTGTATCAATCGTTGTTGAGTAGCAATTTTAGTTCGATGGATGCTTTAGCAGAGACGTCTACTTTGACAAAAACTGCTTTATCTTCGGTAAAAGACATAGTACTTAAACCTGTTAATCCTAGAAAGAGTGATTCTGGCACATCAGCTAAACACATAGCAGATTCTTCTTTAGATTACCATCAAGATACCGACGCACAACTTTTTGAAGATTGGTTTAAACATAAACTCCTTAAAAATATACCTGAAAATAGCGTCATTGTAATGAACAATGCTAGTTATCATAGTCGGCAAGCAAAAATCATTCCCAATTCTATTGTATATTCAATCCTATTGAGCTAATATGGCACCAATTAAAATCCAATATTAGGAGAAATAATATTTCTCCTACGTTAAATGCATCTGTAGTAGAATTAATTAAAAACGAAGTAAGAAAAATTTCTGCAGACAGCTGGAAAAACTGTGTACAGCATGTACTTAAGGTGGAAAATT
The DNA here is from genome assembly GCA_963991005.1 of Barypeithes pellucidus. NCBI lineage: Eukaryota > Metazoa > Arthropoda > Insecta > Coleoptera > Curculionidae > Barypeithes > Barypeithes pellucidus. The sequence continues at coordinate 54,143,412 of OZ022560.1, forward strand.
CTTACAATTGTATGATTACAAATGGTCAACCCTTAATTATAAGTTTAGGCTTAGATGAAGGTAGTGATAGTGATACAGAGTTAAATTTTGAATAAATTATCAATAGTTTCTTAGATTTTAATTAATTTTTATTGTACTTGTTATCCTAATAGTTATACTTTTAAATTATATTATTTTCAATTATCATTAATTGTTATCATTATTTTACATTTATTATAGGTACCTAAAACTAAAAATACCCATCTATTTATTTTAAATTATAAAAATAAATCATGTGGTGTGGTATACAGTTTCAAGCCAGCCCTGATCCCATTTATTGAGCTTTGAAGAGGTTTAGGCGTATACAATAGTGTTTAATCAGGTACCGTAAAACGGGGATATATGGAATCCACGGGGTTATATGGAATATTGTGCATATCATTCAAATTTCGCGCCCTGCGAGCATATGTTTGACATTTAGTAACTTGTCGTTCTGGTGCACTGTTGCTAACATCTCAGCCGACCAACAGGTTATCATTGTTGTGACTAAATATTTCAGGTAAGCTATTAAGAGAGTTCCATATAACCCCTACAAATGACGATTTTTTATAAATATGCATGTATCAAGGTCGTAGAATAAAAATTTGACAATGAAAAGGATCCCGCCTAATAGTTGAGGTTATATACTACAATTAATTTATCTTGGAGAATTTCGTAACTTCAATAGTTTCTGAGGTGCAGATGAGACTCTCAGGACATCGAAAATTTTTTTTATTTTCTACCAAATATTAATAACTCTCTTAATAGCTTACCTGAAATATTTAGTCACAACAATGATAACCTGTTGGTCGGCTGAGATGTTAGCAACAGTGCACCAGAACGACAAGTTACTAAATGTCAAACATATGCTCGCAGGGCGCGAAATTTGAATGATATGCACAATATTCCATATAACCCCGTGGATTCCATATATCCCCGTTTTACGGTAGTTTATTTATGGCAGTAAAAGTCAACGGTATAATTCTGCATCAACTATACATTCATATTGAATTTACACGTTTTCACAGACAAAAAGCTAGAATACATGACACCACAGCCACTGAGCAAACCACAAGAACAATGCGCAATGAATGCCGTATAACAAACCCGGTGTTCCTCAAGGGTCTATATTGTCTCCCACACTCTTCTTACTTTGCATTAACGACCTTCCAGTGGAAGCTAAAAATCCGATATTTACCTTTGGTGACGATAGCACACTTATCTCATCTTTGTCTTTGAATGCACAAACATCGGCTGCCGACACACATCTGCAGCAATATTCTCTAAACATTATCATAACAGAACAGGATATAGTCATGGCAGGACACGCAATTCCACTAGCTTCATCTATTAATTTGCTGGGCGTCAATGTGGGAGGAAATATGGCTTGGCATAACCACGTTGTGACAATCGGGAAGATACCTTCACAGAAACTTGGTGGACTCTTCCGGACCAAAAAGTTGTACACACCTCAACAACTTTCGACACTGTTGAAATATTTCTTGGCATAACCACGTAGCGGTTCATTGCGGCGAACAGCAGAAATACACGACAAACCACAGTCTCCCATCCATATGTGGTTAAGCTTAGTACTCCTCGAACTTCATTATTTATGTTCTTTTTTCTGGAGGACTTCATCCTTATAGAACGACCTTCCCGAGGTCGTCTTTCCCAACGAATATAACCTCCAGCGATTCAAGGCCAACGTGAATCGTTTTATTCGCACACGCACCACTCCCAGAGTGCCTTAAAGGAGTTTTCCTATAGTGCTTGTGTTTGATCATAAAAAAAATCCATATGCGTCCGCAGATGCTTTGTATGAAAGATACCGCGTGTTAAATTTTTTCGGTGTTTTCAAGATATTTCCGAAACGGCTTTAGTAATTTTAGTGATTTAAAGATTTAACCAACGAAAAGGATACTCTTGTTTTTTTCATTCATAAATACGTGGGAAGGAATTGACATATTAGAATAATAATATCGCCCGTTGTTTATAATAACAACGGCATGGTCGACTTCCGTTTTGAATTAAGCTAGATATTGGCCAAATATGAATACAAAACAAAAATTATCATAAGTAGACTTCAAATTTCAAAAATTTCAAAAAATCAGTTTAAAAAAAATTCAGAATGCTTATCTGAGATTTAGTTATAACTTGAGAAAATTTAATCACGTTACTCCAAGTCTTCTGAATTCTAGTTGGCTTAATATCAGTGAACGCTTTGAAATGCACTTAGCTAGATTGATTTTTCGTATTGTCTCATCGGGTATTCCAGGTTATTTAAGCGATCTTTTAATTAAGGGCTCTAATGTGCATAACCGCGACACTCGGCATGGAGAACTTTTTAATATTCCAAGACATCACTGTCCTTTGAGGTGAAGACTGCTCCCAGTCCCGCAGTATTTAACTGTAAATTTAAACAGTATATTATGAAGAGAAGATATCCTTGAGTTGTTAAGTTTTGATACAATATGTTAAAATATAATAATATAAAGTCCTTTTTTAGCCCCAGGAACCTCCCTTTGGAATCCTCACATATCCTCAACTGCCTCAAACACAAAATTAAAAAACACCATGCGGCAGCTTGGAAAGAGTCACCAAATAAAAAAGGAAGATGGTATGCACAGGTTCAACCTGAGTATCCCTCCTCAAAATGGTATAAAACTCTCCAATATATAGATCGCAATCATATAAGTACTACTTATTGCTCGAATGAGAACTGGACATTGTCTAACTAAGGAACACCTTTGGAGGATTGGGGTTGAGGAGTCCCCCAATTGTGAATGTGGTCAAATTCAGAACCTCAATCACATATTCTTTGAATGCCCAATAAACCAAACTCCCCTATTTGACTTGTATAATAAATTTAGACTTGAGGGCATCCCTACCCCAATTAATATTACATTAGCTCTAGCAAGACCCAACAATAATATAATTAAGGCTATAATTAGCTTTCTCAAATATAACAAGATTGAGTTGTAATTAATACACGAGTGATTTCGTATGAAACGTATGATAGCTTGAATGTTTTGGTACAGAGGGGACATAGTGAATGCAGGGAACCAGGGGTGAATAGTTTACGAGCAATCCACGAGTTCTCTTAAGGCTTGTACACCCTTTGGAATCTTGGATTTAAAACTAAATGAATAATAAAGAAGCTAATAAACTCGCGGGGTTAAGTAATCCCTACTGGAACAAACATCCTCCAAACGGAATCAATTTCCTTAATCACCTTCTTTGACCTTAGAGACTTGCTAAAAACTTAGTCCTACTCCTACCCGAGGCAATTCCAACTGTGTGTAGATCTTCCATTGCCCGAGATCGAGAAGAGTTTATTTGTCATCTATGTTGTGTATGTCTGACTAACCCCCTCAACACCTGAAGACAAGGAAGAGGAAACCAGATAGAAAACGCACGATTCCACAGCACTTCACACTGAAGAGACACTCGAGCCCAGAGTATGACTCAGAGTCAGACTATTTCTGGACTCAAATGAGCTGGCAAATTGATCCTCTAAGATCAAAAGCCAATAATCCACGCAAGAAGAAGAAGTCCTTTCTTTTTAGGATTTTGATATTATTCTCATTATTGTCGCTCTGTATTGTTTATTTTTGTCCTTAGTTAAAATTTAGGATTATTAGTTATTTTAAGTTAAATATATTTTAAAATATTAAATTAAATGGGGTGGTTGTATGAGCAATTATGTTGGATACCGCCACCCGATATTTATTTTTCTTTATATAATGAATGTTATGAACCAAATAAATTTGATTTGATTTGAAATTTGGTATGGGGGCATAAAATTACAATACATACAACTATTCCAAATGAATTTTCTTTTTAAATTCAAATTCCATTTTCGACATTTTGTGGCCAAAATGTCAAATTTGACAGTTAACGAAAGCCGCATGGTCTCATTTAGTTACGTCATCTCTGGTCTTTATTGAAGCAAGCACTCATGGTGACGTCAGATTTTACCTAAATCGAACAATAAATTTTTGCCCCATTTTGTTACAACTTTAATGGTGACACTGCATAATTTATTATTTATCCAAGTCACCTATTTGCACTAATTGAACCAGTAAATTTACATTGTAGATAATGTTGTAAAATTATATTTTTTCAGTTAAAAAATAAATAATAATATTTTTTGATGGATGTGAGTCTTTGATATAAAATCAGACTGGCCGCTTATAATTTTGCAGTGTCAGCAGTATTTGGTTCCTTATCTCTCTAGCCGCAACGGGCATGGCGTTATCGGTAGATTAAATCGGTCAGGATGACGCAATGTAACGTTAAAACAGATCTTTAGTTAAAACAGACGGATAAAGAAATTCTGCAGGAGGCAGTAATTTTAGTCGGTTTTTGGTATCCACAGAACCGCACTCGCCAGCGATTCGATCTTTTCAAAACGGGTGCCGCAATGGTGGCTACAGGTTTTAGAGTGTTTTTACGCCAAATAATTCTGAGAATAGCCAACCGCGGACTTTCCCTGAGAAAATGTTCATCGTTGCATACTCGTGATTGTGATATAAGAACATTCTGAGTCCGGAATAAGTGAAATAAAATATTTTAAGTTATTATTAGTATTCACTACCGCGTTTTCTAAATATTTTGGAAATTACAGGATAGTTAAGATCCCTTTCGTTGGGAAAATACTAGCTTAGGATAATTTTCTAATGTATATAAATAACTACCAAAATTTAAGTGGCAAGTTCGTGATAGGATGAATGAAACAGTTAACTATTGCTCTCGTCTTGGTTGCGCCTAATGACGTAGCCGGCCGATGGCGTAGTGGTATTAGACATCATTCGGTTTTCTTGATAACTCGTAGATGGCGGTAGTAGTATTGGACATCATTCGGTTTTCTTGATAGCTCGTAGATGGCTTTAGTAGTATTAGTAGTGGACTGTATAAATATTGTTACGAGGGTTGCATGCGACGACGTTAAGATCCGACAGCGATACACACTAAGAAAACCTTCCTTATTTTCCAAAAGTTGTATTTCCTTGTGTAAAATTAAAAAATAAATAAAAATATGTTTTACCTAACGCATTTTCTTATAACTTTTTTTCTTTCTACATTCAAAACGCCTAGGAAGTAATTGTTTGGTCGTTACACAAAAATAAAATTTTAAAAATAATTTCACAACCCCCTCTTCATAGGTCACGAGCCGCCACTGAATACCGGGTCCATGTTTGTTTCAAGTCGGTGATCCGAATATTCTATGACATTTTAATAATTATAACGATTATAATCCATAAAGGATACAGATCAAGGGGTTTTATCAAAGTCCATGCAATAATTTTAAAAGATAAGTATCATCTATAATTAGCTAAACGATGATAACAGGGCCACTTGATTTATAATGAATATAAAATTGAATGACAAGGCATTAGGTATTTTACCGTTGTTGATCAACCTAGTGTGTAGGTCTATTAGTGCTTCCATTTTAAATACTTCACGATGGTTAAAGCTAAGAAATTCATTGTGCGTAAGCGCAGTGAAGGTTTCCCTAAACCTATGGATTTTAAGCTGGTGGACGAAGATTTGCCACCTTTAAAAGAAGGTGGTAAGTAATATTGATATCTAATTATACAGGTTCCTGCAATAGTGCGTCTGGTTTCCATGACTTCTATATGAATTAAGTTACAAAGTTCATTCATATGCTGACTTAAGCTGTATCACAGGAAAATACTTTTCCATATGGCGGTGGCCCAAAAAAGTGTGATAACATAAAGTTATATTTTTTTTAAATGGGTTTGTTCCCAATATTTTATTACATATTTAGGTTCGTATCAGTGTATTCTATAATTACCTAAAATATTATTTAATTTTCTCGGGTAGTTTAAGAGCAATAAATGAAAAACTAAAAAAAGTTTTTTTATCCGATTGTGTTAAAAAATGACGTTTTATAGATTAGGTATTCAGACAATAAGGTAACCTTTTCAATAAGGTATTGATTATTGCGATGGTAGCTATCAACACTTTTCGTTCGTCCCAGGCCAAAATAGTAATTTATGTAACAAGTTCCTAAAGTGATATTTTACTGGATGAGAACAGGAATCCTGCGAGTCCCGTAAAATCACTTTTGAGCGGTGTTGCGTATAATATTTTTTCTGCAGCCGATTTGTATGTTAAAAATGGGCTTGGGAAGATACCTATACTCAGTATCTGAGTATCTCCCGATACTCGCATATGTCAGATATATGCCGATACTTTAGATTTCAGATAAAAAATATCTGAAAATTATCTGAAATTCAGATACTTTCATGTTGCTATGGGTCAACCGCTCTTCTTTTTGAATAGTTCAGTGGTGGGGGATTTAGTAGTCATCTTCCGCTTCTGGTCTCGTAAAAAAATTATAATTTCATAATTTGAATCTTTGAAATGTTTACTATTTTTAATAACATATCGACTGTCGTTTCTAGATTACTAAACGTCTCTAGCAAAATGCGAAACGTAGCTATAGACTTGCTTGTCGAACTGTAGGTACCTGATTTCGATAAAGAAATTGAAATTTATCTAAATGACACCACGGAACCGTTGGAACTGAATCCTCTAACATACAGGAAAAATAAGAACAGATTTCTCACCCTCAGCAAAATTGTCATTATATACTTGTCTATACTTGCAGGCTCCGCCCGCACTTTTTGTACAAGTTTTCTCGGAAGCGAGCAACATAGTGCAACCTAACAGAACATTGCTTACCTCGCAGCATGTTCAACAATTTATTTAAAAAAAAAAAATTTGTTTTGTTGCAATCTGATATGTAGCTTATAATTAAAAATATTCTTTTTGAAATTAAATATGTCTTTTATCTGACTTTCAAATACTTTCAGATAAAGTATCGGTATCTGATTTGAGTCTCTTCTGATGTATCGGTATCGGTATCTGAGAAGTGGTATCGACCCAAGCCTAGTTAAAAAGGATATCGATGGATAATAACGCATGAACTTTATATAGACAAACATTTAAACCCTAATTTATTAAATCTGGAATTATTTCGAAAACGGGTGGAAATAACTTATACAGAGTGTCCGGAAATAATGAGCAAAAAATTTAGGGGATAATTGTAGACCGAAAATACCACCTCTTCCTATAACATTTTTTCGAAAATTGATTATTAAAAGAGCTACAGGGTGTTGAAGTTAAATTTTATTTGTAGTTTTTTTGCAATACCTTCTGCCACGCTCGTAATATTTTAGCGAAATTTCGTATATGTAGCTTTTTCGGAATGAGGAATACAAATTTGCCCACCGTTTTTTCGCATTTTGTAGAGGGCGCCACATACGAACTATACTTTATTTTGATCCAATTTTGTCCCAATTTTTTTATGCTACAGTGTATGAGCATTTTGACTACATATTTTTATTCTTCTAACCTTTTGACATAAAAAAAAAGTATACTAATTTTGTTTCAATAAATCTAACTGTTTTCAAGAAAAACGCTAACATTATGTGCATGTGATGAATACGAAATCAATTCAATTTATTTTCAACCTTAAACATAGCATGCTTTGGAAACATGCGCTATAGTTAGCGATCAGACAATTCTTAAATGAAACTTTTCCTGAAAGATGAATTGGACGCGGTGGTTTTGTACAGTGGGTCCACAGGACACCTGTGGATAGCATCGAAGAGCTGAGAGAAAGAATTGTTCCTAATTGTGAGGAAATTAAACAAAAGGAAGGAATATTCCATAGAGTTCGGAGTTTTTTAGGAAGAATTAATTTATGAATTAAAGAGGAAGGACGTTACTTTGAACCTTTGATTTGAATGTTTAATTTATTGTTCTAGTAACGTATGTATTTTAACCTTATGATTTTATTAGTAAACCACAAAAAAATAAATAAAATAAATTAAAATGATTTCGTATTCATCACATGCAATTACATGAACATTATTTCACCGTTTTTTTCTCGAAAACGATTAGATTTATCGAAACAAAATTAGTATACCAAATTCGTATTCGCGTATACGAGATTTCATCAAAATATTATGAGCGTCACAAAAGGTATTAGAAAAAAAATATATGTTATAGGAAAAGGTAACATTTATCGGCCCCCTCAATTTTTTGCCCATCATTTCCGGCCACATACAGGGTGTTTCGGGAGGAAAGGGAAATATTTTGGGAACATGTTCAGAAGGTCAAAATAAGAGAAATTAACCCATATGTTTTAATCCGATTCTTAACCGTCTCTGAAATAATCGGTTCTAAAGTATTTTTTTGTAAAGTTTTGGGGTAATTAAGAAGTTTTGTATTTCTAACTCCAGTTTGTAGGTATTTCATTGCTTGTCAATAACTAATTTAATTGACAAGCATGGTTGTCAGTTTGATTTATTCTGAGCGTTTCGACTCGAAAAGAGAAAAGGTTCCATACGTAATGCCTCAAACATTCACCCATAGGGAGTATGCTGACATGATATTCGTGTATGGTTTCTGTAGTGGTAGCGCATTACGGGCTGTTGATGAATACCGACGTCGTTTTCCAAATCGAAGAGTTCCTAATCGAAAAGTGTTTCAAAAAGTTTTTGCAAATACTCAGGAAACAGGAATGTTTCCAAGCGTAAGGATTGATTCTGAACGAGCGGCGGGTCTAATTGTGGAAAATGAAGAGAATGTTCTGGATATGGCTGAAGAGAACCCAGGTGTTAGTACGAGGCGGATTACGAAAGAACTTCGATTAGAATCACATGTGGGCGTTTGGAAGACACTTAGAAAAAACGGTTTAAAGCCTTTCCATGTTCAACCGGTCCAACATCTTCAAGAAGGTGATTATGGCTTAAGGGTTCAATTTTGTGAATGGATCCAACAAAATCGAGGCCTACATAAATACATTTTATTTAGCGATGAAGCTCAGCTCACCCGCGATGGAATCAATAACTGTCACAATGAACATCGGTGGTCAGATGAAAATCTTCATGTCACGTTTGAACGAAACTTTCAACATCGATTCAGTATTAATGTGTGGTGTGGAATGCTCAACGACCAGTTGTTTGGTCCTTTTGTATTGAATGAGCGTCTTACTGGAGATGGATATTTACGGTTTTTGGAAGACCATTTAACACACATGTTGGATGATGTTCCGCTAATTGTTCGACACCAAATGTTCTTTCAGCACGATGGAGCCCCACCTCATTTTAGTCGCCGGGTGCGTAATTTCTTGAATAATCGTTTTCCTGATCGTTGGATTGGCAGAGGAGGACCTCAAGCTTGGCCACCGAGGTCACCAGACCTAAACCCACTGGATTATTGCCTCTGGGGGTGGATGAAATCACTAGTATACGAAACACGAGTAGAAACCGTGGAAGGACTCCACAATCGAATTTTTAATGCTGCAAATATCATTATAAACAATCCCCAAGCAATTCAAGCGATTAACAAACGTGGTGCAGCTTGTATTGAAGTTGGAGGGGGTATTTTTGAAAACATTCTAAATTAGTGGAATTTTGTTGTTTTACTAGTATCTATTGGTGTTGCTTTTGAAATAAAAAATAGTTACAAAAAAAACTTTAGAACCGATTATTTCAGAGACGGTTAAGAATCGGATTAAAACATATGGGTTAATTTCTCTTATTTTGAGCTTCTGAACATGTTCCCAAAATATTTCCCTTTCCTCCCGAAACACCCCGTATATGTTTGTATTACAAGAAATTGCTTATCATTTCTACATCCAATACCTAAATAATATACAGGGTGCTTCATTTCAAAATCTTGAAAAAAATTATTCTTATCGCTAAAATATTCAATTCCGTAAATATTGTTCTCTTTCGTTCTCCAAAAGAATACGAAGACGTACGCGCAAATTAGGAAAACTATTTTCTAGCTTGTTTTGGCACAAATAGTTCAACACATATTCGGGTTTTGCATTTCTTGTATTCCTTGGCATATTCCTGGAACTTCAGAGCGCAGAGTTGTTGCATCACTATCCTTCAAAAAAGATGAGGTTTCTTCAGTGCTACGCCGTGTAAAATACAATATTTTTTTTAACACTATGTATTTCGAAAACGAAGAGACATGCGAAAAACTTTTATACCACATTTTCGTCTTAAAATAAGGATTCACCTCCTTAATTTTTTCAGAGAGGTTAGGAAACACCCTGTATATAAAATTAATTTCTTACTTAATGGTAGCAACGGTATTGCTTCCAGTTATAGTTAGTTACAACATCATAGATTCCAGATTCCTACAAAAATTTGGAAAAATTCTATTAACCATGCTAGCAAAGTCGAAGATCCCTATTTTTATTTACTAATAATCAGCCATTTATTATTCATGTAGATAAAAATGACAGCGACATCGAAACTGAATTACATTTGTAATCAAATTGAGGTAATCATTATTTATTGTACAAATAAGTCGAACTACATACATCAATAAACAATATTTTAATCATATGTAGGTATTCTTTAATCAGATTTTATGTTTCCCATAGGTAATCATTTAGAATTTAAAGCACTCCGACAGGAGATTGGCCAATCTCGAAATATTGATTGAGGTAATTTGCCATTTTGACGAAAGGCAACGAAATAGCTTGAAACGTACTTTACCTATGTGAATATATAACGCAACATTCTCTCGTGTTCCGACAAAATAAACTGCTACAATGTAGACTTTACTAATTTTTATGACGAATATTTTAGAATTCTTGGCTGAGGCAGTCTACCTTAGTGTAGACCCCTACATGAGGGGATACATGGCCAGAATACCCCTGGAATCAACCATGATTGGATCACAAGTGGCACGGTAAGGACTAAGTTAAATATTTCTAAAAGTTTTCTTATAAAATGACTATACCGGACAAAAATATTGGATATTTTTAACATAAGGAACATACATGAGCGTCGTTAGAAAGTTTTGTAGGGGGTGGTATTGATAAAATGACTAATTTTATAAATTTGAACAGAAACAAAAAGTTATAAAATTTCGACAATTTTTATTTAGAAAAAACCGTAACATGTGACGGAATAAATATAAATGTGGTAAAATTTGATTTAAATATCTTAGTAGGTACAAGATGGAACGAACGATTTTATGGTATGGGGTTTACACTAATCTTAATAATTATACCCAACAGAAGGGTAATATTTATGCTAATGTTACAAATAGGTGTAAATTCCTAATCTTATTGTGTAGATTTATATAAATTCAGTAAAGATGAATAATTAGTGTCTAATTGTTCATTCAATAATAAACCCGACCTTTTCTTTTTGTCAATCTCCATACTTTCCAAATAGTTTAATTTCTTTGATTTTTTCTCAGTATGTAAAATTTTAAAATCTTTGGAAAAATTGTGCTTCTCTGAATTTAAATGTACGGCGTAATGTGAAAGATTATTGTTTTTTAGGAAATTAGATTCGTGTTCTTTGATTCTTGTTTTTTCTTTTTTGATTCTTTCAAAACAGGCAGATCTTTCAAAACAAGAATCAAAGAACACGAATCTAGTTTCCTAAAAAACAATAATCTTTCACATTACGCCTTACATTTAAATTCAGAGAAGCACAATTTTTCCAAAGATTTTAAAATTTTACATACTGAGAAAAAATCAAAGAAATTGAACTATTTGGAAAGTATGGAGATTAACAAAAAGAAAAGGTCGGGTTTATTATTGAATGAACAATTAGACACTAATTATTCACCTTTACTGAATTTATATAAATCTACACAATAAGATTAGGAATTTACACCTATTTGTAACATTAGCATGAATATTACCCTTCTGTTGGGTATAATTATTAAGATTAGTGTAAACCCCATACCATAATATCGTTCGTTCCATCTTGTACCTACTAAGATATTTAAATCAAATTTTACCACATTTATATTTATTCCGTCAGAAGAAGGCACCGTGTGCCGAAACATGTTACGGTTTTTTCTAAATAAAAATTGTGGAAATTTTATAACTTTTTGTTTCTGTTCAAATTTATAATGGATTTCCATCAAGTATCGGCTAAATCAATCAATTTTAATTTTATAAACGTGAAAAGAAGCAAAAAAGGGGGCATGATCGTCCCAGGGCAGCGGATTCGGCGGCATTGGATTGTAAATTTTTTTTTTTAAATTGATTCCAAGAATGTGCTTAGCAGGGTAGGTAGAAAAGGTTTGGGTAAATCGCCATATTTTTACCCAAATAATTTGGAGTTTTACTGCGTACTATCCATTTTAGGACACCCGGTATATATTTAAATACGAAGAGTAGTCGCTGCTGACTAGTTAAGGAATAAACTAGGAAATATTGGGCTTTGTAGCAAATGAAAGTGCACTATTTAAAATTGGTCCAACCTTTCAGAAATATTTATTTTCATCGTCAGGGAAATCTTTTTCAAGATTATTCATTCAGGTGATAAATATCTTAATTTATGAAACAACATTTGGACAAATTTAATAATATACAGTGTGTCCGCGGATGAGGGTACCCAATAGGGAAAAAATCTTTATTAGTCATTTTACGACCAACAGTGATTCTTGATAAAAAGTTCTGCTTGTTGAGAAAATGAATTGACGATAAAATTTTTTTAGATTCGATGTACCCTGTAATAAATTAGGAAAATATGAAAATGCTTCAAGAGAGAACTACCATTATTTATTATTTTTACAAAAATTTTATGAAACAAAGTTGTTTATAAACTAACGTAAAGTCTAAATACAAATTTTCAAATAAAAATTCGAATTTTTAGAAATTATTCTACATAGCTACCTCCCGACTCGACACATTTTTCCGCTAACTTAATAAATTTACCGTACATTTTACGAATGGTTTGCAGCACATTCAGATCATGGATTCCTTCTTCTATGCGTTGTTTTAATATTTCCCTATCATGTGGAAGATTATCTGAATAAACCTTTTGTTTTAAGGCATCCCATAAAAAGAAATCTAATAATGAAAGATCAGACGATCTAGCTGGGTAATGGTTTGAGCCAAACCTCCCTATCCACCAGAAAATTGTATTTAGACTTTACGTTAGTTTATAAACAACTTTGTTTTATAAAATTGTGGTAAAAAATAATAAATAATGGTAGTTCTCTCTTGAAGCATTTTCATATTTTCCTAATTTATTAACACCCTGTACATCGGATCTAAAATTTTTTTATCGTCAATTCATTTTCTCAACAAGCAGAACTTTTTATAAAGAATGACTTTTGGTCGTAAAATGACTAATAAAGATTTTTTCCCTATTAGGTACCCTCATCCGCGGACACACTGTATAATTAAAAACTTTATCATAAGTTAAAACTGAATAAAACTCCATACTAAAAGACTGGAAAATCAAAAACATTGAATAGTGCGAAAATCTGTAAAACAGTTGCTCGGAGCGACTTTGACGAAAACCTTACACAAAGTTTTATACAAAATTATTGGTTAAATTAATTACTAAATTAGAAAATTAAATTTTCACTTGGACACCCTGTATCTCGGTTATCATCAACTTTTGAACTAAACAAAGTTTGGCCAAATCGCAATATCTTTACTACGAACATACCCAATGAATCAGCAGTTTTACTGTGTACTATTAATTCTGGGATAGCCTGTATAATCTTCTTTCTGTTCTTATCTCTTCTCTTATACTATACAGGGTGTCCGAGAAAAGGTGGGGAATCTCCTTGATATGAAGAAAACCAGTGAAAAGAGTACTACAAGTTCATATAAACATTTTTCGTATAGCCTCCTCTTCGGAGATATGGGCTCCCAAAGAGCACCAATGGAATCAAGTTTTTTACACATAATTATTGAACTACCAGATATATTTAAATTTTGTATATTGAATCTTGCTTCAACATAACATAAGTATAAATATAATTTGAGATTTTCAATAAAACAAACCATATTTTTGTCCGAAACTGGCTATTCTAAATACAATAATATTTTTTAGCATAACTGATAGCAGGAACCGTAATTTTCCAGTTGGTAAATATGTGGTAGGATCATTTGGTTGGAGGACCCATACTATTAGTAATGGGCAATCGCTTGAGTCACAGGTTCCTACAACCGTTCTACCAGATTTTGGAGAGTTGCCAGTATCTTTAGCCCTTGGCGTACTAGGGATGCCCGGGTAAGATTGCTATTAGAAGTACTGAGTACTGTTGCTTATTACTAGTGTTATGATCGCTCGAGCGAAAAACCGCGTGAGTACTCGATTATTGAAATAATCGACATCGCTCGATTATTAAAAAACTGCTCGAGTTATAAATTCAAGCGAAAATCGTCGCTTACTTATTACCTTTCACTCGATACCCGAGCTTCGCTTGACGCCGACCGAAATGTGCTGCTTGGTAGTGTGGCCGCTCGAGTGAAAAACTGCTAGTATATTCGAGCAGTTTTCCGCTCGATAGGAAATACTACTCTATACTCGAAGTCCACAATTGTAGACTGTGACTCATTTCATAGTCCGAACAACAATGCAGCGAATGCGGTTGATAATATCTTGTACGTTTACCCACTATTGTCTGTTTAAAATTACCTAAAAAGCCGCTTCTCGCGCTTATTTGGTCGCAAACGCGCGGCGTAGCCAAACTGTAGTTTTCTCGAGCTTTATATTATTTATAGTATTAGGATTTGCACTGGGAACGGATCAGCGGGCAAACGTTTAAATATAGCATACACATGGCAACAGTGTTTGATATTATTGTATCAGTTGCAAATCTGTTGAGAGAGGCGTAACCAGCTGGTTTTACTGTATTTTCATAGATAATTTGAATTCGGGTATATTGTTGTTGAATATTGTTGTTTGCTGAGTATTGTTGTTGCCGAGTATCGTTGTTGCTGAGTATTGTTGTTGCGTATTGTTGTTGGTATTGTGGATAGTTGTTACTGTATATAATTATTGTTGTTGCTGTTTTTCTATTATTGACTAATAGTGTTATTTGTGCTAGTGGTAAAAATGCAAACTACTGCATCAACTAGCGGTCCACCTTAAAAAAAAAGACGACCTAATTTAACCCAGAGGGAACAAGACATGATAAAATCTGTGTATGAAGGTGTTCGGACCCAAAATTCGGACTTATTTGTGCTAGATGCAACGGAACTATGTGCTTCTTTAACGAAAGAATCGGCTAGTACAGGGGTCGGCAACCTGCGACTCTTTGGATGTGAAGCTGCGGCTCTTTAGTTCCATACGCAAATATTATTTATTTTATCGAAAAAAAAAACATTAAAAATTCGTTCTGAATCGATTAACGAGGATTAGGCATCGATTCTATCTCTCAGCCACTTGTACTCGCTTTTCACCCCACCCCTCCCCCGTGACACGCGTCGTTACTGTCGTCAGTCCGTCGAAAGCTCTCGAATGACTCCGTCGTCGGATGTTTCTATGTAGGTTTTAATTCGTTTTCGACGCAAGACAATTTGACGTCTTCACCAGTGCTTTGGCTGTGACTAGCACAATATTCGGGACTTTCAAAAATAAGAAGAACAAGAATCACTCCAAAGTTCAGAATCATGTAGGCCGAAAAAAAATCGTAATTGATAATGCGACAAAATATGCAATTCGTCGAAACGTACGGTCTTTATTTTAAGAATGAAATTCCCACATACAAAAAAATTATGTCGGAAATAAGAAAGGACGACTCATTGCCAAAAATATCGCTAAGAGAATTCAGTAATTACCTGAAATTTTGCGAATCTTCAATAATAAGTACTTATATAAATTTTTAATTTTACGCGCCACTGGAAGTCTATTTCCTTCTCGCTCAAATGCAGTTGTTGTTTCATTTTGTCATAGATGAATCACTGTCTACAATTGTGGTCTCCGAGCATAGTTACAAATTCGAAAATCGAATCGAAAAAAAATCCAAAATCGTTGCCTTTCACTTGATATCCGATTTTCGCTAGACGCCGCGCGCTCCACCCGAAATGTGCCGATTGGCGACGTTCGAGTTTAACACTTAGAAGTCTGGCACGACATACGACATGTTAAAGGCACATGAACGAGAAGGCGCATACAAAAAAGTGTGCCAAATCCCTTAGTGGATTCATCGCGACATAGATTTTGTTTTGATTGGTTAGCCAGCGGCGATTCTTAAAAAATTAAAGTATGTATATTTTTTTAAAATCAGAATCAACTGTTCTTCCTTAATAAAAACTATAGACTAAACTTCTAAAACTTACAAAAACAACCCCTGGTGTTTCAGCAACACATTCTCCTTAGTCATAAAAATGCCAAGTGATTAATCGCTCGAGCGATTCACTCGATTATTAAAATCGCTCGTCTATCAAGTACTCGACTATTAAAATCATCGGTTTTTCCAAACACTACATAAAATTTAGCACTATTTACTAATCTATATATTTTTCTCAGTATATCATAATTCTGTACCGTGATAACTTGTTTCGTATTTTTCTCAGTGTATCATAATTCTGTACCGTGATAACTTGTTTCACATCTACCGACAATAAATACAGCAGGACAACCGACAATAAATACAGCAGGACATCGACGACTTCTAATACATGTCAACAAATTTATCTAAAACATGCTTCGCGCACCGCAATGTTGATTGCAAAATCGTAGTCTCAATTTTTGGAACTGTAACGATAAGACATAAAAGTTCAAGGTACATAGCTACTTTTTGGGAAAAAAATATTAACGACGATATTAACCTTGAAAAAATGCATAAAAATACGTATAGCCTTTTGGTCCAAATTTTGTTACTTTTTTCGAAAAAGGGCTATGTACCCTAGAAATAGAAACACTTTGGTATTAAAATATAATTTGTCCCGACAGGTGTTTCAAATACTCTTTCCAGAATCCTGCAGTAGGGAAACGTTGTTAATCGTCCTAAAAATTTGTGCATTGTATAGTATAGCCTTAATCTAATATTATTACAGAAATACTTCATATTTTGGATTTCTCGAATTATGCCATCCCAAGTCAGGAGAGACCGTTGTAGTCAGTGGCGCGGCCGGAGCTGTCGGCAGCCACGTTGGACAGATAGCAAAAATCAAGGGTAAGTGTGTAGGATTAGTAGTTTTAGATATAAATTATTATTCTTATACAGTAAAACTTCTCATTTCGGCCACCCGTCAAAAGCGGTCACCCCTCTTAACGGTCAGTTTGGCTTTTTAAAATAAATCTTACATGATTTTTTATAATAAGAAATCCCTCGAATACCGTAACTCTTTCAAAACGGCCACGGTCACATGAATCCGTAAATTTTAGGACAATGACCTGACCCTTAATTGCGGTCTTCTCGACCCTTCTGGGAATGTTTGCGCACAGCCGGTACTTTATCATACTGGTACTTTTGGAAATACCCATGATTGGTAAAACCCAATTTTGTGAATAGATTTAAAGTATAACAATATAATTTGTTTATATTCATATTTATGATGATTTCATAAAAGCCGAGATAAATACTCAAATTTGATTCAGTTAAATTTTAACAGTAGAAAAGCCGATC
Organism: Barypeithes pellucidus; assembly: GCA_963991005.1. NCBI lineage: Eukaryota > Metazoa > Arthropoda > Insecta > Coleoptera > Curculionidae > Barypeithes > Barypeithes pellucidus. The sequence continues at coordinate 54,160,830 of OZ022560.1, forward strand.
ATGTCTTTAAAACGTAAACGTTTATCTCTTAAAGAAAAGTTCGAAATTATCGCGGAAAATGAAAAATTTGGTATCAGTGCTCGAAAGATAGCGGAAAAGTTTGGTATTGGAAGAACGCAAGTAAATGATATTTTAAAAAGTAAAATTGAACTAAAAAAACTTTACGAAGAAGGAGGAGTTAATGCTAATCAAAAACGAAAATTTCTAAAAACAGACGGACTGGCGATTGACCAAATAGTCTATGAATGGTTTTGCAAAGCAAGAAACAAAAACGTTCCAATATCCGGACCACTAATAAAGGAAAAAGCTCTGGAAGTGTCGGAAAATTTGAAAATTTGTGATTTTAAGGCATCAAATGGCTGGTTAGATAGATTCTGCAAAAGACATGACATTAATTTTAAAACGATTTCTGGTGAGTCTGCTGATGTGGATGAAGTGGGTGTTCAAGATTGGTTTACCAAGTTAAAATTGATTATCAAGGATTATGATGTTAAAGATATTTTTAATGCAGACGAAACCGGACTTTATTACCTGGCAATGCCAAACAAAACTTTTGCCTTAAAGAGTGACAAATGTGCTGGAAGAAAATCAGCTAAGCAACGAGTGACAATTCTTTTTTGCAATAGCATGAATGGTGAGAAGGAGACTCCATTAGTTATAGGAAAAAGCAAAAATCCGCGATGCTTCAAAGGAGCCCATATAGACAAGTTACCATTAGAATGGGTCTCCAATAAAAAAGCATGGATGACAACAGAGATAATGATGTCCTGGCTCAAAAACTTAGATAGAAAAATAGAATAGAAAAGTACTTTTATTTTTGGATAACGCAACTTCTCACCCGAAAATACAACTAGAAAATGTTAGAATTGTTTTTCTGTCTCCAAACACTAAATCTCACTGCCAGCCATTAGATCAAGGGATCATACAAAATTTTAAAATGATATACAGAAAATATTTAATAAGAAGAATTTTAACTTTTACAAACACCGCTACCGAGAATGCGTTTGAAAAAGCAGAAAAATCCATAAATTTGTCAAGTGCCATGGTATGGATTGTTGCAGCATGGAAAAATGTTTCCTCCACAACAGTTAAAAAATGTTTTCAAAAAGCTGGCTTTATAGAAACTCTCCAAGAGAACGAGACTTTTGAAGAAGAAGACGATATTCGACTGAGTCAGTTGTTTTCCGGCATTCCAGGAAATCCACACCTGGAAAACTATCTTCATATCGACTCAAACATTCCAACAGAAAATCCCAGTATTGATATGCAGGAAATAATTCAGGAGTTTACTAGCCATACTGAAACTACCGAAGATCAAAAAGATGAAAGAAGAAAGAAAGACCAGTAGGTTTTTAGTTCGTCTATAAAAAGTGTGAGCGAAGTATGTGAAAAATTAAGAGACCTGCAAAATTTTTTCCTAGCTAAAGAAAATGGCGATTTGGCCATCGATATTTCAAACATCTTAAAGAAATGCGAATGTGAAGCAGCAATAATTAAAATTAAAAATATGAAGCAGACTTCCATTAAAACATTTTTTCATAAAGCATAGTTTTTTTTGTATATATACAGTACTGCACATTTTTACAATATTATATACCTCTTACCAGCTTTATTTAGGGGATATGAAAAAAACAGTTTATATTTAAATGTTTGTAATTAGTCTTTAATTAATTAATAAAGTTGTATTGACCTCAATCCCAAAAAAATTGTTTTTATTATTTTATCTCCTTATTTCTTTTGTGCAAATAATACCTACATTTTAATTAATACTGATTTTTATTCACATCACAGATTATATATGTAGATAATTTTTTTGTTCGTCCCCCTCAAAGACGGTCACCCCCCTATACGGCCAATTTGTAATGAAATTTTTAGTGGCCGCTAATGAGAAGTTTTACTGTACAAATATAGAGGCGAATAATATAAAGCTATAAATGCTATTAAATAGTTTTATAAAACTAAATTAGTAATTTTTGAGCAACTAGTGTTTTTTTTGGAAAAATACAAAATTATTAAGGATTGCCAAAATGGATTTAGTCAGGGCAGGTCTATGATCATGATCTCCTACTTGATAAATTATATGCCAGAGGAGTCCGAGGCATAGCCTATGACTGGGCAGTCTCATATCTCAGGTGCAGGAAACACACCGTGGTTCTTAATGGTGCAAAGTCTCGTACGGGACAGAGCGACTTAGGGGTGCCGCAGGGATCAATATTGGGGCCGTTGTTTTTTATTATATTTATAATAATGTAAATAAGTGCTGCGGCGGCCTGGGTCGTGCTGTCGTGTATGTAGATGATACCAACTTTTTACTTCATAATGACTGCCTGGATGACTTGGTTGATATGGAAAATCGTGTTTCCCACTTTTCTAGTGTATTGCCAGCATAATGGCCTTGTTCTAAATGCTTATAAAACAGTATTTATGCAATTTTTTCCCAAAAATGCTACTGTAGACTATAAGCCAAATGCCGTTGCTAACCTGACTACGGTAAAGATTCTGAGGTGTATTGAAAATGTACCTAAAATTTTTGTAAAATTTTAGTAAATTAATTACATTCAGGTAATTTTACAGCTTACCTACGTACCTACATTTTTTAAAGTTGTATATATTTATTTGTCTTTATTTTTAACTCGGCGAGGAGGAGCATTGCTGTTTGATCGGGTTTGTTTGTATAACTATTTAAAATTTATATAAAAAAAAACTAATAGCTATTTTTTTAAATTTTGTACAGGTTGTAAAGTTATTGGTATAGCCGGTTCAGATGAGAAGGGAAAATGGTTGACGAAAGAACTGGGTTTCGATTATTTCATAAACTATAAGACCCAAGATATCGAAAAAGAGTTAAAAACGGCTGCCCCACAGGGAGTGGATTGTTATTTTGATAATGTAAGTACAAATGTGTAGTGAAGAAATCTAAATATAGTGAAAATATCATTTATCTTGGCAGCTTGATCGATTAGTATACAGTGTGTCGAAAAAAGTATTCAACATATGGAATTTTTTTTTATTACCGATTTCTCAGAAAATTGTACTCTTGATGAAAGTTAGGTGCATGCTGTAAAGCGATAAACGCCTATTGATCTTTCACATGCGCTAATAGTAAGGAAGCAAATGCCATTTTTTCCTAAATGTTGATGCAAATTAAAAACTTCGAAATACGAAACTTAAGTTGTATCTCAATTTTTAATTTTTTTTTCTTAAACTCTATTTTCCCAAGGATCTTACATCGAGGAGGATACGACTTGGGTTCACAGTCTTTGAAAAATAAACAATTCACATTCTTAGGTGGATTGTAAACAACTTTCTAGAAAAGCAATCGTGGAGCTCTGAAAGTTCGTTACATTTTTGTTCGTTCTTTTTATGCTAATTAAACAAAGGCATGGGTCCCCTTCGAGCGTTCGGGACTTACTTTTATAAAGCCCTTATTGGAACGGCCATATTTCATACCTGCTTTCACGTTTGACACAACCGGATTAACAACTTCGTCGTTATTGTTAAATAAAATTCTTTGTTGTTTTTCAGTTTTTGTTTGTTAAATTTCAGTATTGTTTGGGGAAAAAATAGTAATTCTTAACTGAATATAGTAAGTCTGTACCTAGTCTGCCATAAGCTGTATAAACATATAGACTCTTGATTCACGTCCGTCGATTCTTTGTTTCTCACAGATACAGACAGAAGACAAAAAGAGATGGGAATTCTACAGATAAAACCCGTCTCTTTTTTCTTGTGTTTATATGCGTAATAACAGGCATCACATTGATGTATACAAAGCAGATAGAAATACCGGGTCCATGTATGCTGTGCTGTTCAGCATTATTTGCAGGGCCGGCTAAACCCGGGTGCAGCGGGTTCAAAGCACCCGGGCGGCAAAACATGAGGGGCGGCAATCAGTAAAGTAAAAAATCAGCACACCATGCCTTCAACCCATGCCTTCCACCCCCACTATTCTATTTGTTGATTGCAATTTCTTATTTAAATATAATATATGCCGGGCGCGCGGAGTAGTTTATAAATAATAAAAACACCGACGATCGACGTTGGTCCAGATTTAAACACTTTTTAGGACAAGTCTATCTATGCGGTGTGACTGGCGCGGCGGCGCACACAGGCGAATTTCGACGGAATCGTGGCCAAAAAGATTATCTTGGTAACAGGAGATAAAAAATGTTTTTAATTGTAAGAAACCGTTATAAATATGGTAACATTGCATTTTGTTTTTCTTCTTCTTCTCTAGGTGCCATCTCCGCTGCGAAGGTTGGCAATCATCAAGGTGATTCTTATTTTTGAGATCGCAGCCCTAAATAGTTCGTTGCTGCTACATCCGAACCATTCCCTCAGGTTCTCCAGCCATGAATTACGTCTCCTTCCTACCGATCTTCTTCCTTGGATTTTTCCTTGCATAATGATTTGCAATACTCTATATTTCTCTCCTCTCATAACATGTCCCATATACAACAGTTTCCTTCTTTTAATTGTTGGAATCACTTCTTTCTGTTTGTGCATACGCATCATTACTTCCACATTGGTTACTCTCTCCACCCATGAAATCCTCAATATTCTCCGGTATATCCACATCTCAAATGCCTCCAGTCTTCTCTCGTCAGCCACCTTCAGTGTCCAGGACTCCATCCCATAATACAGTATAGACAACACGTAGCATCTTATCATTCGAATTTTTAATTCTAGGTTTAGATCCCTGCAATAGAAAAGTCTTTTCATTCTTGTAAATGTGTTTCTGGCCTGTTCGATTCTAATTCGTATTTCTTGGGAGCTGTCATTGTTTTCATTAATGATTGTGCCTAGGTATTTGTATTGTCTTACTCTTTCAATAGGTTGATTCTTCACATATATCCTACGATCGTCCTGAGTTGTTTTTGTTATAAGCATATATTTTGTTTTGCTTATGTTCAGTGACAGTCCATAATCTTCGCTCACTGTAATCATTCTATCAATTAGCGTCTGTAAGTCTTATGTGTTTCCGCCAAAATAACCGTATCATCAGCGTACCTCAGATTGTTTATTCTCATGCCATTAAGTTTAATGCCTATATCCTGATCATCAAGTGCTCTATTTACTATGTCCTCCGAGTACAGGTTAAAGAGGATTGGTGATAGTATACACCCTTGACGAACACCTCTTTGTATTTCTATTTCTTCTGATGTCATGTCTTCCATTCTTATTGTTGCTTTTTGGCCATAGTATAAGTTTGAAATTATTTTTATGTCTCGGGGGTCTATCCTTCTCTTTACTAATGTTTTGATGAGTAGGTCATGTCTAACTTTATCGAAGGCTTTACTATAATCTATAAAGCACGCGTATATATCTTGATTCATAGCCAGGCACCTTTGGGACAGGACATTGAGTGCAAATAGTGCTTCCCTTGTTCCTAGGCCTTTACAGAATCCAAATTGTGTATCGCTGATGTCTATATCTAGTTTCCTGAATATTCTATTGTGAACCACCTTCAATAGGATCTTCAATGCGTTTTTAATATCTTATATTTTTGCCCCCTCCACACCCCTTTTTATGGTTATTAAATTATAGAAATTGGAATAAACAAAGGTGGTTTATTTTTACGATATTATCATTGGAGAAACATGTATTTTATGTTTTTTTTAATCTCCCCCCCAGCACCCTCGAGCCCCTTCCTCACAACATCTGAATTTTTCAAAAAAAATTATTTCTTGATAAATAGAAATTTTGATTTACTCGAGTTCTGGGTCATCAGATGGCATGTAAGAGACTTTTTTTCCAAATATTCTTTCTATTTCCATATAGTCTCTTAATAATTCCACGAGCTGAATCCTTGTGAAAGATACTGATTTTGCTGTGGATCCTGCAATAACAACAAAAGATTGACAAACCGTATGATTTTTTTGTAAAAATTTATAGCCACCATTTTGAAAAATATCGGAAATTTTTTTTTGCCTGTTTAAAAGTATGTTTAATTCTCTATTAAACGTATGTACGTTTTATCCGAATCGGTTCAATAATAATAAAGTTATTCAAAATTGGTTCGATGTCTTAATCACATATTTGTAGAAATGTACCTAACAATTTTTTTTTTAAATTAAATTTTCGGCAAGGTCGCAAATTGTCGCAGCAACTCTAAGCTGGACCTTATTCAGGACCCTTCAAACAATAGTAAACAAATAGTTTCGTCGCATTCCAAAGCGCCCTTTTTTATATTTTGCCTGATAAAAAATTTTAAAAAAAATTATTTAATTTATTTTAACTTATGTTAACAAAATGTATGAAATCAAAAGTACTAGTGTAAATATATTTAATTTGAAAAATTTATAGGATTGTACTTACCACCAGCAATGGGCTCCATGATGGTTTTTCAAAATTTTTACAAAAACTTAGCGGAATAACAGAACTAAATACACTGATTTTTTTCAACCACTCTAATTTAATTGACACACCACACTAGAAAACCGAACTGAAATAATTTTAAGGTTGGCCATAATATAAATATAACAGGGGTGATTTATGACACCCTGGTTGTTTCTTAATTAAGTGCTAATGATTTTACGACATAATTATAACTTTGGTTTTATCTATTTTGACCAGCTTTTACCTGAAATTCGCTTGTGTGTGGCGGCGTTGAAGCCAAGTCGGTAATAGTACATTACGTACCGAGGGCAGTAAGAAGGCCTTTACGCTCGAGTCCGTAAAGGCCTTCACTGCCCGAGGTTCGTACCGTACTTTTTGTCAAAAGTGCGCCGAGTCCTTCTGCCACTAAAAAGAGTGTTGGTCGTGAAACCAAGCACTGGGCGACGATAGCGCTTCTCGCTCTCCCGTGTGTTTGTGTGTGCTTCCAGCGTGAACGCGAGAGGGCTGTAATGAAAACATTACAGCCCTGTTTCTAGGTATATTACAGCCCTGTCTCCGAGAGGCTTGAAAAGAGCTACTTACGGTCACGAAAAGAGGTCGCGTAAGAGGCGCTTACGGCGCACGTATGACAAAAAAATTAATAAAGCACTTTTTAGCTTTCGTTTGTTTTTTTTCTTGGAAATCATGGACATAAATATAGAAATTGAAATCATTGTTGGCTCAGGCTGAGCATTCTACTCGTTAAGAAGTTAAGTAAGCTAGAATAAGATAAAGTGTTTAATATAAATTAGATTTTGTGAAATAAGTAACGAACATTTAGAAAAAATTTAATTTTGTTTTCCAAGGTAAGGTTTTAGACTTGCTTTCAATGCTTTCAACGTACAAAATTTTCTTAGTAACGAAATTCATACTTAGTTAAAAAAAGTCATCGTTTTGAATTAAAATTGCATTTTTAATGGTACGGCTTATATCTATTTTGTTTATGTACAAGTTTTCATGTTTTCAATGTTTCATTATTCAATCATGCTGTAAGTTGCGACATATAGTTTTTGTTTTTGAAAATACCTGGGAAGACCATGAAAACATAAAAAATGTTGGTACTATTATAATAAAACGTCAATGCTAAATTTCTATATACATAAGTATAACATCATAATACTTTGCTTTTATTAAATAATATTTCATAATATATACTTACTATATGTAATTTTCGTTACTTCTTGTTCATTCAAACACTAATTTGTCAATTGCACCAAATACTTAAGAATTTTTAACCTCACTAAAAAATTTTAAATCGTCAAACCACGCCCATTTTTACCCGTTAAGCCAGCTGAATTTTAAAGATGTTTAGTTTTTAAAATACTCAGTTAAAAATTTGTAAACTTAACTCAAATGGGCATTAGTGACCCACGAGCTAGTACTAAAAAAATATGAACAAAATTTGACTCACGTCTCAAAAAGGTTCGCCATACCTATTCTAGGGCCTGTAACTTCGTATGAAACCATTTGCGGGCCTATGTTAATATGAACGGACACCCTGTATATTGTATTCGATTCCTTTTTCGTACCATCAAAACGATATAAGCATTTTACTTTTACAGGTAGGGGGAGAAATTAGTAACATCGTAATGAACCAAATGAATTTGTTTGGTAGGATTTCTGTATGTGGTGCAATTTCTGGATACAATGATCAAAATCTGAAAGGTAAAACCTAAAATAATTTATTACTGTATTTAATCGTTTCATTTTGGGTTTATTATTATCGCCACTGCCACCCATCCATATGTGGTTCAGGCTTCAGGTAGTAATCGAACTTCATTATTTAAGAATTCCTTCATCTGGAGGACGTCATCCTTATGGAACGACCTTCCTGAGTTCGTGTTTCCGAACGAATATAACCTCCAACGATTCAAAACGAATATTTATTCGCACATGCAAAGTGTCTTAAAGGATTTTTCCTATAGTGCTTGTATTTGCTCAAAAAAAATATCATTACGCCACAGTGAGAGCTACTACTTATAAGTTTAGTTTGCAGGTACGATAAAATATTAGGAAGGTTCGGACCTTATGCGATAAATTTTATTAAATGAATATGAATTAATATTTTATTTTTTTATTTTTTTCCTATTTTTTTTGGGGGTGCATGTGCTTACGTGCTCCTATGGACGAACCGCCACTGTGTGCACTAGATTGAGTCTTCTGCTTTTACTTCAAAATTTTGAACTCAATAATGCTTAGCAGTTAAAGTCGGATCGTTTTATGAAGTCCGATATCGGATTAAATCATTAAAGGTTATTAAAGAGTAAGACCGTTAAGTTAACAATACCTTCGCTATACTTGATCGTACCGAACATTCCACTGGTTCACTGTAGTCGGCCGTGCAAAATCAGCGGTTCCAAAACAAAATTATCTTAGAATTATGTACAGCGATAAATATTTTTATCTTGTTTATTTTTCACTCATAGTTTTTTTATTTATCAAATGAAAAACATTTTGCGTCAATAAGTTAAAGATGTTCTCAGGTACTTTTTCCTAGAATTTTGTTATTTTGGAATCATTATAGTTAAATCAATATAATAATCACTATTTTCCAAGAAATAATTAAAAGTTGCTCAAGTGCAGGATGGTACTTATGTTCTATTTTAAATAAGTAGTTATGCTTTTTGCTTTTAGTTTGTTTCCATTGTGTGTGAATTAAAAGCAGTTATAAAGCAAAGTTATGGAAAATGTTCACAACGCCTAGAAGGTGTTTATCTTCAGGTGAACGCCGTTTGGTATTACAAGTGGAACGTTATTTTATTTAGAAAAAGATCACGCGGGCCCGTTAGTGTCTGTTTTGGCAGTGAAAAAACGAACGTCTGATGCTTGCGGCATTTCAGATAAGACCTTAAGAAGACTTCGAAATAAGAGTGAAGAAGAATTGAATAGACCATATAATTAAAAGGGTTTGACCCCATTCTAAAACCTTTGATTTATCACATAATCACATGAGATAAAACTATCGATTAGGAATATTGTTTATGATGTGTATAAAGCCAAGGAATATGAATATGTTACCCTCAAAGATATTCTTGAAAAGATAAAGAAGAAAGAACTTTGCGATATTGGAACTACCAGTTTGTCCATCATTTTAAAAGAGCTGGGCTTCAAATGCAAAAAAACGAACAACAGAAAAGTGCTTTGCGAGCTATCCAATAATCTTTCAAAAAGATGGCGACATCCGTTCTTTTTAGAACCAAAACTTCGTAAAACTAACTTGCCTAGATACTATAAAAGCTAAAAAAATTATTATTTTTCTTTGAGTAAAATATTTTTTTAATTACTTTAAATTATTTTATTTAGAAAATACCTAAAATATAATTTATTGTTTGAGAGCCACCGACTACCCGGCTCGAGAAGTTTTATTGCTTAGCGGACTTCATACACCGTACCAACTTTATCAGTATGTACATTATTATGTCCTATTTTTAGCCTCAACCTGCCAAGGTGCACTAGTAGGCAAGCAACTAAAAATGGAAGGATTCATTGTTTTACGATGGGCAGATCGTTGGATGGAAGGCGTCAACCAAAACCTACAGTGGATTAAAGAAGGGAAAGTCAAGTATAGAGAAACAGTTACAATTGGCTTCCAGAATATGTTTAATGCCTTTACGGATATGCTGGCTGGCGGCAACACTGGAAAAGCAGTTGTTAAAGTTTAAATAAAATAAAGTCGTATTAAAAATTTCTGATTTTTACCATCCCTTTATTCTTATGTATCCCATGAATTGGCTTCGGCATTTTTCATAATTTTCTCCACAATCGAAGACTAATTTGACATTCTTTGCCTATACAGGATGTGTCAGTAAGGTGTTTGGGTTCGTCAGCGTCTAAACTATTCAAGATAGAGAAAAAAAGCTTTTACTAATATGCATAACCCGAAAATATTTTACAATCTACAGGGTGTCCCTGAAAGTGGGACTGAATAGAATTTTTTTTTAAATAGGACACCCGGTATATTTTCCAGAGTTTGATTTAGTAGGACGAGAGCTTTACAGCCGTATTTAATTTTTTGAACTGAAGTGCAACGTTGTCAAGTAATTAATTTTTTTCTGAAATTTTAGTATTTTTTAAGGGCACGATTTAAAAATCGAAGCAACCTGTTCATACAACCTGAACAAATACAAATTACATGGTGGCTACCCTAAAGTACATAATATCGATCTATGCTACTATTTTTTAAATCTCTTTACAAAGCGTTCGTTAGAAATTGGACAACTCAACCATTTTTAAACATGCTTTAATTTAGTTTTTTAAATAGGACACCCTATATATTTTTAGGCATATGGATTTATCTTCCGACTACCTTCCTTTTTTGTTAAATATATCCTATGTCCTGAAATATTTTAAGATTTTACTTAACTCAGGTAAAAATGGGTTTGTTCGAATACATAATTTTACAAGATTGCTTTGGAACAAAAAACACATAATTATTTGTAACGCAGCTGTTATTATTAAATTAGTTTTCGCTAGGGCCGAAAACAAAGATCATGGAAGTTCAGTTCCTCTTTTGAAAAATTCATATTCTCTCGCCTCGATAAAGTTAACTGAAGGAATTCAACTCTATGCAGTAGTAAAGCACAGCACTTTAGAAAACCAATTTAATAATGACAGCTGCGTTAAAGAAAATTATTTATTTTTGTTCCAAAGCAATCTTGACTAAATTATGTAATCACAAATTCACATTTTTACCTGAATTTAGACAAATCTTAAAACATTTAATATTTAACAAAAAAGGAAGATAATCAGATGCCTAAAAATATATAGGGTGTCCTATTTAAAATAATTAAATTTAAGCTTATTTAAAATCGTTGAGTTGTCCAAGTTCTAACGAACGCCTTGTATAAGAGATTTAAAAAATAGTAGCATTTATCGATATTACGTACTCCAGTAGCCACAATATAAATTGTATTTCAAAGAATTGATTCACTCGTCCGTTAAAAGAGATTTGGCGTTACGGCCGTTTCGTAGTACAACTACATCATAATAATGTGAATCCCGTAATTGAACAAGAACTTTTACAACTACTAGATCTATGCATAAATGAAAATTATTTTAAATTCAATGATGAATATTATAAACAAATAGACGGTTTAGCAATGGGCTCTCCACTAAGCCCACTGATGGCCGATGTTTTCATGTCAGTTTTAGAAGAAACCTTTATAAACTTACCAATTTCAAAAACTATTTTTTTCTGATATGGGTATGTTGACGACATTTTAGTGTGCTTCACAGGAACTGAGGAAGAACTTAAACGTATTTTAAACTGCCTTAACTCTATACAGCCCAAAATTAAATTCACGCTAGAAATAAGAAAAACATTTATAGATATCACAATACCACATGACTCAGTACACCCAAAAGCGCATAAATTGGCAGCATATAGATCAATGGTACATAGAGCTCTATCTCTACCACTCTCTAAAGAAAGTCTAAAGATTGAAATGAATGAAATGGGTACACATTAAAAGAAATAACCTCTCTTATCAATAAAAAAACAATATACACTAGCTATAACACAAATATACCCCCATAAAAAAAGAACGAAAACTCAAAAAATTTCATAGTCTTACATATTCAGGTTCGACCTCAGACAAAATTGCAAATATTTTATCATCTGATCAGGTAACGATAGCATTCAAACCCTCAAATAGTTTATCCAAATTATTTTTTAACGTCAAAGACAAGCGCGAAAAATATAAAAAATCAGGAGTCTATAAATTAAAGTGTAATGAATGCAATAGCTGCTATATAGGACAAACGGGACGAAATTTTGATACGAGATTTAAAGAACACAATGCATGCTTTAGACTTAATAAAAGATCATCTAATTTTGCGAATCACTTTCTAGATACAAACCACACCTTTCCAGATATAAGCAATCTACAAATCTTACACACTGAACGAAAAGGCCATAAATTAAATTTACTAGAAAACATTTACAAACATAAAAAAGACAGTAATATTAATCTTTTAAACATACAATTAGATCTCCGCAACTCCCCGCTATTAAAATTATTGTAAAAATCCCATATGGCATGTGCATTCTTAGATTCTCTGAATATTGACCAGTTTGTCCCTAATTTAAGTTTATTACACTATTGTGACAAACATTATTTATTATACCAAATTAATATTTTTTATTTCTTCATTTTTAGTACTACCTATATTATATACACTTAGTTTGGGTTCACTCTCGTGTGAGCATCTTGGAGATGTAGTTGTATTACGAAACTGCCGTAACGCCAAATCTCTTTTAATATAGTGACAAATAACAAAGTAAACGTTAGTTTCATTTTATATATTTAAATTGTATTTGTTCAGGTTGTATCAACAGGTTACTGTGATTTTTAAATCGTACCCAGAGTTTCAGAAAAAAATTAATTACTTGACAACGTCGCATTTCAGTTTAAAAAATTAAATATGGTTGTAAAGCTCTTGTTCCGCTATATTAAATTCTGGGAAAATATACCGGGCGTTCCATTTTTTAAAAAGTGCCACTTTTTAGGGCCACCCTGTAGGTTGTAGAATATTTTTGGGTTATGCATTTTAGTAGACCCTTTAACTTTTGTATGGAACTTTTTTCTATCTTTAATAGTTTAGGCGCTATCGAAGCCAGACACCTTACTGACACGGCCTGTATATTAGTTTTCAAGTTATCATACAGAAAATAACAATTCTGCCACGGTGAGCGAAGCCGCGGAAAGTGCTACTTTTCCACACGAACTACGCGTAGTGGAGTTTGTTCATTAATCGAGTGTGGGATGGATAGTTTGCTCCAACGTATTTTTTATCACCGTCAATTAAGACAACCAAACTTTTCATTAAATAAACTCATTATTAATTCAAAGTCAAGATCATCAACTCGCAATACTATAATATTCATATTCATAGTAGGCATGGGCGGTACGATACGATGTTTTTGTGTACCGGTATTTTTTTATCGATACTCGATATTTTGGTCCAATACACAAAGTTTTTACCCGGTAGTTATCGTATACGTGCTTTGCATATGTGTTTTTTCGCACATAATGTCGTGCATAACAATTTTAAAATAAAAATTATTGTGTATTCAACTATTTTCCAAGCAAGATCATGCTCAAAATATGTTAGATAATTTAATTGATTAAATGTTGTGATCTTGTACAGTTGTATTCATTGAAAATGGGGACACTAAATTTGTTATAATGTAAATCGGTCTTCATTGATTTTTACTTCCTCAAAACTTTATGGTTAACAGAACTTGAAAAAGTTCAAATAGTAGCCAGAATTGAAGATGGGTGGTCAATACGTGCACTAGCATATTTATACGGAAAAAGCAAGAACACAATTTTAACAGTTAAGCAACTTTGGGGACAAGATGGGTCTTTGAAGAGAGAAAATGGTACTGGTCTGGCCAGCATTTCCGACCCAAAAGAATCGGAGCTAAAAATTGAGTAGTTGCGTAAAAATATAATGCTCACAGATGAACGTAGACAGTCTCGGATAGTTTTCGCCTTAAATTATATATTCGGCGACTGTCAGTTGTCGAATGCGGCAGTGTTTATTGACGAAACGGTTTTTCAATCTCAATATAGGTAATAAATTCGGGTACCTATACGTTATGTTACGTTGAGTTAAAAAATATGTGTTTACTGAAACGTTATGTAAAATGGGGGTCCCCTAGAGGTCAGAGTTAACACACAAACAGTGTCACACGACTCCACGCGGGAAGTCTATTTACTTAACCTTAAATTTCATAGGCATCATTAAGAATAGTGTTCTCATCGTCGAATTTGAACAGGGATTCGTTAAAACCCGTATGAAGCCTTCGTAAAAATTTAGAAAAGTACGATACCCGAAAACTGGCTTAAGCTAACGCATAATTTGGAAAATCCGGTCGCTATCGGTTGTAAAAGAAAATCTGGGTTTGTTCCAATTTCCAAAAGTTCACCTACCCCGTGCACTGGACGAGACTCTGGAGCTGTCGCTCAAGGCAGTAGCCTTTCTCTATAGGATTCCTTCAGTACGGTTGCTGGAATGCGCTATCGCGCTAGGCAGTAGCCCTCCGTCCCATGTAGCGGAAGAGTCCACACTTTACAAATACTACCTCAAACGTGGTTGTTTATCGTCGCATCAGCACATGCACTAGATGACTAGAAGAATCGATACCTGGGTTGCTAATCAAAAAAAAAATGCAAATCAAGGTAGTGAAAAACGATGTCACATTCAAAACACAGTAAATATCCTCACATCCCCGCGAGCGAACTCGCTACGGTGTCCAGCGCGGACAGTAGTCCCACCATAGTACGAAAAGAGAGCATGATAAACCTACAGGCCTACGAACCTAAACCACGTTAGATGGATCGCTCATGATCTCTACCATGAAAATAATTAAAGGTTGTGAAGTAAAATTAGCAAACCAGTGGCGTAACTACGTCAGAAAAACTTGTGTTCGGTTACGGTAGCCCCCCCCCCCCCTTATTTTATAGAAAACGACATTTCTAAGCGTAGAACATAAGTTTACTTACAGCCGACAGTCACATTACAGGTTTCATAACATTTAAAAATATTTTTTTCGACTTTTTGCATTTGCAAATGCTGTTACCAAGTTTTGTACATCCATCTTTTTCGATATATTATTCTCGATTGAAATTAGAGCCAGAGAGCTTAATCGTTTTTATCCCATCGTATTGCGAAGATAATTTTTTATTATCTTTAATTTCGAAAATGATCTTCCTGCTTCTGCGACGGTAACTGGGATGGTAAGAAACAGACAACATGCTGTAACAATTTCAGAAAAACTACTGCTTGAGGAGTAATTTTTTAAGGGAATGGCTCCCAAAGATCTGAATGTCTAAAAATGTGATTTTTCATGAATTTTCCGTAACCCACGACACCACAAAGGTGATGGTCACAAAAACTTGTGCAGCTTCCTAAAATTTCCCAGGCCCCAGCCTGTGTTCCTGGAACACATGGAACACCGGTTGCTACGCCACTGTAGCAAGAACCCGATATTTAAGTTTAGGGGATGTCGTTGTGCGTAATGTTAGTGAAAATGAGGAAGTCGGTTTTACTAGTTACACTTAACTATATTTACAAACAATATTACAAATATTTATAACGGACTAAAACGGGGTTCGTCATCGGCTCTCAGAGTGCCGCGGATATCGATGGCTAGCTGAGATCGACTCACTACCGTTCCGTGTTTTGCCTTCTTGGAAAGTCCCAAAAAGGGCTTCGGCAATAAATAATTTACTAAGAAATTCCCTGGTACTAGAGGCCTGTTTATTTGCCTGAGTTATTTAGTTTTATGATTTGTATTACTATCGACCCCTGGTAGAAAGGTTCAGAGGATTAGTCAAATGCAATGCAGATGTTTTATTGCGTTTTCTCAAGCATTCTCCGCAATATTCGGTCTAATAGTCTAACCTTTCGAAGTGGTTGGTTTTTCCCGAGTACGTTATTCCTATAATACATACAGGGTGGCCCATCGAAAACAGTCCAGCAAAGTTCTCGGCTGAAACATTATAAATGGCACCCATACAAAATTCAACTTCTCCAAGAATTTAATGAAGATGATAATGTCCGCCGTTTACACTTTTGTAAAGTAATGTCAGAACAAGTATTAAATTATCCGAACTACCTTTTTAACGTTTGCTTCTCAGACTGTCGTTACTGGTCCGACACGAATCCAAGGATTTACCACGAGGTTCATACTCAAAATCCTCAGAAATTAAACGTTTGGGCTGGTATTTTCGGTGATCACATAATTGGACCATTTTTCTTACCGGGAAGTTAAAATGGAGATACTTATTTAGACTTGTTGGAGAATGCTGTCAACCCAGCGCTGATGGAAATTATGGAAAACGAACAACGTTACTAGAAAGAAAATCCAATATTTCAACAAGACGGGCCCCCCCCCCCCATTATGCATTACCCGTACGCCACTTTCTGGATGAAACATTTCCTGGTACATGGATTGGGAGGAGGGGTGCTATTGAATGGTCCGCGAGATCGCCCGATTGATCTCCCCTTGATTTCTTTTTGTGGGGACATCTAAAATCCAAAATTTATGCCACCCAACCCTAATCCTTAGAAGATTTACGGAACCGCATTACTAATGAATGTCAACAAATTACACCAGATGTTCTTCACAATATCCGAGAATACTTTGAACAGTTGTTGTACTATTGTATGAAGGTGAATGGCGGACATTTAATAAGATAACATGTAAGTATTACTCAATAAAATTACATTTTTTAAAACGCAATTTCTCGGCGGCGCGTAGCTCAAATTTACAAAACAAAGCGCCATTTTAAAGAGAATTTAATGCCCCTTAAAAAGATGTATCACAACATACCCATTCCCATTTGAAAAAACATGGGCAGTAGCCGCCCCCCGCTAGGGGAGTTGAGATTACAGGGATGAAATTAATAGTGAAACGTGTCCCCCTGAAAGCACAAGTTTACGGGTCCGAGGTTTTTTTAATTTTCACGTACACATCCGTAAACCTTGCTGGACTGTTTTCGATGGGCCACCCTGTATATAAAATGTAAGATATTTTCGAATACCATAGGTTGAAGTTATAAACAATTTTATTATTTGGCACAATGCGATATCCTAAAATATCGACCGCCGGCGCCGGGTCTTTTATGAACATTGGACCTTCTATAGAGTCAGCTGACAGACGTCCACTTCAGTCTAAAACAGGAAAATGCTTCTTTCAAGAGATAGTATAAGATTTCATTATTTTAGCAAAGTTTAGTGTTTTTTTTTTTGAATGAGATTTATAAAATGCAAAATTTAACATAATTAATAACATAAGAAAAATGCAATCTTAATCACGCCTCGCCAGTTTTCGATAGTTATTTAAGTATTAGTTTATGTTAGTGACCTTATATATTTTTCCCTATGGTGGGTTAGAATTTCATTGTAAAATAAGAGGCCTAGGTCCGCTCCGTTACAGACGCCCTCTATTATTTTCAACGAACCACTTGTACTGAGCGAAAAATAATACCCTGAAATTGATATAGGGAATAAATTAAATACAACCGGACTGAATACAATGGACTGATAATGGCTATATATATATATACAGGGTGATTCACGACGAGCTTGCATTAGAACTTTATGGAGAACTACTGAATATATGTTCCTGAAACTTTATTTTTTTCATTTAGGTTTATCGAAATGCTCTCTTTAATTAAAATATTCACATGTTTCTGTCATTTCCGGTTATACCGGAAATAGGTGCCAACTTTCGTTTTTTAAATACAATATAGCAGTATTTATTATATTTTTCGATTAAGCGTTAAATACTAAGCACATTTTATAGACCATGTTTTTGTCAGACTCTGTTAGTTTTTGAGACATCTGGACTTTTTGTAATTATTTGGCAAATGCATGACGATGAAATAATTCATATAATATTTTTACTTTAGCTCTTGGACTAAAATTTTCTCATCGAATAGCTAGAAGATCATCAAGTCTCAAAAATATTTCAAATTCGGCAGAAAATGTACAGGGTGGTCACAATTCAACGTTCATTGTGAAAGAATTCAACCATTAAAAACTTTCTTATTTTAAATGGAACACCCTGTATATTTTTGTTTAATTTGATGGCAAATTAGTTGTTCTTTATAAATAGTATTTACTGTCATATACCTATATCAAAGCGTTTCCTCAAAAAATCCAATTTTATTCCGAAAATACGATTTGTTCAAGTGTGCTATGAAAACAATTATTGTACTTAGGGGCTGTATACTGATGTCTATGCGGATATTCAAGTGAAGATTTTTTAAATTTATTTTCGGTTTACATTCCCACACCTGATATTATTAGAAGACTAAATAATAATTATTTAATATTTGGATCATTTGAAGCCAAAGTACGAAGAATTAAACCAATACTGGACAATGAGGTATTTGAAGTCACCATTTTATCCTAAGAATTTAAAGTTTATAAACTTGCTTCCTTGCTATTTTTAAAAAAATAATATTTAAACCATTAAATTTAAAACAATTTAAAACAATCAATTGCATTTTATTTATAAATTCAATTAAGAAACTTTTGAACGTTGTATTTTCAATCAATCAATCACTTTTCCTCCATATAGACATCAGTATACCCCTAAGTACATTTGTTTTCATAACACACTTGAACAAATAGTAATTCCGGAATAAAATTCGATTTTTTGAGAAAACGCTTTGATATAGGTATAGGACAGTAAATACTATTTATAAAGAACAACTAATTTGCCATCAAATTAAATAATAATATACAGGGTGTTCCATTTAAAATAAGAAAGTTTTTAATGATTGAATTATTTCACAATGAACCTTGAATTGTGACCACCCTGTACATTTTCTGCCGAATTTGAAATATATTTGAGACTTGATGATCTTCTAGCTATTCGGTGGAAAAAAATTTTTGTCCAAGAGCTAAGGTAAAAAATTTCATCGTCATGCATTTGCCAAATAATTACAAAAAGTCCAGATATCTCAAAAACTAACAGAGTCTGACAAAAACATGTTCTATAAAATGTGCTTAGTAGGTATTTAACGCTTAATCGAAAAATATAATAAAAATTACCATGTTGTATTTAAAAAACGAAAGTCCGGTATAACCGGAAATGACAGAAACATGTGAATATTTTAGTTCAAGAGGGCATATCGATAAACCTATATTCCCAAAGTTTCAGAAACATATATTCAGTAGTTCTCCTTAAAGTTCTAATGCAAGCTACGAATCACCCTGTATATGTGGGGTCAGTTAAGACAATTTTCTTAATACTAGTAGCAGCAGCAGACATGATTAACCCATTCAATCCAGTCCGTGGCCTTCCTACTTTATTTGTGTATTTATTCATAACAATTGAAACTTACAAACTATCAACAGCCACTTACGCGTACCCCTAAACAGCGAAAAAACAGAACCTTCCACCTGTACTTTATAAACTACAAAGGGAAACTTACCTATACCTTACAAACTACAAACTGAAACAAACTTACACCTATGCCTTACAAACTACAAATGGAAACTTACACCTACATACTTTATTTAGTTACAAAAACGCCATGCGGTGAGGAAGGTTTCCACTTGGCGCCCGGCGCTTCTTCCTGGACGCTCGGACCTTCTGGTGGTTCCGGACTCTTCGGGACGCATTGCCTTCCGGACGCTCTTTGAAAGGCACCGCAGGACTCTTTCTTGGCGACATGGGGATCGGTTGGGAGGTACCCTCGGTTGGGGGTGTTTCATCCACAGCGGCATCCGTTTTAGGCGGAGGGCGGGGTAGCTCTTCGGTATGGGACGTATCCGCGTATTCCGGAATCACTTCTAGCTCCATTGGCGCTAAGACTTCATATAAACGGAGGGGACCGCGGCCTCCTGGGGTCCTGCTAGGCCGGGTCACGTATAACTCTAGTAGTCATATCAGAGGAGGACAGTAAGAAATCGAACACGTATTGCGACTCTAGTTTTTCAAATAACCCCTCGAGCTCGCTCATTTTTCTTCCGCCGTATTGGTTATACTACTTGCGAAGTCAACTACTATACTGATTTCTCCTTTTTAGGGTCAATAAAACAAAAAGGTCCTTCAGCTTTTGACGGCACATCTGGGCATTTCTAGGGAATCGTGGCTGTTAGGTACTTAGAGAGATCGATAGGGTATTATGTGGGCGGTGTTAAAGTTGCCTTTTGTTCTTAGTGTGGACGGGTCCTGTAATTTATAGGCGTTCTTAGTACGGTGTTGTTAGCGGCCTACAGGCCTAATAACATTTGTTACCTATAATAATTATAGCGCAAGAATTATAAAACCCTATTAAACTTTCAAATTGCAACAATGGTTAAATTATTTTAAATTATTAAATACTTATTTCTGTGAAACCAGATAATTCGGTACGTGATAGATAGTGCAGTAAAATAATATTGAATTTATACTATGGTATCAAATATTGTGAAATATTCTAAAATGTCAGAAGTAAATTAAATTCAACGTCTTCCAACTTTTTATAAACTAGACAGTACAAAAAAGAATATTACAAAATAACAATTGAAGTTGTTTTAATTATATTTAAATTGAAATAAATTGAACCTCAAAGAAAAGGATAAAATATTCAAAAGCACATAGACTCACCATTCACGACGAAGCGCAGCAAAAGAAAGAGCGCACGCGACCCGCGTTTGCTTGCTGGCGGCGCCGTCTCCCCTCTCAAATAAAGTTCCAACCAATCAGAACTCTAAGAAACCAGTTCGTACAGGATTACCGCTAACGTGACTGTCTGGTCTTTATGACCATGAGAACCGAAACAAATGCATTCTCCGTATCGTTACAAACTGCTACAATGAAATACGATTTATGTGTCTGCGTACTAAGAAGGCGAAGTGTCACGGTGCAATCTACGCAAAGTAAGCTCGTTTTAAGAGTGGTATACCATCCATATACCATCTCACTAAGGTCCATTTTATGCACGCGTCTTGTGTGGCGCGATAAAAGTCGCGGCGTTTTCTACAGACCTTGTTCTTAATGTCCGCTTTTATGCAATGATGTCGTTCCCGCATAAAACCACACATTTAGAACAATGTCTTTGGAAAACAAACAAACCGCGATTTTTATGGCGCGACACAAAACACGTACATGAAAAAGCATTGGCTCCAAGCATTATTCAGCTTGTTGCTTATTAATTTATTTGTTAAAAACAATAACATTAGAATAAGAATTATTTTTAACTATAGGTAATTAATTAGGCATTTTCATGGAACTTCATATACCTAGTTCCGGACTATGAAAAAAATGTCCGCTTAATAGAGATGTCCGAATATTGTTGGAGATCGGCTAACAAAAATATTTTCAGTAATGTCAGCATTGCTCAAAAATATATTTTAAAGATACGTATTCTTTGGAACTCTTATTCCAGCAGTCTGGTGTCTTTACGATTACTGAACTGTACCATCGTGCCGATAAAAAACTAGGACAGCAAGATTTCTTATTTTCTCCTCGACTATTAGGAATTTTTTACATTGAGTCTGGTACCAGTAAAATGTCATTTACAAATTTGACATGTCAACATAGATTGTCACTTTATCATTAACTTCTCAAGCAATGTTTTCTTTAAAAAATATGCCACAATTAACCCACCAGCAAAAGGCTATTATTTACAGTCGGTTACGAGATGGTGCTTTTATTAGGGATATTGCAGACGAACTGGGAGTAAATAAAAAAAATACCGTGTTGTTGGCAAAACAAAAAATAGCAAGGCATGGGACTATTTTTAGGAAACCAGGTACAGGTCCCCCTAGAATTTCTACTGAAGATGAAGATAGGAGACTAGTTAATTATCTAAGGGATCATCCATTGGCAACTGCAATAAAGGCGAAAGAAGAGATGAACTTTCCAGGTTCTGTAAATACTGCTAGACACAGGGTTCGAATTTCTGATATACAGGTTAGAATTTGCACATGAATATTTGAATCAGAATATTTTCTGGGAAACAGTTATATTTTCTGACGAAAAAACTTTTCAATCGTGCAATAATGGAAGAATTCGGGTGTATAGGCCTTCCGGAATGCGATATGATGAGATATACACTCACAAAACAAACCAAAGCGGGCGTTTCTCTATAAATGTCTGAGGTTGGATTAGCGCTAGAGGTCCAGGAATTTGCCAAATCGTGGACGGTACCTGAATACGTTAATATCCTAAATAAAGTGGATGATACCATCGATAAACGCTGTATATGGTCAATTCAGCATGATAATGCTCCAATACACACAGCACGCATTGTGCAAAATTTTCTCCTATAAAATAATATAGCAGTTCTTTTCTTCCCTAGCCTTGGAAGAGTCCCGATTTGAACCCGATCGAAAACATTTGGGGTAAAATGGTGAAATCAATGTATAAACCTGATTTTCGGCCACGAAACAGGGATGCATTACGCTACAGGATAAATGAAGCTTGGGATGAAACACGTAAGAAGGCCTTGGAAGTGATGTTAAGCCTACTCTGCTCCATACGCTCACAAGTAACCTACTTTTATCTATCTGTTTCACTCAGCGTCAAGCGTCAATATCAGACTTACGTAGAGTTAATATGAAATGACAAAAAGTGATTGTTTATGCAGGCGACTTGATCCTGGTCATATTTGTCTCACTTTACTGAATTAGGGAAGGTTGCTGCAGCCAGAGACAGGCATAGAATGCGAACAGCACGAATTATTAAACAAGCTAACTTCCTTCGTCTGGCGGGAATGAAAATCAAGCAACATCTGATGTGATTTAAAATGGTGGAGAAGACGCAGCATCTTTAAATTTTAAAATAATTTTTAATATTCTAATCTTTTCACGGAAAACGTCGTATTCTTTTTGGTGCAAGTGAGTAATTTGTAATTGAAATATTCATTTAGTCATCTTTACTGAGAGTAAGCATCAATAATAATTTCTTTTCCTAAATCATATGGGGCCCAAAAATATGCTTGGACTTGAAGCTTGAAATATTTGCTAGGACCTAGAAAGATGGTCAAATATTTTATGTAAATTATGATTTACTTCCTATATTTTAATAAAACTACTTACAAGCTTATTTCTGAAGTTTAATTATTCATTTGTAGTTACGTTACTAGTTCAAAAAATGATATAAGAGTGTGTAAGGATTATTTTAAAGTGATATTTACAGCTTAAAACATGTCAGAATCCTAATATTGATTTTCACTACTTAGTAAATCAAATAAAAGGGGTTTGAATGTTTTTTGTATTGACAGTAATAAAAATTTGGACAAAAGTGACATTTGAGAAGCACGTGCGTTTGTCAGCTGATGCCAGACGTAATGGATGCCGGGTTTGTTCGTTTGTTCATACTTGCTTCGATTTGTTAACACGGCTGTTTGTCTTCTTCCTGTTTATAAGTATTCGTTGATTTACAGCTCTAGAGCACCTTTTATAGTCTATGAGATATGTATTTCCGTTCCCAGTTTTGTAATTTTGTTGTCCTAGTTTTTTATCGGCAAGATGGTATATAAAGAATATGCTTAGATTTTCTCTTACCAGAAATATTGGTCACAATTACATAGGATATGACATAATGATAAGAGCAAATGTCAATCGTAATTTGACTTTGCCTAACATGCACTTTAATACCACATAAAGGTCAGTTTCTTATGTGGCTCCCAAAATTCGAAACATATTACCGGAGCATTTCAAAAGAAAAAAAATCCAATCCATAAATAAAGACTTGAATAAATGGATTGGAAATAACGCCCTATTAATTTGGATAGTTGTTTTTTTGAATTAGTCTGTAATAATTGAGAGTTTAACGTGATTGAATAAGGAACATGGACTTATTGTACGTTTGCTCTATGGTAGTGTGCACACACATACTTTAGTCCATTGTGAACACATTCATTTCAATTTAAATAACTTCATAACATTCTTTGTAAATGAATAAATAATTATATGTTGTGCCAGGCCGGTACTTTCAAGTCGATACATAACGATCAACAAAATACCGGTACTTTTGAGAGAATCGCACATGCCTAATTCATAGATGATCCAGGTGTACCTATTTATAGCAAATTCCAAGGCTAAAAGAACTATCTAGGGGAGAATCGGGTAAGATGACATGCAGGCTAAATGAGTGTTTACTATTTTATATCAAAGTTAATCTGTAATTATTCTTCAATGTTTGTTTACGGTAAAACCTGTGGTTAGACAAAAATAACTTTTTGTATACCATGTGATATGTTTCGGTAACATTTATTAATTAATTCCTTATGGATATATCTACCTATATTTTCGGGCGGCATCAATTTAGGGACATTTTAATTCTATTGTATTTATAATCATATTTTTGTAATGAATTTTATTTTGTTAATTTTAGATTTATCGATTAAGCCGTAGGATCTTACCTCTGAAAAATCCTAATTTTTGCTAGGTATCGGGGCCGGATTTAGGATCCGTGGGCTACATGGCTGAACCTGTTGAATTTCACGATTAGGTGGAGAAGTTAGATGCAGTGAAAGCAAATTTACAGGTGATGTTGGGCTCTGATTTGCAAAATAAAAGGTCAACAAAAACTGAATAAGACGTGGGGCAGGTGCGGGCCTCAAAGCTGCAGCCTTTGTAGCCTATGCTTAAATCCTGCCTTGGTAGGTATATTAGATAATAATAATAAACGCCTCTTATTTACTAAATGTTTTGAAATATTGTAGTCACTAGTTTCTGGGTCAAACAAATCATTTACTTTGTTCTTACTCAAAAATCGGCTTCAAAACAAGAGAAGCAAGCAAGGCAGGGGGGAAAATAATATTTCCTACTTCTATATTAGTAAGCATCTACTTACGTACGGTCTGCTTTATCAGAATAACACACGCTTTAATGATAGAAGCCAAACGTTTTTACGTAATTACGTAACAGTTCCACAAAAACCGTGAATGTTTCCAATAGATTTTGCTCAAAGTTATCTGTGTGGCATCGCGTCGCCTTGGCAACGTAAATGTCAATTTGCAATTTTAAACGTCAACTATATTAATTTGGATATTATTTTTGGGGTATATTAGTAAAGTATGAGTGACTACGATATTCAGATTGAGGGACGCCACCGGAAATTACAGCAAATATTTTATTGCTGGAAAAATCCAGGGAGAGGTATGAAATATAAGGGTATCAAGAATTTATTGACTGGTGTACTGATGATAACCATGTGAGTACCTATACTCAGAAAATGTTTCATTGCCATTTCGATAATTTAACATAAAAATTAATACGAAGTCGTAGAAAAAGTATAGTACAGTCGGGTGGTAAGCATATTACACACTCTTTCGAAGTAAGTTTCGGAATCGTGTGTAATAGGCTTCTTACCACTCTTGGTATTTAATATACTATTACAAATAATATAGACATTTTACGTCATTCAAATACTACACATATTTTATCTATATAAGTAGCAATTCACCCAATAACGTTTAGGTAAAGAATGGACCTCCTTACATGCACGTCACTGGGTGACGATATAGCAACTTGCGGAGTTAGTTGAAATAAGGCGGAGCTAGCTAAAATAAGGTGGAGCTAGCTGAAATAAAGTGTAGTTAGTTGAAATAAGTAGTGGAGTATGTGAGACGGAAAAACCCCGAAAAATCGAAATATTTTCAGCCGGAACAAGAGTACCTCCTCCCCCCCGTTTTCGAGGATGCTGAATACGATGGCGGCGTCAGAGTTTCTCTTTGGGATTGCGCAACAAAACGGCCAAAAACCACCCCCCAGAAGGGTTAAACGCGCTTCAAGAGGTTTCCTTGCAGAGAAACACACTTTCCCCCCGTTTTCGAGGATGCTGAGCACGGTGGTATTGGATATCGCGTCCGACCCCTTCCAACCTTTTAAAAAAAAAAAATTTCGAAAAAAATTACAAGTGCTTTTTTTTTTAAAATGAAAAATAAACTGACGCCTTGGCGTTTTTTCGCGGAAACTATTTGATTATATTTTTTCAGTTGGACCGGAATGAGAGACCATTACAACGAAAAAGAGAAGTACAACTATTTTCCCCATTCTCAACATTCTCGAAAATGGGGGGAGGAGTATCCAACACTACCAACGTGCTCAGCATCCTCGAAAAAGGGGGAGAACATACATTTCTGTGTTTCTCTACAGGGAAACCTCTTGAAGCGCGTTTAACCCCTCTGGGGGGTGGTTTTTGACAAACCCGAACAAACCCGAACAAACCCCAAAGAGAAATTCTGACGCCGCCATCGTGTTCAGCATCCTCGAAAGCGGGGGGGGGGGGGGGGGGGAGCTCTTGTTCCGGCTGAAAATATTTCGATGTTCGTCCGACTCACAGACGCCACTAAAGCTGTAGTTAGTTGAAATAAGGCGCAGCTAGCTGAAAAGAGTTAGATCACAAGACCCCTTTGGGGGTACTTGAATCACATATAATGAGTATATTACATGAGGATTTAAAAAGTGAAATGGTATAGTTGAAAAATATATATATATATGGGTAAAAATACTGCGATTTGGCTATACTTAGTTTAGTTCAATAGCTGGTAATAACCGAGATACAGAGTGTCCAAGTAAAAATTTAATTTTCAATTTTCCTAAATAACTTATTTCTGAGTCAATATTTTTGCACAAAATTTTGTGACTAGATTTTTTTGGGGAAAGGAATTTGAATTTGTTAATAATTTTGATGTAGATTGAGGGGGGCGCTCTTTGCGGTACTCTGGATACATAAAAAGAAATGTAACTTTTTTGTGCCTTAGTATAATTATATTCTTTATTAAAAATATCAGTTTTTCCGTCATTTTTAAGCAATAAAGGTATACTTTGTAAATGTCGCTCCGACTAACCGTTTTCGAAATATTTTCAATTACAATTTCTAATGCGCCCGTTTAAATTTTGATTTGTAAATGTGAAATTTGTCACAGTAGGCTTTGGTAAAAACAAATACAATGAAAGCACTTTGAAACCTCATTTCTGTCAAAGTTTATTTTCATTTGTCAGCGTTGTGAGTGTTTTAAAGGAGTTTTTGAAGATACTGTTATCAAAAATTAAACTAAAATTGCCGCGACATAACTGTTTTCTAACGGAGAAATGCGATACATGGTATGTTTATACGCACATGCAAATTTTAACACATCGGCGATATTTGGAAATGTATCCAAATAGAAGGCAGACAGATTTTAAAATTTTTAGAAGCCTTTACGACAGACAAGGAGAAATAGGATCCTCCACTATTACGTTTTGGACGCAAGGATCCTGTTTCTCTCAGTCTGTAGTATAGGCTTCTAAAAATTTTAAAATCTGGCTGCCTTCTATTTGGATACATTTCCAAATACCGTCGATGTGTCCCGCCCGCGTCTGTTAAATATTTCTTGTGTTAGAAAATAGTTTTGGCATTTTTAGTTTAATTTTTGAAAACAGTAGCTTCATAAACTTTGACAGAAATGAGGTTTCAAAGTGCTTTCATTGTATTTGTTTTTACCAAAGCCTACTGTGACAAATTTCATATTTACAAATCAAAATTTAAACGGGCGCATTGGAAATTGTAATTGAAAATATCTCGAAACGGTTAGTCGGAGCGACATTTACAAAGTATACCTTTATTGCTTAAAAATTACGGAAAAACTGATATTTTTAATAATAATATAATTATACTAAGGCACAAAAAAGTTACATTTCTTTTTATGTATCCAGAGTACCGCAGAGAGCGCCCCCTAAATCTACATCAAAATTATTAACAAATTCAAATTCCTGTCCCCAAAATAACCCTAGTCACGAAATTTTGTGCTAAAATATTGATTCAGAAATAAGTTATTTAGGAAAATTGAAAATTAAATTTTTAGTTGGACACCCTGTATCTCGGTTATTGCCAGCTATTGAACTAAACTAAGTATGGCCAAATCGCAGTATTTTTACCCAAGGAATCTGCAGTTTTCCTGTGTACTATTAGTTATGGGACACCCTGTATAAACGAGAGGATGCGCTATAACAAAAGGGAAAATAAAAATGATTAATATGACGAAGCACTATGACAATGTACTATCTAAAAAGGATATAACATGGTTTTTAAAGCAAAATCCAAAGTACAAGCAGCGATTTTTATAAGTATCTTCATCTAGGGGAGAACCGGACTAGATAGCATAGGCTGGCTGAATGAAATTACTCTTCACTATAGTATCGATAACAATCTTATACTTTTGTGGTAGATACTAAATTGCACCTATTTTAATACAAATACAAAAAATAGGAAACAAATAAGATCATCTTGCTCGGTTCTACCCTATAATTAGATGATAAGTATCGATGAGATGACGGTTCCACTTTTCAATGATAAAAAAATATGACAAGGCATTATTTTTAATGGAAAAAACGAACAACAAACTTTTAATATCTATAATAACACTGTATCGCTGTAAACTGATTCAGTAATATAAAAGAATTTGAAAGGATTCGAATGGACAATTAGTGAATCTATTAGTGACCGGCACAGCATTACAATTATTATTTGACCATGGTTAAAGCTAAAAGGTATATCTTGATTAAACAATCGGTGGGTTTTCCTAAACCCACGGATTTTAAGCTGTTAGAGGAAGAGTTACCGCCGTTAAAAGAAGGGGGTAAGTATTGCTTTATTGGCGCAAGTGAATTGATCGAAGTCGGCTTACTATTTTTTAATTTTTTTTTCTGGGAGGTTGAATCAGCTTGTTTTTGCTCCTTTATTAACTTATAGTTATAATTATTATGCCAGAGGCAATACAGAGAGTCAAAGGGGTTTTAAGGTATCCCCTAAATCCCCCCCCCCCCCCTAAACCCCTAGGGAACGGGCAATTTTTGAGGTCAGTGACCACAAGGCGAAAATTAGTAAATAACCGCTATATTTATGGAACATATATTATGTTTAACTGGGGGGGGGGGGGTCCCCGTAGTTCCAGTAGTGTATTTAGGAATTGGTTTGGGGGGGGAGGCACCCAACTACTATTTAAATTTGTAAATTATTTCTTTGATGTTAATATATAAAGAAAATACGCCGCTATACAGGGTGCACCAAGTAAAGTGGCCGATTAGAACTATCTCGAGAACTGAATGAGATTTTATTTTGAAAATTTGGTTGCAGCTTATAAGAGATGGTTTTCTACGTTTCTAAAATACTGTGGATGGTGCGGTGCCGGATCATACCGAAAGTGGCAGCAACTTCGGAATTTTAAATGAATTACCCTATATATTATATTTTTTGGAATCTAGGTAAAAATGTAGAACAGTTTTCTATATAATATCATATACCTATCTTTAAGAGTTTTTGGATTATTAATAATCTTGTGATTTTTTAACGCCGTATCGGGACCTGATAAGAAAATCATATATTTTTAGCGGTTACAGGTAGAAATCTGAAATTTTGACAATAGTTTCACAAGACCATCGAAATTTTATAATTTTGAACGGTATTTAATTAGTTTTATACAGGGCGTCTCCATAACAATATTTCTGAGGGAGATTAATTATTGCAAAAATCTTCTTTTTTTTTAAATGGGACACCCTGTTTTTGATGTTTTGCTAATGGAGGATCGAATTTTCTATGTAATGATATTAAGTGTTCCTATACCTATCTTCCATGTTTTTGGACTAATAGCGAAATTTAAAAATTATCTTATAAAAATATATTGTTTGGTTGTGGAATATATTCAGAAACAAAATAATGAAAAATCCATTTGACGTTATGTCTGTGTTGTTGTAAAAAAAAACAGTTAACAAATGAGCAATTTGTTAATAAATAAATTAAAATTACGCATCAACACCAATAAAATAACTAATAACTAAATTGTTGGCTCTTAAACATTCATGAATTGTGGTGGTAATATGTTCATTTGTCACCTTTTTCATTTCTTCCCCTTCTAGAAACCCCAGAGCTGTTCTTAGTCGATTTTCTAAACCTTTCCTTGTGACTGGTGTCTTGTATATTATTTCTTTAATCCTACCCCATAGATAGGGGGGGGGGGGGGGATCCGGAGACCTGAGGGCCATTTCCAGGGACCTCCTCGGCCAATCAACTTTTTCTGAGGAGAGGAGCTGCATCAGGATGAAGTTCATTAAATTTTTTAAATAGTTCTAGATAAAACTCTAAGCTCGAATAATGTGAATTAGTTAATTTTTTTTTACAACAACATAAGCATAACGTCAAATGGATTTTTCATTATCTTGTTTGTATGAATTCATTCCACAGCCTACTACTAAAAAATATATTTTTTTAAGATAAGTTTTAATAAATTTCGCTATAAGTCCGAAAATATTGAAGAAGGATAGGAACACTTAATATCATTAATACCATTAGCAAAACATATCAAATACAGGGTGTCCCATTTAAAATAACGAAGATTTTTGCAATAATTAATCTCCCTCAGAAATATTGTTATGGAGACACCCTGTATAAAACTAATTAAATACCGTTCAAAATTATAAAATTTCGATGGCCTTGTGAAACTATTGTCAAAATTTCAGATTTCTAGCTGTAACCGCTAAAATGATATGATTTTCTTTTCAGGTCCCGATACGGCGTTAAAAAATCATAAGATTATTTATAACTCAAAAACTCTTAAAGATAGGTATATGATATTATATAGAAAACTGTTGTAAATTTTTACCTAAATTACAAAAAATATATAATATATAGGGTAATTGATTTAAAACTCCGAAGTTGCTACCACTTTCGGTATGATCCGGCAATACCGCACCATCTAAAATATTTTAGAAACGTAAAAGCCATCTCTTATAGCTGCAACCAAATTTTCAAAATAAAATCTCATTCAGTTCTCCAGATACTTCTAATAGGCCACTTTACTTGATGCACCCTGTATAGTCCCCCATTGAGTGTGCCAGTGAGCGAAGTTAAGTACCTGCTACACAGGGCGTTCCTTATTTTATTGACGTGCTAGTATTTCAGAGTGTGATTTCTTAGGTAATTTTATGAAGAAAAGTTCAACATAGGTCTGTAACGGCTTCAATTTTTTGCTGTGTGCTGGTTCGGGGTTGTTCGTTATTTAATTATTATTTCTTAATATGGTCGAAAGTACTTTATACAGGGTGTCCGGTAAGTACCTTTTAATCTCTCGGAGGCATATAGAGGAGGTCAAAATATACCTAATTTGTCATAAAAAAAAGTGCCCCCTAACGGAGATACAGAACCCCAAAGAACTACCCTGCGATTTACTTTTTTGGCTCTAACTTTGAACCCGTAGGTACTACAGCTTCGGGGATGTCATGAACGCACTTGCCACCACACTCGCTAACCGCTGTCATTTCACAGAGCTCTTTAAAAAACGAACTCTTAATTTATTATGATAAAACGAGATAAATCGGTTTATATGCGAAACACTCAATAGTTATTAGTCCTAACGCAAACATATAATGAACATACAATAAATTACTCGTATGTTATTGCTAAAATATTAATTTTGAGCGATACCTACATAAAATTCTCGAAGCGATTTTTAGCATTAGTAACTTTTGAGTGTTTCGCATAAAAAACAATTTATCTCGAAAACCATCACTTTTATCGTAATAAATTAAGAGAGCCTTTATTAAACAAAAAGTATTCAACAAATCAGTTTTCAGCTCTGTCAAATGATACTAGTCAAAATTTGGGCCCAACGAGTGTGATGGCAAGCCCGTTCCTGACTTTTCTGACCATGTAAAACATCTACTGTAAGTATGGTTTAATGACTCTTTATAGCATCTATAAAATATTGAAATTTGATTAAATTATATCTATCGGTTCAAAAGTTACAGCCAAAAAAGTAAACCCCTCGTATTTCCGTTAAGGGGCACTGTAGGAATTTTTTTTCTATGACAAATTAGGTTTATTGTGACTCCCCCGAGATATTATGGGGTACTTACCGGACACCCTGTATATTATTTGCAATTTTGGTATGTGTTAATAGGATTATGTTATGTATGTTTGTTAAAAAAGTTAATCTATAGATCCATCAGTGGCGTCCCTGCAAATTTTTTTACAAGAACAAAGTGACAGCACACTCACGCTTTTCCATGTGGCTACTTTTTCTGATAAAAGCCTGGTCAATTCTACATAAAAACGGTCTTTGTGGTTTTCTTGTCGAGCGCATCTTTCTTGAATATAACAATATCGCACATATGTTAATAATATCGAACGCGTCCAAAACAAATTTTTGAGAGCGGCAGCTTTTAGGATGGGGATTGATTTTTGCGACTACCACAGAGAGAACATTCTCCAACGCACCGAATTAATTACACTGGAACAGAGGAGAGTATATACTTGGATGTATGTTTTGTGTATAAGGGGATTGTGTGACTGTGGAGGTTTGCTATCGAGAATTCAACTGAATGTTCCTAGTCGAGTTTTAAGAGAGCATAACATTTTTCATTTGGATTATCATAGAACTGCATATGGATCAAAAATGACTTTGAATAGAACTCAATGGTATGAGCAGAACTGTAGACAATTTCAATATATCGCTGGGGGCATTTAAACATAATACTATGATATATGTCAAGACTCTGTAAATCTGTTTTTTCCTTTGTAGTTTATGTTGCGATCGTCAATTAAATCTGTTTCAATTGTTAGATATGTATTCTAATGTTCGAATGTTACTATAACTAGTTCTAAATCTTTTTACTTTGTTAGATAGATAAATAATTAATAGTAAAATTATACAATGGGGTATCCCGTAGATTTAATAAATAAATAAAATAAATAAATTAAATTAAACCCCATATTTTACGCCTAGTAAGTCCAGCAATTTTTATTTAATCGTTTGAACGATAATAGCGCAAGAGACCGTTTTCATGTAGAATTGACCAGGCTAATAAAAAAATATCCACATGGAAAAATGTCAGTGGCGTACCACTTTTTTTTAAATCATAGGACTTGTTTGCAGGGCGGTGGGTCGACAGAATAACTTTTCTAACTAACTTATGTGGATTTATATCCTATTGACACATGCCAATATCATTAAAAATAATGACTTTTATTTTGCAAAAATAATCTGTTGTCCTTTTTGCAAAATCATCTGATTAGCGATGCTTTTAAAAAAATAAAAACATGGTATTGTACTCTAACCACTTGGAGAATATATCTATACAACATCTTATACAGTATTTGATTAATATTTATTTTTAAAAATCGGAGACGCATAAATTTTATTCTGAATATTGAATCCTTCGTCGTTTAACCAGTGTTGCCAAGTTGAATTTGTGAAATTACACAATTAGCTGGGCAAATTACACATTTTTACATGTTTTTAGTCACACAAATACACGTTTTTTACACACCATTTATAATACAGTCAATTTGTGCTCACAAGGCTGGGGCTCTTGTGATTTCCTCCATTTTATATGTTTTTTGGGTTTGTTCGGTAAGAAAATTGTGTGGATTATTTCATCACCAATTTCAAAAAGTCTAGATATCTCAAGTCAGACAAAAAGATGTTCTATAAAATTTGCTTAGAATTTAATGGTTGATCGAATAATACAGGGTTTTATGGAAATGACTTATTATATTTAAATTGGTGACTCCTATGGTGTCCTAGAGAAAGTCTACATACTTTTTTTTTATTAATTGAATATCTAAATACTAAGGTAAACCCCTTTTTACCCACATACTGTCGCGCCGGATTCAGTTAGCAACAATGTGGGTCACTAGAGTATACTAACAGTGTTGTCAGATCACACCGCATGTTTCGCCCTTGCTCGGATACCTGCCGCGCGCGGCTTTGGTTGCTCCAGTATGTTTCGAGACTCGAGGGTGGAATGACGTTGTCGAGGGTTCCACGTGCTTGATGTATACGAATTTTAAACGTTTTGTTAGTTGTAGCATTACCCGATTATTTTCTGTTGTGAAATAATTCATAATAATAGAGTTTGAAAAAGAAGTGATACCGCGGGTCAAATACGTCTTGTGGTCAAAAACTGATCACGTGCGTTTACAATTCTGTTTTGCAATATATGAGAACACCGCCTCAATAAACTATTGATTGCGAACGTCCTCAGTAGCGGCCACGTAAATTTTCGGATTTCATATAAAGTGTATATTTCGTACAATAATTCAAAGCGCCATATAAGGTTATTTTTCTTCAATTTATTTTCATCTCAGGATTTGCCCATGTAATAAGTCATTTCCATAACACCCTGTAGAATAAAAATTACCATGTTGTATTTAAAAAACAAAACTTCCTACTTCCGGTATAACCGGAAATGACAGGAACATGTGAATAATTTAGTTAAAGAGAGCGTATCGATAAAGCTAGATCCCCAAAGTTTCAGAAACATATGCTCAGGAGTTCTCCATAAAGTTCTAATCCAAGCTCGTCATGAATCACCCTGTATAATTAAGAGTATTATTAGTTAAACATAATAAAATAAGATCTAGGTAAAAACCTTTAGAGGAGGACAGCAATACTTGTGTTTCTCCTGATGAAACCATTAAATTTAAAAAAAATAAGATAAGTCATTTTATAGTAAATGTGTTTTAGAATTCCTGGCTGAAGCAGTATATCTTAGTGTAGACCCCTATATGAGGCTATACATGCCAGGAGTACCACTGGAATCAACCATGATTGGATCCCAAGTAGCACGGTAAGTACTACGACTGATGGTTCCTGCAGTTACAGGCTCCACTGTCCGTCAACTAGGCCTGGGTAACACTGTGTTGAATGACACTATTCTATCGACACTTGCCTGGGTGTCACAAGTGTTGAAACAGCGTTGCTGTCTCATATGATACAATGACACTTTTATGACATACTCAATGTGGATGTTGCGACGTGTTTCATGATACGATTGTGATCGTATCATAGCGGCGTTTTATCATACCGTTATAGTCTCATATTATGATACAATTACTCTTTTATGACACACTCCCGGTGGGTGTTGCGACGTGTTTCATGATACATTGTATTATGATGGTATTTCATAATCATAACACAACTGGCAACGGACGAAACACTCCAGCTCTGTCCTTATCATGTTAAGGGAGTTCTGTATTTAAGTGTATTTATATATCTGTATAAATCAGAACCAGACTTTTTGCATTCAGTTCACAGGTCTCTTATTCAAATTGGTTTGGGAATCACACAAAAATGAACTACGAAGTGTTGCGGATTTACCGAAACATACCTATACTATAGAGTAGTAATGAGCCTGTAAATACATTTTTGATAAAAGTTTATAAACAAACAAACATATGTAACAAAACGAAAATTGTCATGCACGAAGAAGGCAGACTAATCTTCATTGTTTAAATTATAATTTTAAAAAATCAGTCGAGACGTTTTTTTTGTTTTTAGGCGCTTCCGGTTTGCATTAGCTATCAGCCCCTCTTTTGAAAATATTCTTTCGCATGGAACAGATGTAGCCCAATATAGCCATTATACATAGTCTTGTTTTCATAACACTGTTGCCTTTTTCGATATTTAATATTTAGACAACTCATGATACAAAATACACACGTATTGTGGGTTGCCAACGGTTCAGCTAAGATTTAATTATTTTTATACTCTATGAGGGTCATGGTCGCGATTTACTATTTATCTGACTGGATCCACCGCTGAAAACCACCGTGAGAATTTCTGTCATGTTTCCGTTACAGAAAACGTGACACCGAAACTGCGACTGATACCATGCGACATTGTGCCATATGAAGCAATTGTAGACAAACAGTGTCTCTGTCATTTTAGGGTGTTATGACCGTGAAACCGAAACTGCACAATTTAGCGCGATGTGCTGATAGAGTGTGTGACGTGAATATTTTTTTAGCATAACCGAGAGCAGAAACAGTAAATTTCCAGTTGGTAAATATGTGGTAGGATCATTTGGTTGGAGGACTCATACCATTACTAATGGGCAATACCTCCCGTCACAGATTCCTACAAACCTTCTACCGGATTTTGGAGAGTTGTCAGTTTCTTTGGGCCTTGGAGTATTAGGGATGACAGGGTAAGAGATAATACTATATCACGAGTCCATTATTTCAGTTGAGTTTTTTTCAATAGCGCCTTAATTTTGGAGTTTACTTGAAAACAGTTATAACTATCAACTTAGCCTAAGAATTTTGTTTATTCGAATTACCTTCTTATATTTAAGCCCACAAATCATGAGATAAAGATAAATTGTTGAAAAATAACAATAATCCGCCTGCACTACTGGTAATTTGTATCTATTAAAAAAAAGTATATGGTCTTTCTCTAACGCCTAAGCCGGCTTAAAAATTAAGACAGCTTAAAGTAATGTTTTCGTATTCATCGTAGCAATAAAGAAACAAAGGGCCGATATTTCAAAGTCACCTCAAGGTACAGAATGACATAAGTCATCCTTAACACAAGTTTGGCAGTATATCAGATCTTTTAAACTCTCATATAAAGGAATAGATCTGTAAGAACGTGGTAATCTTCCAGGTAACGTATCAATTGACCCCCAAATTCATTTAAAACATAGTTTTTTAAGGTTTAGCTTAACGATAAGGTTTAACTTAAGGTAACAATGAAATATCGGCCCTTAAAGCTGATTCTCACTATCGCGCAAGGCACGTGCTCGTCAACGGCACGGCGAAATAGGTTTATCATTGCGTCTTATGAATTTTGACGGGCTGTCGCTTGCTGAGATGTTGCGCGCATAGTGTGAATTTACACCCGCAAAATCCATAAGATTCAATGATTAACCTATTTTGCCGTGCCGTTGCCGAGCACGTGCCTGGCAGGATAGTGAGAGTGAGCCTTTAAGCTGAATTGCCTTAAGCCAATAATATTTTAAGCTTAATTACGTGACGTAGTAGCATCCACAACAGAGTGCAGGAAAATACTTATATTTGTAAAAAGAAATTTAAATTTGACACAAAACTCAACGAATTGTCCAAAAAAACAAAGGTTTGAAATTAGACAACAAAGAACTAGACATGCCAGCCATTACCTTATGAAAAAATAGGTTAGAATACGCAACTCTTTATGACGCTTAGATAAGTCCGCAACCAGTTTTTATTTAAGACAGCTTAAAGAAATGGGCAAAAAAGAGTCACCCACAGCAACTTTTGGTGCAACATTAATTCTTGCATTTTTTTAGAATCGACGGTTAAATGTTGCAAACATGTAATGATGATATGAGCTCCATTTGATATTCGTTTTCATAGATCCCGAAATATTTATTATGTTACAGAATTACTGCATATTTTGGATTTCTCGAATTATGCCATCCTAAGCAAGGAGAGACCGTTGTAGTAAGTGGCGCTGCCGGAGCTGTAGGCAGTCACGTTGGACAGATAGCAAAAATAAAAGGTAAATGAAGCCGTAGGCTATAAGGGAGTTCTGGATAGTCGACATATTCTTTAATATGACATTCTCCTTATACATTTTCATATAATTCCGCCATGCTGCCATCGGCATGCTTAACAATAGAATAAGTAACGGTGTTAATCGTCATTTTTGTAAAATATAGAACACTTACTGACGAGCCGTGAAATGGCGAAATGCGTCTAAGGATGAGCTTGATAAAGAGAATTCTTGATTCTATTTTAAATTCAATAGGTTCTGAGGAAAATTACTTATCACACTCTGACCGGCTGCTGGGCGCATTCAACAGAACCCATCGATTTGTAAGCGATTAGTAATCATGGGCTGAATGCACTAAAAAAAATCGATTGCACACATCGATTGTGATTTTACA
This sequence comes from Barypeithes pellucidus, assembly GCA_963991005.1. NCBI lineage: Eukaryota > Metazoa > Arthropoda > Insecta > Coleoptera > Curculionidae > Barypeithes > Barypeithes pellucidus. Next base: position 54,198,354 of record OZ022560.1, read on the forward strand.
GCGACTTATGTCAGTTTTGTTGGTCAGGTTGAGGAGTAAAATTTATAAAATATGACGAAGGTGAATTATAATTATAAAAACATATTTTTTTACAAGTGCCTCGAAAGTGCCTCTTTTTATGCTTGTTCTCTTCACCGAAACTGGCTCCATCCAGACCTCTCCGAGAGAGCGGGCGGGAACGTTTCAAAGCGAGCGGGAAAGATTTTTCCTGCCCGCTTCGAGTCACCATGTTCTCCTCAATAGTTTTTTAAGTGATAAATAAAACCAGAGATGTCGGTGCGGGATTTGAACCCGCGACTCTCAGATCGCCAGGCGTACACTCTGCCACTAGGCCACCGAGCCATACATATCAACGATAATAAATAGATATTTACATTCTCCATGCAAGAGTGTTTTCATGTCATGTAGATAGGAAAACTGTCTGAAGAATTTTTTTTAATTATTTGGCATCAAAGCCAGTTGTAAAAAAAAGTACGGTACATATATCGGGCCGTCGGAGGCTTTACGAACTCGTGCGGTGGCATCTCCGCATCTCGTCCATAAAAGCCTCTTTTCGGCCCTTGATACGTAATGTACTATTACACGATCTCCGCTAGTGAAGAGGAGCGTTAAAAATAAAATTATCCATTTCGTAGAGACAAAAACGTAATATTTGATGAAAATATTTAGAACTGATCCTAACCAAACAAAAAACTGACAGCGAAATGTAGAACTACAAATCGATGCGTATCGTGACGCCATCCATTAACAATCGTTTATAAATCGATGGGCTCTGCTGAATAAAGCCATTGTTCAATCTTAAGCGAAGTCCACGATATAAGGTTTTACCTGACATTTTAGATCATCAAGTAAGACTATTAGGTAAAACGGTTATAATAGCCCGGTCTACACATGAGGATTTACCTGACGTTTTAGGTCTTCAAGTAGAACGGTTTTAAACCCGTATCTAGACACACAAACATTGCTTTTAGGTTTCTATTTTTGCCCGTATTCGCTCTATATCAAGACAGATTCGTAATAAAACGAGTAAAACGTCAGGTAGAACCTTATGTTAGACCCTGTCCACATCTAATGTTTTGACTGATACGTTTTATTTGAACAAGTAAAAAGGTCACATAAAACTTTATGTGTGGACGGCGCTTTAGAGAAGAAACTGTTTTACGATTTCACAGTTGGAAATTTTCAGTGGAAAAATGTGAGAACAGGCTCAACTATTTTCGGTTTTAGTTAGCTATTGAAAATAACGTCCTTCCTCTTAGCAGTCTAATCGACTATTAAAAAAACCTAGTTAAACATATACGATCTGACAAAGTTTACCTATTTCTCTTGTAACCTTAAAACATCGCAATATAATTTTATATATTTTTTTAAATTTTAACCAGGTTGCAAAGTAATCGGTATAGCCGGTTCAGATGAAAAGGGAAAATGGTTAACGTCGGAACTGGGTTTTGATTCTTTTATAAACTATAAGACCCAGGACATTGAAAAAGAGTTGAAAAAGGCTGCCCCACAGGGAGTGGATTGTTATTTTGATAATGTAAGTAACGGTATCATGTATCAAATACAAGTTGCCTGCTTTCTAAACTGAGTGATGTACGAAATATAGTTGTAGTCAATAGGAAAACACATTTTGAATTTTGTAACCAAATGACTTATACTTAAAATTGTATAACTACTTGTTATTAAATTATTTGCAACTTTGTTCTCTACCCGTTTGTAAAATGTAAAATTTTTTGTTTCGGTTTTCATTTTTTTCTGACTTTGTTCGAAGGGATGTCCAAAAATAAATTTAACTTTCTCATCGCTACTTTATATTCCCCCACGAGAAGGTATCATAAGATCTTGTGTGACGTTTCATCTTTGGGTCACCATCATCAACTTAATTTTTTTAAATACGGGCCTTAATACTTGTGTTTAAATTATGAAATAGGAACTAAATCTACGTTCAGCTGTATACAACACTTATTGGTATTCAGACGTTTTGTTCTTTGTGATATAGAGGAAGTTATGAAAATGACTTATTATATCAAATGGGCGACTCCTTGGATGTCCTAGAGAAAGCCTACATACTTTTTTTTTAATCGAATATCTAAATACTAAGGTAATAACCCTTTTTGCCTACGTGCTGTCGCGCCGCTCCATCTGGTCTCAGTTAGCAACTGTATGTAGGTCACTAGAGTAAACTACAGTCATGCCAGATCACACCGCGTGCCTCGCCCTTGCGTGGATAACCGCCGCCCGCGTATTGAAACTCGCTTTAACCTTTAGTATGTTTCGATGCTCGGTGCTTATACGACGTCGCCGAAGGTCTCTCGAAGTTCCACGTGCTTGATGCATACGAATTTTAAACGTTTTGTTAGTTGTAGCATTACCCGATTTTTTTTCTGTTCGTAATAATAAACATTGTGTGTGATATTACTATTGGTTCTGATGCAAGACATACTTTACGTGTTTTATTTTTTCATGGAATTTAATTATACAACGGATTATTTTCAAATTGTAGTGTTTTTCTAAAGTTTCAAAAAAATAAGTGATAACGCGGGTTAAAAACGTCTTGTTGGCAAAAACTAACCACGTACGGCTACAATTCTGTGACAACACGGCCTAAAATGCGCTGACCTATTTTAAGACTTTACGTACCTCAATAAATTATTCATTGTGTACGTTGCCAGTTGCGGTCATGTGAATTATCAAATTTCACATAAAGTATATACTTCGCTTATTAATTTCAAGGCGCCATTTATGGTTATTTTTCTTCAATTTGTTTTCATCTCAGGATTTACTGGTCTAAAAATAATAAGTCATTCCTATAACACCGTATATTTTGCATTCAATTTTTCGAAATATTGGTAACTGTCGCCTAAACCTTCAGCCTCCAACGTAATGAAACACTCTGGGGACTTCCACAGTTCAATTTAGTTATTTCCTTTTTGTAGGTAGGAGGAGAAATCAGTTATACCGTAATGAAACAAATGAACTTATACGGGCGTATCTCCGTATGCGGGGCCATGTCTGGATATAATGAAAAGGACAATCCAAAAGGTAAAAACCCATAAAATGTATTTAAATCATCTTACACCATGGCGACGTATGGATTCCGTTATTCAGTAGCGAGTACACCAGACATTCAGGTATTTTAACATTTATCAGTGTAAAACATGTGGACAAAATATTTTGACGTCACGCCAACTATTTCCAGACGCTTACTTTTAGCAAGTTGTTCAGAGAGGAAAAAAACAAATTAAAACATAACAATGGCGTTGATATAACTGGCGAATTATAAGTTCTGGATTTCTTGATGGACTAAATTCTAAACTCCTTGAGAAAATATAGGGGTATATCCCACCCATGTAATAAAATTCCTATTTAAATATTTAATTTTTGTCACTTTGACATCGATAATTGTAATTGTCAAATTAACAAATTTTTAATTGGGATTTTACAAGATACCTTTACGATAAATATGTCAATCTGGCTATACTGCAATAATGACCGAAAGTGGTGGGAAAGACTGTTTGTATTCGTTGCATACACACATATATATATACAGTTACCAGCTGCAATTATGTCCCCGCTATGGGCATCGAAGGGGCCGTGGTGAGTTTGCGCAGTTCGGATTTTCCTTGTAAAAGTAAACATTCGACAGGGCCGGATTTCAACTTTTTTTCACGTAAATTTCACTGGTTAGTTAGGAAAAATATTGCAATCAAAATATCGATTAGTTCGATTTAAGACGGCGTTCCATGCATTCGATTTCTGACGATATGATGATCCGACGGTGCCGTTGGTGCCAAATTCCGTCCGAATATTTGTAACAATCGACACGCTTTATTTGAACTCTCATTCAACGTATTTCTTAACCTCACTTTTTTCTAAACCAAAAATTAAGAATGAATAAACTATTTGGGGAATTATTATCAGCCACTAATGCACCAAATTAAAAATACATTAATTTTAAGGTTAGGTAGTGACCACATATATATTGTATACGAGTGACACTCTCTTCTTTTTTTACAAACTTTTTAGTGAAATTCGGTTCCGAAGATCGGATAATGTGATAGGCAAAATAAGCAATAGTATGAATGCTTGTGACAAACCGTATGCATGGGATGCATTTTGCATCCGTGCAGAGGTCTGGCCTATGCCCCAAAATGCCGGATTATCTCTTTCTTTACAACTGCCTAATTTTCCAACGCTCCTTCCTAATTGCAGCTAATCACTATTAATGCACTGGTTTTTGTTACTATAAAAGATAAGGTGAATAAATTCGGTCTAATTCATAAACACAAACTAAATTTTTAAATATACTATATATACAGGGTTATTCACGTTTTTTGGAGACGACATATTATAGCTAAGCTATTTGTTTTGGATAAAAACAAATATTCAGAGGGGATAGGGGCCTATTTGAGGTACATTTTAAAATTATTTTCATAATGTACAAGTTGTCCCAAAAACACGAAACGTATCAAAGTTGCATTTTTTTAAATAGAATGCCCAGTATATTATTTCATTTTCGGTTCCTGCGATCAAAATAAATATTACTTTCATTAAGGTTTACCGTACTTAAACCTTACGGTTTGTGAAATATTTCATATTTTGTCAAAATGTAGTAACAATTTTAATGATTAAATTCTCAACATGTATTTTGTTTTTTAAACCCAATTTCTCAGTGGACTCTACTCACTGATTAAGTTTTGTGTATCAGTTATGAAAAATTCACTAACTTATACACGGTGTCCAAAAAGTACTACTAAATAATTACAAGTTTGAAATGGTAATAACTTGCTTAATTTAAATATAGCAGAAATAATTCAAAAAGTATTAATCTCTCCCATAGCTAATTTCTCGCATTTTCATGAAAAATGCAAATCTTCACAAAGCAGGCTAATTATAATCAATTTAATATTAATCAAGTCGCCTATGACATTTTGACAGATCAGATCTAGATTCTAGAGAAACAGAGGGAAAATGCATGACTTAGTAGTAAAGGTAACGACAGAAAATATTGCTGGACATACCTACAACAAACAATTGTTTATATTTATAACAAGTGTTTGTTTAAAATGGCGACCATCCGACTCTAAACACAAACGTATCCTCTTTTTAAAAGCTTCAGCAACATTTGATAGCATTTCTGGGCTGATGTTTCGGAAAGCTTCTCTAATACGCTCCTTCATATTATCCGGTGTTGTTGGAGCTGCGTTATAAACGATTCCTTTTACATATCCCCATAAAAAGAAATCAGGTGAAGTCAAGTCGGGTGATCTTGGGGGCCAATTCTGAGGTCCATTTCTTCCAATCCATCGATTTTGAAATTGAAAATTTAAAAATTCACCAGTGCTGGTGCTCCATCCATTTGAAGCCACATCATTTCTCTGATGGCGAAGGGAATGTCTTGCAACAATATTGGCAATTGATTTATCAAACAATCTAAAAACAATTCCCCATTTAAATTGTTTTCGAAAAACTAAGGACCGATTAAATATCGACCCATTATTCCGCCCCAAACATTCACTGACCATCTGTGTTGATTATTTACTATTCTAAATTGATGTGGATTGGAATCAGAATAATAATGAAAATTATGGCTATTCACAGATCCATTATTATGAAATGTACATTCATCACTAAACATAACAAAATTAAAAAAGTTTTCATTATCAGCCACTTTGTCTAACACCCACATACAAAATTCCACTCGTTTATCAAAATCGTTTGCAGAAAGTTCTTGGTGACGCTGAATTTTATAGGGATGGAAACTATGTTTCTGAAGAATCCTTGAGACACTTGGTTTTGACCGATATGAGGATTTTCGATTACAGAACCAATTACAGCAAATTCATTTTCTTCGTTTCCTGTCACAAGTTTCCTTTTAGTGGGTTTTTTATACTGAACACTCCCAGTTTGTTTAAATTGAGTCAACAATCTTTCGAAAACCTCTCTATTTGGATGGTTTCTGTGCAATTCTGTGAAATTTTTGAGCGTAAACTCGGGAAGCAAGTACCTAAGCAGTTTTGCAGACATTCTCCAAGAATAAAAATCATATCAATTCGTTCTTCTTTTGGATAACTTATCATTTTAAGTATAGTAATAAAATAAAAAAACAGAAACTACCACTATTATAACTAAATAACGATTTGTAGCGAAATACTTTTAGAAATAACTGACATTTACTGTAAACCCTCTGTTTCTCTAGAATCTGGATCTGATCTGTCAAAATGTCATAGGCGACTTGATTAATATTAAATTGATTATAATTAGCCTGCTTTGTGAATATTTCCATTTTTCATGAAAATTCGAGTAATTAGCTATGCAAGAGGTTAATACTTTTTGATAGACAATTAAATTCTACATCTGCTAGTGACATAAAATATAGGGTGTTATATTTAAATTAAGCAATGTATTAACCATTTCAAACTTGTAATTATTGAGTAGTACTTTTTGGACAACGTGTATAAGTTAGTGAATTTTTCATAACTGATACACAAAACTTAATCAGTGAGTAGAGTCCACTGAGAAATTGGGTTTAAAAAACAAAATACATGTTGAGAATTATCGAATGTAATACCACAAGATGTGTCGGGATTACCGAATAATACTTTTACCTGACACGAAACGCGTTACCCGGCAACAACACTACGACTCCGAAGGAGGAGTAGTGTTGCCGGGTAGCGCGTTGAGTGTCAGGTAAAAGTATTAGGTAATACCGAAACATCGAGTTGTATTCAAAGGATTATACAACGAAATAAAGTACATATATCTTTCCGAGTTAAACATTTTTATTACAGTAATTATTGTTAATTACGAAATTACAATTATTATAGTTAAAACTTGAACTATTGGATAAATTATTATCATAGGTTGGAGGTGTTTGAAATTGGGCTTCAGCATCAGAAGTAGATGACGATGTATTTTCGGCTCTCATTTGCGACAAAATCTTCAGATGATGCTGCTCGCTGAGCTGGAGATAGGGAGTAACAGAATTTATAGAACTATGGCCCGTTATTTTGATAACTTCCTGGAGATTAGCACCTGAACTGCTAAGGGCACTTACTGCTGAAGCTCTATTAGAGTGATTCGTAATCTTTTTATTTTTCGTATCTAGGCCGATGTTGATTGCTCCCATTTTTGTCCAGTTTCTTATAATGTTAATACCTGCTGGACAATTCTTAAACCATGGGAAATTATCATTCTGTTTCCATTTCTGATTGACCGTCAAAAAGAATCGATTAGTTTTAATGTTTTCGCCTCTTTTGGACATTAGCTTAAAATATAACCGTATTGGACATAAATCCGGATTCACAAGATTTTTTACAAGCCACTTACTTTCGCATGTTCGACTTGCTCCTCCTTGCGCCGTTTTAGAAAATATTGGGTTGTATTCCAGACGACCGGTACTAGACCCGTTATTATATTTTTCCTCCTTAAAATATTCCAATAGCAAAAAAACTGCTTCATTTCCCCTCCATGCTAGTTCGGATGCAGCTATGTGGAAAAATTTCCGTTGAAGCCCATCTGGGGTATTTTCATCCAAACTAAAGGCCATTTTTTCTATTTCCTGTCTCGTCAAACCCGTGGAACTCTTCTTTCGTGCACCAGGTACCGCCTGCAACTCTTTTCGTTTTGCATTACGGGCAAAACGGGCGCTTTGAAAAACCATGTCATTGAATGGATCTATGTGGCGATTATATTTTTCAAAATATAGTTCCTGGAGCATTTTGGCCGTTTTGTTCCATAAAAGCTTGACCACACCTTCTTTATAATCGCTTCCGTCGGATTTTCGCATATTATATGCCCAGTCTTTTAAAATGTTGCACAAATCCTTGTCTGTTGACATTTTCTCAATTTCGAAACTTCGCGCAAGGCAAAACTCAGTAAACTGCTTCCATACATATTTGTCGGAACGCTCGGTATTTTTGGGCTTCACATTTTTAATAGCATCGTCGACTTTAGACAACAAAATTTTACCAAATCTTTCTTTTGCCATTTTGTAACAAGAACTGACAGAAATTACTTCTGAAGTAATTTGTCAAAAAATGACAATTACAACAATGTGACCACCAAGTGATAATCACTTAAATGATTATCACTTATTAATCACATCCTTCTATATGGGAAAAATATACATGGAGTTGTATAATCATTAAAATTGTTACTACATTTTGACAAAATATGAAATATTTCACAAACCGTAAGGTTTAAGTACGGTAAAACTTAATGAAAGTAATATTTATTTTGATCGTAGGAACCGAAAATGAAATAATATACTGGGCATTCCATTTTAAAAAATGCAACTTTGATACCGTTTCGTGTTTTTGGGACAACCTGTACATTATGAAAATAATTTTAAAATGTACCTCAAATAGGCCCCTATCCACCCTGAATATTTGTTTTTATCCAAAACAAATAGTTTAGCTATAATATTATTATGTCGTCTCGAATAACGTGAATAACGCTGTATATGTATGTGGTTTCATAGGCTAGAAATGAACATTTTTCCATCTGTAGTTTGTAATCTCTTTGATTAGAAAGGTATGAGCATTCTGAAAATCAAGGAATCAACTGTGTTACAAAAATCATGTCGGTCAGTGTAATTAATAATTGTCTTCACTCGAGCAATACTAAACCGATTGCCTTGAAAATTTGCACAAGTAAAACTTATCACATCTCTCCTTATTTTAGTCTCCATGCTACAAGGCGTATTATTAACCAAAGAATTAAAAATGGAAGGATTCACTGCTGTCAGATGGTCAGACCGTTGGTTGGAAGGGATCAACCAAAATCTACAGTGGGTTAAACAAGGAAAAATCAAGTACAAAGAAACAGTTACGATCGGCTTCCAGAATATGTTTAAGGCTTTTACGGACATGCTGACCGGTGGCAACACTGGGAAAGCAGTTGTTAAAATTTAAATAAAATTGAGTGAAACCACTGGAATTTCATTTATTAATTTTGCTCTGGTTTTAATAAGAAATTAAAAATCAATAAAACTTGCTTGCTTAATGACGTGTTCATATTTTAGAGTCCGAATCGTTAGGTCCTTCTAACCTAAATTCAAACTAAAGCACAGGGTGTCCACTTTTGGGTGGTTTTACAGTTATTAGTGAAGATAGAAGGATGCGGTTTTCGCATCATTGTGCTACTTTTTTGTGAAACAAAAGATACCCAAATTAGAATTTTTCTAGGCCTCTTCGTTTTTGATATATGGGATGGTCTTCAGATTTTTATATTTTGGGACACTCTCCATATTTCGGTTACTGTGTACTTTATCAAAAAGAAATAAAATATTCTCCTTGTAGTTTTTTACGTAGAATCCAGTGACGTACTCAGATTTTTTTTTACGTTTTCAAGGTAAAGAACAATCTCGTTTTTTTAAATGGCTCACCCTATATACTATTTTATAATAAGTAATTATCAAATTGTTCTCCATTAAGCATTGGACATGTTTCACACATAGTTATTATTTATTTCAATTGAAACAACAGCGCATTTATTTCATCAATGTCTCGATTTTCCTTATGGTAGATTTTAGGCAAAGGTTTTGAAATTTGACCTTATTCGATTAAATTGTTTTATCCTTGGAAAAATTATTTCATCCGGCTGTCGTCTTCCGAGATATCTACAAGATACTACAAAAAACTTATATTTACCATTGAAATACACTTCGAATGCTCCATCTGCATTTTCGTTACACTGGATAAGTATAGCAAATGAGCAAGTCATATTTTATTTCACATTGGCTGTAATAATTAGGACAAACTTGATTTTTATTAATTAGAAATTGTAAAACAACTTAGAGAACCTGAATATTCTGACAGAAACAGAAGAATTGTTCATCATGACACAACTGACAGTATTCTTTTGATTTTTTTTTTTTAATTTCCGTCATGCCTACTCAAAAATTAAAACTATTGAACGTAAGAAAAATCTGAGTAAGTCACTGGGTTCTACGTAAAAAAAACTAGAAAGAGAACATTTTATCTATTTTTGATAAGTTACAGGGTAACCGAAATATGGGGTTTGTTCGGTGTCTCAAAAAGTAAAATTCTCAAAAACATCTCGTATATCAAAAACGAGGAGGACTAGAAAAATTTGGGGCATCTTTTGTTTCACAAAAAAGTAGCACAGTGCTACGAAAGGCGCATCCTTCTATCTTTACTAATAACGGAGATACTCCGTAAAACCACCCAAAAGTGGACACCCTGTACAGGGTGTCTCATTTTCGACATTTTCTTGGGGAGTATTAGAGTTATTATCAAAGATATATTGTTACGGTTTTTACGTTAGTGTCCCATTTTTTAACGAAACGAAAGATTCAAATTTGTCACGGCTTTCTTAGTTTTTAATCTACAGGGCGATTTTGAAAATCTTCGCTTTTTAGACATCCCTTGTATTCATTCCCCTTATGCGTTAACTTATAAAAAGGTAAAAACTGATCTTGTTACGAGATTTTTACGTAAAGTTCAGTGGCGTAGTCAGCTTTTACCTAAAAAAATTATATTTAGAACTATGTACTTTTGTAACGCTCAAAATATGCTCAATTAACCAAAAATACAGGGTGTCGGGTGTCGCATTTAAAAAAATTTACCTTCGTTAATATATCAAAAACTAAACTTTTTAGAGAAAAAACCACTAAACACGTAAAAGTGTTTAACAAGACCAGTTTCTACATCTTTGATAAGTTAACGCATAAAGTTTTGTTCGGGTTTGTTAGGAAGGAAATACCCTCTCCGAACCTGAATACCGCGACACGACGGTATTGAAAAATAATGCGACTAAATAGCGTTACGCTGATACCGTCTCACCTCTAACATACACACAAATTCATGTGAGCAGTTCAGCACGTTTGTCTGCCGCGCACATTCATTACAGGCTACCCTGTACACGTTATTATGAAAAATGCCTTGTTACTATAGGAACAAAATAAGCAACGATACGTCGCAATTTATAAAATTAAAAATTTTTTTATTTCTTTGAAACAATATTTTTAAAAAAATACAAAATTACTGTAAATATAAATAAGTCGTAGAAAAATGCAAAACAAAATTATTTAAATAATAACGATATAATTACTGATAAAAAAAATAGAACCGATAAAATATAGGACTATAGACATGTAGTCCCGTTACTTACGGGCGAAAATACCACGAAACGGCGCTGGCGAGATATCACTGGGTTTGGCGAATAGTGCTAGTTTCGACAGCCAAGCAATGTTGCCAGGTGGAAAAAATTTAAATCCCCAGAAAACGTTTGAACTAACTACTACAAATTATGAAAGAATTTTTAATGTTAAGAAGTCATATGGAAAAAATACCCAGAATATGTGTTTTTTAAGAAGTTTTCCCCAAATCGCCAGCATTGTCCAACAATCGTCAGATCTGGGGAATTTTCCCAGATCTGGCAACGCTTCAACCAAGGATGATTATTGTGAGGCTTTAATACAAGTACCGGGTGGCCAAAAAAGAATGAACAAAGGCGCCTTACCTCAAGAACAGTTCGTCACAAAGTTTTGAAATAAAAAAAATTATTACAAAATGAACCAAGAGAAATTGCTGGAAATTATTTTCAAGTTCCTAAATTTACCGCTAGAGGGCGTTCAACCTATGACTAAGAAGATTATCGCTTATTTATCGATAATATGCCAAATAAAGTTATATTAAAAATTAAGTGTTGTGCACAGCTTAGGACTTCTTATAGCTCAGAGACCGTATGCTTTTGCTTTTTGCTTATATACAAATTAGTTGACACGTATTTCAGGATTTTGCGGAAAAATATTTATTTCCAAACTATCCACAAATCAATTTTTGATAATTTGCTGGATTTGCTTTCGAAGTGTATTAAAAACAAATTGTCATTGTGAACAAATGCAAACGAATAACAATTTAATTGTTTAAATAGTTTTAATATGCTCGACCCCCCCCACCTTAATTTAATTTTAAAAAATACCGTTTTATTCTTTTCTGTCCTTTTATCTGCAGAACCCATTTGACGAAAAAGTGGCACCTCTATTAGATCGCTAGTTATAAAATATTTTCGATCGCAAGTCGCCAGCGCGCGTAGGTTCGCAACGTGGCAGAACTACGCTTTCGAACGAAGCAAAGGATGAAAATATTAATGATTCACACTGCACCGAGCTGGATTGAAGACGCCTCGACCCGTCGCGCTGGAGCTCGTATGCACGCTCTGCGTGACTTGCGATCGAAAATATTTAATAACTACCGATCTTATAGAGGTGCCACTTTTTCGTAAAATGGGTTATGCAGATAAGAGGATAAAAAACAAAACGATATTTTTAAAACCAATTAATTTAATATTAATTCTTATTATTTTGCATTTGTTCACAATAACAATTTTTTTTTAATACACTTCAAAGGCTAACAAAATATATAAATATGTTAAATAAAAAAGACCGACATTGATCCGATCAGTACAACTGGAGATATTAAATTTTAAGCATGACAAGATCGGAGAAAATCCAGCAAATTATCAAAAATTCATGCCTGGATATATCGGAAAATAAATATTTTTCAGCAGACTCCTGATACTTTGCAACAATCGTATGTATTATAAGTTGTAAACAAATTTTCCGACGATTTTAAAATATGAAGGTTAAAGAGTGTGCGCTTTATAAAAAAAATGACCCGAATACAAATGTAACAATACCTCATTGGGAACTCTAGGACGAAAGTGCATGGGTTCGAACCTCACGGCCGGTAAACCGAATCGCACTCGGTGGATTTTAGTGTTATCAAGCCTGCCGTTTGGTAGTATTTTCGCTCGTCGAGCGTTAGTACGTTTTCTTTCAAATATTTTAAAATAAATTAAATTTTAAGAAGAAAATTGTACTTATAGACATAGTTAATATTTATTTGGGTTTGTGTTCATTATAAAAATAATTATATAAAGTTGGCCAAAATAACATTCTTTTTTAAACACTTTATTTTGAGGATTTAAAAACTAACAAACAAAAAAAGGACTAAAAAAATAATTTAATTTGCTTTCACAAGTCGCAGTCTCACTGAATAACTGAAATGTTTTATTTATACCTTACCACTTTAAACTAATCCAAACCCAAACCGTATAGTTAGTTTCTTTCTCGAAACGGCGAACCTCTGAAGGGCGATCCTCTATTTGGGCTCTCGATGACTGACCGGTTGGGGCTGCCTAGGTTTTCTTTATCATTGGCGGCAAATTTGTACTTCTTTAATTTTTGTTCATCAAACTAAAAAAGAAAATGATTCAATTTAATTCATTTTCGACTCTTTGGGGGTATTATCAAAGATAGAATGTTGCGGTCTCACTTTAGTGTTCAACTTTTTAACGAAACGAAGGTCCCAGTACCAAATTTGTTTGTCAATGTGTTAGTGTTTAATCTACAGATTTTCAAAATCTTCGCTTGTTAGAGACCCTTCGTATTTCCGTTACGCATTAACTTATCAAGAAGGTAAAACCTGATCTTATTAGAGATTTTGACGAAGTTCAGTGGCGTAGCCAGTTTTTCTGTAAGGAGTTTCATTCTTGAGATATTAACAAATTTAAAAAATTTTAAATGGGACACACTCTATATTATTTTTTTTAATTGGTTGCGCATACTTTGTGCTTCACAAAAAAAGAGAGTTGCTTAGATTTATATTCAAAAAGAAGCTGAAAGTGCCAATAGTTTACGTTACTTATAACAGTAGGCCATGGTCAATTTATTAGGAACAAACTCAAAATTTTGACAGTTATTCTAAATGTTAAATTGTATTATATAAAACATGCCAATATATCATACTTTACATAATTATTATCATGAACGACCATGATTAAGAATAATTAAATAAAAAGCATATTATTTAAACTAGTGATCGGCCAATACCGATATAAATATCGGTGCATTGGCTTATCGGCAAATTTGATTGAATTATTTTTCAACGCCGTCATACCCAACTACGAGTAACTGAACTTAAAATCCGCTGCAAAATCGACATATTAAAATTTTATGGCAATATTTCGAAAACTTCAAATTTCGGAATAGGCTATACAACTTACCCTTACTTTCAATGCTAAATAGATAAAAAAAAATTTATGATCAAACACAAGCACTACTTATAGGAAAAATCCTTTAGGGCACTCTGGGAGTGGTGCGTTTGCGCAAAAAGCGATTCACGTTGTTTTTGAATCGTTGGAGGTTATATTCGTTGGGAAAAACGACCTCGGGAAGGTCGTTCCACGAAGATGTAGTCCTCCAGATGAAAGAATTCTTAAATAATGAAGTTCGAGGAGTACTAAGCTTAACCACATATGGATGGGCGGCAGTGGTTCGTCGTGTATTTCTGCTAATCGTCGCTCTGGGCGGAATTAAGAGGACAAGGTCAGCCGAGCACCTTCCATGAAAATATCTGTAAAAGAGAGTCAAATCCCCAACCTGTTTTCGATGTTCTAGGCTGTCGAGGTTCTTCGTCAGCTCGTGGTCTCCGATCAGACGAATAGCCCTCCTTTCGATGGAATCCAGCAGCCGAAGAGTATGTTTGGGTGCTGAGCTCCGGACATGAGAGCAGTATTCTAGTGATGGTCGAATCTGGGCTTTGTATAGTGTCAAAAGTTGTTGAGGTGTGTACAACTTTCTGGTTCGGAAGAGTACCCCAAGCTTCTGAGAAGCTACCTTGGCGATTATAAAACTTGGCGGAATTATAAAACTTGGGAGTTTCCGTTTGAAATTGTAGATTCTTGCATATTTCCCAATATCATTTTTAATCTTATTCTTTGAACTTGTATTAAGAGTTTAAAAATATTATAAAAAAAAAATCTATTAAAGCAGGTCTTTTTCAACAAGAAATCCAACCCAAATTAAATAATACAGACTTAAAAAATGAATAAATATTTTAAAAACGTTATTTTAGACATAAAACTTAAATATGTCAAACATGCTTAGACTTAGGTATGAGACATGATATATGAGATCTGCCTAGAATCTTGTGTAGAATCCACAAATGTAATAATATGGCGGGTGTTTCGTTTAAAATAAGCAAAATATTTTAGCCCAGTTGCCCCCATTAACATTAGCTTACTGTAAAATTTGTATTTCTTCATATAAAAATAGAGGCGGTTCCCGGTGGGGTACCCTGTATATTGAATAATTACATATATTTTAAGGTCATCCGATACCGATAATATATCAGTATCGGCAGCTAAAATATCAGTATCGGTAGAAAAACCCGTATAAGTATTTCATAAATAATAAAAATATGAGAGAACTATGAAGTTTTGACCATTTGCATTTGCCCAAAGCATGCGCACTTAATTAAAAAAAAATAATATATAAGTTGTCCCATTTAAAATTTTTTATTTTTGTTAATATCTCAAAAACGAAACGATTTATAGGAAAACTGGCTACGCCACAGAACTTTACGTGAAAATCTCTAACAAGATCAGTTCTTACCTTTTTGATAAGTTAATACGTGTGAAAATTTTAAAAATCACCCTGTAAACTAAAAACTAAGAGCCATGACAAATTTGATACAGAATTCTTTCGTTTGGTTAAAAAGTAGGAAACTAAAGTGAAGATCGCAACATTCTATCTTTGATAATAACTCTAATACCTTTCAGAAAGTGTCCAAAATGGGACACCCTGTACAGCATAATGTAAGGACAAATTTGAAGGCAGAAACTAATTATTATATACAGGTCGACAAGTTTAGCTGTATCTACGATAGGAAAATTCTGGGGTTAACAATGTTGTCAAATATATTAAATTTCCGTTTAATAATATCTTACCGAGAAAAACCGATAATTACATTTACGCATTTAAAATCAATTGTAATAGGTAGAGAAGAAACCAATATTCTATTATAGTTTCAATATTATTAGTGTTGTGATCGCTCGAGCGAAAAACCGCTAGATTACTCGATTATTGAAATAACCGACATCGCTCGATTATTAAAAAAACAGCTCCAGTTACATATTCAGGCGAAAACCGTCGCTTGTCAATTATTAACTTTCACTCCATACTCGAGCTTCGCTTGACGCTGACGGAAATGTACCGCTGTAGTGTAATCGAATTAAAAAACTGCTCGTATATTCGAACAGTTTTTCGCTCGCTAGGAAATACTCTAGTTATAAATTCAAGCGAAAAACCGAAAATCATCGCCTTTCACTTGATACCCGATCTTCGCGACGCCGCGCTCCACCCGAAATCTGCTAATTGGTGCTTAGAAGGCCGATACGACATACGTCTTTCTTAAAGGCACATAAACGAGAAGGTGCATATTAGAACGTAACGCCAAATCCCTTAGTGGATTCATCGCGACATGGGTTTTGTTTTGACTGGCTAGCCAGCGACGATTGTAAATTTTTTAAAAATTTATAATTTTTAAAAAATCAGAATCAACTGTTCTTCCTTAATAAAAACTCTAGACTAAACTTGTAAAACTTAGAAAAAGAACCCCGGGTGTTTTATCAACACATTCTTCTTAGTAAATTTCAAGTGTTTAATCACCCGAGCGATTCACTCGATTATTAAAATCGCACAAGTATCAAGTGCTCGATTATTAAAATCATCGGTTTTTCCCAACACTAAATATTATTAAAACTTTCTTTTCATACTGTTGATATTTAAATGCAAAATGATATATTTTTTTGATTAAAGTACTTTTAATCTAAAAATATGGCAACATAGTGCGTTGTCAATGGTTACAGGTAGCTAGCGCGAATTTGATTGGTTATATCCCAGACAGTTAATAGCGTCAGTCATGCGTCTCGTGAGACACCCGATGGGCCCTCGTACTTTTTCGGCGATGTCCATTGACATTTGATGGATGTACCCACCCAGTTGCGTAGTGATAGACAGGGCAATAGTTATTGTATTGTGTAAAATTGTGTTTTATAAATAACTGTTCATTGTGTCGTGTTTTAGGGTGTTATTTTAAAACTTTGAACTTTGTGATAATGAAAGAGTATACTCCTGGTAAAAACCTTCACAGTCTGAAGTGATTGCAAATGTTTATGAAAAATAATCACTAATCAATTTGCATCTTGTAAAAAGTAATTTTTTAAACCTTGATAAACCTACCTCCAAACATAAAATGCAATTATTAAGAATTTCCTATTTTTATTACATTATTTAAAATAATAATAGCACGCCCATGACTGGACCATGTTTTAAACGATATTGCTTTCCCCTTACCGAAAGGTCAAAGACACAGATCCACTTGTCGACCTGTACGAATGTATCACTAACTAGCACATACCTTATTTTTATATGAAATATTTTCACTCTCCAAGCGTTCCTTCTCTTTCTTTAACTTTTCATACATCTCTTCAATTTTTGATAAACTTTCCAACTTCTCACTCAAACCGGTAATTCTATTTTTGTACGCTACATTATCCATTTCCATAACTTCAAAGTCTTGCAACAAGATGTCGTATTTTCCACTCACATCGATGTACTTTTTTATCGTTTGTGAACTTTCTTTGGCCTGTACTTCGAACTCCTCCGACTTGGTCTTGTAATAAATACATTTGGCGTTTAGATCGATATTTGTTTTAGAAAATTCATTAATTTTCGTCTCGAGCTCTTTTATCGTGTTGTCTTTTTCATTAATTAGATTTTTATTATTTGTATTTTCCTCATTTTGCTCTTTTACTTTATCTCTCCACAATGTTTCTTTTGCAACGTAATTGTCCACTGTTCCTTCTAGATCTTTTAATTTAAGATTAATCTGTTTTATCAGTTTTGATTGTTCCATTATTTGTTCTTTTAGATGTTCTTCTTCTTCAGACTAGAATAGTGATTAAATTTGAATATACCAATAAAATACACAGTAACATTTTTCATACAATTTCTAGTAAATAGCACTGCTGCAAAAAATAAAGTGCGTACACAAAAAATATTTAATTGGTAAGTTGTGAGCCTCGATGAATAATTTAATGGCAGCAAAATTTTCCAGCAATTATCTTTATCACCTGGAAAATATTCCAGTAACCGAATTCTCAATTGTGGGAGTCAGGTAATACCCAGAGGCCTTTCACTCTGTGCCAGAATATAGTATAGGGTGTTTCAAAATAGAAATATTTTGATTGTAAAATTGATAAAAAGTATGTTTTTTAAATGAGTATTTTATCTGTGTTCCTAAAAGCTCTTGAAATTATCTATCTTCCTATGTGTAATGTTGCTATACCCATCTTTAACAGTTTTTGAGTTATGAACAAAATTAATTATTACAGATAACAATCACAAATCAATTCTTAAACCTACCAACCAACCAACCAAATCTAAGTTGTAGCAGCATACAAGGCGACATATTTTTTACTTCTTACAAAATTATTAAAAGTTCCTAAAATAAAAATATAAGCAAAAAATATCTAATTCTGTAATAATTAATTTTGCTAAATAAATGCTCACAAGTCAGAAACTGTTCGAGATAGGTATAACAACATTACACATAGAAAGATATACAGTGGTACCTCGAGATAGGAGTGCACTAACATACGAGTTATTTGAGATACGAGCTGTCGAGCGAGCGAAGTTTTGTTTTGAAATACGAGCGACATTTGAGATTCGAGGAACGGTCAGCTGCGACGCGATCTCTACAAGTGAGATAAAAGAGATATTGGGAATGTGGGACAGAGTTTCACAGTTCGTGGAAAAGAAACACCCCGAAAAAGTTGCAACTGATAGTCGTGCATCGGAGCTATTTAATGACACTTGCCTAACTCATTTCCGCATCAATCTGAAAGGGAGGAAGAAACAAACCTCCTTGGAGAGTTTTTTTTTAATCCGGCGAAAAAGGCAAAGACCAGTGAAGAGAAAAGAAGTGACTTAAATTAAGCATACAGTAGCATTTAAGGTGTGTGTAAGTTATTATGTTTTTATACAATATTTGTCATTTATAAATACATTTTTCTTATTCAAAAACAGGTAACAAAAACAATTGGGGGTAGCATTTTTGGGACTGGCACGGTTTAATGGCATTTCAATTAATTTGAAAGGGGAAAATTGCTTTGAGATACGAGCAAATTGACATACGAGCAAGGTTACGGAACGAATTAAACTCGTATCTCGAGGTATCACTGTATTTGTATTTTGAAACACCCTGTACTATATTTTGGAACAGAGGGAAAGGCCTTTGGGTATCACCCGACTCCCAACCAAATTTCAGTGCGCTAATTTGTCATTGTTCATAAATATCAGCCCATTTTGAAGGACATGTTTTCCGAAAAAAAAATAATGCCAAAAATGATGTTCGCAGACGTTAAAATAAATATTTATTTTTTTCTTATAAGGAAGCCTTTATTGAGTAATTTGGGTTGGATTCCCATTTCAAAAGGACCTGCTTTAATAGATTTTTTTTATAATATTTTGATAAAATAAGATTAAAAATGAAATTGAGAAAACTGCAGAAAATTTACATTTTCAAATGAAAACCCCCAAATTTTATAATTATTTTCTATTTTCAATTAAAAATAAGGGTACGTTTGTATAAGGTCCATTCCGAAAATTTGTAGAAATATTGCCAATTTAATATTTTCCTATACCCATTTTCAGTTCAATTAGAATATGATAAAGTAATATCAAGAACATTTATTTCATTAGCATTTGACTGTTTTTCAACGCCGTCATAGCCAAGTAGGAATAACTGAATTTAAAATCCCAAGCAAAATCGCTACATAAAAATATTAAATTGGCAATATTTCGAAAATTACAAACCTTATACAAACTTATCCTTATTTTTAATGCTAAATAGAAAACAATTATAAAGTTTGAGGGTTTCCATTTAAAAAAAAAAATTGCAGTTTTCTCAATTTAATTTGTAATCTTATTGTTTGAGCACCCTGTATTAATGGTCATCAAAATATTATAAAAAATCTATTAAAGCACGTCATTTCCAACAAGAAATCCAACCCATACTAAATAATAAAGGCTTCCTTATTGTCAGGCCTGTAATAGTACATTACGTACCGAGGGCAGTAAGAAGGCCTTTACGGACGAGAGCGGGGATTTTTTGTCAAAAGTGCGCCGAGTCCTTCTGCCACTAAAAAGAGTGTTGGTGTGTGCTTCCAGCGTGAACGCGAGAGGGCTGTAATGAAAACATTACAGCCCTGTTTCTAGGTATATTACAGCCCTGTCTCCGAGAGGCTTGAAAAGAGCTACTTACGGTCACGAAAAGAGGTCGCGTAAGAGGCGCTTACGGCGCACGTATGACAAAAAAGTTATATTAGACATAAAACCTGAAATACGTCAAAGACGCTTAGTATATGATATGAAATACGAAATCTGCCTAGAATCTTGCGTAGAATCAAAAAATATAATAATATATTGGGTGTTCCATTTAAAATAAGCAAATTGACGCCGACTTCCCATCTAACCGGAAGTGCCACCATATAGAAAATATTTTAGCCGAGTTGGCCCCATCAACATTAGCATACTGGTCACTTTTCAAAATTTTCCTATGCATAGTTTTTCATATAACATAGTTCAAGGTGGTTCCCGATGGGATACACTGTATACAAGTCTACCAATGGTATTTACCTACCTTAAAACGTTTAACTAGTTTCTCATAATAGCCAACTCTATCTAATAGCTCTTCTTTTAGTTGAGTTATTGAACTTTCATTACATTTTATAGCCGCTTCGTACTGGCACTCGAGTTCCTCATTATACTCTTTTGCTTCTTTCAACTCTGTGTTCAATTGATAATGTCGCCTTTCATAATCGATTATATTTTTGTCATATCTATAGAAGTAAGAACAAATAACTTACATTAAACACAAACAAGTTGTATCATTTTTGAACAAAAACTATTTTGCAGGAATTGCAGGTAAAGTTTTGTTAAGTATGGTTCACGCTCGTTCGTTACCCATTAACTTGCAAATCCCGTATATAAAAAACAAGGACTATCATTTGTTTCACAAAAAGTAGCACAGTGTTGCTAAAACCGAATCCTTCTATCTTGACTAATAATGGAGATATCCCGTAAAACAATCAAAAAAGACTTTTATAAAAAAATAAGTTTATTTACGACCATGTATGTAATGTTGGGTGTTACTTCGTCAATTTCTCACATAGTCGTATTTGTCACAAAAAACATAATTTGCATTTAAAAGGTATGGTTGTAAATAAAATAGCATACAAACGCTCGGTGAAAAGTTTAATTCATGTCTCGAGAAATGATTCAACTATCCTTTTCTATCGACCAAAATGAAACACTTTCCACCTCGGTATTTGTTAGTTGAAAAAGTCGTTACAAAATAATTATTTTATCCTTTTCGGGAATATTCTTAAATTTATCTTGACGCGTGCGGTCTGATTTTAGGTCATCACCACCGACCTATATCTATGGATGGCCAAACTCTACAAGCAAAAGTGGCAAATTTATGGCCTCGCGCACGTAAACAAAACTGAACGTCAGAGGTCATGCGCAATGCCGACTGATAAACTATTGACCTTACTGCTTTACTGGGCAATAAACAATCTATTTTTCTCGCATAAAAGAAGGCCTTGTGGCCATCACTGAAAAGCCACTTTTAGAATTAATTTTGATATTTACTGTCAACGTATCGATAGATTTTTAATACCGTTTAAATATAATAAACCATTTCCATAACTCTTTCATCTTTGAATATCGAAGGTTAAAGAAAAACGGATCAAGGTAAAAATCTAACAACTTATAATGGGAGACAAACGCATGGTTTACTAGGAGTTCGGTCTATCTCAGACATACTGTGTTGGATATTTGTGCGCTGCAAAACGAACGCCCGCTGAAGTCATGTCGATTTGGGAGTTCATTGCATTATGAACTGGTCATATTTATCAGTCTTTCTTGCAGTTCGAAATTCAAAGCTTTTATAAAAGGTGTTGAAAAAAGGTCGCTACCCCGGAATAACTCCGGTGCATCGCATTGCAGCGGAAAATGTCTGGGGTAAAAGTTGTTTGGTTTTGAATGAGGAATAGTTTGCAATTTAAACCACCCCTCAACCCCCGGGCGCGGGTGGGGGTAAGTTAAGATTTTCAAATGGATCCCCATATTTTTTATTGGCGTATCGTGTTCTCCGACCAAAATCCTAGTAAACAATGCGTTTGTCTCCCATATGTACAACTTATGAGGTGCGCAGTACAAAGTTAAATGTTATCAGTGAAAAAATGGGTTGCTGCACACGGTTTACCGGTCATATTTTTAAAGGTTGCTCGTCGGTTGTCTTGCGCACAATATTATCGCCGTCATATAGGCAACCCCCGCCGGATTTGGTGCCGGTTTGGTTGCCAACCAGCGACGTGAATCAACGACGACCTTCCAGAACTGAAATTGGTCATAGGTATGTAATGATATTAAAAATATATCGATACGTGGACAGTAATTCTAAAGTGACTTTTCAGTGATGGCCATAAGGCCTTCTTTTATGCGAGAAAATAGATTGTTTATTGCCCAGTAAAGCACTTCTTGATCTGCCCAAATATTGCCGTTAATCATTTTTTTAAGGACGATGTAGGGTCCGGTTTGTCGGTTAAGGTCGATAGCTTATCAGTCGGCATTGCGCATCACCTCTGACGATCAGCTTTGTTTACATGCGCGAGGCCATAAATTTGCCACTTTTGCTTGTGGAGTTTGGCTATTCATAGATATAGGTCGGTGGTGATGACCCCTAAAATCAGACCGCCAAGATAAATTTAAGAATTTTTCCCTTAGACAAGGGAAGAGAGGGGACGGATAATTCCGCTTTACGGGCCGTCGCAGAAAGTGAAGCCTAAAATTGATACGCCGCCATTTTTTAGGAGCCAGACAATCGAGGTGGCACCTAGTGTATTTCAGTGATTTGTGGTGTGAAGTGCTATCAAAAGAATTCAGTGTATTTATAGAAATATGGTGTATTGTTGTGCCTATGGCTGTAAAAGCAGAAATGAGCGAAAGGACCTTGGAATTACTTTAAATCGGTAAATATTCTACTCGTGTTTTTTGCATGTATTTATTTTATATTAGATATCTCCGTTGTAAGTTTAGCAGTATATATTATTTGAAACTATGTTTCAGCCCATAGTTAAAGCTACCTTTCTTTGTAATTTGTACTAGATTTGTTGCACTTTTCATTCAAGATTTCTAATAAGAACCAGCTAATTGCCCTTGAAGAAGGTGTGTCACTCAATGGCGTACCTGCATGATTTGTATATTTTGACAAAATTAAATTATTTCTTATTTAATTTTGGTTAATTCTTAGTGAAAGCATTATATTATTTCGAATGTATACCAGTGGTTTTTTTTTTAAGAAAGTGATTAACGTTTGTCTTGATTCGTTGAAGGTCATAGTCTTTGATTTCCGAAAGATCCACAAAAAGCAAACATTTGGGTGCAGAAGATTGGACACCTTCTCCTGCCTACAGGGTTTGTTCAAAGCATTTTGAGAAGTTCGTTTTTTTATAAAGTTGAGGAAAGACTTCGATTACTTGGAGGTGCTGTGCCAACAATATTTTCAGAACTACCAGTACCTATATACAGGTATTTACTAGTTAATTTCTGGAATAAAAAAATTATTAATTTGAAAAACAGAAACATTTTAAATTACAGAAGCATGTAGATAATATTAATTTTTTTTACAGGGTTTAAAAAGGCGAGCTACTGAAAGGTCAACTCAACATGATGCTGAATTATATATAGCTGGTACATCAACAGCTGGGTCCACGCAACCGAAGAAGAATATATTACTTCTAAATAATTTATAAAAAAAATGTCTTCGCTTTAAAAACATCTCAAATCATGTATGTAATATTATTTTTTTTACAGGCTACCGAAAGTTCAAATCAGCTTGATGAAGAACTAGTTTTACCTGGTACTTCATCTGGGCTAACTGAACAGAAAGAAGACACTTCAAGAAAGAAAAACTGAAGAACTATTTGAGGAGGCTGTTAAAAGTCGTTGTTGCTTCTTTGTAATAAATTTTAAATCGACCAATTTTGTTTTTTATCTTTCATTTTTCCTAAAGTTGAAAGATATTTAAATTACACAACCTTTCCTATATGAAATTATAACTTTGACGAATAAAATTAATATCTACCAAGCATTCAATAAATTATCGAGAAGCAAACGAACATTTTTAATATCAAACCTCAGTAAGATACGCAACAATTCAATCAATAAAAATATTACTTTCATATTCCATTCAAAATAATTTTGTACTGGGATAAAACTAATAAAATATTCATGTTACGCCACTGCTAAACCCGGTTTGGTGCCACGCGGTAACAAAATAGTTTCTGGTGTTACGCGTCTCCCCTCTCTTCCCTTGTCTAAGATTTTTCCGAAAAGGACAAAATAATCATTTTGTAACGACTTTTGCAACTAATAGTATATTATACACCGAGGTGGAGTTTAATTTTTGTCGATAGAACAGGATAGTTTGCCGAGTCGCGTAGCGCCGTGGTGAATCATTTCTCGAGACCGGAATTAAAACTTTTTACCGAGGTTTGTATGCTATTTTATTTACAATCATACCTTTTAAATGCAAATGATGTTTTTTGCGACAAATACGACTATGTGAGAAATTGACAAGTAACACCCAACATTACGTACATGATTGTAAATAAACATATTTTTTTGAAAATAAGACGAGTCTTTTTTTTGGGGGGAAACCCGAACAAACCCCCTCAACCCCCGGGCGTGGGTGGGGCTAAGTTAAGATTTTCAAATGGAACCCCATATTTTTTATTGGCGTATCGTGTTCTCCGACCAAAAATAAACATCTTTTGTCCGAAATTTTTTTTATAAATTATTAAAATTTATAAAATAAAAAAATATTTTAATTTATAAATTTTTTTTATAAATTATTAAAATTTATAAAATAAAAAAATATTTCGGACAAAAGATGTTTATTTTTGGTCGGAGAACACGATACGATGGGGATCCATTTGAAAATCTTAACTTACCCCCACCCGCACCCGGGGGTTGAGGGGTGGTTTAAATTGCAAACTATTCCTCCTTCAAAACCAAACAACTTTTTCCCCAGACATTTTCAGCTGCAATTCAAATGCAACGGAGATATTCCGGGTTTGTTTCGGGTTTTTCAACACCGTGTATAATGAACTATTATAGTTAGTTAGTTATTTTGGAAGTAAAAGTTGGCTTAGTTACCTCGACATCTCCTGCTTGAGTTGCTCCACATCCTTGTCAGAATCAATCAGTCTCTTTTTCAGCACTTCAATAGTTATCTGGGAATTATTGAGGGTGATCTGATAAGCTTTGATATCAGAATTAACCCTTTTCACTTCGTCCTCTTTCTCTTCGATTTGCCGGCTCAAATTTTTTATTTGGTTTGTTAACTGTTGCTCTGTGTAGGTGCAGCTTTTATTAAACTGCTCTTGATCAGATAAAAGTTTGTCATATTTTTCCTGCAAACTCTCATAAAGGGACGTCATTTCGTCCAGCGATTTTTGAATATCTTTCTTTTCTAATTCACACTCAATAATGTTGTATTCGCTGATAGCCTGGCATTCTTTTAATATGGCATCGGACTGCGATTCCTGATCTTGTAACTAAAAAAGTATGATTGTGTAAATTTTACTGGTTATTACCATATATTTTTCTTGGATTTTTTGGAATGAAAATATCGTCTTTCGATCTGTGTAAAAGGAAGCTATTCTGTTTTCTTTTTTGTAACTTGGGTGAAGAAAAGGGGTAAAAATGGACAGATCTATCTTGGCTGGATTTCCAGATTTAAAAGGTCTAAATTCATGAATTTTTAATTAAGTTTAATTTTGTCTTTTTTGCGCACCCTATGCCCCTGCGAAAGAGCGGCACCTCTATTAGATCGGTAGTTATTAAATATTTTCGATCGTTGTCACGCAGAGCACGGGGGGAATGCCTAAGAAATACGAGCAGAGGCATCTACAATCGAGCTCGGTGCAATGCGAATCATTAATATTTCCATACTTTCCGTCGTTCGACAGCGTAGTTCTGCCACTCTTCGACGATCGGTAGTTATTAAATATTTTCGATTGCAAGTCATCCAGCGCGCGACGTGTCGAAGCATGGCAGAACTACGCTTTCGAACGACGCAAAGGACGAAAATATTAATGATTCACACTGCACAGAGCTCGCTTGAAGGCCCCCTTGCGATCGAAAATATTTAATAACTACCGATCTAATAAAGGTGCCACTTTCTCGTAAAATGGGTTTGAAGGTAAGAGCATAAATAACAAAACGGTATTTTTAAAATTAATTTAAGGTGGGGGGCGAGAATGTTAAAACTATTTACACAATTAAATGTTTGTTTGAAGGTTAAAAATGCTGTATCATGAGTGATAGACGTATTTTATACGTTTCAACTGGTAAACATCGTCAATCGTCTTCAGATGAATAATGCACAGGTACACAGGCCAGCATTCACCTGAACACGACTAGAGGTGTTTACCAGTTGAAACGTTGTGATATAAATAAATAAAGACAATGACAAGTCAACAGTATGTATAATACTCAATTAAATTGTTATTATTTTGCATACACTTTGAAGGCTAATATAACAAAGTGTTAAATAAGAAAAGACCGACATTAATACGATCAGTACAGTGGATATATTAAATTTCTAGTATGAGAAGATTGGAGAAAATCCAGCAAATTATTAAAAATTCATGTGTGGATATTTTGGAAAATAAGTTTTTCAGCAAAATCCTGAAATTAGTGTCAACTATTATACATATGTATAAAAGTTGTAAAAAAATGGTAAAAGAATGACCCATCCATGTAATAAACTTGCACCAAATTATTACAATAATAAAATGATCTAGTAAATATACAGGGTGTCCCAAAATTAATAGTACACAATATTGAGATTTGGCCAAACTTTGCTTAGTTCAATAGTTGATAATAACCGAGATGAAGTGAAAATTTCATTTGCTAATGTCCTAATTAATTTACTCTTTAACCAATATTTTTACATTAAATTTTGTGATTATGGGTTTTTTGGAATGATAAATTTGAATTTGTTAATAATTTTGTAGTAGATTATAGAGGACGCTCGCTGCGGCACTCTGGGTATATAGAAATCAGTGCAACTTTTTTGCGCTTTACTGTATTTGTTTTTATTAAAAATATCTATTTTCTCATTACTTTTACCCAAAATTGGTGTATCTTCACAATGTCACATATATAAATATGTGACGACTGTTATTACAAAAATAAGCACAACAGAAAAGAGACGGGGATTCTATCTGTAGAATTCCCATCTCCTTTTATCTTCTGTCTGTTTCTGTTTTCATCACACATCACAGCTGATCGGTTTGATATTTCTTAGTTAGGAAAAAGGAACAATCGACGGACGTGCCTCGAAAGTCTATAATTTTTAACCAGTTTACGGCAGACTTGGCACAGTCTTGCCATATTGAGTTAAGAATTACTATTTTTTCCACAAACAATACTTAAATTTAACAAACAAACACTGAAAAACAACAAAGAATTTTATTTAACAATAACGACGAAGTTGTTAAGCTGAATTTATAAACTCGACATTGACGATTGACGGTGCTGTTTGACGGTGACGGTACAGCTTAAACATATTGAAATGCATAAGACCATTTATATTTGACGATGACGGTGCAGTTTGACGGTGGGTGACGGCCGACATGAACCAATTTTATCTTTTGACGGTGGACGGTCGTAGCAACGTTCGTAGCAAGTTTACACAGCCAATCAAAATCGTGTTTGCCTGTCACGTGATATTTAGTAAATATTATTTTATTTTATACCATCTTATTAACCACTTTAAAGTGTACTGTTGATAAGTGTTGATAGTATCATTCAGATCACATAAACACCAAAATTAATATAATCACATAAAAATACAGAAAAGCCGAGAAAAACAGGTTATGTTATCGTCGCCACCGTCAAGTTTATAAATCCAGCTTTTTACGGCACCGTCAAACAGCACCGTCAAAGTGCACCGTCAATCGTCACCGTCAATCGTCACCGTCGAGTTTATAAATTGGCCTTTAATCCGGTAGTGTCAAACGTGAAAGCAGGTATGAAAGATACACTGAGCGAAATTTCGAGTTGATATAACTCAAATATGAGTTGTCCTAGACCGAAGCGTGTTGCTAATAGGGGACAGCCCAGACCTCTGAATTACGGCAACCAAATCGAAGAAATTGCATCAACTATTCTTAAGTTATGATAGCATAGAAGATGGGTTATTTTATGCGTTGGAATAGCTCACGCCCCACCGTCTTCAATTATTGATAGGCTACCGTAGCTACCAGTATGTGAATTGTCATGCGTTAGTAGTCGGGCTAGATTAATTCATGATTCGAGCTATCAAAATTTGACATTTAAGTTGTTCTAGCTTACGATGGTGGCTGGAATAACTCACTCTTTGGGCTACCAGACTCCAAATTTTGGACTACCAGTACCTAAATTGTGGACTATCGGAACTCAAAATATTTCTTTGATTTAACGCCTGCATATTGTGGACTTCAACTGCCTTTTGTTTTTTCAAGATATGACATTTTTGTTGTATATTTAAAAAAAAATAATCAAATGAAATATAGACCGGAGAGCATACTACGGCTAAGAAACCATGCGGGCGAAGTGATGACGATTGCTTCAAAAGGCAACTTGATTTAATATACTGTCAAAAAGCGCGCGATTATTTACGTCAACTGACCATAATTATGCAAACACACAAATTTTCACGCACAGAGAACAAAGATGAAAAATCCCGCAAACGGCGCAACGGCCAATAGGTGTCTGTACGCGCGATCGGTGGAGAATTGACGAATAACAAGGTAATGAACCGCGCCAAACTTACAGGAGTACGAATTCAGAACTTTCCGTGACCTTACAATCTTGCGATATACACTCGATATGGGGTGTTTTGGAGCACGTTTCCTGAATTATTCCAACTCAAAATAATTTACACATGGTAATGAGTTAAAATAATGCACGTCCGGGTTAAAACGACACTTTATAATCAATTAGTAAGTTTTCCCAGCCCAAAAATTGAGTTCAGGTAACTCATAAAATAGTTACAAGATGAGGAATTGTGGTGATCCCAAATATGTTTAAAATGTTGATAAAAAATCTCTTTCTGGGTTGAGGCGAACCAAAAGAACCCGAGTTATTGTATATTGAGAGTCTTCTATAATCTACATGAAAATTTATTTATTTTATTTATTTATTGAAAACTACAAAATCTATTAGGTTCAACATTCGCTTTTTAAGTTTGCATCCAAATCTCTTTGTAAAGCACTACAACCAATGCTAGATTGAATTTTTTTAAATAATTTTATGTCATCCGCGAATAGACTAACCTGCGAGTCCCTTATAACATCAACACAATCGTTAATGAATATCAAGAACAAGAGAGGTCCTAAGTTGGATCCTTGAGGAATACCAGAAGTCGTGATGAATTTGGGTGAATTGCAACCTCTAATTGATACATAGTTTGTTCTATCCGTGAAGTACGATTTTATAAATAATCACCAGTCTAACGATAGTGAAAATCTCTTCAACTTAGCTATTATCAGATTATGGTCGAGTTTATCAAATGCCTTGGCGAAGTCCATGTATACAGTATCAACTTGGGCACCCTCCGCCAGAGCATCTGTTGTATACTCTACAAAATCGATGAGGTTGCCAACTGTTGACCGCCCTTCACGAAAACCGTATTGATATTTAGACAATTTCTCTTTTACATAAAAGTTTAATCTATTAGTTATTATATTTTCAAATATTATAGCTAAGTTTTTAACAAATTCAAATTTCTCGCCTCAAAATATCCCCAATCACAAAATCGTATGCAAAAATATTGTATTATTATTAGGAAATTAGAAAATAAAATTTTCACTTGTACACACCCTGTATCTAGGTTATTATCAACTTTTGAACTAAGCAAAGTTTGGCCAAATCATAATATTTTTACCCAAAGAATTTGCAGTTTTATTGTGTACTGTTAATTTTTGGACACCCTGTACACGGTCTGTGAAGCCGAAACCTAACTTAAGCCTCAGTAACAAATGTGATAAAATGCCTACAATTTTTTAATCCAACTGACTTACATTTTGGGTCCAAGTTTGTTCCAATTCTTCAAGCTGTATTTTCAATGCAACGTCAGATGCTTCCTTAAGTTCTTTCATTTTAATTTCATAGTCTAAAACCACCTGACCAAGATGGTACTCTTGAACCCTGTTCATTTTTTCCATTTCCTTTTCCAGTTTCTCCTCGATTTCCTTCAATTTAATAGCAGCTTCCTCCTCTTGTTTTTGCAACTGAGTCATTGTCTTAAGCATCTCAAATTCAAGCTCTTGCATTTCATTTTGGTGTTCCCTTTGAAGTTGATCTTTCTCCGATTTCAAATTCTTTAATTCATTTTTGTAGCCATCTAGTTCCTCGGTGAGTTTGTGAATATACTTGGTTTTCCTCTCACATTCTTCGGTTTTTTCATTGAGTGCTTCGAGATCATTATTAAATAAGTCCTTTGGCTTAATTTTTGTTACGGAAGTTGCAGTCTTTGTTTTCTTTGGTAGGGTTGGCTGTAATAATAACACATCTTAATATAATATTCAGATTCTTATCATCAATTATTAATTCAACTTTAAATCAAACAAAACTCTAGCACGTTGTAGTGCCTTACCTTCTCATACAAAGGTATAAGTTGTAAATGACACTAAGAGTTAATAATACCACATGTTTATGTTTCACCATTAATGTATAACCGCCTTCCATTGTGTGCAAGAGATCTTACAACAATAACCTTTTTTAGCCAAAATCAATTTTCTTTTAGTAGATATAGTTAGGAGGTTTGGCAACGTTGCATGTTTGCATGTGTTTTGGTGTACATAAAAGACGAAAATTTCTAATGTCTCATATGAATTTAATTGTTAATTTGGTGATACATCATACTTTTAAAACTAACACCACTCAGCAGTGATGAGATTTCAAAAAAATTTGCTTGGAAAAATTAAAAACATTCTTTAAACCATCAAATTGAAGTGTCATCGTCAGTGCACTGTTGCCACATTGCGTAGACGGAATTCCCGGAGCCTATGATCGTAAATCAAGTGATTTGAGGGCAAAATGGAGTGTGATGTATGTAAAGACCCCAAATTAAAGACTTATGCATGTGATTCTTGCAAGATTTACCTGTGCAAGGCACACAGTGGATTAACATCATCAGAAATTAAAGTTCTTGACCTGAAGGAAGGAAGATTAATGAAATATTACTGCTCTAAATGTCTACAATTTGAAGCACACACTCTTTTAAAAAAAACAATAGATGATAAGGTTAGCATTATAGCGGGTAAAGATGAAATTATAACTCTTTTAAAACAAAAATTAACATACCTAGAAACCAGATGTAATTCCGAATCATATAGCAAGATTGTAACAAAATCATCAAATGCAGTCATTAAGGAACAATACCCTAACATACCAGGCTTAATTATTAAACCTAAGAAAAAACAAGACGCCGAGAAGACCAAAATTGATTTAAAAAATAACATAAAACCCGCAGAAATTAAGGTTGGCATAAAGAATACAAGAAACACCAAGAATGGCAATGTCATTATTAAATGTAATAGTCTCTCCGATGTAGAGATTTTAAAAAAGGAGGCTGAAAGCAAATTAACTGACTACGAAATACAAATTGCAAAAATGAGAAAACCTAGATTTAAGATTGCTGGCTACCATGGAGAAATACTAGACCTACGGCAAATCGAGAGTGGTATAAGGGAACAGAATGACTTTATTTGTGAAGATGATGAACTAACAATAACATTTATTAAGCCTAATAAAAAGAACAATACGTCCACGATTTATGGGGAATGCTGCGCTGGAGTTTTCCATAGGTTGATGGATAATGGAAAGGTATGTCTACAATGGGAGAGATTTCCCGTGTATGAAGATATTAGCATACAGAGATGTTTTAAATGTCAACAACACTACCATAAAAATGCAGTCTGTCAAAATAATATAGCTTGTGAGCATTGTGCTGATAACCATGATATTCGTGAATGTACCAAAACTGTAAAAAAGTGTATAAATTGTGTAAATGCTAATCATAGGTTTAGTCTGAAATATAATAGTAGCCATAGTGCCAATGATCCAGCCTGTCCATCCTACCAATACCTCTTAAAAATTCTGAGAAGTAAAATAGACTATGGTAGTTATGGCTGCTAAAGAACAAGAAATTGATGTGTTGCAGCAACTGGATGATCTGGATTGCATAAACATGCAGGAAAGTATTGACTGTGATGGAATTAGTTCCAAAATAGACTTACACCACAAAGTTCTAAATGTTCTACATTTTAATATACGCAGTATTCAAAAAAACTTAAATGACTTACTAATCCTTATTGAAGCTTTTGATTTGTTTTTTACTGACATTATTATATTATCCGAATGTTGGCAAATTAATGATAAATTATATAACATAAAAGGTTACAATACATTTTATAACAACGCGAACTATAACCAGAATGACGGGGTAATTGTTTTTGTAAGACAGGAATTAGATATTAATTTTGAAATTGTAAAACTTATACAATCTGGTGTTACACTTGGCAAAATCACCTTAGTAAAAAATGGTACTAGCTATGGTATCACATGTGTATATAGGCCCCCCTCCAGTAATATAACACATTTTCTTGCTGACCTTGACAATTACTTTCAGGGTAATATGAAGCAGAATATTGAAATTTTACTTGGTGACATTAACATTGATATACTGGATAAAAATAATAATAATGTAAATACATATATCTCTATTATGAACTTCTTTGGCTTTCAATCTGTTATTAACGGCCCTACACGTGTGACCCCAAACCACGAATCTTGTCTGGATCATATATTTCTTAGAAATAAATTACAAAAAAATTCAATAAAATACTCTTCTTTTATAATGAAATGTGACTTAACAGATCATTTCCCAGTAATGATTAACTTTTATAACAATAATCTTACCGGAACACACATTTCTCCCTTGTATGTTTCAAAAACACTAAACAGACTAAATTTTCAAACTTTTACGGAAGTCATGGGTTCTCTGGATTGGTCTAGTGTGATGCACGTGAATGATGTTGAAACTGCCACCAATAACTTTACACAAATCATATCAGATACCATAAAAAAAAGTACAGAAACAAAAACTTTTGTTTGTAGGGAATTTAAAAAACTCAAACCATGGATAACGAATGGTATAATTTATTCTATAAAGCATAGAGATAAAATTAAAAAGAAACTTTTATTAAACTATAGTGTAGATAATGACAATAAATATAAAACATATCGAAACAACTTGAGTAAAATTATACAAAAGTGTAAGAATGAGTACTACAAAAAAGAAATTGACAATGCTGGAGGTGACATTAGAAGGATGTACAAAATAATATCAGATGCTACCAATGAAAGATCAGATAAAATCAAAATTAGTAATCTTCAAATAAAAACTGATAATGCACATCCTTCTGATGATAAATCTATAGCCAACTATTGCAATAAATTTTTTACTGAAATAGGCATCAAAATGTTTAAAAAAATAAAAAACCCTATTACACCTTTTGTACATGAATATCAGTCAAATTCGTCTATGTTTTTAAAACCAGTGAATGAAGGTGAAATAATTAAACAAATAAATTCTCTTAAGAACAATAGTGCCTCTGGCATTGATGGTATTGGCTCCAAAATCATAAAATGCTCTCATGTTTATTTGCTAAAACCTTTAGTCCATATCATTAATTTAGTATTTCAGACAGGTGAAGTACCCAGCCATTTTAAAACCACAGTAGTAACTCCAATTCACAAGGCAGGCGACAAGACTGATATAAATAACTTTAGACCAATCAGTGTGATAAACAATTTCTCAAAGATTTTTGAAAAATGTATGAAAGACAGACTGGTTGAATTTTTTAACGTAAATAATGTCTTATCAAAAAACCAATTTGGTTTTACTAATGGCCTTAGTACCACTGATGCAATTTACCAACTTACTAAGCAAGTGACCGACAATCTAAATAAAGGTAATAAATGTCTGACGGTGTTCCTGGACCTGGCCAAGGCATTCGATACTGTACCCCATGCAGCACTCCTGGATGTACTGGAAACCTATGGTGTTAGAGGAAGGGTGTTGGGCGTATTGGGGAACTACCTCCATGATAGGAAACAGGTCCTAAAAATTGGCAACACTCTTAGCGACCCCTTAACAGTAAAAATCGGCATCCCGCAGGGAACAGTCTTGGGGCCCATTCTCTTCATAACATATATTAATTCGCTAACCAACTTAAATGTTAACAACGGCACAATTATTTCATACGCCGACGATACTGCAGTAATTTTTTCTGGTGAGAATTGGAATGACGTTAAAAATTCAACCAACAACGGTATGACTCAAATAATAGATTGGCTCGATTCATATAAACTTACTTTAAATATTATTAAAACTAACTATATCGCATTTTCGTTGACCGCGGCGAATAGACCAAATTTCAATAACATAAAAGTAAAGAATCTGGATGATTGTATAAATGAAGTTACCCATATCAAATATTTAGGAATTATAATGGACCAAAATCTTAAGTGGGACAAACATGTACTCAAACTCACAAAAAATATAAGATCATTGTTGCACAAATTTTATATATTAAGAGACATATTAAGTAAAAAACTGTTAATAAGTATTTATAAAGCCTTAATCGAATCCCTACTTCGATATGGACTTGTCGTATGGGGTGGTTTATATACAAACTCTTTGTGTCAACTGAACGTTGTTCAAAATTACATATTAAAAATTATTTTTAGGAAAACCAAGAGATTCCACACTCAACAATTATATTCTGAAGACATCATGAATGTTCGCTCACTTTACGTTTTGAGTACTTGTTCTTTTGTGCATAATAATAACAGATTGAAGGCATTTGTGGATCATACATACAATACTAGAACCAGAATAAATAGACACTTAAAAATACCAAACAGTAATAAAAACGTAAACTTGCGATTTATTAACTATCTGGCTCCAAAAATATATAATATTTTAACACCAGAATTGAAAAGTATTAATAATATAAAAACTTTTAACATAAAATGTAAGTCCTTTATTACAACAAACTGGTCGAAGTTTGAGATATTGTTTTGAAAATTTAAATAATGTTTTGATCTTTGTTTATAATGACTTCCATAGCTGTACCTTCTAAATACTACTATATTTAAGATTTACTTTATGCTAATTGTGAATTCTTTAAGTTATAATACAAATTTTTCCTTGCACATACAGATGTTTAGTCATCTAGGTGCATGTTCTAACAAGTTTTGTAGAACCCTATTTAGTATCATACTATATTTTGTATATCGTTATGTAATCAAAGTTGTTAATAAATGATTGATTGATTGATTGATTTTAAATCATACGTTTTATTATCTTGATGAATTTTAATTTCAATAGTGAATCATTTGATTAGCTGTGCCGTGTTGATATAAATTGATTGAATGGCTAGGGACCGTCTTATAGACACAATGATTATTTTAATTGTGTTTGTAGCAGTGGCGGAACTTCAAAATTTGGGCCCCCCGCAAAATTAATTATTAGGCCCTATAAAATGATTTATTTAGTTAAGCTGGAATAACGTAAATTGGTAAATTATGGATATAGATGTTACTCCATAAGAATTTAAAATAAAAAAATGATGATTCCTATGAGAGAAAATTAATTTAAAAATACATAATTAGATCGAATAATTAGAATATCATACAGGGCAAGTTAAAATTAGAAGTTACGTTAAACAAGTCGCAAAAAAAGGTTTTTTTTCCTCAAATAATTTAGACTTAGATGTTAAATCTTCTTATATTCTGAACAAAAAATATGTTAAGAGATATTTCACTCGATTAACCATTTATAACTAATTTTCTGACCAAAGTTAATAACTGAATATCACAATGTTTAGTCATCAGTTAGCCGTGGAAACAATTATTGTATAAAATGAAACATAAATGAGATTTGAATGAAATAAATGTACCTATTTCAGCTTACTAATAATAATAATCTACAAAAAAAATTATTTGAAAAATTGTTCAATATGGCCTCTGGTTTGTTCAGTGCATTTATGTAAACGTAACAACTTTTCAATTAATTTTGTTTGTAGGTTAGTATATTACTAGTAAGTTATGCTTTTGATGTTAATAATGTTTTTTACATATTATTTAACAAATTAAAGATGAAGTACATTTCTTTCATAAAAATATCAATTCTGTTTTATTTTATAAAATTGTTTGCATGGCCAACTGACTAAAATCAGAGATATTTAGCTTTTAACTGCTTAGAGACATTTGGTCTGAAAATTAGTCACAAATGCTTAACCAAATGAAATATCAACAAATCTCTGAAAGTGTTTTTTGTCGAGAATATAAGAGGCTTTAACATATAAATCCGAATTATTTGAAAAAAGAAATAACTTATTTTTGCGACTTGTTTAAAGTAACTTCTTATTTTAACCTGCCCTGTATGAGATTCTAATTCGATCTTATTATGTATGTATATTTTCCTTTAAATTCATTTCACAAAAACCTTTATAAAGGACCCACTTTCCTACTAGGCCTGGTGGGTCTCGGCCTGGGGCCCCACTTTCATGGAAGCTCAGCATTGCGTGACACTATACTTATTCAACACAAACAAGGCAAAAACTGAACTTATTTGCAAAACGAATACGTATGCTTTTTTATTACAAAAAAAAAATTGTAAAGGTTCTTAAAATCTAAGGCGATCGACAGATGTGTAGGAACTCCTCTACTTGGTAGTATTAAATCATAATAAATTAGTGTTGCGTAAGAAAAAACACTTTTTGAAGTGGCGAGGGGCCTCGCATTGCGTAACGGGAGACCACTTTGGGCCATGGCCCCCCCGCGTTGCCTGGTCTTGCTGCATAGTAGTTCCGCGCCTAGTTTGTAGTAAGTACCATTTAATGGATCTTTTATTGTAAGTTAATTTAACAAATTTAAACACTGTTTCCAAGCATGTTTTCACTTGAAATATCTCGAGATTGAACCTATTGACATGTACAAACAAAACATTGTACAAGCGTCAATAAATCTATTGTCTAAGTGGATCCAACCGCGTAGTTTACCCGAATTACAATAAACTGAACAAAATATTCTTTTTTATCACTAATGGAAAAATAAAAAATCTGTATAATGTTTATTTTATATTTGCTCAAATATTTATTTCAAGACGGTTAGATGACTAGCACTGGTAAGGTACATTAAAAGGTAATTTATAGTATTAAAATAAATCGATTCATTCCTAGGAACAGAATAGTTATACAGGGTGATTAATGGTGGATGGCATATTAGAAATTTATGAAGAACTAGTCAATAACGGATCACTTTGAAGATTTGGCAGCTTATACAGGGTGTTGTGAAAGTGACTTATTATATTTAAACCGGCAGATCCTTAGATGAAAACAAATTGAAGAAAAATAACAATAAATGGCGCTTTAAATTAATAAGCGAGATATACACTTTATGTGTAATCTGGAAAAATCACGTGGCCGCTACTGGCGACGAACACAATTAATAATTTATTGCCATAGGTCAAGTCTCAAAGGACCTCAGCGCATACTAGGTGGTGTTGTCATATTGCAACGCAGAATTGTAAATGCACGTGGTCAGTTTATTTTGACAACCAGGCGTCTTTGATCCGCCTTATCACTTATTTTTCAAACTTTAAAAAAGAAAAACTACAATTCTATCGATCTTATTTTAAAATAATCCGTTATATACATAATTAAATTCCATGAAAAAATTAAACACAAAAAGTATGTTTTGCAACAGAACCAAAAGTAATATCACAAAAATTTGGAATCACATCAAAACATTTATTATCATGAACTATTACACAACAGAAAAAAATCGCGTAATGCTACAACTAACAAAACATTTAAAATTCGTATACAAGCACGTGGAAGTTCGGCAACGTAGCATCAGCATCGAAACAGTTTAAAGCGCATTCCAATATGCGCGCAGCGGTTATCCAAGCAAGGGCGAGACACGCGGTGTGACTTGGCATCATTGTAGTTTACTCTAGTGACCTACATACAGTTGCTAACTGAAACCACGAACGAATCCACGGTAGCACGTAGGCAAAAAGGGTTTCACCTTAGTATTTATATATTCGATTTAAAAAAAAGTATATGGGCTTTCTCTAGGACACCCAAGGAATCACGCATTTAAATATTTTCAGCCATGAAGTGCGCTTCTACTAGAAAATATTAGCAACTTCACTAATTTAAGTAAAACATTATGTGTATCATTTTTTTTTAGAATACCTATTAATTTCCCAATAGCTTTCCTTAACATTTACCTATACCTAGGTATCTGTTATCATTCTCAAGAAAATATTTTTTTTGGAAAATATAATTTCCTTCAAAAAGAGCGGCTATATTTAGAGTAATTTAGACTGACAAATGAGGACACTGAAATTTGGTTTTGGTAATACCAGGAGGCCTTTTACTCTGTTTCCAAATACTAGCTATAATACTAAAGTACAGGGTGTTTCAAAATACCCAGAAGCATTTCACTCTGTTTCCAAATGCTAGCTATAATACTAAAGTAGAGGGTGTTTCAAAATACAAATAATTTGACTGTTTGGAAGAATGATAAAAAGTATATTTTTTAAAAGAAAGGCCATGTATTTTCTAAAAGCTCTTGGAATTGTCTATCTCAAACAGTTTTTGACTTATGAGCAAAATTCGTTAATACACATAACAAAAAATCACAAATCAATTTGTAAACGCTTAAGGTTACTTAACCAAATCTAAGTTAAGAACAATAACAGATAGGTATGCGAAAATGATGAGGAAAATTATTAATCTGAAATTAATAGGGATTTGAAAAAAATAATACATACCATTTAAATTATCAAGGTGCTAATACTTTCTAGTAGACGCGGCAGCACTGCAAGGCCGAAAATATTTTTAATAGATAGAGTATGTCCACTTATAGTATAAGCTACTCGTTCTTCGAACGTCTAATAGACCATCCACTATCAATCACCTTGTATGGTAGGATTTGTATGGTTCCAGGGGGGAATTATTATGGGAAGAGAAGTGGGGACAGGAGTGATAGGTTTGAGAACTGAATTTAATACATAGATTAGGTTGGGTTGTTGTAGAAACTTAATTCTTCTACTTATACAACTTATAAAACAAAAACAAACTGTTAAATTCATTAGAATATTGTATTGTAAGAAGGGAAGATTTTGTATGTATTTTTACAATCAGAAAGAGTACTTTCTAAATAATAATAGTCAGAGTTTTCCATCTAAAATAACAAAGTTAATGCATATTTTTTTATCTGGAATATCCAATGATGGTTTCTGTAATAGATTCTGAAGATTTAGACGAAAACAACTTTATTCACTAAAAGGTTATAAAAATTAATCTATCAAATTTAGATCTTCTAATACGTCAGTTCTATTTTGTCTGTCACTATCTGTAAACCACGTGAACGGCACCGAATAGTATATTACGTACCGAGGTGGAAAGTGTTTCATTCCTGTCGAGAGAGTAGAGCGGCGAGGTTAACTAAATCTCGAGACAGTAGTGAAACTTCTTTTCACCGAATTTTGTATACTATTTTATTTACAACCACATCTAACATCTATTTCTTATTATTTTGAATTAAAATTATTAATAAAAGATAAATGTCATTTTGACTTTTCCACTGAAAAATTAGACAGAAATTTCAAATA
The DNA here is from genome assembly GCA_963991005.1 of Barypeithes pellucidus. NCBI lineage: Eukaryota > Metazoa > Arthropoda > Insecta > Coleoptera > Curculionidae > Barypeithes > Barypeithes pellucidus. The sequence continues at coordinate 54,238,046 of OZ022560.1, forward strand.
ACCGCAGGTGGTAAAGGAACGTAGGTAATAATACACATCAAGATGGCAAATATAATTTTTTGAATATGGTTTCCATGTCACTAAACAATATATTAGTATAACAACAGAAAAATGCTATCGGATGAGGAATTTGATTTTGCTGCTACTCCACCAGAAATTCGAGAAGCAGCAAAAATAGTAGAAGATCTTCTGCCAACTAAAAGCCGCCCGAGATATGACAAGGCATATAGCTGTTTCAAAGAATGGTGTACGGGAAACAAAGTTCAAAATCCTGGTTCTGAGTCGGCGCTACTAGCTTATTTCAGTGAAAAGGCCAACACAAAGAAGATATTAGCGATTTGGTCACAATATTCAATGCCGAGGACCACTCTATCAATTAGGGAAAAAGTAGACATATCTAAACAGGCAAAGCTATTAGCATTTTTAAAAAGCAAAACAAACGATGCAAGCAGAAAAAATAGATTCTTAAAAAAATTACAAAAAATAATTTACTTTCCACCCGGGTGGAAAGTAAAAGTAAAAAAACGTCAACTTTCCACCTTTCAAAGATAGATGAAATGTCATCTATCTTTACATGCATGGTTGTAAATAAATTATTTTACATACCTCATTTCAGTTATTACCAATAAAAGCCCATTTTTCGGCATAAAGAAATTGCCTGTCGCTTACCGGTTAGTTAAAACCACTTTTTATTTTAGATAGGATAGGTTAGTTTTTTCCACAATTGGATAGATAGTTGTCTTTTGTTTTGGGTTGTTTTTGTTAATTTCAGAATTCCGCAATTTTTAAGTGAGTAATATTTTTAGAATCTAGTTTTTTACATATAGTAAGATAGTTAAATGGATTTACTTTTTGACATAGGTATCTGTTTAAGAATAATTTTCTAAAAATTTTACTTTCAAAATGGCGAAATGCTGACATTACCAAAAACGCCTTCCGCTGCGCCATTTTGAAAACAAAAGACAATTGAAGACTCTGAAGAGGATATGTGCAAAATTTTGAAAAATGGGATTATTCTGAATATAGGTAACAGAATATGACCTCTCACTGTATTGCCGATAGGGTACCTGTGCAGTGCAATGTATAGTTATCGAGTTATAACAGGAAATAAATTAAATGATACTTAAAAAATAAAAAAAAGTTTTTTGCCTCTCCCGTAAAATATAAGAAATGTTACCTATCCCCTTCTTATCAGAGTCTTCAATTCCCGATATATTGTTGAAAAGAGATTCTTGCACTTGTCACTTTAAAACCCTAATCGTCAAATTAGGATGACTATTATTTAGAACTCTTTGGTTTTGGTGAATAAGGTTCGTAAATTTTAACATACACTTTATATACCTTATTAGAAAAGTCTGTAGATCAATTTAAAAAGTAACAGAAACTTTTTACGAAACCTTTTACTATCTTTTGCCTCCTATTTGATTAGTTTGACCTATCTGGGAATAATAAAAGAGAATATGCAAATTGTGCTCTTCTAACTTGGGCACAATATTGATTCATTGTAGATGAGATTGAAACAGCATAATCAAAGCAAAACAGAGGCCCAAAAAATGTTTGTATTATGGTGTCAGTATTGACTTAAGTTAAGACCTTTCAATTTTTGACATATGGTATAATGACTATTGTTGTAATGTGTATTTATAACTCAATTTGAGGTAATATATATTTTAATTTCATAGCATTGTGGCATTCTATCATGATGTATGCTTAACTATTATCTAGATTTTGTATTTATTTATTACTCCAGTGTCATTTTGTAAGTACCATGTAGAAATTTACAATAAAATCAAGAGGAAAAGCATTGGGAAATTTTATTGTGCACACGAGCAGACACATTGGGTTAATTTGTCAAGTATTAGGGATATATTTTGGGATTTTTGTAGGAAAACTAGGTCTAATGGGTAGTTATTGAGTGATGGGGTATTTATTATGTGTTAATGGCTCAATAATGGGATAGTTTTTGACAGTAATGGATATAAAGATTCGGGGGACACTCACCATAATTTAACAATTACGTTTTTTATGGGAAATTAGCAAAGCAACTTAGTGTGAGAGCCCTACTCGAAGCTGGAGCCTATCGCATGGCGGGCCCCGTATCGCCGCCAGTGGTTTTTGGATATTTTTCTTTAAAAGAGAGCATTTTATTACATTAAATGTAGATAGTAGTTTACCCCCAGATAAAATATACAATAGATATGACAGGAAATGTATATTAATTATTAAAGCTTACGGTTTTAAACGCTCCAGGTACACTCTTTGTAGAGCCATTCTCAGATGTAGCTGGACTAGTATTTCCTGTAGAACTAGCTTTGATTTTTTTGATTTTGTCGGAGGCCTTGTCTTTGGAGAGGTTATAATTTGTCGAAGGGGTGCTCGCTAAAATAGGGAATTTACGAAATGTTAATTAATAAAATAATACTAATATAGACGGAGAATCTTCCAAATAAAAGACATGCAACAAATATAATTCTTGACAATACTTACGAATTGTATCATTAAAACGTATAATTTTGGCTTTACTGAAAGACATTTTAATTGTAAAACAATTTGAAACAAACACAACTTATATACTAAATTTTTTAAATTAATAAATCAACAAACTCTTAAAGAGAAAACACTTTTTTAACACTAAAACACATTCATTTACGCGCCTCTCTCTTGTTTCCTGACTGACGACCGTTGGAAAAAATCTGTTTGACAATGAAGGGAAATCGACCAATCGGAATAAGCAGAACTCGAAATGACAGATGGGGTTTGCCGTTATTGGCTCTTTTTTAAACCGGCGCGCAGCAAATTGCGCCAGTAAACAAAGAGTTTATTTTGATCGTGATTTAATGATACTTTATAATATTTTTCTCTTGATTTGAGATTCTGGTTATGCAAATTTTAATATTTTATTCCAGACGGATGAATACTATTCATCTCAATCCATGCATCAAACAAGTATCTCAGTTTTATGGTTTATCCGTAACAAAATCAATACAACAAAAATAGAAATTCTATATTTTGTAATCAATAAAGTAGGTACATACTTAGTACAAAAAATATAAGCCATATAGTATACGTTTCCTAATAAAGCAGCGTTCGCCGGGCATAACGCATCATATGCATAATGATGGATGTTATATCCTCGGCTCCGGGAAATCTGCTACTGGATATCCTGAAATCACCCGAAACTTCGAAACCCGCGTAAGAAAATATATCGGGTTTGTTCTGGTCTCCGTCTCCGCTATGTTAGATATCCGGATGATGTTAAAAATTCAAAGTTTACCAACATGTTATATATTTTGCTGCGTATTTGTTGATGAGTGCAGGACATTATCTTTTTAGACACCAATTTACAAATACGCATTTCTGCAAGATTTATTTTAGAACCTGAGATCACCCTGAGATATTGATAGAAATTACTAGACGGCACTAGTCGTTAACTGTTTATATTTTTGTGTTTTACAAGATCTTTGATATTATTTTACGACAAGAAATTTCATTTGCATAGACTATTTATAGGTTATGTACCTACATTTTCCGACAAAATTAATTTGCATCGAGATTACTGCCTATAGATGGTAATTGGCATTCCAGTTGTAGAATATACAATGCAAAATACGATAGAATATTAAAATGCCACAAACTTATTATTGTAATGACCATAGTGGTGAGCGATATCGTGATTATTCAATCACGTTGTGAAACGTGATTGTTATTTTCACGTGATCTCACGGTTTATAAATTTTTATCACTGCTAAAGAGAGATATTAACTAGATACAGGGTGTTATGGAAATGACGTATTATATTTAAATGGATGACTCCTTGGGTGTCCTAGAGAAGCGCTACATATTTTTTTTTTTAAATCGACCGTTTTAAAAGTGGGGTAATAAACACTCTTACTCACAGGTCAGTCCGCGCTACTGTACAACATTTCACCCAGAGCCAATGGCAATATTGCCAAACTTAATGTAAAACTGAATTTCCATATAAAATTATAAAAATGAATTATTTTCTACCTAGTTGTATTTATCCTTATACCTAAAGAGCGGGAAAATCCAGGCACAAACACAATCAGTTTTTTTTCTTTTTCATGGGAACACTTTATGTACACAGAGTAATAGTGAAACAGAACCGATAGTTAGCTTTTGAAAATACAATAATACAGATTATTAGATTTTATTACACGCGACGAAATTTGACGTCTAGAAGAAACGCGTCAATTAAAACAATATTCAAAGATTATTTATGGACGGGCAAGATACACTCGTAAACCGAAAAAACAGAGCGGATTGCTGAGAGTGTGTTGGTGCTCAACGAGACACAACGTATCCGGCCGCTGGTTGGTTTCAACTAACAGACGCAAGCGTGCGGCGCTATATGAAACTACTTCGCTCAACCGATGTAAGACGTCATTGGCATTTGACCTAGGTGATGTACGTGGCTATTACTATTCCATACATATGTTTTTTCGGGTTGTTTAAAACATAGTCCGTAGTAAATGTTCTTCAATTAATTGTACAAAAAGGTATTACAGAATGGAAAAGTGTTTAACTTATTTTATTTTGTCTAAAGAGTTTAAGGTGTACATATGACAACACCGGCCAGAATTCCTTGATTGCTTACATGTATCGCAGTGTCACACAGGTGTTTTTCTGGTTTGATGTCAGGTGACCTTTACCGCTGAATGAATTGAAAGCGGCATTTATGGCTATTTTTCGTCAATTTGTCTTTATCTCAGGAATTGCCGGTTCAAATATAATACGTCATTTCCATAACACCCTGTATATACGTAAGAGAATATTGCGCGCATCGTAAAATAATTCACCGTAGTCAGGTTAGCAACGGCATTTGGCAACGCGAGCTATTCGCGTCGACGGCGGCTGGCGCGGTCGTTCGGACCGCGTGGTCTAGTCAATCTGCACCATATCTGAATACCTAATATACATGCAATGTGAAGGTTCTTACGAATATTTTTAGTCTTTTGGAAGTGAAAAATAGGGAAGCGAGTCATTTCTTAATGACAGATATAATTTATTTTCTTGCAAATTGAAGATATTTAACTCAATAAAGTTTAGAAAAGAGAGAAAATGAAATAAAGGGAGTCTAAAATGCCAAGTGGATAAACTGAAAACGAGCGGTAATATTTAAGAAATTATAATTCTATATTAGTTGTTGAATATTTACAGCCACAAAACCCGAGCTGCTGGGGGTTTTTTCGCTTTAACTTAGGGATACTACCTCCCTTAGTATGTTTTTGATAAAGAACCAAAAAGGCCGACGTAAATTTCTTCAGAAATGATTTTTGAAGTTGGAAAGAAACAGAAAATTAAATTTCTATAATAGCAGTTGGCCATTTACCGCCACAAAACCCGCGTTGCTGGGGTTTTTTTTCACTTTAACGTAGGGATACTACCTCCCTTAGTACGTTTTTGATGAAGAACCAAAAAGGCCGACGTAAATTTCTTCAGAAATGATTTTTGAAGTTGGAAAGAAACAGAAAATTAAATTTCTATATTAGCAGTTGGCCATTTACCGCCACAAAACCCGCGTTGCTGGGGGTTTTTTCGCTTTAACTTAGGGATACTACCTCCCTTAGTATGTTTTTGATGAAGAACCAAAAAGGCCGACGTAAATTTCTTCAGAAATGATTTTTGAAGTTGGAAAGAAACAGAAAATTAAGTTTCTATATTAGCAGTTGGCCATTTACCGCCACCAAACTCGTGTTGCTGGGGGGTTTTTCGCTTTAACTTAGGGGTACTACCTCCCTTAGTACGTTTTTGATAAAGAACCAAAAAGGCCGACGTAAATATCTTCAGAAATGATTTTTGAAGTTGGAAAGGAACAGAAAATTAAATTTCTATATGAGCAGTTGACCATTTACCGCCACAAAACCCGCGTTGCTGGGGGTTTTTTCGCTTTAACTTAGGGGTACTACCTCCCTTAGTACGTTTCTGATAAAGAACCAAAAAGGCCGACGTAAATTTCTTCAGAAATGATTTTTGAAGTTATAAAGAAACAGAAAATTAAATTTCTATATTAGCAGTTGACCATTTACCGCCACAAAACCCGCGTTGCTGGGGGTTTTTTCGCTTTAACTTAGGGGTACTACCTCCCTTAGTACGTTTTTGATAAAGAACCAAAAATTCCGACGTAAATTTCTTCAGAAATGATTTTTGAAATTGGAAAGAAACAGAAAATTAAATTTCTATATTAGCAGTTGACCATTTACCGCCACAAAACCCACGTTGCTGGGGGTTTTTTCGCTTTAACTTAGGGGTATTACCTCCCTTAGTACGTTTTTGATAAAGAGCCAAAAAGGCCGATGTAAATTACTTCAGAAATGATTTTTGAAGTTGAAAAGAAACAGAATTTTAAATTTCTATATGAGCAGTTGACCATTTACCGCCACAAAACCCGCGTTGCTGGGGGTTTTTTCGCTTTAACTTAGGGGTATTACCTCCCTTAGTACGTTTTTGATGAAGAACCAAAAAGTCCGACGTAAATTTATTCAGAAATGAATTTTGAAGTTGGAAAGAAACATAAAATTAAATTTCTATATTAGCAGTTGACCATTTACCGCCACAAAACCCGCGTTGCTGGGGGTTTTTTCGCTTTAACTTAGGGGTACTACCTCCCTTAGTACGTTTTTGATGAAGAACCAAAAAGGCCGACGTAAATTACTTCAGAAATGATTTTTGAAGTTGGAAAGAAACAGAAAATTAAATTTCTATATTAGCAGTTGACAATTTACCGCCACAAAGCCCGCGTTGCTGGGGGTTTTTTTGCTTTAACTTAGGGGTACTACCTCCCATAGTACGTTTTTGATGAAGAACCAAAAAGGCCGATGTAAATTACTTCAGAAATGATTTTTGAAGTTGGAAAGAAACAGAAAATTAAATTTCTATATTAGCAGTTGACCATTTACCGCCACAAAACCCGCGTTGCTGGGGGTTTTTTCGCTTTAACGTACTACCTCCCTTAGTACGTTTTTGATGCCAAAAAGGCCGACGTAAATTTCTTCAGAAATGATTTTTGAAGTTGGAAAGAAACAGAAAATTAAATTTCTATATTAGCAGTTGACCATTTACCGCCACGAAACCCGCGTTGCTGGGGGTTTTTTCGCTTTAACTTAGGGGTACTACCTAACTTAGTACGTTTTTGATGAAGAACCAAAAAGGCCGACGTAAATTACTTCAGAAATGATTTTTGAAGTTGGAAAGAAACAGAAAATTAAATTTCTATATTAGCAGTTGACAATTTACCGCCACAAAGCCCGCGTTGCTGGGGTTTTTTTTGCTTTAACTTAGGGGTACTACCTCCCATAGTACGTTTTTGATGAAGAACCAAAAAGGCCGATGTAAATTACTTCAGAAATGATTTTTGAAGTTGGAAAGAAACAGAAAATTAAATTTCTATATTAGCAGTTGACCATTTACCGCCACAAAACCCGCGTTGCTGGGGGTTTTTTCGCTTTAACTTAGGGGTACTACCTCCCTTAGTACGTTTTTGATGCCAAAAAGGCCGACGTAAATTTCTTCAGAAATGATTTTTGAAGTTGGAAAGAAACAGAAAATTAAATTTCTATATTAGCAGTTGACCATTTACCGCCACAAAACCCGCGTTGCTGGGGGTTTTTTCGCTTTAACTTATGGGTACTACTTCCCTTAGTACGTTTTTGATAAAGAACCAAAAAGGCCGACGTAAATTACTTCAGAAATGATTTTTGAAGTTGGAAAGAAACAGAAAATTAAATTTCTATATTAGCAGTTGACAATTTACCGCCACAAAACCCGCGTTGCTGGGGGTTTTTTTGCTTTAACTTAGGGGTACTACCTCCCATAGTATGTTTTTGTTGAAGAACCAAAAAGGCCGATGTAAATTACTTCAGAAATGATTTTTGAAGTTGGAAAGAAACAGAAAATTAAATTTCTATATTAGCAGTTGACCATTTACCGCCACAAAACCCGCGTTGCTGGGGGTTTTTTCGCTTTAACTTATGGGTACTACTTCCCTTAGTACGTTTTTGATAAAGAACCAAAAAGGCCGACGTAAATTTCTTCAGAAAAGATTTTTGAAGTTGGAAAGGAACAGAAAATTAAATTTCTATATTAGCAGTTGACCATTTACCGCCACAAAACCCGCGTTGCTGGGGGTTTTTTCGCTTTAACTTATGGGTACTACTTCCCTTAGTACGTTTTTGATAAAGAACCAAAAAGGCCGACGTAAATTACTTCAGAAATGATTTTTGAAGTTGGAAAGAAACAGAATTTTAAATTTCTATATGAGCAGTTGACCATTTACCGCCGCAAAACCCGCGTTGCTGGGGGTTTTTTCGCTTTAACTTAGGGGTACTACCTCCCTTAGTACGTTTTTGATGAAGAACCAAAAAGGCCGACGTAAATTTCTTCAGAAATGATTTTTGAAGTTGGAAACAAACAGAAAATTAAATTTCTATATTAGCAGTTGACCATTTACCGCCACAAAACCCGCGTTGCTGGGGGTTTTTTCGCTTTAACTTACGGGTACTACCTCCCTTAGTACGTTTTTGATGAAGGAACGTACGACCGACGTAAGTTTCTTCAGAAATGTTCATATAGATGTTGAATTAAGTTTAAGACTTTGTAATATATTATTTAGTTATTATTTATAATAAGTGTACTATAACAACCAAAAAATTTAAGGACGATTCGATTCCCACTAAAAATAATAAGATAAGTACATTACAGAAGGGAACACATCATCTCTAAAAAATTTGACACTTTATAAGCAATAAATCAATATACAATACATGCACCCGCCGATATTCCTGCTGTGATAAAATTTACCGATTCATACTCTATTAATTTGCATGTCCCCAGATACGTCGAAATGTTAGGACGAACCCACGACTACTTTGTGTTGTGTGATTACAAAAGTGACTTTCTCCTACTCTGTTACAAATATCATAATTTCGCTCGTCATAATTTTAGGTATTAACTCACGCCATCTCAATAGTAACACCACCATCTCTCTCACACCCGCTGCCAGACGGTTGCATCGCGCCAGGTACGGGAGAACATAGGCAGCAATAAAGGACTTGCGCGTATTCTGATTCGTTGGCGGTAGCATCGATGGTTTCGACAAAGAAAGTCCAACTAATAGTCCAGCAAACGGTGTAGTAAAGCAACATAATGTAGATTCCGTCTAGTGAGATTTTCGCATGTTTTTTTTTGAAATGTCACTAAATACAAAGGCAACATTAAAGGCGAATATTTAGAATACTGTAGAACAGGATATTTTTATACTTTTTGTAAGTCGTATGCAGCCCGGTGAGACCTCTTATGGCGGGGATCGAAGCATATAAGTAGGCCGTGCAAGTGACGTGACAGCCAGGCAGGTTACTCCATACGTTTATCCTTTTGTGTCTATCGTTCTGTGTCAATATCAGACTCGGGTTTGTTCGATTTGACCTAGGCCATATTTATCTCCCTTTAATGAATCGGAGAAGGTTGATGCGGACAGAGACAGACATAGAATGCGAGCAGCACAAGTTCTTAAATTATTTTACAACCGAACATCCTTCGTCTGGAATGGAATAAAAATCAAGTAACATATGATTTATAATGTGATTGAAAATGGTGGAGGAAACGTCATTAATTTCTAAAATAATTTTTAATTTTCTATTCTTTTCACGAAAGCGGACCTTTTCGTTTTGTTGCTGGTAAGTAATTTATGATTGAAATATTTTTTTTATTAATTTTTATTCGTTATTGTTATTTTACATTATAAAATTGTCCCATTATGTCCCAAACTTCTCACGCAAACTAGCAACAAACACATTTTTAAAGAATTTTACTTAAATTTTACAATCTAAAAGTCAAAAGCTACAACATAATATTTACAGCTATATAAGTTATATTAACCCGTAGTCAGAATTTTGATGTGATGAGTATGAAGTCCGGTAATATATTATTATAATAATTCTTTCCTTTCATAGTTTAATTGAGAATCCCATAATGACTGAACATTAAAGAGGACTTCGATCACTAATGTTGCCAGGAGTATGCTACGCAACAAACAAATTGGAAGCCCATAATCATAATCATGGTGCATATGTATTGTATTGTATTTACCTTGATTTGTTTGAAGTTTAAGATGGTAAAATATTTTATGTAAATTTTGATTTATTTCCTATTTTTTAATAAAACTAATTACAACCTTCAATCTCTGAATTCTGTATTTCTAGTATTGTTACTAGTTCAATAATAATATAAAAGTATGTAAGGACAATTTTAAAGCGATATTTACAGCTGAAAACCTATGTCAAAATCCTAATATTTGATTTTCTCTACTTAGTAAATCAAATGAAAGGGGTTTGATGTTTTCTTTGCTTAAATGTCACTTTAAAATATTGACAGTAATACAAATTTGGACAAAAGTGACATTTGAAAAGCACGTGCGCGCCAGGCATAATGGATGTCGCCGTATCATCGCCTGCTTCGAATATTTAACACGGCAGTTTGTCTTCTTCCTGGTTATAAGTATTCGTTGGTCGTATGATTACATATCGGCGTTAAAATGAACTTGATACTACACCATGGAGCATTAGACAGTTCTCTTTTAAAGCGGCGCGACGTTTTAAACATCTATATAATTCGTTCTGATATACATAAATACATCTATTTTGTATAGTTTGGAGTTACCAGAGTATTTAAATTAGTTGTTTATGAGATTTTGTCGCGTGAATTGAAGATCATTGGATGAAATGGCAGGATAATGAAAAATATACTTATTATTCTACAGAAAAATTATAATTGGCATAATAAAATTCTACTGAACAAAAATATGTATTCGTTGTTATATTTTAACGCTAGATATTGAGTAAAATGGAGGAAAACATCTGCCAGGATCATAACTGAACATTTTCACTTAGGCTCCGCCTGTTACTTCTTTTCATTGTAGCGTTTAACTTAAGCTTTTAGCTGATCATTTTTACTGTTTTGGTAGGTTTGGACCTTGCTTTTTCCTAACCTGATACTGTCTACCATGAAGGTGCTTCATATAGAAGGGCTGCCTTACGTATACTTTGTAGATTATTGTTTTGTTTTTTAGATTTAATTTACTTCTTAGTGAATATTTATCCCGGACCAAGACGGTGACCATGGTGAATTGCCATGATTTTTAAAATGGTTAGACTCCGTTTGATGTTTTACCGGAAGTTACAATGTTGCTAATCTTCTATTTTCCTTCTCTAAGGCTTATCATCCTGATTAAAACATCAATAAATTCTCGTTTAAGACTAGACGTATCTTTCTAAACTTGTAATGTGTTTTTTGTGATTATTACAGCATGGGAAACGAATGTAACTTTTTTCTATAAAACTCTTATCACCATTCGATTCAAGTAAACTATGAGACAGTGGCGGCTCGTAGGCGAAAATATAGCGGAAGAGTGAAAGAAAAATATTCTTAGACACCCCCTTCTATCGTTATAGGTCAATATAATTCACGCAAAAGGCGAGGCAGTGGCACTTCCTCTACTTCCTCTGAATAGCTGCTATGAGACATTTTAGGGTTTTTATATATCAAAGCAACATCTGCGTGTAAAATTTTATGAATGACTGATTGATCATTGTACTATATGTGTCCTACTTACAAAGAAAATTACCTTATAATTTCACCATATTAATGGGAAACTTGCTTCCGGAACTGAAACTGTGATATCTCGTTTTTTACTAACTGCTTGTTTCAAATTTCTACACCAATAGAACTAGAGGGGTCTGGGCACAAAATTCAGATCAACCAACTCATTTTCTACAAAAAGGGCCTGATAAGACTCGATTCCTCTGACGGTTTTCGAGAAATTTTCATTTTAAAAATTTGCAGTAGGTAGTTTTTATCAAAAAATTGACAGCATAGCTCTAAAAGGTCTTTAAAAAAGCTCATTACATAATTCCTTAGACCAAAATTAGCCTAGTTGAGCAAACTTATCTTAAGGAGGTAAAGAAACTCACAGTCTGCTGTTCTTTACCTCCTTATAACTTCACTCCACTTTGAGATGGACTACTTCAAGAAAAAAAAACTTATGTTAGTACAGAGTTGCTTAGTTTGGGCACTAGACGTATAGACCGTTTTAAATTTAATCTAAAAAAATAATTTAATGATTGTAACTTCAGCGCCGTCTAGTGCCCAAACTAAGCAACTTTGAAGTACACTTAAATCGGAAAATTGGGGTCTGAAGAATATGTGGTAGGTTTTAAAGTTCTCTCCCATTTATATGGGCCCCAAGCGGGTAAATCAAAGAGAAATATATAAAAAGGGTGTCGTCTGCAAAATAGTAGAACACACGTGTTAGTTCTAATAGTCCAGCAAATCTAGGTAGTTGACAGACTCAAGGACACTACCTAGACTGTAAATATTTTGCACAAAAATTTTCATCTAATACTTCCCTACCCTATGCTATTTACCTTATAGCTTCCATACAATATGCAACTACAAATAAAAATCATGCGCAAGCGCATTTTTGTTCCCAGAAAAGAGCTCCTTCCTCCCCTTCAGCCGTTCCAATATCTGACCAATGACGTAATCGCCAATAGAAATCAAATTTAACTGATCGAGTGCAAGACAAAACGTCATTTTTGGAAACAAAAAAGCGATCCCTTTCCAATCTCACACCAATGACGTAACAACTAAAGACATCAAATCCAACTGATCGCGCGCAAGGTTTAAAACGCCGCGCCGCTTTAAAAGAGAACTGTCTAATGCTCCATGGTGTAGTACCAAGTTCGTTTTAACGCCGGTATGTAAACATACAACTTCCAAAAAGTATATAAATATCCAGTTTTACAGTATTCTAAATATACGCCTTTAATGTTGACTTTGACATTTCAAAATAACGCCTGCGAAAATCTCATTAGACGGGATCTACATTATGTTGCTGTACTACACCGTTTGCCGGACTTCCTTTGTCGCAACCCTCAATGCTACCGCCAACGAATCAGATTACGCGCATATCCTTTATTGGTGCCTATGTTCTCCCGTACCTAGCGCGATACAACCGTCTGGCAGCGGGCATGACAGAGATGGTGGTGTTACTGTTGAGATGGCATTTGTTAATACCTAAAATTATGACGAGCGAAATTATGATATTTGTAACAGAGTAGGAAAAAGTCACTTTTGTGACCAAACAACACAAAGTAGTCGTGGGTTCGTGCTAGCATTTCGACGTATCTGGGGACATTTATTTTATTTCTGTTTCTTTCCAACTTCAAAAATCATTTCTGAAGAAATTTACGTCGGCCTTTTGGGTTCTTCATCAAAAAGAAGTAGTACCCCGAAGTTAAAGCGAAAAAACCCCCAGCAACGCGGGTTTGTTCGGTGTGGCGGTAAATGGTCAACTGCTCATATAGAAATTTAAAATTCTGTTTCTTTTCAACTTCAAAAATCATTTCTGAAGTAATTTACATTGGCCTTTTTGGCTCTATCAAAAACGTACTAAGGGAGGTAATATCCCTAAGTTAAAGTGAAAAAATCCCCAGCAACGCGGGTTTTGTGGCGGTAAATTGTCAACTGCTAATATAGAAATTTAATTTTCTGTTTCTTTCCAATTTCAAAAATCATTTATGAAGAAATTTACGTCGGCCATTTTGGTTCTTTATCAAAAACGTACTAAGGGAGATAGTACCCCTAAGTTAAAGTGAAAAAACCCCCAGAAACGCTGGTTTTGTGGCGGTAAATGGTCAACTGCTCATATACAAATTTAAAATTCTGTTTCTTTTCAACTTCAAAAATCATTTCTGAAGAAATTTACGTCGGCCTTTTTGGTTCTTTATCAAAAACGTACTAAGGGAAGTAGTACCCATAACTTAAAGTGAAAAAACCCCCAGCAACGCGGGCTTTATGGCGGTAAATGGTCAACTGCTAATATAGAAATTTAATTTTCTGTTTCTTTCCAACTTCAAAAATCATTTTTGAAGTAATTTACGTCGGCCCTTTTGGTTCTTCATCAAAAACGTACTAAGGGAGGTAGTACCCCTAAGTTAAAGCGAAAAAACCCCCAGCAACGCGCGTTTTGTGGCGGTAAATGGTCAACTGCTAATATAGAAATTTAATTTTCTGTTTCTTTCCAACTTCAAAAATCATTTCTGAAGAAATTTACGTCGGCCTTTTTGGTTCTTCATCAAAAACGTACTAAGGGAGGTAGTACCCCTAAGTTAAAGCGAAAAAACCACCAGCAACGCGGGTTTTGTGGCGGTAAATGGTCAACTGCTAATATAGAAATTTAATTTTCTGTTTCTTTCCAACTTCAAAAATCTTTTCTGAAGAAATTTACGTCGGCCTTTTTGGTTCTTTATCAAAAACGTACTAAGGGAAGTAGTACCCATAAGTTAAAGCGAAAAAACCCCCAGCAACGCGGGTTTTGTGGCGGTAAATGGTCAACTGCTAATATAGAAATTTAATTTTCTGTTTCTTTCCAACTTCAAAAATCATTTCTGAAGAAATTTACGTCGGCCTTTTTGGTTCTTTATCAAAAACTTACTAAGGGAAGTAGTACCCATAAGTTAAAGCGAAAAAACCCCCAGCAACGCGGGTTTTGTGGCGGTAAATGGTCAACTGCTAATATAGAAAATTAATTTTCTGTTTCTTTCCAACTTGAAAAATCATTTCTGAAGTAATTTACGTCGGCCTTTTTGGCTCTTTATCAAAAACGTACTAAGGGAGGTAGTACCCCTAAGTTAAAGCGAAAAAACCCCCAGCAACGCGGGTTTTGTGGCGGTAAATGGTCAACTGCTAATATAGAAATTTAAAATTCTGTTTCTTTCCAACTTCAAAAATCATTTCTGAAGTAATTTACGTCGGCCTTTTTGGTTCTTTATCAAAAACGTACTAAGGGAAGTAGTACCCATAAGTTAAAGCGAAAAAACCCCCAGCAACGCGGGTTTTGTGGCGGTAAATGGTCAACTGCTAATATAGAAAATTAATTTTCTGTTTCTTTCCAACTTGAAAAATCATTTCTGAAGTAATTTACGTCGGCCTTTTTGGTTCTTCATCAAAAACGTACTAAGGGAGGTAGTACCCCTAAGTTAAAGCGAAAAAACCCCCAGCAACGCGGGTTTTGTGGCGGTAAATGGTCAACTGCTAATATAGAAATTTAAAATTCTGTTTCTTTTCAACTTCAAAAATCATTTCTGAAGTAATTTACGTCGGCCTTTTTGGTTCTTTATCAAAAACGTACTAAGGGAAGTAGTACCCATAAGTTAAAGCGAAAAAACCCCCAGCAACGCGGGTTTTGTGGCGGTAAATGGTCAACTGCTAATATAGAAATTTAAAATTCTGTTTCTTTTCAACTTCAAAAATCATTTCTGAAGTAATTTACGTCGGCCTTTTTGGCTCTTTATCAAAAACGTACTAAGGGAGGTAGTACCCCTAAGTTAAAGCGAAAAAACCCCCAGCAACGCGGGTTTTGTGGCGGTAAATGGTGAACTGCTCATATAGAAATTTAATTTTCGGTTTCTTTCCAACTTCAAAAATCATTTCTGAAGACATTTACATCGGCCTTTGTGTTTCTTCATCAAAAATGTGCTAAGGGAGGTAGTATCCCAAAGTTTAAGTGAAAAAAACCCCAACAATGCGGGGTTTGTGGCTGTAAATGGTCAACAACTAATTTAGAATTATAATTTCTTAAATATTACCACTCGTTTTTAGTTTATCCACTTGGCACTTTAGACTTCATTCTCCCTCTTTTCTAAACTTTATTGAATTAAATATGTTTAATTTGCAAGAAAATAAATTATATCTGTCATTAAGAAATGATTCGCTTTCCTATTTTTCACTTCCAAAAGACTAAAAATATTCGTAAGAGCCTGCACATTACATGTATATTAGGTATTCAGATATGGTGCAGATTGACCAGACCACGCGGTCCGAACGACCGCGGCAGCCGCCGTCGACGCGAATAGCTCGCGTTGCCAAATGCCGGCCGTTGCTAACCTGACTACGGTAAATAATTCAATGGTCAATGGATTTACATTATTTATTATGTATACTAATTTACTACTAAAAGATGAACTGTAACAAAAGAAAACCAAAATCTGTAAAAAATATTACACAACACTGATAACAAACAAAAAAAAACGTTATTTCCGTATACGTATAGGTACCCACTACCTAGATTAAAGTAGAATTATACCTTTTAAAAAAACTATGAACTAAACACTGTGTACTTTACAATACTATTTGTATTATTTGTTCATGCAAATACGCATGGTTTCTTTTGTCATTTTGTGCGTATTATATATTATCATTTAAGAATAGAATCGTTAATCATTTGAGTTTTCTTATTACTTAGCCTCTGTTTCTTTAAAGAATGCCCAGAGCTCGCTCTTTCGAATATGTACTTAGTACTACTCATTTTCATTTCACGGTTTCAAGTTCAAAATTCAGAAGTCACAGTACCAAATAACGACCTCTGACAACTTCACGGAATCACATTTTAAATAATAGGGCGGTATGAGATGTGATTTGAGAAAATCCACCAAAAAACAATAATATTCTAACGGTGATATGCGAAAATGGTCTTTAGCAAATGTAAATTAGAAGATGCGCACATAGATTGAATAACAAATCTAAATACTTGGTGTACAACAGCATCATTGAACCACATCTAAGGTACCTAATTCCATGCTGGGGAAACGCGATTGATTATGTAATAAATAAACTACAAAGATATCAAAATAAAGCAATTAAAGCTATATTTTCTCTAAATTACTACACCCCCACCGTAAATATCTATGACCAATATCCATTTTTAAAAATTAGACAGTTAAAAGAGTTTGAACAATTCAAGTTAATATATGACATACAAAATGGCGCGCTTAAAACCATGCAGTGTTGTAATAAACAAAAACCAAGACATATATAATCACAACTTACGAACAAAAAACAATTTAAGAAATTATTATGCAAGAACAAAAAAGACTCAGGACTCTCCAATTTACAGAAGTGTATAGACATTTAATAGAATACCTAAGAGTGTATTAGGTGGAAATATTAAAAGAACTGGAAAAAACCTCAAAAGATTTCTGAAATCTAGTGAAAATGATGCAATGCAATGACTAGTATAGGATTAACCTTATTTGAAATTAAAATGTTTATAGTTGATTATTTGTTATATTTATAGTTTAATTATTTGTTATATTAATAACTGTTATTAGGCCTCGGTACCAGTACTACGTTACTGATTAGGGGTCAGTTATAAAATAAATGATTTGATTTGATTTGATTATTTTAACACAATTGGTGTAGGTACAACACAATAATAAGGCCGATTATGGCAAATGTAATAAATGTATTTCTAATGGTGTTACAACAAATCAACCCCATGGGAATAAATTTTAAACACAAGATAGATTAGTAAAAGTGAAATACGTACTAAAAAATGATTTGTTCAAACTGTGATCACATCACGCTTTTTATTGCTGCTAAGGAACTGTGACTACCTGTGATTTGCTGATATCAGTGATTAAATCACAGTTCGTGAAATATCGCTCACCACTAGGTGACCTGCAGCTGAACAGTTTTTTAAAATTTTTGATAGGTACCGCCGCATTTTTTCTTACGGAGGAACGAGTTATGTTATACAGTGTTGCCAGCAGCGTGTTTTTGTCGTAATAAATTAAGGTTCTCTCTAAGTTCCTAATACATTTTTGTGAACGCCAAAATTTAAAAAAACTTATAACTTGCATGAATTGGAACCATATAATATGCATAACATGGTTGATTTACTTTCCTACAATACCCCACTACCTATAATTCTATTTTTTATTATACATATACAGGGTGCCCCAAGTAAAGTGGCCTATTAGAAGTATCTCGAGAACTAAATGAGATTTTATTTTGAAAATTTGGCTGTGGCTATAAGAGATGGTTTTCTACGTTTACAAAATATTTTGGATGATGCGGTGTTGCCGGATCATACCGAAAGTGGTAGCAACTTCGGAATTTTTAATGAATTACCCTATATATTATATTTTTTTTGGAATCTAGGTAAAAATCTAGAACAGTTTTCTGTATAATATCATATACCTATCTTTAAGACTTTTTGAATTATAAATAATTTTGTGATTTTTTAACGCCGTATCGTTACCTAAAAAGAAAATCGTATCTTTTTAGCGGTTACAGCTAGAAAGCTAAAATTTTTACAATAGTTTCACAAGACCATCGCAATTTTACGATATTGAACATTATTGAATTCGTTTTATACAGGGCGTCTCCATAACAATATTTCTGAGGCAGTTGAATTATTGCAAAAATCTTATTTTTTTTAAATGGGACACCCTGTATTTGATATGTTTTGCTAATAGAGGATCAAATTTTCTATCTAATGATATTATGTATTCCTATACCTATCTTCACTATTTTTGGACTTATAGCGAAATTTGAAATTTATCTTATAAAAATATATTTTTTGGTAGTTGGCTGTGGATTCATAGAAACAAAATAATAAAAAATCCATGTGACGTTATGTCTGTGTTGTTGTAAAAAAAAATAGTTAACCAATAAGGAATGTATTAATAAATAAATAAACAAAATGAAAATTACATCATAAAATAACTAATAACTAAATTGTTTAAAATGCCCTCCGTTCGCTCTTAAACATCATAAATTGTAGTTATAACATGTTCATTGGTCACCTCTTTCATTTCTTTCTCTTCTAGAGACCCCAAAGCTGTTCATACTCGATTTTCTAAATCTTCCCTTGTTGTGACGGGTGTCTTGTATACTATTTCTTTAATCCTATCTCATAGATATAATTCTAGGGGGTAAGATCCGGAGACCTTGGGGCCATTTCCATGGACCGCTTCGGCCAATCAACTTTTAGGGAATCATAGGAGCTGCATCAGGATGCATGAATATAAAATAAACTTAAAATATCTAAGCTTGAATAATGTGAATTAGCCATTTTTATTACAATAACTCAGACATAACGTCAAATGAATTTTTCATTATTTTGTTTCTATGAATCCATTCCACAGCCAACCACACTATCAAAAAATATATTTTTTTAAGATAATTTTTAAATTTCGCTATAAGTCCGAAAATAGTGAAAATAGGTATAGGAACACATAATATCATTAGATAGAAAATTTGATCCTCTATTAGCAAAACATATCAAATACAGGGTGTCCCATTTAAAAAAAATAAGATTTTTGCAATAATTCATCTGCCTCAGAAATATTGTTATAGAGACGCGCTGTATAAAACGAATTCAATACTGTTCAAAATTATAAAATTGCGATGGTCTTGTGAAACTATTGTAAAATTTTCAGCTTTCTAGCTGTAACCGCTAAAAAGGTACGATTTTCTTTTCAGGTAACGATACGGCGTTAAAAAATCACAAAATTATTCATAATTCAAAAAGTCTTAAAGATAGGTATATGATATTATACAGAAAACTGTTCTAGATTTTTACCTAGATTCCAAAAAAAATATAATATATAGAGTAATTCATTTAAAATTCCGAAGTTGCTACCACTTTCGGTATGATCCGGCAACACCGCATCATCCAAAATATTTTAGAAACGTAGAAAACCATCTCTTATAGCCACAGCCAAATTTTCAAAATAAAATCTCATTTAGTTCTCGAGATACTTCTAATAGGCCACTTTACTTGGGGCACCCTGTATATTAACATACAAAACATTTCGATTGTAATTTTAACAGATTTGAAATAAAGATAATGATGAGAAGAAAATAACATAACTTGGACATGACGGAGCATAGGTAAATTAATTAAAAACATTAAGCACATTTTCACTTAATTTCTTCATCCCTCAATGCTCGTCCGCTGCGACAGCCCATTGGCCTAATTTCTTGTGCTAAGAATTGTCACGTCTATGCAGACTCTCCTGTAGATTTAATATAAACCACACCTCCATGTATTTTCCTTTGCCATTACAGATGTTTACTGGAAATGCGATGTTTCTTGGGAAGGAATAAATATATTAAGTGTTATGGTGATTTTGGCTATAATAATGATAGAATACAATTAATTAATGGTCTCGATACAGGCATTATTAGGAATATTAAAAATTCTTTGCATTATGTTAATTTTAATAGCTAGGATATACACTAACAAGGTTATAACAATTTTTTTAGCAATTTTTTAACAAAATATATAATATAAACTCTTAACTAGGGTATCTATGCCAAGGCAGGAATATAAACATTTATGTGCAATAAGATTTATGCATATAACAGTATTTCGTTTATTATAATAAAATAACTATACCTAACTTACAATATAGTCTAAATCATTCTCTTCTCAAGTTGTCCAACCTCGCTTGAAGATCTGCGTCAGCATCAGATAAGCTACCACCATTTCCACCACCTAAAGAATAATAAATGCCTTGTATTTGATACAGGAAAGGATTATTACATCTCATGCCTTATAATTAATAGATGCCAAGAATCCCTAACTTTTAAGCCACATGTGTATCCTACTATTCTTTTGCTGCACAAACATTGAGGGGAACTATGTGAAACTTTACTGAAAGTAAATTAGCTGGGCATCTGGTAAAAGCCACCAGATACCTGGCAACATCAGGTACATCCCTACTACTACAAAGAAATTTGATGACAATAATATTTTTAGGAGCAATACTTGTATTTAATTTAACTACCTGCAACTGCCGCAGCAGCAGCTGGTTGTTTACTTCCTGCAGCTGGCAGTACTCTTCCTGTTTGAGGTAGTCCCGATAACGTATCTGTAAGTTGTAGGCCTAATTCATCTAATACTTGGTTGACAACTGCATCACTAAAAAAAAAAATGTTAGTTACTTATCTCATTTACTTCAGTGTCGTTTTTAGTAAGTTCAAACCAAATATTTTTTTAGAGTTTTAATTATTAAAACCACTAGCAAATTATAAATACTGAAAATTCCTATAATCATATTTAAGCACTTATTTCTGATTAAATAGATAAAAGGAAAACACACATGTAGATACTGTTGATGACTAATTTGCCCACCCAATTTTAAAGTTTAATTAAAAAACCAAAAACAACAATAAAATAAAATTATTAAATTATTGTTACCTTTCCTCTTCATCATCATCTCCCTCCATTGCATCATCAATAGCATCATTCATGATTTCTTCTTTCATATCCATTATTTCTGATTGTTTTTCAAATTCTTGTAATATCCTCTGGATTTGAGGTAAATTTAATTGTTTATTCATACTAGCCATTGCTTTAGTCACTCCTAAAATATAATTTCTAAATTAGCAAAAATTATTTTGTTACAATGCGGAGCTTTTCAAATACCCCTCAATGGATTTGCTATTTTACCTAAAAAGCATTAGCATAACAAGTAAATACCTTTCATAGCCTGTGCCATAGCATTTTGTGATTTAAGAGTTTGTATCTTTAAGGATACAGCCTGTATGTTGGCTTTCATAAGCATGAATTTCTTGACATATCGTCTTGTTCTTACCAAGTCTCTCGCCATAATTTTTACAGCATCCTGTTTAAAAGGGTAGAATAAAATTATTTACAGATGGTTTAACCTAATATCTAAAATATCATACGATGAACATACACAATATTTAATCATGGATTTCCTATTTTTGCTAAGAAATCCGCGACCTTTGCTTATTTGCTTGAAAACAAACAGAAATTCTTACCATTTGACCTTCCTTGGCTAGTTTTTTAATGTCGTTTATTACTTTCTTTTCCTGCTGCTCCATTTTCTGTTTTTCTCGATCTAAATCCCTCATTGCCTTATTAAGGGCCCTTTGATTTTTTCGAAGCATTTCGTCAGGTGTTAACTTCTTTCCAAAAAGCCACTCCATTTTTTGATATCAACACAGCTTAGGATCAGAAACAAATTGATAAAGTTTGTAGGTACGAACAAACCCTATCAGTATTTTAAAATATTGAATTTTTTAAAGTAAAATTTACAACCTTCTTGTTTATGGCCTCTAATAATGACTCACTTTTCGTTTCCTGACTCGGAATTTGAGATGACATCAATCACATATGATTGGGCAAGTTTTAAAAACCAGCGCACAAAAATTTTGCTCTTCTTTCTATATCTCAGTTCTGTTCTGTTCGAAATTCCAATGACCTCCAGCATCCAGCCAATTCTATATCTAAAATAATATGACAGAGTCAGAGATATGTCCGATAACTTGACTTTAAAAACTTGTTTACAGTAGATTAGAGAGATGATACTTTACTTTTATGAAAAAATGTGTAAGTGTAATGAGGGGACACCAGATACAAAACAGGACTTCAGCCACGAGCGCGGACAAAGAAAGGCAACGTTATCGACTGGCTATTCACTTAAGGCATAGAGGAATTATTGGTCGCTGTTTTAAATCCGATGGAAAAACGGCGTTCGATTTGCCATTGATTTGTGAATTTGATTTTTAAGTGCATTCAGCAGATGATTACTAATAGCTTACAAATCGATGAGATCTGCTGAATGCGCCCATTTTTTCGATCTAATTAAGAAGCGATTTGTGATTTGACAGCGATTTATGTCAGTTTTGTTTGTCAGGTTTGTTGAGGAGTAAAATTTATAAAAAATTACGATAGAAGTTAATTATAATAATATACACGATCCCCGCTAGTGAAGAGGAGCATTAAAAATAAAATTATCCATTTTGTAGAGATAAAAATGTAATATTTGATGAAAATATTTATAGGGATCCTAACCAAACAAAAAACTGACAACAAAATGCATTCAGCAAAACTACAAATCGATGCGCATCGTGACATCACCCGTTGAAAATCGACGAATACTTATAACCAGGAAGAAGACAAACTGCCGTGTTAAATAATCGAAGCAGGCATGATACGGCGACATCCATTATGCCTGGCGCGCACGTGCTTTTCAAATGTCACTTTTGTCCAAATTTTTATTACTGTCAATATTTTAAAGTGACATTCAACGAATACTTATAACCAGGAAGAAGACAAACTGCCGTGTTAAATAATCGAAGCAGGCATGATACGGCGACATCCATTATGCCTGGCGCGCACGTGCTTTTCAAATGTCACTTTTGTCCAAATTTTTATTACTGTCAATATTTTAAAGTGACATTTAAGCAAAGAAAACATCGAAACCCTTTCATTTGATTTACTAAGTAGAGAAAATCAAATATTAGGATTTTGACATAGGTTTTCAGCTGTAAATATCACTTTAAAATTGTCCTTACATACTTTTATATTATTATTGAACTAGTAACGAAACTAGAAATAAAGAATTCAGAGATTGAAGGTTGTAATTAGTTTTATTAAAAAATAGGAAATAAATCATAATTTACATAAAATATTTTACCATCTTCAACTTCAAACAAATCAAGGTAAATACAATACTATATGTACAGCTACTAACTAAGTAAATATATGCACCATCATTATGATTATGGGCTTCCAATTTGTTTGTTTCGTAGCATACTCCTGACAACATTAGTGATCGAAGTCCTCTTTAATGTTCAGTCATTATGGGATTCTCAATTAAACTATGAAAAGAAAGCATTATTATAATAATATATTACCGGACTTATCAAAATTCTGGCTACGGGTTAATATAACTAAGCTGTAATTATTATGTTGTAGCTTTTGACTTCTGGATTGTAAAATTTAAGTAAATTTCTTTAAAAATGTGTTTGTTGCTAGTTTGCGTGACAAGTTTGGGACATAATGGGACAATTTTATAATGTAAAATAACAATAACGAATAAAAATTAGTAAAAAAATATTTCAATCATAAATTACTTACCAGCAACAAAACGAGAAGGTCCGTTTTCGTGAAAAGAATAGAAAATTAAAAATTATTTTAGAATTTAATGACGCTTCCTCCACCATTTTCAATCACATTATAAATCATATTATGTTACTTGATTTTATCCCCTTCCAGACGAAGGATGTTCGGTTGTGAAATAATTTAAGAACGTGTGCTGCTCGCATTCTATGTCTGTCTCTGTCTGCATCAACCTTCTCCGATTCAATAAAGGGAGACAAATATGGCCTAGATTAAATCGAACAAACCCAAAGTCTGATATTGACACAGAACGATCGACACAAAAGGATAAACGTATGGAGTAACCTGCCTGGCTGTGACGTCACTTGCACGGCCTACTTATATGCTTCGATCCCCGCCATAAGCGGTCTTACCGGGCTGTTAAAAATCGCTTATTAATCGATCGGCTCTGCTGAATGCTGCAATTTGTTAATTTGAAGACGCCACAGAGAAATCATAGGTCGGTTCTATAACAGGAATAGAATGGCTCTTCTTTGACATCAAATTAATCAGGAAATTTGTGGATATTTTCTAATAGGAAATCACGAATCTCACTCTTATTAGTCTTATTGGTCAATTTTAAACATTTCTTTGCGGTCAATGTTTTAAGATTTTGAGAATTCGCATCTAAATATGAACCTCCCTGGGATTTACTATCGATGGTGGGATATTATTTATCCAAAGTTCCATTAAGGCCGTATTACACTCGGGAATTTTTATGGCGCCAGCAATGGCAATTATAATTCAAGGATTCATGCGCAGTACACCGTTCTCCGTACTACAGTCAGAAATTCTTCTCTTCTGACAATTAAAATGACACGGATTCATGCGCAGTACACTGTTCCCGATCAGCTGTCTCTCATTACCAGAAATGGGGCAGGGGCCATTTTAATTGCCCTTGCCGGCGCAATTGGGTAGACATGGATTATTCTGTTATTTTTAACTGTTTATTATTTGGCCGAACCAGGTATGAACAGGTAATGGCCATTTAAACCCACTGGTACTTAAATTAGCAGTTTACATTCTTTATTAAACTTATGGACTGCTAATTCAGCAACTTTTTGCACCTCCTATTTGTAAATAGCAGTAGCTGCTTTAACTGGTAATCAAAACGAACAGGTTTGCACATCTCTAATTCTGGGGATATTTTAGGGATTTCGACAGTACCCACTGCTGTTCTGACCGTTGACAATGCTCCAGCTGATCGAAAACGGTTTACTGCGCATGAATACGTGCCATTATAATTGCCGGCGCAAGAGAAAAAATTGCCTAGTCTAATACGGCCTTAAAGGCCGTATTAATATATTTGTATATTGTGTCCCTTACCGAGTACAAATGTTCTTCTGCTTCTCAATAATTTATGAATGCTTATTAAATATTAATTTTATTAGCCAAAAATATAATTTCATATAGGAAAGGTTGTGAAATTTAAATATCTTTCAACTTTAGGGAAAATGTAAGATAAAAAATAAAATTGGTCGATTAAAAATTTATTACAAAGAAGCAACAAAATGTAATTACTGGTAGTTTTGAAAATATTGTTGGCACAGCACCGCCTTAATCATAGTTTCAAATAATATATACTGCTAAACTTATAAGGGAGATATCTAATATAAAATAAATGCATGCAAAAAATACAATTTGAATATTTACCGATGGGAAGTAATTCCAAGCTTCTTTCGTTCATTACGGCTTTTACAGCTATAGGCACAACAATTCACCATTTTTCTGTAAATAAACTGAATTCTTATAATAGCTCTTCTCACCACAAATCACCAAAATACATTGGATGCCACCTCGATTGTCTGGCTCCCTATCAATGGCGGCCGATCAATTTTAAGTAACACTTTCTGCGACGGTCCGTAAACCGGAATTATTCGTCCCCTCTCTTCCTTTGTGTATGGTCAGAAGAGTAGAATTTCTGACTGTAGTACGGAGAACGGTGTACTGCGCCTGAATCCTTGAATTATAATTGCCATTGCTGGCGCCATAAAAATTCCCAAGTGTAATAAGGCCTTAATACGGCCTTTAGTAGGCCAAGAAACATCACACTCATCAAAATTAAATGAAAGACGCAGCGATGACGGTTTTGATATCATACATCCAAGTGTTTAAGAGAAAAACGCACTGGAATTAAAACTCCACATACTTCTATCCACGCTTAATTTTATCCATATTTACTATTGTATTCTTTGCAAAAAGCCCATCAAACATCGATAATTGTCACCCACTCCAGACCCCTAGTCACGGCCAATTGTGTTCCAGAGTGGTTCTCGAAACCACATTAGAGACGTGCGTTAACAGGAACGTACCCCGGCTACCCGGTTACGTTTGTCAGTTGAATTGTCAAATAAAGTCAGCTGACTGTCTTGTGATAAGTTTCCAGTTTTTCGATAAAATTCAATCGTCTTGTGAGTTTCGTGGGTGAGGTAGAAAGTCTGAGATGTAAGTTTTCTTTCGAGCTCTTTTTTCCCTTTAAGGCTATTGATACTCTTTAGCAGGGCTTTAATAATGTACCAGTAAAAAATTATTGATTTGTTCCATTTCTGCTGATTGACAGGATTTATAAGAGATTTTTGTAGTTTAATTCTGACTTATCATTTTCTTTTAAAAGCTTATGCGAATGTAGGTCTAGTATTTCTTTAATTATTTTATAAATTTTTGTTCTTAAAATAGAGGAAAAACTCCCCTTTCGTGTTTGTATATAGGCGTAGCCATCTCGGCATAGTTCGGTTCACCATTTCTGTGAAGCGGTGAACGATCTTCTAACTAATCTCATAGCGATTGCTGTCAAGTGACTTGTCCGCACACCTTAATTGTCGGGCGGGTTTATTCCGTAGTTTCACGTGACTTCATTTAAAAGGGACTTCTCGATGAAAATTGCTTTTCATTTTTAGAAAACCGAACTCAAAATGTCGAAATTATCCAAAATTGGTGATGAAGAAAAGGAGGGAGTATTTGGATATGTCCATATGGTTTCTGGTCCAGGTAAATTAGTTATTTCTCTTGAATAATATTGCCTTACTAAAGTTTTATACATTTAATAAATTTAAATATTTGTTGCTAAATATTTTTAAATTGTATGTTCCTATCAATTTTTTAATATTTTATATAATATATTTTCAATTTTGATCTGTAATCTCCAGAAAAACTCAAGGCAATTTTTTTAATTGAACAATACTTGGTTCTGCAATATGCCTTGTGTATGTATTTAATTGAATTACTAAATAACAAATTACTTTTATGCAGAACAGGCTTTTTAATCTAAAACCAAACATTCTATATTGATTATTATAATGGTTATTGGCTACAAACAATGAGAATAATGCGAAAAATGGACACACCATAGATCATGTGACTTTCTTATTTTTATAAATTCAAAACCATCCATCCGTATTTTGAATATAACAATGGTTGCCAGAAGATTTACTCAAATATGTTATAATATAAATTTTTATTTTCCATTAATATTTAATGTGGTTAGGTTTATTAGCGATTATGCCATAGTGTATTAGTATTACTTCTGAGAAATCAAAATTGTTGCTATAATTAGGGATGGGACGGAAATCCTGCAGTAATACTGAGTCTGGCCGATCCGGCCTTAACACCGGATCTACTGTTCTGGCCGGATCAAAGGTTAAGTAAGGTCAAATCTATTTTAAAATTTAAAAACCATTGAAAACATCATTTTGTCGATAAAAAGTAAGGAAAAAAACCTACCAAATTTGTGTAAATAAAACTGATCAACCTTTATTTTTTCTAAAATGCGCTCTTACAAAAAATATACCCTGTTAAATTATCTGTAACTGTTACTTCCTCATCATTTCTTAATATTTTTCACATGTTCAAAAGGATGATGTCATTTTAATTGCATTATTAAAGGTGATGTCAATTTACTACTGCCTCGTTCTGAAACAATCTTTTTGCAAATGTTGCAAGGTTAATTGAAACAATGCGCGGCAACGTCTTGGCAAGCGACGGCCCCGCAAAATCCATAAGGGTCAATGATAACATATTTTGCCGAAGCAGTCCCTTGCCTGTGTTGAGCATGCAGGATAGTGAGAATCGGCCTTCAGTCCTAAACTCATAAATAATTATAGGGACACACTTAAATGAGTATCGCATCACAGAATATTACTTTGGGACTTCCCCGTTGTGATTTTTAATGACATAAAACACCTAGCATTGTAAACTGGAACTGCATTACTGACGATCATTGTTGGATCCCTTATTTGCAAACATTAAACGTTTTATTTCAAGTTTAAAATAAGTTAAAGCATGATTTGTAGGCACAGTGCAACGTTTTAATTTAGGTTTTAACTCAAGGCCGCAAGGCGGTTCCCTCGATGGGGCTGGGCCGTACGACTTGATCCTTGGAAAGTGCATTTTAGTTGTACAGAGAATTTTACATTGCATTTTGCTACTTAAATAAAAATAACCTTCAAAATGACACATGTTGTCATCAACCCTGCTGTGACTGCGACTGGACTACTTTGAGAGCACACAATCGTTAAGAATCGCAGTCGTGCGCGTGGAGGGAAACGGATGCATCAAGAAACATGAGCAGCAGTAGGTTACAGCAGTGAAGGGCACCGTACCTTTACAGATCTGCGTTTTTTTAGCCAAAATTTTTTTATCACATGATCAAAACTGATATAAATTTATCGATGTAACGACATAAGCTCTAATACATTTAATCATTCATTTATTGTTGGATTTCTTAGCCACGTCGTCTTAAAGTCGAGAAAGGTCTTTCTGGTGCTGTAGAGCAAGGCAAAGTTGCTGATATTTGTATGAAGTCTAATAATTGGGAAAAATAACTCATCTGCATTTAAAAATGCGCCAATGGCCGTTCTTGCTAGATTATCACCATTAATCCACACCATATGAAATTCTACCAAACATGAAGTAAAACTTTTGACATATAGTTCACAAATATGTCTAAATATTTCGGGTGTAGCTTTTGCTACCAAATATTCTTCTGGTATAAGTAACTGTAAATAGGATAGTAATTTGTGATGTTCAGCATTTTCAGTTCGAACGTTTTCACGCTGAGTTTGGTGACTTACACAACTTACAGTTATAGGTTTTCTATACCCATATTTCCGATTTTTCTGCTTCTTCATAAATATTATTCAACGATTGGTCGCATGCAATGTCGTATTTAGGGGGTCCAGACCCCATGAAAGGCAGAGAAACTTTTTTTGTGTTAAATATGAATAAATCTTAAAAACAAAATCATTCACAAAAAAAAAATTGAATTGGTTCCAATAAGAAAATGTTGGAAAAATACATGATTTCAAAAAAAAAACTTAAAAATTTATTAGGTACTTAATTTTTTAAAGTTATCTTCATGTTTTTTACTTTTCTTCTATTTTAAAATTAAAGAACCAGCTAGCCACTATCGAGGAAAAGTAAAAATGAATATTTAAACAACCGAATTTAATCCAAACATCAGAAACCACCCTCAGAAACTTAAAAAAATAATAATTTAATTTACGGAATTAAATAGTAAATGGGTGAATTTTTGATGAATTGTGGGCGTGACCCTGAGAAATTTTTTCCTGAGGGTTACATTTAGTCCATCCAAATATTTGGATCTCTTCACCGTGTCCCTATTTTTATATGCTTTATGTCTTGAAATACAATTTTTTTTATAAATTTGAAGAAAATCTAAAAAAATTATCATTGTATTAATTATCCTCAAACTTTAACACTTACCTTGGTATAGCACGGACATGGATAAAATAGTTAGTTTAGCTCTCAGAGTTATAGTTTAGCTCTAAGCTAATGACCTTAACACTCCACTGATAAACCCGTCCTTAGTCTTAAGGTGCATTTACACATGCATGGATTTAGTGGCGCCAGTGATCGCGCCAGTAAAGGTTTACACTTTGTTGAGAAAACAAGAATAATTGGCACGCCACTTTCATTTTTAAAGTGTTTTTCGCAGAGCGAACTATGTCGAGGAAACTTTCCGAAGCCTGTAAAATAGTCGCTGAACTTTTAGTGGAAAAAACATTAAGATAAAAGAAATACAGAAAAAGAAACGATGAAAAGGCCGTGTCTGGGTAAAACCATGGATTGATCGTCTACCTGCTTTGGGTGCACATCCCATAAACACGGATAAGATTCATACCCTACAAGAAATTTGATTGTCAGTTCTGCTGACCACTTTTTTTTTTAGCCATAATAAACTATATAAACTTCAATGAACAAATGCAGTGTGCAGTTTTTCAATTTTATTCACAATTCACAACATAACATTATTTTATCGAGTATCGTGTTCTTATCACTTCTACCATACGACAATGCAGTTTTGAATTGCTTCTGGAGGAGTATTTTCTCATTTTTCAGGACTGTTCGCAGATCTGGCAATATTTATGGGTATCGATTGTGGACACGTCTACATAGCATATCCCATACATGTTCAATTGCCTTTAAATCTGAATGTTCAACTCGTCTAAATACCCAGTTACAACCCGTAAAATACGAAAAAGGTGTTTTAATTTCTAAACTTGCTTTATATTATTAAATACAACTCCCTTTCCTGAAGAATGGGAAAACTTTCCTACAGAAGGAATTCAAAACTTCATTCAAATGCCAGGTCACATGGTAGAGGTGATAAAACACGAGGTTGCAATACACGCTATTAATTTTTGGATATTTGTTCATGTTACTCGATAGAGTCATGTAATTTTATGAATTGTGAATAAAATTGAAAAACAACACTACATACTTTCAAAATTTGTATCTTCTTTTAAGAAGCAGATAATGTCGTGAACCAAAAAACATTGTGTTAAGAAAAGATCACACTTCAAAACAAAATATAATTCCACGAGCGTTAAGAAATTAAGGGTAAAAAAGTTACTTTTGTTTCTGTTTGTATAATAATGTCATCAGTATTTTTTTAAACCTAAAATTCAGGATATCATTCCAAGACACAAGTCTGCACTATGCTACAAATATCACCAAGATCGGAAAAATATTTAAAAAGTTATAGGACTATCAACTCTACTAACATTATCTTTATTAGTGTTGTGATCGCTCGAGCGAAAAACCGCTTGAGTACTCGATTATTGAAATAACCGACATTGCTCGATTATTAAAAAAAACTGCTCTTGATATCAATTCAAGCGAAAATCGTCGCTTGTTACTTATTACCTTTCACTCGATACCCGAGCTTCGCTTGACGTCGACCGAAATGTGCCGCTTAGCAGTGTGATCGCATGAGGTAAAAAACTGCTTGTATATTCGAGCAGTTTTTCGCTCGATAGGAAATACTACTCTAGTTACAAATTGAAGCAAAGGCGCATACAAAAAAGTATGCCAAATCCCTTAGTGGGTGCATTGTAACATGGGTTTTGTTTTGACTGGCTAGTCAGTGGCAATTGTAAATTTTTAAAAAATTGAAGAATATAATTTAAAAAAAATCAGAATCAACTTCTTCCTTAATAAAAACTCTAGATTAAACTTCTAAAACTTGCAAAAACAACCCTGGTCTTTTATCAACACATTCGTCTTAGTCATAAAAATTTTAAGTGATTAATCGCTCAAGCGATTCACTCGATTATTAAAATCGCTCGAGTATCAAGTACTCGATTATTAAAATCATCGGTTTTTCCCAACACTAATCTTTATCCTTCATTTATTGATTGTTGGGGAGTGTATTTTGTTCTTTCGGTTTAAAAATACAGTTTTTTTTTACTATTATCGCTATTTTCTCCCATCGTATTTTCACTTGTATTGCAAAAAATGAAAATATTGCATGACACAATCGTTATCTTAAGTAGCAATGTATAATGTACTAATTCAAGTCAGTGCCGTAGATAGGTTTTTCTAGGGGGTACTGGGATGGCGTCCTTCACTTTATTATAACATTAAACAACTAAACCGATGCCCTCTTTTTCTACGGAGCGGGCTGTGGGTAAAACGGGCAATTACTGCTAGTATTTAGACTCGGTTGGTCGGGGAATTACCGAAATGTCTTAACGTCACGTCCGCGTCGACACTATTAGCGTTACAACGTTGCCACTATTAACAAAATACCGTATCGGTAGATCACTACTAGGCCACTACTGATTTTCTGTCCAGTTAAAAAAAAAGATGATTACACAAATATGTGATTTAAAAACTGAATCATCTTGTTCGCAAGGCGCCAACTGACCCAACTTTCTGTAATTTTTTAGTCGTAACTGCCGAAAAGATGAGCGGAGCGGCTATGTACGAATTGGTGAGAGTAGGTTACTATGAACTAGTAGGAGAAATTATCCGTTTGGAAGGTGACATGGCAACAATTCAAGTAAGTATGCGTTTGGTATAATTTTAATTTTTCTTTAGGACTGCACTAGGTGTTCTGTAGGACTGTATATTAAATATCTGGCTGGACCAAAAGGATATTTAAACATTGGTAAATTTCAAGTTTTAAAACGATATAAAACATTATTTGAAATATGTCATTTGGGCTCTAGTCTCAACCTAACCTAATGTCTATTGGCAACACAAAAAAATTTCTACCAACAAAAACTAGATACCTATAGTACAGGGTGTCCCGTTTTCGACACTTTTATAGGGTATCTCCGTAATTGTTAGTGCTATCAAAAAAGTAATGTAGGTGTCATATGCTCTTTTTGGGTTAAACTTAAAATGGTAAAATAAAAATTTTAAACTTATCAACATTTTGAAAAATTTAATATTATATCAGTTTATATTGGAAAAAATGAAGAAAATTTATATTTTGTTCGCTATCCGGAAAGACGGCAACCATTTAAGGACATATTCCGACGACTGGAAGATAATTTAAAAATTTATGGCTCTTTTACTATGCCGAGATAAAAAAAACTTATAATAAAGAAAACAGGGTAAATGAAGAATAATTTAAATAAATCGCCAAGAAACCAATATCATCCATGGTGCGTTATAAATTTGAAAATAAAATTCAAAATACTATATTTTTAGATTAAAATACACAGGTTAGGTCCGATAACTGACCCCGTATGCTTATCCTGAAAATGGCAGATTATTCAACAATTATAAACAAAGTTCTATATAAAACATTTTTCTGTATTTCTTTTAACTAAGAAAATATAGGCTGATTTAGAAATTGCCAATTTTTTGATTTTCCCCCATATCTCTTAAGCGAGCCACCATTTTAAGTTTGACCCGAAAAGAGCACATGACACATTACTTTTTTGATAGCACTAACAATTACGGAGATACCCTATAAAAGTGTCGAAAATGGGACACCCTGTCCAAACTTAATTGAAATAGATAAAAAAAACTAATTACTGGGGTGGGGAATCGCTGCTATGTATTTGCATATCTGAAATTGAATACCACTCAACATTTCTCACAACAATGTACTTCCTTTCCTCTTACCCCCACCCCTTTAACTTTTTTGAAATTTATTTAGAATTAACTTTTTTGACCTTAAGAACTAGGGAACAAAAATCCGAACATTTGTTTGAGTTTTCATAGTCGGGTACCCATTTTACTGCTTTTTAGAAAGACACTTCCCAGTGCTCCCTACTTCGAAAATGATATACGACGCGACATTTTTGACAAAATTTTTTCTTGTCTCTTAATTTCTCCACCTTTTATCTAACCCTTTTAATTTTCTAAATCTTCCTTAAAATTGGACCAACAATCCCGAACAAACCTCGAAAACCTACTCTCCCACATGCAAAAATTTGGTCCAGCAAAAAAGAAATATGCGTGAACAAACGAAATGAAATTAATACAGGTTAAATTGATAACTTTTTTGAAGTCAAAGTCAAGTTTTGACTTATTTTTCACTTGTATTTTAAAATCCCTGTTTGTCATATTAAAATGGATTAATTAAAAACCCTTTAGTGAATTCTGCTATTAATAAATCTTTGAATTTTTCATAATTATGACTTCGTAACAGCTATAACAAGTTGATATTTCTTTAGGTCTATGAGGAAACATCAGGTGTCACAGTTGGCGACCCTGTCTTAAGGACGGGCAAACCATTGTCTGTAGAATTGGGTCCCGGTATTATGGGTTCCATTTTTGATGGTATCCAACGTCCCCTTAAGGACATTAATGAGCTTACTCAATCAATTTACATTCCTAAGGGAATCAACGTTCCGGCTCTTTCTAGAACCGTCCAGTGGGAGTTTAATGCTTTGAACATCAAGGTAAGTGTATGACAACAAGGATGACAATGTACATGGTGTTATGGAAATTACTTATTATATTTAAACCCGTAAGTCCTGAGATGAAAACAAATGGCAGACAGATAACCATAAACGGCGTTTTGAGTTAATACGCGAAAAATATTACCTTATGTTATTGTCAAAAAAACTCGTGTACACTACTGGCATTTTGCAAACAGACCCCCGTATGACTAGTACATACAGGGACAATAGTCAGACCTGCTTCGCCATTGGTGGTTGACATAAGTTGTGTCCAGTGCCGGCGCATGCCTATTTACAGAGTACACGTAATATCCTTTTCCTTTGAGTTGACCAATCAGGCACCGTTGTCATCGGCGAAATGTCGCTGTAGTGTCAGATTTACTATTTAAGAAAATGTTTCAAATATATATCATAAAGTTCATTTTAACAAATATCCATTATCATAATAATTTTGCAATAAAAAAATTAATATGAATATAAAATATACTACATTGTGATCCTAGTCTTCATTTCTAAGGTAATTTAAATTCGGTATTTTACTGATTAAATACGAGTGAAATTTTTTTAATAAATTTAATAAGACTACTTAGTACTACTTCTACTAAACAATACCTGTGGCAGTCTCACCCATTCGAACGGTAAGGAGTTCAATTGCGCTGCGTCGTACTAGCGAACCGAAGGAAAGTCAAGCCACGCGTAGTGATATGACAACACTGCAAAACCTTGGTAGATTGACTTCGGCCGCGTGTGGGATAATTTTAGAAGTGGCCTACTTAAAATATTTAAAGTGTAAGAGACCCCAAGGAGTCCTCCGTTTAAATACATATAATAGACCATTTCCATAATACCTGTATAGCTCATCCAATATTTTGTTAACATAAATTGTTGTTCTAAAAGCCTTGAATTGATATAAACATAGCATACCGCTAAGGTCGACGAGCGGCGGTATCTCGATAACTATTTGTTCTACAGTTTTCAGGGAAAAATTTTTTTACAAAAGTTACTTCTAGAATTATATTATAATTATTTTCAACGTTGAAATCTTACCGCTAGATGGCGTATTTTTAATTCAAAATCAAGTAATGATAATATCTCTTAAAATCAATAGTGAATGTGTGTCACTGGGTAACTGTCTTGGACTCTCCAAATAACACTCTTCAAATTATTTAGTTGACATTTTGGTCTGTCTCCTAAAATTAGGGGTAGGAGAAGGTTGGATTCGTTTACGATAACTTCCGAATACATTAACCGATTTTATCGGCATTAATCTTGTTTTAAAACTATTTGATAGCCGAATTCTAGTCTCTAATAATACTTCAGTTTTAGTTTAAGACTGAACCGCTAGATGGCGTTTTTTGGTCGCTTCATTAATTTACTCCATTTTCCATAAAAAGTTAAATGGAAGCTTAACTTTTTAATTTGCTTAACAAATTTTTTCAACATTTTAAAATGATAACATCAAATATTCGTTAATAATAAGTAAGCCATGAAAATCCAAACAATGAAATTGACTATTAGCTGTCGCTAGTTTCACTGTAATTTGTTATTTTCACTTCTAAACTTGTGCTCTAGCGGTAACATTGTTGAAAATAATTGTAATATGCCTCTAGGGGTCACTTTTATAATAAGGTTATTTCCCAAAAGCTGTAGAACAAATAGTTAACCTTAGCGGGACACCCGGTTTTGTAAATTGTAACAAAAATTTTAATTTCGCAATTTTTATAACGGGAAAAATGTTTACATTTTTTTGAATTGCGAAAATTAAATTTAAAAATTTTAACGCAGAAAAAAATTTTTTTTTAGCTTGGAGCCCATTTAACTGGTGGTGACATCTATGGTTTGGTCCATGAAAATACCCTAGTGAAGCACAAAATGCTGTTACCACCTAAAGCAAAGGGTACTGTCACATACATCGCCGATCCCGGCAATTACACCGTTGACGTAAGTATGAAGAAATACCAAAGTTAAATGATTAATTGATGCAAACATTTTTTACGTAAAATGTTACCCAATATTTTGAGACGCTACGAAACGGGAGAACGCGGTAATCTCATAACAAGGATATTTGCAAGTTTAGTTTTCTACGCGACAGGTACTATCGTGCCGATTAAAAACTAGGACAACAAAATCATAAAACTGGGAACGGATATACATATCTCATAGACTATAAAAGGTGCTCGACAGCTGTAAAGGTACAAACACATAACTTTTAGGAAGTCACCTAGGTTACATAATTTAACGTTTTATATTTTTCGATACGAGGTGGCATAGAAATAATATTATTTCTTTTATAAACTTGAGCGGCAGTAAATATATTGGTCGTTTTTATTAAGAAAAAGTCTAATACCTTATTTAAAGTAGGTATATAACGTATATAACGTCACCTAAAAATGAAAACGAAACTAAACAATAAAAGAAATTTAATAGAAGGTTACAAAAATACAAACGCAAAATTTGTCGAAGCAACAAAACATTTTTAATATTTAGTCATGTTACCATTCCTGTTTATTACTTCTTGAAGCCTTTGCGGCATACTTAAAACTAGGTTTCTGCATAATTCGCCTGTTACTTCATCCCAAGCTTCATTTATCCTGTAGCGTAATTCATCTCTGTTTCGTGGCCGAAAATCATGTTTATACATTGATTTCAACATTTTACCCCAAATGTTTTCGATCGGGTTCAAATCGGGATTCTTCGAAGGCCAGGGAAGAACTGCTATATTATTTTCTAGGAGAAAATTTTGCACAATGCGGGCTGCGTGTATTGGAGCATTATCATGCTGAAATGTAAAATTTTGACCATATACAGCGTTTATCGATGGTATCACCACTGCATTTGGGATATTAACGTATTCAGGTGCAGTTAGTCTTCCTTCCACGATTTGGCAAATTCCTGGACCTCTAGCGCTAATCCAACCGCAGACATTTATAGTTTGTTTTGTGAGTGTATATCTCATCATACCGCATGCCGGAAGGCCTATACACTCGAATTCTTCCATTATTACACGACTGAAAAGTTTTCTCGTCAGAAAATATTCCGATTTAAATATTCATGTGCAAATTTTAACCTGCCTTGCTTATTTCTTTCCATTAAAAATATTTTATTAGTAGCACAACGACTTCGTATATCGAAAATTCGAACCCTGTCTCTAGCAGTATTTGCAGAACCTGGAAAGTTCGTCTCTTCTTTCGCCTTTATTGCAGTTGCGAATGGATGATCCCTTAGATAATTAACTAGTCTTCTATCTTCATCTTCAGTAGAAATTCTAGGGGGACCTGAACCTGCTTTCCTAATAATAGTCCCACGCCTTGCTATTTTTTGTTTTGCCAACAACATGGTATTTTTGTTTACTCCCAGTTCGTCTGCAATATCCCTAATAAAAGCACCATCTCGCAACCGACTGTAGATTATAGCCTTTTGCTGGGGTGTTAATTGTGGCATATTTTTTAAAGAAAAATTTACTTGACAAGTTAATGATAAAGTTACAAAAATTTGTAAATGACATTTTACTGGTACCAGACTCGAAAGTAAAAAAATCCTAATAGTCGAGGAGAAAATAGGAAATTTTGCTGTCCTAGTTTTTTACCGGCACGATGGTACATATCGAAGAGTGATAATTGGTGGTGGTGAGCGACATTTCACGAACTGTGATTTAATCACTGATATCAACAATTCACGGGAGTCACAGTTCCTTAGCAGCAATAAAATGACGTGATCACCGTTTAAACAAATCACCTTTGCGTTTCTTGTTTCGCTTTTACTAATCATTAAACCTAGTTTTTGTTTAAAATGTATTCCCATGGGGTTGAATTGTTGTAAAACCATAAAAAATACGTTTATTACATTTGCCATAATCGGCCTTATTGTGTTGTACCAATACCAAGTTAAGTTAAAATAACAAAGGCCGTTTTCGCATATCGCCGTTAGAATAACATGGGGGTGATACGGTTCCAATTTTGCTAAAGTGACGTCATTTTGCCATTCTAAATCTCTTTATCAGAATCTCACCTAATCCTAAAAGCCGTCCGTTATTAAAAATCAATTCGAAAGCGCAATCAATGATCAATAACAATTGCAATAAATAGCTAATCATTATAGGAGATTGTACTGGAAACTGAATTTGATGGAGAACGCACAAAATACACCATGTTGCAAGTATGGCCTGTACGTCAGCCTCGTCCAGTAAGCGAAAAACTTCCTGCTAATCACCCACTGCTCACCGGACAAAGAGTTCTGGATTCCCTTTTCCCGTAAGTATGTCTATCGGCTATAAACAAAGGTAGTGTAATCGTTGCACCTTTATCGAACGTACTCTAACGTTCACTCGAATTTATATGAATTTTATATTACGTGTTTTAGTTTTTTTCTGTGATAATTTATGCTATTTCTAGCTTACGACTTATTACATTCTAGACACTGACAAGAAGCATTAAAAATTCGACTTTTAATCGTGTTTGTAGATAAAATATTGTAATAATTACACTCTGCTATCGACAATACTTTTTGAAGGTATAAATATCCCTTAGGTCCTACACAAATTAACATTTGCTGCGGTAATTTGTGTACGCATTAGTATTAATTATTTTATATTTGTTTTAGTTGTGTACAGGGAGGTACCACCGCCATTCCCGGTGCCTTCGGTTGTGGCAAAACTGTAATTTCGCAAGCCCTGTCCAAGTATTCCAACTCTGACGTCATTGTCTACGTAGGTTGTGGAGAAAGAGGTAATTTTTAATAACCAGCCGCAATAATTATGTCGATTATATGACATTCAGTGATGAGAAAATTGTTATTTTTAATAAAAAATATGAGTACACTAAAGCGCAAAAAAGTTGCACTTGTTTCTGTGTACTCGGAGTGCTGTAGCGAGCATCCTCTACAATATACATCAAAATTATTAACAAAATCAAATTTGTCGCCCCAAGTAACCTCCAATCACAAAATTGTATGCCAAAAAATTGGGTAAAAAGTAAGTTAATTATTAAATTAGAAAATACTGTACTGTATCTCGGTTATTGTCAACTTTTGAACTAAGTAAATTATTTCGCAATATTTTTATCCAAAGAATCTGCAGTTTTACTTTGTACCATTTATTCTGGGACATTCTGTATACATTGTGTAACAAATTCGTCATTCACCATTGGGATTTCCGCAACAGTAAGAGATACGACGTCGGTTAAATTGGGGCAAAGTTGCGTAATAATGAGCCCAATAATATGCCGCAAAAAGATCATAAATAAATACTAGGACTTTCAAAATATTTGGAAAAAACTAAAATTTGTATTTCGGTTTCTGTTTTTTCCTGACTGTTCGAAGAGATGTCCAAAAATAAATGTCATTTATTGTCAATTATGAAAGAGGAACTAAATCTACGTTCAGCGGTATACAACACTTACTGATTTTGCGACATTTTGTTCCTTAAATTGACCATCTTCATTAAAATACCCCTAGTGTGTTTCTGTGGAACTGAAATTTATTTTTGGACATCTCTTCGAATAAAGTCAGGAAAAAATAAAAACCGAAACGCAAAATTTTAGATCGTTTCAAATATTTTGATTTTTTTGCGGCATATTATTAAGCCCATAATTACACAACTTTGCCACAATTGAACCGACTGCATATCTCTTACCTTTCGAAATCCCAATGGTGGAAGTGCGAATTTGTTACAACCTGTATACAGGATGTTCCTTAATGACGTGCTAATATTTCAGGTCATTTTATAAATTACAGTTCATATGAACATATGTCCCCAAAGGCTTAAATTTTTTGCTACAGGGTGTTAAATTTTTACTTTTTAAATGATTATTTTTAATATCTCCGAAAGTACTTTAGATATTATTTTCAATTTTGGTATGTGTCGATAGGATATAGAACAACAAATTTTAGTTAGAAAAGTTATTCAATTGTTCCACCAGTGGCGTCCCTGCAAACATGTCCTCTGATATTTTTAAAAAGAAAGATGGTACGCCATTTGTTATATCTTGGAAAAGGGATCTGCATAATAAGAACACTCTTATACACTAATATCTATTTATTTGTTAATCTTGAAAACTATCGTTTAATACATGGTCGTGATCTGACTGACTGGTCGATTGCCGACCGGTGCACATGCGCAATAAGGAAACCAAATATAACACCACTGATATTTTTCCATGTGGATATTTTTTCTGATTAACCTGGTCAATTCTACATGAAAACGGTCAGTCTTGATTAAAACCACTAAATTCATATTGAAACTCATTATTATTAACATTGATAAAATAATTAATGATAAATTTTGTTTTATAAAAATTGTTGGAGTGGGCAATTCGATGCGAAGACGGGCGGAAGCATGCCTTTTAAGTAAGGTGGTCATTTCCAACAATTTTAATGAAACCAAAATTTATCATTAATTATTTTATCAATGTTAATAATAACGAGTTTCAATATGAATTGAGTGGTTTTAATCAAGAACGGTGATAAAACCTCAAGAGACCGTTTTCATGTAGAATTGACCAGGCTAATTAGAAAAAATATCCACATGGAAAAATGTCAGTGGCGTACCATCTTTTTTGAAAAAAATATCAGAGGACATGTTTGCAGGGACGCACGCCATTGATGGAACAATTGAATAACTTTTCTAACTAAAATTTGTGATTCTATATCCTATTAACACATACCAAAATTGAAAATAATATCTAAAGTACTTTCGGAGATATTAAAAAATAACACATATGTTCATATGAACTTTTCTTTATAAAATGACCTGAAATATTAGCACGTCATTAAGGAACACCCTGTATAACTAAGTAAAGAGTCGTTCATGCTACGACAAAAATAATGATTTCTCTATCAACTTCATTTACAACCCTGAAAAATATCATTTCCAAAAATCTTCCCCTTTTTAGGTAACGAAATGTCTGAAGTACTCCAGGACTTCCCCGAACTGACCGTCGAAATCGACGGCGCCACCGAATCCATCATGAAACGTACCGCACTGGTCGCCAACACTTCCAACATGCCGGTAGCTGCCCGTGAGGCTTCCATTTACACGGGTATCACTCTGTCCGAATATTTCCGTGATATGGGTTACAATGTGTCTATGATGGCCGACTCTACTTCGCGTTGGGCCGAGGCCTTGAGAGAAATTTCAGGTTTGTATTTCCATACACTTAAGCTAGGTTCACACGGCAACACATCGCACGTTTTTTTTGGTGGCAATAATCTTACCGAATAAGTAAGTAGTGGCGCATATTGTTGAGATGACATAGAACCGTTTGCACTTCAAATAAACGTCCACCGAATACTCGCCTGACTTGTCGAGCAAACCGACTGAGATGAAACGTATTATTCGGTTTGCGGTAATACTCGAGTTAAATAATTTAGCTCAATTATTGTGTTTTTACCAAGAAAATTTTGGGATAGTTTTGATTTCTTCCATACTACATGTTTTTTAGCGGTGCCGAATCCGAATTTGAGGTTTGCTAACAAAATTTCGTGACGCAACATTGAAAAAAATCCAAAAAAGAAAAGGTAAAAAATAATTTTTTTGCGTTTTTTTGCTTATAACACGGAAACTCTCAACTTTTCGTAAATAAATTCCTATTCAAAATGAAAGTACAGTGAAACCTCTTAGACGGACACCTACGGGACTGTCTAAATGTGGCCGCCTAATAGAGGTGTCCGTCCATGGGAAATTTGTTATTAGGTAATATGTAAATGCAAAATTATTACTATGTAATGCATGTACAAATAAACATAACATAACAAAAATACACTAGTTTTAGTTGGGATGTAGTACTAAAAAAATCTAATAATGTAGGTTGACGTGTTTGCGTTTTAAACTTGCAATCTTGAACATGTAATTTCAAGTCTGATAACAATTCCATTGCTGTAGAGTCACCTTTATTCTTTGCATACTCTTGTAATTCCTTTACCATACTAATGGCTTGTTGATAATTGGTGACATTTGTTTGATTACTGCATTCAACTTCTTGATCAGAGTCGTCAGATATTGATGTGGTTTCAGTTTGAGCTACATAATCGGTAAGAATATGGTGACTATCATCTTCTAATGGCACATTGCTATCAATGTTAATGAGCTCGCCAAAATCATTGTTATCAAAGTAAAAACTTCCACAACATCAATATTCTCTTTCAGACTCGAAACGCGACATTTTTCTGCCATTGTTTACGATTTTAACCTTACAACTCATAAATAAAGGGCGGACTGCTGTCGGGGAATCACACATACTTTCATTCGGCGAAGTTCCGGATTATGAAAAAATGTCCGCTTATCAGAGTTGTCCGTTATGAGAGGTTTCACTGTACATAAAATTTCCTTCAAGTTTCATTATTAAGGTTTTTTTGCTCGGACGAACTGTTCGGGTTCAATGGATAGTTGAAAATTCGCGTTTTACACTCCAAAAGTGTAATTTACTATTAAAGGCTGTCGATTTATGAATTCTTCCTGGTTCTCTGCACATACCTTATTTAGATAGATATGTACAATAAATTTCTTCAAAAATTACATATTCTAATGTAATGTACAAATTCAGTTACAAAAAAGTTAAAATTCCATGGCACAAATTCGGGTTGTTCTATCGTCAGCGTCGGGCGTTGTTCATCCAGAAAATGCTGAGAAAACTTGTGATCATATCTCAAGAAGAGATGAATGATTACGAAATAGATTGTGATATTAGACATAACTTCCGCATCGTGTAAGCGTCTTTGTTCAGGTAGTTATCGATCTTTCTTCGGTCTCTTCTTCATCTACATATGAGCCTATGAAAGCTAGAGTGGTCTAAGTCAAAAATAGTTGTTTTGACATATTAAAGCCGGAAGTTAAACAAGGATATAAAAAAAAAACAAATAGCGAATGGGAATAAAAGATATTTCTTGGGAAAACCCAAACTTAGATCTTGTGATACTCGGTTTTTGCACAATATATATTTTTGTCCTTTTTTTTGCATATTTTGTGACTTAGACCACTATGACTTTCATTGTTTTTGTGTTAACATAATATTTCTTAAAAGATATCTTCTCGTTATTCTTTATTGTTTTATTTTAAATCATCATAACTTAGAGATTATAACTTATATTAATTATTTATGCATCATTATCGGATAAATAGTCTTCTAGAGGACCAACGTCTTCTGAAAGTTCTGGACTATTGCTATTTTCTCCATCAACCTTCAATGATCGAAAATAGTCTTGGTGGACAGGTGAACTGAAACAATTCCTCCATGTGTTTTGTCTTGCTCGTAGTTACCGGCAGGCTAGATTTATAAAGAAGGGGCAGGTCAATATTCTTGAAATCCGTCAATTTACCCTTTTTCTTGGAGCCAAATCCATTACTTTGAAAGAAAGGTTTTCGTTTAAGGTTTCTTTATAAAAAATTTTGTATGGTTGCCTCTTCTCAAAATGAAGCCACAGTGTCTTCAGCCATGATAATTGGTTATTGTCTGTGTTCTTCCTGCGAGTAACTATTTTTTCTAAAGCTGAGGTAGAATAGAAATCAGTTCTATTCGTTTTATTAACGTCAAATGGCCTTTTGGTTTTGCATTTTTTTATATGGATTACCAATCATCGGGGACAAACTTGACTCTATTTGTTGCATACTGCTCCACCATACCAAAGTCTCTGTCATTCGGTACAAATGAATGAACGACAACCATAAATTTGTTGTGTATGGTTTCTAAATTCAGTTGATTGTCAGCTATTAATTTCAACCATAACAAGCATTGTTTGAAGTTTCGATTTTGCCCTCCACAGGCGTCACTAAATGCGACTACATGCGTCGCCCCTGGAGCATGGTTCACAAGATATGCACAAATGCAAGATCCCATTTCCTGTGCTCCACAAGAAGCTACTGTTTCGTCCCATACGTACATAAACGCTTTGTCTTCTTCATTCAAATGATATATTCTAAAGTTATAAACATAGTTTATAGTAGGCAATAGAACAAGCCAGCGTGGTGAAAGGCAAAGTCTTTTCCAGATCAAAAGTGAAGGCTATCAATATTCATTTTTTAGGAGGTAAACAAAGCAGCGTGTAACAGTCGACACGTAAATGTTTACCGCCATAATGGTCTAAGTCAGACTTAGCCCACTATGGCGTTCATCGGTACATCTGAATGCGTTTTACAGTCATGTTAGTAGCGACATCTGTTAGTGTTGTACTGAAGATAGGAAGTTCATATTCTATCCAGAGGTAGATTACTGCGTAAATAATACGATAGTGCCAAAAAGCGAAATATGGATAAAATTGACTTAGACCACTATGGTTTTCATAGGCTCATATGTCAATGACATATTTATTTATTTATTCTCTTACAAACACACAGAAGGCAGTATTAACAAGTAAGAGAGCCTACAACTAAAGACTAGAAAAAAACTAAAGGAAACTATCACAATTTCATAGTTTTACAGTAATAAATTTGCTTTAAACGATCCGATCAACAGAAATAAGATCTAATTTCATCAACAC
Source organism: Barypeithes pellucidus (assembly GCA_963991005.1). NCBI lineage: Eukaryota > Metazoa > Arthropoda > Insecta > Coleoptera > Curculionidae > Barypeithes > Barypeithes pellucidus. The sequence continues at coordinate 54,282,449 of OZ022560.1, forward strand.
TTGTATTAAAAAATCTATATTGGACATCTCGATTAATAGGTTACATTTCCCTTGCATATGATTAAGTGGTGAACAATCCATTCGATTTGTACAGAAAAACCTCTCATCTCTAATTCTTTAGGAACTAATATATTTATACTATTAACTAAGCCCAGATCTTTGTACTTGAGATTATTAATGATATAGAAAATAAACAATACAGCTTGAATTGACCTTCTACTTTCTAACGTTACAAAATTGAAAGAATCCAGCATACTTCTGTATGATATCATATATGGATATTCATTATTTTTTCTGACATATAAATAGCGCAAGAATCTTTTCTGTACTCTTTCAATTTGATCAATATACGTCCTGGCTTGAGGCGCCCAAATGATACATGCATATTCCAATTGAGGCCTCACCAAGTCTTACAATAGTATCCACATTTCTGAAAAATTTAGTAGTTCTGATTACAAAACCCAACAACTTATAGGCCTTATTAACAATAATCTTATAGTGAGTATTAAATTTTAAGTCTGAGCGCAAATGAACTCCCAAATCTCCACATTCATCCTTCCGAGGCAACACTGAATTATTAAGAAAATATTGATTTTTTATGAAATTCACCTTTCTTGTGAAAGTAACAACAGCACACTTTCCAACATTGAGAGACATCCCATTCTTTCTAAACCATGTAGAAACTGAGTTTAAGTCATGCTGCAGTTTACAGGACTCTTTTATTGAAGTGATCAGTTTAAAGATTTTAAAGTCATCAGCAAACAGAATATTCCGGGAGCTCGACGTTATCACACACCCCTTCGTACGATGTGCAGATTGGGTAGCAATGGAGACCTGCTTTCCTGCATCCACAATTGCGTTGCCAGCCTTTTTTACATTTACAAGAAATGTACCGGCGTATCGAGTCCGGTATAAGGTGTCAAAGTGATTGGTACTGGCACGAGACCACTTCTTGTTTTTTCCTCCCCAATCGAGTTTGTTCGGGGGCTCGTTGTTGCTCGTCGAGTGTCAGTTGCTGCTTCTTTCTGCTTAATTAAAGCCGCCATTTCATAATATACAATCCCGAGCTTGAAATGGGGCCGAGTTCTGGCAACAGTGAAAGCTTAGCTTTGAATTCTTGCGCATCTTTCACAATCCGCATTAGAAACGATCAGAGTTCCGTCCATGTTGAGCAAGATCTCAAATTGATCCACCATTGTTGGCGACAGGGCCTTTGATTGAATCACTATTTTGGCTAAAGTTGTGCGAGTCAACAAATGAGCTCGTCCTGTTAAAGCTTAGCTTTGAATTATTCTTGCACATCTTTCATAATCCCCATTGGAAACGATCACTGTTTCGTCCATGTTGAGCAAGATCTCAAATCGATCCACCATTGTTGGCGACAGGGCCTTTGATTGAATCACTATTTTGGCTAAAGTTGTGTGAGTCAACAAATGAGCTCGTCCTGTTAAAGCTTAGCTTTGAATTATTCTTGCACATCTTTCACAATCCCCATTGGAAACGATCACTGTTTCGTCCATGTTGAGCAAGATCTCAAATCGATCCACCATTGTTGGCGACAGGGCCTTTGATTTAATCACTATTTTGGCTAAAGTTGTGCGAGTCAACAAATGAGCTCGTCCTGTTAAAGCTTAGCTTTGAATTATTCTTGCACATCTTTCACAATCCCCATTGGAAACGATCAGAGTTCCGTCCATGTTGAGCAAGATCTCAAATTGATCCACCATTGTTGGCGACAGGGCCTTTGATTTAATCACTATTTTGGCTAAAGTTGTGTGAGTCAACAAATGAGCTCGTCCTGTTAAAGCTTAGCTTTGAATTATTCTTGCACATCTTTCACAATCCCCATTGGAAACGATCAGAGTTCCGTCCATGTTGAGCAAGATCTCAAATCGATCCACCATTGTTGGCGACAGGTCCTTTGATTTAATCACTATTTTGGCTAAAGTTGTGTGAGTCAACAAATGAGCTCGTCCTGTTAAAGCTTAGCTTTGAATTATTCTTGCACATCTTTCACAATCCCCATTGGAAACGATCACTGTTTCGTCCATGTTGAGCAAGATCTCAAATTGATCCACCATTGTTGGCGACAGGGCCTTTGATTTAATCACTATTTTGGCTAAAGTTGTGTGAGTCAACATAAATGAGCTCGTCCTGCCGTTGCTTCGCGACATTTTTCAGTTTAGTTTGGGTTTGTTCGAAAAGTTCAGTCAATCCATTTGCATAATATAACCAATGGCCCCATGAAGAACCCTATAACAACATTTGCAGAGCAGGATCAGTGGGACGGCTAGCAAGAATGTTTCGTGCTTTGAGGTAGAGGGGTTAGTCTAATGTCACCACGAGAAATAGCATAACAGTTGAAACAAGTCTACATTATATTCAACTTAAGTCTAGGGGGGATTCACTAAATGACACTTTAATAGTACATTAGATTTTTGGAGTGTAAAAAGTGGGTTTTTGGGTAAACAGCCGAAATACGCCAATTTTTAAATACCGCTTGAGCCCGAACGGTTCGTCGGAGAAAACACTTAAATAATGCAATTTATAGGAAATTTTTGTACTTTCATTCTGAATAGGAAGTTTGTTTGCTAAAAGTTTATAGTTTCCGAGGTATAAGCAAGAAACCGCTAAAAAATTAAGTTTTTTTACTTTTTTTTGGAGCCTTTGTGAGCACAAATTGACTGTATTATAGTATTGCACCGTGTTATAACAAAATGAAACCTACTATTAAATAATCTCTAGTACAGGGTGTCCCAAGTTCTATGGGGATCGCCGAAACTATAAAAGATATATGAAAGGTTAAATTGTGGCAAAGTTGCATATTAAGTTAATGCCGGCGAGAAATTAAGAAAATTCTTTGTCCCAATTTAACCTTTCATGTATCTTATAGTTTCCGAGATTTCAATGGTGAGTATCGAATTTGGGACCACCTACACATATGTATTAATTTTTGCTAAACTTGAATTCTTTTTTAGACGGTTAAGAAATTTTCAAGTATTTTTGTGGATATCCGAAAGTAATTAAAAAAAAATTCCTCATCGTATCTCAACTTTTCGTTTAAATTTTCAAATATATTATTACGTGAGAAGCCGATTTGTTACACCCTGTAGTAATTTGTGTTTTCGAAAAAGAAAATTTACATACACACTGTATGTGTCTTATCAATAATAAAGACATATTATAAAAAATGTTTTATAAGAGATGGTTTAGTTAAAGAAAGAGAGAAGTTAACAGAGAGAAGAACATATAACAGTAGAAAAAAAGTTATTTAGAAAATTTCAAGTATTCACTCTAAAAACAATATGTTCCTTCTTGTTCTGATTAAATAAAATACATATTTTTACACAATATTTATTAACATATTTACACAAATTATTATTTATAAATCTATTACAATCTATAAGGATTAAACCGTGAATTTTTAGATGATATTCTTGTAGGGCCAAATTTCTTAGTTGCCACAGGTTTATCCAATACTTTGGCAAATGTATAACGTTTCGTAGACACAACCTTCTGAACGTTTGTAGAAAAGAGTCTGGCATAATCTTGACGACTTACCCTTGTAGTCATTCCTGGCTGGGTCCAAAGCATGAACAACTTTTGTTGTTCTTCTCTTCTAGCATTTTCAACCATTTTTCTTAGCGTAGGGTCTCCGTGAGCAATTGAACGAAATATTAAAGAGGTTCTGACTGTTGCCAATAATGATGTAGGATCCAGTAGCTTCAATATAATACACCACATCTCTACAGGTAGATTTGGTAGTGCAACGGTATAAGCACTGATAAAAGGAAGAAGTTGATACATATTAAAGTAGTTTGCAGTAAGGAAGTCGAGAGTATAATGACGTATGATGCAGAAAATCGCAACTTTATAGTTGCTTCGGTGTGACCGACCGTGACTATGACGTAACTATTGAAGTATGACGGCTGATTTGAACGATATACCTAGTCTCGGAATTTCCATCGAACGGGTGTTTGGACATGAGTGGAAGTGGGCACATGTGACATTCTAACGCGTAAAATGAGTTATATTAAAACATTTGAAGAAAAAACATAATAGGCAGTGGCGGCTCGTGACCGTTAGAGGCGGTGAGGCGCATAATAAATCAAAATTCATCATAGGACGAGCGTTTTCGGGTTTTAGAAATGTTTTTGCGATTATTTCGCAGCTCTACACGTTTACGACATTACGTCGCCTTTGAGCATTCGGAACGTACTTTTTACAAAGCCCTTATTGGGACGGCCGACTTTCATACCTGCTTTCACGTTTGACACTACCGGCTTAACAACTGTCATTTGTCATTATTGTTAAATAAAGTCCTTTGTTGTTTTTCAGTGTTTGTGTGTTAAATTTAAGTATTGTTTGCGGAAAAAATAGTAATTTTTAACTCGATATGGTAAGACTGTGCCAAGTCTGCCGTAAACTGGATAAAAATATAGACTTTTGAGTCACGTCCGTAAATTGTTTGTTTTTCCTAACCAAAACATATGAAACCGATCACCTGTTAGAATGAAAACAGAAACTGACAGAAGATAAAAAGAGATGGGGATTCTACAGATGGCGTGGCCTGGTTGGCCGAATCATGCTTATCGAAGGCCAGGTCAAAAGTTAAATTTAAAAATAAAGGGTTAATCAATAATAATCTAATCTAATTCTTATTTTATTTCCATAATAAAAAAAAATCCCAAAAACTAAGAACAAAATTATAAAAATTCCAAAAATCTTGTTTTAAGTACCTAATTTAGATCGATTCTTGGTTACGTCACTGATTTAGGTGTTTTGCATTGATTACTTAGCAAACTGAACAAAGCTATTAAAGAAATTAAATGGTAAAGCAATGAATTCATTCATTTTTAAATAATAATTACATTTTGGATGTGAATATAAAAATCAATAGAAAATGTGCCGTTTCACTAAATCACTAGATCTTGTGAAATTTTACTAAACCTGGCAACACTGTATCGACAGCTCGCCTTCTAAAGTCTGCGAGAGGAAAGTACGAATATTTTCATGAGGTGGTAGAAAGGGAAGGCAAGCGAATTAGGATACGACAAGGAAATCTGTTTCTTCTTTATTTAATTTATAGCTGGTATATTACGTTCTCTTTTCTGTCCGTTAGGCGCCTAGTTGTAATAGTTGTTTTCAAAACCTATATATCATTCTGAATAAAAAACTATACCATTTTTTTTGCTTTAACTATAGTCTATTCATTTTCAAAATTCAGAAGAGCAATGAATAGAGTGTAGTAATGACAATGTTTGACGGATGAAAATTAATATTTCAGGTCGTTTGGCTGAGATGCCTGCCGATTCCGGTTACCCGGCCTATTTGGGTGCCCGTCTGGCTTCCTTCTACGAACGTGCTGGTCGCGTTAAGTGTTTAGGTAATCCCGACAGAGAAGGCTCCGTCTCAATTGTAGGAGCCGTATCGCCCCCTGGTGGTGATTTCTCTGACCCCGTTACTTCCGCCACTTTGGGTATTGTACAGGTAAGGATTTAGCTAAGGACATACTGTTGGCAAAATAAATGCTGGGTATTTCTATGCCAAGAAGTGTTATAGTTAGCACAGTTAACTAGTATAAAGGGTCATTCACGGCGAGCAGCCTACTAAAGGATCTCGGAAACTAAAAACTATATTGGTTTCAGATATCGGTACTTGCTATAAAATATGCCGAGCTATTTAATGAAGATATCTTGTCTTATCATTCTCTTCCGGCTATACCGAAAGTTAGGGTTTAACATTGTTATTCTAAATAGAAAGAACTGTATATTTTGGCATTTTTCGATTCTATCTAAAAATCCCAAGTAACTTTCGTTAACAATTTCCTATACCCATCTCCAACCGTTTTCGATATCCGATTCCTTTTTTTTTAATGAAGAACAAAAACCATAGCCTTTTAACGCATGTATCAATGTTTGAAACAAATCGTTTTTAAATATAATTTGTTTCCTTTTCTTTCTCTGTTACTGCCACTAAACCGTTAAGAGATGAATTTGCTATGTTTTTCGGTTTTTACACAACAGACCCTCTGCGTTGGTCTTCTATAAGACGCTGCTTTGGGTAGGCAAATGCACCGCGAGATGTCGCGACAAGATCTATACTTCTTTCGAAAATCGTTTTCAGTTCCCAAGATCTTTTAGGCCACTCACCGTGAATGACCCTGTAGTTGTCATAAATGGTGGGATATATAGGGGAATGAGTGGCGGATCTAGGATGAGATTTAGGGAGGCTAAGAAAAGCTCGTCGCAGGCGAAATCGCCAAATTCGAAAAATTACTCGGAACACATCCAAATATCGCTAAATTTGATAAATAATTTATAGTAAATAGTACTAGAAAAACTGAGAAAGAAAGAAAATAGAGTGTTCTTGCATTAAATATATGTTGCTATTATTATATTGTTGTCGTTCGTTTTAGGTGTTCTGGGGTTTAGACAAGAAACTTGCCCAACGTAAGCATTTCCCTTCAGTGAACTGGCTGATTTCCTATTCAAAATACATGCGCGCTTTGGACGACTTCTACGACAAGAACTTCCCCGAATTCGTTCCACTTAGAGTTAAAGCTAGGGAAATCTTGCAGGTAAGTTACTTATGAACATTTTTTGATTAAATTTTTAAATTTGAAAATATAACTTGTAGTTTTGTCATTAATGGAAAGTAAATTGAATATTGAACCTTATATTGGTAAAGATTTTTTCCTCCTTTGCCGCAATATAGTTTAAATTTTAGAAATCGAAAGTTGAACACTTTTTAAAGCAATTTTCCAAATTCTTAGATTTTTATTCGGATTCGGACCTAGCGAAAACGGGACACACACGGGGCGTGACTGCCATATCCTATATGCTGGTCGGAAGACAGTTGAGATTTAGAAGCGCATAGCGGCGTGTTTCTGTATGAAAACGTCGTTTGATTGTTAAATTATATTTTTTTATCTTCTTGCTGGATTAAAATGAATGAGAAGAAAGCTTGTAATAAATAATGCGTGGTTCCTGAGTGCGTTAACACTTCCAGAAATGCCCCCAAAAAAACTGTTTATAAACGTGTCCTGAAGGCGCGGATATAGGATTTAATTGAGAGGTGGGCAAAGTTGAGAAAAAAGTCCCCCGCAGGAGAAACCGGCGGAGGCTAATTTTTTTTAGGACCACGCCCAAGTATTGCTAAATTCAAACGGACTGCGCATGTCTCGGGCAATGTAACTATTTTGACCGCTCTGCGAACGAGCCTATTATTTTACCTGGCCCGTTATAACGAAATTTGGCATTTTTTAACACTAAAAATGTCTTACAGGAAGAAGAAGATTTGTCCGAAATTGTACAGTTGGTAGGTAAGGCTTCCCTTGCGGAAACTGACAAGATTACACTGGAAGTAGCCAAACTGCTTAAGGACGATTTCTTGCAACAAAACTCGTACTCAACCTATGACAGATTTTGTCCTTTCTACAAAACAGTAGGTAAGTCGAAATTTTAAGTAAAGCGTAGACTTATGTCTTGGAATAATAGCCAGACTGTTAGTTTTCAAAAATACTGATGTCTTGATCATTATCATTAAACCAGAAACAACAGTTACTTTTTACCCTTAATTTCTTAACGCCCTGTGGAAAAATTTAGCGGTAGAATTTAGCTACATTGTATTTTGTTTTGAGGTGTGGTCCATTCTTAATACAATGTTGTTTGGTTCACGTTATTTTTTGCGTTTTAAAAGAAGATACAAGTTTTTAAAGAAAGTATTGCAGCTTTTCAATTCACAATTCAATTTACGGAGTAGCATAAATAAATATCCAAAAATGAATATCCCAATTGCATTGAAAGCATGCAACATCACATAGTAGAGGTGATAAGAACAGGAGGTTTTATCACAAAGCTATTTAAAATACAGAATTAAAGGTTACATAAGAAATGAATTAAGAACTAGAGAATACAAAGATCAACTGCCTCAGGTCCGGTTTGATAATGTGTTGGCAAAGTGTCTGGCACTTGCTTTTTATCCTGTTGGTACCAAACAGGCAAGGCACTGACATAACAAAGTGGCAATAATTCAATAATTATAAGTATTTTTACGTGAAAAATTCTTGTCTTCTTAATATCAAATTAGCATACTTATTCTTCATCATCTGATTCGGATTCGTCCGACAAAATATTTACATCAAAAAATACATTTATTTTTTGACAATTTGCAAAGCTACTATATTTGAGGTTAACATGTGTTTAGGCCCTAAAACAGTCACATTTTCTGCCTGGTAAGTTGTCTTGCTGACACACATTGTTTATCTTACTGTTAACGCTACCAGGATATTATTAAACAGGTTTATTTTATTAACAGCAGGATAACCTACCACACTCTAAGGCCGGTATTAGACTATAAAATATATTGGACAAAGATCTTTTATAAAATATTTTGTAGCTATTTATTTGATAATATTTCTTTTATAAAAGTTTATGGCCAGTATAAGTAGTATTACACTGTCAAAGGACATTGTCAATTTTTGAAGGAACTTGCCACATGTTTACAATTAAAAATGAATGAGAAACCTGCATTCGCTTACGCAGCGATGAGCGCTGCCGTCATTACAACAAAAAAAGAACCGGTGAGGTGTCCACCACAATCTTCTTCGGAAGTTACAATCTGAAGATATTAGGAGTTATAAAAACTATTTAAGAATGGATGCGAAAACATTTAAGTTTATTGTTTCCATTGATATCCCGACAGAATACACATTTGAGGAATTCAAAGCTGAGTAACGCCTTGTTCGACCTTCGATTTCTGGCAACAGGAGAAAGTTATGCTATTATATCCTCCACCTTGCATCCACTTTTGAATTCTGTTTATAATATTTATTTCGGTTTTTATAGTCCGGGTGTGGATAATTTAGTACTTTCATACTCCGAAATTAACAATTTTATTGTTGAAATGCACCAGATAAACTTGTTTTCCGCCATAGTATTTTAATACCAGTCGCAGTCAAAGTCAAAGTCAAATATATGCCTTATTGTCAGAAAATAAGGTTACTACCAATCAACTATAAAATCTTTTATCAAAGATAATCGTCTCTTGTTACGTTTTATAAAATATCTTTTATAAAATAAATATTTTATAAAAGAACTGATATTACACTATCAAACATTTTATAAAATATCTTTGTCAAATGTCTTTTATAGTCTAATACCGACCTAACACTTTGCCAGTACATTTATTATACCGGACCACATACAAATTAAGTTTAGCTCTAGGTTTAGTTACTGCGCCTAATATTCGCCCTCTCTGTATGTACAGGGTGTTACAAATTGAACCTTCACCATTGGGATTTCGGAAACGGCAAGAAATACGAAGTCGGTTAAATTGGGGCAAAGTTGCGTAATTATGGACCCAATAATATGCCGCAAAAAAAAAATCCTAAATAAATACAGGGGCTTTCAAAATATTTGGAAAAATCTAAAATTTTGCGATTAGGTTTTTATTTTTTCCAGACTTTGTTCGAAGAGAAATAAATTTCACTTTCTGATTGCAACTTTTTATTCTCCACAAGATGGCATCATCAGATCTTTTATGCGACGTTTCGTCTTTAGGTCACCATCGTGAACTTAATTTTTTTAAATACGGGCCTGGATCTTTTTGTTTAAATTATGAAAGAGGACCGAAATCTACGTTCAGTGGTATACAGGGTGTTATGGAAATGATGTATTATATTTAAATGGATGACTCCTTGGGTGTCCTAGAGAAAGTCTACATACTTTTTTTTTAATCGAATATCTAAATACTGAGGTAAAAACTCTTTTTACCCACGTACTATCGCGCCGTTCCATCTGGATTCACTTTGCAACAATGTGGGTCACTAGAGTATACTAACCGTGTTGTCAGAACACACCGCGTGTCTCGCCCTTGCTTGTATACCGGCCGCGCGCCACTATCGTTGCTTCAGTGTGTTTCGAGACTCGGGTTGAACTGACGCTGTCGAGGGTTCCACGTGCTTGACGTAAACGTTTTGTTAGTTGTAGCAGTACTCGATTTTTTTTCTGTTGTGAAATAATTCATAATAATAAATGTTGTGATGTGATTTCAAATTTGTGTGATATTATCTACTGTTGAGCTGTTGAAAAACATACTTTTTGTGTTTTATTTTTTTATGGAATTTAATTATAAAACGGATTATTTTAAAATAAGATCAAAGGTAAGAGAGTATGTGCCTTAAAATTATAGTTTTTTTTTCTAAAAAGTTTGGAAAAGAAGTGATAACGCGTGTCAAATACGTCTTGTTGTCAAAAACTGAACACGTGTTCTGTGTTGCAATATGACATCGCCTATAATGCACTAACCTCTTTTGAACCTCGAGACTGCCTCAATAAACTATTGATTGAGAAGATCCTCAGGAGCGGCCACGTAAATTTCGAGATTTCATATAAAGTGTATATTTCGCTTAATAATTCAAAGCGCCATTTATGGTTATTTTTCTTCAATTTATTTTCATCTCAGGATCTGCTGGTGTAAATATAATAAGTCATTTCCATAACACCCTGTATAAATAACACTTACTGAGTTGCCGACGTTTTCTTCCTTAAATTAACCATCTTCATTAAAATACCCCTAGTACGTTCCTGTAATTTACTTTTTTTTAAATTTGGTATAATTCGAAAATGTAAAACTCAATGCCTCTTTTAAAAGTCTTAAGACTCAAATTTTATTTATATTAATAAAAATAAATTACTTGTACTTAGGATAAGTAGAAATTTGATACAACTGTTAGTTTGAAATAAAAAAACCCAGTAGTCCTAGTAATAACAATAACAATTAAAGACATGAATAGCAATAATAATTTTAAAATCTTCAGTTTCTTCGAAACAAAAGTAAATTACAGGAACGTACTAGGGGTATTTTAATGATGAAGAACTTTGACCCAATTTAACCGATTTTGTATCTCTTACCGTTTTCGAAATCCCAATGGTGAAAGGCGAATTTGTAACACCCTGTATACTGATAAAGGCAATTTATTATTTAATCCATATTGTTCGCAACGGATCAATGACGCTGCGTTGGCATTAAATTTTTTTTAATTTCAATTAGTTCTGCGTTTAACGTCAATAATTCCGTTTTGGTAATTTATTTGGGGGTGACTTTTTGTTCGCATTTGTTGCTTACCTGTTGATTGATTTAATTTCAGGTATGCTCAAGAATATGATTGGTTTATATGACATGGCAAGACATGCCGTTGAAAGTACAGCGCAGTCAGAAAACAAAATCACCTGGTCGGTCATCAAGGATTCCATGGGCAGCATTCTTTACCAACTTAGCAGTATGAAATTCAAGGACCCCGTTAAAGACGGAGAGGCTAAAATAAAGGCAGACTTTGACCAATTGTACGAAGACACCCAACAAGCCTTTAGAAACTTGGAAGACTAAGTATAAAAGTGTTTTTTTTTTTTAAAGAAAGGCCTTTATTAGACGTATCCTCACTGACTAGCTGTAAATGTATATTAATTCTTGGTCGTACTAGTAACCGTTAAGTCCATACCAGGGAGTCACTCTCGTACGATATTATTGTACAATATGTTGTTGTTAATAGTTAAGTAATAAAGATGTAGCCGTTCATAGATTTCTATATGGTCGTTGTTATAACGTAGCAAGGTGAGGGTAAAACTAAAAAATAATTTTGTAATTCCCATTCCAATTATTTTTAAGAACTTTTTTTGAGGTTTGTTTTATTGTACAAATGGTGCTTTATAAGTTTATTCCAGTATTATCCCAAATTATTTTTCAGTCACTTTATTTTTAAAACACTTGTATATTGTACATCGTTTTACCATATTTTTAAAAAATTGTATAAATGTATAATGCAAAATACCAATAATTTTATTTTAGATCGTTAAGTGTAGTGCAATTTATTGTTCTATTTTGAACAGAATAAAAACATTCATTGTTTCTCGTTAATTTCATTTTTTTATAACGGCTGTTCGCCCTCACATTCTGATGTATAGGGTAATCACGTATAAGGCCAATAATTTCCATGAAAACTATTAGACTGTTCCCCCCCATCTTAACTTTATTATTTTTCATACTCGAGAATAATTAAGAAGACTGGTATCCCAAGTAATACTAATGCTCTTATGGCGATCTCCAACGTCGCTTTAAAACTATACAATACAATTTCGAATAAAACCAAATGAACTTCAAGACAGCCTGAGGACTATCATAAATCAGCTTCTAGCCAAAATTAGGACCCATCCCAAAAGGGTCTTCAAGACTAAATTTTAAAACTATACTCGAAGTCCACAATTGTAGACTGTGACTCATTTCATAGTCTGAGCAACAATGCAGCGAATGCGGTTGATAATATATTGTACGTTTACCCGCTATTGTCTGTTTAAAATGACCTAAAAAGCCGCTTCCTCGCGCTTATTTGGTCGCAAACGCGCGGCGTAGCCAAACTGTAGTTTTCTCGAGCTTTATATTATTTATAGTAATAGGATTTGCATGGGGAACGGATCAGCGGGCAAACGTTTAAAATATATAGCATACACATGGCAACAGTGTTTGAAATTAGTGTATCAGTGGTAAACTGAGAGAGGCGTAACCAGCTGGTTTTCCTGTATTTCCATAGATATTTTGAATTCGGGTATATTATTATTGTGTATTGTTGTTGCCGAGTATTGTTGTTGCGTATTATTGTTGTTATTGTGGATAGTTGTTACTGTATTTAATTATTGTTGTTGCTGTTTTTCTATTATTGACTAATAGTGTGCTAGTGGTAAAAATGCACACTACTGCATCAACTAGCGGTCCACCTTTAAAAAGAGACGACCTAATTTAACACAGAGGGAACAAGACATGATAAAATCTGTGTATGAAGGTGTTCGGACCCGAAATCCGGATTTTTCTGTGCTAGATGAAACGGAACTATGTGCTTCTTTAACGAAGGCAGTGGAGGCTCGTCAGAGGCGGCCCGCTCATTTATACTTTTATCTTTTATTTTAATATAATTCTTTATTCAACCAATTCAATTATAATATTTGTAATATTCAATAAATTAAACAATTTAATAAATTTATTGTTTTCAAATATCCCTTGTAGCGGCATCTCCAAGATTACTATTCTTTGATTACTATTCGAATCCCTCATAGACATAGTAGTTGTCATGAGACCGGAGCCGAATGACCTTGAAATATCACTACCTAATTGGTTTGGAAACGAAACGTATTCTGTTGAGGATATGCAACCAGTGTATTCTTATTCATAAAAAATAAATAATACCGGCTACCAAATCAGAGCTGTGACGTAGTTCTGACTTTTCTTGCGAGCGGGAAATTAGGGAAACAAAATCAGTGGTTAATTATTTCGATTCCTAACGGTTTGTATTCGATTTTTTAAAGAGACATACGGACTATTTTCGGAAAATTATAAATTCGGTGTTAAAGTTACTTGACTTGTGGTAGTGTGACTTGTATTTTGTGTTGTTTGTTTATAATTTTTAGTAAAATAGAAAAGCGGTAGGTTTGAAAGTTTTTAGTAATTTAATTTATAACAAAAATGGAGGGAAATATGCAGATGATGGAAACCGAAGCCGGAACAAATACTGTAAGTAATAATATTAAGGACAAATCTGATATTGTTAATTTTACGATGGCGTTATTAATCACATTGTAACATCAAAAGATCGTCGCTTAGAACTAATTTATAAACAAGTTTCGACAGACATGTCACTGTCCTACTTCTTAAAATTCTTAGGATTCTTGTCATTTGTTTTCGAATCTTAAATCAATTATGTTCGTTAAAACGCATCTTAAAAACCTGTTATCGTATATTAAATTGTTCTATCTCAGCTAACAAACAATATAAAAAAAATGCAATCTAATTTAATTTATGAAATAAGACGGTATTAAATAGGTGAATTTTTTTAAACTTTGGACGTGGCCCCGAAATTTTTTCGCGCATTGCCTCCGTCGGTTTTTATGCCGACCCCCTACGTTCTTAGTTTCGAGCCGCCACTGAACGAAGGTATCGGCTAGTACAGTACTCAGGACTTTAAGAAATAAGAAGAAAAATGGTTCTCTGCGATATTAATGCGGGTGGAGCCTGGGTCAGTCAGCAATTACCATAGTAGAAGGATTGAAAAAATACCTACTTCGGCATCCCGGAAAGCCGTAATGGACAGCAGCCCGGTGAGACCCCTTATGGCGGGGATCGAAGCATATAAGTAGGCCGTGCAAGTGACGTCACAGCCAGGCAGGTTACTCCATACGTTTATCCTTTTGTGTCGATCGTTCTGTGTCAATATCAGACTTTGGGTTTGTTCGATTTAATCTATGCCATATTTGTCTCCCTTTATTGAATCGGAGAAGGTTGATGCAGACAGAGACAGACATAGAATGCGAGCAGCACACGTTCTTAAATTATTTCACAACCGAACATCCTTCGTCTGGAAGGGGATAAAATCAAGTAACATATGATTTATAATGTGATTGAAAATGGTGGAGGAAGCGTCATTAAATTCTAAAATAATTTTTAATTTTCTATTCTTTTCACGAAAACGGACCTTCTCGTTTTGTTGCAGGTAAGTAATTTATGATTGAAATATTTTTTTACTAATTTTTATTCGTTATTGTTATTTTACATTATAAAATTGTCCCATTATGTCCCAAACTTGTCACGCAAACTAGCAACAAACACATTTTTAAAGAATTTTACTTAAATTTTACAATCCAGAAGTCAAAAGCTACAACATAATAATTACAGCTTAGTTATATTAACCCGTAGCCAGAATTTTGATAAGTCCGATAATATATTATTATAATAATTCTTTCTTTTCATAGTTTAATTGAGAATCCCATAATGACTGAACATTAAAGAGGACTTCGATCACTAATGTTACCAGGAGTATGCTACGAAACAAACAAATTGGAAGCCCATAATCATAATGATGGTGCATATATTTACTTGGTTAGTAGCTGTACATATAGTATTGTATTTACCTTGATTTGTTTGAAGTTGAAGATGGTAAAATATTTTATATAAATTATGATTTATTTCCTATTTTTTAATAAAACTAATTACAACCTTCAATCTCTGAATTCTTTATTTCTAGTTTCGTTACTAGTTCAATAATAATATAAAAGTATGTAAGGACAATTTTAAAGTGATATTTACAGCTGAAAACCTATGTCAAAATCCTAATATTTGATTTTCTCTACTTAGTAAATCAAATGAAAGGGTTTCGATGTTTCCTTTGCTTAAATGTCACTTTAAAATATTGACAGTAATAAAAATTTGGACAAAAGTGACATTTGAAAAGCACGTGCGCGCCAGGCATAATGGATGTCGCCGTATCATGCCTGCTTCGATTATTTAACACGGCAGTTTGAATATAGATTTTGATGGAACGATGCTCAAAGTGGATTTTTTAGATATTGTTCGCGTCCATAAAAAAAATTAAGTATGCGACCGACGAAATGACACGCGATAAAGGTATAACTGTTTTACGGTTACCGCCGTATCATTGGGCTCAAATAAAAAATTAAGTGACTCGTAATAACCTAACATTTAAATTAAGTGAAGTGAAAACATTATTAGAAGGTAGTATTAAGAATGTTACAACAGATGCGTGGCAAAAGTGTATTGCGCAAGTGCAGAAAGAGGAACAAAAAATGTGGGATTTAGATAGGTACTAGAGTTGAAGTTACGGTTGAACCAATTATTATTACCCCTGTCGTCGACAGCAATGACTCTGCAATCGAGAGCTCTTCAGACTAAAATCGACGTCGAAAAGCAAAGTCAAATATTATTTTTGTAAGAAGTGAGGTGCTATTTTTTCTTATGGATTATTATATCTTTGATGCAAGTGACTTATTTTTATGTCTGTATTCTAATAACATAAATGGACTCATACTTACCGCCCATATTTTGGTTTGTAAGTTGCGAGTTATTCAATAATAAGTACTTAATATCTAAATTTTTAATTTTACGCGCCACTGGAAGTCTATTTCCTTCTCGCTCAAATGCAGTTGTCGTTTCATTTTGTCATAGATGAATCACTGTCTACAATTGTGGTCTCCGAGTACACATTAAAACCATTTATTTTTAATTTTATATTCGTAAGAGAGTTCTTCAAGACAACTTTAAATTTATGTATTAAAACTCATTGCATTTAAAATATACTTGCAGCAGAATAAATTACCTTGATAATCATATAATTAATATTGAAAGAATTTTATTGTGTTTACTATAGTCGGACAACTTTTGTGTGAAATAGAAATTAATTTGAAGCTATCATAAATAATGTTCAAATTATTCTCATAAAGAATTTATCAACGGATGGCACTTAATTTTCTGATAAAATATGATAAAAAAACTTATACATAACTCCAGGGCTAATAAATGTTCCAATAACGTTGCTTCTTTATTAATCTATTAAGATTGTTAACAACTTAATGATTTTTTAATTATTTAAAAAATATCGTCAAATTTAATTTTCCATCTAAACATCTAAATGCATTTTTTAATTAAATTGCTTGTTTGGATACACCGTTCTACAGTTATTTAAGAGGACGTAATGCACACATATATTTCAATAAAAAAAAATTTCATCTATTGAACATGTCCATCATGGCTGAGTCTATAAAACCTGGCGCGATCTAGATTAAAACTGATTGCAAGTTTATAGAACATTTGAAATCTTACAAGACTTAAAATGCGTTTTATTTACCACTTTAAGTACAACTACTCCTGCAGATATCTATTTACTCTTGATTTTAAAACCGAAGTTGTTTTAATATGTTCAAGCTCGTGCCCCTATTGATTTAAATCTGGCGCGCGAATGAAATCCTAACCTTACAAATTGTATTTGTTTTGGCAGCATTTCTTTTAACCAAATTTGCTAAATTAAAACTAGAGTTTTAAAATATTCTTAATGTACTCTTTAAAAAATAAAAATTATATTTTTGAATTTAATGTGGAATTTTATTAAGCATATAGGCTTAAGATGAAATAATTTTCTTAATGGGTTTTAATGAGTAAGTTCATCAAGGGTACTTCACAAAACTATTTGTTTCAAAATTGATTGTGTTAAAACCAACTTGCTAATTAATCCTTTAAAAAGCAAATTAGTTTTAAAATAACCAATGTTTTCTTATTTTAATTTAAAGAGTGTATTAAATTCTTTGCATAAGAATAAGTGGTCTGTAAGAACTTTTAGTTTATTTTAAGGTAACTTTAAAACCAACATCTTTTTATTGAACATATTATTAAAGCACTTTTAAACCATAAATAAATCAAAAGTGTCTTACAATTGTTACTTGGTATATAAGGTTTTTAAGAAGTATTTGCAAGGGAATCAAATACCATTTTAGGTATCAAAACTAAAATCTGCTTACGTACTGACTAACAGTAAAAGCTTCGGTTTCCTACAAAGCGGTACCGTAAAAGAGCGAGCGTACATGCTTGAAAAACGGTGTTTTCCACCAGAGCGTTAGGCTCTACCGCTTCATAAAAATACGGCACCGTATTTTCGGAAGCGGCCGCTCTATACGGTGGGGTATTGCCAACATGTTTTTCTCGCAGTACGTCGAGGAGATTCTGGGGGTGAATGTGCATGGATTTTGAAAATAGCCGAACAAATTAATTGGTCCAGTGAACAACAACGAAATATTAATTGACTATGTTAGGCATGAAGCTCAATACAATGGAAAGTCTACAGAGTAGGTATAGAAAGATACAACTGAAGCAACTAGATGCTTTGCTACTAGATGACGGCATATCAGAATTTCATATGCTCGCTCTGTCTGTCGTCTCTTTTATATTATATCAGATTCGTGTCTTCTGTTTTCTTCGTCTGATGATTCTTCACCCGCAAGAGAAGTTAAGGTATGTACAGACCGAAAAAACATACAAGAACAAACATTCGTTCTTGTTCACCTTGTTTGTTCGTGTTCTTTGTTCATTGTTCGCTTTTCTGTCTAAATAGACGCAAACAAACATTCGTTCACTCTTGTTCCACTAGGTAGATCATTAATTTCTTTCTGTACGAATAGACAATAGTAATTATGGATGACCATGATCAAAATCTATTTGCGAGTGCAGCGTTTATTATCATTGTGTGGTTTACTGAAAAATAATAAAAAAAGAAGAAAAAGGCGTTGGTGGCAAACATACTTATTGAGAAGTAGAGAGATATACAGTGGAAGCAGCTTATTGAAAGACTTACAACTAAAAGAACATTCGGACGAACAAATATCCCGTCCACACCAAAACTAGAAAACAAAATGTATCTTTGATGTACCGACGTCTCCTCGAACATTTGTGAACAAGAACAAACAAACGTTTGTTCGCTATATTTACCGTCCACACCGAATAAAAACATTTGTTCGCTGATGTTTGTTCTTTTGTGTTTTTTCGGTGTGTACATACCTTTAGGATGGCCAGATCTAAATTGTCCATCTTTCAAAACACCACAATTTTTATATGTGTACTGTCACAGCGACCGTATTTTACTGCACCGACCATTTCCTTTAGATTACACTATTTTGACGTCAAAGCGGCCGTACTTTTACGCTTTTAAATTTGTGGTGGTGGCCCATAGCCATTTATGCGTTTTTTACTATTCATGACAAATTGGAAAGTCTTAAAGCTACCTCTTTTCAACCCAATATTGAAGCTATTTCCTTAGTTTAGTCTTGACCTTATAAAATACAAAGTTGACGTCTCATCAAAATTGTTTCCTCAATGACCTAAAGTTATATTATACAATTTCAAAGAAAAACCCCCTAACACTTTTTTCTTACCTAACATACTAACATACAAAGAATTACAATTAAAATGAAAATTAAAAACGAATACCTTACATTTTAAAAAACAAGAGACTAACTTAGTTAGTTTTTTTTTCATTTTAATTGTGATTCTTTGTACGATAGGTAAAAACAAAGTGTTAGGGGCGTTTTCTTTGAAATTGTATAATATAACTGTTAGGTCTGATGATGCCCATCTAAGGGTGAAATATATGTTATCAAATTGAGGAAACAATTTTGATGAGACGTCGATTTTTTATTACTAAAATCAGGTCTCTTCGAGAAATGGACTACTTCTTTGAACTTGGAGCCGCTAACTGCTTAAACAATAAATGGTGCTTCAATGACAGCTATGTTATATTCCGCGTGACACTACACTGACATAAATGCATTTACCAATGTCGTGGGTTACAAAATTGGAGCTACCTCAACCCACGTCTCTATGTTGTTCTAACTGAGCCTACGAATTATCACAAATTATTGAAAAACGCTACAGTAATTCGGGTTCTTTTGGTTCGCCTCAACCCAGAAAGATATTTTTTATCAACATTTTAAACATATTTGGGATCACCACAATTCCTCATCTTGTAACTATTTTATGAGTTACCTGAACTCAGTTTCTGGGCTGTGAAAACTTACTAATTGATTATAAAGTATCGTTTTAACCCGGACGTGCATTATTTTAACTCATTACCATGTGTAAATTATTTTGAGTTGGAATAATTCAGGAAACGTGCCCCAAAACCCCATATCGAGGGTAAAAAGGAAGATCGTAAGGTCACGGAAAGTTCCGAATTCGTGATCGCGCAGGTGTGGCGCGGTTCATTCCATTGTTATTCGTCAATTCTCCTTCGATCGCGCGTATAGACACCTGTTGGCCGTTGCGCCGTTTGCGGGATATTTCATTTTTATTCTATGTGCGTGAAAATTTGTGTTTTGCATAATTTTGGTCAGTTGGCGTAAAATGGAGGGACACGAGAGAGATGCATACAAATTGTTATTATTGGGATGGAGCCTTATTATTTATAAGCAATCGTCATCACTTCGTCCGCATGGTTTCTTAGCCGTAGTATGCTCTCCTGTCTATAATTCATTTGATAATTTTTTTTTAAATATACAACAAAAATGTCATATCTTGAAAAAACAAAATGAAGTCCACAATATGCAGGCGTTAACTCAAAGAACTATTTTGAGTTCCGATAGTCCACAATTTAGGTACTGGTAGTCCAAAATTTGGACTCTGGTAGCCCAAAGAGTGAGTTATTCCAGCCACCATCGTAAGCTAGAACAACTTAAATGTCAAGTTTTGATAGCTCGAATCGTGAATTAATCTAGCCCGACTAGTAACGCATCACAATTCACATACTGGTAGCTATGGTAGCCTATCAATAATTTAAGACGGTGGGACGTGAGCTATTCCAACGCATAAAATAACTGATATTCTGTGCTATCATAACTTATGAATAGTGAGTTGATGCAATTTCTTCGATTTAGTTGTAATTCAGAGGTCTGGGCTGTCCCCTATTAGCAACACGCTTCGGTCTAGGACAACTCATATTTGAGTTATATCAACTAGAAATTTGGCTCAGTGTAGAATATCATCTATGTGTAAAAATAGTGTTTATGTTTCCCGAAAAATAATAATATTACACATATCGCAATTTGGTGGCGCCACGACGAATTATTGTTTATGAATGACGGCCGAACGCCATTTTGGGTTAGAAAGGGATAGCTGTCTGGAAAATTTTAGCCTTTTATATCATGATTTCCAATGCATGAAAGCTCCCTACAAGAACAAAATTGGAAAATCGATCAAATCATAATTTACTTCAAATTCATAATTTTACATTAATAATTATTCAATATAATCGAAAATATATGTATAAAATTTACAACCATGCAAGTCAACAAAACGGCTTTTTGCGATGTTTTCGAGCTCGGAGTTTTTGTCACGTTTTTGTATATCGATGCACTGTGGGACGAATGCTCAAAACCGGATCGGCCACAAAAGGTAATTTTTATTTTATTATAAACTAATTATTTTAATTGACCATAAAACACTCATTTTACTTACAATCTTTCCCATGGCCATGATGGTGCGTTGCTATGCTTTTATTGTCAATATATATCAGTAATTACAAAAAAAAAACTTCTCTGACTATTAATCGAACTATTTGAGTGTCTGTATAGAGGCACTAAAGTAGCACTGCCTAGATAATGAAAGTTTATTTTATTGCCTATTAGTGGAAATGCTACAGTACAATGCCTGCACAACGTGTTTTGATTTAAATAACGTGACAAAAGAGATATTTTTGGCAGAAATTATTTATTTCATTCAAATATACCAACAAGATAACAAAATTCTAAATGGACTTAGTAAAAACTAAAATATACAAATACAGCGTAATCAGGGTTGTTAATGTTGCAGAAAAATTGAATTCACTTTAATTTAATCATCTTGAAAAAGTAGTTTCTTTAAGATATTAATTTTAAATTCAACCCTTTCCTTGAAAATAACGATTGCATCTAAGCATATAATAATTTTTGGTGTTTGGTCACGGTTACGATTTTTTAAAAATGCAGATACATTGTTTATGTCCATTACGTAACTTGGTTTTGTGGATATTGAAAAAGGGCAGCGCCATATTTAGCCGATAGATAAAGCCGGGAACATTGTGTGGGTAGCGTCCTCTGTCGGACACGTTGACAACTGAGATGTTGACACATCACTTGCGCAGCAATCGACTGACCTGTGACATTCATACTACTTCACTTTGTTGACGTGAAGTATTTTATATTCAAAGCATGAAGTAATGTTTTTGTTTCTTTCTATCGCGTTTTTCAAATTCAAATGGGCACGATCACCGCCTTCGTAATGTAAAAGGTCCATTTATAAACTTTTACGTTCGGCTGCGTTGCGCTGCGCTCACTGTTGAAACAATTTCTGATTTATTGACTGACTCGAACGAACCGCCGCGGAGTTTATCAATGTTTTCATTTGTTCAAGTCGAATGACAGCAGGCGGAACTAAACTCAACTGCGCGCAACTGAACTGAACTGCAACGACAAAGTTTATAAATGCCACTAGTGGATGCCAGACTAGGCCGATCGTCATGAGCCACCGGATTTTCAAACGCTTTACCGGCTTCCCTATTGTGTTTACCAAGTTTGTAGCAGATTTGTGTGTAAAATTGCGTGTTAATACGTAAGCCTGAGTTTAGAATATTAAATTATTAGTGTATAGTGGTTGTGCAGTGTGTGAAAATATACTATAAGTAGATACGGTCTGGCTTGGGGTGACAGTAACCAAGTCGGATTTAACGCTAAAAAACCCAGGCAGCAGTTTTCTCTGAAAAGGTTAACATTACAGAACCGGATATAGTCATGGACGGACACGCAATCCCACTGGCTTCATCTATTAATTTGCTGGGCGTCAATCTGGAAATATGTCTTGGCATAACCACGTTGTGGCAATCGCCAAGATAGCTTTTTAGAAACTTGGTGTACTCTTCCGAACCAGAAAGTTGTACACACCTCAACAACTTTTGACACTATACAAAGCC
This sequence comes from Barypeithes pellucidus, assembly GCA_963991005.1. Classification (NCBI taxonomy): domain Eukaryota; kingdom Metazoa; phylum Arthropoda; class Insecta; order Coleoptera; family Curculionidae; genus Barypeithes; species Barypeithes pellucidus. Next base: position 54,304,776 of record OZ022560.1, read on the forward strand.
CAGATTCGACCATCACTAGAGTACTGCACCCAAACATACTCTTCGGCTACTGGATTCCATCGAAAGGAGGGCCATTCGTCTGATTGGAGACCACGAGCTGACAAAGAACCTCGACAGCCTAGAACATCGGAGACAGGTTGGTGACTTGACTCTCTTTTACAGATATTTTCATGGAAAGTGCTCAGCCGACCTTGCCCTCTTAATTCCGCCCAGAGTGGCGAATATCAGAAATACACGACGAACCACTGCCGCCCATCCATATGTGCTTAAGAATAGTACTCCTCGAACTTCATTATTTAAGAATTCTCTCATCTGGAGGACTTCATCCCTATGGAACGATCTTCCCGAGGTTGTTTTACCCAACGAATATATCCTCCAACGTGAATCGCTTTTTGCGCACACCCCAGAGTGCCCAAAGGATTTTTCCTATAGTGCTTGTGTTTGATCATAAAAAAAAACGATTGAAATTTAATTTTAAAATTTATACACTTTTGACGGTGTTGCCAAATTTCACATTTTTTGCTTCCGCAGTTCCATTCACCTATTAATTCATTAAAATTATCATTTACGACTACTAGTTTCTGGACACCCTGTATAAACCATAATTTGTATTATTCTACCTAAATCTTAAATTGCATTACTTACATTATTATTTCGGCCTCGGCAGATACTGTAATGTATATTTTACTTCTCGTCATTTTTAAAAAGTTTTTTTTAATAATATTTTTCTATTTATTTGATTATTTGTAATTACAAAATTTCGCTTAACATAAACTATATCTAAAGTTAAATATTCCAGGATTAATCTTACAATGAATTAAAAAAGATTTCTCTACATGATGTTGTTAAAGTCAAAATTTGATACGTCATCAAATTGGTTCGGTTGGCCTCCCTGGGCATTTGGCATCTGCTGTCCCATTTGCCCCCGTCCATTATTACCGCCCATTTGCTGCATATTAATTATTTGTTGTCTATATTGAGGTTGCTGGAAAACAAATTAAAGATAAACTAACATTTTAGAATTTTCATATACGACAAAGTCGCATCCCAGTTCTGACCTGTCATTTCGAAAGGGCGTACCGGCAAATATCTTCAAAATTACTTGTACCGTTCAAGCAATATGCCATCAACGAGCTCACCTAAATGTCTGTTAAATTCGAAAGCAGTAAATGCTTCTAAAACTTATTAATACGTTTGTAACTACAACAGTGGCGGCTCGTGACCTATGAAGAGGGGGTTCACAAGTATGGTGAAATTATTTTTTAAATTTTGTGTAACGACCAAACAATTACTTTCTAGGCGTTTTAAATGTAGAAAGAAAAAAGTAATAAGAAAACGCGTTAGGTAAAACATATTTTTATTTATTTTTTAATTTTACACAAGGAAATACAACTTTTGGAAAATTAGAAAGGTTTTCTTAGTGTGTATAGCTGTCGGATCTTAACGTCGTCGCATGCAACCCTCGTAACAATATTTATACAGTCCACTACTAATACTACTACATCTACGAGCTATCAAGAAAACCGAATGATGTCCAATACTACTACCGCCATCTACGAGTTATCAAGAAAACCGAATGATGTCTAATACCACTACGCTATCTACGGCTACGTCATTAGGCGCAACCAAGATGAGAACAATAGTTAACTGTTTTATGACGAGAACGAATCGAGCCACGAGACTGACAAGTTGGTATTCTTCATATTTTCAGTGTTTTTTAGTTTAAATCCTTAAATAAAATGGTTTAAAATCATATCGTATTTTTGGGAACGACACTCTTTATAATCTATATAAACTCGTAGTTACACTTGCCTATTGAAGGTTTAACTATATGCTGATAACACAGCCATAGTTATCTCGGGAGAGCTGGGAGAAGGTGAATAATAAAACAATAACTAGTGAATAAGAATAAGAATAAGAAATTAACTTGAAACCTGTCAAATACAAACTATACAGGGTGTTCCAGAATCAGATGCTGATCCTTAACGTTGTGAATCCTTAGGTGATTTTAAGAAGAAAAGTTCAAATTAACATATATCCTTAACCTATCAACTTTCGAACTACAGGGCGTTAAAGTTTTAAGAAAAAAATCGTTTTTCTATCATAACTTTAACAACTTTCTAGCTATTTTAATGAATTTTTCACACATGCCCTCTGAGCATCAATAGCATTTTTTTGGTGTAGAAAATTTTTAAAAAATTTTAACCAGTGGCGTCCTGAAAGGGTTTGGACTAGACATTATATATATATAAATATTATGTACGCCAAGATAACATTTTCAGTGTTGTATTTTGTTGGCGCTGGCCAGTTAAATTTTTCGGTTCACTGTGTAAAAATGAATCGTCGAGTAATATCTAAAATTGATCGTGCAAGAATAGTAGCTTTAGTTGAAGAAGATCATTCCCAAAGATTTGTTGCTGAAATAATAGGGGTTTTTCCAAAGTGATGTCTCTCGCATATGGAATCGCTATCTAGAGACCAATTATGTGCGAGACAGACCACGAAGTGGTAGAAGACTTGTTACTAACGGACAGCAGAACCGCTATGTTACGTTAACAATTCGGAGAAATCGTACTATGTCAGTTCCACAACTTCAGAGAGATGTTCCGAATGCAATTGAAGTTCGCGTATCCGTCTCTACACTAAGAAGACGAATTCTTGAATCCAATTTAAGATGTCGGCGACCAGTAAGAGTTCCCCAACTACCACCGAGTTCGTCGACTGCAGTGGGCTGAAACGCACGTTCGCTTACCCGAAGAATTTTGGAATTCTGTCCTATTTTCCGACGAGACCAGGATTTGTAACTATAGTCGCCGGATTCGTGTTTGCAGAGAACCAACAAGAGCCGCTCAACTTGCCCATGCTCGCCCCATTGCCTCCATTCGCGGGAGGAAGCGCCATGTTTTGGGCTGGTATTATGTCTGACGGGCGTACTGAGTTAGTCCACGTTCAATGTACAATAACTGGCGACAGATACATTAGGGATATTCTACATCCTTATGTTAGAACGTGAAAAGGGGCTGTCGATAACAATTTTGTGTTTATAGACGACAATGCCCGGCCCCATCGTACTAGAGCTGTGGATGAATACCTAGAAAGTGAGGGAATCAATCGCTTGGAGGGGCCTGCTTTATCCCCTGACATGAACCCGATAGAACATGTTTGGGACATGCTCTCTAGGGCAGTTCGCGTTAGAAGAAATCCTCCTAGAACTCTCCCGAATGGCAGGCTATTCCACAAGAACGGATTGCTAACCTTACGCACAGCATGCGGCGTCATCTTCAAGCTTGCATTGAGGCCAGAGGAGGAAATACACTTTATTATAGCTATATTTTTTGAAATTATACAATATAAATAAATTTTGTTTTTGTTAAGTTTTTTTTTTGAAAGGTTTAAAATGTTGTGAAATGTGGCAAAATACAAAATTCACTGACTTTAACTTTAAACTTATCAATGAACTAATATTTAGTCTATTTTCACCATGACATAATTACTTATTCGAGAACCAGAGTGATGCAAAACTTTTGAATCTATGTGTATATTAGTTTATATTAGCGTATCTATGTTGGTTTATAATTGTGGTATTATGTAATTGGCTGTACAAATGATTAAATCTGATATTTACTATAATTTATTGTGAACTCGGTACATACAGATGTTTTCTACATCAAGGTACCTTACGCTACACTTTTGTAGAATATGCAGAGAACTAGATCTAGGCTAATTTATGTATTACATAAGTGATGATGTAATGAATAACCTAACCTGAATAAAAAATGAAGCTAAATATTGCTTTACTTACTTGTTGCAAGAGGTGCCGTAAGCCAGGATTGTTCGCCATGCCGGGCCGTATCATTCTTTGTTGTTGAGGATTGGTAGGTTGAGAAACTTGGGCGTTGCTTTGGGCCGCTATTCTTTGCTAGAAAATAAAAGTTAACCTGATGAGTCTCCTGCACTTTAATAGACTTGGAAACCTACATCATATGGAAGTTAATGGGTGAAAAATGGGTTGGGTTCATTTATTTCGAAATCGAATGTTTATGGACATGCGCACTTTTTGTTATTATCCTTCTTAGGTAACTAATGTTGCTTCTTAAGGCGGGTCTAGACCAAATGAGCGGGCGGTAGAAAGATCATGTTTATCTGAATGCTCACGTGGTGTAGACGGATTTTAAAGCATTAGATACCACGTGAGCATTCATGTAGACATGACCTTGCCCTCTCATTTGGACTGGACCCGGCTTTAAGCGAGTCTAGGTGCTCGAGCGAAACCGTCCGTCAAGAATTACGACGATTTTGTTGTGAAGTTCTTTTTGGTGTCGATATTAATTTCATATCTTTTGATCCGCTTAATGGATTATGATAAATTTTTCACTGGTGAGTAGGCCCACTATTTAGCTACACATTGATGCAGCAAAGTTTAATTTTTCCGTTCGTTTAATTCAATATAAGGGATAAAATAAAAAGTGGTATTTTTTAATTAAATTTAAATTGCGACGCGGGGGTTTTCAGGTATATCTAAGTACTTACATACTTACGAGAGTGAAGGTTAGTCTGTTCTACATTTTCCTTCTTTGTTTGGTTTTCTATCTAACAGTTTTAAAGTTATACCGCTTTTTTTTTCATTACATTTTATGTAAAGGGTGTCCATTTTTGGGTAGTTTTACGGAGTATCTCCGATATTAGTAAATATAGATGCGGTTATCGCAGCACTGTGCTACTTTTTTGTCAAACAAAAGATGCCGTAATCAGAATTTTTCTAGGTCGCCTTGTTTTTGATATACGGGATGTTTTTGAGAATTGTGCATTTTAGAACACCTCCCATATCTCATTTACCCCGTAACGTACCAAAAAGAAATAAAATGTTCTTTTTGTAGTTTTTTACGTAGAATCCAGTGACGTACTCAGATTTTTTCTACATCCAATAGTTTTCAAAGAAGATAAACAAATTTGCTTTTTTAAATGGGTCACCCCATATATTTTTTAATAATATAATTTAGTTTGTAACAAGCTTCTCAAAAATATATAACACTTTATTTTTAGTCTTAGTATTAGGCCCGAAATATACGACTTTCAAAAATATACCATTTTTTTTAGGAGGCCATGACGGGTATTTAAAACAAACAAAAGAACTCAGATCTATGTGTCATAATAATAAAATCTTCAAATTCTGTCCGAACATTCAGGTTCAGTTGTTTTAAAATTTGTAATTAATAGTGAAAAATCAGTTTGTCCTAATTATAGCAGAGCATGTAAACTTTTAGAAGTACGACATGCTCGTTTCTTATATCCAGTGTAACGAAAATGCAGATGGTGCATTAGAAGTTTTTTTTTTTTTTTTTTTTATGATCAAACACAAGCACTATAGGAAAAATCCTTTAGGGCACTCTGGGAGTGGTGCGTGTGCGCAAAAAGCGATTCACGTTGGTTTTGAATCGTTGGAGGTTATATTCGTTGGGAAAAACGACCTCGGGAAGGTCGTTCCACAAAGATTTTTTTTTTTTTTTTTTTTTTTTTATTATCAAACACAAGCACTATAGGAAAAATCCTTTAGGGCACTCTGGGAGTGGTGCGTGTGCGCAAAAAGCGATTCACGTTGGTTTTGAATCGTTGGACGTTATATTCGTTGGGAAAAACGACCTCGGGAAGGTCGTTCCACAAAGATTTTTTTTTTTTTTTTTTATGATCAAACACAAGCACTATAGGAAAAATCCTTTAGGGCGCTCTGGGAGTGGTGCGTGTGCGCAAAAAGCGATTCACGTTGGTTTTGAATCGTTGGAGGTTATATTCGTTGGGAAAAACGACCTCGGGAAGGTCGTTCCACAATGATTTTTTTTTTTTTTTTTTTTTTTTTTTTTATGATCAAACACAAGCACTATAGGAAAAATCCTTTAGGGCACTCTGGGAGTGGTGCGTGTGCGCAAAAAGCGATTCACGTTGGATTTGAATCGTTGGAGGTTATATTCGTTGGGAAAAACGACCTCGGGAAGGTCGTTCCACAAGGATGAAGTCCTCCAGATGAAAGAGTTCTTAAATAGTGAAGTTCGAGGAGTACTAAGCTTAACCACATATGGATGGGCGGCAGTGGTTCGTCGTGTATTTCTGCTATTCGTCGCTCTTGGTGGAATTAAGAGGGCAAGGTCAGCCGAGCACCTTCCATGAAAATATCTGTAAAAGAGAGTCAAATCCCCAACCTGTCTTCGATGTTCTAGGCTGTCGAGGTTCTTCGTCAGCTCGTGGTCTCCGATCGGACGAATAGCCCTCCTTTCGATGGAATCCAGTAGCCGAAGAGTATGTTTGGGTGCAGAGCTCCAGACATGAGAGCAGTATTCTAGTGATGGTCGAATCTGGGCTTTGTATAGTGTCAAAAGTTGTTGAGGTGTGTACAACTTTCGGGTTCGGAAGAGTACGCCAAGCTTCTGAGAAGCTATCTTGGCGATTGCCACAACGTGGTTATGCCAAGACATATTTCCTCCCAGATTGACACCCAGCAAATTAATAGATGAAGCCAGTGGGATTGCGTGTCCGGCAATGACTATTTCCGGTTCTGTAATGTTAACCTTTTTAGAGAAAACTGCTGCCTGGGTTTTCTTAGCGTTAAATTCGACTTGGTTACTGTCACCCCAAGCCAAAATTTCTTCTAGGTCTTTGTTGAGGCGTGATACTTCATGCTGTCTGCGAAGATGTGCGTCGGCAGCCGATGTTTGCGCATTCAAAGAGAAAGATGAGATGAGTGTGCTATCGTCAGCAAAACTAAATATCGGATTTTTAGTTTTCACTAGAAGGTCGTTAATGTAGAGTAAGAAGAGAGTAGGAGACAATATGGACCCTTGAGGAACACCGGCATTGATGGTGAAGGTGTCTGAGAGAAATCCGTCAATCGCCACTTGCAGAGAGCAGAAGTGTATTTGAATAGGTAAATATAAGCCCTTATGTAGTAATTCTATGAAATTTATAAATTTTCTTAAATTACTTGGAGATTTCCAGAAAGACGACAACCGGATAAACGAATTTTTTCAAGAATAAAATCAAATTTGATTGATTCATTTTCTAAACCTCGCCCTAAAATCTACCACAAGGATAATCGCGAGACTGATGAAATAAATGTGTTAGCTTCAATTGAAACAAATTCAAGTAGTTCTTGCAGAAAAGTTGAAGGTTCGATCGGAATAATTAAATCAAGAGTGCAAACAATCCTAAAAAACCACAATTTTAAGCCATATAAATTCCACCGTGTACAAAACTTACATCCTGGTGATGCACAGCGCCGTATAGAGTTTTGCAATTGGTATTTACAAAATCTGAACAGGGAAAACAATTTTGAAAAAGCGTTATATGGTCTGATGAGGCTCATTTTACCAGTCCTGGCATATTTAATAGACAGAATACGAGGTTTTGGTCTCAGGAAAATCAGCATGTAATATTTCCAATCGAACGGCAAGGCAGATTTGGCGTTAGCGTTTCATGCTTTATACTGAATTGCAAAATAGTTTATAATATATTTGAAGGAAGCCTTAATGCAAATAAATATTTGGAAATTCTGGAAAACGTTGTGCCAGAAATAATAGAAGATGTGCCCGTAGCTGGTCTCAATAACTTGCATCTTCAACAGGATGGAGCGCCCGCTCATAATGCCCAAATTGTAAGGGGCTACCTAGATAATAACTTCCCAGGTCGCTGGATTGGAACTAATGGATCTGTAAGATGGACACCAAGGTCACCCGACTTGTCGGTTTTGGATTTCTTCTTATGGGGATACCTTCAAAATAAAATTTATTCCATTCAGTACCAAACAATGGCAGATTTAAGAATTGCCATTGACAGAGCTTTTAGGGAGTTAAAAACGAGGCCGTTTATTATTTTTAATTCATTAAGGCGAATAAGAACCATGTGTGAAACATGTCTAAGGCATAATGGAGAACAATTTGAGCAATACTTATGAGGAAGCTCAATAAATTTTCAATTTTTGTGTCTAATATTTAATCACACCAGTATTTTTTTAATACCCGTCATGGCCTACTAAAAAAAAATGGTATATTTTTGAAAAAGGTATATTTCGGGAAAATAATACTAAGACTGAAAATAAAGTGTTATATATTTTTGAGAAGCTTGTTACAAACTAAATTATATTATTAAAAAATATATAGGGTGATCCATTTAAAAAAAGCAAATTTGTTTATTTTCCTTGAAAACTATTGAATGTAGAAAAAATCTGAGTACGTCACTGGATTCTACGTAAAAAACTACAAAGAGAAAATTCAATTTTTTCTGATACGTTATGGGGTAACCGAAATATGGGAGGTGTCCTAAAATGCACAATTCTCAAAAACATCCCGTATATCAAAAACAAGGCGGCTTATCTTTACTAATAACGGAGATACCTCGTAAAACTACCCAAAAATGGACACCCTGTATACGGACCTAGTCATACGGTATACATGATGCGACAACTTACATTTTTGTCGTGTCAAAGAAAAAATAATTAACTGCATCTCAACCATGGTCAAGCGATGTGCGGACGTTTTAAAATCAGGAGGGGACCAACCACTGTTGAATGATTCATGATTATTTATTTATTCCATTTTGGTTTTGTATTAACTTTTGCATTGTTTAATTTAATATGTATTTTTATTGTTAGTTTATTGATTATATTGTTTGGAATATTGCTAAATCGTATCTGTATTAATAAACCTTCTATGGTCTTTGTCGCATCATGTATACCTACATATGAGTATACATAAAATGTTCTAGGAAAAGCGATATACCTTTAAAACTGTTAAAGATAATAAATAAAAAAATCTAGAGAAGACTAACCCTTGCTACGCCAATGTGTAGCTAAATAGTGGGGTAACGCACCAGTGAAAAGTTTTTCAAAATCCATTATGCGGATCAAAAGATGTGGATGTTCTTCAGTATAGAATAAAGATTTAACTTTCTCCTTTAGTGTAAGCAGTCCGCAAAAAAGTACATATTAATTATATGCCGGTCCGTCGGAATAAAATGATGGAGACCACTGCTCTACAGGGATCTCGTTAACCATAGGACATACAGAGAAAAGTTGCGCTTTAGTGAGTTCTGCAACGTCATTTTTCAAATTTAAAATATTCCGTATTTGGGCAAAATCGAATTTTTACGATTTCGTTCTTTTCGTTTCCTGATTCTATTTGAAGAAATATGTGAAAATAAATTTTATATTCTCGTTGCCACTTTTCCTCCTCTATAAGATACTTTAATTATAGTTTCGTTTTTTCGCAACCATAATCAACTTTGTTTTTTTAAATAGTAGTAATACTTTATTTTATGCGTTATGAACTACACCTTATATATGCTGAATCCAACGAAATATCACATCTATTATTACAGTGGTACCTCGAGATACGAGTGCCCTAACATACGAGTTATTTGAGATACGAGGTGTCGAGCGAGCGAAGTTTTGTTTTGAAATACGAGCGACATTTGAGATACGAGGAACGGTCAGCTGCGACGCTGCACACAAGTTGCAACTGGTCGTTAATCGGAGCAATTTAATGACACTTGCCTAACTTATTTCCGCATCAATCTGAAAGGGAGGAAGAAACAAACCTCCTTACAGTTCTAATTTGAATCCGGCGAAAAAGGCAAAGACCAGTGAAGAGAAAAGCAGTGACTAAAATTAAGCATACAGTTGCATTTAAGTTGTGTGTAAGTTGCATTTAAGTGACCAAAATACAAATATGTATGTATACTTTATAAAGCCTGCTTGCTTCATATTCTCTTTTATTATGTTTTTATACAATATTTGTCATTTATAAATACATTTCTCTTATTCAAAAACACATAACAACAACAATTGGGGGTGGCATTTTTGGGGCTGGAACGGATTAATGGCATTTCAATTAATTTCAATGGGGAAAATTGCTTTGAGATACGAGTAAGTTGACATACGAGCAAGGTTAGGAAATGTATTAAACTTGTATCTCAAGGTATGAATCCGTTCGAAAATGATGCTCCGACGAATAAATCAATAAACTTCAACAAAATCGTCTTGGCAGGTAATGGAAGAAGGTATATAATAATACATGTTGGCAATGAAGAAAGGTTTGTTTCAAATGCCAGTGTCATATTTTCGTCAACAAAAAAAACTGATGATTCTCACAGCAATATGGATGATGAAATTTTTGAGTATTGGTTCGAGGAAACTTTTAAAAAGTTTAGAAAACCCTTCCTTAATTGTTTTAGACAATGCCCTCTTACCATACAAGACTCGAAGAGAAATTTCCTACCAGTAGCTGGAAAAAGGAAGAATTAAGAGAGTGGGTGTCAAAGAAAAACATAAACCATGAAGATTTATTTTTAAAAATTGATCTTGTTGGCGAATTAGCCCTCAAATATGGACATCAAGTTTTGAGATTACCGCCCTACCATTGCCATTACAACGCAATTGAATTGGTATGGGGTATTAGCAAAAATTATTATGACAAACATGCCTGTAAAAATATCGGTAGCTGGCGTTATAAAGTTATGGGAGGAGGCGCTTAGCCAAGTGGGCAAAGAAGAATGACGGAAATACATTGAACACACGGAAAAAATTATTTCTGAATCTTATGAGACAGAATGATGATAATGATTCTGATGAGTCTGAAAGCATGGATGAAATTTCAAAAGCAGAGGAAGACGGTTTTTAGTAAAGTATGTATCTACAAGTAGTCGCAAGACTACAACATCGGTTCTTTTTAGAACCAAAACTTTATAAAAAAATAATTCATAAAACTAATTTGCCTAATACTATAAGAACTAATAATTTTTCTTTACCTAAACTAATTTTTTTATTTACTTTAAATTATTTTATTTAGAAAATACCTAAAATATAATTTATTGTTCGAGAGCCACCGACTACCCTGCTCAAAAGGTTTTATTGCTTAGCGGACTTCATATACCGTACCGACTTTAAAACACTTTTGCCATAACGTGGCAATGGTTGCCTTGCATTTTCGTACGTCTGGACTAACTAAAATACTCTAGATGAGTATTCCAATAAGCTAATGTAACATATTATTACCTCCATCATTTTATATTGCATTTCCGCATGCTGGGCAGCCTGCAAGGCCTCTTGCAGATGCGAGGTCTTCATATGACTGATCCTTTCCAACTGACTCTTGTATTGCTGTTCTTGTTGCTGGGCCGCTTCCAAAGTTTGTTTCAATTTATTAATCTTTTCCAAATTTTGTTGCCTTTCTACTTGCAGCTGATTTTCGAATGGCGCCCTTTGAACGGGTTGGCCCATCATTCCTGGTTGTATATTTGGTTGACTGGGGCCTAAAAATGTAAAAAAATAGAATACACTTTATGCCGGCACATTTCCGGTCCGAATTAGTGGGAATTGATTGCTATATATGAGCAAATGAAAGAGAAAATTGGGTAAAAAAACCCAGAATTATAAATATATTAGGCCGGCCTTAACGAAACACCCTGTAGCCAATTTAGAAAAATGGCGGATATTTCCGGTTTTTCCTAATAAATCAAGGCAAAAATCTACCGGGTGGTGTGTCCGACCAGGACACGTGGGGTTTCTTATGTAAATTTGGTATTTTAAAGATTATGGGTTGGTTCAAAAATTCACCGATTTGAGTTACGACAAATCAATGGTATTAAAACAACTTTTAAAAAATTTTCAAAATAAACGATTAAATGTATTCATTCATGTCCGCATTTAGAACTAAAAAAAATGCACGTACCGAATGCATACTTAGATATAAATTTTTTAAAAAGTCGCCATTTTGCTTTGGGTACTAATAGAGGCACAATATTCTCGGTGCTGGTTTGAGTACTCGATAGATTCTTTAAAATGATGTGTCGCAAGACAGTGAATGCAAAAAAGAAAATAAAAAAATAATAACTATGCAATTTTTAAAACGCCGCCATTTTGTTTTGGGTTTGTATTCTGGTATCGTAAACTACTCGATAGGACCGATCGATAGGATTTTTTAGTAGTAGATTTACTTATTTTTTACTGTAGCGAATTTACCTTGTTGGCCGACGTTCTGTCCCATCATACTACCGATAGGTGGTCCTCCAGGCTGGCCAACTGGATTACCAGGTTGTCCAATACCTTGACCAATGGGATTGCCAGGCTGTCCAATAGAGGTACCAGCCTGACCAATGCCAGACCCAGGTTGATTAAGAGACTGTCCAGGTTGACCAATAGACTGGCCAGGTTGTCCGATACCGGATCCAGGTTGACCAAGAGATGAACCAGGTTGTCCTAAACAAAAAAATATAAAATATATCGCCCATAATGGTTCCATACAATGTGCAATCTATATTTTTTTGTCATAATGGATGTCGTTATACAGGGTTATCCAAATTAAGTCGATCATTGGTAACTTTGTAACTTGTAAAGGCACAAAATTGTTTAAATAAGCAAAGTACAACAATAACAATTGAGCATCGAGTCTTCCGAGTTTATTCTAAGAAGGAAAATGTTATTTTTTAATTTGCAACCTCTTTATTATTTTTGTCTGTTACAAATTCAAATTTTAAATATAAAAGCTTATAATGAATTTTTTTTATATGTGCCCCGAAAGTGCCTCTTTTCATGCATGTTCTCTTCACCGAAAGTGGCGTTTTCCAAGAGAGCGGGCGGGAAAGATTTTTCCCGCCCCCTTCAAGTCACCATGTGCTCATAAATAAATAAAACCAGAATTGTCGATGCGGGATTTGAACCCGCGACCCTCAGATCGCCAGGCGGACACTCTACCTACCGAGCCATACACAAGCGATAATAAATAGCGGATTATATATAAATTAAATTGGCAGTTAATTTTTCAAAGATGTTTTAGAAAAATGTTCTGAAGAATTTCTTTATTTATACGGCCTCAAAGACTCGGGCACTTGTAAAAAAATAAATGAAACCAGAGATGCCGAGTGCGGGATTTGAACCCGGGACTCTCAGATCACAAGCGTACATTATACCACTAGGCCACCGAGTCTATTTGTCAAAAATAATAAATAGATATTTACATTCTCCATGCGCGAGTGTTTTCTTGTCATGTAGACAGGAAAACTGTCTGAAAAATTTCTTTAGTTATTTGGCATCAAAGCTTCGGAGCACTTTTAAAAAAAAATACGGTACATATCGCGGGCCGTCGGAGGCTTTTCCGGACTCGTTCGGTTGCCTCCCTCACCTTCGGCTCGGTCGGCCATCTCCGCATCTCGTCCGTAAAAGTCTCTTTTCGGCCCTTGATACGTAATGTACTATTCTTCTAAAGTCAGAGAAAAGTCGACATAACAATATTTTAATATTTTAAACGGTACTAATATTCCTATAGATATAGACCGCGACCAAAACAATCGAAACCATGGAAACTGTCAAAATGCTGTGTTGTGATTGGTGGTTTGCATTGGTCTCCATGGCTTCGACTGCTACATCACTGCCATTAGTCTTGGTCGCGATCCTTAGCGTCGAAAACTACATGGCCTTCACGATTTGATGGCATTAAGATGGGCGAAAACGATAATAATAACTTTTCGCTGATAAGTTTAATTGTATTAGTTGATAATTTAAAAAAAAATGTTTATGGCAGTTTTTCAAAAGTGTGACATGTAATAATCTTATTTACTGTATAGAAAATTATCTGTGAGGGTAGATAACGTAACTTTGGATTATATCTGATACTTTACCGAAATTTTAGAGGCAATGAGAGTAATTTTGCCAAAAGGGTAAAAAAGATATTAAACCATCGAAATTGCAGGTATTGTAGATTTAAAAGAATGAGAATTGCATACCAGATATTGTCAAGGACTCTAATTTGTCTTATAGTACTATTCATAGCATTATAAATAAACACAAATTTATGCATTATAAGTATAGTTGTGTTCAAAATATACCGTTGACCGAGGTCTACGACCTACGATTGTGTGTACCCCTAAATATTGAAACTGCAATAAATGGGTGCAGGGTCGGCCTGAAAATATAGCTATCTACACATTGATTTGCATTTTAAACCAAATGAAAATAAAGATCAATTATAATAATATATAATAAAAATAAAAATTAATGAAACACTGGAATACAGATTTATTCGTTTCAATAAAAATTAAGTTTTTATATACAGTCGTCAGTAAAATTTACAATATTACGATTCTCATCAATACTTCTAAATGTGCAAGAGTCACTTCGCTTCTTTCTGGGAACGAGAGGATTCAGTATTTCAGTATACAGGGTGTTATGGAAATTACTTATTATATTTAAACCGGCAAATCCTGAGATGAAAACAACTTGAAGAAAAATAACCATAAGTGGCCCTTTGAATTAATAAGCGAGATATACACTTTGTCTGAAATCTGAAAATTCACGTGGTCGTCACTGGCGACGTACACAAACAGTAATTTATTGAAGTCTCAAAAGAGGTCATGCATTTTATGCGGTGTTGTCGTATTGCACACAGATTGGTAAACGCACGTGGACAGTTTTTGCCAACAAGACGTCTTTGACCCGCATTATCACTAATTTTTCAAACTGCAATTTTAAGGTACATATTCTCTTACCCTCAATCTTATTTAAAAATAATCTGTTTTATAATTAAATTCCAAAAAAAAATAAAACACAAACACGTATGCTTTGCAACAGAACCGATAGTAATATCGCATAAATTTGAAATCGCATCACAAAAATTATTATTATAAATTATTTCACAACAGAAAAAAAAAAACGGGTAATGCTACAACTAACAAAACGTTTAAAATTCGTATACAAGCACGTGGAACGTCGGCGACGTGATATCAGCACCGAGCATCGAAACATACTAAGGTTAAAGCGCATTTCAAATAATTGCAAGACGCACGCGGCGGTTATCCAAGCAAGGGCGAGACACGCGGTATGATCCGGCATCACTGTAGGTTGCTAGATGGAACCAGATGGAGCGGCGCGGCAGCACGTAGACAAAAAAGGGGTTTTACCTTAGTATTTAGATATTCGATTTAAAAAAAAGTATGTAGGCTTTCTCTAGGACACCCAAGGAGTCACCCATTTAGAATAATTAGTTATTTCCATAACACCCTATATTATAAGACTTTTCCATAACACCCTGTATTATTATTGATATTCTAATAATTGTGGTACCGTTTAAATGCATTGGCCCAGGAACCAGAGAGAAGACTTGTTTTTTCAATTGGTATCTTAACTTCTGTCATCAAAATCTCAATAACTATCGTTATATTTTATGAACAGATGCTCTGGAAAGTTTAATAGGAAAATCGATCGTTACTGGCCAGGGGAAACATCTCTCGTTAGTACATCCAAAAGGTTCATAAGTCCCTTTTAGTTTGTTGGTCGATTTTTGTATGAGGCCAGCCTAACTGTTGAAAGGTACGTCGAATTTATGACTGAAATTCCGAATAGTTTCTTAGACGAACTAGATCTCATAAGTAAACAGAATCTGCATTTTCAGCAGAATGGTGTACCAGCCCACAACTACAGAGGCTGGTATTAACGTCCAAGTACTATTTATAATGATCAATGGACATGAATTCAGTGGCCTCCTCGTTCACCAGATCTAACCCCGCGTGATTTATTTTTGTGGTATTATTGAAAGAACCAAATTTACAAAAGATAAACCATACTAAAGACGGTTCAAGCAGTTCAAAAACGTACACAACAATATATTGAAGAACGGGAGGTAGTACTTTTGAGCGTTTTCTAAGAAAAAAAATATTAACAATAATGATAAATATGACAGTTGTTACTCCGGTACTGTCAAACGTCAAAGCAGGTATGAAAGAAGGTTAAGAGCTTTATAAAAAGCACGTTCCGAATGCCACAATGGGGGTTGTCCCTTAATGTCTATGTCTATGTGTAATTAACGCAAAATGACAAAGAAAAATTATACTAATTTTTAGATAATTAAAATAAAAGTTACCTTGAGGTGTTAGATTCTGGGTTATTTGTCCACCGCCCATTGATAACGTATTCGTTTGAGAAATCATGAGGCCCTGTTGCGGGCTTTGTGACGGGACTGGATTGGCTCCTCCCATTTGCGGATTTGCATTTCCCATGGGCATTTGTCCTCCGCCGGGAGGGTTCATTGGTTGTCCATTGCCACCCTAAGAAAATATAACTAATCTAAGTAATACGATGCTATAGTTTCACAATAAATACACGCTAACGTCAGTGACGGTAATTTTTATTGAAGTGATAACAATTTCGCAGTCATATGAAAGGAAAGTCAATATACAGGGTGATTCACGACGAGCTTACATTATAACTTTATAGAGAACTACTGAACATATGTTTCTGAAACTTTAGGGATTTAGGTTATCGATACGCTCTCTTTAACTAAAATATTCATATGTTCCTGTCATTTCAGGTTATACCGGAAGTAGCTGTCAACTTTCGTTTTTAAATACAACAGGGTAATTTTTATTATATTTGTCGATTAACAATCAAATTCTAAGCAAATTTTTTAGAACATCTTTATGTCCGACTCTGTCAGTTTTTGAGATATCTGGACTTTTCGTAATAAGGTTCGTTTCAACCACATATATATAACCATTATATTGCTAATACCATCTGCAATTATGTCCCCGCTATGGACATCGAATGGGTAATAGTGAGTTTGCGCAGTTCGGAAATTTCCTTGTGAAAATAAACATTCGACAGGACCGGATTTCAACTTTTTTAATGCAAATTTCACTGATTAGTTCGATTTGAGACAGCGTTCCATACATACGATTTCTGACGATATGACGTCCGACGGTGCACTGATTGGTGGAAACTTTTGGTGCCAAATTCCGTCCCAATATTTGTAACAATGGACACGATGAGCTTTATTTTAACTTTCATCCGACGTCGTATGTTTCTTAACCTCACTTTTTTCTAAACCAAAATTAAGAATGAATCACTATATTGACTATTTTGGGAATCAGCTACTAATGCAATAAATTAAAAATACATTAATCTTAAGGTTAGGTAGTGACCACATATATATTATATTGTATACGAGTGACACTCCTTTCTTTTACAAGCTTTTTAGTGAAATTCGGTTCCAAAATATTTTGGTATATATTATGTACCTACATACCTGAAATACTCTATACCTGGTATAGATCCACAACTTTTGCAAAAAAGCACCATGCACTTGTGTCCTTTCATCTTAAACAAAACAAGTTACTAACCTAACAAATAGCGAATCAAATCACCACAAATTAAAAGCTCCTTTACAAAAATTGTTGTTAGGTAACCACTAATACACCGACAATAATGTTGATGAACCATTTTTTATTCTGTAATTTGAAAAGACATCAAGAACCAAAGATGAATAACAAAAACAAATAATGTCGGGCCGGCTCTGACGCGATCGATAAAATTTTCACCCTACTGCGCAAACTCAATGGTGCCAAGCGATATCCCATAGCGGGGACACTTTTTATAATTTGGAACGTTCGTATTGGCAATATAATGGTTATATATATGTGGTTTCAACAAGCGGCAGAAACAGTTTCTTACAATCAGGATTGGACGCAATGATGTAAAAGCAAGTCATTGCACAGATTCCTAACTGTAAGAAAGGATTCTGTGCAATGACTTGCTTTTACATCATTGCGTCCAAACCTGAAGAAAACAGTTGAAGACTTACCATTGTAGTCATTCTTGGCTGGGTCCAAAGGATAAACAACTTTTGTTGTTCTTCTCTTGTAGCATCTTCGACCAGTTTTCTTAACGTAGGGTTTCCTTGAGCAATTGAGTGAAAAACTGAAGAGGTTCTGACAGTTGTCAGAAGCATAAGCAGTGATAAAAGGAAGTAGTTGGTACATATTAGAGTAGTTGACAGTAAGGCAGCTGTAGTTGTTTCGGTGCAACCAAACGTGACGTCATACTTCAACGGTTATGTTAAGTTGGTTGCACATAAACAACTATAAAACTCGGAGCTTCTGCATCGTACGTTATAATATTCTCATCTGTCTGACTGTCAACAACTCGAATATGTACCAACTACTTCCTTTTATCACTTCTTATGCTTCTGTACTACCGAGCCTACCGATAGAGATGTGGTGTGTCATATTGAAGCTGTTAGATCCTGCATCGTTGCTGACAACTGTCAGAACTTCTTCAGTTTTTCACTCAATTGTTCAAGGAGACCCTACGTTAAGAAAAATGGTGGATGATGCTACAAGAGAAGAACAACAAAAGTTATTTATACTTTGGACCCAGCCAGGAATGACTACAAGGGTAAGTCGTCAAGATTATGCCAGACTCTTTTCTACAAATCGTCAGAAGGTCGTTTCAACGAAGCGTTGTACAGTGTTGAACATGGTCAAACAAGAGAAGGCAACCAAGACACATGGTCCTATGAGAAAGTCGCCTAGAAATACTAGATTTAATCCTTATAGATTATAAGGCTATATAGTTAATAAATTTGTAAAAATATTGTTCAATAAATAACATAACAAATAACGGTTATTTTTTTCAGTATTAATCTTTAAAGGATCGTATTAAGGCTACAAAAAAAATGTGTGTATTCAGAGCCAAGAAAATAAGGATCCACAGATAAGGAGCTTTTTGTCTTATTTTTGGGTCACCAGGAATCACCATCGGAGCTATGGCTCATGGTTTTTGAAACACCAGGTGCTACAGGGTGTTATAAATTGTGCATTCACCATTGGGATTTGTGAAACGGTAAGAGATATGAAGTCAGTTAAATTGGGGCAAAGTTGCGTAATTATGGACCCAATAATATGCTGCAAAAAAAAAATCAAAAATAAATACAGAGGCTTTCAAACTATTTGGAAAAATCTAAAATTTTGCGTTTTTATATTTTCTTGACTTTGTTCGAAGAGATGTCCAAAAATAAAATTCACTTTTGCTACTTTTTATTCTCCACAAGATGGTATCATCAAATCTTTCATGCGACGTTTCGTCTTTAGGTCACCATCATCAACTTAATTTTTTTAAATACGGGCCTGGATTTTTTTGTTTAAATTATGAAACTGGACCGAAATCTACACTCAGTGGTATACAACACTTATTGGATTTCCGATTATTGGTACTTAAATTCGCCATCTTCGTTAATACTCTTAGTAAGTTACTGTAATTTACTTTCATTTCCAAGAACCTGAAGATTTTTGGATTATTATTGCTATTTCTTCAATGGATTTAAGGAACAAAACGTCGGAAAACCAGTAAGTGTTGTATGCGACTGAACGTAGATTTCGGTCCTCATCCATAATTTAAACAAAAAAGCTGTTGTCAACAATAAGTCCCCAGGAACCCAGATACTGAGATTTATGGGATTGGTGACTTATATGGGTGCCGAATTACGACGACGAGGGCCCGGCTAAGGAGAGAGAAGTGAAGGCAACAAGGAACACTTGGACGCGACTTGGCGTTGAACTATGACGCGCTCGACATCATAATACAATTATAGTTTCTCTTGAATAAATCTATTTAAATTAGTACTTTTAGTGTTTTAAGTAGTATCTTCTTTTATAACTCGACAACAAAGCTCAGGCCAGTATTTAAAAAAATTAAGTTGATGATGGTGACCCTAAGACAAAACGTCGCATGAAAGATCTGATAATTACTGTTGTGATCGATGGAGCGAAAAACCGCTTGACGCTGACACGACATACGTCTTTTTTAAAGGCACATAAACGAGAAGGTGCATATAAAAAAGTATGCCCAATCCCTGGATGTGGATTCATTGCGACATGGGTTTGTTTTGACTGGGACTGGCTAGCCAGCGGCGATTGTAAATTCTTAAAACAAACATTAAAGGATGTAATTTTAATAAAAATCAGAATCAACTGTTTTGCCTTAATAAAAACTCTAGATTAAACTTCTAAAACTCTCAAAAATACCCCATGGTGTTTTATTAACACATAATTTAAAAATCTTCAGTTTCTTCGAAACGAAAGAAAATCACAGTAACTGTTGTAAAAATGGTTTTTTTTCAAATGAAGAAAATTAGGAGGATTTTTACGTTAGATTATTTTTTAATAATTTAACATATACCTAGGATCATATTTTCCTCTAGGTACCAAAAAAGGATTATTTTATAGCACGATTTATTTAACAAGGTTATAATGTAATCTTTCAACATGCAAAATCAGAGGCTTCCTATAATTCTGCAACGTCAACAGCTGTGGTTCCTGCTTTCCGTTATCGAAACGCTTCGTTGGCAGGAGATTACTTGGAATGACGAAAACTAATATGTAAACAAATCCAGTACGGTAGTCGATTTCTGGTTGCTTTAAGAGATCAATCTCTGCGAGATCGTTCGCTGGAAAAAGTCCAGTACAGTCGACAAGTCTTCACGAACACTTGTATTTTTGAATACAGAGTTTAAACTTTGAAGAAACCCGTACAACGAGGAATTTAACACTCTGTGTTTTTTAACGCAGAGTATAAACTTTCTAATTCAGCGTCCCGCGTCCACCGTTGGAAAAGCAGGCCAGTGCGTAATCTGGCTCGGTCCTCCGCGATTTCAGTGCAAACTTTATAGATTTTTCTTTGCAAGGTATCACCTATATACCGGCGGATTATTCTATACGGTGTTGCACAGGCTCAATATTATTTCGATCGGGAGAATACCTCCATTGTGTCGATCCCTTCTAACGAAGGCTTATTGAGTCGCCTGCCTTGGCAAATATCGCTAATATTTGTCATTTGAAAAGGCCAAAAAAGAAGACATCTTTGAAACAAAGAACAAGTAAATAAATTCGGTCGGAGTAGGACTAGTTTGTCTCTTAAGCGTTCGTTAAAATAATAGCGTCCTTTTATAAGGTGGAAGCTAAGGTAGAGAGACAAACGGAATAGTCATTTCTGTTCGGTCATTAAGACATCGTTGTTCTTGCATTGAGGGCAGCGTCGGCCGGCGTGGCGTTAAAATTCGAAAAAACTTCTTAAATTTGCGACACGCATAAGTTTCTCTCAAAAAACCGCAGGTTGAGAGAAATATTGCGTTAATCAATAAGTATTTCGTTATAGACATTTGCGCCCGAAATAACTTAATTAAAAATATTCGTTTTTGCCGTTTTATTCCTTTATAGACGCCTTGCGCCAGGAATAATAAGTAACGGTTATTAGGATCTGTTGTAGATATACCACTGAACGTAGATTTCGGCCATCCTTCATAATTTAAACAAAAAAATCCAGCCCCGTATTTAAAAATTAAGTTGATAATGGTGACCTAAAGACGAAACGTCGCATGAAAGATCTGATGATATCATCTTGTGGAGAATAAAAAGTAGCAATGAGAAAGTGAAATTTATTTTTGGACATCTCTTCGAACAAAGCCAGGAAAAAATAAAAACTCAAGATTTTTTTGGCGCCAAGCTGGCCCCGTTTTCGTCTTTTTCAAGACAAAATCGGTGGCGAAAATTCGCATATCCAATAAATATTACTAAATACTGGTGTTTTACTGCACAATATATAGTAATAAATTAGTCAAATACTAAAACACAACTTTTTAGATTCCTCCCATAAGGGCGAAAAATAAAATACAGCTGCAGGATGGCATCGGAAGGCCTCCTGCTGATTGGAAAGGATGACACCCCTGAAAGTAATAACCAGATGGAAACCCGACTGCAGGCACAGTTCCGGAGGAGCCAAGAAATGTTCGCCTCTCAACAGGATGAAAAACACCAAGAGATGGTCAACAGACTTGCGCTGCAAAAAACCGAATCAGAAAAACATGTAGCCCTTGCAGTAGCAGGGGTGGAAACAAGACTGTCACTGGAGTTCAGCAGAATTCTAGCAGCCAAAGAGGAAGAGATAGCCAAGCTCAAGGCTGAGCTTTTGGCGATGAAAGAAAGGTACGTGAAATCAAACAGTAGTAACGTAGAAATGGCTACCTTGCATGATAACACGGCTTTAGAGGTGAATGTTTTAGTAAACACACCTGTAGACATACTTAGCGACGATGAGGATATGATCGTAGAAGATTCATCCTCTCACAATGAAAATCCTGCCTCACAGGGTTTTATTGCCGTAGAAAACAGAAAACAGAAAAGGTTAAGACTGAGGGAAAATAACTCTGACAGCGAGGGCAGCTCGACAAAACGCATAAACGCGGAGTTCCCCCCCTTGCCAGTGCTCCCCAGGCTCCCTACAACAACCAATGACACTCTTAGAGAACATATGAG
Source organism: Barypeithes pellucidus (assembly GCA_963991005.1). Lineage (NCBI taxonomy): Eukaryota > Metazoa > Arthropoda > Insecta > Coleoptera > Curculionidae > Barypeithes > Barypeithes pellucidus. The sequence goes on from OZ022560.1 coordinate 54,326,895, forward strand.
AAAAAATATAGTGAAAAATGACCCGAGGTTACGGTCAAAAATTGTGACAAATTGAAGGTGAAACGTCAAATGCATGCGAATCAGAAAATGTGACCATGACACCCCCCAAAGTTAAGGTGCCACCCATTGTCATCAGAGACAAATCAAAATACAACGAAATAACTCAACATTTGAAGGCTAACAAAATCGATTATGGCAGGGCTGTAAACGTGTCCGAGGGCGTTAAAATACACCCAACTACACCAGCAGACTATAATAAAATTATGCGATTACTAACGGAGAGTCGTATACCGTGTCATTCGTTCCGCTTCACGGACGAAAAACTACTACACGTCGTAATTCGCGGAATCCTCGAGACCTGGTCTGAGGAAAAAATAAAAGCCGACCTGGAGGAGCTTGGCTTCACCAAAACCCGAATGCTGCAACTGCGGGGGAGAGCATCAATCAAACTCTAGGGTGTGCTCACGGCATCCTAAGAACCTGCAGGAGGCTGCTGCTATCAAAAAAGCAGCAGGCCCAGGCAAGTTTGTATGGGGATCGCAAAAGAACAGCAATCTCCAAACAAACAAAAACGTAAATGCGAAAAATATTAACAATAAAATTACAGAGCAGCCTGAAAAGGAAGACACAATGCAGGATACCATAAGGAGCATGAAGCTCTTTATGCAGGAGTTTGCTAAGGTTATGCAAACCTTGGCTCCAATCATGTCGCTAGCCAAACTCACACAATAGTGGTTGCACGCCCTGTGGACTTTCTAAAGATTTGCACTATAAACATAAATGGGATTCAAGGCAAAAAACTCGAACTAATAAAATTCTCAGAAGAGCATAGCCTTGATGTTATTTTGATACAGGAAACATGGTTAAAAGAAACAAGATTTTCCTTCCCAAACTACAGAATTTATAGAAATGATAGAACTATTAGAAAACTAGGTGGAACCATGATTCTTGTGAAAAAGCACATCCAGGCGAGCTCAATGCCAAATCCGGATAGTTGCAATAAAATAGAAGGTACATACGTCAAGATCAGAACGAGCAAAGGGAGCGTAGTGATCGGCTCGGTTTACTGCGGTCCTGCTGCGACTTTTGATTTTGACAGGCGATGCATTCAAGATATTCTCGACAATGACAACATCACGATAATCGGCGGAGATCTGAATGCAAAAAACCGTATCTGGGGATGCAGAACATCCAATGGAAGAGGACAGCTGCTTTACAACAAGTCAGATGTTTTTGATTACCATGTTACCTCCTGAGGACCACACACATCTAGGACCTGTCGGATTACCCGAAACACTGGATATATTCGTGATCAAAAACACTGATAGGATATCGCAGCCTGTAGTATGTCACGATCTAACATCAGATCACCTCCCCGTGATAATGGAATATGGTGACCCTCGCAGGAGGGGGAAATGCACCATATCTTTCGCCAAAACCAACTGGAAAAAATTCAAAGATGAATTAAAAGGATATGATGCTATTCCTCCTATTGTGAGCAAACTGGACATTGACGAGGCAGCAAATGTGCTAACTAACAACATAAAGCAAGCACTTGCTAGAGCAACAAGCACAGTGACATCTATATACTCGAAATACGGTGACATAAGTCAAGAAATCAAGGATCAAATAAGAGCGAAGAACCGACTCATGAATCAAGCATACAGAACTGGTGATCCGAGAATCAAAACACAGGCAAACCAGGCAACTCAGAGCGTCAAAAGGTTATTAAGAGATACAGAATCTGGAATCTGGGATAGGAAGGTTGAGAGCCTGAATATTGAAGATAACAGTCTGTACAGAATGACTAGATCACTGACAAAAGGCAGCAGACAACAAATGCCACACATAATAACAACAGACAACGTGACGATCACTGAGCCCCGAGAAAAAGCTGAAAAATTCGCTGAAGCTCTTTACGAGCAGTTCAGCGAAAATCCAACCACCAACAAAGCAGCAGAGGATCGGATCAACAGAACTGTAGAGATCTTCAAAAGCATGGATCATCCGCCCGATCCAAACCTGCAACACATCACTGCAGAAGAAGTAAAGGGTCTGATAGCAAAGACCAAAATAAAGAAGGCACCCGGTATAGATGGCATATCCAACAAAGCATTGAAAAATCTACCGGATAACACCATTAATGACATAGTCTGCATAACAGATGCAATGCAGATGCTTGGACACTTTCCTATCGCCTGGAAGAAGGCAAAAATCATAATGATAGGAAAGGCAGGCCAGAAGAAAAATCTGATAAGTGGTTATAGGCCGATTAGTCTACTGTCTAACGTGGGCAAGTTAGCGGAAAGGTTAATCTCGGGTTGGCTTTCAGCCTTTGTCGAAATTAATCACTGTATACCAGAGGAGCAGTTCGGCTTTAGAGCAAATCTGTGCACAGTTAGACAGGCGACGAGGTTGGCCTCCAACATACTTAAAGGATTCAACAAGAGAAAAAGCACTGGAGCTGTGCTGTTTGACATCAGTAAAGCGTTTGATAAAGTATGGCACAACGGGCTAATTCTAAAAATGATAAGGTTAGGAATCCCCAACTACTTGATAAAGGTGATAGTTTCTTATCTGGAAGATAGAACTTTCCAAACCTGGGTAGATGATGAGCTATCTACAGTTAAAAACATAAGAGCAGGCGTGCCTCAAGGATCAGCTTTAGCCCCCCTACTATTCAACGTTTACACAGCGGATATTCCCCAGCTCCAGTGGTGTGACAAATATATATATGCGGATGACACAGGCATCGCAGTGACAGGAAGGAGCCCCCGACTAATACTGGTCAGGCTTAAAAGGAACATAGCCATTCTGGAAGAGTGGCTAAAAAAGTGGAAGATAAAGATAAATCCCGATAAGACTCAGGCAATTTACTTTTCAAAATCGCGTTACAAATTCCCGGCGGGGAAGTCAAGGTTGGAAACAAAGATATAGACTGGCAACAAAGCGTTAAATATCTAGGTTTGCACTTTGACAGAAAGCTCAATTGGAAAGTAAATACAGCCAACACCATCAAGAAAGCCAATCAACAACTAGGCGCAATATACTGTCTGCTGAACAAGCGCAGCAAGATCAACTTAAGAACGAAGGTCACCCTCTATAAGACTTTCATCAGGTCAACGATGACATATGGTGCGCCAGCGTGGTGCACCATTAGTAAGAGTGACAGGAATAGAATTCAGGTGATGCAAAACAAGGTTCTAAAAATCATACTTAACATGCCGCGATACACAAGAAATGACGTCATCCATAGAGATCTCGAAGTAGAAACAATCCCCGAGTTCTTCGATAAAACCATCGCGAAATACCACGCCAAGGCTAACATTGCCGACAACAGTCTGATACGTGCATCACACGTGCATTCAGAGCCAAATACATGTTATAAACTACCTAAAGACTGGATCAATCGCGGTTGCGACTGAATAAGGGTCTCAAAAACAAAAATATAGGGCCTTGATTGCTGAACCAAATTCAACCACAACTCCAAAAACGACAGCCTACGCCTACCCACTACGCCTACCCTATACGTTCGGAGCTCCTGAAAATTTGTTCATTCGATTAAGTTCGAATGGAAAAATTGCAGGAGCTGTCACCAAACAAAGCGCATAGCTTAAAAGCTAGATACAGAGACAAACATACACGATTGCAGACAACACTATCGAGTGAATATGAGTCAAAGGCTAATTGCCTCACTCCCGCGGTGAGTTTAGTCGGTTAGCCTACCCTCGTTAACCTACGAGGATGTTCTTTTCCTTCAGAAAAGATGATGTTGAGAGGGCCATATAATTCCCCCAAGTTGCCAAGCCCGACACTACCTTGCAGCCGCGTCTGCAAGGTGTCTGTCTGCAGATTCTCATCGCTTCTCCAAAAAAAAAAAAAAAAAAAAAAAAAAAAAAAAAAAAAAAAAAAAAAAAAACGTTTCCGAAATCATAATGGTGAATGCCGAATTTATAACACCCTGTATAGGGTGTTTCAAAAAAACATGTGCCATCGCTCAGATGGTGATTCCTTACCCAAAAATAAGCAAATAGCTCCTTATCTGTGGATCCTTATTTTCTTGGCTCTGAATACATATATTTTTTGTATTCGATTCTTTAAAGATTAATACTGAAAAATAACCGTTATTTGTTATGTTATTTATTGAACAATATTTTTACAAATTTATTATCTATATACGTCTTATAATCTATAAGGATTAAATCTAGTATTTCTAGGCGACTTTCTCATAGGACCATGTTTCTTGGTTACCTTCTCTTGTTTGACCATGTTCAGCACTGTACAACGCTTCGTTGAAACAACCTTCTGACGATTTGTAGAAAAGAGTCTGGCATAATCTTGACGACTTACCCTTGTAGTCATTCCTGGCTGGGTCCAAAGTTTAAACAACTTTTGTTGTTCTTCTCTTGTAGCATCATCCACCATTTTTCTTAACGTAGGGTCTCCTTGAGCAATTGAGTGAAAAACTGAAGAAGTTCTGACAGTTGTCAGTAACGATGCAAGATCTAACAGCTTCAATATGACACACCACATCTCTATCGGTAGGCTCGGTAGTACAGGAGCATAAGAAGTGATAAAAGGAAGTAGTTGGTACATATTCGAGTTGTTCACAGTCAGACAGCTGAGAATATTATGAGGTACGATGCAGATGCTCCGAGTTTTATAGTTGTTTATGTGCAACCAAACGTAACATAACCGTTGAAGTATGACGTCACGTTTGGTTGCACCGAAACAACTATAAAACTCGGAGCCTCTACATCGTACGTCATAATATTCTCAGCTGCCTTACTGTCAACTACTCTAATATGTACCAACTACTTCCTTTTATCACTTCTTATGCTTCTGTACTACCCAGCCTACCGATAGAGATGTGGTGTGTCATATTGAAGCTGTTAGATCCTGCATCGTTGCTGACAACTGTCAGAACCTCTTCAGTTTTTTACTCAATTGCTCAAGGAGATATTACGTTAAGAAAAATGGTCGAAGATGCTACAAAAGAAGAACAACAAAAGTTGTTTATACTTTGGACCCAGCCAGGAATGACTACAAGGGTAAGTCGTCAAGATTATGCCAGACTCTTTTCTACAAATCGTCAGAAGGTTGTTTCAACGAAGCGTTGTACAGTGTTGAGCACGGTCAAACAAGAGAAGGTTACCAAGACACATGGTCCTATGAGAAAGTCGCCTAGAAATACTAGATTTAATCCTTATCGATTGTGATGTAATATAATAATAATGTAAGGTAATAAATTTGTGAAAAAATTGTTCAACAAATATCATATATTTTTTATTTAAGAATATTTATCAGTGGACCGCGTGGTCCGATTTGGGATTTCTCCGTCGACTGTATAGAGGGTGTAGGCGACGTTTTCCTTATTCTACTGCCCTTGATCACTCGAAGCGTTGCCAAATCACTTTAGATAGTTGCGATTTTAGATATTTTTTCTGAAAACCTCGGTGTGGCATTTTTTGCATTAAAACTAAGCTATGAAATTAATTGAGATTATTGATAGTGCATGCAATACTTTTAAAAATTTTAAAATGGCCATATTTCTTCAAATTATAAGTTATTTGCCGTTTTGAAAAAAATAAAAAAATTTCGAAAAATTCAAGATAATAGTCATTTAGTACCATATTTCGAAGCTAAATTTAAAATTTTAACAAATTCTATCAAATGAACCAAAAATAAAAATATTAAGAATAGATGTCATTTGATAATTAAATAACAACATAAACAGTTTAACATCGCCATCACTCTACAGAGTGTTTAAAGTTTAAGTTCGTCTTTCAACCTGTACCTATATTTTGGACATATTATTAACTTTCTTAAAATCTCATACATGTGCAAGATTTTCGATAAATTTACCTACAATTAGCGATGATACAAAATACTAGGAACGCGTATCTGGTAACAGTTATGAGCGTGTAACGTAGCAGCTGCGGGTGATCTAAAATACTGGTTACAGCCGTTATTTCTTCGGCCAGCAAAATACTAGTTCCAGCAGTTCCAGCTGTTATTTCTTGTTATATGACACGCGGGCCGTACGGTTACTGGCCTGCGTATTCGTAACTCTACGGAGCTGTTCGGTTTACAGTGACAAACAACAAGTAACAACACTGTTAGACAGAACGGGTTATGCCTTATTAAATTATATTAATAGGTATTAGGTAATTATTACACTTTGATATTGGTCTTAATAATAAAATAATACCCAAGTAGCATTTTTAGACACATTGTGGTATATGTATCGTAACTATCGTTTCTGTTTCCGATCAAAATTGGAAACTGTTGGCAACAAGAATGGAAATATTTTCGAAACGTATACATTTTAAATGGGACATTTACACGTGTTTCCAAGTGGTTGGTACTAGCTGTGACTTTCGCTGTTTTGATGCACAATCGAAACTTTTATCGAAAATGTTACTTATTTGTATTTAAAAATGACAGTTAAAGGGGCGGGGCTATGTTAAACCATGCGCAAAACAATTAGGACACCTTCACTGTTGTAAAATAAAAGAAAAACAATATGAAACAATAATTTCGCCATGATGAATTCGTTATAAGTATATTTCCTATAAGTTATTTTATTTTATATACCTAGTTATTGCACATTAGAGCCAAAAAATCATTGTCGCAGTAAATTTTATCGTGCAGTGCAGTATAGTAATTTGGCTTTATATTTTTAACGTGTCCTCGATTTATTTTCATTTACAGAAAAAAAATATATTTTGTCAAAAAAATAAAAATTAAAATATTATCAATATTTTATTTATTTCTTTTATAAATCGACTTAGCTAGGAAAATGGAACTTATCTAACCAATTTTGGCTTTGCAAGAGATGCAGGAATTTCAGTACAACTTCATTCATTTCCTAAAATGGCCGCTAGGAAGCAAGAAATTATTCTGGTCCAAAATGGACTCGACACACAATTTCTACTCTTTGGCTTCTATAATGTTTCCATGATACACAGAAGAATAAAAGGTTTGTAAGGTGAATGCCACAGAAAAAAAAAAGGTTTGCTTGCATGCAGAGAAAAGAAATGTTGGGTATGGACAGCCGCGGTGTGACGTCACGAGAGGCGTGGTTGCAAAAACCTTTCCAAACTAAAATTATAAGGGATAAATAAGCAATTTCCTGGTATTATTTGTATATTAGATGTTATTATTGATTAATTTTCAGAAACAGATTGACGTAAGTGTTTTTTGAAGATCAACATCTTGTTTGAGGTTATGTTATTATTGTTTGCATAGGAAGATTTAAATTGTTATTTTTCTGTTAAAAACAGCTTATTGCACTGTATTTATCAACATAGAGTATACCCACCCTATAGCCATACTTTATGTTGATAAATCCAGTACAGTAAGCTTTTTATTACAGAAAAATAACAATTTAAATCTTGCTAAACAATAACATAACCTCAAACTTGTTCAGACGGTGATTAAAAATGTACCTAAAACACTTACTTCAATCTGTGGTTGAAAATGGATCAATAATAACACCTAAAATATAAATAATATCAAGAAGTTGCTAATTTATCGCTAATAAACGTACACCGATGTTATAAAAAATCTCTTATGGGAAATTCAATGTAATCTTGTCTCTTACCAAAACTTATAATTTTAACTAAAATTTTTTTCAAAAAATAGTTATCTTCGCGTGTCGTTAATATATCGACACCACGATTTGTAAAATATTTCGAAACAAGCACGTCTTTAAGTGTTTCTAGTAACTGGATTCGAAAATGTGTCGCAAAAGTTTCGTAACACATATGTCTCGATACAAGTTTCTAATTCGAATCGAAAATGTGTCGAAACGTTTCTCAGCAAAGAATGTGTGTACAATTTGTGTCTAAAAATGCTACTTGGGTAATTAATAATTTTAGATGTATTTGTGTCATGAGTGATTTATTTACATTATTGTAATCTTTTATTTAACTAACATGCAGTATTCTTTTTCACCATAACTTTAATATAAAAAACAAACAAATAAATAGCATAGGTATTCATTCCGAGTAGCTGGTACCTACCTTTATGCTGTTGCTGTATCTACACTAAATTTAAATAACAAAATAAAAAATGACTTAGTAGTTCTAACCTAAAATATGAAATTCGTTAAAAAATAACTATTTAAAAAAAATTTGAATTAGAACTAACAAATTTCTATTTAAACAAAAATGTCTTTGATATATGCCGCGCGCTCTGCACCTGCATCAAAAAAATATGTAATTCAGAGTAAATCAACAGCCAAATAATTCAAACATTAGGCGAAGCCGACGACGAGATTTAGAAAATATTAGTAGTTAAAAAATAACTAGTATCTGTAACAGTTACGGCCGTGTAACCGGAACGTAACGTAACTGTTACTAAAAAATTATCGATATCGTCATATCACTATTTGAGACACACCCGTACCAATATTTATTTTATAAAATATATCACAACTTAAAATATGATCGATATGTCAAAAGATCGTCATCTTTTACAGCGAGTACCAACATTTCACACAATATCTTTTTTAGTTTCCGAGATCTTTTAATGGGCCACTTACCGTCAATGACTCTGTATACTTATGGTTGAGGAGATGATAAAATGAGAGATAAATGATTATGAGCCCAAAACAATATTCCTATAACCACTCAACTACATCCTGTAACCATTACTATAACGAAGTCACTAACCTGTCTCATTTGCGTCGACTTTTGCTGCTGAATGACTTTCCTCAGTCGATCCACGAAAGCTGCTTGGTCGTTCGGAATAAACCCTAGATAGGCCTTTTTATCAGCAGTGTATAGTAGAATAAGTACTTTAATATCACATGGGGTCGGGTTCGGTGTACTTGTAAAGTGTACACAACCAGCCTAAAAAATATAAATTTGTAAACTGTATATTAGGGAAAGCGATAAGCAACTTCTATGGGCCACAAATAGGAAATTTAAGAACGGGTTTATCAGTGGAGAGTTATCTTTAGCCCTGAACTATCGTTAGCTCTGGGTCAAAGTTGCTGTTACCAGTGAGTGTTTAACCAGGTATTTTTTATAAACCAGCAAACGGCAGATTATAAATCTGTGTTTTGATGGAGAATCTATATAAGATTATATTATCACGGGTCAACTTCAAAATACGCACTTTCAAGTTCGTATTAATTAACCTCAAACTTTAACACTTACCTTGGTATAACACGGACATGGATAAAACAGTTTAGCTCTCAGAGTTATAGTTTAGCTCTAAGCTAAATGACCTTAACACTCCACTGTTAAGCCCGTCCTAAGAGGTTCAAAAAGTTCACTAATATTTAGATTTATAATTTTATTTAACAGTTCGATGCAAATATATGGCACTAATGCATATTTTCTTAGTGTTCAGTTAACTACTACTTAAGCCAAATTACAAGTGGTTTACATAGTAGTTAACTGTAAACGATAAATTAAACATAATCACACAATGTCTTGTTGATATTTTCGCTGCTGTTGATACAGTCACAACAACCTGACACAATTTCTGCAGATAGTTCATAAAGGCCATTATAAGCAATTTTTCCAGTCCTCTTTAGAAATTATAGTGCTAAAAAATACTAAAAGTGTATTCTTTATTTCTATTTCACCGATTTTACAGAAAAATAAATATCAACTTAAAATTGCGTAAATTCCGTGAAAGAGCATACAATTTAGTCTTAAAATTTGTAAACGTAAGTTGAAGTCTTAAAAAAACCACACCCGGAAATTCCTATAACTTTATCAGATATTTTGACAGAGACAAACTTTTGGTAATCATTTTGACGTCGTCGTCAAATAACTTTGGATAAAATTCGGAGGAGGTCCTTGCGGACTTTAGCATCACTCACTAGAACTCTCACTAGCCGTAAGTAGCGTTGGTCTTACACCCTTACAAGGCAGCCCAAAATTTTTTGCATTAAGTACCTTATATTACAAGTACCATTGCGGCCAAAAAATACTGGTACAAGAAAAAAAATATGTTGTCCTAGACTATTAAAAAAATCTTTTTACTCTTCATTTTAGAGATCATTAGTAAAATAAGGCAATTGTGTCTTATTAATCCTTGTCCCACAATTTTACTTTCTCATCGCTACTTTTTATTCGCCACAAGATGGCATCAGATCTTTCATGCGGCGTTTCGTCTTTAGGCCACCATCATCAACTTAATTTTTTTAAATACGGGCCTGGATTTTTTTGTTTAAATTATAAAAGAGGACCGAAATCTAGATTTATTTAGTGGTATACAACACTGGTTTTCCAACGTTTTGTTCCTTAAATTGACCATCTTCAGTAAAATACCCCCCAATATTACCCAATATTTACTTTTGTTTCGAAGAAACGGACGATTTTATTATTGCTATTGCTGTCTTTAATTGTTATTGTTATTATGCACTACTATTGTTTTTTTAAAATTTCGAACTAATAGTAAAATCAAATTTATACTTTATTTTATTACTACAAATAAAATTTGACTCTTAAAGCCAGCACTTTTAAAAGAGGCATCGAGTTTTACATTTTCGAATTATATCGAATTAAAAAAAAAGAAAATTTTGGGAACGTAGTAGGGGTATTTCAATGAAGATAGTTAATTTAAGGAACAAAACGTCGGAAAACGAGTACGTGTTGTATACCGCTGAACGTAGATTTAGTTCCTCTTGCATAGTTTAAACAAAAAAAATCCAGTATAAGTTGATGATGGTGACCCAAAGCCAAACGTCGCATGAAAGATCTGATGATACCATTTTGTAGAGAATAAAAAGTAGAGATTTTTGGACCTCTCTTGGAACAAAGTCAGGAAAAAATAAAAACCGAAACGAAATTTTTAGATTTTTCCAAATTATTTGAAAGCCCCTGTATTTATTTTTGTTTTTTTTTGCGTATCTCTTACCTTTTCCGAAATCCCAATGGTGAAGGCCGAATTTGTAACACCCTGTATAACAAATCTAGCAAATAGTGATGACAAAATAATATACACGGTGTTGAAGAAGGTCGGTACCCCGGAATAACTCCGGTGCATCGCATTGCAGCGGAAAATGTCTGGGGAAAAAGTTGTTTGGTTTTGAAGGAGGAATAGTTTGCAATTTAAACCACCCCCCACCCCCTCAACCCCCGGGCGCTGGTGGGGGTAAGATTTTCAAATGGAACCCCATATTTTTATTGGCGTATAGTGTTCTCCGTCCAAAAATAAACATCTTTTTTATTTGGGCCCATCCTTCGCCAATAATCACCATGAGAAAGACAAAATAAAAACCGTGCGAAAACAAGTCTTAATGTTCTTTTTCTCTGTCTTGTACTAAAGTATGATTATTGGTGAAGGATGGGCCCAAAAAAAAAACATTTTCGGACAAAAGATGTTTATTTTTGGTCGGAGAACACGATACGCCAATAAAAAATATGGGGGTTAAATTTAAAAATCTTAACCCCCACCACCCGCGCCCGGTGGTTGAGGGGGTTGGGTTTGATTTAGATTGCAAACCATTCCTCCTTCAAAATTAAACAAATTTTTCCCCAGACATTTTCCGCTGCTATGCGATGCACCGGAGTTATTCCGGGGTACAGACCTTTTTCAACACCGTATATAACGGCTGGTCGCTTCGCTGTTAAACCGCCAGTCACTTAGAGTTCTAGTTCAAGTTATTCTTTACCTAACGTTAGGGAAGCCCTAAACGAGTTGGTGGAAATGGGCATAAAGCAAATTTCTATTTCCCAGAATTTTTTTGGCCGCAAAACTCTTAAAATGAAAAATCCATTGGTATCCTTGTAAAGCAATTTAAATGTAAGAGACCTTGTCATGGCATAAATCATTGGCATATCAACTTAAACTCGTTTCACAGGCATTGAGAATACAACGGTTCTTACCCGCGTATTTTAGTCAAATCGAATGGTATATTATCAGCGATATGCCCAGATTAGATATTAACTTATTGCTGTATCATTTAAATTTTATTACTTATATTCCTACTTACAAATCCGGAATTCATAACTCGTGTCAACGATTCCAGCGCCTCGCACGGTGTTGGATGGAATAGTACGGATTTGGAATTTTTCAGATACGAACCGCCAATGTTACCAATTAATTGTTTAGGCATCAATTGCATTATTAGTTTTTGAGGCCAACCATCGGCCTTCCTAAAAATTAAAAATAACGTCATAAACCAACAACTCCTAGAAAACAAGGACAAAGCGCTGTCTTGTGACGTCATCATCCGTGGTCCTATGATTGCAATATGCAATATAATATTATATGCCTTCTGTGGGGGATTTATATTTTGCGTGACTTCTAAAATTACTTATATACACTTCAGACGATCGTTATTTAAATTTTTAAACTTGTATTTAAGTAAATTATGCGTTAAAGGTTAATAACGTAAGTGAGAAAAAAAAATTAGTGCATCTGGGCATATTTATTTTAAAAATAACTAAGTATTTTGTGTAAAATGATTTAGCCACTGTAGGTAGGTAGTTGTTTTTGGATAAATATCTCGATAAATATGTAATAATACAAATATTAAACTACCAAATCCTAAAAAGTTTGTCTTGGATGTGTGTATCCTCAGATAACAAATTATTCAAAACTTTAGATACTCAAGGATTTATGAGTAAATTTTGAGAACAATTCATTGAAATTCATCATTGGATTACTAAGTACATATAGATTTAAAGTTAAAAAGTAACATTGTAGGTAAGTATGTCGAATTATTTTGAATAAGTATGTATTTAATTTCCTTTTATGACCTTTACCTAATTGATTATTTTTTTTGCCGCAGTAATTTTTGAGCAAAGTGTTGGTAACACTACTAAGTAAAATATGAATGATCGTTTTTGCGGAATGTGTATTGCATCCATCAAAGTATATTAAAAATTCTTGTGTAAGGATATATTGATATACGAGTTTAGTCAGAAATGACTTCTGGGAGAAAATATTTAAGAATTTATTTTCATGGTCATTAAGTAATTTCTGGAATAAAATATATGAAACAATAACCATTTCAACTACATGATCTCTAGGATATTGCAGAGCACCTCTGCTTAAGTTAGTTATAAGATTAAAATGATCTTCAACAATAAGTTCTTTATTGCATATCAAAGAAGTTTTGCAATAATTGCATTTGAGCTTCTTTAAAGCAATATGGCTGCAATATCCTCCCAAATACGTTATAACAGGCATTTCTGGTTTTAGATTGTCTATATCAGATTCTCGAATAAATATATTATTTAGTATTTCGTCAATTTCTTTAGAACAGTCTTCAGCACTGTCCTGTTCGTCACATTCAGGAGATTCATAGAATTTTTGAATTTTTAGGTCTCCAAAATTATGGGAATTTAATGTCAGTATTGATTGAATTCGTAGCCGTTTTTCAGATTCGTAAAGTTGTCGAATTGAGATGTGATAATGTCCCCCGGCTAACTGTCTGTACCTTCCAAAGCGATTTTCCAAGGGATCAGTTTGCAACTTGCCTAACAAAATATAGTTTAAATTTAATTCCTGAAAACAATACGTCACAATTTCCAGCATGCCATAAATTGTATGGGACAAAGCTGTATGAGTTTGCCGTGTTAATTTTTTTTTAAAAGTTTCTGATTTCCAGTTATCTAACCAGATCAACATTTGTTTCAAAAAGTCAAGTTTTGGATCGTTTACTATTTTACCTTTTACAATAGGTTCCTGGAAAATATCACGCAAACGCTTTCCTTTTAATGGGGTTTTGACGTTTATTATGTTCCACCACTTTACTATTATTTTTAAAAAATCGGCTGTGTCTTGCGCATTGGGAATAGCTTTATCAAAATTTTGTAAGCCTTCAATTACAAAAGGATTAAAAATTTTCAATGCCAGTTTTACATTTTGTCTTTCCATGCTAGATGGATACAGAGCTTTTAAATTTAAAGAAAAGCCAAATTTTAGTAACATGGTTTGTTCAAAGTCATGCAGTTTTTAAGAGAGGCAAAATATGCCACTTTTTCTTCTCCAGTAAAAAAGTCGGGATATGTAAATGTCTGATCAGGTTTTGAGTTTAGCCAAGCATTAAAAATACATTTTAACAGATGGACAGAATCGAACAAGTAAAATAAAGGTCTTTTAGCATCAACCGGATGTGGGAACACTATATTAAGTTCCTTTTTTGGTGAAAAATGTGACATGGCTTTTCCATTAATTGCATTGTTGTCACTCAGAACACAAAAAACTTTATATCCGATAGCCTCTAAACGAGTTATGATTGTTTTCACAAAGTTGAAAAGTAATTCATGGTTAATTTTAGATATAGGGGCAATGTGAACAACTTCTTTTAAATCTGAACCAATACTTGTAATCATAAAAGTGTATGCATTCGTTATTATTTACTGATGCCCCCACTACATTTCCTCCTTTATAGTCTAAATAAGGGTTAATATGAATTTCGTCCATTAGCAGACAAACATATTTGTCTTGATCATTCAAATATTTGAAAATATTCCTTGCATATGTCAAAAACATTTTTTTTTCATCAATATGAGGATCCGTTAAAAAATTATTACAAACACCTTTGATGGTTTCAGGATGGGGTAAAATTATTGGCCAGTGATTTCTTAAATATCTGTATGCATGAGGACTGATTGTATATACTATTGAACAAAATACCATAGTTGTAGTGGAATATCTGTATCGTTCTTTTGGCAAAGTTCTTAATTTTACTTGTTCGGAGAGAAATTGCAGTGCTTGCGCTAAACTATCATTGTCTACTTTTAAGTTTTTAAGCAAATCAGAAACAAAGTTTAAAACTTCATTAATGTTTGACATATCGGTGTTATTTTTAACATTGTCACATTCGGGATTAGGGTCATGATTGGAGTTATTGTCTTGTTCAGTATCTAAAGGAAGAATATTCATCGAACAATCAATAATATCTAGTAAATTTCGCAATTCATCCAAACTACATGAAAAAAAAGGTGTCTTTTGTTGATCAATTTTTACGCTTACTGGCTGCCCATATAAATATGTACTTATTTCTAAATTATTATTTATTTTAACGGCCCATGTAATAGAAGGCCCCGGATTATGCTTAATCTTAAAGAGAGTCTTGCAAGTTTTTTCATCGATGATAAACCATCCTTCCTTTAAATTAAATGTTATAAACAAATTATTAAATTCTTCAAAAGTGTCATAATTCGTAAGTTGTTTATGTGTTAAAATTTCACGTTTGCTTTCGTCAATACCTTTTTGAAATTGCATTTCATCTAGTTCTCTAAGCTTTTCTTCTCTACTTTTTCGATGCGTTAAAGTTTTTGTAAGATATTTTGGACAATTGGGAAAATTACTAGGTACGCTATTTTCCTTTAATCTGGGTATATTTAATTTTAATGAAACGATCTCACCCGTTTTCGTGTCTTGTTGAGAAATCTGCCAAACAGTGCTGCCAGATCGAAAATGACAAAAACGGTAGATTCGACATTTAAAAAACGGTAGATTACGGTAGACGGTGCACGGTACCACATAAAATAGATTTTTTTAAACAAAATACTAAGAAAAAAGGTAAAATTAAACACAAATAGAAAACGGTAGGCGGTACACATAAAGAACTTTGATTAGCAAGTTACTAAAAGAAAAAAAAATTATTCTAATGATAATTTTGAAAGGGAAAACCTACTAAATTCAATTTTAATTTCGGTCGTTTTGCTCCTGCTTCTCATTTTTAAGACTCTCAAAAAGCGGTAGACTACCGTATTTTCATTTTTTACGACTCTCAAAGCGGTAGATCTACCGCAAAAGCGGTAGCTCTGGCAGCACTGCTGCCAAATAAAATCCTGCTCTGTAAAATGACACTCACATACTCTGCTGTTTATATTAGGAATAAAATTTTCACGATAAATAGCGGTTTGCCATTTTAAGCGTCCTGCCGCACTTTTGGGGAAACGAAATACCCGCACTGATGGCCCATTTACGTAATTACCTTTACAACCAACTACAGAGCATTTGTACGGCATTTTCAAATTATTTAAAATACAATTTAAACCGGCAATAAACTCGAATTTATCAGTAAAAACACTTCGCACTCGAAACGACAACAAATGAAACTACCGCCAAATGACAGCCAAATTAGTGCATGATTAGTGCAACGTTGCCAGATCGACTTTAGCGATTCGCTTGTCTACTGGCCCATTTATTAAAAATTGTTATTCTATGATTTTATTTAATTTCAAAGTATTTCCAATGAAATAATTCTGCTGTAACATTATAGTTGGCCTATGCTAATAACCAAGTTTGCGTAATTATTAACAAAAAATACAACTTAATTCATGCCAATTATAATAATCGGGAATTATGGACCAATCTGACAATGTTGCGGTCAAGACAAAGCGGGAAATACGAATTGGCATTTCGAGACAAACAGCACGGTCCGATAGCATCGGCCTACATGCAGTGACGTCATCAGCAAATATTTCTTAAGCGCTGTGTCCTTGTTTTCTAGGAGTTGTTGCATAAACTCGGAACGAAATGTTCGGTTCATCAATATGTTGATAATAGGCTCATTTAGTCATATTTCTAGAATAACTTTTTTAATATAATTCCCGGAAACTTGAGTGAACTTTTCATTTAAAGAATGTAGTCAGTCGGTGTCAACTTGCTTATTTCAAATGGCACACCCTATATATTACTACATCTTGGGATTCTACGTAAGATTCTAGGTAAATTTTATATATCATGTCCTATACGCATGACGCATGGAAGAAAAGCTACTTAATACCTATCTTTAAAAGTGGTGATCCACAAAATGTTAAGAACTACAGAGGAGTCTGTAATCAAAATACAATGGCAAAAATTTCGGATAGTCTTATTTATGACCAAATTTGCTGGGCCTGTAAGGGTATAACTGATACCAATCAGCAGGGTTTTTGCTCCGGTCGATCTACAGTGAAAACGTGGTCGAGTATGAGTCTGATTTGGTGGATGCCCTGGAGGGGGGACATCAGGTGGACTCGGTGTATACAGAGTTCTCCGAAGCTTTCGATAGGGTCGTATTCGGCCTTCTCATGGCCAAGCTGCGAGCGACGGGTTTTAGTGAGAGCTCTGTTCGTTGGTTTGCAACTTTTCTGAAGGGGTGCACACAGAGTGTTAAGATCAATGGTTTCGTATCAGAATCATTTCTGGTGTACTCTGGGGTTCCGCAGGGATCTGATTGCTCACCGCTTCTGTTCAACATTTTCATTAACGATGTGTCTGATTATATTTTGCATGCCAGAAGTTTCTATGGTGCTGACTTGAAGTTGTATAAGACAATAAATTGCATTCAGGATAGTATTGACTTGCAGGGAGATATTGATGCTCGAAAAATCTTGCTATATTAGTTTTTATAAAAGACTTCGTAAGAATTCCAACAGTATACCATATTAATACTATTGAACTTGAATACAAAAACATAATAAAAGATTTAGTGTTTATTTTGATGAGCGTGTAACTTTCAATGACCATATAGTGAGAATTTCTCAGAATGGTATAAAACTGTTGGGTTTCGTTTATAGAAATTGTCAAGATTTGTCACTAGAGGCGCTAAAAACTATTTATATAACTTTAGTTCGCTAGAATCTTGAATACGCAAGTGTTGTATGGTCTCCCTACTATCGCACATATGTTAATATTATCGAACGCGTCCAAAACAAGTTCTTGAGAGCGGCAGCTTTTAAGATGGGGATTCATTTTTGAGACTACCACAGAGAGAACATTCTCCAACGCACCGAATTAATTTCGCTGGAACAGAGGAGAGTATACTTGGTTGTATGTTTTGTGTATAAGGTAATAAGGGGTTTGTGTGACTGTGGAGGTTTGCTATAGAGAATTCGACTGAATGTTCCTAGTCGAGTTTTAAGAGAGCATAACATTTTTCATTTGGATTAGCATAGATCTGCATATGGATCAAAAATGACTTTGAATAGAACTCTTCGTACTCTTAATGATATGAGCAGAACTGTAGGCATTTTCAATATATCGCTTGGGGCATTTAAACATAATAGTATGATATATGTTAAGACTCTATAAATCTGTTTTTTCTTTTGTAGTTTATGTTGCGATCATCAATTAAATCTGTTTCAATTGTTATGTATTCTAATATTCGAATGTAACTAACTAAATCTTTTTACTTTGTTAGATAGATAAGTAATTAATTGTAAAATTATACAATTGGGTATCCCGTAGATTTAATAAATAAATAAATATACTTAAGTCTAAGCGTGTTTGAGATATTTAAGGTTTTACGTCTAAAATGACATTTGCAGACCTTAAGTAATTATTAATTAATAATAATTTATTATTTAATTCGAGTGATATTCCTTGTTTAAAAGGATCGGCTTTAATTATTTTTAACTTAGTGATGTGTTCGATCAATAAGATTAAAAATGTAATTGAGAAAACTGCAAAAAATCTACATTTTGAAACCCCCAAATTTTATAATAATTTTCCATTTAGCATTAAAAATAAACGTAAGTTTGTGTAAGGTTGTCTATTCCGAAAATTTGTAGTTTTCGAAATATTGCCAATTTAATATTTTTATATATTTTGATGTGGATCTTAAGTTAGTTACTCCTCGTTGGCTATGACGATGTTGATGAAATAGTTCAATGCTAAGGAAATTTATGAAGCTGTCACTGTTTTTAACTTAAAATCCGCGACAAAATCGCTATTCAAAATATTAAATTGGCAATATTTCGAAAACTATAAATGTTCGGACGAGCCAACCTTCTACAATCTTAGTTTATGGCCATAACGGCGCACCGCCCATAACCCTCGCCCATAGCACCGAACAGTAGTGGCCATAACGGCGTACCGACCCTCGCACATTGCCTTGCCTGTCGATCAGTTTGTCTCTCGACATTGAGATATAAACATGGACTGTGCGTTGTCATCTTCTTCCGAACAGAAATCAAGATTACCAGTGCATCCTATTAACGCAAAGCGAAGAAGCTATGGAGAATTTTATCATCTTTAAAAAGATCTAAGGAAAGATCCCCAACGCTTTTGTGAATATATGAGAATGCATTTAAATACCTTTGATTATATCGTAAGCAACAGTGAAAGGAGAATAAATAAAAATTGGAAGAACTGCCATTATCAACCTATATCAGTGGAAGAAAGAGTAATGGTAATTCTCATATGTTCAACAAAGCGTTGGGAATATTTCCTTATAAAGGCGATAAAATTCGCAATTGAATCATCGCTTTACGTTAATGGGATGAACTGGTAATTTTGATTCATCTTCATCAGAAGAAGATAGATAACAACACACAGTCCATGTTTATATCTCGATGTCAAGCGACTACTGTGCGAAGCTCAAGCGAGGCTGTGCGGTGCTATATTACAAGGCTATGGGCGAGGGGCGGTGCGCCGTTAGGGCCATCGACTTATGCCCCTTATTTTTACTGTTAAATAGAAAATAATTATAAAATTTGGGGGTTTCCATTTGAAAATGTAAATTTTTTCCAGTTTCCTCAATTACATTTTAATAATAATAACATATTAAATAATTTGTTCGAACACCCCATTAATAATTTTAAAATATTATAAAAATCCATTAAAGCAGGTCCTTTTCAAGAAGAAATCTAACCCAAATTTAATAATAATAATAATGGCTTCCTTATCTTTATAGGAAAAAGTAACACATAATTTAAGGTCTGCAAACCACATTTTAGGGCCGATATTTGAATGCTACCTTAAGTTAAACCTCAGCTAAGGTAGCCTTGACGTTATGATAACCTTAAAAAACTATATTTTAGATTAATTTGAAGGTCAATGGACGCGTTGTGGAAGATTACCGCGTCCTTAAAGATATATTCCTTTAAAACTTGTGATGAGGATGCCATTCTCTACCTTAAGGTGACTTTGAAATATCGACCCTTAGACATTGTCGAATATGTCGAACATTCTTAGACTTGGGTATAGGACATCTGCCTAGAATATAGAAATGTAATAATATATAGGGTATTCCATTTGAAATAAGCAAGTTGATACTGACTTCCGGTATAACCGGAAGTGCCACCATATTGACAATATTTCAGCCGAGTTGCTACCAATCAACATTAGCATGATGTCTCGATTTTCAAAATTTTCCTACGTATAGTACGGGACACCCTGTACTTGTGTATGTGTCTGGCTTTTCACAACTAGTTACCAAAAGTGAAACTTTCCACAACTAGTTACGAAAAGTTCATTTAATAATTTCATCCCTAGTTCATTTTTGATGTTGCATTATCAAATTGAAAAATATCTTTTATACAACTTGCTGGGAAAGAATATACTTTGCGCTCGCTTGCGCACACGTTTATATTCTATTTATATTATTACTAACATTTCTGGCTCTCCGTCCTTGGAATTGGATGACACCTGACAGGGAACATGTCTGGTAACTTTCTGTTGGTCTGTCGGATTTTTCGGTTTTTCTATCCATTCCAACACTCCTTGCCAGATTGTGTGTCTCTCTCTGGGAACCATTTGTTGTGGAGGAGGTTGAGTACTCTAGAAAATATAAAATTATTTTAAAAATATACCATTAGTGTTTTAATTCAATTCGTTTAGTTTCAGCTGGCCGCCATTTTAAAGCTTTTTACTAAAAAAATATTTCACATCTTATACAGAAATTCACAGTGTTATGGGAATTACTTATTATATTTAAACCTGCATACCCTAAGATTAAAATAAATTGCAGAGAAAAAAAAACCATAAACGCCGCTTTGAGTTAATAAGCTTGAAAAATCACTTTATATTCCGACGTGTCATAATGACATTATTATGGATTTCATTTTCAGTGTCAAAATGACATACTTTATAGGACTGAGTACTATAATGATTTCATTATAGGACTGAGTACTATAATGAAAAATAGACGCAAAAATTCTTCCTTGAAATATGCCAAAAGTACCATTTCGTGTACGATATTGACAACTTTTTTCTGAGAACATCAAGTTTTGTAATTGGCATAAGTTTTTTCATATATGCCTTTAGACTTTTCGGGCAACAAACCAACAACTGCTTTATTGGCCAATTCTTCGATTTCTGATGGCAAATTATCCATATTATATTATATAAACGTTAAAATTAAAAATTCAATTCTGACAATGACAATACAAACAAATATTTCTATAGTTACCTGGTTTTATTAAAATCAAGCTATTAGATTACTGACGAAAACTTAAAATTCATCAAAAAAAACACAAAAATCGTCGGAATATAAAATATTGTATGAAATTCGGATCATAAACAATCATTATGGTACTAGCCGTGAGTATTATTGGACGAGGCGTCAGCCGAGTCTAATAACACGTATTATCGTTATTATGATCCTTATAACATAAATATCTATTATGTCATCGCACTACTGACATTTTGTAAACAAACACCTATGATTGTATACATATACAAAGGTAAACAACTATTTTCAAATCAAATTTGGCCAGCAGCAACGATCCATCAGGATATGCGATGACGTGCAGGCATTCGTTTTATATACCTACATAAAATTAAAATTACCTGAGCTTGTGACGTAACAACAGGATTAGGCTGAGAAACCTGAGGCATTGACGTCTGAATGGTCGAGTTCTGAGCCATAGAAGTTTGGACGTTTGCCTGAGTCATAGTCAATTTGTTGATTGGCGAGTTCGCATTAACATTCACTAAAAAATATTAAGCAATAAATAAGTTTATGCGAAATCAGGGTTGGAATAAGTCATGACTTTTATAAAAAAGCCAACAAAAAAAGATGGTACGCCACTGATATGTTTTCCATGTGGATATTTTTTCTGATTGGTCACTTCAACATGAAAACGGTCTCTTGAGGTTTTCTCGTCTTGATTAAAACTACTAAATTAATCTTGAAACTCATTATTATTAACATTGATAAAATAATTAATGATAAATTGTTTCATAAAAATTGTTGGAAATGGCCACCTTCACCCGTCTTCGCATCGAATTGCCCACTCATTCAAATATTCCCAGCGTATTCCTTATTGTTTCACACGAGGTAACTCTCTTAAATTTTCTAAAGAGTTAATGCGAGTTTTATACACTGCTAAATGAAGCAATTTGAATTTAATCGTTTTAATCAAGAACGGTGGATCTGACGAGAAAAACTCAAGAGACCGTATTCATGTAGAATTGACCAGGCTAATCAGAAAAAATATCCACATGGAAAAATGTCAGTGGCGTACCATCTTTTTTGTAAACATGACATGTTTGTAGGGACGCCACTGGTGGAACAATTGTATAACTTTTCTAACTAAAACTTGTGGTTCTATATCCTATTAACACATACCAAAATTGAAAATAATATCTAAAGTATTTTCGGAGATGTTAAAAAATAACCATTTAAAAATAAAAATCCAACACCCTGTAGCAAAAAATTTTAGCCGTTGCGAACATATGTTCATATGAACTTTTCTTTATAAAATGACTACTAGACCGCTAGGAATATTTATTCCTCGCTTGAATAATACGCTGCATTTCCTCGTCATAAGTCATGAAATACTTATTAAGAAAATTCTGGATTTCGTGGTCAAATATTAAATGTATTTAAAAACTATTTAAATAAAAGAATACGTTCAAAATTGATGAAAGTATTAGTTTACCTAAAACATTTAATTACGGAGTTAGTTTCACAAGGTACAATCCCAGGACCATTAGTTTTTATTATTTATTTAGATTATACAGGGTGTCCCATAACTAGTGGTACACAGGAAAACTGCAGATTCCTTGGGTAAAAATACTGCGATTTGGCCATACTTAGTTTAGTTCAATAGCTGGTAATAACCGAGATACAGGGTGTCCAAGTAAAAATTTAATTTTCAATTTTCCTAAATATCTTATTTCTGATCAATATTTTTGCATAAAATTTTGTGACTAGGGTTTTTTTGGGGAAAGGAATTTGAATTTGTTAATAATTTTCATGTAGATTATAGGGGGCGCTCTCTGCGGTACTCTGGATACATAAAAAGAAGTGTAACTTTCTTGGGCCTTAGTATAATTATGTTTTTATTAAAAATAACAGTTTTTCAGTCATTTTTATGCAATAAAGGTATACTTTGTAAATGTCGCTCCGACTAACCGTTTTCGAGATATTTTCAATTACAATTTCTAATGCGCCCGTTTAAATTTTGATTTGTAAATGTGAAATTTGTCACAGTAGGCTTTGGTAAAAACAAATACAATGAAAGCACTTTGAAACCTCATTTCTGTCAAAGTTTATTTTCATTTGTCAGCATTGTGGGTGTTTTTAAGGAGTTTTTGAAGATATTGTTTCAAAAATTAAACTAAAAATGCCGCGACATAACTTGTTTTTTAACAGAGAAATGCGAGACAGGGTATTTTTATACGCACAAGAAAACGGACGCGGAATGTATCCAAATAGAAGGCAGCAAGATTTTGAAATTTTTAGAAGCCTATACTACAGACTGGGAGAAACACGATCTTTGCGTCCAAAACGTAATAGTGGAGGATCCTGTTTCTCCCAGTCTGTCTTATAGGCTTCTAAAAAATTTAAAATCTGACTGGATCTGGATACATTTCCAAAAAAAAAAAATTCCGGTAAAATTTTCTTCTGCGTAATACCATGTCTCGCATTTATCTGTTAGAAAGCAAGTTATGTCGCGGCATTTTTAGTTTAATTTTTGATAACAGTATCTTCAAAAACTCCTTAAAAACACCCACAATGCTGACAAATGAAAATAAACTTTGACAGAAATGAGTGAGTGAGTGTTTTTACCAAAGCCTACTGTGACAAATTTCACATTTACAAATCAAATTTTAAATGGCGCATTAGAAATTGTAATTGAAAATATCTCGAAAACGGTTAGTCGGAGCGACATTTCCAAAGTATACCTTTATCGCTTAAAAATGACGGAAAAACTGATATTTTTAATAAAAACATAATTATACTAAGGCCCAAGAAAGTTACACTTCTTTTTATGTATTCAGAGTACCGCAAAGAGCGCCCCCTACAATCTACATCAAAATTATTAACAAATTCAAATTCCTTTCCCCAAAAAAACCCTAGTCACAAAATTTTGTGCAAAAATATTGATTCAGAAATAAGTTATTTATGAAAATTGAAAATTAAATTTTTACTTGGACACCCTGTATCTCGGTTATTATCAGCTATTGAACTAAACTAAGTATGGCCGAATCGCAGTATTTTTACCCAAGGAATGAATCTGCAGTTTTCCTGTGTACCATTAGTTATGGGACACCCTGTATATTTAATTTAACTTGTGAAGAAAAACATGATAGTTCTGTTGATGATAATGTAATTTTCTATAAAGGATTACATTGGAATATTTAAAAAAAACCAATTCAAAACGATTCTATAAAAATCAACAACTGGTTTAATTAAGTCTTATTAATTATAAATTACAACAAACCAATGCTTTCCATTTATTTCATATAAAAATAACCTGATCCACTAATATGTAAAAATAATATCGATACAGGGGGTGAGGCTGAATGGCCTATTGACGTTTATGAAGAACTGGAATTACTTACTACTAGAAATTATTAGCAACTTTGATAATTTAAATGGAACACCTGGTGTATTATTAACATATCGGTTATCGTTCTCGAGATAATAATTAATTTATCTATTTCTTTTTATTGGGAAAACATGTCCTTCAAAAAGGGCCGATACTTTTGAACTCTGACAAAATAGCGCACTGAAAATTGGTCGGGAGTCAGGTAATATCCAGGGGCCTTTCACTCTGTTCCAAAATATAGAGTGTTTCAAAATACAAATATGTTGATTGTTTGGAAAAATGATAAAAAGTATGTTTCTATACACAGAGTGTTCCATTTAAATTATCAAACTTGCTAATACTTGCTACCTTATTGGGTAGGTAATTTATTCTGTAATCCAGTGCCGTACTCAGTTTTTGATTCAATGGAAAATTGTAAATTGTAAATATTTTATTTGTCTAAAGTAACTTTTTCAAAACGGTTTCTTCGCGAGAAGAGTGTTGTTTTTTAAAAATAAATACAGGGTGTTTGTTAATAACATGCTAATATTTAAGGAGACTATTCTCGGGTCCATTTTCAGAAAAAAACTTCACATGTCTAACATTTGAGATACAGGGTTGTTAAAAATCTCCTTCTTTATTAATATCTTGATACTGCTCTAGATATTTTTGTCAAATTTGGTAGACACTTTCTATTCATCCAGAGGCATTTTATGACGTATAACATGTTTTTTATTCCGACCAGTGGCGTTCATGAGGGAATTGACCTCGGTATTTTTGAAGAAAAGAATGGTACGCCACTTCCGTTTTTCTTTAAATAAAAATTATTTTCGAAATTCTCATTCCTTGTTGAGCAAATATCGTCTCTTTATTTTTTGTCGTACAGTTTTCGTATTAAAAAATGAAATTCATTCATTTGCACTGTGTTGTGAAATTAGGTATTAAACATAGATTAAAAAGTATCTAGTAAGTAAGAAGCAGATTGTTTTGTAAACATAAACAAACACTTTTGACAGTTGTCTACCTAGTCTAGTTGTCACGTATTTAAGTCACTAACCTTAACAAATTTAAAAAAAACATGAAAATCTTTAACACTCTGTATCTCAAAAGTTCAGACGTATAGGATATATGTTCAATGAAGTTTCTTTCTGAAAATATACTAAGAATAACCTCTCCAAGTCCCCATGGGCAATGTATTTAAATGGTCGAATAAATAAGCACAATAATTGTAGATTTTTTTCTTATTTAATTAGAAAACTCGTACTCAGTAGATTAAAAAAAATTAATATATACAGGGTGTCCGCTAATTAATGGTACTCCTCTCGTAAAAATATTAGGATTTAATTATACTTACCTATATCCGAAAGTTGATATTAACTGTGATACAGGGTGTTAAAGTTAAAACTTCATTTTTGTTTTTCTTTAATAACTTTTTTTACAAAATTTGTCAATTATGGTTTTTTTAGGACGAGAAATTGATTTCTTGTGAAATTTTAATGTACAATGTAGGGGGCGCTGTCTGCGGCATTTGTCGCACATTAATACGGTCATCACTTTTTTGTGCCTCAGTGTATTTAAGTTTTTAATAAAAATAATACTTTTCTCATATTTTTTAAGAAAAAAAGGTATACAAAGTTCAGGACGCTCAGCCTTACCGTTTCGGAGATATTTGCATTTAAATTGTTTAGTGCGTAACTCAGGCAAGCAAATAATATTTTGTTACTTCTTACCAATTCACTTTTACATGATAATTAATTTTCTAGTAATGATAATTAGGAATAATAAATACAACAATTGGATTGTTCTTTAACTTACTTTAATTAAAATAACTAGACCCTAGAAAATATAGTGTCGAAAGAAACCAACAGCAATGAAAACACAAACTTACGATAAACTCAAAAATGAAACATTTACTGTATCTCTAAATTTTGTTTGTTTTCTCATAAGTTACTTTAAGAAAAAAAAGTTATTTTCAGGTTAATAATAATTGGGCAGGGTGCACTAAACAATTTAAATGCAAATATCTCCGAAACGGTAACTCTGAGCGACTTGAACTTAGTATACCTTTTTTACGTAATAAATATAATAATAAGTATTATTTTCAATAAAAACTTAAATACACTGAGGTACAAAACAGTTATGACCTAATAAATGTGCAAATTTGGTACAACAGCAGTAACAAAATAATACATTAAAATTTCATTAAAAAATCAATTTCTCGTCCTAAAAAAACCATAATTGCCAAATTTTGTAAAAAAACGTTAGTTTATCTCAAAGTCATTAGAGAAAAACAAAAATGAAGATTTAACTTTAACACCCTGTATCTCAGTTAATATCAACTTTCGGATATACCTAGATAAGTATAATTAAATCCTAATATTTTCTGTGGCCTGTGGTTGTTCCATGTACCATTAATTAGCGGACACCCTGTCTATGGGCTGGTATTCTAGGAAACCAGATTCCTGCTTTAAAATACTATTGATCCATTTACTCGCGAATTATTAGAGGCAGACGAAATTTTTTTAGAGAGTGAGCTTGTTTCCAGCAGGATGGTGCACCATCACATTATGTGGATCCGGTGAGGCAATTTTTAACGACAAGTTTCCTGACCTATGAATTGGCAGAGAATGTTTTACTGAATGGCCAGTAAGATCTCCAGATCATACGTCTTGGGATATTTTCCATGCGGAGACCTAGAGGCAAAGGTTTTTAAAACAAAGCCCAGGAAAGTATACAAGAACTAAAATGAAGAATCGTTGCCGAGTGTCGGAAATTAACTCCATCCAACTACGAAACTGTTCGAGCGAGTTTGAACATTCGATTAAATGATTACTACATCTCTATGATTTCATGTAAATTCGAAAATAATATTTACATTAAAAAAATTTAATTTAAAGTTTTCCGCTTAATCAAACACAGAGTACGGCACTGGATTACAGACTAAATTATCTGTCCAGTAAGGTGCTACAACTGGTATCACCGCATTTAACAGGGAATAATTGCAGTGACAGTAGAAGTATCACTTATACGTCAAAAGATGTCCCCCTTCCTAATTCTTGTCGTCGTGTATTGGCGATTTTTTACAGATCAATCCAAATCATATTTCAATAGCTATTAAGGGTGGCTTCTTTTAGCTGGGAAACCCTGTATATTCTTGTGATTTATTATATAAAAAAGCCCTGTAGTATGAGGCTGAGCTAAGTTATTTTTTATATTTTCTTGATATTCAAGTTCAAAGTAATTTTAAAATGAAGGTATAAATACTTTTTAATTTGGTTATAATGAACAAGGATCATAATCCTTATTTAATTCAATTAAAAAAGCAGAAACATTTTTTATATCAGCACCTAGGAACTGTGGAAAACTAGTTCGTGTTGATGCTATGCGCTTTGCCGGATTGGATTTTTAGGTTTATTGCTGAAAATAATATAAATACATGTAAAATTCCATGATTTTATCTACCAAACGTTCTGTTTGTTCCATTAGATGGTCTTTTTGTTTGAGAAAATTGTTTGTTATTAATACTTGTACAGTTAATAACTTCGATCGGTTGGATATTGAATTATTGAAATAAACTGTATCCTTTAAATGTTTAATGGAGAAAAAATCTATTATTTACTTCTATATTCAATCCATCTTATATCATATTGGTTTAAGGTTACAAGGATATTTGATAATTGTCCTCGAAACAAATCAATGT
The DNA here is from genome assembly GCA_963991005.1 of Barypeithes pellucidus. NCBI lineage: Eukaryota > Metazoa > Arthropoda > Insecta > Coleoptera > Curculionidae > Barypeithes > Barypeithes pellucidus. The sequence continues at coordinate 54,355,050 of OZ022560.1, forward strand.
AGCAACCTTCTATAAACAAAGAAGAAGGAAATTGAAAATATATATGTACAGGGTGTTTCAAAAAATATATGCAATCGTTCGTGTGATGATTCCTTACCCAAAAATAATACAATTAGTTCCCATTAATATTGTTCCGCAGATGCTTTGTTTGAAAGATACAGTGTGTTCAAATTTTAAAAGTTTTTCGATGTTTTTAAGATATTTCCGAAACGGGTTTAATAATTTTTTGAAACACCCTGTATAAAGCTAAGGATAAATAACCACTAGTTGTTAGTCACGAAGGTAGAAAAATATACATTGTCGCCCGCTACACGACAAATTATAATTTCCACATAAAAAAAGAATCATGCAAAATAAACATTTTCTAGATTTGTGTAACCTTTTTCTTTTTTTAAGTATTTTTAATAAGTCAATATATCGTCGAATTGATACATTCTTTTTTGAAGTCTGTTAAAACAGATAAAGAAATAAATAAAATATTACTTTGTTTCACGAACGGAAAATTTAAGCGCACGAGTCACCCACCAAATTTTATTTTTGTAATTTAAATAATAAAAATTTATAGGGGTGAGCGTTCCTCCAGAAACACCCCGTATATGGTCGCTCCAATTACTTTGTCCAAATGGATGACTTAACGATTTTTAAAATTATGTTAAGTAGGGAATAAATTGACTTTTTGCATTGCACCGACACGTAAACATCATATGTCTCATAGGTTAAGTAGCCAAATTTATGTACTTAAAAGTTTAAGTAATGATTTATAACCTAAATTTTTAATTAAATCAAATATGAACTTGTCAGTTTTTGTGTCAAATAGATTCTTTTCTTTCGCCGTATAATTTGGAGCTCTTTTCCTGATATTTTTTTGTTCCATTTCGCAAAAAAATGCTGGTGGTGCAATGCTGCCGCTGTTATCCAACTACTTTGTTAAGTTTTCAAAATTTGCAGCTGGTAGGGTTCATGCCGGTTTGCACGACATTTTGATAAAAACACGTTAAGGACGCCTCTATGTTTTGCATTGCATCGACACGTAAACACCATGTACAGTTGTATTCATTGAAAATGGGGACACGTCTTATGAGTTTTGCCATATTTGCATGAATCAGGCCTTTCTAATGGATTTATTGTCTTTAAGGTTATGAGCAATAAGCATTGGCGTCGCTAAACAAAATAAAATAATGTAATTAAATGTATAAAAATATTTCTGTAACAACACATATTTTTTACTCAACGTAATATAACTAATAACGGTATAGGTACCCGAATTTAATATTTATATTTAGATTGAAAAACCTTCTCGTCAGTCAGTGAAAACTATCCGAGACTGTCTACATTCATCTGTGACCATTATTTTTTTACGCAGCAGCTACCCAGTGTTTTAGCTCCGATTCTTTTGGGTGGGAAATGCGGTTCTGACCAGTACCAGTTTTTCTTTTCAAAGATCTCTCTTGCTCCCAAAGTTGCTTAACTGTTAAAATTGTGTTCTTGCATTTTCCGTATAAATTTGCTAGTGCCCGTATTGACCACCCATCTTTAATTCTGGCTACTATTTGAACTTTTTCACGTTCTGTTAAATGACGAGGCATTTTGAGAATTCTGACAGTGGCAGCGTTGTTAACCCTAAACTTTTAAAGAAGTCAAAATCAGAGAAGTCCGATTTACATTATAACAAATTAAGTGTCCCCATTTTCAATGGGGATTGCAACTGTACAGTTGTATTCATTGAAAACTGGGACAAGTCTTATGAACTTTTGCCATATTTGCGTAAATCAGGCTTCCCTAATTGTTTTTAGGCCAAAGCATTGACGGCGCTAAATAAAATAAATTCTACTTAAATGTGATAAATGAGTTTAATGTATAAAAATATTACTGTACTAACATTTTTAAATCAACGTAACGTAACTAATAACAACTATAAAAACAAAGAATATAAAAATACCAATAATAATTATCCAAACTTAGTATTTGGTCATATGACCTTGTTTTCCGACTATTTCAGCCAGTCTATCTGGAATCGAACAAATGCAATTTACAATAAAATTTTGATCTAGCCCTTCCCAGCACAAGTGGATTAATTCGAGTAAGTCATTAGAATTGCGAGGTCTAAAGTTTCTCTTGTATATTTGTTTTACAATCAGACCTTAGATGGGATTAATATCGGGACTATAAGCAGGCCATGGCAAAACTTCTACCTTATTAAGTTCAACCCACCCCCTTACTGCATTTGAGGTATGGACCGGGCAATTATCTTACTGAAAGACGAAGGAGTTATTTGGATATATTTGTCCAACAGATCAAACAAACCCGAACAAACCCAAAACAGACATATAATGTTCGGCGTTAAACCTTCCTTCCAATCGCCATAAGACCCCGGGCCCATAAACACAAATCCAACCCCCAGACATTCACAGAAAATCGTCGAGATCTAAAAGTAAGATCGCTCTCGTGTACCTTTCGTCGAATCTTGTGTTGTCTGGGCGGTATACCCGAATTTGTCCATTATATGTAGACTGAAATACCTTTTCGTCAGTACACACTACCCTGTTCCAAAACTGAGGGTCGCGGTATATATTATTTAGGGCGAAAATAACCCGAGACTGTCTACGCTCATCTGTGAGCATCATTTTTTTCGCAGCTACACAGTTTTAAGCTCAGATTATTTTACTCTTCTGCTGGCCGTAGGTTGAGACCCAGGAAATCCTGTAGATATTAGATATCCCAGAAATATGCCATCTTGTTCGGGGTTGGAAATGCGGGCCGGACCAGTACCAATTTTTCTTTTCAAGATCCCTATCGTTCCCAACGTTATTTAATCCTTAAAATAGTATTCTTGCTTTTTCCGTACAAAATTGGTAGTGAACGTATTGACCACCTATCTTCAATTCTCGCTACTATTTGAGCTTTTTCAAGTTCCGTTAAATGACGAGGCATTGTGAAAAAGTGTTGTCAACCTTACAATTTTGAAAACGTCAAAAGTTAAGACCGATTTACATTATAACAAATTTAGTATCCCAGTTTTCCATGAATACAACTGTACATGTCTCATACATTAAGTAGCCAAATTTCTGTTTAAGTAATGATTTAATGTTTAATTAAATCAAATATGAAGGTGTCAGTAAGTCAGTTTTTTTGTCAAATAGTTTCTTTCCTTGTGCCGTATAATTTGGAGCTCTTTTTCTATTTTTTTTTGTTCCACTTCGCGAAAAAATGCAATGCAATGCAATGGTGCAATGCTGCCACTGTTATATTCACTAGCTTGTTAAGTTTTTAAAATTTGCAGCTGGTACAAGCAAATTAATTTTTAACTTGAATTTTACGCTTTCCTTAGTAATTACATACTTAAGCGGTGAGTTGGGTAAGCGGGCATTAGTAATTCCATACTTAAGTGATGAGTTGGGAAGGCGGGAATTAAACACTAATAGTAGGTACATACCGTTTCTGTACAATCAATGCAATTTCCAGAATTGAAACTAACGCAGACACATGACTTTAAACGAGTAACCGCCAAATAAAAGTGCAACTCGGCGTACTGTGAATCAATTATCAACTCATTTCGGGTGTAATCAATCGTCCGGTTTTATAATGCACAGAAATTCCGAGGTCGACTTGGGATGACCCGACAGTCACGTCTTTTGAAATCTCGAATTTTGTTATTGTGATTCCGTAGAATTGATTTGACAAATATTTTTAAATATACTGTGTGTTTTATAAAAGCGGGACCATTAAACTATATTTTTTTAAATGGAATTTTTTACTCGCAATTAGTGCCCTTCCTTATTGGTTTTGTAATCCCATTTTCTGTTGCAGTGTTCCTAAGATATTAATTATTTTCCTATTTTTATTGCTTCAAAAAGTCTACTTATAAATTCAAAATATTTTTATTATTGTCTGCAGCGTTGCCAAATTGGTAATTGTTATTTTTATTTTAAGTGTAGATGATCTGGATTATTGTTATTCTGTATTTTATTGTAGTAATACATCCATATCCTTAAACAAATTACTAAATTTTATAACGTCCAAATAAGTAAAAAATTAATAAAATAAAAATTTAATTTATCTCTGTATCATAATATTTATGCGGCGTTCGTCATGATAATTATTCATATACAAAAAATAATTTACTTAGTTAAATAAGGGCCGATATTTGAATGTTACCTTAAGTTAGACCTCAGCTAAGGTAGCCTTAACGTTATGGTAAACCTTCAAAAAACTATGTTTTAAATTAATTTGAGGGTCAATTGACGCTTTAAGTGGAAAATTACTACGTCCTTAAAGATACCTTAAGGTGACTTTGAAACATCGGCCCTAAGTTGTACAAATTGTCGTCCGTTTTGATTAATGCAAGTTTGAATTTGATTGAAAATTATCTCTTACATTAGACAAAGTCTGAGGTGATATGCATTGAATTGCCTCTCTAATAATTCATTCACAATTCATTTACTTAAGTGTAATTACATACAAAATAGTTTAACAAGAAAATGTCAAAAGACAAATAAACGGCAATTGTTAATCTCCATGGCTAACTTAGACATAAAGTTTTAATAGTACATTACGTATCAAGTGCCGAAAAGAGGCTTTTACGGGCGAGATGCGGAGATGCACGCACGAGTCCGTAAAGCCTCCGACGGCCCGAGATATGTACCGTACTTTTTTACGTGCTCCGAGGCCAAATAAATAAAGAAATTCTTCAGACATTTTTCTAAAACATCTTTGAAAAATTAACTGCAAATTCAATTTATTTATATTATATTCCGCTATTTATTATCGCTTGTGTGTATGGCTCGGTGGCCTAGTGGCAGAGGTGCGCCTGGCGATCTGAGAGTCGCGGGTTCAAATCCCGCACTCGACATTTCTGGTTTTATTTATTTAGCAGTTAAAGAACTATGAGGAGTACATGGTGACTCGAAGCGGGCGGGAAAGAATTTTCCTCTCTCGGAGAGGTCTGGAAAGCGCCACTTTCGGCGAAGAGAACAAACATAAAAAGAGGCATTTTCGAGGCACTTGAAAAAAATATTTTTTTATTAAAAACACCGAAACTTAATAACTGATGAGAATTATTGGATCCGTATAAGATTAGGTATTCGATTATAAAACAAGATATGTAGCAAGGAACACAGGGTGTTACAATAATTTAGACCATTTGCACTTACAATAAAAATAAAAAATAAATAGCGAAAACTTTGAGAAAATCATTAGGATTTGGCAACGCCTCAGATAATAATAAAATTATTTTAGAGTTATAAGGAGACTTAGTAGACGTTTCAATTCTTGATAAAATATACAGGGTGTTCCATTTGAAAATATTGAATAAATTTATTCAAACTTCCCGAAATTTGGAGTCAAATTAAATAAAAAATCTTGTAAAATTTTATAAATCGTACTCATATAGTTTTACGGGGTATCTTCGCTATTAGTAAAGTTAGAAGGATTCGGTTTTCGCAACACTATGTTACTTCTTTGTGAGACAAAAGAAGCCACAATTAGAATTTTTCTAGACCTCCTTGCTTTTGATATACGGGATGTTTTTGAGAATTTTACATTTTGGGATACACCCCATATTTCGGTTGCCCTGTAAGTTATCAAAAAAAAATAAAAACTTCTCTTTTACGTAGTGCCAGTGGCGTACTCAGATTTTTTCTACGTTCAATACTTTTCAATAAAAAGAACAAATGTCCTTTTTTCAATGGGTCACCCTATATATTATTTACTACTGTAATTAGTTTTTTAACAAGCTCTCAGAAATATATAATACTTTATTTTTAGTCTTAATATTATGCCCGAAATTTACGCTTCTCAAAACATATACAATTTTTTTGAGTATTGACCATGACGGACATTTAAAAAAAAAAACAATTACTGGTGTGATTAAATATAAGAAACAAAAATTGAACGTTTATGGAGCTTCCTCATAAATATTTGTCAAATTGTTCTCCATTAAGCTTTAGACATGTTTCACACATAGTTATTATTTATTATTATAATAGGATTTCTTTCAATTGAAACAAAAGCACATTTATTTCATCGGAGTCGCAATTTTCCTTATGATAGATTTTAGGCCGAGGTTTAAAAGATGAACCTTGAAAAATTATTTTATTCGGCTGTCGTCTTTCGAGATATCTACAGTAATTCCAGAAATTTCATAGAATTACATACTACAGGAAGGCTTATATTTACCATTGAAATACACTTCTAATGTTCCATATGCAATTCCGTTACACTGGATATAACAAACGAGCATGTCATATTTTAGTTTACATTGGCTGTAATAATTAGGATAAACCGATTTTTTATTATTAATTAGAAATTATAAAACAACTTGGAGAGCCTGAATATTCTGTCAGAAACAGAATAATTTTTTATTATGACACAACTGACCGTGTTGTGTGACTTTGTTTTTTTTTTAAATATCCATCATGGTCTACTCAAAAAAATTGTATTTTTTATTAAAAACGTAAATTTCGGGCATAATATTAATACCAAAAATAAAATATTATACAAGGTGTTTCCTAACCTCTCTGAAAAAATGAAGGAGGTGAATCCTCACCTTATTTTAAGACGAAAATTTAGTATAAAAGTTCCTTGCATGTCGCTTCGTTTTCGAAATACATGGTGTTAAAAAAATATTGTATTTTTCACGATATTCTTACTACTTTGGGTCAATTTTTAATTTTACAATTAATTCATTTGCGTGGATCTGGGTAAAAGAGTACCTTAATTTTTTAGTTATTTGCGTATTTTTACGAATAGGCTTTGCTTCGTTCCATGGTAACCACATTTGTTTTCTCCGCATTCTTTTTGTGTCCTGTTTAACATCTTTCAAATAATATCCTTTTGAATTAAACTGAAGAAGACCTTCGACTGCGTATTATTGATGCAAAAGTGAATCATTTTGAATTAATGCATTTTTGTAGGGAATATTACAAATCAGTTTTGAACATTTTTTAAATTTAAGAATAAGAAAAACTTGTATGTTAAAGTTATTAAAATGCCAATATTTTAAGTTCCTTTGCATCATTTCTTGGTTAGCTTTGTTTTAAATTCAATATAAAAGGAAGAAATTAAATGCCTGGTTGATGCATTAAATCTGTTCTATAATTCAATTTCCGAGTAAAAGTGTAACAGATCAAGAAAATTATCAAAAAAACCCAAAACTTGATTAAACGTTATTTCTGATTTAAAATATATTTGTAATATATTCCAGCCTCAAAGTCGAACTATCTAAAATATATGAATAATTATGTTAAAAACAAATAAGATGTGAGCAATTTAAGAATCGAAATAATTGCTTGTCCTGTAAAATTTAATTTTTTTGAGTTAATACACTTTTGCTCGGGATGTGCGATAATGTCGTATGGCGTAAATCAAAATTGTACGTGAATAGTTTTGGAGAGGACGTGCCAAAAATAGCAACCAGAACAGATCAAAATCGTTTAAAAACGCCTATTTTTACGATTTTACTTTGTAACAAAAACCCCACCCTGACAGCAAAAAAATAAGGACAGATAATAGAAGTGGAACATATTAAGAACAGGATACTAACGAGTTTTCCTCTTTAGACGCATCGTTCTCGATTAAAACAATTAAATTCAAATTGAAACTCGTTATTGTTAACATTGATAATGATAAATTATATTTTATAAAAATTGTTGAAAATGGCCACGTTCACTTAATATGCATAATAATGAGTTTTAATTCGAATTTAATCGTTTGAATCAAGAACGGATCCGGCGATAAAAAAAATTTGGTGTTAAGACAAAATACGGCAAATTGTTTTGCAATTCAGCGTTCGACGGGGCCGGTAGCCCGAACGTTATTTTTTTTTATTCCTTATTGTACAGGGTGGTCCACTAAGAGAGGACGCCGGCTGTATTCGCACAGCTTTGAGGAATTTTTTTTTAAAGGAGAGTGGTCAAGAGAAATAGCTGGAAATAATTTTTAAGTTGATAGGTCGACTGCTATAGTCTATATCACCTTAGTTTTTAATGGCGGCCGTTGACATATGTCATTTCTAGTAATATTCTGTTTACACTTTCACATTTTTTGGCGAATGGCGCATACAGCCAGACGCCATAAAGAAGTGAAGAAGAACCATCAGCAGTGTTGCCAGACGCCGAACAGAGAATTATCGTTTCGACAATTATCGTCCAATCAGCTCTGGCATTGATTTTGCCATTGTATCAGCGCAAATCTCTAAAAAAGGTAAGTCAGCACTTACATCATCTGAAATCACTTAGTTTATGGGGTAAGTTTCTTATATCCAAAATTATCGTACAAATACGACGATTATCGTACATCTGGCGACACTGCATCACATTTAAAACTGGAATGAAATGAGCGAAATGAAATCGGAACGTAGAAAGAGAAGCTATAAGCAAACGTGTAAGACAAGGATGTCATTCCCACGTCTTTCGATGTGATGTGTTGCACCTATCCAATAATTTCTTATCGTAATCTCTGTTATTTTGGATTTATGCTACACTGTCCAACTTACTTTAAACTAGTAAATAAATTATTAAGAATTTTGAGTATATCGTTCTATATTTATATGATATACTTACCACCTGACAAACAAGTAGAATGTTCATATGAAGGATATGAATCCCTAATTGAAGACCAACATTAAAAAAAAAATCAAACCCGAACAAAATTAGTTAATTTTCGAAAATAAAATTGTTGTAAACTTCTTTTTGAAATCAAACGATAAACGTATATACTTACTCTGTCCAAATTGATTGACATTGCCAGCTGATATAGATGGCGGTTGATTGAGTTGCGCAATCAAAGCACTACCTCCAGGAGCGGCGTTGCCGGGTTGTGTGGGCTGCATGTAAGGTCTTGGTTGCTGTGTTGGTGGAGGCATTTGCCAACTTGGTCTAGCGCCTATAATAGATCAATTTAGAGTGTGTGAGGTGATTTGACCAAGATAAATATTTTAAATAACCAAAAAGAGAGGTAACATTCCTTAAGTTAGACCTTTGCTAAGGTAGCCTTATCGTTAAGCTCAACCTTAAAAAACTATGTTTTAAATTAATTTGGGGGCGTTAAGTGGAAGATTGTCACGTTCTTATAGATCTATTCCTTCAGATGAGTTTTAAAAAGAACTTTAATATACTGTCAAACTTGTGTTAAGGATGACTTATGTCCTTCTGTACCTTAAGGTGACTTTGAAATATCAGTTCTAAGGGCCGAATGGCGTAAGTCATCCTTAATACAAGTTTGACCGTATATTAAAATTCTCTCGACTCTCAAATAAGGGAATAGATCTGTAAAGACGTGGTAATCCTCCACTTAACGCATCAATTGACCCTCAAATTAATTTAAAACATAGTAATTTTAAGGTTTACCATAACGTTAAGGCTATCTTAGCTAAGGTCTAACTTAAGGTAACATTCAAATATCGGCCCTTAATCCGTATCGATTGTAGTAACCTGTGTTTTAAATAATAATTTATGTAAATATGCTACGAAACTTGTGCACTTCGCTTTGTGAAATAAAAATTTCCGTTCCGTTTGAAACGTCTTAAAACACATTTAGTACATTATTAAACTAGATGTGATATGAAAAAATGTACATATTACAAGAAAACCGATTTAAGTGAATTATTAATCATATTGACATCAAAAATGGATCTACGGTATGTTATGGAATTCCAACGGGAATCATCTACGATAGGTATAGCTAATATTTTTCAAACCGAAAAACTTGTAAAGATACAAAAAATAACCAGATTTATTATTTTGACACATTGACTTTTTTGTATCTGACCTGTTGCATGCTGGGGATATCCAGGTGGAGCTGGCATACTCTGCATTCCTATAGGACCCATCTGACCAGTCGGCATCAATCTTCCAACTATAAAATAAGGAAACAAAAATGATATTAAATACCAATGTATGGAAAAATGATTATTTCCCAGACCACCCGATGATATACTTATACAATAAGGGCGTATTTTTGTCTACACAGTAGCACTTTAAAATACTAATTCAGATTGAATGGTACTACCAAGAAAAGGAAGCCTTTTCCATTGATAGGATGTCACCACCTGCAGACCGGTTTCGAACTCTTTTGTTCTCGTCAGTATAGGGTATGTGTCCATACCTATCATCAGAGAAGACTCTATACTTCACGCTGTATTATCAACGCGCTGTGCCATCTCCTAGGAGTCCCACACATCCTACCTACTACCAAAAAGTGACCATAGTAATAAGAGTAACAAAAAAAAGGTCGCCAATGTAAAAAAAGTGACCAAGTAATAAGTGCGTAGCGAACCCTCAAGCTTTTTCGACAATTGACATCAGCAATATGTCATCGATCAGCTGTTTGGGGACTTAATCAAATACCCCAGTTTTAAACGAACCGCATTAAGGGTGTTGTGTTTTTATATTTTTCCAGTTTGATTGGTGCTAATAAGTTTTAAAAGTGTATTTCCGTCGTTTTAGTATAGTTTATTTTGTTTTGAAAACTTTGATTAACTACATATCGCGTTGTTTGTGTATTTGTAAACCACAGTAAATACTAATCACGTAACGAAAAATTTATGGGTTAATATTTTATTTATCTGTTTTTAGGCGAAAATAATAATTATGGAGCATAATTATTGCCTGCCTTCTACCTCAGCTGATGCCACCATTAGAGAAACTAAGGTGAATTTTACTATTAATAAAAAAATTTCTAGATGTTTATTTCTTTCCGAGTGAGTTGAGATTTATTTCAGTTAAATAATATCAGGTAATACTTTTGTGTGGCGACTTGAATGTAGACAGTTTGGTGAGCCGGGAAAGTAGGAAATATCTGCATGATATTTTTAATAGTTTTGGTCAGAATTTCAAGTACAATTATTGATCATGTAGTGTGTAATAATATGTTTATCTAAGTTCACTATTCCTTGAACTTTGCAGAGAACACACACGGAAGCTTTTGATTTATATATAGAGCTGATGATAATCGTCGAGCTCTAATGGAAAAGCCCTGTGTTGTTCAGAAGACACGCATATTTCTTGAAATATATATGGCCAATGAGCAACTTGGTGCCGAAAAAAATTGTCCAATTTAACCGCCTTCGTATCTCTTTACTCGTACCTTTCCCGAAATCCCAATGGAGAAGGCCAAAATCACCATTTCATTAGTTTTTTGCATATATGACTTATGTAACCTACGTATTTGCAGTATACGTAGCCTACATATACAGAAGAAGGGTGCATATAGAATTTGCTTGTTATGATACTATACACTTATAAGTTACTATTGAAGATTAAAGTTAAAACAGAGGTAACAAGAGTGAACAACCTTTAAGCAAACCGTATATTTAGTTTTTTAATTCAATAACTTTTCCTTAGAAAAGGTCCATAGCTATTTTCAGAAATGTTTTTTTGTGCATCTGATACAAAAACATGGAAATTTGTGTGATTTGTATTCATATAACAGGGAAAAGAAATGATCAAGGATGACTTTTTCGAAAAATTGAAGATACAATTTATTACAGGTATAGTTAAGTCCATGTGTAGACACATTGTATAAAGTTAACAGTAGGTAAAGATGGGCATCCATGTAGATACGTACTTCCTATCTTTTTGTGAATAGAGAGGTACCTACTAGACATGTAATTATAGATAATGACTTCATTTTATATATTTGAGTAAATAAACAAAAACAAAAAAATACAATGTGTATTATTCCCTATAATAAATAATAAAAAATGCATTTAAAAATATAAATAGACTCGTTTCATTTTTAAAAGAACGTACGTACTAACTATGTACGGTCCTGGAATGTCATACAAACCTAGGCAAAATAAATAACCAGAAATAAGCAGGCAAGTCATTAATGTCACGTGAAACTTGCCATATCTGGCGCGAGGGTTCGCTGCAACGACTATACCCAAGAAAAGGTCGTTACTTTCTTGGATACCAAAAAACCCTAGGGCGCCGTGGAGAGAACGCGGGAGCGCTGTCAGCTGACGAGCGAATATGGCGAACTAACCATTGATGACCATTTCTTTCTTTTTTTTTGGTATGAATGTATGAAATTCCAGGACCGTACTACAATAGTACGTACGTTTATTTTAAAAATGAAACGAGTCTATTTATATTTTTAAATGCATTTTTTATTATTTATTATAGGGAATAATACACATTGTATTTTTTTGTTTTTGTTTATTTACTCAAATATATAAAATGAAGTCATTATCTATAATTACATGTCTAGTAGGTACCTCTATATTCACAAAAAGATAGGAAGTACGTATCTACATGGATGCCCATCTTTACCTACTGTTAACTTTATACAATGTGTCTACACAGGGACTTAACTATACCTGTAATAAATTGTATCTTCAATTTTTCGAAAAAGTCATCCTTGCTCATTTCTTTTCCCTGTTATATAAATACAAATTACTTGGAAAAATTTCCATGTTTTTGTACCGGATGCACAAAAAAACATTTCCGAAAATAGCTATGGACCTTTTCTAAGGAAAAGTTATTGTATTAAAAAACTAAATATACGGTTTGCTTAAGGGTTGTCCACTCTTGTTACCTCTGTTTTAACTTTAATCTTCAATAGTAACTTATAAGTGTATAGTATCATAACAAGCAAATTCTATATGCACCCTTCTTCTGTCTATGTAGGCTACGTATACTGCAAATACGTAGGTTTTTTGCATATATGACTTATATATATGCAAAAAACTAATGAAATGGTGATTTTGGCCTTCTCCATTGGGATTTCGGGAAAGGTAAGAGTAAGGAGATACGAAGTTGGTTAAATTTGGACAATTTTTTTCGGCACCAAGTTGCTCATTGGCCATATATATTTCAAGAAATATGCGTGTCTTCTGAGCAACACAAGGCTTTTCCATTAGAGCTCGGCGATTATAATCAACTCTATATATAAATCAAAAGCTTCCGACAATATATTTAGTGTTCTCTGTAAAGTTCTAAAAATAGTGAACTTAGATAAACATATTATTACACACTACATGATCAATAATTGCACTTGAATTCTGACCAAAACTATTAAAAATATCATGCAGATATTTCCTACTTTCCCAGCTAACCAAACTGTTGCCACACAAAAGTATTACCTGATATTTAACTGAAATAAATCTCAACTCACTCAGAAAGAAATAAACCATCTAGAAATTTTTTTATTAATATTAAAATACACCTCCGCCCTAGGGCGCCGCGGAGTACAGGTTGGGTTCACCTGCACTAGGTACGCCAATTAATTATCGAATATTCGAAAATTCACGTCCTAATTAATAAGCTGTTATTTCGTTAACAATGAACCAACTTTAATATATTTTTTTACTGATAGAAATTAGATTTAGGAGTTTAGGGCTGTTCAGTCTACGTCCTGATGCGTCTAATTCTACGGGGTAGCGCATAAAATCTTCCTAACATTTAAATTTGATATATCTTCCATAAAAATTGAATTTAATTGATTTTTTAACCTAAACCAATTAGATATATATCTCCGTTAGGCACTGCCTTTAGAGGTACCAAAAAAAATTAACATTTCTTCTAAACACGTTATATTGTCGAAAAAACGTTTCGTAACCATCAATAGCAATGATGAGTGCGAATCGGGTTTTAACACCAGAACAAGGTTCTTATGCTAAACGGTTGTATGAATTTCGTATGTTGTAGTTCTATCGTTATTTTTGAATTTTTAATGTTAAGTAAATGAATTAAATGAAAAGATAATTGAAGAAAAATATCCAAAAATGGCGATTTAATTTAATACGCCCTGTACAAGACCTTATGTCAAACCAAAAATGACCACGTGGTGCCCCTGTCAGGAAGGTAAACAAAGCAACATATGGCGAAAAACGTCACTGAATCTTGAACAGTGTTGTCATATCTTCAGGGTAAACTCTTTAGAAAGCCAATAACCGTTTGACATATTGCAAGTTGTTTATTTTTCAGGATATATTATTGTAAACGTTTACGTTCAGTTCGCTAGGAAACAATCTCTGATTTATAAACTTGAACTGACTCGAACGAACCGCCACGGAGTTTTTAAATGGCCAGGTATGTTCTCATTTGTTCAATTCGAACGACGAACGTCAGAACTGGACAACTTAAAAGTTTTAAAAATGCCAAAATGCAATTTTATTTAACTTTTCGGACCTATCTACAACCAACTTAATTTATAAAAAAAAAGTACCTAGGTAACTTGAACAAAAACAAACTGGCACAATAAAATCACATAACACATCTAAGTACCATTCAATCTGAATTACTATTTTAAAGTGCTACTGTGTAGACAAAAATACGCCCTTATTGTCTGAGTGGTCTGGGAAATAATGTATTTAACATCTAAACATTTTAAAAATAAATAACACGTTCGTTCCGTCGATCGACATTGAACTGCTGGGCTGGGGTACTGCCGTCGCGAAAAGAACAAATAACTTAATAATTTAGACTCGGGTTTAAGTATTAATACACAAATCTGCTTGAAACTTGGTAAAAATAGTAGAAAACCGATAACGCGTGTGAAAATCGGCCGGCTTCTTTAAACAGCTGATTATGGACAATAACGGGTTGCCTGTTCTTTTCGCCGGCTGGGGTTAATATTTAAAAAATACAGCGTTGCCACTTTCGATGTTTTATAAATAAATTGCGGAATTTCCTTCTATAATATTACTTTTCTGTATAATTATAATCTCGCAAGTGGCAAGCGCGTTAGCTCAAGTTAGTTCTCTGAATGTGCACAAAGAAAGCACCATGGACGAGATCATTTATTTCAATGGGTAGTTCCTATCAACATAATTGCTTCATTTGATCTTTACTAAAGGGTTAATGGCCCATAGAAATTAGCGTTTTTATTATTTCTATTGCGAAATAATTAAGAGCTGTTTAGTGTTTGCGTGGAATCTGATAATAGGTGCATATCTTCAAAAAAAACTAATTTGAAACTCGTGGGCGTCTGTGTGTTTCTTTAAGTGATTTAGTGCAAATGTTCCGAGAGAATGGAAATAAGAGGCCGAATGGGGTTTAGTGGGTATAAGCTTATTATGCAGTTCCACATTATCATCAGGGTATGTGATGAGCATAAAGCTTTTCCCATAGAAAAAATCTGAAGATGTCTGTGCCCTGGATTACTTGCTAGTTTACTGGCACCTGGATTCACTTCTATTTGGATACTAGGTAAACTAAATATTATTTTTATAAGAATCTAAAGTTTTACATTTTTTACACAGTTGGCAACATTGTTCCTGAACATCTGTTGATTGCACAGCTTGGCAATGTAATATGATCATATATGAATGTGCCGAGTAGTGACCGGTGGGTTTAGGGGTGAATTAACCAACTTTTTAAACGTTTGATTTAAAAAAAAATATGTAGCGCTTCTCTAGGACACCCCAGGAGTCACCCATTTAAATATAATACGTAATTTCCATAACACCCACACAGGGTGTTTTGAATTTTTGTAAAAATAACACACAAGAAAACAACAGTTTTATAACACCCGGTATAATACCAAAGTTACATTTTGAACCAAGGCATTGATATTCTTGAGAAAAAACCAAAAATTAGAAAAAATCAATCAAAACGACAAACAGAGTTTAAAAATACATAACATCAAAGTTGAAATTTTTGGTGGTGCGCAGTCATGATACAATAACTAAAGGTAAGATATCTAACCGTCCCAGTTTCGTCTGCCGCGCGCAGTGACGTCAAAGGGAGAGCGATTTTTAAATTTCTTATGAGGATTTCTTATTATGCTATTAGATTTCGAACCGTCAACCTATTACTTTTGATCAAAGATTTCTGGCAACACTGGTCGCCAATTAGTGAGTGCCGTTTGCCGTAGTTTTCCATGGACATTTTGAAAGTTCACCAGAACTGTTTCTTATTTAGTCGTGTGCGTTTATTAAAATAAATATCTGAATTTTCATAATATGACGTGCGCTGTATTCAGTTGTGATATGGATAACCAGGCAAGAAATTTGACAGAAATATAAGGTGTTACCGCTTTCCTAATTATAAAAACAAAAAATTAGAATGGATACGGTTTTATTTATTTTATTAAGTATTTTCCACTGAAGCTGATCAGGATATATGCCTTCGAAACATGTATGGAAATTAAAATATTGTTCATTGAACTACTGAAACAGACTATGAGTTTCTTTACCTATTCGTAATTTCCCCCCACTGAGAGATGGACTATTTAAAAAATAGTTTAATTTGTTTATAACTAGGGTCGTATTTTAGCTTTAATCTTTGTTGTATGTTCATGAAATAAATATACCTAAATACCATGATATTATTCTTTCATTTCACATAACAATGCGTAAAACCTTTAATACCTTTAAAAGAGAGTTAAAACCCCTGACAGCAGTATAAATCTCCATAAGAGATTTAAAAATCACTCGCCCGTTGACGTCACAAGTCACGCCTCCAACGGCATACAATCATACCTCTTAAATCTTTATACCATGGTAAGCAGTGTATTATATTGTTCTTAAAAGTAGCGAACAACGTTGTTCCGAGAGAAAAGAAAACAACAAACTACTAGCCTGGGATTTATATTAAATGAAATCCAGCATATAAGGAACGATAACATATAATACTCTGCTAAGTCTTCAAACATTAATACATAAAATAGTAAAATGCATGCCACCTCACCTGGTGGATGATTTGGCGATCTATAAGGACTCTGTCCCATCCCACTTTGACCCACTGTAGGCGAGTTGTTACCCATCATGTTGGGATTCTGTGGCGTACTCATTTGAGAATTATGTATCGGACTGTCATTTCCAACCAACGACGGGCTTGGCATCGAAGTTATAGGGAGAGTGGCGGTTGGAAGCTGTGGCTGACTTGTTACAGTGCCTGGTGGAGGGCTTACAGGTCTTTCTTTCAAGCTGCATTGGGATAAAAAAAAATCGGTTAAGCGTCAAACTCGCATCATAAGTCTTACGTAGGTACTGTGCACTGCTTATACAGGGTGTCCGGGAAAATGTGGAAAATCTCCCAGATATGAAAAACCATGTGAAAAGAGCACTACAAGTTCATATAAACTTTTTTCGTACAGGCCTCCTCTTCGGAAATATAGGCTCACAAAGGGCTCCAATGGAATCAAGTTTTTTACATATAATTATTGAACCACCAGGTATATTTCAATTCTTTTTTAATATAATATACAGGGTGTTACGGAAATGACGTATTATATTTAAATGAGTGACTCCTGGGGTGTCCTAGAGAAGCGCTACATTTTTTTTTAAATCGAACGTTTTAAAAGTGGGGTAAAACACCCATAAACCCACAGGTCACTCCGCGGCACTTATCATATTATCCGGCAGAGCTGTCTGACCTAATCAATCAAAATGTCATTGACTTTTGATATGTGTTTTCTAATCAGTTAAGAGAAAAGTGCATAGAAATCTACGCGAGAATATAAATTTTGGAGGTAAGTGACCTAAATAAAAATTTTTTTATAAAGAACTTCGTTTCAATCAAAACAACATTGAGCTTCTAAAGAGTTTACCGATATGACAACACTGTTCAATATTCACACACGTTTTTGAACATCTGGAGCTTTCTTTACATAGCGCTAGTTTGTTTATTTCTTCTGAACAGTGCCGCGGGTGTTTAATTTTGGTTTGACAACAGATCATGTACAGGGCATATTAAATTAAAGCGCAAATTATCCTTATGTTTTTTCAATTTGATTTCATCTCAGGATTTGCCGGTTTAAATACTATAATACGTCATTTCCATAACACCCTGTATACTAGGTAAGACCCTTCAAATTACTATCCAAAAAGGTGTTGTGAATTACTCACAGCTGCAATCGATAAGATTCAATGTTAACTATATTACCGAGCCGATACTTTGCCTGTGCTGAGCATCGGCCTCAAGACAGCTTTTTTCCTATAATCCGCATACAAATAAGTAAACAAACCCCCAACAAATAAGTAATGTGTGGAGTTCTTCTGAAGTACATAAATAGGAGAAAAATAAAACAATTTGGGATTTTTGTAAAAATATCGTTTCAAAACGAGACAGTAGTAAATCGACATCACCTTTAATAATGCGTTTAAAACGACACCATCCTTCTGAACGAGCGCATTTTAGAAAATCGCTAGTAAAGTAACAACTTTTGAAAATAAAGGTTGATCAGAAGAAATTACATTTTCGATAAAAGATCCTCAATTTTTGTTATTTAATTAGTACTACTTTTTATGTACACACATTTTATAGGTTTTTTACCTTAATTTCTATCAACAGAAAAATGATTTTTAAATAGATTCGACCGGACATAATCTTTGATCCGGCCGGAGCAGTAAATCCGGTGTTAACTCCGGATCGGTCGGACTCAGTACTCCTGCCGGATTTCCGTCCCATCCCTAATAATAAGAACTTTGGTTGGACAATTGCACTTTTAATTATTGAGTAAAAATTAAGTAGTCTTCATTCATGTCGCTAATCCTTGAGATTATATTTTATCGAAATTCGCCAAATACATGATGTAAACGAAATGTACTTCATTTTTAGTAAATAGTTAAAGGTATGCAAAAGACGTCCAAAGTTCTTATCATACAGGGCGTTAAAAAAAAGCAGTCATGAGTGTCATAGCACCTGCGAGTAATTCACACTTTTTTAGATAGTAATTTGAAGGATCTTATCTGGTATATATCATATTAAAAAAAAATTGAAATAACCTGGAACCTGGATTCGATAATTATATGTAGAAAACTTGATTCCATTGGAGCTTTTTAGCCCATATCTCCGAAGAGGAGGCCTTGAAAAAAGTTTATATGAACTTGTAGTACTCCTTTCACTTGTTTTTTCATATCCGGGAGATTTCTAACATTTTCCCAGACACCATGTATATAGGGTGTTTGGATAATGCATCAAGATACTTGGATTGGTGATCCTACATGTTAAAACAAAGGTATCAGCTCATATATGACAGTGATCAAGTCGAATTTAACGCTAAGAAAATCCAGGCAACAGTCTTCTCTAAAAAGGTTAATATCACAGAACCGGATATAGTCATGGCAGGACACGCAATTTCACTGGCTTTATTTATTGATTTGCCCACGTTCTGGCAATCGCCAAGATAACTTCTCAGAAACTTGGTGTACTCTTCCGAACTAAAAAGTTGTAAACACCTCAACAACTTTTGATACTATACAAAGCCCAGATTCGACCTGTCTCATGTCTGGAGCTCTGCACCCAAACATACTTTTCGGCTACTGGATTCCATCGAAAGGAGGGCCATTTGTCTGATCGGAGACCACGAGCTGACGAAGAGCATTAACAGCCTAGAACATCGAAGACAGGTTACGGATTTGACTCTCTTTTACGGATATTTCCATAGAAAGTGCTCGGCTGACCTTGCCCACTTAATTCCGCCCAGAGTGGCGAACAGCAGAAATACACGACGAACCACTGCCGCCCATTCATATATGTGGTTAAGCTAGTACTCCTCGAACTTTATCATTTAAGAATTCTTTCATCTGGAGGACCTCATCCTTATGGAACGACCGTCCCGAGGTCGTTTTCCCAACGAATATAACCTCCAACGATTCAAAACCAACGTGAATCGCTTTTTGCGCACACGCACCACTCCCAGAGTGCCTTAAAGGATTTCTCCTATAGTGCTTGTGTTTGATCATAAAAAAAAATCATTATCATTACACACATATGTGGTTAAGCTTAGTACTCCTCGAACTTTATCATTTAAGAATTCTTTCATCTGGAGGACCTCATCCTTATGGAACGACCGTCCCGAGGTCGTTTTCCCAACGAATATAACCTCTAACGATTCAAAACCAACGTGAATCGCTTTTTGCGCACACGCACCACTCCCAGAGTGCCTTAAAGGATTTCTCCTATAGTGCTTGTGTTTGATCATAAAAAAAAATCATTATCATTACACATTATCTTATTTTTAACATCTTGCGGTTAGCTTATAAACTATCAAGTTGATATTTGTCACAGGGGCTACGCTAACGACTTCTATCATTCTGTAATAAAAATGTTTCTCTACTGTGCCACCAGAGGTCACTTTACTTGAAATTCAATTTAATTTCTGGCATCTTTCTTGTTTTAACAGTTATTGGAAAAAATACATATTGTCACTCTAAAAACAATACCTAATACAATTAAATAACTAATTGGCTTATTTATTTAATTAAACAATACGTTTCTTACTTGTATCCTTTTAATAATACTAAATGTCTTGGATCCTTAGCATAGTTTTTCGTCTGTGACGCAGTTAAATCTCCACCTCCTTTTTCGAATAACTTGTACAAAGGGGGAATCTTTCGTGGTGATATTATGGATAAACAAATGCTTTTCTAAAAACAAACAATTTCGTCAGTTAGATCTTATGGGGAAACTGTAAAACTGATTGTTTTGGTTGGTCTATCCTCGAAAAGTTGTCCGAGGGGGAGGCTGATAAATTGTGATTGATGAAGTCGTGAACGTGTTTTTAAAATAATATTCATTTCAAATTTTGTATTTATACGCTCAACAATATTTGAAGCAACTTTTTTTTTGTCGTTTTGCTTAAACATTGTATTATATACAGAAAATTAAATAAAATGGTAAATTTATAAAAAATACTCATGTATAAAATGTAATAATAGAGTAGTTGATACTCGAGCGATTTTAATAATCGAGTGAATCGCTCGAGCGATTAATCACCTGAAATTTTTATGACTAAGAAGAATGTGCTGATAAAACACCAGGGGTTGTTTTTGTAAGTTTTAGAAGTTTAGTCTAGAGTTTTTATTAAGGAAGAACAGTTGATTCTGATATTTAAAAAAATTAGATTCTATAATTTTTTTGAAATTCACAATCGCCGCTGGCTAGCCAGTCAAAACAAAACCCATGTCGCGATAAATCCACTAAGATATTTGGCCTACTTTTATGTATGCACCTTGTCGTTTATGCGCCTTTAACAAAAACGTATGTAGTGTCAGACTTCTGAGCAATTCGATTTTTCGCCTGAATTTATAACTAGAGTAGAATATCCCATCGAGCGAAAAACTACTCGAATGAGCATTTTTTTACAGCGGGTAATGATCATAACACTAATTTGTTTAACTTACTTCTTGAATAATTGTAGCCAACTGTTCTGCATTTTTTCCGGCATAAGATTGACATTCAAACACTGGCATTAAATACGGTGGCGAATTACAAATCAGGATACAATGTCTCTGAACTTGAATATTTGGATCCCTTTTAGACTGTAGTTCTTCAAAACAACACAACGCTGTTGCTAAACCTTCTGCAATATTTGCGTGAGATTCTCCTTTACCGCCAATTAGTCTGTAAATTTAGGATTGCAATAAGCCACAGATAGAAGTTGTTAATTTATTTATCATTCAAATATATACAGTGAGGATGTAAAGTAAGGAATAAATTCATTATCTCGCAAACTACAATTTTTTTTAAAAATCGCTCGGACCCTTCGATTTTGTTTTTCGAACGCGCATATTCTGACATAAAATGTAGATATACAGGGTGTTGCAAATATGAGTGACACAAATTTTTTTCTTAAATAGAACCCACTGTACCTATATTATTGCATGTACGGATTCTTCGGAAAATCCTAAACATTTTTCATGTAGCATGTGCTATACCTTAGCCCAAGCGTTTTGGAGTTATTCTCATTCAAAATTTGAAAAGTGGAAAAAGTCATGGAGAAAACAAAGAATAAAATTATTTTAAAAATGTCTTATTTATCGAAAAAACAGTTAGGTGAACTTAAAAATAATTTTTCTAAAGTAAATGTTCGAAGTGTCTTCCGTTGATCAACTGACAATAGCCTAACCGATCTACAAATTCTCGCTGAACATTTCGAACCATTTGGGGTGTAATTTGCCGAATTTCTTGCCGGATGCGATCTTTTAAATCATCTAAATTTGCAGGCTGGCTTTTGAATACTTTTCCCTTAAGGTATCCCCATAAAAAAAAATCGAGTGGTGTTAAATCGGGTGACCTTGGCGGCCACTCAATAAAACCACCTCTTCCAATCCACCTGTTTGGAAAAGTATCGTCCAAATATGTACGAACTCCCACAGCGAAATGTGGGGGAGCACCATCTTGTTGCAACCAGATATTATGATGTGGCAAATCGGGACGTTCTAACTCAGGAAAAAGGGTGGCCAGGGCTGGAACAAGTTCTTGTTCTAAAAAACTCGAGTATCTCTCGCCTGTTAAATTTCCGTCAAAAAAGAAAGGCCCTATAACAATGTCATCGACAACGCCAGCCCACACATTGATCTTTTGATTAAATTGTGTGTGTCCTTCCCTCATCCAGTGTGGATTTACATCGGACCAATATCGATAATTTTGGGTATTTACGTCACCATTCAAGCAAAATGTGGACTCATCGGAAAAATTATATTTTTTTTACAAAATTTCTGTTTACGAAACACATATCCTGTAAACGCTCACAAAATTCAAGGCGCCTCTCAAAGTCCCTTTCCAAAAGTTCTTGGAGAACTTGCATTTTATAAGGATGGTATTTATTTGTATGCAGTATTTTAAGAACTGTTGTTTTTCCAATATCACATGCTGGTTATCTTGAACTGCCAGTAAGACTTCTAATTGTTGATTTTCATCAACTTGAGGACGGCCAAATCTAGGGACAACTCTTACATGACCGAATTGCCTAAACTTGTACTCAATTTTGCTTACTGTTGATTGTGATATTGGCGGACGATTGGGGTATTTTTGATTAAATAACTCACAAGTTTCTTGCTGTGTTCTAACCCTATCACCGTAGCCCATCATCATCAAAACCTCTATACGCTGTTTCTCAGTGAGCCGCATTTTAATTTAATTTAGTTATGAAAAAACGAAAGGAGTCTTTTGAAAACTAGTAAAACGTTAGGAAAATACACATAAAACTAACAATAACAGTAACTATTGACATTAATTCTTTTGGTTCATGCATCATAACTCCAAAGCCTACTTGACTTTTCTTGCGCTTCACGCATGCTGACTACAGGTTTTCCTCAGCGTGCATGAATCAATGCAAGTCTTGATTGATTGCGAAATATCTGATTTTCAAATTTTGAATGACAATAACTCCAAAACGCTTGGGCTAAGGTATAGCACATGCTACATGAAAAATGTTTAGGATTTTCCGAAGAATCCGTACATGCAATAATATACAGTGGGTTCTATTTAAGAAAAAAAATGTTCTGTGTCACTCTTATTTGCAAAACCCTGTATATCTACATTTTATGTCAGAATATGCGCGTTCGAAAAACAAAATCGAAGGGTCCGAGCGATTTTTTTAAAAAATTGTAGTTTGCGAGATAATGAATTTATTCCTTACTTTACGTCCTCACTGTATGTCTATTGTGAAAAAGTTCTGCATATTCCTATACTAAAAAAGCAACCTTTTTGGATTCTACGCAAGATTATAGGCATATTTCATATATCATATTTCATAATCAAATTTAATTTTAGTCGTATTTATTGTTGAAAAGGACCTGCTTTAATAGATTTTTTTATAATATTTTTAAACTATTAATGCAGGGTCTTTAAACAGTAAGACGATTCAGTTTTTGACCCATCTGATAATGGTGTGACAACTAATGTCATTGCTCATGACTTTGATTTAGATCCTGTACCACATTATTTTTTTTTGGAGCCCACAAACCTCCAATGAAGTTGCTGAAATTATTAAAATGTTGAAACCAAAATTGGTATTGACGATGTTCCCTCAACTGTGAGCAGGGAAATTTATGAATCTATTTGTTTTCCCTTAGCTAATTTAATTTAGTGTTTTGAAAATGGTATATTTCCTGACCTACTTAAGATCACCAAGATTATTCCAGTTTATAAGAAGGGGGATGAGCAGATATCGGCAACTATACAGAGTGCCCCAAGTAAAGTGGCCTATTAGAAGTATCTCGAGAACTAAATGAGATTTTATTTTGAAAATTTGGCTGTGGCTATAAGAGATGGTTTTCTACGTTTCTAAAATATTTTGGATGATGCGGTGTTGCCGGATCATACCGAAAGTGGTAGCAACTTCGGAATTTTAAATGAATTACCCTATATATTATATTTTTTTTGGAATCTAGGTAAAAATCTAGAACAGTTTTCTGTATAATATCATATACCTATCTTTAAGACTTTTTGAATTATAAATAATTTTGTGATTTTTTAACGCGGTATCGGGACCGGAAATGAAAATCGTATCTTTTTAGCGGTTACAGCTAGAAAGCTGAAAATTTTACAATAGTTTCACAAGACCATCGCAATTTTATAATTTTGAACAGTATTGAATTCGTTTTATACAGGGCGTCTCCATAACAATATTTCTGAGGCAGATGAATTATTGCAAAAATCTTATTTTTTTTAAATGGGACACCCTGTATTTGATATGTTTTGCTAATAGAGGATCAAATTTTCTATCTAATGATATTATGTGTTCCTATACCTATCTTCACTATTTTCGGACTTATAGCGAAAATTAAAAATTATCTTATAAAAATATATTTTTTGATAGTGTGGTTGGCTGTGGAATGGATTCATAGAAACAAAATAATGAAAAATCCATTTGACGTTATGTCTGAGTTATTGTAATAAAAATGGCTAATTCACATTATTCGAGCTTAGATATTTTAAGTTTATTTTATATTCATGGGGAGTGTGGTAGAGTTTTATCTAGAACTTGCAGAAAATTTAATGAACTGCATCCTGATGCAGCTCCTATGACTCCCTAAAAGTTGATTGGCCGAGGCGGTCCATGGAAATGGCCCCAAGGTCTCCGGATCTTACCCCCTAGAATTATATCTATGAGATAGGATTAAAGAAATAGTATACAAGACACCCGTCACAACAAGGGAAGATTTAGAAAATCGAGTACGAACAGCTTTGGGGTCTCTAGAAGAGAAAGAAATGAAAGAGTGACAAATGAACATGTTATAACCACAATTTATGAATGTTTAAGAGCGAACGGAGGGCATTTTAAACAATTTAGTTATTAGTTATTTTATTGATGTAATTTTCATTTTGTTTATTTATTTATTAATAAATTCCTTATTGGTTAACTATTTTTTTTTACAACAACACAGACATAACGTCACATGGATTTTTCATTATTTTGTTTCTAATGAATCCACAGACACATCCACATATCAAATACAGGGTGTCCCATTTAAAAAAAATAAGATTTTTGCAATAATTCATCTGCCTCAGAAATATTGTTATGGAGACGCCCTGTATAAAACGAATTCAATACTGTTCAAAATTATAAAATTGCGATGGTCTTGTGAAACTATTGTAAAATTTTCAGCTTTCTAGCTGTAACCGCTAAAAAGATACGATTTTCTTTTCAGGTAACGATACGGCGTTAAAAAATCACAAAATTATTTATAATTCAAAAAGTCTTAAAGATAGGTATATGATATTATACAGAAAACTGTTCTAGATTTTTACCTAGATTCCAAAAAAAATATAATATACAGGGTCCGCAAACGAAGCGTGGACGGAAGATTAAATCGTTATCGAAGAACTTATCACCAATATTGAAACAGCTTGAGATATTGGATTAAAAGCGGCATGTTTTAAAAATATTTTACATTATACAGGGTGGCCCAAAAAAGTGTGACAGCATAAAGTTATATTTTTTTAAATGGGACACCCAGTATTTTATTGCATATTTAGGTTCGTATTACTATCGTTTATAAGTGCCTCAAATTTTATTTAATTTGGTTCTGTAATTTCGGAGAAATAAATTAAAAACTAAAAAAAAAAGTTTTGCAGTCCTGAATAAAAAAATCAAAAAAAACAATCCAGAACCATTTTTCTAACCTCGGCATTGAGTGAAATTTATGACAAGAGGTCTAGAGATACTATGAATGTAATTGCGTTTATTTATTTTATACAGGGTGTTCATAATAAGCTTTCAAAAACCCAACATTTTAAAATAATTTTTCTCAAGTTTTTCAAATGGAACACCCTGTATATTATTTGGCTATTTGACGTAGAATTCATAGACAATTTTTTTTTGTAATACAAGCATATAAGTTATATCCAGCCGTTTTCGAAATAATTGTAAATATTATAAATTATGTTGTTTAAATAGAGTTTTTATTGGGAAATTTTGTTATAGGCGACTAGACTAATAATTGTAAACTAATGTAAAAGTTCAAAATAGCTTCCTTTTAATCTTAGAGTTTACCGTATTTTAGTTATTTCGATATAAATTTTAAAAGCATACATTTTTGCTACTTTTATTATTTAATTTTATTTTTTATTCTTAATCGAGTTGCCATGCTTTCTTTTTGTTTAGGTTGTCACTATGACAGTTAAATAAAATTATTTACATTTGTTCAGTCGTCGAAATTAAGTATTAACTTACACAAAATGTCGAATTTTAGAAATAGTAAATATGATTTTTATACTGGGTGAATGTGCAAGAAATTGGCTCCTCGCGAGCCGAGTGTATGCTGAAAGATATCCAGATATTGAGAGAAAGCCGAGACCAAAAACATTCGAGAAGTTGTTGCAAAGATTTGTAGTAACAGGAAGCACTGCGTACACAAAAAGGATGATAATCAATAAACCCGTTATTAATGAAGAAAATGAATTCAGAGTTCTGTTGGCCGTAGAGGAAAATCATTAAATTAACTAAAAGGAAGCTATTTTGAACATTAACTTTAGTTTACAATTATTAGTCTAGTCGCCTATAACAAAATTTCCCCATAAAAACTCTATTTAAACAACATAATTTATAATATTTACAATTATTTCGAAAACGGCTGGATATAACTTATATGCTTGTATTACAAAAAAAAATTGTCTATGAATTCTACGTCAAATAGCCAAATAATATACAGGGTGTTCCATTTGAAAAACTTGAGAAAAATTATTTTAAAATGTGGGGTTTTTGAAAGCTTATTATGAACACCCTGTATAAAATAAATAAACGCAATTACATTAATAGTATCTCTAGACCTCTTGTCATAAATTTCACTCAATGCTGAGGTTAGAAAAATGGTTCCGGATTGTTTTTTTTTGATTTTTTTATTCAGGACTGCAAAACTTTTTTTTTTAGTTTTTAATTTATTTCTCCGAAACTACAGAACCAAATTAAATCAAATTTGAGGCACTTATAAACGATAGTAATACGAACCTAAATATGCAATAAAATACTGGGTGTCCCATTTAAAAAAATATAACTTTATGCTGTCACACTTTTTTGGGCCACCCTGTATAATGTAAAATATTTTTAAAACATGCCGCTTTTAATCCAATATCTCAAGCTGTTTCAATATTGGTGATAAGTTCTTCGATAACGATTTAATCTTCCGTCCACGCTTCGTTTGCGGACCCTGTATAGGGTAATTCATTTAAAATTCCGAAGTTGCTACCACTTTCGGTATGATCCGGCAACACCGCATCATCCAAAATATTTTAGAAACGTAGAAAACCATCTCTTATAGCCACAGCCAAATTTTCAAAATAACATTTCATTTAGTTCTCGAGATACGTACTTCTAATAGGCCACTTTACTTGGTGTACCCTGTAGATCTATCTCATTGCTACCAGTATTTTGAAAAATCTTTGAAAAAGTATATATTAGATTATTAAATTACTTTATGAATAACAATATTTTTATGTTGGTCAACATAACTGGAATATTTCATATATTGGAGCAAAGGGATAGAAAATGAATGGTGGGTGGTTTTGATCTTAGCAAGGCATATGATCTTATTAACTATGAACTGCTGCTTGCTAAACTTGAGTATTTGGGTGTTTATGGAACTCCAAATGACTTATTTTGTACATATTTAAGTAATAGGAGATTTGTTGTGTTTGTTCGGATTCCATATATCATGTCTTATAGTTAAATTGACTGTTCTATATAAGTTTGCGGATGATACTTCTTCCATCGCTTCTGGCCTCAGTCTCTCTGCCCTTTCCGGTCAGGTGATTGAGGTCATAAATCGGATGTCAATTGGGTTTGTTCGGGTTTGTTTTACCTTAATATAGGTAAAACTGCGTTTATATATAGTAAATCACTTCGAACATTTATTATAAAAATATTCAAAAAATGTTACAGTTTTTCAACATATTTTTAATTTCATTAAAGTTTATAAACTTGTTCCCTTGTTACTTTAAAAAAATATATATATTTGAAGAACTGCTTTAGAAAGTTGGTATTCAAGCAATCAATCAATTTTACTCTGGATAGAGATCAGTATACAGTACTTATGTACAATTGGCTTCATGGCACACTTGAAAAAAAGGATTTTCAAAATAAATTTGATTGACAGGCACAAGTAGTTTTTAATTTTCTATTAAAAAAATCAGTCGGTTATCGGTAAGGTAGTGTAAAAAGAATAAAAAACTAAGAGATGAATGTAAAAGTCATTTTTCCTAAGATGCATCTAATGCTACAGCCTGTATGAAAATATAATTTTTAAAGTCTGTATCTTAAAAACAAAATTAAATAAAAAAATATAAACAAAGTCCACAATTTTGAGGATAATTAAAAAATTGCATAATAGACGAGATTATCCCATTTAAAAAAGATGCAACCTTGTACAAGATACAACATACATGGTACAAGATACATGGAACCCATGTAAACAGCCTAGCAAAAAAACTAGCAAAAAATCTCTATGTACTTCGAAACATCAGTCGGAGTGTTTCAGCCGAGATGCTTAGGGAATCCTATTTTGCAGTGTTTCATGCTCATATTTCGTATGCGATTCTGGCATGGGGGCATTCGGCTGGGGTGCATCGGGTGTTCCATCTTCAAAGAAAAGCTATTAGAGTGATGGCGAGACTGGGTAGAATGGATGACTGTAGGCGTGCGTATGTGGAGGGGAAGATATTAACTGTGCCTTGCCTGTATATTTATTTTATTTATTTATTAATGATTAATAGCTTAATGCTAATAAGTTACATTTAGCTTTGTGTGATAAATCAGTAAATAATTACACATCTTATTATTAAATAATTTCTACAATAATGTGACTATAAGTTAATATTGTCCTTACAGTATAAAGTACACCTTTTTTTAAAAATCTGGATGGCATTTGAATTCTTCACACTTTGAGGTAAATTGTTATACTGAACAAGCCCCTTATGGAAAAGATCATTCTGACTGTAGTTGGTGTTAACTGTTGAAATATAAAAGTCTTCTCTGGCTCGAGTAGGATAGTTATGCACATCTGTTATAAATCTTGTGTTTTTTAATAAATGTTCAGGAAGCAAATTGTGTTTCATTTTATATATAAAAGTCATTGTATTGAGAAATATTATTTGATTAACACTCAGTAATCCTGTAGCTTGTAGCATGGTTCCAATACTTGTATAACGATTACAACCTATAATGCAACGCATGGCTTGATTCTGTTTTTTTTGGAGTACACTTTTCTCTGTTATGCTCAACAAAAACAGTATAGATGAACAGTAGACAAAATGTGGCAAGATAATTGATTTATAGATTGTTAATTTCGACCACTCACTGAGATATGTACTCATTCTTTTTAGTAGATTTATCTTCTTTGCAATTTTACTAGTTACATATTCTGCATGTGGAGAAAATGTTAAGTTTTCATCCACTATAACTCCCAAATATTTGCATTGTTCAACCTGTTCTATCCTTTGGTTATTTATATAAATTCCTTTGTGGCTTCTAGTTGGTATATCATTAAATTTGCCTTTAATTATTATAAATTTCGTTTTTTCAGTATTTAGACTTAACCCATTTTGTGTTAGCCATTTAAACAGTACTTCTAGCTCTTCATTTATGGTTTGCAAAATTAAATCAACATCTTCACCCACAAAATACAGTAATGTGTCGTCAGCGAAAAGTTGAAGTTTACACCTCTTTAAGTTTCTGATAATGTCATTGATGTAAATAATAAACAAATTTGGGCCCAACACTGTCCCCTGGGGAACACCAAAAAGGTTTTCTCTCTGCATTGATGTATTATTTAAATATTTTGTTTCTTGAGTACGATTTGATAGATAATTTTTAAACCATTTGAGCACAACATCTTGAATACCATACTTTTTTAATTTTTCTAGGAGCATACATCTGTCTATAGTTTCAAAGGCCCTACGAAAATCTAAAAAGACCACACCTATGACCTTTTTTTCACTTATAGCACTTTTCCAATTCATTAGGACAGTTTGAAGTGCACTCTCACAGGAATTATTTTTACGGAAGCCCGCTTGGTAGTCACTAAGTAATTTGTTCCTCTCAAAATATTCTATAAGTTGTTTATTAACTACAACCTCCAGCAACTTTTCGTAAACAGGAACCATGTTGATGGGTCGGAATTCTTCACTTTTGTTTGTGTTGGTCTTTTTTTCTATGGGGATGATTGTAGTATTCCTCCAATGTTTTGGAAATGTTCCATATTCTAAACTGCTGTTTATTATCTGTAAGAATCTGTCACCAGTAACTTCAAATGCCTTTTGCAGTATGTTTGTTGTTTTTCCATCTACACTACTGTTTTTCTTTTTTAGGTTTCGAACTATAATTTTTAATTCTGTTAGTGATATTCGTCTAAATTTATCCATGCTTGTGTTACAGCGTTCCATTTTTCCTACTACCTCCATAATATCTTGGTTACATATTTTCATGGTTATCGCCTCTATACTTTCTATAAAATAGTTGTTAAATTTATCGGCTATTACACTCCCTTCTCTCTCAATACTGCCCTCAAAGTATATTCCTTCTTTTTTAGTTTTTACCCTTCCTCCTACTAGTTTTTTAATGGTCTTCCACATTTCTGTTGAGTTATTTTTATTTAGATCTATTTTTGAATTATAATATGTACTTTTCTGTTGTCTAATCATCTCTACTACCTTATTTCTTTGAGTCCTATATTCATGAAAGTCATTGTTGTTCTTAGTTATTATAGCTTTTCGATATAATTGGTCCCTTCTTTGCATATTTAACTCGATATCCAGTGTCCACCATTTTTTATCAGACCATTTCTTTTTGATAACTTTTTGCTTTACAGGAGCATATCTATGTAATACTGTGGAGATGGACTCTACCAAACTGTCTGCTATTTTGTCTATGTCTGTACAATTTCTGTCCCAATCTGTATCCATTAGATCCATTTGAAATTTTAATTCCTCAAAATTTTTGTAATCCCTATATACCTCAGTGATACTCTCCTTGTCAATGCAATTTTCTATTATATCAACAGTCAATATGCTATGGTCTGTAATTTTTGGTGTAGTATGTACTCGGGGTTTCAAATTTTTGTCATTTGTGATTAATAAATCTATTATTGTCGACGTCCTGTTTGACACCCTTGTGAAGTTATTTATCTTTTGATACAATCCATTTTGTAATATCAGTTTTCTTAATTTCTCCGAATAAAAAGTGTTTTTTGACATGTCAATATTGTAATCACCAACAAATATAAGAGTTCCATCCTTAGATGCATATTCTTCAAAAAGGTCTTCCATATATGATAAAAATTCAGCGTCACTGCTTGCTGGTGAATGATATATACAAAATATAAATAATTTTTGATCATTTATTGAGAGTTCCACACCTGTGATCCATACATTTTTTAAATGTGATATTCTTAATAATACTTTTGACTGTACTTCTTCTTTTATGTACACAATTGTTCCACCAGTGTGCCTACTATGTGATATTGTATTTATAAGGTAATATCCTTCCATATGAATTTCATGATCAAGAATTTGATCTGTTATACATGTCTCAGATAAACATATTACCAATGGTTTCCAGCTATTACTTATTAAACTGAGTTCAGTCTTATGTGCCAACAAACTCTGTATATTTAGATACATTAACTTTCCCTTTGGTTGCTATTTTTGTGAAGGATAAATATTTGTGTACCCAACTTTCTGCTCCAGTTCTCTGAATATTCTCTTATACGTTTCACAATTTTTATCAAATGCGAGATGATTGTAATTAATATTTGGTACTTTTAATACATCTGCTGCATATTTACAATTTGCACAGACAATTTGTTGAGACCGACATATGTCCATTTTATGATCTTCTGTGCATTTTGGACACACTTTCTTTTCAGATTTGCACTCCTTTGCCATATGTCCAAACTTATAACATTTAAAGCACTGCACTATATTTATATGATCAAAATATGTGTAAGATCTCCACCCAATTGACAGTTTTCCTTTCTTTTGTATTAGGGTATATGTACTAGAGTCCACCTCCAAAATCACACTTTCTTTACCCCTTTTACCTTTGAAGTGTGTTATAACTGATATATTTCTCTCGGCTTCTGTAGTAGTAATCGCATTTTGCAAAATAATTTTCTCTATAAAATCATCTTTATTTTCCAATAATTTTTCTTCTACGTTGATAATTTTTATCTTTGGAGACTTTCTTTCTGGGATTTTTACCTCATAATTTTCACCAAGTTGCTTTTGAATACTGTTTGATACATTCATTAAATCTTCTTTTCTTTCACAACTTATTGCAACTGCCCCATCCCTAAGGAACTTCATTCTTGAGACCCCAGCCTTGATTTTCCCTGGATCAATCATTTGTTCAATATGTGTTTTTGTTACTTTACTTTCTTGAGCTTTCTTTGGTTTGACTACTAGAACTTCATTATTATTTTTTCTTGCCACCTCGTTATATTTTAATCGACCTTGTTCGACTACTTGACTAGTCCTATCCGCTTCTTTGATTTCTTTTTTTAATTGTACTATCTGTTCTTCCAAGCTATTTATCAACTGATCTTTTGTGGAAATTACTTCTTCTTTGGTGTTAATTAATTCATCCTTACATTGCACCAAAAGTTGAAACATCGACCCTATATATACGAATGCTTGCTCTATGTTGGGCAGAACATTGACCTTTTTGTTACACATGATTGTGTTCATAGTCATAACACCCGAAACAAGCAAAACTTGGTCCCAGCATACTGGCGTCTAAGGAGGTGTCAGGATGGTCCGGGATACTGGGCCATAAAATTTTTTAACCATCTACCGAGGCAAATTAGAGTACTGTCCTTGAATATCTTTAAAAAAAAAATAAAGGACCTACTAATACAGAAGGCGTTTTACTCTTTTACGGAATTTTTTAACTCTGATTTGGACTCGTAGATCTTTTATTTACTGTTTTATCATCTATATTTTATATGTCTTAGTGTTCTCAAAACTGACCCCTATAAATTTTAATCTTGACTTTCCTGACCTTTGAATTGTCAACTTTTAACATGTGAGAGTTTAAATTTTTGTTTGATTATTGTTCACTTATTGACGTATGTAAATACTGGAATTGTATGTTAACATGAAATAAATGATTTGATTTGATTTGATTTGATTTGAACAAGATCACGGTAAGTAGCTGTAAGGTTTTCTTTATTAATTAAAATGTACAACTTACTCTAGCCTTTCAATAGCAGCTAAAACCTTTGTGGGACTAGAAAAGGGACCAAAAGTATCAGAACATAAATGGGGCAAGCAATCTGCAGCCTGATAGGTTACAATTCCATAAAATGAATTGGAGTTCTCTGAGATGTAGTTGTTTTCATCTATACTTCCTTGGCTAAAATATCTAAAAATAAAAAACAAATATTTCAAGTAGAGTAGAGTAGTTTTTATCTTTTTTACAACATATTTAATTCTGATTCTACATTAATAGTGTTATTTAAAACTCAAGATATAACTTGCGTCACTTAAAACAAGAAATAATGTAGGTAATTGGTAATCAGGTTTTATTTAAGGTTCTTTCTTGTAAAGACGTGAATCTAATATAGTATAAACTGTCCTTTCTGTATGTATGTATTTAGTCACTATATATAATGTAGGAAGAAAATGATTGAAGTCTCTCATTCATTAGAAAAATAGATCCTTACTCCAATGTAGGTATAATGTAGTTTAATTTTATATCAGATATATAGGCACCATTAACTGCAGTTGCTTCAATGAGAAAAACTACATCTGCCTGTAACCCTTGTTCGGGCGCGCACACAACCATTTTTATTGTTTTACTATGTATTTTTGAAACATCTAACTTGTTAGTACATAGGAAAATAATAACAATTTATGTAAAAGATTTTTTGAAAGCTGCAGAAAAACAACAAGCAACCGCAAAGAATTAATTGGTGCCACCACAGAGGATTATTGATTATTAGTTGTTCGATAACAATGGCCTCTAGCTTTGCAGCCTCCAGCTAATTTTTCTCTCCTTCTTCTTTAAGTCATAGTTTGAATACAGAGCTGAACGATTAGTCACAAAGAAGTTTGAATTCAAGATCCATCCACATCGCCATCGGTCCATCACGATTAAAGACACAGAGGAATGATATGTCAACCAAGACGCTGAACCAGGAAACTACACTTTATTAGGTCTGACCCAGCAACAATAGTTTTTATCTTCCTTTCACATTTCAAAAAGCTTTGCGGTCAAATCCTCATATTTGCCAGATGCTAAAAACAAAAATTCCGCAGTAGCACGTAGTTTGAAATGGAATATGGCTAATTTAATGGTTGAAGTTTGCAACAAATGGTGACGTCATTTAACGTCAAATGTCAAAGTTGGAAATTCTTTCGCGTCACATGACCGTGTGTTTTGTTCCCGTGACCAAAATCGCACTAAAATTCAAAAATTTAGATAATATTTACAATTTAGGAGGCTTTCGATGGACATTGTGGAAACCCTGCCAGAAAGGTAATATTTATTCTTTACTATCTCTTCCAAATTCTTTCATTGATTGGTTATATAACGACTTTGGCAAGGTCAAAGTACTGTGATAATTATTATTTGATAAAAGACCGCCTCCAATAATAAGATAAACAATAACAATAAAGATGTACTTATTTTAGCACTGAAGGTGAATTAGAAGAAGATACCAAAATATTTATAACCAACATAAAAGGAAATGCAATGGATAGCGACGATGATCAGGCCTCTGTCGAACATTTAGCTCCACAAACTTTGCTTGAAACTCCGGATACAGACGTGCAATATTCTGTGAGGTCATCGGAAGGTATATATGTAAATTATTCACTTTATAAAGGTACTTCTTGTATCCTATGTCAATCCTTAGCCTTACAAAAGAGCCTATCTTAATCTCCAACCAAAATAGTTTCAGTTGACAATTATTCTTTCCTGAATTATCAATAATAACAATTGGGTTAGGCCTGTTTGTAAGGAAAACTATTTTTTAAATATTTCTTTCTGTATAATATGATAAACATGGGACAATCTATGGTACCTATGGATATAATTTAAAGCTACAATGATGACTAATGAACGGATAGTAGAATATGGTTTGAGGTACTGGCATGACCAGTGTAACCTTGCCCTATAATGTTAATATCTAAGCTCTGAATAGCCAATACTGAAAATAGCTTCTTTTTACACTAGTTTTGGCAAGAATTTTTTTAAAAATTAGCCGGTACAATTGTTCTTTTTTTTTGTTTACAAAAAAATATAGATCATTTATGAAATGAAATTTTTTAAATTTGTCTAGGTTCAATGATTACCTATCGAGTGTTACAAGTTGAAGATGGCTCCGATACTCCACAATATGTGTCAACCTCAGGTTTCTCGGCTGCAAGTACAATACCTCAAGTAATCTCAGGATCAAACTTAAATGGCCCAATATATGTAATTGGAAATCCTGATGCATATACGACCACTAGTGGTGCTAGAGCAATTGCACCAAGATCATCCGTATTAGACAATTCAGTTGTGGTACAAGTAAAAAAGGTAGATACTTTCAGTTATAAATTTTCTAATATTATTTTTGTATTTTTTATATGGGGTCCTGTAATAGTGCGTCAGACTTACATAGCTCCTATATGAATTAAGTTAGGAATTTCTGTCATATTGCGATTTATTCTATGTCATTGGGTGTGTGTTTCGGGAAAGCATTTTTCGATATACAGGGTGGTCCAAAAAGCGTGTGATAACCATCAAGTTGTATTTTTTTAAATTGCACATTTGGGTTGTATTCTATAGTATAGCATTCTCTATAATTATCTTAAATGTTATTTAATTTGCTTCAGTAGTTTAAGAGCAATAAATTAAAAACTAAGAATTATTTTATACAAACAATTCATTCGTACATTCATTCATAATAAGGTTCCGAAAACGATACATTTTAAAATCATTTTTCTCAACATTTTCCGATGTTTATTGTTGGGGTAGTGGATGTAAAATTCATAAGCAACTTATTTTCAGCTTATTTCTATATAATTCCAAATTTCATAAGTTATATTGTGTAATACCATAGGCGCCTTGACTAATAGTTGTAAACTACAGTAAATGCTCAAAATATCTTCCATTTTGATCTGTGCACAAGTAAATAGGTTCTTGTAAAGATCTGTTCACTTCCTTTAACATTTCAGGTGGAAAAACCAGCAATCAAGTATCTTCTTTGCTACATATTAATAGCAGTTGTAGGCGGATATTCATCAATTTGGTTATTTATGTGTCCACATAAAAAAAAGTTACGATAACGTTACGCAAAATGACTCCTTGCTAACAATTTTTTTCACTCCCACCAAGTACAAATATCATATCAACGAAGCAATAAAATCCATTTTAATTTCTTATTAAGTTATTCGCCCTAAATAACAATCTTTTAAAATTAAAGAATTAGTCAAACTATAATTAACAAATTAATCCCTATTTTATTTCAACAACTACTAATGCTGTGCGCTAGTATTTCACATCAAATGATGATTAATAAATGTAAACAAATCTTTTCAAGAACGTGTTTACTTTTATGCACAGATCAAAATGGAAGACATTTCGAACATTTACTGTAGTTTACAATTATTAGTCCGGGTGCGTATGGTATTTAAACAACATAATTTATGAAATTTGGAATTATTTCGAAAACGGCTGGAAATAACTTATACAGGGTGTTATGGAAATGACGTATTATATTTAAATGGGTGACTCCTTGGGTGTCCTAGAGAAGCGCTACATATTTTATTTTTTTTAAATCGACCGTTTTAAAAGTGGGTTAACAAACGCTCACAGGTCAGTCCACGCTACTGTACAACATTTCACCCAGAGCCAATGGCAATGTTTCCAAACTTAATGTAAAACTGAAATTCCATATAAAATTATAAAAATAAATTATTTTCTACCTACTTGTATTTATCCTTATACCTAAAGAGCGAGAAATCTAGGCACAAACACAATCAGTTTTTTTTCTTTTTCATGGGAACACTCCTGGAAACACTTTATGTACATACAGTAATAGTGAAACAGAACCGATAGTTAGCTTTTGAAAATACAATAATACAGATTATACTACAGATTATTAGATTTTATTACACGCGAGAAATTTGACGTCCAGAAGAAACGCGTCAATAAAAACAATATTCAAAGATTATTTATGTACGGGCAATATACACGCGTAAACCGAAAAAACAGAGCGGATCGCTGAGAGTGTGTTGGTGATCGACGAGACACAACGTATCCGGCCTCTGGTTGGTCTTGAACTAACAGACGCACGCGTGTGGCGCCATATGTAACTACTTCGCTCAGCCGATGTAAGGCGTCAAGAGGTCAATGGCATTTGACCTAGTGACGTACGTGGCTATTACTATTCCATATGTTTTTTCACGTTGTTTAAAACATAGTTCGTCTTAAATGTTCTTCAATTAATTGTACAAAAAGGTATTACAGAATGGAAAAGTGTTTAAATTATTTATTTTGTCTAAAGAGTATACGGTGTACAACACCAGCCAGAATTCCTTGATTGCTTACATGTATCGCAGTGCCACACAGGTGTTTTTCTGGTTTGACGTCAGGTCACTTTTACCGCTGAATGAATTGAAAGCGCCATTTATGGGTATTTTTCTTCAATTTGTCTTTATTTCAGGAATTGCCGGTTTAAATATAATACGTCATTTCCATAACACCCTGTATGTTTGTATTACAAAACAAATTTGCTCATGAATTCTACATCCAATACCCAAATAATATACAGGGTTCAGTTTGAAAATCTTGAGAAAATGATTTTGAAATGTGTCGTTTTTGGAACCTTATTATGAGCATCCTCTATAATAAAGATAAACACTTTAGATTCATAGTATCTTTAGACCACTTGTTATAAAGGCGGGGATGCCAGGAACTTGTCTAAGTTACTAAAATCCAGTAGTGAATTTTGGTAGTTTCTTGGTATAGACAGACATTTTAGTACTAAAATCCAGCACTGGCTTTAGTAATGATTCCAGTCCAGTGAATAGAAAGCACTTTTATTCACTTGCGTAAGTGGCTACTCCCACTACCACTATCCTGTCAACTAAACGTTTTACCAGTTTAGTCCAGCGTTTGGTCTTAGTTAGTTAGAATAGAAATTTAATTTCGCTAGTGTGGTTTGGTTTTAGGCGTGATTATATTTCAAAATATGCTCAAAACGGACGGATTACCCCACAGTTCAATTTGTAGAATTGTGTAGGGAGGAGAAACGGGAGTAGCGAACTTATTCTGCAAACTGTCAATTAAATCATCTATCAATATTTTAACACTCGGTTTTTTTCTCTAAAAGTACTGGATTTTAGTGACAAGTTACTGGCTTCGTGTAACCCCGCCTTATGGCTC
Organism: Barypeithes pellucidus; assembly: GCA_963991005.1. Lineage (NCBI taxonomy): Eukaryota > Metazoa > Arthropoda > Insecta > Coleoptera > Curculionidae > Barypeithes > Barypeithes pellucidus. The sequence continues at coordinate 54,393,591 of OZ022560.1, forward strand.
ACCCAATCCTGTGCTTTAAAAAATAATTTTAGAATGTTTTTTTGGTCTTTTTTTACTTTTTAATTTATTGCTCTTAAACTACCCAGGGCAATTAAATAACATTTTAGACAATTATAGAGGACACTAATACGACCAAAATGTGCAATAAAATACTGGATGTCCGATTATAAAAAAATATAACTTTATGTTATCACACTTTTTTGGATCCCCCTGTATATGGAAAAACATTTTCCTGAAATACACCCCATGATATAGAATAAATCAGCATATGAATGAAATTTCTAACTTAATTCGTATAGGAGGTATGAAAGCCTGACACTGACTATTGCAGGACCCTATGTATTAACTACGTGTACTTGATTAGTGACATTTTTCCTGTGACAAATAAAAATTGACATACTTAGGTGCTTAACCCCCTTATTCACTAAAGAGATCGGCCGGTACGGTCTTTTTTGCCGATACTGATAATCGGCCGATACCGATATTTTAGTTGCCGATGCCGATATATCTGTTCAATATACGTTGATATAAGTAAAAATTACTAATAGTGGCAACATTGTAAAGCATCTTTAAGGCAAATTAACAAATTTCGGTAATTACCCAACCAGCTGTGTCCAAATACTGATTGCCCATTTTACTCACCGCCCGCGCCGTAGATAAGGACGGACTAGGAGAGTACCTCCCCAGAATCGGGAATTTGCGTCGAAATAGAAGTAAAACTTGAGATTATGGGGCCAAAAAAGAAATAATGGCCGATGTCTGAATTCTTATTATTTTAAAAATAATTCGAGAGAAGTTATCTGAAATCGCACCTTCTAGCGCATTGGTTTGTTTTGTTTTTGCTTAATGTTATGATATGGTGAAGGACGCCATCCCAGTACCCACCTAGAAAAGGCTATACAGGGTGTTACAAATTCGGCCTTTGGAATTTCGGGAACGGTAAGAGATGCGAAGTCGGTTAAATTGGGACAAAGTTATGTAATTATGGGCCCAATAATATGCCGAAAAAAATCAGAAATAAATACAGAGGGCTTTCAGAATATTTGGAAATATCTAAAATTTTGCGTTTCGGTTTTTTTTTATTTTTCCGGGGCTTTGTTCGAAGGGATGTTCAAAAATAAATTTCACTTTCTCATTGCTACTTTTTATTTTCCATAAGATGGCATCATCAAATCTTTAATGCGACGTTTCGTCTTTGGGTCACCATCTTCAACTTCATTTTTTTAAAATACGGGCCTGGATATTTTCGTTTATATTATGAAAGAGGACCGAAATCTACGTTCAGTGGTGACTGGTTTTACGATGTTTCGTTCCTTAAATTGACCATCTTCATTTTAATACCCCTAGTACGTTCCTGTAATTAACTTTTTTGTAAAATTCGGTATAATTCGAAAATGTAAAACTCAATGCCTCTATTTAAGAGTCTTAAGAAAGTGCTGACTTTAAGAGTCAAATTTTATTTGCATTAATAAAATAAATTACTTGTACTTAGACTAAGTAGAAATTCGATACAACTATTAGTTTGAAATAAAAAACAGTAGTAGTAGTAATAGCAATAACAATTAAAGACATAAATAGCAATAATAATTTAAAAATCTTCAGTCTCTTCAAGACAAAAGTAAATTAGAGGACCGTAGGTACTATGGGTATTTTAATGAAGATTGCCAATTTGAGGAACAAAACGTCGGAACACCAGTGAAGTGCTGTATACCACTGAACGTAGATTTCGGTCCTCTCAGGTCAGGAAAAAATAAAAACCGGAACGCAAAATTTTAGATTTCTCCAAATATTTTGAAAGTCAAACAAACCCGAACAAACCCAAATATTTTGAAAGTCCCTGTATTTATTTTTGATTTTTTGCGGCATATTATTGGGCCCGTAATTACGCAACTTTGCCCCAATTTAACCGACTTCGTATCTCTTACCGTTTCCGAGGGCCGAATTTGTAACACCCTGTATATCGGCAAAATTTTGCAGATTTATATCGGTATCGGCCGATCACAATTTTAAGGTTTTAACCCTTTAGTGAATATGGCTGTAAAAGTTTTAATATTTTAATAAAAAATATTTGTAATTTGCTCCCTGTATGGTTTAAACTGTCCAGTGGTAAAATTATTCTTTTTGTGTGGTGACTTTCATCAGCAATACATTTTTTGACAAACCCCTGTCATTGTATAAATGTTTTACACATCAAAAATAGTTTTATTTTGTATAGAGGGACGATAAAAGAAGAGCGACACATAACGAAGTTGAAAGAAGAAGACGAGACAAAATTAACAACTGGATAGCCAAACTGGCAAAAATAATCCCCGATGGGCCACAGGACATTAAAGGCAACGGACAATACGATGGACATTCGAAAGGTGGTATCCTATCTAAAGCCTTTGAATATATTATAGAACTCCAAGCCACAGAAACTAGACTTACAAGTTGTATGAAAGAAAACCGGAAGCTAGCAAATTCTATAGAACAAATTAAACTTATAAATAATGCCTTAGAGGCGGAAAATAAAGAATTGAGAGAGCTACTAAAAAAACACGGACTTGAGGTGACTAACAAACGAACGTCATAGCTTAGATAGTTTTTTTATATTTAGTTTTAGGGAATTATTTGAAATAAGAATATTTAATATGTTGATTATAATTTTGTGAATATCGTCTTAAAAATAACAAATATTACACACTTACAGCGACAAAACAGTGTGACCGCTGCCGGTCAAGCTGCGGGTTTATGATTTTTAGTCTGAGTAGCACCATACAGATGCTGTAACGGTGGTTATACAGTTACGACTGTCTGCGCACGATTTAAAATCTTCGTAGAATCCAGGTATTTTACCTGTCCTATACAGCGTGCGTGGTATAAAGTGTAACAAATGGGAACCTTTTTTCCTCCATTTTATCAAAAGAAGTCATTCTTGCTAAACACTAAACAGTTTTCCTTGGTTGAAAACCTCCTTGGCCATAGTCGAATATCCGAAATACTGTGCAGTGTGATTGGTGAAATTGATCTAATAATAATCTTACCTAGATTCTAAAAAATACATTAAAATGCCATTTTGAAAGGCCCTGTATGATAAGAACTTCAGGCAACGGTTTTTACATACCTTTAACTATTGACTAAAAATTAAGTATTCTTCATTCATGTCGCTAATCCTAACCGTTTTCGAAAAAACGGCATTTCATATACATATGTATTTGGCGTACTTCAATGAAAGATACTTCTTTGTTGCGAAAAACGTTTGGATTAGTGACATGAATGAAGAGTACTTAATTATTACTCACTAGTTAAAGGTGTGTTAAAACCGTTGTCCAAAGTTCTTATCATACAGGGCGTTAAAAAAAAGGGGCCATGAGTGTCAGCAGCTCTGAGTAATTCACAACACTTTCTTGGATAGTAATTTGAAGGGTCTTACCTGGTATACATCATATTTAAAAAAAATTAAAATATACCTGGTGGTTCAATAATTATGTGTAAAAGACTTGATTCCATTGGAGCTCTTTCGGAGCCCATATCTCCCAAGAGGAGGCATATACGAAAAAAGCTTATATGAACTTGTAGTACTCTTTTTCTTTTCACTTGTTTTCTTCATAACCGGGAGATTTCCTATATTTTCCGGGACTAATAAAAAAATCAACAAATTAGATCAATTTCACATATTTTTGTCCACACTGTCCAATATTTCGGATATTCGACTATGGCCAAGGAGGTTTACAATCGAGCAAAACTTTTTAGCAAGAATGACTTTTATCGATAAAATGAAGGATAAAAAAAAGGTTGCCATATTTGCAGTCTTCTTGGTTTAACCTCCGGGAGGGATAAAAAAAGGTTGCCATATTTACAGCCTTCTTGGTTTAACCCCCGGGAGGGGTAGATGTTACCCTTAAAATCTTAAATGGGAAGAGGGGTCAAGAGGTACATCATTTTAAAGGTCGTTTAAATCTCTTTCAAATAATACCGTAATTCATAATTTTTTGAGTAGCAGTTTCCAAGAAACATCCAATTCTTCCAATCCAAACATTCAATTCTTCGCCAGGTGCAAAGTCACCTTTTAAACATGAAGTAAGTTCATTTTTAACACGCATTTTTTTTGGAAACGAGGGCTACTCAAAAAACTATAAATTATTTTATTACTACAGTAAGTCTTACCAACCGACCCCACACATGTAATCAGTGTTACACAAGCAAAAAAAAATCCCGCGAGATTTAAAACACAAATACCAGCCACCTACTTGCGAATAGTTCGTAGATTTACAGCTAGGGTCTAATAATAATATGGCAAATGGATAGTGGCGTAGCTTTGATCGAATCTTAAATTAAAAGTGGCGCAGCCCGAAACCTTTTATTCCGGCAGCTCGTTACTAAAATGTTCTGTTATCACGCCTTCATCTAGTCAATGACTAATCGCGAGACTATTAAAAACTAAGAAAGTTTTACTCGAGCGAAAAAGTTCGGCAACGCTGCGCTTACCGGTCAGAGTGATTTCAGTCCGCAAGAAAGCAGATCGTCTTTTTGTTATTACGCCTTGTCCGTTCTTGAAGAAATCATATTAAAAATATAAAAAAAAACGTGAATTCATCGACAACGGTCGTTTTGAGTTTTGCAAAAATTCCATAGTTTAAATAAAAGATGTAAAGAAAAGGGGTATAAAAAAAGTTACAGCGCCCGGGTCACTTTTTTTTAAATTGTTGATAACACTCTAAAAAATAGTAAATAGAGTCGAACGGACATTTTCCGTGTTGCGCAGCGAAGTCGGATCTCGTATCTGTATAATTCATGATCGCGGTACGCGGCACGCGCATGGGACGGCTTGCTGTGTGGCTTGGTTGTCTATAACAACTCGGCATCAGCTATGTCCCCATATTGCATTATTATCGATACAGATTTTTTTCTCGACTGAAAACGGGTTTGCTAAAAAATGCGTTTCTGTTTGAAACTGGACGAGGCGCGATAACTCGAACAGCGTTAAAAAAATAACATACCTAAGATCCAACACTGCGTTTGCGCGTCGATGAAAATATCCGTTCTCATGTTTTTCCGGTCACGAATAACGAAAACTAACACCCGACAAGTAAAACGGACGAGGCGTGATAAGTTGATTTCACGGCTGTAAACAATTTTCATCTAATCAAAAACATCACTCTCAGTCAAAAAATAAAGAGAACGGACGAGGCGCGATAACTATTACGACCACTTTTTTTACATAATATGTAAAGATGATTCTCAATGATTTCCCAACGTTGCCAATGTCCGTTCTTGGTAATTTCCTTCTCAAGTCCTTATTAAATCACCAAAAACGTCTGAAATCCTGGTAACAGGCTGCCGTACTATTTGCACATATTTCAACGCGAATGAAGGCTGGAAAAAGACGGATGTTGATGATAGACGTTATTTAACTTTGTTGCAGTATGGCGTTACCCTGTATATTTTATTTTTTCCATCGACGGTTTACATTTATTTTCTTAATCCTGCAACTAACTAATGTGTAAAGTCCTCGGCTTCTGAAAACCGAAGTTCAGAGTATTGTTTTAAGTAAATATTTAATTAATTTTTAAAAATTGTGATAATATATCTTAAGTTTTCTTTAAATAAACAGCTTTGTGAGACTACCAATGATTTTGTTATTTTTTTCTTTCAAGTGTTACATTAGGTCGAGAACACAACGATAAAAATTTTAAATCCACATCTAATATTTTCAGAACTACATATTCTTGTTTCAGATAATTAACACTTCTTTACAATTATTTTTTTATTTTTAACAAGGAATTGTTATTTTTTATTGAATCATTTTTTATTATCCTGTTGTATTATGATCTAATTTTCCTAGGTATTTATAAAGGGTAAGACCAATTTATTATGTTAAATTACTATGTAATTTCTGTTAATAAAAAAATACACCAAAGCTTGTGTATTATTGAAATTGTTGTTCTATCCGCTAGTACCAGTAGAATCATAAACACAAGGTATGATATCGCGCAGTCATATGTTTTCCCTCGCTAGTTCGTCTGCTTTTTCATTTCCTATTATCCCGGAGTGACCAGGAACCAACAAGAGTTCTTCTACCTTATTATTAAGGCACTCTCCAGTGTGAGTTTTGATGTAAACCTATTAGAATTCAGAGCCTTGAGAGGAGCTTGGCTATTCGATAGGATATAGGAAATATTTTTTTGTACAAACACTTGTATGGCATGAACTTCCGCTTGGTATATTGTGGCGTAGTTACCCAGTGGGATGCTCATGTCCATCCTGGGACTTTCCCCCAATACACCTGCTTCCAAATCGTTGGCAGTTTTTGATCCACCGGTGTACCAAACTAGACCCTTGTCAAACGACGAGGGTGCACTGTTTGTATATTTATCAGAGTCCCGTCCCAGCTGCTCTTGAATGGTTTTGTGAAATCGTAGATCGTTTTCATAAGATCGGTTTGCATTTCCAAAAGCTCGTTGTTGAGTAGAACCGTGGCTTTTGTGTGCACAATTTTCACGGGGTTTGTTTGGGTTTGTTCATTCCTCGTTTGTGTTCATCGTAGAAGCATTGCAGTTAGCCTCCCTTCTGATAGAAATATCTAGAGGTGTTAGTCCTAGTATGAGTTCCATTGCTGCCTCTCATAGCCCACTAATACATAAGCAATCCAGTCTGTAAACTATTAAGTTTGTTCGCTGTCATAATTTGTTGTTTTTTGTCCACCAAACTACAGACCCATATGACATCAGGTGTCTAATAACGGTGACGTACAGCCACAGAAGCATCTGGGTCCCCAGGTTTTCCCAACCAAGGTCGCATCGCATTAGAACTTATGTTGGGACAAGGCGACTTTTTGAGACGGATATATTCTAACAAAAAATGCTTGCGATTTTAATAAAAAAACTGGAAATTAATATTTTCGTACAAATATGACATCAATATTTCCATATTTAACATATCCTTGCTGAAATTTAAATAAATATACATATTTATGCAACACATTTGAGAATTATACAGGGTGTCCGCTAATTAATGGTACATGGAAAAACCACATACTCCTTACATAAAAATATTAGGATTTAATTTATTATACTTACCTAAATCCGAAAGTTGAGATTAGCTGAGATACAGGGTGTTATAGTTAAAACTTAATTTTTGTTTTTCTCTAATAACTTTGCAGTAAACCAACGTTTTTTTACAAAATGTGGCAATTATGGTTTTTTTAGGACGAGAAATTGATTTTTTTATGCCGCTGTCTGCGGCATTACTTGCAGATTTATTAGGTACTAAGTTCAGGTCGCCCTGAGTTACCGTTTCGTACCGTACATTGGCATTGTACATTAAAATTTCATAAAGAAATCCATTTCTCGCCCTAAAAAAATTATAATTTCCAAATTCTGAAAAACCGTTAGTTTCTCTCAAAGTTATTAGATAGCAACAAAAATGAAATTTTAACTTTAACACCCTGTATCTCAGTTAATATCAACTTTCGGATATAGGTAAGTATAATTAAATCCTAATATTTTTACGTAAGGAGTCTTACTCCGCTCCTAATTGCCCCACCAACCCCAGCCTCCGGCCCATCAAAGTACTCGGTATCACCCGTTAATTCCAATGCCCCAACTCCGCCCGCAGTTGAAAATCGCGTTAATACGCGAACTCATTGAGATATCGGGATCGGGTTTGTTCGAGCTTACGCGCTCTGTCAAGCTCTTCAATTTTGCCTTTCACTTTTTTTTTGTAGCATCAAAACTGGCTGAGTTATTTTCAATTTCCCGTTGTAGGTTAGATTTACGGGGCGTGCCCCCCTCCACTCCCATGCGGCGCCCTACACAAATCATTTCAGAATGTCGAGGGGATCCTACTGTATCGATTGGGGAAAAAAAATTACTCGATTTCGTCAAGGGATTTTCGAGCCGTTTATTTCGCCAGGACGACTCCACTAATATTAATTGTATGAGAAATCAGTATTAAAAATATTTTTAATTTATTGCCAACTATTCTGATGACGGTGTCGTCATAAAAGATCGACCATCAATGATGTGTCCGCCATTTAATTTTTCTGTCAATATTTCTTTGTTGTTTCATTTAATCCAAAATATTCGCTCGGATTAACTCTGAACAGCCCATACGATAGGTACACTTTTATTGCACATTGGTCGAAAAAAATCTTTTATTTGCCCATAATGATAATTTTTTATTAACGATTAAAAAGTAACATTAAAAAAGGCCATATACTTTGGCACAACTATTCAGGTCAAAAAATAAAAATAACGGTCAAAAAATAAAGTGCTAAAAGCGGCCATCAGACTATCAATGTCCAGTGTCAATATGATTATTTTAGGCTGTATTCTCGCCAAGAAGTTATCAAATTGTGGCGAAGAGAAGATAAAGTTTATTTTCGCGCAAGACTTTTAAGAAACTTGGAATATTTATTAAGGTAAGTACCAATTTATCAAAAGAACGTGAAATGTACCGGGTGGTCAACTAAGAATAGCCGCCGTCCATGTCTCAAAAACTAGTAATCATAGAGCATCCGGGTAATTATTTTTAAGTAAAAGTGTCCATGAGAAAATGCTGGAAATTATTCTTGAGTTTGTAAGGGGCCATAGCAATCATGACCAAAGTTAAAATGAAGATTTTCTTTGTGTTTTCTAATTGATAGGATCGAAAATATCTGTATTTTAATCCTTATATATTTCCTAATACTTTTTATCCTACACAAGGTGGGAGAATTCAATTGTTTTTTAAATAAACTGCGGTTACTCCGGTTTATCTAAACTGAGTTTAAAAAACTTGGTTTGGTTTAAAAGATCTTTATTTACCCTACAAACTGCGCTTATGTTTTTGCGTTCTTGAGTTTTGCCCTCGTCGCTAGATGGCGTTAACTGAAATAAGCAAAAATTTGGCTTTTTCTCAAAAAATGCAATGATATCTTCGTGTTAGCAAGATATAATAGAGAATTAATTTATTTTGGTCAATAAATCCGGTTCTAATGGAGATACAAACTTGCGTCTTTTACTAAATGTTAAGGATTTAATTCTCTTTTATATCTTGTTAAAACGAATTTATCATTGTATTTAACTTTTTTGAGAAAAAGCCAAATGTTTGATTATGTTTTAGTTAACGCCATCTAGCGGCTACGGCAAAATTCAAGGACGCAAAAACAAATCTTTATGCATTTTCCTAATACTTTTTATCCTACACAAGTTTTCCAATATAGTAAAATAAAGTGGTGGAGGGAATTCAATTGTTTTTCAAACAAACTACGGTTACTCCGGTTTGGGGTAACCGATTTTAACAAACATTGTTACGGCATTTCATCAGATATAAATATTGTAGAGGGGGACCTAAACTCCACGAAAACCCGAATTACTGATATTCCACTTCACGGACCCCCTATTGTCACCGTCTCTCTAACTATGGGCGCTTTTACTTAAAAAAAATTACTCTGATGCTCTACGATTACTAGTTTTTGAGATATGGGCGGCCATTCTTAGTTGACCACCCGATACTGTTTTATTATCTTCTTGACTAGAATATTGGCAATCTATGAATTTACTGACATTTCATCAGTATTTCCCCTTAAGTATTTTCAGCCTTCGATTGAATATTGACTTTCATATTTTGACAGATGACATCTATCTAATCTTAAGTTGAACATGCTCTAATATAATTCTACAAAACGAGAAAGGCACTGTGCCTTGATTGTTGTTTTGCCGCTTGATGCTATTTTGTGTTCATAAACTTTCGGATTTGTCCGGGCATTATTGTAAAACAGTCATTGTGGCTGAATAAAACTTTAAGTTATGCAAAGCTGGTCGACGCGAAAAGAAAGTAACAAATGTCAATATTCAACTTAGACCTGAACAGCCTATACATGATCAATATTATACAGGTCAATTTGAAACCTTCGCACCCTTAATATCTCGCTCGCTGACGCTTTTCAAGGGGGTAGAAATTACCCTTAATATCTTAAATGGGAAGGGGGTCAAAACGACCTTAAAATAATGAGCCACTTGACTCCCTTTCCAATTAAGATTATAAGAGTAACCCCCTCCCAGGGGGATTAAACCACGAATGCTGCAAATAATCGTTAAAAGTAGTGTTGGGAAAGAATCGTTATTTTCAGAATCGAGAACTTTCAAGAATCTAGTACGTATCCGAAGACCGAGTACAAAAGTGACCGATACTCTTATTTTATATTTCGATAGGATTAATGCGATTTGACAACATCATACCGAGATCGATCACCACGTTCGATCGTGCTCGGTGTTTGTCGGAATCGATATTATTCCTATTCGATAGCCAATCGCCGCCGGCATCCCGCATCATAAAAGGCGTGTAGCGGGTGGGGTGACTCCAGGTGGATGTAACTTTTACGATTTTAATTTTATTGTCTCTGTTTGGTATGAAGTTGGGAAAGATTCGTTATTTTCAATCATTATCAAAAGGTGATTGCCAAAAAAATCGCCTACTACCAAAATAATTGGATATGATAATATTTTTAAATTCTTATTGTCATTATGTTAAATTTTTTTTGTTTTTTTACTTTAAAAAATTAATAAAAATGAAGTACTAAAAATTAAATTACAACGTCTGACCCATCCTATTAAATCCCCGTTTTCACTCAGCTTCTTATTCAGCCGCAAAAACAGTTTTGTTGTTTTGCAGGTAAACTAGTTCCAAATCGAATCGACCGAGAGTATCGAAGACAAAAAGTGAAAAGTAGTAATTTAACAGCGTACTCGATTCTCGAGGCAAGTATCCGAGTTGAGCAAGTACATTAAAGAATCGAGTTCTTTTTCGATTCTTGTACTCGCGTACCGCATCACTAGTTAGAAGCGTCCCTTTTCACAATAAAATTGACATATCTTTTCGATTTTTAATATTATTTACTAGAAGCCGGATCTTAAGGGCGAGAAGTTTGTAAATTGAGAACCTGCAGTATTTGTAACTACTGACGACGATATAATTGATTATCTGGAGGCGTACAACATACAAATATTCGGTTAAAAAGAAAGATCTAAAGTAATAGAACTATGATTGTATATCCATTCGGATTATTTTATGTATATACGAGCCCTGTCTCGGAGAAGTTGGCCCAACTATCAAAACTACGTTTTTTTATGAAATTTGTCATATTAGCGAAAACGTATTAAAAACTAAAATTTATTTCTGATAACATACGATATTTTTATTTAATATTAGCCGAAATTACTACATTTTTTGCAACAGAGAAAAATATATCTTATAAATCCAAAAAAACTGTCAATTAATAAAAATCAACGAAACGAAATAGCATTAGATCACCACTGCATTACATCGCCTTTTCAACTGATTACTGCTTCGAAACGTCTTGGCATAGTGTCAACTAATGTTTGGCAGTAATCTGATGTTCGCAATTCTGGAACGGTTCTTGAGGGATTCGATTGGAGCTTTTTCTTCATGATATGCCACAAGGTTTCAATCGGCGATAGATCTGGACTACTCGACGTCCATTTTAAAACTGGAATATTGTTTTCTAACATCCAATCTTGTTACTTTTTTAGCCGTATGGCAAGCGGCACCATCTTGTTGGAAGATACATTCAATATTGTTTACACGCATTTATTCAATTTGGGGTGTTAAGTTATTTTGAAGCACATTAATGTACTTATCAGCATTCATAATACCTTCCACAAAGTGTAAGTTTCCCACTCCACTTGCTGACATGGATCCCCAAATCATAACAGAACCCGTCAATTTACCTTTTTTTGTAAGACAGTCATTCTGAAATGCTTCTTCCTTAGTTCTTATGACACAAATCCTACTATCGCCAACGCATACTTCAAATCTGGCTTCATCACTCCAAATAATGGAGTTCCGTTGGTTCGGAGACCATAATTTCTGTTCTTTGGCCCACGCTAGTCTGTTTTTCTTCTGAATCTTTTTCAGTAAGGGCTTTTCTTTTGCCTAGAATTATTGAGTTCTGCTTGGGCAGCTCTGTGGCAAGTTGCTCTTGAAAACTTTTTTGTGGTCGCGTGAGTCCATAATATTTTCAATTCGTTATAATTAGCACGCCGATTTTCCTTGATAATCCGTTTTAAGGCTGTTAAGTTGGTATTGGAATAACGCGGGCGACTTCCAGGTCTGGGTTTTTGAGCCAGATACAATTTAATAACATTTCGAACCGTATACCTCGATTTGTTAACACTGTCAGCGATTCGGGAAGCATTTGGGCCCTTTAAATGCAAGTGAATGATCACTTTTCTTATAAATGCACAAATATCATGTTTTGGGGCGTTGGGCCAACTTCACTAAGACAGGGCTCGTATATATATGTAGACGATAAAATAATGTGTGTAAAAAGTTCGTATTTGTAACAAACCGGAACAAATTTAAGATGCTTAGACTTTTTACACACACTGTATATGCCCATTATATTATTATGGAGTAAAACTATAAAATGTTATCAAGAATCCTAGCACAACGAATAAACTAGCAAACATGCCCATGTTGCTAAATCACAAACTAGAATGTAAAATTTCAGTTAATCAGTACTTTTTAATGTTTATACATACGTTTTATAGAATATTTTAAATTATATGGATAGGCTAGTACCCGGGTAAATTAAAAGTGAGACGTGACAAGTGAACCACCATATTTTTGACTGCTTTATTTGGATAAGTATTTTAGGAGATTCAGTTTGCACCAAAAAACATAGACGAGAACACAAATATAACACTAAAAATAAACATCTTTAAACTTATTTTAACTATCTGTCAAAAATGAGATGGCGCCATGCAGTCTTCGCGAGAAATAACTTGGAAGCATCAATTAGTGTAGAAAGAAGAGCCTGAAAATCTCTAATATTTTATTTCACTCTGTAGACCATATTACCAATATAATGCGGTTATGGTTTATTTACGGTTTTTTGCCGATATTTTAGTTGCTGATACCGATATAATATCAGTATCGGCACCACATTCTTAAATGATATGAAACTTTTTTTTGTTAAAATGGACGTGATTTAATAGATTTTTTATACTTTTACTATTAATACAGAGTGTTCAACAACAAGATTAAAAATTAAACTGAGCAAAAATCTAAATTTTCAAATGGAAACCCTCAAATTTTATAATTGTCTTCTAGTTAGCATTAAAAATAAGGATAAGTTTGTATAAGGTTGTCTATTCCGAAAATTTGTCGGTTTCGAAATATTGCCAATTTAATATTTTTATATGGCGATTTTGATGCGGATTCATAAGCAATTTGAAGAGGAATTTAAAGATGAAAAAATATATAGGTTTAAAAAATATAGTTTTAGGGTGTAAGCATCTTGATTCTCTTTAATTTTTATATAAATATTTTTTGTACTGTATTTATACAACGTGTCCAAAATAAGGAGGGCGAGTACAGGGATCTCGGAAACCGTAAGAGATGCGAAGTCGGTAAAATGGAGGTAAAGTTGCGCATTTACGTGCCTAATAATATGCCGTTTAGAAAGTTTTAAAATTCCGAGTAGTTCCGGAGATATCCGTAAAAAACCGAAATTCTGAAAAATCGTTTTATTTCTTTCCTGGGTTTTTTTGAGATTGAGTTCTAAAATAAATTGCACTTTTACATTGCCACTTTTTCCGCTCTATCTAACAGCGTTAATTGTTTTGTAATCCGACAAGTCGTCTTCGAAGGGCCATTATCAACTTTATTTTTTTAAATACGGTCCTGTTTTTCTGATATTGGAATTTGATAGCTTTTTTTCTCCCGAATGCAACGATGTATGACACATTGTGGTTTTTGAACAACATCAGGAAATTTTGGGATACGGTCCTGTATTTCTCCTAATTTTATAAATAATAACTCATAAGTAAGCTCTAAATTTTTACTTATGTTGGACTAGTTCAATAAATAACAAATAATTTAATAATAAACTACAAATACTTTTCAGCATTTGTAAATTTATGTTCCATATTTTCTGGAAAAAAGAAAACCTCTTAAAATGCTCTCAAACGATCACAATGGGAATGTCAAGTGAAACAAATCACGCGTCACCATCTTAATTTTTTTGTTTCAAGCGCCTACTTTTCTTTTAAATCCCGAATCAACAGAAGTTTGAAATATGTTCCTGTATTTTGTTCACTTATTTGTTTGTAAATTATTCGTTATTTATTGAACTAGTCCAACATAAGTACAAATTTAGAGCTTACTTATGAGATATTATTTATAAAATTAGGAGAAATACAGGACCCTATCCCAAAATTTCCTGATGTTGTTCAAAAAACCCTGGAAACGTCATTAAACCACAGTGTGTCATACATCGTTGCATTCGGAAGAAAAAAAGCTATCAAATTCCAATATCAGAAAAACAGGACCGTATTTAAAAAAAGGAAGTTTATAATGGCCCTTCGAAGACGACTCGTCGGATTACAAAACAATTAACGCTGTTAGATAGAGCGGAATGGCAATGCAAAAGTGCAATTTACTTTAGAATTCGATCTCAAAAAAACCCAGGAAAACAATAAAACGATTTTTCAGAATTTCGTTTTTTTCCGGTTTTGTTCTCCAGAACTACTCGGAATTTTAAAACTTTCTGAACGGCATATTATTAGGCACGTAAATGCACAACTTTACCTCCATTTAACCGAATTCGTATCTCTGACGCTTTCCGAGATCCCTGTACTGGCCCTCCTTGAAAAACAAGACTCTCCTCTTCGTGCGTTAAATCTTTTTTATTTTGAGGAGATGACAACATTTTTAAACTGTAATTTACTTTTGAAGCAACTGAATATTTTGGATATAAAGAATGAAATTAGACGATGAGTATTGTGTAAATAAATAGATTTACGGTGGTAGGGTCGATATTTCCAATGAAAATAGATATTGGCCAAAAGTGATTCAGATTTGGTATGTGGGTAGAATACAAAGAACTTTTCCACTTTTTTCTTAAATTCGTCTCTTCTTCGACAACTAGTTAGTTAGGCATGGTTATCAGTGTCGTGTCGGTAAGTGTAAAAACGCCCATTGGAAAAAGGGACATGCCATTTTAAAGACAAAATAATACCTAAACCAAGTATCCCGATGTATTATCCGAACACCCTGTATAATGCAGATCTTCCACTCCATCAATAAATTTAGATTTTAATGCACTGAATAAAAAAAACTTGTTTTTATGATGGCGCACTGTCGTTCGCGTAATATGTAAAAATATGGTCTGACATTTTTATAACTCGATTTTATCTCTAGGAACTAGCCTGACACCAAACTTTACATAACTCGATAACGTTAAATGGCTTTTAACTAAATTCATAGTTAATAAATTATTTAGTTACATTATTAATAATGAGTTAACACAAAAATGCGAATAAACACATTTCAAAACTATAATATTTCGAAAATTGACCCTTAAAAATTAGTTTAATAGGCAAAATACACGATAAATGTGAAATTCGTCGATGTATCCAATGCAGTTGTATAAGTAATTCTTAAAATAATAAAGTTACGGTTTTTTTTAATAAAAATAAACACATACCCCTATATATCGGGTTGACATTTTAAAATCTCTTGCATTAACCATTTAAAATTACCAGTTGTTCTCCTTATTTGCTGCCATAGTAGTAATATCTAATCAGACATTTGTAAAAGAGAATTGATTGTCCCATCCTTGTTGCCCCTATTGGCTTCGAACACAGTTTTAACCACTTCTTTTTCTACATTTGGGAACATTTCTTCAATCTAAAAAGTTTAATTCTTGTTATAGATAAATTTCCCACAAACAATTTGAGGTTGAGAAAATTACATTAATAGAAATTTGTTTATAATTTCTTAATCCCAGATATGTAACTCTATTAAGCCATACAGAGTCATTCACGGTGAGTGGCATATTAAAAGATTTCGGGAACTAAAAAGATATTTGTTTGAAATATTGGTACCCGCTATAGAAGTTGCCGATCTTTTTAATAGATATTTTATACATATCACTTCCGGTTATACCGGAAGTTAGGCCTTAACATAAATAGAATACCCTGTATACAAATTTCTTATACCCATCTCCAACCGTTTCGGAGATAAAATTTATTGAAGGTTTTTTTTTTATAAAAAAACATGTCAAAGGTTTGACCTTACTTTGTAACTAAAGCAATAAAAGACTTAAAAATTAAGAAAATTTAAGGGATTGGCTTCTTATTTCATAAAAACACTAGACTTTTTATACAGGGTATTTTTTTGAAAATTATACTCGTCTGATATAAGTAAGGACTCGACTTGTAAGTCAATTTTTTTAAATGGGTATACCCTGTATTTTAATTTACCATTAGTACGTGTATTCTTTATATTGCTCAGTACATATAGTGGAGTCACTCTGGCGACATCAACGGCTCGAAGATCCCTTGACGAAATCGAGTAATTTTTTTCCCCCAATCGATACAGTGGGATCCCCTCGACATTCTGACATGATTTGTAGGGGGCGCCGCATGCAGGGGGAGGAGGGCACGCCCCGTAAATCTAACCTACAACGGGAAATGGAAAACAACTAGGCCGGTTTTGATGCTACAAAAAAAATGTGAAGGGCAAAATTGAAGAGCTTGACAAAGCGCGTAAGCTCGAACTAACCTGACTCCGATATCTCAATGAGTTCGCGAATTATCGCGAAATTTAATTAATTATATCTCGAGAAGGGGCGGAGTTGGGGCAACAATTTTACGCGAATCAACGGGTGACACCGATTACTTCGATGGGCCGGAGGCTGGGGTTGATAGTTCAATTAGGAGGGGAGTAATGGGGGGGGGGGATATTACATAAATGCTAATAAGTAGTTTATTAATTGAGCTACGGGGATCAGGCTGGATTCAATTCTACGACGGGCGAAAATTTTTTATTTTCCAAAATGCGCGCTTGGCAAGAAATGGCCACTTTTTAATATCTCCGAAGACACTTTAGATATTATTTTCAATTTTGGTATGTGTTATTAGGATATAGAACCACAAATTTTAGTTAGAAAAGTTATTCAATTTTTCCACCAGTGGCGTTCCTGCAAACATGTCCTTTGATATTTTTTACAAGAAAGATGGTACGCCACCGATATTTTTCCATGTGGATATTTTTTCTGGTTAGCCTGGTCAATTCTACATAAAAACGGTCTCTTGAGTTTTTCTCGTCAGACGCATCAACGTTCTTGATTAAAACCACTAAATTCATATTAAAACTCATTATTTTTAACATTGATAAAATAATTAATGATCATTTTTCTTTTATAAAAATTGTTGGAGTGGACAATACGATGCGAAGACATATTGACATTATGAAAAAATGTCCGTTCTTCCAGTGCCCTTTACATTTTTTTTTGTAGCATCAAAACCGGCGGAGTTATCTTGCATTTCCCGTTGTAGGTTAGATTTACGGGGCGTGCCCCCCTCCCCCCGCATGCGGCGCCACCTACAAATCATGTCAGAATGTCAAGGAGATCCTACTGTATCGATTGGGGGAAAAAAATTACTCGATTTCGTCAAGGGATTTTCGTAAACCGGAACGACTCCACTAATAAACGTTTCTATCTTAAATAGTTTGTAAGTAGTGTTGGGAAAAACCGATGATTTTAATAATCGAGTACTTGATACTCGAATGATTTTAATAATCGAGTTAATCGCTCGAGTGAATCGCCTGAAATTCCAATTTACCAAGCGATGACGTCACCGACTGCTTAACGGGCTGCCTAGCCCTTTACATGTGATCAGGTCGGGTATTTAGCAGGCACGTAACTACGGGTGGGCACAGGTGTAGCTAAAAAATTATAGTGTCACCAAAAAAATTCCAGAAATTTATTTATTTGTGAATAATGAATTTTTACCACGTGTCTCGATTACCAAGAGTTATTTTTCTTCACATCTTTCTCAATCTACGAGCATAAAATAAGTAGATATTTAAAATAGCTTGTCAAATTCTTCCACTTTAAATTATCCGGTGCCCACTGTGTGCACTTCAAAAATTTAGGCTTAGTTACGCGACTGACAAAATAAGAAAATTGGTAATTATTTTTTTAAATTCATTTACTCATATATTCATAGTTACCTAAAAGTTCCTGTTTAAATTTGAGAATGCTTACTTTTAATTACCAAAAAATTTGTCGATACCTATGTTTTGTTAACTATTTTGCTCGTTTTCTTATTTTCCATTAACATTTTCTATAATGTATGTTATTTTTGAGAAGTCTTCTCGAGTTTAATAATAAAAAGTTCCTGTTTAGATTTAAAAATGTTTACTATAAGATTACCAACGAATTTTTCTATATATTTTGTTAACCATTTTGTTCGTTTTATTATTTTTCATTAACAATTTCTATTATTATGTTATTTTTGAGAAGTTTTCTCGTCTTTATAGTAATTAAAAATTTTAAAATTATATCCTTTAATTTTTTAATATTTACAATCGGAGACCTAAACTACTCCACTGGCTACCCAGTTAAAACAAATCATGTCGCGATGACTCCGCTAAGGGATTCAGCATACTTTTTTATATGCACCTTCTCGTTTATGTGCCTTTAAGAAAGACGTATGTCGTGTACTTGCTCAGCGTCAATCTCGAACGTCGCCAATCGGATCGCGCGGCGCTTAGACCGGTGATATTTTTCGGTTTCTCGCCTAATTTTTAACTAGAGTATTTCCTATCGAGCGAAAAACTATTTGAATATACGAGCAGTTTTTTTAATTCGATCACGCTACAGCGGTAAATTCCGTCGGCGGCAAGCGAAGCGCGGGTATCCAGTGAAAGATAATAAGTTACGGGCGACGGTTTTCGCCTGCATAGATAATTCGAGCGGTTTTTTTAATAATCGAGCGATGTCGGTTATTTCAATAATCGAGTGATCAAGCGGTTTTTTGCTCGAGTGATCACAACACTATTTGTAAGTTAAATAATTGACTCACGAGTATTTGTTATACACTTATATGCAAAGAAAACGGTAAATACAAAATTTTGATAAAGTTTTAATCTTAATAACTTTTTTTTAGTCCGATATTAGTATTTTTTTTTTAGAACTGTAGGTATAATGTGCCTTTCACACATTTTAAGTAACATTGGCTATTCGACATATTATACAAAGATAATCAAAATATTGTTTTTTATCTAATTTTAAAGCACCCTGTGGAATAATCAAATAATTTCATTTTGAGTCATCCATTCTGTATGTTTTTTGGTTCATGGTTTAACATGATTAAAAAAAAACACAGATTTAAAAAATATATGTAGGTATTCTCTAGGACACCCAGGGAGTGACCCGATTAAAATTATTTCCATAACATCCTGTATCATATACTACCATCTGCAAACATATCGACGTCTGCGTTCTTACTATTGTTTGCCCAGTTTAATTTGAACGTTTCTGTATGAAGAGAGAGAGTAGAAAAATGCGTCGTACCATGCATAGGCGTGCTTAAACAACAATTTATTAAATGGAAAATACATAAATAAATAAAGGGTGTTATGGAAATGACGTATTATATTTAAACCGGCAATTCCTGAGATGAAAACAAATTGAAGAAAAACATCCAAAAATGGCGCTCTAATTTAACGTACATGACCTTATGTCATAATCTTGAACAGTGTTGTCATATCTTCAGGGTAAACTCTTTAGAAAGTCTAACCGTTTGACAGATTCCAAGTTGTTTATTTTTCAGGGTACATTACTATAAACTTTTATGTTCAGTTCAGTTCACTGAGAAACAATCTCTGATTAATAAACTTAAACTGACTCGAACAAACCGACGCGGAGTTTATAATGGTCAGGTATATTCTCACTCGTTTAATTCGAACGACACCCGTTGGATCTGGACAACTGAAATGCCACTTTACTCTTTAGAAGAAAAAAATGCATATTTGTTTACCTTTTTGGCCTTAATTAAAACCAACTTAATTTATAAAAAAAACACCAGGTAACCCGAACAAAAACCGTCACAAAGCACCAAAACAAAGTCACATCAATTCACATTAGTTATCGCGGATCTCATGAACACATCTAAGTACCATTCAATCTGAATTAGTAGTTTAAAGTGCTACTGTGTAAACAAAAATGCGACCTTATTGTATAAGATTTCATCAGCTGGTGGACTGGGAATAATATAATTTTTCCACGCATTTATTTGACATCTAAAAATGTTGAAACTAAATAACACCTTTGAGCCTGTTCGTGTCTTGGAGTTGTCTGTTCGGGTTTATTATATTAAGCTCATCGGTTAAAATACAGCGTTGCCACTTTCGATGTTTTATAAGATTATATTCATAAATTGCGGAATTTCCTTCTATAATATTACTTTCCTGTATAATTATAGTCTCGGAAATGGCAACCGTGCTAGCAGTTTTCAGAGAAAGAAAGCACCTTGGACTCGACCATTTATTTCAAAGGGTAGTTCCTATGTCCACACAATTGTTTCATTTTATGTTTAGTAAAGGGTTAATGGCCCATAGAAATTAGCGTTTTTATTATTTCTATTGCAAAATAATTAAGTGCTGTTGTTCTATATGTGCAATAGTGTTATTGTAAAGTGTAATTATGCGTTAGTGTTTTCGCGTAATCTGATAATAGGTGCATATCTTCAAAAAAACTAATTTGAAACTCGTGGGTGTCCGTGTGTTTCTTTAAGTGATTTAGTGCAATTTGTTGTGTTTCACTATGTGTTTCTTTCTCTCGACGATATGCCGGTTATGTTCCGAGCGATTGGAAAGAATAGGCCGAATGGGGTTTAGTGGGTATAAGCTTATTATCCAGTACCACACTATCATCAGGGCATGTGATGAGCATAAAGCTTTTCCCATAGAAAAAGGAACTGAAAATGTCTGGATTTCTTACTCCTATCAGCGTGGATTGACTTTCTAAGTAAGCTAAATATTTATTTTTATAAGAAACTAAAGGTTTACATTTTTTACACAGTTTGGCAACATTGCACGTAACACCTGTTTTCTGATATGCCACTACAGGGTGACATGACGAACAAATGCCGGATGATATGTGGGTTTATGGGGCTGGACCCCACTTTTAAAACGGTCGATTTGAAAAAAAATATATCTGCGCTTCTCTAGGACACCCAAGGAGTCACCCATTTAAATATAATACGTCATTTCCATAACACCTTGAATACGGTGTTGATTTCGCAGTTGGATTTTTCCTGAAAATTCAAAACTATAATGTACCATCGTGCCGAAATAAAACTGGGACAACAATATGTTATTTAATCTCCCAGACTATTAGTTTGTTTTGAAGTTGTGAGTTTGATTTAATTTTGTGACTGACGTGTCGAACGAAATATTTTTTTTTAATGCCCGCGTTAACCGTCCAGTAAAAATCGATCATTTACACGCGATTGAGAGATGGGCATCAAATAAGACCCATCGCAGATGAATTAGGAATTAGCAAAAATACCGGCTATGCACAAAATTGCGGAATATGGAAGTATCGTAAGAAAATCAGATACTGGTCGCCCCAAAATTTTGGAATGAAGGGCAAGATATACAATTAATTAATTTTTTAAGAGATTCCATCGATCCATTCGAAACAGCAATAAGGGCTAAAGAAGAGACACATTTTCCTGGTTCGGCTAATACAGCTCCTAGTAGAATTCGTAATTCGGATATAAAAAGTTGTTGTACTACAAATAAAATATTTTTGACCGAAGCAAACAAGCAGCGAAGATTAGAATTTGTGGGAAACCGTAATATTTTCCGATGAAAAAACCTTTCAATCCTGCAATAATGGGAGGATTCGCGTTTACAGGCCTTCTGGTTCGAGATACGATGCAAGATATACACACCAATCAAAGTGGAAGCTTTTTTTATAAACATTTGGGACTGGATTAGTGCAAGGGACCCAGGAGTTTGTCAAATAGTGCAGGAAAGGCTCAATTTCATCATTATATTGTAATATACTAAACCAAGTTATGATACAATCAGTCGGCGCAGTACAGGGTGTCCATTTTTGGGTAGTTTTACGGGGTATCTCCGTTATTAGTAAAGATAGAAGGATGCGGTTTTCGCACCACTGTGCTACATTTTTGTCAAACAAAAGATGGCGTAATCGGAATTTTTCTAAGCCGCCTTGTTTTTGTTATACGGGATGTTTTTGAGAATTGTGCATTTTGGGACCCCACAAACCCGAACAACCCCCCCCCCCCCCCCATATCTCGGTTACCACGTAACGTATCAAAAAGAAATAAAATGTTCTTTTTGTAGGGTTTTACGTAGAATCCAGCGACGTACTCAAATTTTTTTCTACATTCAATAGTTTTCAAGGAAAGTAAACAAATTTGTTTTTTTTTAATGGGTCACCCTATATATTTTTAAGAATATAATATAGTTTGTAACAACAAGCTTCTCAAAAATATATAACACTTTATTTTTAGTCTTAGTATTAGGCCCGAAATATACGTTTTTCAAAAATATACCTTTTTTTCTAGTAGGCCATGACGGATATTTGAAAAAATACTGGTGTGATTAAATATTATACACAAAAATTGAAAATTTATTGAACTCCCTCATAAAATTGTTCTCCATTATGCCTTAGACATGTTTCACAGATGGTTCTTATTCGTCGTAATGAATTAAAAATAATAAACGGCCGCGTTTGTGACTCCCTAAAAGCTCTGTCAATGGCAATTCTTAAATCTGTCATCGACAAGTCGGGTGACCTTGGTGGCCATCTTACAGGTCCATTAGTTCCAATCCAGCGACCTGGGAAGTTATTACCTTGGTAGGCCCTTATAATTTGGGCATTGTGAGCGGGCGCTCCATCCTGTTGAAGATGCAAGTTATTGAGACCAGCTAAGGGCACATCTTCTATTATTTCTGGCACAACGTTTTCCAGAATTTCCAAATATTTATTTGCATTAAGGCTTCCTTCAAATATATTATAAACTATTTTGCAATTCGGTATAAAGCATGAAACGCTAACGCCAAATCTGCCTTGCCGTTCGATTGGAAATATTACATGCTGATTTTCCTGAGACCAAAACCTCGTATTCTGTCGATTAAACATGCCAGCACTGGTAAAATGACCCTCATCAGACCATATAACAGTTTTTTCAAAATTGTTTTCCCTTTTCAGATTTTGTAAATACCAATTGCAAAACTCTACACGGCGCTGTGCATCACCAGAATGTAAGTTTTGTACACGGTGGAATTTATATGGCTTAAAATTGTGGTTTTTTAGGATTGTTTGCACTCTTGATTTAATTATTCCGATCGAACCTTCAACTTTTCTGCAAGAACTACTTGAATTTGTTTCAATTGAAGCTAACACATTTATTTCATGAGTCTCGCGATTATCCTTGTGGTAGATTTTAAGCGAGGTTTAGAAAATGAACCGTATTCAATTAAATTTGATTTTATTATTGAAAAAATTCGTTTATCCGGTTGTCGTCTTTCGGGATATCTACAAGTAATTTAAGAAAACGTATAAATTTCATAGAATTACTACATAAGGGCTTATATTTACCTATTCAAATACACTTCTAATGCTCCATCTGCATTTTCGTTACACTGGATATAACAAACGAGCATGTCGTACTTCTCAAAGTTTACATGCTCTGCCATAATTAGGACAAACTGATTTTTCAGTATTAATTAGAAATTTTAAAACAACTTAGAGAACCTGAATGCTCTGACAGAATTAGAAGATTTTATTATTATGACACATAGGACTGTGTTCTTTTGTTTGTTTTTAATATCCGTCATGGCCTAACCGAGATATGGGGGGGGGGGGGGTCGTCATATTCGTGTTCTGCCGGGGCCGTATCAACCCAATTGAAAACGGTGAAATGGCAAAATTTATATATAAACATAACTTCCAGCCTAGAACTCAAGATGAATTGCGCCAAAGGATAATGGAAGCATGGGATGAAATTACGCACGAGAAACCTTTTTTTTTTTTTTTGAAAACTCTTTATTTTTTAACTAAAAACCGTACATAATGTCTTATGACTGGTAACAAGTCCTAATAATAAATATATCATATAATAATATTACAATTATGCTCTGAGATGAAAACTAATTAACCATTCTACACCCATACAGAACCATCAATCACATTCGCAGCAAGGAAAAGCGAACAATATATAATTTATAATTTGTCATAAAGCATTCAGTCTTTAATCCTAAAACTGCACTGAACTTTGTTGTATAAGCATTTGTTTTATTTTTTTTGCAAAGGCTTTAGCGTTTGTAGTATTCTTTATGTTTACTGGAAGCGAGTTATATGACTTCAGAATCTTTATTGTAATTTTGTTTTGATGAATGTTTGTTCTTGATCTCGGCACATATAAGTTGTCATGGGCTCTCGTGTTGTGTTGATGCAGATCACTGTTTCTTATCGAACTTATGTTAGTTTTTATTTGCTTTTTAAGGATTTTATGAACCAGTTTACATTCTTCTAGCTTTATTATGTCACTAACATTAATCAGTTTATAATATTTATATATTTGTTTGGTTGGATATAGTCTCGGTAGTCTATGTAAACATTTAAGAACTCTATTTTGATATCGTTGGAGTTTTCGTATTATTGCATTGTTTGAAAATGTCCAAACAGCACACATATATTGTAGAGACTTAAACAAAGCCTCATAAATTGTCATTTTCATTATGTTTGGTATATAATTCAAACATTTTCTTATAACACCACATGCAGAAGCGAATTTCTTGGTGACATGGTCCATATGTTTTTTAAAATTTAACTCTGCATCTATATTTAGTCCTAGATATTTATAGCAGTTCACCATTTTTATTTGTTCCTTGTTTATTTTTATATTGAATTGTGCACTTTTTTTATTTTTATGTTTAAAAATCATAAACACAGTTTTTTTTATGTTGATCTTCAAATTATTTCTTAATAACCACTTATAGTATACTGTTACGGTTTTATTTACTTTTTCTTCAAGAACCCTTGGATCTGCGTCTTCGAACAATAGGACTGTATCATCGGCAAAAGTTATATGTATACATCCTAAGTTTGCTACATAATCAGGTGTTTAAAATGATTTCCGTTATTCCCTAAGCAGAAATAATATCTTCTAACTGCCACATAACAGTTTTTTTGAGATAAAATAAAACATGATAGAATATCAAACTTCTCAGCATTTGTAAAATTTTGTTCCATATTTTCTGGGAAATAGAAAACCTCTTAAAACGCTTTCAAACGATCACAATCTGAATGTCAAGTGAAACAAATCACGCGTCACCATCTTAATTTTTTTCTTTCAAACCCCTACTTTTTTTTTAAATCCCGAATCAACAGAAGTTTCAAATAATGTTTCTGTATTTTGTTCACTTATTTGTGGTTTATTATTAAATTATTTGTTATTTATTGAACTAGTCCAAAATAAGTAAAAAATTTAGAGCTTACTTATCAGATATTATTTATAAAATTAGGAGAAATACAGGACCGTGTCCCAAAATTTCCTCGAAACGTCATTAAACCATAATGTCATACATCGTTGCATTCGGAAGAAAAAAGCTCTCAAATTCTCAATTCAAAATTTTAAAACTTTCTAAACGGCATATTATTAGGCACGAAAATGCGCAACTTTACCTATATTTAATCGACCTCGCATCTCTTACGGTTTCCGAGATCCCTGTACTGGCCCTCCTTATCTTGGACACGTTGTATTACTAGTAGGTTTAGTTGTTCTAATTGGAAATTACATGATTCTTTTCTGTTAACGAATTTTACAACACAACTAAGAGCAGCATAGCCTAATTTTTTGCTCGAAATCCTTCCGTTGTTCAGAAACGGCTGGACATACAATAATACAGTTAATGTTGTTTGTTGGCGACCTAACAAAGTCTAAAATTCATGCGCACCAATAAAATATCTAAATATTTACCTGTTTTAAGTCGGATTCAGTCAAAACTGGAACGACAACTTGGGCAGGTTCTCCGCTTTCCGGAGGTGCAGTATACACGTTTAGTGCTTTGGCTCCACCTGCATCGGCTCTTGGAATCATCATTGTGGGGTAAGTGGGAGGATATGCAAATTGTCCGCTAGGCTAAAAAAAAATATAATAAATAAATGCCATAAATGGCGCTTTGAATTATTAAGCGAAATGTACACTTTATATGAAATCTGAAAATTTACGTGGCCGCTACTGACGGCGTTCGCAATCAATAATTTATTGAGGCAGTCTCAAAAGAGTTCAGCGCATTGTAGGCGGTTTTGTCATATTACAACACATAATTATAAACGCATGTGTTCAGTTTTTGACAACAAGACGTCCTTGACCCGCGTTATCACTTCTTTTTCAAACTTTGTAGAAAAAAAAAACACAATTTTAAGGTACATACTTTCTCACCTTCGATCTTATTTTTAAATAATTCGTTTTATAATTAAATTCCATAAGAAAATAAAACACAAACAGTATGTTTTGCAACAGAACCAACAGTAGATAATATCACACAAATTTGAAATCACATCACAACATTTATTATTACGAATTATTTCATAACAGAAAAAAATGGGATAATGCTACAACTAACAAAACGTTTAAAATGTATACGAAATACATCAAGCGCGTGGAACCCTCGGCAACGTCGTCCCAACACCGAGTATCGAAACATACTGAAGCAACGATATCGAAGCTTAAACATATAAATACGAGCGCGGTGGTTATACAAGCAAGGGCGAGACACGCGGTGTGATCTGGCATCACTGTAGTTTACTCTAGTGACCTACATTGTTGCTAACTGAAACCAGATGGAGCGGTGCGACAGCATGTAGGCAAAGTTAGTATAGAGGTTTTTAGTAGAGAGTATAGAGTATTTAGATTATTCCATTTAAATAAAGTATGTAGACTTTCCCTAGGACACGCAAGGAGTCACCCATTTGAATATAATCAGTTATTTCCATAACACCCTGTATAATAGTATTTTCTTAAAAAAATCTCTCATCGCCTTTTCACAGTTTATAGCAAAATTATTGGGAAATAATTTATTTCAAGAGCAATTGCGGATTAATCTTAAACCAGCCCAAGTAGCATTTTTAGACACAAATTGGACACACATTCTTTGCTGAATTCGAAACATTTTCGATTAAAATTATAGAGTTGTATCGAGATACATGTGTTACGAAACTTTTGCGACACATTTTCGAATCCAGTTACTAGAAACACTTAAAGACGTGCTTGTTTCGAAATATTTTATAAACCATAGTGTCGATACCATTAACGGCACGCGAAGATAAATATTTTTAGACAAATTTTTTATTCAAATTTTTAAAGTTTTGGTAAGACACAAGATTGCCTTGAATTTCCCATAAAAGATTTTTTTATAGCATCGGTGTTCGTTTATTAGCGATAAATAAGCAACTTCTTGATAGTATTTATATTTTAACTGTTAATATTGATCCATTTCAACCACAGATTGAAGTAAGTGTTTTAGGTAGATTTTTAATCACCATCTGAACAAGTTTGAGGTTATGATATTGTTTAGCGAGATTTCAATTGTTATTCTTCTGTAAAAAAAACTTACTGTACTGCATAGGGTGGATATACTCTATATTGATAAATACAGTGTAGTAAGTTGTTTTTAACAGAAAAATAACGATTTAAATCTCCCTATGCAAACAATAATAATATAACCTCAAACAAGATGTTGATTAAAAATCTTAAAAAAACACTTAAGTCAATGTGTTTCTGAAAATGAATCAATAATAACATCTAATATACAAATAATATCAGTAAATTGCTTATTTATGCTTTATAAACGTGTTCCGATGCTTTAAAAAATCTCTTATGGGATTTTCAATGTAATTTTAGTTTGGAAAGGTGTTTGAAACCACGCCTTTCGTGAAGTCAGACTTAGGCTGTCCATGTTCATACCCAACCTTTGTTTTCTGTGTATACAAGCAAACCTTTTTTTCTGTGGCATTCACCATCTCCTTATCAAACATATTATTTTTCTGCGCATCATGGAAACATTATAGAAGCTAAAGACTAGAAATTGTGTGTTGAGTCCATTTTGGACCAGAATAATTTATTGCTTTCTAGCGGGCATTTTGGGAAATGAATTTTTATTTTGTTAAAATGAGTTTTAATGAAATTTCTGCATCTCTTGCAAAGCCAAAAGTTGTTAGATAAGTTCCATTTTCCTAGCTAAGTCGATTTATAGAAGAAATAAATAAAATTTTGATAATATTTTAATTTTTATTTTTTGGCAAAGTATATTTTTTTCTGTAAATGAAAATAAATCGAGGGCACGTTAAAAATATAAAGCCAAATTACTAAACTGCACGATAAAATTTACTGCGACAGTGATTTTTTGGTTCTTATGTGCAATAACTAGGTATATGAAATAAAATAACTTATAGGAAATATACTTATAACGAATTCATCATGGCGAAATTATTGTTTCATATTGTATTTCTTTTATTGTACAACAGTGAAGGTATCCTAATTATTTTGCGCATGGTTTAACATAGCCCCGTCCCTTTATACTGTAATTTTTGAATGAACATAAGTAACAGTTTAGAAATATTTTCGAACATTTTCGATAGAAGTTTCGATTGTGCATCGAAGCAGCGAAAGTCACAGCTAGTACCAACCACTTGGAAACACGTGTAAATGTCCCATTTAAAATGTATACGTTTCGAAAATATTTCCATTCTTATTGTCAACAGTTTCCAATTTTGATCGGAAACAGAAACGATAGTTACGATACATGTACCATCATGTGGATAAAAATGCTACTTGGGAGTTGTAATTGTCAAATTACATAAAATATAGAACAAAGAGGGATGCATAATAATTATTATCATGTTATTTTCTTCCAAACGGCAAGTTTTAAGCGAAAGAGATAGTTTTTGTTTAAAACTGAATTAATTGATAATAAATTATTGTTTCGAAAATATCAGTGACGTAACATATTTTTTGGTTAAAATTGTATTGATGCGAAGCTGTATCTAAGCCACCGGCTTAAGGAAAAATCTTTTTGCCAAAATTTAGTGTAATATCTCAAACTGTTTTTGAGATTTTTGATAAAAACAGAAAAATAATAATTAATGAATTTAATTTTAGAACATATGTGTATATGAACTTTTCGACTAAAATCGATCCAGGAATCACCTATTAAAATAAGTAGTGTTGGAAAAAACCGATGATTTTAATAATCGAGTACTTGATACTCGAGCGATTTTAATAATCGAGTGAATTGCTTGAAATTCCAATTCACCAAGCGATGACGACACCGACTGCTCGACCGGCAGCCTTGCCATTTACATGTGGTCCGGTAGGGTATTTAGCAGGCTCGTAACTACGGGTGGGTACAGGTTTAGCTAAAAAATTGTAGTAGCCACCAAAAAAATTCCAGAAATTTATTTATTTGTGAATAATGAATTTTTACCACGTGTCTCGATACCAAACAAAAAAACTGCAAAAAACACCCAAATATGTATTTATTGTTCGGGTTTATTTGTGCGTTTTTACCCCGAACAAAAAGTATTACCAAGAGTTATTTTTCTTCACATCTTTCTCAATCTACGAGCATAAAATAAGTAGATATTTAAAATAGCTTGTCAAATTCTTCCACTTTAAATTATCAGGTGCCCACTGTGTGCACTTCAAAAATTTAGGCTTAGTTACGCGACTGGCAAAATAAGAAAACTGGTTATTATTATTTTAAATTCATGTACTCATGTATTCATAGTTACCTAAAGGTTCCTGTTTAAATTTAAGAATGCTTACTTTTGGTTACCAAAAAATTTGTTGATAACTATGTTTTGTTAACTATTTTGCTCGTTTTCTTATTTTCCATTAAGATTTTCTATAATGTATGTTATTTTTAAGAAGTCTACTTGAGTTTAATAATAAAAAGTTCCTATTTAGATTTAAAAATGTTTACTATAAGATTACCAACGAATTTTTCTATATATTTTGTTAACCATTTTGTTCGTTTTGTTATTTTTCATTAACAATTTCTATTATTATGTTATTTTTGAGAAGTTTTCTCGTGTTTATAATAATTAAAAATTTTAAAATTATATCCTTTAATTTTTTAATATTTACAATCGGAGACCTAAACTACTCCGCTGGCCATCGTATTACCTGTTCAACGTCAAACTCGAACGTCGCCAATCGGATGGCGCGGCGCGTACACCGAAGGTCGTCTATCAAGTGACCGGCGATATTTTTCGGTTTTTCGCCTGAATTTATAACTAGAGTATTTCCTATCGAGCGAAAAACTGTTCGAATATACGAGCACTTTTTTAACTCGATCACACATCGCGTGAAAGATAATAAGTGACGAGCGACGGTTTTCGCCTGAATAGATAACTCGAGCGGTTTTTTTAATAATCGAGCGATGTCGGTTATTTTAATATTCGGGTGATCAAGCGGATTTTCGCTCGAGCGATCACAACACTAAAAATAAGTACATATCGATACATGCATCAAATAACATTGTAAGTGACGTTTTGACCAATTCAGAGTTCAAAATAAATTTCAATGTTTCAAACCTAAAATTTGGTTTTAACTTAATTTTTTTTTAAATGCCTCTTTCATCCCATTTGTATCTGATTATTTTGGGATTTTGCCTGTAGTATCATGGTAAAGTAATTTACCCGAACCTGTTATGTCTTCTCCTGTAAGAAAACGATTCGTCACTTACAATGTTATTCGATGCATGTATTGATATCTATAACACACCTACCTATATCTATGGATAGCTAAACTCTAAAAGCAAAAGTGGCAAATTTATGGCCTCGCGCATGTAAACAAGGCTGATGGTAATTGGTCATGCGCAATACAATCGACCTTAACCGGTGAACAGGGCCGTACTTCGGCCTTAATGAATATGATTACACGGCAGTATTTTGGCATCAAGACCTTCTTTACTGGGCAATAAACGATCTATTTTTTCGCATAAAAGAATGCCTTGCTGAAAAGCCACTTTTCGAATTAATTTTGATATATCCATTGTCGACAATACATTTTTAATATCGTTACACCCCTACGACTGATTTCGGCTCTGAACGATCGTCTTTGGTTGACCGGCATGGGTGCCGGCGGGGTTGCTTAAGGAACAGCATACGACGGCGACAACATTATGAGCAAGAACGATCTACGAGCCGCCTGTGCGCTACAGCCCATTTTCTTCACTAATAAACTTTAACTTTTACTGCACACCCTACGAGCCCTGTCGCAGTGAAGTTCGCCCAACGCCCCAAAACATGATATTTGTGAATTTATAAGGAAAGTGATCATTCACTTGCATTTAAAAGGCCAAAATGCGCCCCAATCACTGACAGTGTTAACAAATCGAGATATACGGTTCGAAATATTATTAAATTATACAAAATAACTGGATCTATGGCTCAAAAACCCAGAACTGGAACTCGCCCGCCTTATTCCAATACCAACTTAAGAGCCTTAAAACGGATTATCAAGGAAAATCGGCGTGCTAATTATAACGAATGCAAAATATTATGAAATCACGCAACCACAAAAAAGCTTTCAAGAGCAACTTGTCACAGAGCTGCCCAAAAACTGGGATTTAAAACTTAAAAGTTAAGCTTAAATAATTTTTTTATTATTCGTTTTTAACTCAATAATTCTAGGCAAAAGAAAAGCGCCCTTACTGAAAAAGATTCAGAAGAAAAACAGACTAGCGTGGGCCAAAGAACAGAAATTATGGTGTCCGAACCAATGGAACTCCATTATTTGGAGTGATGAGGCCAGATTTGAAGTATGCATTGGTGATATTAGGAGTCGTGTCATAAGAACTAAAGAAGAAGCATTTCAGAATGACTGTCTTACAAAAAAAAGTTAAGTTTTCGGCTTCTGTTATGATTTAGGGATCCATGTCAGCAAGTGGAGTGGGAAACTTACACTGGAAGGTATTATGAATGCTGATAAGTACATCAACGTACTTCAAAATAACTTAACACCTTAAATTGAACAAATGCGGTTAAACAATATTGAATGTATCTTCCAACAAGATGGTGCCGCTCGCCATACGGCTAAAAAAGTAAAATATTGGATGTTAGAAAACAATATTCCAGTTTTAAAATGGACGTCGAGTAGGCCAGATCTATCGCCGATTGAAACCTCGTGGCATACATGAAGAAAAACCTCCAATCGAATCCCGCCAGAACCGTCCCAGAAATTTAGATTAGTTGACAATATGGCAAGACGTGTAGAAGCAGTAATCAGCCGAAAAGGCGATGTAACGCAGTGGTGATTTGGCTATTTCGTTTCATTGATTTGTATTAATCGAGAGTTCTTTTGGATCTATAAGATACTTTTTTTCTGTTACAAAAAATGTGGTATTTTAGTCTAATATTAAATAAAAATATCGTATGTTATCAGAAATACATTTTAGTTTGTAATACGTTTTCGCTAATATGACAAATTTCATAAAACAACGTGGTTTTGATAGTTGGGCCAACTTCACTGAGACAGTATTCACTGAGCTGTATGTATCCATAAGTTAAGGTCGGTGCGATAACAGCACTAATAACTACATGTGTGCCAATAGTAATGAATAAACTTTTTATTACTGTAAAAAATGACGTTAACACAGTTAAACTGTTTTAATCAGCATATGACCGAAAACGTCGGAGAAAAAACCGCTATAATTCTATAGAAAGGGCGGGAAAACAAAAACGTACTTGCAGATGTTTAATAATTATTAATTACTTACGTTGTAACTCAAAACAAGATTGATCATTCCTTCCACCCCATCGCCTTGCTTGCCACTGAGGGGATACCAATCCTCGTGGGTCTGTTCTCCAGTTAAGACTTGCGGAGGAATTGTTACTTGTGTCCAAGCTATCAATTCGTCCATAGTAAATGATCTCTCATCAAAAATTTCTATATTCATTGTCTGAATGCCTTGGGGAATCAGACTAAAAAAATATTACTTTATCAGTGTTTGTGTGTTAAATTTATGTAATGTTTGTGGAAAAAATAGTAATTCTTAAAATATGGTAAGACTATATATCCGTAAACTGGATAAAAATATGGACTTTTGAATCACGTCAGTCGATTGCTTGTTCAGGTTTGTCGGGTTTGTTGTTGGTCAAATCATCTTTGGATTTAAAAACATAGAATTTAATAATTAAAACGAAAATTTACATACCAGTAAATAACTTTATTCCATCTGGGGTTCTTACCCCCGTTTGGATCAGTTGGAGTCTCATAAATGACATGTCCCACCCGAACCCGGCAATATGGGTCCATCCTGGTCATCCCATAATTTTTTGCAAGCTTAGCCTGGACAATGGTTATGCTTAAACGTCCTGCGGCATTTGGAACCTGGGCCATTCCTAAAAAAATTAATTCTTATGCTTTGAATTTTTTTTTACTTTTGCCTATTTCTGTATGCCATTTATTTATTTATTCACTATAGATCATAAGTGATATCAGGTTCGTCATCTTACAAAATAAATACACACTATAAAGTGTTATAAAACTAAAATATAAACTAAAACGTATTACATCACATTATTACAAATGACAGTCGGAAATCCGTCTATGAAAATTGGAACAAACTTGCTACACAATGAGCGCTGTTTCAATTCAGTCTAAACAACATTTACTGTCAGAAGTTATATTAGATATGTTACTACTTCCTCACCTACAGTATACTGTTGCTGCAAAGCAATAGCAGCTTGACGATCAGCTGCTTCTTGCTGCTCTTGCGGTGATATGTTCGGTCGCAAGAAATCATCAGGGAGAGGTCCCAAAAGTACCTAGAAAAAAATATAGAACATAAAATCGATATCCCCTCACAAGGAGCTCACAGGTCAAGAGAGTAGGTTTAAAAAATCTTCTGCTGATCAACAAGGTGACAAAATAATTTTTTTAAATACAGCTAAATTCAATAAATTATTTCTAAATACTATCGATCAGAATAATTTGGAACGCTAAACCTACAAAATGAACTAAAACAAAGTAGCTCTGGGTGTGAAGAATAATGGGATGGGTTTAAATGTTAAAAAATGTTTATGTAATGCTTTCCATTGTCTAAATGATCCATTACTTTTCAAATTCAAATTCAAAATATGCTTTATTGTTATAAGAGTTGTCTCTCGTTAACAAAGCTGTTAAAAAAAATAAAATAAAATAAAATAAATTAAACAAGTAATAAGAAAATAAATAAATAAATAATATTAATAATAATAATAATAATCTTTATTTCTAATCATGTCACATACATCCTCTGCACCAAGTACAAAAAAAAAACATAAACACAAAAAGAAATGGCGTCAATTTCAAGTCACAATATTTACCATTACTACCCAACTAAATAATCTCTAATCGAATAGGGTTCCAGGGTAATAAGTAACTGTTTAACTCTAATTTTAAATAACTTTATACTATTTATACTTTTAATATTATTAGGCAAATTGTTAAACAATTTTAGGCACATATAACATGGATTTTTTTCTGTTAGGGTTAACCTATGTATTGGATAATTTACGTTTAAACTCCTTGTGTTGTATTCATGAAATGTTTGAAGCTGAAACATACTCCTATTCTTCCAGAAAAACATCAAACATTCATAAATATATAATCCATATACCGTTAAAATCCCACAGTCTTTAAAAATATTCCTACAACTCTCAATAAAACCCATTTTCTTCCATACCCTTAATGCCCTTTTTTGAGCTACAAATACTTTTTCTGTTAAACTATTACTACCCCAGAAAATTATTCCATTCTTCATAACCGATTCAAAATTTGCGTAATAAACTACTTTTAGACTTTTTTCATTGATATAACTCTCATTCCATAACAAATTGAATTTAGCATCCGAACCCCCAAAAGATATACTAGTTGGTTTATCCACATTTGATAACCTTGTCCTAAAAAGCAATACTTTAGTTTTGTTCTTGTTTAATATTAATTTGTTTTCTGTAAACCATGTGTTAGTGTTTCTGAATAGCACTGTTCCCATTGTTTTTAATTCTTCAATATGTTTCCCACCTGTCACAAGATTGGTATCATCAGCATAGCACGTTATATTTTCATTGGGTGTCTTGGTTATGGAGTTTAAGTCATTGAGAAATATTATAAATAAAACTGGACCTGCAATACTACCCTGCGCAATTCCCAATTTATTCTTCCTCAAGTTTGAAAAATAAGTTTGTCCATTCTTTGTCATCTTAACCTTCTGTTGTCTATCTGTCAAATATGATCTAAATAAGTCGAGGGCATTTCCTCTGATACCATATAGTTCTAATTTTTTAAGTAACAATATTGGATCAACACAGTCATATGCTCTAGACAAATCCAAACATACCCCCATAGCCAGATCACCTTTCTCAATAAAATCTAATATTTTTTAGTGAAATTAAAAATAGCAGTCTGTATAAGTAATACTATAAATAATAATGATACAACACAGACAAGTTGAATCAATACAAACAAAACAGAAAGTACACCATGCAAGAACAAGAAGCAACCTGAATGCAACCAAACACTTTGCACAAGCAAAGACCAGCAATATAGCACTAGTTTCAGCTAAATGAATCAGCAAAAAACTCGTCCAACGTATAATAAGCCTTACTCAATAACAATTTCTTGACTTGATTTTTAAATTTTTTTTCACCTTGAATTTGTCTTAAGGTTTGAGGCAAGTGATTAAACAATTTCTTACTGTTAAACATAATTGAGTTTCTTGTCTGAGATGAGGATGGTATTGGAAGATAAATCATGAACGATCGTCGAGTGTTGTGTACTGACTCAACATACAGCATATTTCGGTATTTTTTATACATAAGACAAGCCGTCTCCAGTATAAACAGACAAACAAGGGTAAGAATCTTATGTGACAAAAATAATGGTTTACAAGACTCGCAACTCTTAACCCTGTACATGAACCGAACAGCAATCTTTTGAAGTAGAAATATTGCATTAAAAAGATACCTTGAGCATGTACCCAAAAAACATATGCCCTAGCGCAACCGTTATTCCACAAGAGAAAAATACGCACTCCCGACAGTAGCTTCATCCAGTTCATCAGCAATAATTCTAATTGCATAACAACATGATGCAATCTTTCTATTTAAGTGACCTTCAAACTGCAACCTATTGTCTATAAATAGGCCCAAGAATTTTATTTCACTTCACTTATTGAGAACACATTTAAAAGTAACAATATTAATAATAATAATAATAATAATAATAATAATAATCTTTATTTCTAATCATGTCACATACATCCTCTGCACCAAGTACAAAAAAAACATAAACACATAAAAAGAAATGGCGTCAATTTCAAGTCACAATATTTACCATTACTACCCAACTAAATAATCTCTAATCGAATAGGGTTCCAGGGTAAAAAGTAACTGTTTAACTCTAATTTTAAATAACTTTATACTATTTATACTTTTAATATGATTAGGCAAATTGTTAAACAATTTTAGGCACATATAACATGGATTTTTTTCTGTTAGGGTTAACATATGTATTGGATAATTTACGTTTAAACTCCTTGTGTTGTATTCATGAAATGTTTGAAGCTGAAACATACTCCTATTCTTCCAGAAAAACATCAAACATTCATAAATATATAATCCATATACCGTTAAAATCCCACAGTCTTTAAAAATATTCTTACAACTCTCAATAAAACCCATTTTCTTCCATACCCTTAATGCCCTTTTTTGAGCTACAAATACTTTTTCTTTTAAACTATTACTACCCCAGAAAATTATTCCATACTTCATAACCGATTCAAAATTTGCGTAATAAACTACTTTTAGACTTTTTTCATTGATATATCTCCCAACAACTCTCATTCCATAACAAATTGAATTTAGCCTCTGCACTAATAAAGTTATATGATTTGACCAATTTAAAAACTCGTCTAAATGAAGTCCCAAAAATTTTGTTTGTTCAACAAATTCTGCATCCGAATCCCCAAAAGATATACTAGTTGGTTTATCCACATTTGATAACCTTGTCCTAAAAAGCAATACTTTAGTTTCGTTCTTGTTTAATATTAATTTGTTTTCTGTAAACCATGTGTTAGTGTTTCTGAATAGCACTGTTCCCATTGTTTTTAATTCTTCAATATTTTTCCCACCTGTCACAAGATTGGTATCATCAGCATAGCACGTTATATTTTCATTGGGTGTCTTGGTTATGGAGTTTAAGTCATTGAGAAATATTATAAATAAAACTGGACCTGCAATACTACCCTGCGCAATTCCCAATTTATTCTTCCTCAAGTTTGAAAAATAAGTTTGTCCATTCTTTGTCATCTTAACCTTCTGTTGTCTATCTGTCAAATATGATCTAAATAAGTCGAGGGCATTTCCTCTGATACCATATAGTTCTAATTTTTTAAGTAACAATATTGGATCAACACAGTCATATGCTCTAGACAAATCCAAACTTTCTCAATAAAATCTAATATTTTTTAGTGAAATTAAAAATAGCAGTCTGTATAAGTAATACTATAAATAATAATGATACAACACAGACAAGTTGAATCAATACAAACAAAACAGAAAGTACACCATGCAAGAACAAGAAGCAACCTGAATGCAACCAAACACTTTGCACAAGCAAAGACCAGCAATATAGCACTAGTTTCAGCTTAATGAATCAGCAAAAAACTCGTCCAACGTATAATAAGCCTTAAGCAATAACAATTTCTTGACTTGATTTTTAATTTTTTTTTCACCTTGAATTTGTCTTAAGGTTTGAGGCAAGTGATTAAACAATTTCCTGCTGCTAAACATAATTGAGTTTCTTGTCTGAGATGAGGATGGTATTGGAAGATAAATCATGAACGATCGTCGAGTGTTGTGTACTGACTCAACAGACAGCATATTTCGGTATTTTTTATACAAACAAGGGTAAGAATCTTATGTGACAAAAATAATGGCAAGACTCGAGACTCGTAACCCTGTACATGAACCGAACAGCCCTCTTTTGAAGAGTAGAAATATTGCATTAAAAAGATACCTTGAGCATGTACCCAAAAAACATATGCCGTAGCGCAACCGTTATTCCACAAGAGAAAAATACGCACTCCCGACAGTAGCTTCATCCAGTTCATCAGCAATAATTCTAATTGCATAACAACATGATGCAATCTTTTTATTTAACTTAACAAGTGACCTTCAAACTGCAACCTATTGTCTATAAATAAGCCCAAGAATTTTATTTCACTTCACTTACTGAGAACACATTTAAAAGTAACAATATTAGTTTTTGAAATATTTCAATTTGAGTCAAACCATTGTTTGATTTTAGTTAGATCCCCATTTACATTGTCCTGGAGAGTAATTAAATTATTGTTTTTCCAAAGAAGCGTAGTATCATCTGCAAATATGGCAAACTTACCGTTTATCTGAACAGCTGCTAGGTCATTAATGTAAATTAAAAATAATAGTGGTCCGAGGACGAAACCCTGCGGCTCACCCGACCGAACTTCCAAAAATGACGATGATGCGTTTCCGAATACTACCTTTTGAGATCGCCCCATAAGGTATGACTGAAACCAGTCAAGAACTTTACCCCTAAATCCATACACTCTGAGCTTCCGCAGCAGTATTCCATGGTCGACTCAGTCAAATGCCTTCGACAGATCACAGAACACTACCGCAGCAGACTCTCAGTTATCCGGTGCCAGCTCTTTGGCACACCACAACTTGTGGACCACAAGAGACATAGGTGTCACCCTTGATAATTCTCTTTATAATATTTGTCAACGATCTGATCTGGATAACAGATAAGACATATGAACATATAGTCAAATATGCGGATGATACGAAGATTATTGTAAGTGGCCAGGAGGTTCAGGATCTTGTCGCAAGGGCGAGGAATTTTTTTGCTGCTGTGACAGATTGGTTTACAAGAAATAAACTTATTTTAAATAAAGATAAAACAAATATAATGTTATTTAGAATGAAACAGTCAACCACAGAAAAACCAACAACCATAGAATTAGAAAATACCAAAATAAATTTCTCGGATACTGTAAAATTTCTAGGTATCCATATTAAGGAATTTTTTGATTGGTTGTACCATATAAATATTGTGGAAAAAAAATTAAATTCAATATGATACAGTCTAAGGGTCGTTGGCAGATATATGGAAGAAAAAACGGTTAAGGCCGTATTACAGTTGGCAATTTTTATGGCGCCAGCAATGGCAATTATAATTCAAGGATTCAGGCGCAGCACACCGTTCTCCGTACTACAGTCAGAAATTCTACTCTTCTGACAATTAAAATGACACGGATTCATGCGCAGTACACTGTTCCCGATCAGCTGTCTCTCATTACCAGAAATGGGGCAGGCGCCATTTTAATTGCCCTTGCCGGCGCAATTGGGTAGACATGGATTATTCTGTTATTTTTAACTGTTCATTATTTGGCCGAACCAGGTATGAACAGGTAATGGCCATTTAAACCCACTGGTACTTAAATTACCAGTTTACATTCTTTATTAAACTTATGGACTGCTAATTCAGCAACTTTTTGCACCTCCTATTTGTAAATAGCAGTAGCTGCTTTAACTGGTAATCAAAACGAACAGGTTTGCCCATCTCTAATTCTGGGGATATTTTAGTGATTTCGACAGTACCCACTGTTGTTCTGACCGTTGACAATGCTCCAGCTGATCGAAAACGGTTTACTGCGCATGAATACGTGCCATTATAATTGCCGGCGCAAGAGAAAAAATTGCCTAGTCTAATACGGCCTTTAGAATGTTATATTATGCAAATTTTGAGTCGGTCTTGAGATATGGGATTGTCTTCTGGGGAAAGCATAGCTCGACACAAGACATTTTTGTGGTTCAAAAGCGAGTAGTGAGAACTTTAAGAAATATGGAATACAGGGAAAGCTGTAGAGGTGTATTTAAAAATTTGGGCATAATGACTGTATACGCAATTTATATATATAATAACTTTATTCAGAAATTATGGCTTTACAAAATTTTGATGATATATAAATATTCGTTAAGCATAAAGGAATGTTTAAGCTAATGTTTCTTATCCGATACACAGACTAACTTTAACAGAAAAATGTCCACACTGCATGTGCTTAAAGTTCTTCAATGCTTTACCAAATAAAATCAAACTGATAGATTCCCAAAATAGCATAAGTGTTTGTTCTGATGTCATTTACTTTATGTACATTGTGCATGATGCACGATTTGAAATAAAACTATTTATTATTATTATTATTATTCTCTAATCTAAGTTTCTTACTTCGTATAAAGAATAGTTAATAAGTCCCTGAAGACGTTAACTCAATCAAATTACTGTAATGTGCAATAAAATGCAGCATATGGTCTCCCTATTATGCTATTCATATCTGCAATATAGAACAGGTGCAACATAAATTTTCAAGATATAAAAAATAATATTTTTCTTGACCATATCACAGACCTATAATCAAATTTGTCAACCATTGAAACAAACTCAGTATAGTGGTTGCAGCGAATCCTCGCGCCAGATATGTCAAGTGTCACGTGACATTAATGACTTGCCTGCTTATTTGTGGTTATTTATTTTGCCTAGGTTTGTATGACATTTCAGGACCTTCCAGGACCGTACTACAATAGTACGTACGTTTATTTTAAAAATGAAACAAGTCTATTTATATTTTTAAATGCATTTTTTATTATTTATTATAGGGAATAAAACACACAAACACATTGTATTTTTTTGTTATTTATTTATTCAAATATATAAAATAAAGTCATTATTTTATAATTACATGTCTAGTAGGTACCTCTATCTTCACAAAAAGATAGGAAGTACGCATCTACATGCATGTCCATCTTTACCTACTGTAAACTTTATACAGTGTGTCTACACATGGACTTAACTATACCTGTAAAAAATTGTATCTTCAATTTTTCGAAAAAGTCATCCTTGATCATTTCTTTTCCTTGTTATGTAAATACAAATCACTTGGAAAAATTTCCATGTTTTTGTACCGGATGCATAAAAAAACATTTTTGAAAATAACTATGGACCTTTTCTAAGGAAAGGTTATTGTATTAAAAAACTAAATATACGGTTTGCTTAAAGGTTGATCACTCTTGTTACCTCTGTTTTAACTTTAATGTTCAATAGTAACTTATAAGCGTATAGTATCATAACAAGCAAATTCCATATGCACCCTTCTTTTGTATACGTAGGCTACGTATACTGCAAATATGTAGGTTACGTAAGTCATATATGCAAAAAACTAATAAAATGGGTATTTCGGCCTTCCCCATTGGGATTTCGGGAAAGGTAAGAGTAAAGAGATACGAAGTCGGTTAAATTATTGGGACTACCACGGGCCTGTGACCCCCTCACCCCTAAAAAGACTTAAAAACCATTCGACATTTTTTATGTGGAATCTCATTGTGCAACCACTCGTGCCAAGAACTGAAATTTCAACATCCACTTTAATAAACAATATATTTAGTATTCTCTGCAAAAAAATGTGCAGATATTTTCTACTTTCCCAGCTAACCAAACTGTCTACATTCAAGTCGCCACACAAAAGTATTACCTGCTATTTAACTGAAACAAATCTCAACTCGATCAGAAAGAAATGAAACATCTAGAATTTTTTTATTAATATTAAAATTCACCTTAGTTTCTCTAACGGTGGCATCAGCTGAGGTAGAAGGCAGACAATAATTATGCTCCATAATTATTATTTTCGCCTAAAAACAGATAAATGAAAATATTAACCTATAAATTTTTCATAACGTGACATACTTACTGTGGTTTACCAGATACACAAACAACTCAATATGTAATTAATCAAAGTTTTCAACACAAAATAAATACTTCTAAACCGACGGAAATACACTTTTAAACGTATTAGCACCAATCAAACTCGAAAAATATAAAAACAAAACACGCTCAATACGGTTCCTATAAAACTGGGGTATTTTGTTAAGTCCCCAAACAGCTGATCGATGACATATTAATGATGTCAACTGTCGAAGAAGCTTGAGGATTCGCTGCAAATACTATACAAGTACAGCTTGTCGTTTCGTTCTGCGGCTACCAAAACTATTTAAGGAATGCAGACGAAATATTATCGATGTTGTCAAATTACTTACCAAAAATCTAGTAGGTTTTATGAAATTTATTGTTTATACCTCCTTTGAATACAGAATTTAACCTAATCGTTAAAAGGTTAGAAAATATTATTATTCAGACTGAAAAACTGAGAGGTATTTTGAGTTTTAAGTAATATGTTCACACCTGATTAATTTTAATTGCCGGACAAAATTAAAATATTAATTGAATTATCTATTTACTAGCAAGTCTGACAACATGTGAATATCCATTTACTCCAAACATTTAGTCGATTAATAGGATCACTTCCGCCTCTATTTTGTTTCACGGCATTAAACAGAGATGAAAATATAATATGCGATTGATTTGGACACGCCTCCGCAGACATTCGCCAGACATATGGCACTGCCATGCTCCAGACACGCTTTGATTTTTGACCAGCGACAGCGCGTTTTGGATGTTACACGTATAGTATAATTAATAGGGCAAATAGTAAAAGAATTCCTTGCGTTTTTCTTTGTATTGGACATTACTGCAATGGCACACATTCGTGGCAAAACTTTGCATGGCCAATCTAGGGAAATCATTGCTAATGTTTATAATGCTTGTGATGCAGAAGCCACAAATAATGCTTTTAACTTGCCATTAAAACGAAAATTGGACAGGGTTTCAATGTATACAGGAGCTGGTATTAGCGTAAAAGGTACATACGGAACCTAAACACATCAGGGGATTTCAGTATATCCAAGGTCAGTTACACCATCTGACTGGGAGAAATTTGGCCAGCATGTTATTAGTATTGAAAATAAATTTTGGGAGACAGATTACATGATGGAAGAAATAGAACCCATCATAATTACACTCGGCAATGATGACATTGAGTCCGACTCTGAAGATAGTGAGTCTGATAGTGAAGACGATAACGACATAGAGTAGATACATACGTTTTTTTTGTTATTTTATACCTTCTTATGACGTTGAAATTTGGGAGTTTTTCAGAAATAAATTGTTTCATTCCTGTTTCTCCCAATACTTTTCGTTTTTATTATTTTAACATCTAGTACCTACTTACTCCTTTATATTCCCAAAAAAATTAACATTTTAATATTTTTATATTTAATTTTACAATATAAGCACGACCATGGATTGTCCTTGCGGCCTGTTACCTTCCCTTCCCCTTACGGATACCGCGTAGCCGCAGATCCAAACGACAAGCTATACCTTAAGTTCATCTATAACCTTTTAAATATTAAAAAAGTCCATACTTGCTTTCCAGGACTGGACATGTTGCCGGCAGCAGTATCACATCTGAAATATTATTATTTGATACCATACCATGAGTTCCATTCTTGTATGTCTCGAATGCAAGGATATTGTAAATTCTGTGATAGCTTTAATATTGTATTATTGGTAGGTAGTGAATTTAAAATTTTAAGATTGTGAGATATTTTTATATGAATATTAAGTACTTACTTATTAACCTTACTCAAATATTTTTGTAAAAATGGGGATAATGTAGATGAATAGGCCGTAATATTGGTAAATATACGTCAAATTATTCTATGGTAGGTAAATGTTTCTTAACCCTTCGGCGGGCGCGCTATCGGCACTTTATGCCGCCTTTTTACATTAAAGATTCCCCAAATATAATTATTTGTTAGACTTCCTTGTCCATCTAGCTATTCTCAAATGACTATATTAGGTAAATTACTACGCACAAGCCACGGCGGTTTATGACTTGATTAGTTGCCAGTGAGTCGTTGAACGTGTAGGTGTCGAGTTTACGGCATTCCGTGCCGCAGCGCGCCCGGTCATGTAAGTAAAATACTTCTAGTTGCTATCGAGTTGCATACATTTTTATATAGCACAACAAATTTGAAATACAATTTTTTATTTTAGGAATAAGAATAAGTCAAGGAAATATTTGACGGACGCGGAATTACAAAAATATGCTGATAATTTGTCAGATATCGAGGACATAGCAGACTTTAGCGATGAGGAGGAAGGCGATGCTGAAAAGGTTGAACTAGATGACCATGACTCCGCATCAGAACAATCTGGAGACGAAGATTTCCAGAATGAAGACTATATGGAAATAGAAGAGTCTGATTATCAGTTTTACTTGGCCAAAGATGAAGAAAATATTTGGAAGAGTACTCCAGCAACATCAAGTAAAATCAATGCCAAAAATATAATAAAAGTACTTCCTGGATCCAAAGGATCAGCAATAAATATCACGACTAAATTGGAATCATTTCACACCTTTATAACCACGGATATGATTGACCGTATAGTTTCCTGTACCAATATCTATCTTGAAAACAAAAAA
Source organism: Barypeithes pellucidus (assembly GCA_963991005.1). Classification (NCBI taxonomy): domain Eukaryota; kingdom Metazoa; phylum Arthropoda; class Insecta; order Coleoptera; family Curculionidae; genus Barypeithes; species Barypeithes pellucidus. The sequence goes on from OZ022560.1 coordinate 54,437,880, forward strand.
GCTAAATTCCAATATAAAAGAGAAAGAGACTGTAAATTAACATCCCGTAGTGAAATTCAGGCTTTATTTGGAGCCCTTTTCTTAATTGCAGTAAAAAAAGGGAACCATGTCAATGTTTTGGAATTGTGGTCCAATGATGGGACTGGAATGCTAATATTGAGAGTGCTTTTTAGTTACAAGAGATTCCTTTTTCTTCTTCGTGCTCTTCGCTTTGACAGTATTCTAACCAGAAAAGATCGTGAGAAGACTGACAAATTAGCTGCCATCAGATGCATTTACACGCTTTTTGTCACTAATTGTAGGGATAATTATATTTTGGGAGAATTTGTCACTATAGATGAAATGCTTCATCCGTTTCGGGGTCGATGCAGTTTTGTGCAGTATATGCCACTAAAACCAGCTAAATACGGTATCAAAATATATGCACTTTGTGACAGTAGGACGTATTATACCTGGAACTTTGAAATATACTGTGGAGCACAATTTGATGGTCCTTACAAGACGTCTAATAAGCCCTTTGATGTTGTACAGAGATTGGTGGATCCTATAAAAAATCCCATAGAAACCTAACCACAGATAATTATTACACCAGCTATCCGTTAGCCCAATATCTCCTTCAGAACGGCCTAACGTTAATTGGCACAATGAAAAAAAACAAAAAAGAAATTCCACCTGAATTTCTACCAAATAATTCACGCCAAGTTGGATCCACTATCTTCGGGTTTCAAAATGATATGACGCTAGTCTCATATGTGAGCAAAAAGAATAAGGCTGTAATTTTATTGTCAACTATGCACGATGAGGGTGAAATTGATGAGACCACTAACAAGCCACAAATTATTTTGGATTATAATAGAACAAAATCGGGCGTTGATACCGTGGATCAGAAATGTGCATCATACACAACGCAAAGAATTACCAGGCGATGGCCTTTTGCAATTTTTTTTCGGATGCTTGACATTGCCGGAATCAATTCTGAAATTATATACAATAACACTAAGCCCTTAGTTGATCCTCCCAGAAGACGTATTTTCCTAAATGAATTAGCTTTTGAACTGTTTGAAGACCATCTGAAAGAGCGAGCAAAAATACCAACGCTTCCCAAGGATATAACAGATTTTCTTTCAAAATATCGTCCAGCACCTGAGGCAGCAGTTACCCGAAATCCTAATGGACGGTGCCATATTTGCAGTTCTAAGAAGAATAATAGAACCACAGTTACTTGTAGTTTATGCAAACATTTTGTTTGCAAGGGACATAGCACTAAGACTGTTACCTGCCAAAGTTGCTTGCCTGCTCAAGTGGATGAAGAGGAAGAAGATTAGCAAGAAATATTAGGTTCCTTAAATTTTGTTAGAATTAAGACTTATTTTGTTAGAATTACGTTTTATTTGCATTTTATTATCGACATATAATCGTAATTTTGCTGGTTTAAATTATTCCAATCGTTTTTCTGCTTGCGGCATGCAGTGCTGCCACGCGCCCGCTCGCGTGATTTTTAAAAGCGCGCCCGCCGAAGGGTTAAATGAATCTATACAGATTAGAACAAGAAATAAACAACCATTATTTGTTATTAACCTTCATACCCAAAAAAATAAATTAGGAGATTACTTATTTAGTGACTCCGGTTGTTACCAAAACGCTGCATTTGCAGTTATGTAGTAATTTATTGCAAGTGGAGTCACTATTGTTTATTTGATGCTAAAATGTCTTGAAAAACGTACCCTATTTCGTCGTTCTTTAATTATATCTGAAACTTTTGATGCCATAATTTTCCAGAAAGAACTTAGTTGTAGTAACGCATTCATACACTTATTTTCGTAAACTTTATTTTAAATTTCTTGTTATACACTTTTTCGTCGAAAATATTTTGTTCTTGTCAAAATCAGTTGGAAATGACAGCAATGACAGCATTGATCATGGACGTGGTTAAGCGTTCGATAATCGGAATGACACTTTCTGAAATATAAATACATCTATACTATAGATTCTATAGCGTGTTCATTCTAAAATTTTAATGAAAAAGGATGTGAAAATCGCTACCTGCTAATAAATTCGAAAACGCATTAATTTTTATAGTAAATCCAATACCCTATACGTAAATACATTATTACTACTAAGATGTTAAATGTTAATTGTTACTACTAAACTGTTAATTGTTACTACTAAAATGTTAATTATAAGAAATTAAATTTAAAAAAACAAACTTTAAGATGGGGTCATGACCAGGGTTGTTGTAAAATTTACAACGTAATTTGCTACATGCTTTTACTATGTAATTTTTACATTTACTACCCTTCCTACATTTACTACTTTCGCCATTTTGAGAATATGTTTATTTAGATCAAATCTTAAAGCAAAAAGCAACAGAATAACAATAACCAAAAACTACCATTTTCTACTTTTCCACTCGAATTTCCAACTTTTAACATCAGATTTATAATAATAAAGTTGGGGTTATGTAGTATTTTTGATACTTTTCAGCCATTCAAAACAATAATTACATTTACTACGACTACATTGTTACTGTTAGGGTGTAGACTGTAGACTGTAACTAACTATGAGCTCACCTCTTTCGCGTAAACGTATTGTTTCGACGCTCTAATCCGATCGAATCTCCGTCCCTGGATGGCCGGACGTCCGGGCGGCGTTCGGAACCTAGGTCCCTGGCGTCGCTCAGGTCGATCAGATCATTGCGCCGATCAACGGTCGCTACCTCTGATTCTAAGTCGTTTTGAAAAAGTCTAGCGGGTCTTATTGGATGGAAAGACACGCTATGGCTGCTGGACGACGTCTGGTCATCAGCAGCGTGTCTTTCCGCCTTCCAAGTGGCAAAATTGCCGACGTTATCCCAAGCGTAATTTGGGGTATTAATAATATCGTCAAAAATTGTCAAAATGCCTGGAACGGCCCCTGAAGGGGGCCTGTGAGGACCCACCTTTCCACCCGCCAGAGTTGTCACGTCTGACGCCTCAAAATTCACATGACCTGAAGAGTCTGACATGTTTCCAAAGATTTTAATTCCCAAAAATAAAAATAAATTTCTTATCTAACAAGAAATTTAAATTCCTTTTAAAAAGAAAATTTTTGTTTCAAATTTCAATTGTTACTTAATTAATTACCAATGTAATTAATTATTTCTTTAAAAGCAAAAATTATTATTTTCAATAAAAATAACCCCTGATGGGTAATTATTTTTTATAAGTTATTTTTAGCCTCGCTAAATTTTTCCAAACTCACAGAATTTGTATGCAAAAAGAATTTCCCCTGAAATGCCTTTCGCGTTGCTCTCAAAGTTTTTTCTGTACAAAGTTGTCCGAATTCGAATTCGTCCTAGAACCCTAATTCTAACTTATCCCTAAAGTTACAAAGCCCTGTTTGTTACTTAAAATAAAATATTAAAATCCCTGTTTTAATATTTCAAACTTGTCCCTACAAGTTTATTATTAAAGAGTCAGAACTAAAATATTAACACCCTGTTTAATATTTTGAACTTAAAATAAAATACTAAAACCCTGTTCAATATTTTATAAACTTGTCCCTACAAGTTCTAACAAGTCCCTTCTTATTTTTACAAGTTTTTGTTTAAAAACCCTTATTTGCTTTTATAAGCATGAAGCCCTTACTTATTTTAGAGTTCTAACCCTTATTTATTCCCCAAGAAAAGATAACTCCCCTGAGTTCTTTCTTACAAGAAAAGTTAAAGGTAACAAACTTTTGTTTATACTTTGAAAAATCACGAAGTTTACAATGAAACTTTGTAAATCTGAATCCCGAGAAAATCCCTGTTTCTGAGTTCGATTTTTTAGTATTCGCAATTTTTCCAAGTTTTGGTCGAAACGAAAAGTTTACAAATTTGCGTTTAAAAACTAACTTTAAATAATTAAAATTAAAAATTATTTTTTCCCAAAAATAAAATTAATTCAACTCGCGGCGTAGTCACGGAGTGTTCTACTAATGTCTTTTTAAAGTTATTCACAGAGTGTTTGTTTTTAACAACGCGGACGTTTTTCGAACTTTCACCGAAGTGTCTTTAGTTGAAAAAGTATTTGTTAGAGTTTTTAAGGTAGGCTTCTACACAGTTACTTTCTACCTGGCAGAACTTTAACTGACCAGGATAGATTTCTGCTGTCTGCGGGTTTTACAAGAATAGCGATTGTCGCTAGTGGCTTTACGAATTTTCTATAGCAGTTTTTTACCCCAATGGGTGACAGCCCACTGTTACTTACGTGGAACCTTCGTATGCAGATAGTATTCCACTCCAAAATGCCACTAACGAACAATGCCGTGCAACTGGAACTAGTATTCGCGGTTGAGTCGTAGCTTATAGCTTAACTTATTCACCTTTGGCCGAGGTCCCAGGATTTCGTGATTTTAATTGGAAATCCCGCTACTCGACTTCAGGACTTGCCTTTCTCCCCTTTTCTCTAGCTATGTGCAATTGCTAGGTACTAAAGTGACAAAGTGAAATTCGAGGAAAGTGAGATCTCGCCTATGCAATCCCGATGCTAACTTGGAGGGGTCTCCTGACCGATGCTCCTGGTGTTAGGGGGACGCTTTTTCGCTTGATACTTCTAGTGGAACCCTGTCCTGTGGTAGAAGATACTCAAAGCACGCAAGTTGATCTCAAATCGCTCTGGCGAGAAACGGCGCTACACACGGTATTTATAATCCGCGGCCCGCGAGAGAGATTATTCTGATTGGTTAACCCTTCCGTGATGCACCCTGCCGCTGCAGATCGCAGGATTTCGGGGCTTCCCCGAGATCTCAGGAATGCATCATTATATGAAAATTGAATTTGCGTGAAAGTTCTTCATTCGAAAAATCTGAAATTATAGTATGAGGTGGCGGATTAAATTCCCTATTGAACGCTGTCTGCGGTTTTCGCCCCTGATTATCCTAACTATTTTAAATTAAATAATTAAATTAATTATGCATCCTTGCATAGCTAAACGCCGCAGCAGTGACTTGGCTCCGCCCCCTTCGATATACTCTCGGTGTTCTCCGCTCGCGCGACTGACAAAAATTGCTAGCCAAGGTCCACGCGGACGGATCTTTTGGGAAACTGAACGTCAGGCGGGGCGACGTTGACCAATGAGAAGCGTTTTTGGTTTAACAAAACTAGTTCGCTTTCTGTATTTTTCGTTAGTGTGATTCCCCGTGAAGATGATGCAATCTTTTTGGAATTTTCCACAAAAACATTATTATTGTTAAAAATAGACTTTTTACACAACACCCCCCTTCTTAGAGTAGCCCATAATCCAAAAAATCCCTTCTTGAAATTATTTATTTGTTATGGTACTCCGAGTTGTAGAAATACTTTGTATACAACGGCGTGTCGGTAATTAGCGCTAAATTTCCTTCGAAATCCTCCAAAAGATTCTCCAGGTGCTCTGGTATAGCCTCCTGTGAGTTAATCGTTACTTCGGGGATATCTACTATATTTTGGGAATCTCCTGACTCCGCTTCGATGTTTTGCCTGTCCTCAGGAATTATAACATCGGTTTCTAATTTTGAACAAATTTTCCGGGATTCTGTTTGGAAGGGGTTTTTTGGATTATGGGCTCTCCCTAGAGCTTCATTCCCTTGCTGAGTTTTGCATGAATTACACGTCTTACATTTCCTAATGTATTCAGCAATACCCTCCCTTAAGTATCCCCAATAAAAATGTTTTTTAATTTCGCGGAAAGTTTCCCCTACCCCAGGGTGAGTTTTTCCTGCGTTGTGAAATTTATGAATAACTTGTTTTCTCAGTTTATACGGAACAATTACGCGTTCGCCTACGGCTGATTTTCGATGTAAAAGTCCGTTTTTAAAACTAAACATGGTACTTAACCGTTTTTCCGGTGCTGTGATCCGTACTTTCCCCTCCGATAATTTATTTTCAACGCTTTCTAGCTTTTGCACAGTGCCTCTAATATAGGCTGTATTTTGCTGCGCTTTCTGAATTTGGTTTAACAAGTTATCTGTGGGAATCATGTTTAATTTTGCAGGGGCTACAAGTTTTTCTTGTTTTGAATACTTCTTATTATTTTTAGGGGCCTGTTTATTTTTTGACGTATCCTTTTGGGTTTTCGGTAAAACGATTTTATCATTTAGTTTATGATTTTTTCGCGACCAAAACAATGTTTGTTTCCGATTTTTCCCTAACTGGATAGACTGCTTGCTAAAATCTATTAGTACCTTTTGCTCCTCCAAGAACGGGGTACCTAATATGATCGGGGTGTCTAGATTTTCCAAAACCCAGCAGAAAACATTATATGTTACATCTTTCATCGTCAGGGGAATCACACAAGACCCTAATACCTTTGCGTTTTGTTCGACGCAAGCTAATTGCATAGACGGTATTGTTGCTGGCCCGAGATCATCCGGTGCAATAAACGACGAAATTAAATTGTAAGCAGCCCCCGTATCAAATAAAATATTATATTCTAACCCATTATATTCCCCCCTAATGGTTGGTGATATAATTTGGTTATTTTTTACTGTAAAAACAGGGTTAGGTGCGTGACCGACAAGCGAAGTATTGTCCTTGTTTACTGCTGACCCTTGTCGGTCTTTTGCGCGTTTTTTGAATTTATCTTTTTTGAAGTAAACTGATTTTTAGTTTTTTCTTCAATTACTATTTCCTCTGTTTCGCGTGGTTCCGGTTTCTTTGCGGACTCAGGAGCTCCTGCAGAGCCTACCTGATTAACGCGCTTAGAGTCTTTTTTTATGGTAGTGCAAGCATAATCCATATGCTGCCCATTGCAGTGCCTGCAAGGTCTAAAATTTTTAAACGCGGGTTTCGGCTGCGGAGGCGGTTCGATAGCCTTTAAGTTCACCTGCGGTGCGTCGGGTTTCCTATTTGTCCGCTCGTTAGCCTCTAATTGTCGCGGAGGGTTTCGCGCGAAATTAGTGTTATTATTGTAATTATTATTTTTCAGGGATGCCAGATTTCGACTAGAAATCGTACTTTCTTCTTTTAGATCACGTTCTATGCAACTAGCCACCGTCAACAAACGTTCTAAATTCGGGATATAAGCTGCCCTGAGCCTAGACCTAATTTCCGGTTTTAGTAACGTCATAATAAGTTGAATAAAATCACGTTCTTCCCCCGAAGGTTGTATTCTCGCGTATAGCGCACGCTTTTTTAATACGAATTCTTCCACACTTTCGAAGTTAGCCTGTTTTTTCCCGAACAGGGACGTCTGAAGTTCAACCATATCCTCGATACAATCAAATTTCTCGCGCAGCTTCTGGGAGAATTCGTAATAACTCCGAATATAATACCTATAAGGGTCAAACCATTTTTTCGCGGCTCCGTCTAACCTTTCTAACGCATAATGAATTTGATCCAATTCCGAAATATTATTACTTTCGAACCACTGTTCGAGTTCGCTCAAAAATGTCGCGGGGTTTTCGTGCTCAAGCCCGGAGAATTTAATTCGAAGCGGGGTCTTTTTAGTCTGAACTTGACTTTCTAAACCTACAGCTAGAGATTTAAGAGTTTTTGCGATTTCTAACTGTGTTAACAGCTCTGTGTTACGCTCAAATTTGTCTTTTCCAGTGTTTGCACGGCATTGCGCGTCAGTGTTGTCCCTAGTCGTGGTTTCGTTATTACTATGAACATTTTTATTTACAAAATAAGCCCTATCATCCAGGAGTCTAGCGTTTTCCGCTCGCAGTTTAGCTAGCTCACTATTTAAAAATTGGTTTTCAAAGACTACCTGTCTTGAAAAACTTTCAGAGTCATTTTTCGTTAAAATTTCCCCATCAATTCGGGCATTATCTTTTAAATATTCCCCACCAGGGATGCCATTTCGCGTAAACGTATTGTTTCGACGCTCTAATCCGATCGAATCTCCGTCCCTGGATGGCCGGACGTCCGGGCGGCGTTCGGAACCTAGGTCCCTGGCGTCGCTCAGGTCGATCAGATCATTGCGCCGATCAACGGTCGCTACCTCTGATTCTAAGTCGTTTTGGAAAAGTCTAGCGGGTCTTATTGGATGGAAAGACACGCTATGGCTGCTGGACGACGTCTGGTCATCAGCAGCGTGTCTTTCCGCCTTCCAAGTGGCAAAATTGCCGACGTTATCCCAAGCGTAATTTGGGGTATTAATAATATCGTCAAAAATTGTCAAAATGCCTGGAACGGCCCCTGAAGGGGGCCTGTGAGGACCCACCTTTCCACCCGCCAGAGTTGTCACGTCTGACGCCTCAAAATTCACATGACCTGAAGAGTCTGACATGTTTCCAAAGATTTTAATTCCCAAAAATAAAAATAAATTTCTTATCTAACAAGAAATTTAAATTCCTTTTAAAAAGGGAATTTTTGTTTCAAATTTTTAATTGTTACTTAATTAATTACCAATGTAATTAATTATTTCTTTAAAAGCAAAAATTATTATTTTCAATAAAAATAACCCCTGATGGGTAATTATTTTTTATAAGTTATTTTTAGCCTCGCTAAATTTTTCCAAACTCACAGAATTTGTATGCAAAAAGAATTTCCCCTGAAATGCCTTTCGCGTTGCTCTCAAAGTTTTTTCTGTACAAAGTTGTCCGAATTCGAATTCGTCCTAGAACCCTAATTCTAACTTATCCCTAAAGTTACAAAGCCCTGTTTGTTACTTAAAATAAAATATTAAAATCCCTGTTTTAATATTTCAAACTTGTCCCTACAAGTTTATTATTAAAGAGTCAGAACTAAAATATTAACACCCTGTTTAATATTTTGAACTTAAAATAAAATACTAAAACCCTGTTCAATATTTTATAAACTTGTCCCTACAAGTTCTAACAAGTCCCTTCTTATTTTTACAAGTTTTTGTTTAAAAACCCTTATTTGCTTTTATAAGCATGAAGCCCTTACTTATTTTAGAGTTCTAACCCTTATTTATTCCCCAAGAAAAGATAACTCCCCTGAGTTCTTTCTTACAAGAAAAGTTAAAGGTAACAAACTTTTGTTTATACTTTGAAAAATCACGAAGTTTACAATGAAACTTTGTAAATCTGAATCCCGAGAAAATCCCTGTTTCTGAGTTCGATTTTTTAGTATTCGCAATTTTTCCAAGTTTTGGTCGAAACGAAAAGTTTACAAATTTGCGTTTAAAAACTAACTTTAAATAATTAAAATTAAAAATTATTTTTTCCCAAAAATAAAATTAATTCAACTCGCGGCGTAGTCACGGAGTGTTCTACTAATGTCTTTTTAAAGTTATTCACAGAGTGTTTGTTTTTAACAACGCGGACGTTTTTCGAACTTTCACCGAAGTGTCTTTAGTTGAAAAAGTATTTGTTAGAGTTTTTAAGGTAGGCTTCTACACAGTTACTTTCTACCTGGCAGAACTTTAACTGACCAGGATAGATTTCTGCTGTCTGCGGGTTTTACAAGAATAGCGATTGTCGCTAGTGGCTTTACGAATTTTCTATAGCAGTTTTTTACCCCAATGGGTGACAGCCCACTGTTACTTACGTGGAACCTTCGTATGCAGATAGTATTCCACTCCAAAATGCCACTAACGAACAATGCCGTGCAACTGGAACTAGTATTCGCGGTTGAGTCGTAGCTTATAGCTTAACTTATTCACCTTTGGCCGAGGTCCCAGGATTTCGTGATTTTAATTGGAAATCCCGCTACTCGACTTCAGGACTTGCCTTCGTCCCCTTTTCTCTAGCTATGTGCAATTGCTAGGTACTAAAGTGACAAAGTGAAATTCGAGGAAAGTGAGATCTCGCCTATGCAATCCCGATGCTAACTTGGAGGGGTCTCCTGACCGATGCTCCTGGTGTTAGGGGGACGCTTTTTCGCTTGATACTTCTAGTGGAACCCTGTCCTGTGGTAGAAGATACTCAAAGCACGCAAGTTGATCTCAAATCGCTCTGGCGAGAAACGGCGCTACACACGGTATTTATAATCCGCGGCCCGCGAGAGAGATTATTCTGATTGGTTAACCCTTCCGTGATGCACCCTGCCGCTGCAGATCGCAGGATTTCGGGGCTTCCCCGAGATCTCAGGAATGCATCATTATATGAAAATTGAATTTGCGTGAAAGTTCTTCATTCGAAAAATCTGAAATTATAGTATGAGGTGGCGGATTAAATTCCCTATTGAACGCTGTCTGCGGTTTTCGCCCCTGATTATCCTAACTATTTTAAATTAAATAATTAAATTAATTATGCATCCTTGCATAGCTAAACGCCGCAGCAGTGACTTGGCTCCGCCCCCTTCGATATACTCTCGGTGTTCTCCGCTCGCGCGACTGACAAAAATTGCTAGCCAAGGTCCACGCGGACGGATCTTTTGGGAAACTGAACGTCAGGCGGGGCGACGTTGACCAATGAGAAGCGTTTTTGGTTTAACAAAACTAGTTCGCTTTCTGTATTTTTCGTTAGTGTGATTCCCCGTGAAGATGATGCAATCTTTTTGGAATTTTCCACAAAAACATTATTATTGTTAAAAATAGACTTTTTACACAACACCTCTAGCACCTGAACTCCTTAAATTTGCGAGCATATTTTATGAACGAGCTTCTACACTATCAGTGATTGATTAGTTGCTGAATTAGATATCCGATCAACGGAACTATTGTGACTTTCATTTGTGCCCTAACCTCACAAAAGTTGTTTACTTGATAAAACTGCGGTGCAATTTGTTATGATGAATTATAACGTTAAAATAAAGAAGCAAAATAAAATAAGCACTACCGAGGAGTTAGAGAAATTATCTAAAGAGGTTAGTGAACGTTAGCTGACAATTGTTGCCTGTAGCCTCGGTGGGGTTCGGCGATGAATCTTGGAGTTTCCGAATACCTTCCCTACAGGCAGCCTTTTTGGTTTACTGGCATTGTTCTTTGGCACTCTGTGTATTCATTTAAGAAAATTGATTGTTTGTCTTCAGAGTATTTACAGACTTTGTTGCCCTAAAATCTTCTACCTTTACAACTCTTGTGCAACATCATATCGTACTCTCAAAGCAGTAAACGCTATTTAATTACGTAATTTGAGCATTTCTCCATTTTCTCAGATAATACTTATTTGCAAGTGAATTGTATAAATATCTTGTTAAATATACTAGGTCTTTCATATTCAATGAGCCAAACCGCTTTGGTAAAATGGAGAACTATATCAAAAAATTCTACAAGTATATGTATATAAATTTATTATTTTTACCGCTATTAGTTTATTGTGGTGTTTATTTTGTTCGGGTTTGTGCGTAAGTAAGTATTAAACTCAATTATATTGTGAAGTGTGGAGAAAAGTTTAACTTATTTTCTTCTTTAACTTTTTTAATTACTTTCTTTTCCTACAGGAACTAACTACAAGAATTCGATTACTGGAAGCTCACAATGTGCAACTGCAAAATATCATCAGTAAATCAAAAACTGCTACTTCTACAGAGGCCCATCATAGTAAAAACTTCAATTTTTCAAAGTAAGTGTGATTGGCTTGATTGATTTGTTTATAACAAACTATAATAATGTATGAAACAAACATAGGTAAGTACTGCTAAATATTTTTTCTAAAGATGTTATTACATTCCCTCCTTCTACCTTACCTCTTTTACTTTTTTTAACAAAATACTATATTCATTAAACTTGTCGTTTGTTCCATATTTTTAATAGAATGTTATTTCTTTCCCTTTTACCCCACATCCTTTTAACTTTTTTGAGATAGAATATTTATCAAAATTGTTTACTTATTTGACTTCAATGACAAAAATACATACTACTCAATATTTGTGACAAAAAATAGTAGTTCATTGCCTTTGAAAACACAACACCCTGTATATTGTAATGTAAAAGGAAATACAGTGAAACCTCTCTTAGGCGGACACCTACGGGACCGTCTAATAGAGCTGTCCGCCCATGGGATATTTGAAATGAGGTAATATGTAAATGCAAAATTATTACTATGTATATGTATGTACAAATAAACATAACATAACAAAAATACACTAGTTTTAGTTAGGATGTAGTACTAAAAAAATCTAATAATGTAGTTTGACGTGTTTGCATTTTATATTTGCAATCTAGAAATGTAATTCCAAGTCTGATAACAATTCCATTCCATAGAGTCACCTCTATTCATTGCATACTCTTATAATTCCTTTACCATACTAATGGCTTGTTGATAATTGGTGACATTTGTTTGATTACTGCATTCAACTTCTTCATCAGAGTCGTCAGATAGTGATGTGGTTTCAGTTTGGACTACATAATCGGTAGAAATGGGGTCACTATCATCTTCTAATAGCACATTGCTATCAATGTTAATGAACTCGCCCAAATCATTGATATTAAAATACAAACTTCCACAACATCAATATTCTCTTTCAGACTCAAAACGCGACATTTTTGTGCCATTGTTTACGATTTTAACCTTACAACTCACAAATAAACGGCGGACTGCTGTCGGGGAATCACACATATTTTCATTCGACGAAGTCCTTTCGCCGTGCCACGCATACGCGATTGGTTGCCGGTTTTCGTCTCCCAAATAATTTAAAAATTTTTTTTGTCCGTTTAAAGGAGGATTTTCGCACTCTTTGTCCGCGTGCGCCCAAAGGAGAGTCCGCTCGAGAGAGGTTGATTTTCATTGAATTTCATATACCTAGTTCCGGACTATCAAAAAATGTCCGCTTAATAGGCATGTCCGCTTATCAGAGGTGTCCGTTATGAGAGGTTTCACTGTAAAGAACAAATATGTTGTTGTTCTGGGGCACAATTTCCCATTATTTTCCTAGTCTCTACTACTGTAACGCCACCAATTAACCCCCTTTACTCACTTTTTATTGGGCCTCCAAATCCCGTGGCAATTACAAGTTTCTGTTCTTCTTAGGTCCGGAATCTGCACTATGTTCTGTTAGAATTGAATTTATTATTTCCTTTTGTTCTTAAAATTCTCGAAAATTTTGAAAGGGAGCAAAGACAGAAGTCAGATTGATAAAATAATTATTGCCGAATGGATAAAAACAATAATGTCCACAAACACAGTTTATTGTTATCGAGAACCACCCTTTTCACAATTATAATACTAGATGCGTATTACAGTTTCGACTAAACTAGGTTAGAAACAGGCGCACTTACTTTTGGAGTTTTATTTATTGTTCTTTCCCGACTCTAGCGTTTATTAATTAATCGGTTCGTTGGTACGACTTCGCGACCGGACTTGCCCAAAGTTTCGCCGCGTCTTGAGGGCAGATCTTATAAATAATATCTCGTAACTTGACTAAGTAACTCTGTTACTGACCAACAGACTGCGTAACTAACCGACTTGACTGAACTTGACTAACTTGACTAACTTGACTGACTTTGACTGACTTTGACTGACTAACCGACTAACTGGACTGGCCCGGACTAACCCTTTAAACAAAGATTCTGGAGCTTTTATATTCTCTCGAATTACGTCAATTTCATCTTTTTCTTGCAGGCACCTAGGAATACCAAACAGCACCTGCTTAATTGCTCTTAATTGAATTTTGATATTCGAAGGAATTAAAACCAAACGCTTAATTGGTAATAATTGAATTTTGATGTAAGAAGGAACTAAAACCAAACTGCACCTGCTTAATTGGTAATAATTGAATTTTGATGTAAGAAAAAATCTAGAAACCAAACAGCACCTGCCTAATTGATCTTAATTGAAATTTTATATTAAAATTTGCCGACAATAACATACCCCAAATGGACCCTAATGGAGTTTTTCTGTTCTTAAACCGAATTTCTTCCAAAATATTAGGTACTTGTGTTCCTTTTAAAAATTTTGTATCGTGTGCAAACGAAACACCTGGGTTAAAACTTAAGAGTAGGAAAAGCAACTCTATATGCGAGAAACCTCAAAGTCTTCAGTATTTCGGTTCGCGATGACTCGATCAGTAATAAGCGGGCGGAAGTTTAAAGAATTTAAAAATCAAAATTTATTTAAAAAATTTTTTTATTTGTATTTATTTTTGAAAAAGTTTCGAAAGCTGATGGAGTTCTATGGTTATTATTTTCTTGGATCATTCATCAACTAATACACGGTGAGTTTCTTTAAAAGGTTCCCTATAATTTATTTCGAGTGCAAAATTTAATTTAATTTGGAAAATAAGATATTATACAATTTTATTTCTATAAGCAATAAATTAAATAATTTATTTAATTATTTATATTTATTTTTATATCCGCGTTACCGACTATTTATTCGATCGTTACATTTACTCCATCCCTGCGAAGTCAAAATTATAAACAAAAATGATTTTGACTATATTTAGATTATTGATCCATTTGTTTATGTCTATGAATAAAGTAGGCTAGGTGAAATTCTTTGCAAGGTCTTTAGGTCTAATTTGCTTTCTATGTTTTGTTTACTTATTTTAAGTAGACATCGACGGCGACGCGACGATAATAAGCCTAAGTAGGCTTCTCTAGTGAAATAAGTAAGTGTGCCTATTTCTTCAATTTAATTTTAATTATTTATTATTAAAATAATTTAAAAATATATTGGTAAAATCAAAACGTTTTAAATAATATAAAAATATATTAAGTAATAAGAATATTTAGGTATTTTAAAAATATAGGTAATAAAATATTACGATAATCTAAAAATATTTAATTATTTAAAAATATTAAGGTATTAAAAAAAATATATAGGTAATAGAATATTACGATAATATAAAAATATTTCAGTAATAAAATAAAAAAAAATATAGGTAATATAATAAAATATTAGAATAATATAAAATTTATAAAAAATATTTTGAAATATAACGGCTGTTCTTTTTTGTTCACTTACACTAAACGTCTTTTTTTTTATTTTTTCTTTTGATCCTTTCGTTCTGTCCTGGTGGATTTTGTAAATACCGCCCTCAGTCCTTGAGTCCGGACAGTGAAACTGGGCGGGGTTACAACGTCTACATGTGGTGGCTCACTCGGTTGGAAAGGTCTTCGTGGTTCTCTTCGGCCATACGTAAGAACCATCTCTCTCATCGCTACTAGTGGAGGAAGTGGAGGCATCATTGGCTGAGTATTGTGCGGTGTTTGCACTTGATGCATTGAAGGAGCGCTTTCCATGGAGACAGCTGCTGAAGTTGATGGTTGTGGTTCGGAAAGAACAGTTGCTGCCGCTTGACAGGAAGGTATTTCTTGACAGATTGTACAAAGGCATGTTGGAACTCCTGCTTGACTAAATAGATTCCAGAAATAACTGGGTCTGAACATTCCTGGAGGCTGCGGGATACATATGGCACAGTCACACGTCACAATTGCAGCGTTATTATTGATAGACATTGTTACCAGGAGGGCTTGATATTCTGTGTGTATTAACTCCGTCCAAAGTGCCACCAGAGCTCTCAACGGCCAGATTGCAGGGTGACATGGGGCATCACCCCCAAATGCATCGAACAAGTCCTTACAATGGTATAAAGCTGTTCTAAACAATACGTTTTTCATAATCGGATCCTCGATCATTCTTACGTACGTTAAAAACAATACTAGCCACACTGCCATTTTTTTTTTATTTAGGTTTCTTTTAAAATTTGGGTTTACAAATCACTTTCTTAATTTCACTTTGGCTCAAGATAACAAATAAAACTTAAGACTTTAAAAGGAAATAATAAAATTCCTTGCTATATTTTTGGTATTTATACTGTTAGTGGGGGAAATTTTCATAATTCCGTCCATCCTTGTTTAGCGTCCCAATTTATCTCTTATCCCCTTTTAATCTAATGTTCTTCTCATTTTTCTATCCTTTTTCTCATGGAAAATTTTTTATCTTCTTGTCGTTAGCAAAATCTTGCTGTTTTCTAGGGTAAGGCTGGCTTTTATGGATTGTTGGAATACACTTAAAATTTGGCGGATTGTTTATATTTTCTTCTTATTCAAAGTTTTATCTAAACATCTTAAAAGCTTTTCTTGATATTTTCTTCTTACTCAAAGTTTTATCTAAACAACTTAAAAGCTTTTATGTGTCCTAAACAAGTATAGTGTTTTCTTTTCTTCACATTTTCTTGCAATGTTCAGGCCTTACAGTAATTTTTATTTTCTCTGTACTACGTTTCATTTTTTCTTTAATAAGACTCCTTTTTATATCTTATAGTTTACTAACACCCACTTATTCGCCCTTATGAGTTCCAAGTTCGCCTGATGAGCGTAGTGACGGAAGTTTGACGTCGCTAAGTCACACCTCCTTATACGATCTTGTGTAACATAATTTCGTCTAGAGAGTGAAATGACGCAACAGGAGACTGATTTATCCACGCCTTCTGGTATCGTAGCAGTTAGTGTTGTTTAATTTAAATGTATCCGTTACTGGTGTGCCTAAACGATTAGTTTTTGCGATTGTTTTTCTGTTGTAATTGGATCTTTTTTTTGTTGATGATTCCTGAAAGCTTTACTTAGCATAGGCAATGCATAGGCAAGTTCGTCGTTAGGAATATAATTTGTTTTCAGCATTTTCGGTATAGTGTAATTTCCTTCTTTATTTATTTTTAACTTAGAAGGTTTTTTCGTAGATGTCCTTAGTTGTTGCGGGTTTCATTTTATTTTGAATTTTTCTTCTTTAATTATTTTATAACTTAAAAGGTTTGTTAGTAGATGTCCTTACGTGTTGCGGATTTTATTTTATATTGAAGTTTTCCTCTTTATTTATTTAATAACTTAAAAGGTGTGTTAGTAGATGTCTTTAGGTGTTGCGGATTTTATTTTATTTGGAAATTTCCTGCTTAGACGTTGCTTCACTACGGCCAAAAAGACTCCAATTTATGTTAGGAATAGTTCCTAACTCCTTTCGTAATATAGGAAACGTGTTTGTTTTTTCTTTGTTATATGTTGATTTTTGCGAGGTTTCTGGACTGTCTGAGTTTTCAATATAAAAAGTAACATGTTTTGAAGTTTGAGAAGCGCTATTTGGTGCTAACGCTTCTGGTGCATTGCTATTAAACATATCGGACGCAGGATCCTCGGTTTTTTCATAATTTCCGGTCGCATTTTCTTGGCTTTCGGACTTCATCTGTTGTTGCTGTTTATAGTGTAAAATAAAAAATGTTAAAGAGTCCCAGAAAGAGGCTACTAAATGTAATGAACATCCATTTAATCTGTGCAGTGCGACTGCATTTATGAAAGTTTCTATAACAAATTTTAACATCCGAAAAATGAAATAAAGTCCGAGAATTCCACTGGTCCATTCTCCGAGAACAGTAAAATATCCGTATAATTTACGTATAGTTGAGTTTGCCAGTTTTTCCATTTCTTCTTTATTAAACAACTTTAATGCAGAAAATCCTTGTGACTCAACATCTTGTCCTGCTACTTTTCGTACTAAAATATTATTTAAAGCATTTCTCTCCAAATTAAACATCATATCGTCCTGAGCTCTCTTTATTTCTTGATAAGTATAAAGTCCTCCAGCCCCAAGATCTCTTATTGTTTGAAATTTTGGTGGCTCTTCCGCGTCAACTTGTAATTCTTGAGGTGTTAATCCGGGAGTAGGAAAAGGATCAAATCCAATCCACTTGTTATCTATGTAGTACATGGAAGGCATTATCGTATTACACTCTATTTGCTCTCCGTGTTCTTGCAGTATTCGAGTTACAGGAGACATGAAGAAGCTTCGATTGTAGGCGGTGACCGGTAGCTCAATATAGCAATGACTCTCTCTTCGTACTTCTACAGAAATAGCAAGACATTTCATCAAATATAAAATTTCTCCATTTACTTTGGCGACATAACCTAATTTATTCTTTACCAAGGTAGCTACAGCATTTGGACTAACAGTTGCCATTATAAGTCGATTCTTTAAAATTTCTCTATGGAGTAGACATCTTCGGTAAATGGTTTGAGAAAACATTTCGTTAATACTTCTTTTAAATGACTGTTCAACATATAAAAATTTTGTATTCACATACGTAATAAGGTCAGCATCATTTGACTCTGCAGAATCGGTAAATGGAGTTGGTTCTAGAGCATTACTTTTTCTCAATATTAGCAGTCTTGGATGTTCGGTCTGCCAAATAGATACACCACATACAATATCCTTTCTTATTAGCTGAATAGCGAAAACCTTGGCTCTCTCTTCAACCACGACATACTGATGCCCATGTAGTTCGGATCTATTTTCTGTTACAAATGTAGCAATTCCTTCATACAATATGTTGAACTGTCGGCATAATTGTGGATAACTTTTCTCCCAGGTTGATTCTCCATTAATACTGTCCATACAAAATCCTTCAAGAAAGGGGCAAGTTAGACCATTTCTCAATTTTATTTCGTTACTATCTAAGTTTACTTTTGTGTAATAATCTTGTAAAGTTATTTTTACTTCGGCCTGCACCACTACATCATCCCACCGGTGTCCTTCTTCAATATACTGAGCGCCTTTACAATTAGAATTTGCATCTATCCTTCCAGCCAATGTCAATGATGTTGAAACAGTAGCATTTGGTTTTAGGTTGCTAATAATATGCCCATTTATGCCTTTAAATTGCCTATATGAATGTGTTTTTCTGCATTCTTCTGCACCTTGTTCATAAATATAAGACGATAGACCTCCATCGACAGCTGATTGATGGGAAAATGCTCCACAGTAGGTGATAAGACGAGTGACTTTTATAAGGCATGAAAATACATGTACATATTCAAATCTCCTTTTTTCTAAAATTTGCACAAATCCTTCTTGTGCAATGTATCCTGTTTCGGGGTCTGGGCATTGACTGACATCACGTAAGGATATGGCAGTTATATTCGTGGAAGGATTTCGGCAATCATAAGCTATAAGGTCGGTGTAGGCACCGTGGACAAATAATAACATCAAGCTGATTAGTGTTTTCACTGTAACAATAATTAGTATTTAGTCTTCCATATAATATAAGGTTATAATTTTTCTTAAAACTATTCTTTTGTAGGGTGGCTCTAGCGTAACTTCACTTTAATATAAAGTCCTTGTATCTTGCAGGCACTTTTATGTCACGGGTACGTGTCCGCCTGCCATTGTCAAAATTTATTTCTTGCAAAGGTTCTTCTGAGTCGTCTGAGGATTCGTAAGAGTTTTCAGACGGAGTCAGAGATTCTTCTTCTAGCTCTTCATTTTCTTCTGGTATTTCTGGTAAAATATCTCCAATTTCTTGTCCATAATTTAAAAATTCTTCTATATCGTCTTGTCTTTCTTCATCACTTAGCACAATCTCAGGTTCTTCTTCATTTTTCTTTTTAGGAGAAGTGTATTCTTCCAAGTAGCTTCTACATGGCTTAAGTCGGTTAGCATGCACCATATGTTCCTTTTTGCCATTTACTTCTTTAATTTTGTAGGTAACAGGTCCCTTTTTCTCAATTATGCGATACGGTCCTGACCATTTTGGATAAAATTTTGTTGCCATTTTCTTTTTTCCTGGTACTGCCGGAGTATATAAATATACAATGTCTCCTACCTTAAATTCTTTCTTTACCTTCTTTGAATTATGTTTTTCACATCGTACATTTATGCTTTTTTCAATGTTTAGTCTAGCTATTTCATGTGCGGCTTGCATTCGTGCCAATAATTCACTAGCATAATTCTCGTCGACATTATATTTAACTCTTTCAGATCTCAGAGTAAGATGTATAGGGAGTTCCATGTCGTGTCCAAACATAAGAAAGAAGGGTGACTCATGGGTTGCTTCATGGGGTAAATTTCGATATGCTAATAGACAATATGGCAATATTTCATCCCAGTTGGAATAATGGTCACTAACAAAGTGGCTTATCATGGTTTTTAGAGTTCTATGCATTCTTTCTACAATGCCATTTGCACTCGGATGATAAGGGGTTGTTTTTAGTTTCCTTATTCCTAGTAATTTACAAATTTCCACAAATAACTGTCCTACGAATTGAGTTCCGCAATCGGTAAGCAGCTCTCGAGGGGTGCCAAATCTACAGATTATGTTTTCCACGAATGCCTTGGCTACCGTTTCGGCTCTGATGTCGGGAAGTGGAATGCATTCTGGATATCTTGTTAAGAAATCTACGCACGTTAATATGTATTTGTTGTTATTGTCTGTTTTGTTAAGGGGACCCACTATATCCATGCTAATTCTTCCCCAAGGAACGTATGGCACAGGAGTTGCTTGCATTGCTGCAGGAGGCTGATAATTTGTTTTCCTTAAATTGCATGAATGACATTTTTCTACAAATTCTTTAACATCTTTTTTAATTGTATGCCAATAAAAATCCTTGGCTATTAACTCCTGAGTTTTCTTCTGACCTGGATGACAGGCATATAAGGAATTATGGTAAATTTTAAAAATTTCTTGTACTATGTTTTTAGGAGCAACTATTTGATCATGTCGTTGATGTTCTTCCCTTCGTCGACTTAGAAGACCATCATCATTGATGTAATAAGGATCTTCTTCGTTCATTCTTTTCGTCACCAATGTACTTATTGTTTCATCCTCTTGCTGTAATTTACGGAGTTCTTCCTTGGTCCATATAACACAAGATATTGGCATTATGTCCTCTCTTCCCTGGCTTTGTATTACTGCTACAATATTTTCTACTAGAGTTTCTCCTTCTGTCCTTAACCGAGTAAGAGAATCGACATTGTTGTTAAGTTTTCCCTTTCGGTATTGAATCGTAAAGCTATATTCCATTAGAAACATAGCCCACTTGGCAAGACGTGAACTTGCATCTTTTATTGTTAATAAGTACTTTAATGGTCTATGATCAGTCATAATTATAAAGTGAGTTCCAGTTAAATAATTTCGGTAAGTTTTAACTGCAAATACAATTGCGAGGCATTCTCTTTCAATCGTGCTGTATCTGCGTTCTGCTGCGTTAAGAGTTCTACTCGAGTAGCAAATTGGATGTTCAACTCCATTATGTACCTGTGTAAGTATAGCTGCGATTGAAGTTCCACTGGCATCAGTATTTACTAAAAATTGTTTAGTAAAATCTGGGTATTTTAAAACGGAAGGGGAGATTAAGGCTTTTTTCAACGTATCAAAGGCATTTTGTTGTTCCTCATTCCAATGATATTTTATATTTTTCTTCGTTAGCAAGGTAAGTGGTTGACTAATCTTTGCAAAATTCGGAACAAATTTGCGATAGAAACCACATAGTCCCAAGAATGCTCTGATTTCCTTTACGGTTTTTGGAATCGGATATGTCTCAATAATTCTGGTTTTCTGAGGGTGGGTGGTGTATCCTCCTTTTCTAATAAGATGGCCCAGATACTCAATTTCTTCCTTCATAAAGTGGCATTTTGTTGCCTTAAGTTTAAGATTACTCCCTCTAATTTGTTCAAAGACATGCTTTAATCTTTCTAAATGCGTGGCTGTGTCACTGGAAAATACAATTATATCGTCAAGGTAAACTAGACACTCCTTATAGGTTAATTTTCCTAAAATGTGATGCATCATTCTACTCCAGGTAGCAGGGGCGTTCTTCAAGCCCATAGCCATTCGTAGAAAGTGGTAATGATTATCTGGGGTAGAGAAGCCTGTCTTCTCTTGATCATCGGGGTGAAGCGGGACCTGAAAGTACCCAGACGCTAAGTCCATAGTGGAAAATATGCTAGCTCCTGTTAATTTATCGATAGTTTCTGATATATTTGGCAAGGGAAAATAGTCTGTCTTCGTAATTTCGTTAAGCGCACGAAAATCTATCACTAGTCTATACTGCACGTCTTCTCCGGGATGCCTTTTCTTTTCTATAAGTATGGCAGGAAAACTCCATGGTGATTGACTCTCTGTGATTACTCCATCGTCAAGAAGTTTTTGTATTTCGTTCCTCATAACTTCTTGCCTATGATAAGGTACTCTGTAAGGTCTTTTGAGAATAGGGGGTACCTCTTCTGTAATAATCCTATGTACAAGATTAGATGTGCAACTTAATTTTTGATCTGGAACCTTGAAAATATCAATGTATTCCATAATAAGTTCTCGTAACTTTATTTCACCCGTATTCTTTGGTTCAAATAACCCTAGTACCTTTAAAATTTCTTCAGTCTCTTTCAAACCAATCTGCCTTACAGCTCCTTGTCTTTTAGTATTTCTTTGTTCTTGAATTTCTGCTTCGTAAGCTCGAGCGATTATAGATTTTCTTTTAAGTACAATTTCTTCATTAGTGACATTAATCATTCTAACTGGAACATTCTCTCTCGTTTTGCATAAAACTCGGGCCATAAGCAGTCCTGTCGGAATGTCCTCAATTGGTTCTAAAACCATATTTTGAGTCGTGACCCTGGTCATTCCTCGCACTGATGCTTGACATACCGCTTGGCAATTTGGTGGAATTATGATATCTTCAGGTAAGTATACCTTACAAAATGTTTTATTTTCCTCACTATTCATTTTCTTTGATTCGTATTCTCCTTCTTCTCGAAGTAAGTCTTCTTTTTCTTTTTCTCTAACATCTTCTAATTTCTTGTAAACTTTACCTGGAACAGATGAACATTTTGGAGAGGAGAAGTCGGCCGCATTCTCAGAAGAAGGATAAGGTTCTTCCTTGGAAGTAGGATGTTGTCTTACGTTAGATTCCAGACGACCCCACATCGCCTGAAAACTATTTCCCTTCGTCGTGTGGGGAGACGAGGGATTTTCCATATCAGAACTCTTTGTCACAATCTTCCTTTCTGTTTCCAATTCATCTCGTTCCATATCTCTCTTTAATGTACTGATTTCAGCCTCTAATTGAGTAAGTCTGTTTTCAAATTCTCGTTTTAGTTTTACCATCATCATTTCCTCATAATTCACTGGGTCTTCTTCACATAAAGGAATTATTTGTTCGAAGGCATACATACAATTATTTCCCCAGTCAATCTTAATAGCATGTTCTCTTAGAAAATCTATTCCTAATAAAATTTCAGCTCGAAATGTATCTGTATCTACCACAACAAACTTATGTTCCACTACTATATCTTTGGCTAAAGATATAGGCATGTTTGCCATTCCTCGTATTGGTATCTTATTGTCTTGTATATCTACTAAAGTAATGTCACTAAAATCATTTATGAACCCCTGGGCGATCTCTGGCTTAATAAGGGATATAACAGCTCCAGAATCAATTAAAGCTAGACATGGCTTACCACAAATTCTAACTTGAATCACATTACATGGTCTTGGGGTTCCTTCTTCGGAGCATGAATATATCCCTACCCTTAGCGGATTGTTTAATCCCATCCTGCCTCGTTGGCAGCCATACTCCGGGGTTGGAAAGGGGCTGCGCTGGAGTTTAACGGTGGAGAACTTCTCGGCTGGTATTGGTTTCTTCCTTGTGGTTGATTTCTTCCTTGGAAGTGGTTCCTTTTTGAAGGACAACTACGAGCAAAATGACCATGTTTTTGACACGCATAACATTGTACGTCAGTTAGCACTTTTTGATGTCCATTATTATTTCTTGGACAAGATGCAATAAAATGTCCTGGCTGGTTACATTTGAAACAGTTTTTGTTATTGGTTCTCATTTCCCTATTTCCATGGATATTCGGCTTATTATTTGTTCTACTAACCTCATTAATCGCTCTGCATTCACGGCTACTAGATGGATGAAGTAAGTTTTCTATTGATTGTTCTCTTTCTGCTATTGTAATCGCTTCATCTAAATCCTTAGGGTTTCCTGATAGTACTCGCTGTTTAATTGGCATGGTTAATCCTAAAGAAAACTGGGTGGTAATATCTTGGGCCAGTTTATTTTGTATAGGTAGGTCATTAGCAGGATCTCCTGTGAGGGTAATGGTTCGATTAGCTAAGATTTTAAGTCTGGTCAAAAACTGTCGGCAAGTCTCACCAGATCGTTGTCGGCATTCCATAAAGCTTTTCATTGCTGACCCCTTTACGTATTGGCGAGTAAATTGCCTTTTCAAATTGTCTTTTAATATTTTCCAAGTAGTTGTTGTTGTCTGCAAGGAAGGTTCAGATTCTATGAACTGTTTTGCTTTGTATCGGAGTTTAAGTCGAGCAATTGACAACATTTCTTTGTCAGTCCAATCAGCTAATACCCCTGTTTCTTCAAGAATATTTATAAATTCTTCTATGCTTGTAGTGCCATCATAAGTCGGTATTGAATCTATTCCGACCATGATTTTTGGTGTATTCATTACTATATGATTAATAGGAGCAGCGGGTGTTGAGTCAGTCATTTTGAATATTTAAAATTTTTCTTTTTATCTTTTGAACTAGGGGGTAGTTTTTACAACCCCACACCTGACACCATTTGTAACGCCACCAATTAACCCCCTTTACTCACTTTTTATTGGGCCTCCAAATCCCGTGGCAATTACAAGTTTCTGTTCTTCTTAGGTCCGGAATCTGCACTATGTTCTGTTAGAATTGAATTTATTATTTCCTTTTGTTCTTAAAATTCTCGAAAATTTTGAAAGGGAGCAAAGACAGAAGTCAGATTGATAAAATAATTATTGCCGAATGGATAAAAACAATAATGTCCACAAACACAGTTTATTGTTATCGAGAACCACCCTTTTCACAATTATAATACTAGATGCGTATTACAGTTTCGACTAAACTAGGTTAGAAACAGGCGCACTTACTTTTGGAGTTTTATTTATTGTTCTTTCCCGACTCTAGCGTTTATTAATTAATCGGTTCGTTGGTACGACTTCGCGACCGGACTTGCCCAAAGTTTCGCCGCGTCTTGAGGGCAGATCTTATAAATAATATCTCGTAACTTGACTAAGTAACTCTGTTACTGACCAACAGACTGCGTAACTAACCGACTTGACTGAACTTGACTAACTTGACTAACTTGACTGACTTTGACTGACTTTGACTGACTAACCGACTAACTGGACTGGCCCGGACTAACCCTTTAAACAAAGATTCTGGAGCTTTTATATTCTCTCGAATTACGTCAATTTCATCTTTTTCTTGCAGGCACCTAGGAATACCAAACAGCACCTGCTTAATTGCTCTTAATTGAATTTTGATATTCGAAGGAATTAAAACCAAACGCTTAATTGGTAATAATTGAATTTTGATGTAAGAAGGAACTAAAACCAAACTGCACCTGCTTAATTGGTAATAATTGAATTTTGATGTAAGAAAAAATCTAGAAACCAAACAGCACCTGCCTAATTGATCTTAATTGAAATTTTATATTAAAATTTGCCGACAATAACATACCCCAAATGGACCCTAATGGAGTTTTTCTGTTCTTAAACCGAATTTCTTCCAAAATATTAGGTACTTGTGTTCCTTTTAAAAATTTTGTATCGTGTGCAAACGAAACACCTGGGTTAAAACTTAAGAGTAGGAAAAGCAACTCTATATGCGAGAAACCTCAAAGTCTTCAGTATTTCGGTTCGCGATGACTCGATCAGTAATAAGCGGGCGGAAGTTTAAAGAATTTAAAAATCAAAATTTATTTAAAAAATTTTTTTATTTGTATTTATTTTTGAAAAAGTTTCGAAAGCTGATGGAGTTCTATGGTTATTATTTTCTTGGATCATTCATCAACTAATACACGGTGAGTTTCTTTAAAAGGTTCCCTATAATTTATTTCGAGTGCAAAATTTAATTTAATTTGGAAAATAAGATATTATACAATCTTATTTCTATAAGCAATAAATTAAATAATTTATTTAATTATTTATATTTATTTTTATATCCGCGTTACCGACTATTTATTCGATCGTTACACTACAATACAACTGAAGAAGAAATAATACTTATTATATTTTGAAGG
The DNA here is from genome assembly GCA_963991005.1 of Barypeithes pellucidus. Taxonomy (NCBI): domain Eukaryota; kingdom Metazoa; phylum Arthropoda; class Insecta; order Coleoptera; family Curculionidae; genus Barypeithes; species Barypeithes pellucidus. Next base: position 54,463,511 of record OZ022560.1, read on the forward strand.
TGCAGATTTAGGCATATTCTGCTGCGAATATGCTATTTAGGCTGGAATTATCAAGGATTTGCAGTACAAGAAGACACATCAAATACTATCGAGCATCATTTATTTCAAGCTTTGATTAAAACATGTCTGATACAGGAGAGAAGTTCTTCAAGTTACCACCGGTGTGGAAGGACTGATAAAGGTGTCAGTTCTTTTGGACAAGTAAGAAATTATTTGTATCTAAACCTTTGACATACAGGGTGACCGATAGCGAGATTAGTAATTGTGGTTAGTGCCACCAAAAAAATAATATGAAGGCCTTGTGCCAGCTCTGTGCAAACTGCGCCAGTTTTAAAATCTAAACTGGAAGATATTTTTGAATAGATAATGAAGTACTAATGAGATAGGAATGTGCTAGCCGTTTTCTTATACTAAAGTATAAAAACTATAATTTTCCAAAAAATGGTTTGTCTTAGGTATAAAAAAACATTATAGCAACTTTACTTGATTACATTCCTGAGGTTCAAAAATACAGAGATTTAATACAATTTTTTTCGTTCCTCGTTTTTGAGCTACTTTGTTGTATCAAAATTAATTTCTCTTTATTTACTAAAGACAAAAATTTAAGGACGTGGTAATATTCTACTTAACGCGTCTATTGACCCTCAAATTAATTTAAAACATAGTTTTTTTTTAAGGTTTACCATAAAGTTAAGGCTAGCTGAAGTCTAACTTAAAGTAACACTCAAAAATCGGTCCTAAGGGCCGATATTTCAAAGTTACCTTACAGAATGACATGTCATCCTTACAACAAGTTTGACAGTATATTAAAGTTATTTTTTACTCTCATCTAAAGGGATCTTTAAGGAGGTGATAATCTTCCAGTTAACGGGTGAATTGACCGTCAAATTGATTTATAACATAGTATTTTTAAGGTTTACCATAAAGTTAAGGCTACCTTAGCGGTAACATTTAAAGTGTATCAAACGCTTTAGATCTTAGTGTCGCCCAATTTTGTTGTCAACTTGTCACTGTTTTTATACGTCATACGACGCTTTAGTTTTAGTTTAATATTATTGCAGTTAATTTTTCTGATCAACATATTTACCGGGAAAATGTACCAAAAACTTTGTAAAATACTTTTTTTATCCATAAAAAAAATATGTATGTATAGATTGATTGATACAGGTCGACAACTTTAACTGTAGCTACAAAAGGAATGCGGGCAAAAAAATTTCTTGGGATAACAATGTTGTCACATATATTAAATTTTAATTTAATAACATGTTATCAAGTAAACCCTAAAATTAAATTTACCCATTTAAAGTACATTGTCATAAGTATATAAGAAACTAATATTCTATTATAGTTTCAATGTTCTTAAAACTTTCTTTTCATACTATTTATTTTAATATTTAAATGCAAAATAAAATATTTTTTCATTAAAGTACTTCTAATCTAAAAATAGGGCAACATGGTACAATATCAACGGTAACCATGGGTAACCGGTGGCTAGAGCTAATTTGATAGGTATATCCCAGACAGAGGATGACGTCACGCGCCTGGTGACACGCCTATAGTGCCAGCGTGCTTGTTCGGCGATGTCCAATATGCTTCATCCAGTTGCGTAGTGATAGGGTTTGTTTTAAAACTGTGATAATGAATGAATATACCCTGGTAAAACCCTTCATAGTCAAACCCGCGAAGTGATTGCCAATGTGTACAGGGTGTGTGAAGAGGAATCACAAATTAATACATTTAAATTGCCACTTAAGCGAAAGCTAGAAAGGCTCGCAATGTATACGGGAGTATGCGTGGGTGCAGTAAAAAACATGCACAAAGAAGATACTGAAAGGAAGAAAATATCCCGAATCAATTGTTGTAATCTCCTGTCAAAAAAGGGACCGTCTCTCTGCTGTCAAAAAAATCGAAGGCTTCGACTTTGGCATTGTTAGGAGAACAATACAAAAGTTTTATTTGGAACTAAAAGTATTTCCAACCTTAAAAAAGTTGCTACAACAGCTGAGAAGTGACATAAACTTTCCATTTTCCCGTGAAACTTTGAGGTGCATGTTGAAATCAAATGGATTTTATTGGCGAAAATGCCAAAATAAGCGAGGAATATTAATGAAAAGGCCTAATATATTGTGGTGATACAAATATATTCATGCTATGAAAAAATATATATTATTACATTATTAAGATAATAATGGCCATGACTCGGCCATGTTTTAAAAGATATTGCTTCCCCCTTACCGATTCCGCGTAGCTATAGACTTGCTTGTCGAACTGTAAACACTTCAAATTACTGTTTTTTAGGTTATTTCTATTGATGTAAGAAGTAAACTTAATGCAGAAAACGAACATGAATTAGATAAGGAAATTGATTACTGTAAAATTTTGAATAGAGTTTTGCCTGGTAATATTCAGTGTATTGCTTGGGCACCTGCTGAAACCAATTTTAGCGCAAGATTTAATTGCATTAGTAGAACCTACAAATATTATTTTCCTAGGGGAAAGTTGAATATAGAGGTTAGTAAACACAATAGATACGTTTTCGAAAAAAAATAAAATCCTATATAAGGTCACATATATATAAACAGTATATTGCTAATACCATCTGCAATTATGTCCCCGCTATGGGCATCGAAGGGGACGTTGCAGTTGGGAAATTTCCTTGTGAAAGTAAACATTCGACGGGACCGGATTTCAACTTTTTTAATGTAAATTTCACTGGTTAGTTAGGAAAAATATTGCACTCAAAATTTCGATTAGTTCGATTTAAGACAGCGTTCATGCATACGATTTCTGACGATATGATGATCCGATTGGTGTAAACTTTTGGTGCCAAATTCCGTCCGAATATTTGTAACAATCGACACGATGAGCTTTATTTTAACTTTCATCCGACGTCGTATGTTTCTTAACCTCACTTTTGTCTAAACCAAAAATTAAGAATGAATGACTATATTGACTATTTTGCAAGAAAGCACCATGCCACTTGTGTCCTTTCCTCTTAAACAAAACAACTAACCTACCAAACAGCGAATCGAATCACCACAAATGAAAAACTCCTTTACAAAAATTGTTGTTAGGTAATGAAAGTTTGTAAGCACTAACATACCGACAACAATGTGGATGAACCATTTTTTATTCTGTAATTTGAAATGAAAAAGCATCCAGAACCAAAGATGGCGACGAATAACAACAAACAAATAATGGCGGGCCGGCTCTGACGCGATCGATAAAATTTCCACCCTACTGCGCAAACTCAATAGGCCCGCGCCATCTCGCATAGCGGGGACAATTTTGTATGTTGGAACGTTCGTATTGGCAATATACTGTTTATACAGGGTGATTCACGACGAGCGTGCATTAGAACTTTATGGAGAACTACTGAATATATGTTCCTGAAACTTTGGGGATTTGGGTTTATCGATATGGTCTCTTTTACTAAAATATTGACATGTTTCTGTCATTTCCGCTTATACCGGAAGTAGCTGCCAACTTTCGTTTTTTAAATACAACATGGTAATTTTTATTACATTTTTCGATTAAGCATTAAATACTAAGCACATTTTATAGAAAATGTTTTTGTCAGACTCTATTAGTTTTTGAGATATCTGGACTTTTTGTAATTATTTGGCAAATGCATGACGATGAAATAATCCATATAATTTTTTTACCTTAGCGCTTGGACTAAAAATTTTTTCTCACCGAATAGCTAGAAGATCATCAAGTCTCAAAAACATTTCAAATTCGGCATAAAATGTACAGGGTGGTCACAATTCAAGCCTCATTGTGAAATAATTCAACCATTAAAAACTTTCTTATTTTAAATGGAACACCCTGTATATTTTTATTTAATTTGATGGCAAATTAGTTGTTCTTTATAAATAGTATTTACTGTCCTATACCTATATCAAAGCGTTTTCTCAAAAAATCCAATTTTATTCCGAAAATACTATTTGTTCAAGTGTGTTATGAAAACAATTGTACTTAGAGGCTGTATACTGATGTCTATACGGAGGAAAAGTGATTGATTACTGGAAAATACAATATTCTAAAGTGTTTCTTAATAATTTATAAATAAAATGCAGTTGATTGTTTTAAATTTAATGGTTTAAATATTATTTTTTTAAAAATAGCAAGGAAACAAGTTTATAAACTTTAAATTCTTTAATTAAAAATGTGTTTGAAAATTATACCTAATATCTTTTGATTATATTTTTAAAATATGTTCGAAATGATTGCCATTTACTTCCAAGTATTTATGTATTCTTTTCATCATGTTATTTCTTGCAGCATTCCTAATTTCTTGTTAGAGATTGAAATGCTGCCTTCACCCTTTCAATTAGATTTTCCTTCGTGGTGATGGGACGCGCGTAAACTTTATCTTTAATGGTTCCCCAGATGAAAAGTCCAGTGGAGTTAAGTCTGGCGAACGAGCTGGCCAGTGGAAGGGACCTTTGTTTGCGATCCACTGGTCATGAAAAAGTCTGTTTAGGGCAGTCTTAACAACTTGGGCGTTGTGTGCTGAAGCCCCATCGTTTTGATACCAATCACTTTTCCTCCAGTATCAGTATACAGCCCCTAAGTACAATTGTTTTCATAGCACACTTGAACAAATAGTATTTTCGGAATAAAATTGGATTTTTTTAGAAAACGCTTTGATATAGGTGTAGGACAGTAAATACTATTTATAAAGAACAACTAATTTGCCATTAAATTAAATAAAAATATACAGGGTGTTAAATTTAAAATAAGAAAGTTTTTAATGGTTGAATTCTTTCAACAATGAGGCTTGAATTGTGACCACCCTGTACATTTTATGCCGAATTTGAAATGTTCTTGAGACTTGATGATCTTCTAGCTATTCGGTGAGAAAAAAATTTTAGTCCAAGCGCTAAGGTAAAAAAATTATATGGATTATTTCATCGTCATGCATTTGCCAAATAATTACAAAAAGTCCAGATATCTCAAAAACTAATAAGAGTCTGACAAAAACATTTTCTATAAAATGTGCTAAAATGTAATAAAAATTACCATGTTATATTAAAAAAACGAAAGTTGGCAGCTACTTCCGGTATAACCGGAAATGACAGGAACATGTCAATATTTTAGTTAAAGAGAGCATATCGATAAACCCAAATCCCCAAAGTTTCAGAGACATATATTCAGTAGTTCTCGATAAAGTTCTAATGACGCTCGTCGTGAATCACCCTGTATATATGTGGTCCCACCGGGAACCTCCGCGATCGATATATGGGAAACTATAGGTATGCGCAAATTTTTGAAAATTACATATTATGATAATGTTCCTTAAATTGACCATCATCATTAAAATACCCCATCCTGTAATTTACTTTTGTTTCGAAGAAACAAGATTTTTAAATTATTATTACTATTTCTGTTTTAATTGTTATTGTTATTACTACTGTTTTTATCATTTGCTTGCTTTTCCTGCATGATGAGAAATTAATTATTATAACTAGATTGTTGAAGTATTTTTTTTTCATAGTTTCATTTAATGAATTGTTTCAGTTGTAAAGGAAGAGTCTTAAAAGAATTGTATATATTGTATTTTTTTATGATTCAGAAATAAAGTTATTAAAAAAATATGTATTATTCAGTTTTAGTTTAGCGACTGTTATATCCAAATTAATTTTTAGAAAATGGAAGAAGGCTCAAATTTTTTAATAGGATGTCATGATTTTCGAAATTTTGCGAAAATGGATGTGGGAAATGGAGTATTACAATTCGTAAGAAACTTGCTGGATTTTAGGATAGAGCCATTAAATAAAACTTGTGAAATAAACGGTAAGTTGAACAGCGTAATGATAAAAAACAATATTCATTTGACAATTAAGGGTTAAGTTAGTTTAACAAGTCTATCAGAAAAAATATCGACATGGAAAGGATTTAAATACATTTTATGATCAAAGAAGTTTTTGCTTCGATAAATCCATAAGTTAATGTAATACAGTGAAACCTCTCTTGGGGGGCACCTACGGGACCGTCTAAATGTGGCCGCCTAATAGAGGTGTCCACCCATGGGAAATTTGTTATTAGGTAATATGTAAATGCAAAATTATTACTATGTATATGTATGTACAAATAAACATAACATAACAAAAATACACTGGTTTAGTTAGGATGTAGTACTAAAAAAATCTAATAACGTAGTTTGACGTGTTTGCGTTTTATACTTGCAATCTAGAAAATGTAATTCCAAGTCTAATAACAATTCCATTACTGTACAGTCACCTCTATTCTTTGCATACTCTTGTAATTCCTTTACCATACTAATGGCTTGTTCATAATTGGTGACATTTGGTTGATTACTGCATTCAACTTCTTCATCAGAGTCGTCAGATAGTGATGTAGTTTCAGTTTGGATCTTCTGATAGCACATTGCAATCAATATTAATGAACTCACCCAAATCATTGTTATCAAACGACAAACTTCCACAACATCCATATTCTCTTTCAGACTCAAAACGCGACATTTTTGTGCCATTGTTTACGATTTTAACCTTACAACTCACAAATAACTAGCGGACTGCTGTCGGGGAATCACACATACTTTATTCGGCGAAGTCCTTTCGCGCTACCACGCATAATCGATTGGTTGCCGGTCTGTCTTCAGAGAGTTTTGCACCGCACTTATTCGTCTCCCAAATACTTTGAATTTTTTTGTCCCTTTAAAGGAGGGTTTTCGCACTCTTTGTATGAAAAGGTCCGCGTCCGCCCAAGAGAGGTTGATTTTCATGGAATTTCATATACCTAGTTCAGGACTATGAAAAAATGTTCGCTTAGTTAGGAGAGATTTCACTGTATTATAAAAATTGTCTCCAAAACAAAGATTTTTAAAATTCCTAATAGCGATATTAAATGTTTATTTTAGAATATTCCATCTATGTAGCAATTATAAAAGGAAATGCTTTTCTGTGGCATCAGATTCGCTACATTATGGGCCTTCTGTTTTTAATTGGGTCAAATAAAGAATGTCCTGATGTGATAAAGGAATTATTGGACGTTAAAGAAAATCCAAGGTAACTACAGTTTTGATAGGTCGTTAATTATTTAATTATTAGTGCTGTAGTGTAGCGATAATCGGGATAAATTACAACCAGACCAATCCGGATTGTCAAATAATTGTGTTCACGGCCTAGACTTTAAAATAGTAAAATACTTATTTTATAACCATTTTTTAAAGTAAGTTTTTGGACGAGTGTACTGGGTGAAAATGACAAAGAATTATTAGTTATTTCCCATAGTATGAATAGAGTTGGATTCTATCACAATTTTGATTAGAACACAAGTTCGACCTCTTTTCGTGACCGTAAGTAGCTCTTTTCAAGCCTCTCGGAGACAGGGCTGTAATATACCTAGAAACAGGGCTGTAATGTTTTCATTACAGCCCTCTCGCGTTCACGCTGGAAGCACACACAAACACACGGGAGAGCGAGAAGCGCTATCGTCGCCCAGTGCTTGGTTTCACGACCAACACTCTTTTTAGTGGCAGAAGGACTCGGCGCACTTTTGACAAAAAGTACGGTACGAACCTCGGGCAGTGAAGGCCTTTACTGCCCTCGGTACGTAATGTACTATTAAATATGCGTGCAACAAGCTAATATCTAAACCAACTCGAATCATTGAAAAGTTTTAATAGGTTCGCAACTACTAAGTACATTTTTATTATAAACCCATGTTTAAGTTACTTGATAAATATATTAAAATTACGTAAACAAAAAATCCACTAGCGACGTACCATTTAGGAAAAAATAGAGTTTAAGGGAAAATAATAAAAATTGAGGTACATAATTGAGGTACATAATTGAAATTTCGTAGTTGGACTAAGTTTTTAATTTGAAACAAAATTTCCATATACATCCCCCTCGGATTTTGGAGTCCTTCAACAGACAGTAGGTATATAATAATAATAATAAATTAATTTTTTGTAAAAGGTTACAAATGGCGAAGTTGAGGCCGAGCCTCCTAGCTTAACCTAGATATGAAGATTAATACAGACCCTATAAATTGATATACTATAACTGCCCACTATACGCATAAAATGCAGAATACAGCAAACAGTCGGAGCATAAAAAAGGAATACAAATAAAAAAAAACTAAGAAAAATAAATAAGAAAATTTAAAACAACAGGAAAATGCGAAATTAGTACAATAATTCATATTCTTCTGGCCGATTCCTACATAGAAAATGAACCCAATAGAATTAATTATAAACAGAGAAAAAATAAATAAATAAATAAATTTAATTTTTTGACACTTTCACACCCTTACAAAATACACTAAATTTTAAACCAGAGAGATCAGGATGAGTATCCCTACAAACTACATGAATCTATCTATCGAGGCTTTAATTAGCCTCCTAAATTTAAAATCTGAACACGATTTTAATTCTGAATCAACTTTATTATATAATTTCGCTATATTAAATGAGAAAGATCTTTGGAAATAATTTCTACGATAAACTGGTGGGGTAATAAGAATTTATGACGACCTTCTAGTGAAAACTAAAAATCCGATATTTAGTTTTGCTGACGATAGCACACTTATCTCATCTTTCTCTTTGAATGCGCAAACATCGGCTGCCGACGCACATCTTCGCAGACAGCATGAAGTATCACGCCTCAACAAAGACCTGAAAGAAATTTTGGCTTGGGGTGACTGTAACCAAGTCGAATTTAACACTAAAAAAACCCAGGCAGCAGTTTTCTCTAAAAAGGTTAACATTACAGAACCGGAAATAGTCATGGCCGGACACGCAATCCCACTGGCTTCATCTATTAATCTGCTGGGCGTCAATCTGGGAGGAAATATGTCTTGGCATAACCACGTTGTGGCAATCGCCAAGATAGCTTCTCAGAAGCTTGGCGTACTCTTCCGAACCAGAAAGTTGTACACACCTCAACAACTTTTGACACTATACAAAGCCCAGATTCGACCATCACTAGAATACTGCTCTCATGTCTGGAGCTTTGCACCCAAACATACTCTTCGGCTACTGGATTCCATCGAAAGGAGGGCTATTCGTCTAATCGGAGACCACGAGCTGACGAAGAACCTCGACAGCCTAGAACATCGAAGACAGGTTGGGGATTTGACTCTCTTTTAGAGATATTTTCATGGAAGGTGCTCGGCTGACCTTGCCCTCTTAATTCCGCCCAGAGCGACGAATAGCAGAAATACACGACGAACCACTGCCGCCCATCCATATGTGGTTAAGCTTAGTACTCCTCGAACTTCATTATTTAAGAATTCTTTCATCTGGAGGACTACATCCTTGTGGAACGACCTTCCCGAGGTCGTTTTTCCCAACGAATATAACCTCCAACGATTCAAAACCAACGTGAATCGCTTTTTGCGCACACGCATCATAAAAAAAAAAAAAAAAAAAAAAAAAAAAAGATCCAAATTATGGGAGTCATATCGAAATTTAATTTTGTTCTAGAGATAGTCTGGGCACTTTTTGCAAATAATTTTATTATACAGGGTCCGCAAACCAAGCGTGGACGGAAGATTAAATCGTTATCGAAGAACTTTTCAACAATACGAAAACAGCTTGAGATATTGGATTAAAAGCGGCATGTTTTAAAAATATTTTACATTATACAGGGTGGCCCAAAAAAGTGTGACAGCATAAAGTATTATTTTTTTAAATGGGACACCCAGTATTTTATTGCATATTTAGGTTCGTATTACTATCGTTTATAAGTGCCTCAAATGTTATTTAATTTGGTTTCGTAGTTTCGGAGAAATAAATTAAAAACTAAAAAAAAAGTTTTGCAGTCATGAATAAAAAAATCAAAAAAAAAAATCCGGAACTATTTTTTTAACCTCGGCATCGAGTCAAATTTATGACAAGAGGTCTAGAGATACTATGAATGTTATTGCGTTTATTTATTTTATACAGGGTGTTCATAATAAGCTTTCAAAAACCCCACATTTTAAAATAATTTTTCTCAAGTTTTTCAAATGGATCACCCTGTATATTATTTGGCTATTTGACGTATAATTCATAGACTATTCTTTTTTGTAATACAAGCATATAAGTTATATCCAGCCGTTTTCGAAATAATTGTAAATATCATAAATTATGTTGTTTAAATAGAGTTTTTATTGGGAAATTTTGTTATAGGCGACCAGCCTAATAATTGTAAACTAAAGTAAATGTTCAAAATAGCTTCCTTTTACTTAATTTAATGATTTTCCTCTACTGCCAACAGAACTCTTAATTCATTTTCTTCGTTAATAACGAGTTTATTATTATCATCCTTTTTGTGTATGCAGTGCTTCCTGTTGCTACAAATCTTGGCAACAACTTCTCGAAGGTTTCTGGGCTCGGCTTTCTCTCAATATCTGGGTATCTTTCAGCATACACTCGGCTCGCGAGTAGGCAATTTCTTGCACATTCATCCAGTATAAAAATCATATTTATCATTTCTAAAGTTGTAAAATTCGACATTTTGTGTAAGTTAGTACTTAATTTCGACGACTGAACAAATGTAAATAATTTTATTTGGTTGTCATAGTGACAATCTAAATAAAAAAAAAATCATGGCAACTCGATTAAGAATAAAAAATAAAATTAAATAAATAAAAGTAGCAAAAATGTAGGCTTTTAAAATTTATATCGAAATAACTAAAATACGGTAAACTCTAAGAGTAAAAGGAAGCTATTTTAAACATTTACTTTAGTTTACAATTATTAGTCTAGTCGCCTATAAGAAAATTTCCCAATAAAAAAATAATTATTTCGAAAACGGCTGGATATAACTTATATGCTTGTATTACAAAAAAATTGTCTATGAATTCCACGTCAAATAGCCAAATAATATACAGGGTGTTCCATTTAAAAAACTTGAGAAAAATTATTTTAAAATGTGGGGTTTTTGAAAGCTTATTATGAACCCCCTGTATAAAATAAATAAACGCAATTACATTCATAGTATCTCTAGACCTCTTGTCATAAATTTCACTCAATGCCGAGGTTAAAAAATAGTTCTGGATTGTTTTTTTTTTGATTTTTTTATTCAGGACTGCAAAACTTTTTTTTTAGTTTTTAATTTATTTCTCCGAAACTACAAAACCAAATTAAATAAAATTTGACGCACTTATAAACGATAGTAATACGAACCTAAATATGCAATGAAATACTGGGTGTGCCATTTAAAAAAATATAACTTTATGCTGTCACACTTTTTTGGGCCACCCTGTATAATGTAAAATATTTTTAAAACATGCCGCTTTAATCCAATATCTCAAGCTGTTTTAGTATTGTTGATAAGTTCTTCGATAACGATTTAATCTTCCGTCCACGCTTCGTTTGCGGACCCTGTATAAAGTGGGTGCATGCAACACCCGTCTTTCATCCATTCTTAGCCATTCAAGTTCACGAAACTTAGCAGTAACACCACGATCGTACTTTCTAATGCCACCTATCAGCCTTACACAACAATTTTGTACTAATTGAATACGGCGAGCATCCTCGCCCAAAAGACGAGGACCATATACAACATCTGCATAGTTAAAATGTGACAAGACCAGGGACTCGCACAACATCTTTTTCAGCGAAGCATTAAGTAGTTTTTTCTGATCATAAATTAATTTCAGGTTGCCAAATGCTTTTTTTATACAACTGCTAATGTGCGAAGAGAATCTAAGGTCCATATCTAACAATAAACCCAAATTCTTTGCAACGTCAGACAGCTTCAACTGAATGTTATTCACACAAATCTTAACACGATCCACGTATAACTCTCTACAATGACCTTTTCCAAAAAATAAAACTTGAGACTTGCTGGGGTTCAGACTTAAACAATGGGCATGGGAAACATTCAATAGGATATAAAATTTTGCTGTATTTTTAATAATTAAAGTACTTTAATCTTAAGGCAATTTCGAAAAAATGGTATATGCTCCCTTACTATTATCCGCAAGTGAAATATGAAATATGCGTTTATAGTTTTAAGGCATACACCAACTTTTATCAAGAATACAATTTTCTGAGAACCGGCAATAAAAAGAATCCCATATGTTGTATACTTTTTTGGACATACAATATAATATACATATGTATATGTAAAAAAAAGGACTTTCCAAAAATCAAACAAACAAATACAGGGGATTTCAAAATATTTGAAAAAATCTAAACTTTTGCGTTGGTTTTTATTTTTTCCTAATTTTGTTTGAAGAGATCCAAAAATAAATTTCACCTTGCCATTGCTACTTTTTTTCCCCACAAGATGGCATCATAAGATCTTTAATGCGACGTTTCGTCTTTGGGTCACCATCATCAACTTAATTTTTTTTTATACAGGCCTGCATTTTTTGGTCTTAGTTATGAAAGACGACCTAAATCTACGTTCAGCAGGATACGACAATTACTGATTTTCCGACGGTTTGTTGCTTAAATTGACCATCTTCATTAAAATATCCCTAGTACGATCCTGTAATTTACAGTTGTTTCGAAGAAATTGAAGATTTTAATTAATATTGTTATTTCTGTCCTTAATTATTACGCACTACTACTGGTTTTTTTAAATGTATAAAAAATGTAAATTACAGGAACGGTACTAGGGGTATTTTAATGAAGATGGCTAATTTAAGGAAAAAAACGTCGGAAAGTGATACCTACCGCATTTAAAAAAATTAAGTTGACTATGGTGACCTAAAGACGAAACATCGCATGAAAGATCTGATGATGCCATCTTGTGGACAATGAAAAGTAGCTATGAAAAAGTTAAATTTATTTTTGGACATTTTAGATTTTTCCAAATATTTTGAAAGCCCCTGTATTCATTTAAATTTTTTCCCGGCATATTATTGGTCCTAGAAGTACGCAGCTTGATGCCAATTTCCAGTCCCGAAATCCCAATGGTGAAGGACGTATTTGTTACACTCGGTATATCAACATTTTGAGATCAGTTTAGAGAATTTTTGAAGTCGGTTCTATTCTCAAATGTTTGTTAGTTTTAATTTGATCGATGGTTTTAGAAGACCAGAATACAACATGGCTAGTGAAGTTCCTTTGAATTTGTTCACATGTGAATATGAAGATATACACTGGCGGGTAACACAAGAAAATTTACAATCGGTAATGGAAAGTATGCAAGAAATGTGGACTTTTAAAACTGTTCAGTAAGTTAATTATCAAGTATTTTTTGTGCTGATCAAAATTTAACCAAGGAATGTTTATACCTGACGGGTAACTTTCTTTAAAAAAAACATAGGACCTAAATTAAAAGTTTACTGATTAATTACCACCCAGTCGACAGAAAATACTTACCTGCAAAACGGCCCTTTTTCTTTCTTCATATTTCCAAAAATTAACATATCACAATGCTTTAAGAGTTTTGTACTAGGTATACAACGTTTTCTGATTTTGAATTGAGAATTTGAGAGCTTTTTTCTTCCGAATGCAACGATGTATGACATTGTGGTTTAATGACGTTTCGAGGAAATTTTGGGACACGGTCCTGTATTTCTCCTAATTTTATAAATAATATCCGATAAGTAAGCTCTAAATTTTTTACTTATGTTGGACTAGTTCAATAAATAACAAATAATTTAATAATAAACCACAAATAAGTGAACAAAATACAGAAACATTATTTATTTGAAACTTCTGTTGATTCGGGAAATTCTGAAAAATCATTTTATTGTTTTTCTGGGTTTTTTTGAGATCGAATTCTAAAGTAAATTATACTTTTGCATTGCCACTTTTTGCGCTCTATCTAACAGCGTTAATTGTTTAGTAATCCGACGAGTCGTCTTCAAGGGGCCATTATCAACTTTCTTTATTTAAATACGGTCCTAATTTCCTGATATTGGAATTTGAGCGCTTTTTTTTGTCGGATGCAACGATGTGTGCCACATTGTGGTTTAATGACGTTTCGAGGGTTTTTTGAACAACATCAGGAAATTTTGGGATACTGTTCTGTATTTCTCCTAATTTTATAAATAAGATCTCATAAGTAAGCTCTAAATTTTTTACTTATGTTGGACTAGTTCAATAAATAACAAATAATTTAATTGTAAACCACAAATAAGTTAACAAAAATCATAATAAAACGAACAACGGAAAAAGTAAAGAACTACATAATCAGGTGTTCAAAATGATTTCCGTTATTCTCTAAGCACAAATAACATCTTCTACCGCCACATAACAGTTTTTTTTTAGATAAAATAAAACATGCGATAGAACAGGGGTCGGCAACCTGCGGCTCGCGAGTCACATGCGGCTCTTTGGATGTGAAGCTGCGGCTCTTTAGTTCCATACGCAAATATTATTTATTTTATCGAAAAAAAACTGTACTCGCTTTTCACCGCACCCCTCCCCCGTGACACGCATCGTTACTGTCGTCAGTCCGTCGAAAGCTCTTGAATGACGCCATCGTCGGATGTTTCTATGTAGGTTTTAATTCGTTTTCGACGCAAGACAATTTGGCGTCTTCACCAGTGCTTTGGCTGTGACCAGGGGTCGGGAACCTACGGCTCGCGAGCCGCATGCGGCTCTTTCGATGTCAAATTAATTGTGTCTCTTTCGATATCAAATTGCGGCTGTTAGTGGCTCTTTAAAAACTGGGAAATTGTGTAAATTATAACTTTTGGCTCTTCCGTCTCAAAAGGTTGCCGACCCCTGCGATAGAATATGAAACTTTTCAGCATTTGTAAATTTATGTTCCATATTTTCTGGAAAATAGAAAACCTCTTAAAACGCTCTCAAACGATCACAATGGGAATGTCAAGTGAAACAAATCACGCGTCACCATCTTAATTTTTTTGTTTCAAGCGCCTACATTTCTTTTAAATCCCGAATCTACTTTCTTTCAACAGAAGTTTGAAATAAATGTTTCTGTATTTTGCTCACTTATTTGTGGTTTATTATTAAATTATTTGTTTTTTATTGAACTAGTTCAACATAAGTAAAAAATTGGGAGCTTACTTATGAGATATTATTTATAAAATTAGGAGAAATACAGAACCGTATCCCAAAATTTCCTGATGTTGTTCAAAAAACCCTCGAAAGGTATTTAAAAAAGAAAGTTGATAATGGCCCTTCGAAGACGACTCGTTGGATTACAAAACAATTAACGCTGTTAGATAGAGCGGAAAAAGTGGCAATGTAAACGTGCAATTTACTTTAGAATTCGATCTCAAAAAAACCCAGGATAACAAAAAAACAATTTTTCACAATTTCGGTTTTTTCCGGATATCTCCGGATCTACTCGGAATTTTAAAACTTTCTAAACGGTATATTATTAGGCACGTAAATGCGCAACTTTACCTCCATTTAACCGACTTCGTATCTCTTACGGTTTCCGAGATCCCTGTACTGGCCCTCCTTATCTTGGACACGTTGTATAGGGTATCTCCGATTATGTCGGCACAATTGCTAACTCCGTTATTCGTTAATCGATTAAAGGCTGGCTCTCACTATCGTGCAAGGCACCTGCTCAGCAGCGGCAATTTTCTTAGTAATTTATATCTGTGCGTGTTTTTTCTTTACCAAAAATATAGTAGAAACCGGCAATATTTATAGTAACATATTTTAGGGCCGTTATGCTAAAAGATACTATCGATAATTTATCTGGACAACTAATGGATAAACACAAGTTAAAATGTCCGAACACCAGTTTAGTAGGAGGTGTAAAACCAAAAAAGTATGTTCCTGTAATGAAAAGACAAAAATGTGGTAAGTTTACTGTACTTTTTATTTATAAAAAAATATTTATTGCATATTATCTCCTTACTCTGTAATAAATTTATTAGATCAAATCTCACTTTTCTTATTTTTTAGAAAGCTTAGAAGACAAAATCGAGCACTACTCCAAAAGGAAACGTATAGAAATAGTACCTAATAACAATGTGGAACCTAATAAATGACTTGCTGCTTAATCCTCCATTTGTTTGTTCTTATTTTTAAAAAACTGAAACAAAATATTAATTAAATTGTAGCAATAGTCGTGACTGAAAAATAATGCATACATAATTTGCGAAACCAAATTAAAAAAATAAATAACCATAAATGGCGCTTTGAATTAATAAGCGAGATATACACTTTATGTGAAATCTGAAAGTTCACGTGGCCGCCAGTGGCGACGTACACAATCAATAATTTATTGTCGTAGGTCGTCTCAAAAGAGGTCTGCGCATGTTAGGCGGTATTGTCATATTGCAACACAGAATTGTAACCGCACGTGGTTAGTTTCTGTCAACAAGGCGTCTTCAATCTCGTTAGAAAAAAAGTACAATTTTAAGATACATCTTCTCTTTCCTTGAAAGAGAATTATTTAAAAATTTCCATATAAAAACTCTGACAAAATGTATGTTTTGCAACAAAACAAATTGTAATATCACACAAATTTGAAATATATAATTTAAATTATTTCACAAAATGTTTAAAATTCGTATAAACATGTGGGAATTTTCAGACGCGACATACGCCTTCGACGGCCGGGTAGGTACTGAAGCAGTAGCGCCGCGTGGCGAATGACCAACATTCTCGTTCGCCCGAGGTCGAGGCCCGCGTTTCGCGGCATCGCTGCTCGCGGATGACCTAGTTACGCTTGTCGGTTGAAAACAGACGTGTATGGCGTTGTACTGGAAAGCACATCGGGTAACACAAGGGCTTATTACCCAAGTATTTAGACATTCAATAAAACAAAAAGTATGTAGTGTTTCTCTAGGACACCCAAGGAGTCACCCATTTAAATATAATAAACCGTTTCCATAACACTCTGTATAAAAGATAATATCCTGAAAATTTGACTTTAAAAAAAAAGCTCCCTAGTGTCCTTACTATAATTTATCTACATTTGTTTAAATATTAATTCGAGACTATAAATAAAAGGATAGTTTACCTGATCAACCTGCTCAAAGGTTTCTTTAAAATCGCATACTTTTAGGGACCTTCTAATCCAGTCGGGCAGTGCATTTTTCGTATTCGTTCGACCATATCGTTCATCCAGTAAAAGAACTGTCGCGTAATCGTTTTTATGTCTCACGGCTCTACCGATACACTGATTTACGGATTTCATGCACAGATTCTCGTAAAATTGTTGGCCTGCGCCTTGTCCCTAAAACATTATGTGTAGACTCCACTTTTCTCGATTTAATGGGGCATCTTTAAAGTACTCTCTGTCTGTACTCGGATTCTCGTTCCGAGAATCGAGTACGGTATTCGAGTATTGAGTTAATGTAGACAAACAATACCACAAATTACTACTCTTCACTTTTAACCGATACTCTCGGTCGAATCAATTTGAAACTAAAAACCAAAACCGTTTTTGCTTCTGAATAAGAAGCCGATTGAAAACGGGGATGGAATAGGATGGATCGGACGTTCTTTTTTAAGTTTAACACTTATATTTAATTTTTAATAGTAAAAAACGAAAAATATTTAACATAAGCAACAAATTTAAAGACGATAAGATTTTAAAAATATTATCATATTTTTTTGGTAGTGGGCGATTTCTTTTTCGGTCACTTTTGTACTTTTACTCGGAACTCGAATAAGTACTCGATTCTTGAAAGTTCTCGATTCTGAAAATCCCAATTATTTCCCAACACAAATACAAGTCATATGGAATATGACATTAATTACTCTCAAACCACAACGGGGCGATTACATGAATACATCTACTTATTTTGGTGTACTAAATTTAAATAGACATTACTTTCCTGTTGATTTAACTTTTTTTAAAAAAATAAATAATGTCTTATATTACAAATTACACAAAACCCAACAAAAAAAAATACAAAACAATGTTTTTTGTTAAAATGTGTTTGTTATTTGTCGCCGCATGGCGCAGTATAGCTATATGGGATATACCGTCAGTCGCTTGTCGCGGTACATACCGTCGCGCAACACAAAAATACGGCTACTAGATACCGTAACTGTCAAATTTATTAGCGATCGTGGATATAGCGAAAGCATAGCACCATCTATCGCCTCATGTAAGAATCCAGTCTAAGTTTATTTTTTTTCGACCTAATGGGACCAACGGTAGGAGTTCCGCAAAATATTGTTCTTTTAAAATGATATTTTGTTTAAGTTTTGTTTCGTTTAAATTTTTTATAAGTCAAATAGATTTTATCATCGTGTTTATCGTGATCAATCAAAGATTAAAAAAACGAGACACATTTCGAGATTAAACTATGCAATTTTTTCCGTCGCGGTACGAAAATTGTGTTTTTGTTATAATTTGGTCATTGGAAATTTAAAAATTGAAATCGTAATTGATTGTAATTGAAAGTAATATTATTATTTTACTGAACCGTATAGTCAGTAAGAAATGATTATAATACCGCGACAAAGCTCGCTACGCCATTAAAACGGTGCAGAGCACACATACCAGTACGTCTTCTTGATTCAAAAACACGATCTGCCCGGCACGCGGCGGGTAATCGATCGTTCATACCGTCAAAGCAAATAACTAGTGTTGTGATCGCTCGAGCGAAAAACCGCTTGATTACTCGATTATTGAAATAACCGACATCGCTCGATTATTAAAAAACCGCTCGAGTTATCCATTCAGGCGAAAACCGTCGCTCGTCACTTATTATCTTTCACTCGATACCCGAGCTTCGCTTGACGCCGACGGAATTGTACCGCTGTAGTGTGACCGAGTTAAAAAACTGCTCGTATATTCGAACAGTTTTTCACTCGATAGTAAATACTCTAGCTATAAATTCAGGCGAAAAACCGTAAAATATCGCCTGTCACTTGATACCCGACCTTAGTTCTACGCGCCGCGCGATCCGAAATATACCGATTGGCGACGTTCGAGTTTGACGCTGGGCAGGTAACACGACATACGTCTCTCTTAAAGGCACATAAACGAGAAGGTGCATATAAAAAAGTATGCCAAATCCCTTAGCGACATGGGTTTTGTAAAGTTTTGTTTTAACTGGCTAGCCAGCCAGCGGCAGGATATAATTCTAAAATATTTATTTACCATAAACTCGAGAAAACTTCTCTCAAAAATAACATAATAATAGAAATTGTTAATGAAAAATAACAAAACGAACAAAATGGTTAACAAAATATATAGAAAAACTCGTTGGTAATAAAATAACATACATTATAGAAAATTTTATGGAAAATAAGAAAACGAGCAAAATAGTTAATAAAACATAGGTGATTTTTTTGGTAACCAAAAGTAAACATTCTTAAATTTAAAACAGGAACTTTTAGGTAACTATAAACATGAATTTAAAAAAATACCTATTTTCTTATTTTGCCAGTCGCATGACTAAGCCTAAATTTTTGAAGAGCATACATTGGGCACCTGATAATAATTTAAAGTGGAAGAATTTGACGAGCCATTTTAAATATCTACTTATTTTATGCTCGTAGATTGAAAAAGATGTGAATAAAAATAACTCTTGGTAATACTTTTTGTTTTAAAAAAGCGCAAGAATAAACCCGAACAATAAATACATATTTGGATGATTGTTTGCAGTTTTTTTGTTTGGTATCGAGAGGTAAAAATTCTTCACAAATAAATAAATTTCTGGAATATTTTTGGTGGCTACTACAATTTTTTAGCTAAACCTGTGCCCACCCGTAGTTACGTGCCTGCTAAATACCCTACCTGATCACATGTAAAACGGCTAGGCTGCCGGTCGAGCAGTCGGTGACGTCATCGCTTGGTGAATTGGAGTTTCAAGCGATTCACTCGATTATTAAAATCGCTCGAGTATCAAGTACTCGATTATTAAAATCATCGGTTTTTCCCAACACTACAAATAATAACCTCTAAGAAATACCCACTACCTCGAACCTGCTTAGCGCGCATCGGTTTTGCCTCCCAGATCCACGACACGATTCGCTCAGGTGCGTGGCGTGGAATCGTGTTTACCGTCAAAGAAAACACCCACTACTTCGAACCTGCGTACCGCGACGCGACGGTATCGAAAAATACCACGACAATATAGCGGTACACTAATAACGCCTGAACCACTAGACAACTCTAAAGAAAAATATAAAAGAAAACTTTTGACAAAGCATATGTATTAAAAAGAAAAACCTCGTGTATTACTTAGTAATATATATTTATGTAACTACAGTTCGACAAGCAAGTCTATAGCTACGCGGTATCGGTAAGGGGGAAGCATTAATATCTTTTAAAACATGGCAGAGTCATGGGCGTGCTATTATTATCTTAATAATGTAATAATATATATTTTTTCATAGCATGAATATATTTGTATCACCAGTGCAATATATTAGGCCTTTTCATTAATATTCCTCGCTTATTTTGGCATTTTCGCCAATAAAATCCATTTGATTTCAACATGCACCTCAAAGTTTCACGGGAAAATGGAAAGTTTATGTCACTTCTCAGCTGTTGTAGCAACTTTTTTAAGGTTGGAAATACGTTTAGTTGAAAATAAAACTTTTGTATTGTTCTCCTAACAATGCCAAAGTCGAAGCCTTCGATTTTTTCGACAGCAGAGAGACGGTCTCTTTTTTGACAGGAGATGACAACAATTGATTCGGGTTATTTTCTTCCTTTCAGTATCTTCTTTGTGCATGTTTTTTACTGCACCCACGCTTACTCCCGTATACATTGCGAGCCTTTCTAGCTTTCGCTTAAGTGGCAATTTAAATGTATTAATTTGTGATTCCTCTTCACACACCCTGTACACATTGGCAATCACTTCGCGGGTTTGACTATGAAGGGTTTTACCAGGGTATATTCATTAATTATCATAGTTTTAAAACAAACCCTATCACTACGCAACTGGATGAAGCATATTGGACATCGGCGAACAAGCACGCTGGCACTATAGGCGTGTCACCAGGCGCGTGACGTCATCCTCTGTCTGGGATATAACCTATCAAATTAGCTCTAGCCACCAGTTACCCATGGTTACCGTTGATATTGTACCATGTTGCCCTATTTTTAGATTAGAAGTACTTTAATGAAAACATATTTTATTTTGCATTTAAATATTAAAATAAATAGTATGAAAAGAAAGCTTTAAGAACATTGAAACTATAATAGAATATTAGTTTCTTATATATTTATGACCATTTACTTTAAATTGGTAAATTTAATTTTAGGGTTTACTTGATAACATGTTATTAAATTAAAATTTAATATATGTGACAACATTGTTATCCCAAGAAATTATTTTGCCCGCATTCCCTTTGTAGCTACAGTTAAAGTTGTCGACCTTTATTTCCCCCAAAATTTTTCGATTGCATTAAGAAAAAAATATCCGTGTAATGGAAAGTTTGGTCATTCCATCTTCCAAAACTTTAACTTCGTCGGGTTGTAAATGACAACAAATGAGTTAAAGCGGCTAAAGGCTGTATTCATAGTCGACACTTGAGGCGTCCTCGGCACTCAAGTGCGCCTTAAGGTGTCAGTTTGACAAAGTTGACTAAGGAATGCTTAAGGCCTGAGGACGACTCAAGTGTCGATTATGAATAGGGCCCTTGAACGGGATTTTTTAACGGGCCACTTTGAAATCCTCCTCCTAATCATGTAAGACGCATGGAAACATATCAACTAACCATTTATTCGAAACTTAACGTTAATAACCTTTATTATAAGTATTGGTAATAATGGTTAAAAATACTGTTGGGAAATACCGATGATTTTAATAATCGAGTACTTGATACTCGAGCGATTTCAATAATCGAGCGAATCGAAATTCATATTCATCAAGCGATGACGTTTACAGGTATTATAGCTAGGGTTACCAGGTGGCCGGGATATTCCAGCACTTTTTTTGCTAAATTATAATAATCTGCCAGGAGTCCCGGAGATCAACCTCAATTCCCGATGGAAACAAAATTTATCCCGAGAACTCTGAAGAGAATCTGCCAACCATAAGTACCGGGCGCCTTCGGCGACGATTTTCGCTTAAATTTATAACTCGAGTAGTCTTTTCAATAATCGCTCGAGCGGTCTTTAAAATTACTTGAAACTCTGATTCATCGAGCGATTATGTCGCCGAGCGCTCGAACGGCCGAGGTTGGTAGTGCGGCGGCGAGTATTGAGTGAAAGGTTATAAGTGACGATTGTCGCTTGAATTTATAACTCGGGCAGTTTTTTCAATAATCGAGCGATGTCGGTTATTTCAATAATCGAGTACGCGAGCGATCCCAACACTGGTTAAAAATATGAAATAAATGAATTACAAATTACCTCTTTTCTGTCTAGAAATGTCATTTTCTCCTTTAAGTCCGCGGCCATTATGTTGGCGTATGGCAATCCAACAACAATCACACATCTTCCAAGGTCGTCACTAAAATTGAGTCCCTCGCTAAGTTTTCCACCTGGAAGTAAAGGAAAATTCAAGAGCGGTACTGACTGCTGAAAGCTTTAACTTAAAAACAAACCCCAAAAAACCGTTAATTTTTCAAAATCTATTATGAATGTTATCAAGTTCCTGCATAAAAAGTAGGGGTGACTGGTTTACTTAAACATCAGTCGGGTGTTTTTTTTTATGATCAAACAAGCCCTATAGGAAAAATCCTTTAGGGCACTCTGGGAGTGGTGCGTGTGCGAATAAAGCGATTCATGCTGATTCTGAATCTTTGGAGGTTATATTCGTTGGGAAAAACGACCTCAGGAAGGTCGTTCCATAAGGATGAAGTCCTCCAGATGAAAGAATAATGAAGTTCGAGGAGTACTAAGGTTACCCACATATGGATGGGCGGCAATGGTTCTTCGTGTATTTCTGCTATTCGCCACTCTGGGCGGGATTAAGAGGGCAAGGTCAGTCGAGCACTTTCCATGAAAATATCTGTAAAAGAGAGTCAAATTCCCAACCTGTCTTGGATGTACTACGCTGTCGAGGCTCTTCGTCAGCTCGTGGTCTCCGATCAGACGGATGGCTCTCCTTTCGATGGGGTCCAGTAGCCGAAGAGTACGTTTGGGTGCAGAGCTCCAGACATGAGAGCAGCACTCTAGTGATGGTCGATTCTGGGCCTTGTAGAGTATCAAAAGTTGTTGAGGTGTGTACAACTTTTTGGCTCCGAAGAGTACACCAAGTTTCTGAGAAGCTATCCTTACAACGGTAGGTAAGGAGAGGGAGAGTACCTTTGAGAGACAACTGTTCACGGTCAGCGGGTATGACAGAGAAAGCAATGTCTGAGACTCGGTTAAAAGTCATGTTCTTGAATACTGAGAATTTAGAAATGAAGATGCAGCCATGTTATTCTGTATACGATGGAGATATATGTTTTAACCAGTGGTGGTTCTTCCACAGGAGCACATGGGTACGTGCACCCCCAAAACGAATAAAAAAATTTTTTAATTTATATTCATTTAATATTATTTATCCTATAAAGTCCGACCCTCCGTAATATTTTATCGTACCGTCAAACCAAACTGTATATATCTCTCACCGTGGCACATTCCGGCCTTCGCGCCAGTCGTCGCTGACGAGTGCTGGAGGCGGGGGATAGCGGGGTTATGGCGATTTAACATGGGAAAGTCGCACGATTTTGGTGTGCGCCTTTGTCTGTTTGATCGTGCATGTATGTAGTAATTCGAGCGTGGATGTTTCAATATTACATATTTATTAAGTTAAAATGAATAGTTAGACGGTGGATATTTAAAAAATAGCTTTAGCTCTTTGAGTTTAGAGCAAGAAATTGAAGTGAAGAATGCGGGAAGACCTAATTCCGAAATTAATTTAACGCAGACCACAAAGGGGAAATCTAGGGACTTTATTAGAAAGTTTAAAAATGAAATATACGAAAAAAATAACTGGATTTGTGGATGCAGCACTACTAACTGTTTGTATTGTTTTTTATGTTTGTTGTTTGGTCGCGGCGTTGCGGAACTTGCCTGGACAAAAAATGGAATAGAAAATAATCTTCAGAGCATATTTTCAGACACCTTTACACTGTTACAAATAATTGTTACCATAACAATGACCACGGCCAAAGGTGAACGTCAACATTAAAAGGAATTAAAACATTTTTGCGAAGTTCTATGAATGAAGAAAGGCTAACAGCCCTACCAATGCTATCTATTGAAAAAAAATGTATGGAGGGTATTCCAAACTTTAATGACTGTTATTGATAAATTTTCAATAATTAAGAACCGAAGAATGGACTTTACGTTTAAGCACTATATACTAAAAAAAACATTTCTTATTTTCCAAAAATTTTTATTTCGTTGTGTAAAATTAAAAAAATTAAGGCCGTACTTTGTAGAGAAAGAAATTTATTAGCGACTGAAACTCCCGCGAGCTGGACATACTAGCGATATCACGACGTGGTGCAAAATACTCCTTGAACAGCGGCGCCACACTGAAATACAACAACCATCGAATTGGGCCAATCGGTGAATCTTCCGTCTCGGCATATTTCAAAGACAATGTTATTTTAATGCTCGCAGTAGTCATAGTCTTCCCCTTACCTCACCGCCCGACACGGCAGTTCGAATAAAATATAATTTCTTCTATTTAGCCCTTTCTTGAATACTCAAGAAAGGTCAGTGAGAGTTTTCGCGTTACCTACGTAGCATAATGAGAAATAGCTCTTACCATATCACAACAATCGAAAGTATATAATAATAATTATTATTATATATATATATGCTCAAGAACACTAAATATGTTTAAATTAAAACAATCCAAATACACAATATTACACAAACGATCAATAATTATTAAAATTATTATAAATTCAAATTAAAAGAATGACGCTGCGAAAATGGCCAAACAAAAGGCGATTTGCTGGAAAATATAGGCCGCATGCCGGTACTTCTACGGAAAGCTACCACCTCGCGTTCGCGAAATCAGAGAACAATAGATATAGGCCTTTATATGACTCTTCAAGCGCATATAAGTACGATATTTTTTAACCTATTTAAAAATGTAAAATAAAAAATATTTATGATTTTCTGCGTGCGTCGATGAGTTTAGAAAATCGATATTTTCGGTTTGAATTTAAAAAAAATTAATTTTGCCAAGAAATTATACACAAACTACACAAAAATAGAAAATTAATTAAAATCGCACTAAAAATGATAAAGGATTGTTGGTTTTTTTGAAAAGGTGGTTTTAGACGAGTGGTAGATCAGCCTTAAAATCTTTGCTATGAAAATATCTGCCAAATGTGGCATAATATTACGGAATCCACCTGTAATTGGTTTCTATGTACTTAACCCTTTCGCTGCGGAGAGGTCTTCAACCTAACTCCAGTGCGTGATACTTTATAGTACTGTAGCATGGGAGCAGTTTGCAAAAATCCAAAATTTCCACAAGAAATACAATAATATCGAAATAATAAATGTTTACTCATGCTTATATAGGATAATAATAAATGTACTCGCATAAGTACTTTCACGCGCATTCGCAAAAGTATTTACACACTCAGTCGCATACCCGTAAGCATAAAAAACATTCATAGTAAATATACGCATATAAACACATACCGGCTGTTTCAGGAGGAACGATCCTATAAGTTTTTTGTTGTTTAAATTACTGAAATAAAATTTGGTGGGTTTGTATGTTTTGCATTTTACGAAATGACCGACTCCATTTTGTAACTGCCGGTTTAACCGGAAATGACCTTAACTTTTATTTTGTTAATAGAACACCCAGTATATTTTTGGCTATATCGATTCAGAACACCATTCCAATCAACGACCACACACTAAATAACTTTTCTTTTTATTTTTCATCTAGATTGCTATGACTCCCTAAAATGGTTTACTTTACTTCTAAGCCAATTTCTCGATAAAAATGCAATTTTCTAGTTTTATTGTGTTGTAAATTATGTACACACTTTTTAAATTTTTTAGAAGGCCTTTTCTTAGAAAATTCAATTTTTTCAAATGGAAACCTATTGGCTCACTCCGGCAACAAGATAGAGCACTTTTTCAAACAATTTGATAACACATACCCTTGTGTCAAGTTAAAAAAGGAGAGATAATTTATTTGCATTATAGCATGCACTTAGCCAAAATTATACTGGGTGTTCTATTTAAAAATCCAAAGTTGACGTCATTTCCGATTAAACCGGAAGTGACAAAATTTAGTCCGACATGTCATAAAATGCAAATTAATATCACATACAAACCACCAAATTTTATTTCTGTAATTAAAAAAATAAAAAAGTTATCGTTCCTGCTGAAACACCCGGTATAACACACCCAAGTATCACTAACAATTAGTAACATGCACACTCTCGCACACGAACTCGCTCAACCTAACAGGTATGATTTCAATTCATACTAAATATCGGGCGATCGCACCAACGACACGGAAAATCAAGGTCCGAAAATTCGGACGTCCGCAACGAACGGGTACTATTTCTTTAGGCAATGTAAAAAAATGAAAAGTCAGGAAGAACAGGACATCCACTAACAATCTCGACAACAAATCTAAAGTTAAATAACAAAAGAAAAATAGTAGTTATTTTTTATCAAGCCGCCATTTTGTTTTGGGTATCCAATATTCTGGGATCGTAAAGTACTCGATAGCACCTTTAAAACGACGTATCGCAAGACCTCACTTCCTATTCAATTTTTCTTATCAAGATGTTACTCCGCGGCCATTTTGAATTTGAGCACCATGAAATATACAAGAAAGAGTAGCTCTCTAATTCCTACTATACTATGTCAAGTTGCATTTATTTTCCTAAGACGATAAATGAAATAAAGGATAATAAAAAATAACAACTATGCAATTTTTTAAATGCCGCCATTTTGTTTTTGTTGAGCATACAGAAGTAATATTCTGGGATCGTAAAGTACTCGATAGTATCTTCAAAATGATGTACCGCAAGACCCCCCTTCCTATTTAATTTTCTTCCCTAAAATGGCGCCCATCCGCCATTTTGACAGTTAGTACTGTCATTGTTCCTCCAAAATGAAGTTAACATTCCCCCATAACCAACACCCAAATTTTGTAAAAAAAAAATTAGCGGCTCAAAAGTTATTATGCCGTTTCGACTATATACACATACTGTATAATATATGTTAATATGCAAGTGGTTTTAGATCTAAAAGTTAAAAGTAAAACTAATAGTAACGCCTTATAAAATTAATACAGATATTATGTGGTTGGCACTGACAATACAAAAAAACACAATTTAGCCCTATTTTCTAACCTATCTATTTTTCTCAGTGTAGCATAATCCTGTACCGTGATAGATTGTTTCACGTCTACCGACAATAAATAATGCTGGACATAGGCAACTTCTAATACATTTCACCAAAATTTTTCTAAAACATGCTTCGCGCGCTGCAAGATTACTCGCTTAGAACGAAATTGTAATATCTCAATTTTTGGAATTGTAAAGTTAAGACATGAAAGTTCTAAGGTACATCGCTACTTTTTTCAAAAAAAAAATATCAGCGATGATATTAACCTTGAAAAATGCCTAAAAATATGCACTTTTGGTCCGAGTTTAAAAAATTTTTTACTTACTTTTTTCAAAAAAGGGCCATGTACCTTAGAAATAGAAACATTTCTTTACTAAAATTTAACTTGTCCCGTCAGGTAGTTGAAATAGCCTTTCCAGAATCCTGCAGTAGCGAAACGTTGTTAATCATCCTATAAATTTGCGCATTGTACGCCCTTAATAACAATACGTTTTACCTAACGCCTTTTCTTATTTGCTTTTTTTCTTCGTACGTTTAAAACGCTGAAGAATATAATTATTTGGTCGTTACAGAAAAATAAAATTTTAAAAATAATTTCATGATACTTGTGAACCCTCTCTATCATAGGTCACGAGCCGCCACTGGTTTTAACCTGCTGTTTTAGGTTGTCAAATGGGAATATCATTTGATAGAGATTTGACAACTGAACACCATAGCTTGGTTAAAGGTTGAAATACATGAGTATGCACACAGAGAAATGTAGTCTAAATGCAGTTGTTTAGTACGACGAAAGGATAAAGTAAATATTTATACCGTGGAGATTAGAAATTAGCACAATAAAAATAATGCAAAAAGATGATTGTTGGAACTACACTTACCTACTACGCTAAATAGTAATGCACCATTTTTCGACTTTTTTATTGTAGCAGCATACTTATCCAACACCTCCTCCACGGATCCTGAATTTTGTGGTTCTCGAAACAATGTTCTCTCAAAATTAACATCTTTAATCTGTTCATATACCCAATTTTCATATTTGTATGAGGGAAAAAATACTACTATTCCTCCCTTGACGGTTTTACACGTTAATTTTAGTAGCTCTTTTAAGGAGGTTCCCTGAAAAATATATAGTATTATACAGGGTGTTACAAATTTAAGGAACCAAACGTCGGAAAACCAGTAAGTGTTGTATATCACTGAACGTAGGTTTCAGTCCTTTTTCATAATTTAAACAGAAAGATCCAGGCCTGTATTTAAAACAATTAAGTTGATGATGGTGACCCAAAGGCGAAACGTCGCATTAAAGATCTGATGATTCTTGTCTAGAATAAAAAGTAGCAAGGAGAAAGTGAAATTTATTTTTGGACATCTCTTCGAACAAAGTCAGGAAAAAATTAAAACCTAAACGCAAAATTTTAGATTATTCCAAAACGTTCGAATTCAATGTTCGAAATACACTTGTATGATGCACGCTTTGGTCGACACAGTGGCATTGCCAGGGTTGGGGAGGGGTCCGCATTTAAGAGGGTAGGTGGTTTCAAACCCGGGAAGGGACACAGATCCAATGGGTTCTTCCGAAAAACAACTGGAAATATTTAATTAAAATTTTAGGACGCTAATAGAGAAGTTGTGGAACAAATTTTAAAATATTTTTGACATTTACCCTTCGCCAGATTTTATCTAGCTGGTGACAAATTTGAAATGTCAAATGGAAAGGAATTAATTTTTTTCGATAATTTTCTCTCTCTGGATCTCTCAACAACTATGTACATAAGCAGAAAATTGTAACATTTACTCTACTGGCGGATTTTTGAATAAACAAAATTTGACAATACGTTCAATTTAACGTCAAGCATGCTTTAAGCGATGCTCGAAATGACCCCCCCCCCCATATACTTATAAAAAAAATTTCAATTTTTTTTGACGTTAAGTTTAAGTATTTTTAATCCAAGATTCACAAAGAAATTTCTAAATTAAAAACGTTTACTAGCTCGATCATAAATCTCAAACCGTTTTCGAGATGTTTCCAAAATGAACCGTTTTCGAATTATGGTTTATATCCGAAGATATACTTTCACTTTCAACACCCTGTGTATTTCTAAAACGAAAAAACCGATTAAATTGGCTCTATGGCCCATAAGTTATGGGAGACACTGTATAAAGGTCTGTGCACGTGACTTGAATAATTTTAAATTGAAAATATTTCATATTTAATATTCAAATATTTTAAAGATGAGAATAATTGAATATTGAAATATTTGATTACCCAAATATTCGAATAATTTCAAATCGGTATCCTATTTGAATTGTCAAATTTGCTAGTTTGCACTAATCCCAAATTCACTCACCATTGACATTCTATTATTAAAATTAAATAATAATTGTTCCTGATTGGCTCCTCTTGTTACTGCTATAGGTAGAATATTTTCAGGTGGTATAATATGGTCGCAAGAAAATTCTACAATTCTGTCAGGTGTAGCGCCAGCGCCAATGAAAAGCCTGTCACGAAATTCCGCGCTTGGTTTCATAGTTCCGCCTGCAACTATAACCTTAAAAACAGTGTTCATTAATGTATTTATAACATTTAAATACAGAAAAGTTACACCTTTATGAGGACTTTTCGTTTACAATACCAGGTGATTCTGAATTGATTATTTTGAATTTTGAAACACCACTGCTTTTAACGTATAGAATTTTTTAGAGGCAGTTAAACAGTTAATTTTGTTAATTAGCATTGCATTTTAGATGCAAATATTTTTAAAAAGAAAAAGAATAAAATTGATCATCAGGCGCACGCCACTGTTTGTGTCAATTTATTGAAATTTTGTATTAATTGTTTTCTGATATTAGTTTTGAATTAAAATAACCGTTAAATGTACTTTACTATTTAAATTATTATTTTAAAACCCCTATAAATCCGTACGCCAATGATTAATTAAAATTTTAAGAAACAGAAAAGTGCGCCCTAGGATCGTACGTAACCACACCAAAGTCAAAAGAATCAATTCAGAAATACCAAAAATATAAGCTTGTTTTTCCATTATACGTGGGGACACACTGTATGTACAGGGTGAGTCAACGATAGAGTAAATCTCATTTTCTATTTTACCATAAGAATTAGATAAAAATTCGAAATACAAGAGTTTTAGAGATCATTCAGGTCCACATTCTAAAATTATATTGGAGTATACAGGGTGGCCCACAAAAATGTGACAAAAATACCTTAGGTTTTTTAAATGGAACATCCTATATTTGTATCAGTTTTTGATTATGCATAAAATTCTGAATATTTTTTTTAATAAATTATTATAATCTTATAATTTTCCCAATATTTTAATTTTTTTCAGAAAAACGCCATTTTTCAGCGTTGGATTTAACTGTGAATACCTACACTACCTTTGTAAATTATAGATTCATATTTGGTATGGAGATTATAGGGGCAAATTTTGAAGTTCCGCCACTGCTTGTTTTAAAATATTGAGAGAATTGACAGTTTGCAGAATAAGTTAGCTACTCCCATTTCTCCTCCCTACACAATTCTACAAATTGAACTGTCGTGTAATCCGTTGATTTTGAGCATATTTTGAAATATAATCACGCCTAAAACCAAACCACACTAGCGAAATTAAATTTCAACTCTAACTAACTAAGACCAACCGCTGGACTAAACTGGTAAAAAGCATGTCTACACATGTTTAGTTGGCAGGATAGTGGGAGTAGGAGTAGCCACTTACGCAAGTGAATAGGAGTGTTTCTATTCACTGGACTGGAATCATTACTATCATTGTATATTGTATAAAATACCCATAGATTCAAAAGTTTTGCATCACTCTGATTTTGGCATGTTAAGATAATCTCAGGAATGAATTTATTTTTCTAAATGTTTATTTATGTTTAACAGTTAAAACGATACCATTTTTTGTAGCAAAAAAATATAATCAAGATATTTGTTTAAGATAACATTTTCAGTGTTGTATTGTTAAATTTTTCGGTTCAGTGTGTACAAATGAAATGAATCGCAGAGTAATATCTGAAATTGATCGTGCACGAATAGTAGCTTTAGTTGAGGAAGGTCATTCCCAAAGATTTGTTGCTGAAAGAATAGGGGTTTTTAAAAGTGATGTATCTTGCATATGGAATCGCTATCTAGAGACCAATTCTGTGCGAGACAGACCACGAAGTGGTAGAAGGCGTGTTAACGAACAGCAGAACCGCTATATTACGCTAACAATTCGGAGAAATCGTACTATATCAGTCCCACAACTTCAGAGATATTACGCATGCAATTGGAGTTCGCGTATCCGTCTCTACACTAAGAAGACGCATTATTGAATCCGGTTTAAGATGTCGGCGGCCAGTAAGAGTTCCCCAACTACAATATGACCACCGAGTTCGTCGTTCGCTTACCCGAAGAATTTTGGAATTCTGTCCTATTTTCCGACGAGATCATTATTTGTCTGGTAAACGATATAGTCGCCGGATTCATGCTCGCCCCTTGTCTCCATTCGCGGGAGGAAGCGCCATGTTTTGGGCAGGTATTATGTCTGACGGGCGTACTGAGTTAGTCCATGTTCAAGGCACAATGACTGGCGACAGGTACATTAGGGATATTCTACATCCTTATGTTAGGACGTGGAGAGGGGCTGTTGGTAACAATTTTGTATTTATGGACGACAATGCCCGGCCCCATCGTACCAGAGCTGTCGATGAATACCTAGAAAGTGAGGGAATCAATCGCTTGGAAGAAATCCCTCCAGAACTCTCCAGGAACTTGTCGTCGCTGCTACCGAGGAATGGCAGGCTATTCCACAAGAACGGATTGCTAACCTTACGCACAGCATGCGGCGTCGTCTTCAAGCTGGCATTGAGGCCAGAGGAGGAAATACACTTTATTAGGAGCTATATTTTTTTAAATTTCACAAATTATACAATATAAATAAATTTTACTTCTGTTAATTTTTTTTTTCTGGAAGATTTAAAATGTTGTGGTAAAATAAAAAACTCATTGATTTTTATTTTAAACTTATCAATGAACTAATATTTAGTCTATTTTCGCGACGACGTAATTACTTATTCGGGAATCAGAGTGTTGGAAAACTATTTAATCTATGTGTATATTTTTAAATTTTTCTTAAAACTATTAATAATGATATGGAATAGGTTGCCTGAAGTCGAACTAATGGTTCGTTGAATCCCAGGTTAGTTCTAACATAGGGTAAATTAAATAAAATTAGATTTATCAGTTCTTTGGCACATTCCAGTTAATTTCTGATAAAAGTAGTCCGTTACGAAAATTGAAATATTTATCGAAAAGACTCAATTACATAATTACTTACAGTTCTAGCATCAGTAACAATGCCGCTGAAATTTGACGTCGGATTCAACAATAAAAACTGCATCTTGCAATGCAGCTTCTCTGGACTTTTTGTTAACAGAACTCGTCCATCATCATAGGAGTATGTCAAAGATTCTAAGAACGACATAACGGCTAAAAGCGGATTGTTAGGTATAGGAAATTTAGGTTTGATTGGCTGTTTCTCTACAGGTTTCTTATTTTTGTCTATGCTAGCTAGAAAATCCTTGACGCCTTTCTTTGCTGGCGGACTTTTATTAATTTCGTCTTCTATGGGATATTTTAAGGAGTAGGATCTGACCTAAAATTAAAATACGCTATTGTAAACACTTACACACACAAGAAATTAAGCCGTATCTGAACGTCGGACGGAAAAAATTAGGCTATACTGCCGTTAGTTGGGTTATAAAACTCGTCAACAGGAAAGAATCATGTAATTTCCAATTAGAACAACTAAACTTACCAGTAATATAATAAATTTCGATATAATGTTATGCATAGTGACCCCCTAGACAAACGTGATGATATTTAAAAAATCATAATTTTCCACAATATTTAAATTGATAAAATAAATCTCTATTCATTGTCTTCGGATATATGGCAACGCTGTAGCCGCGGTGTGCTTTTTTTGCTAAGGGGCGAAATCGTGCAAGATTTTTCCATAGGCTTTCTTTAAGCTAACAATAAATAATTAGGTCTAAATTGAAATGTAAGTAAATTCATGATAATTTGTTATATCTTTTTATAGGTTCCATAAATATACAGGGCGTAACAAATGGGTCCTTCACCATGATACAATAACTAAAGGTAAGATATCTAACCGTCTCAATTTCGTCTGCCGCGAGCAGTGACGTCAAAAGGAGAGCGATTTTTAAATTTCTTATGGGGATTTATATTGCTGTTAGCACCATTTTAAAGGTATTAAAATATTTTATGCATGTAATGGTATATGAAATCAAAGAATAATATATGACGAGTATTTACGTATATTAATTTCATAGATATACAGGGTGCCCCAAGTAAAGTGGCCTATCAGAAGTATCTCGAGAACTAAATGAGATTTTATTTTGAAAATTTGGCTGTGGCTATAAGAGATGGTTTTCTACGTTTCTAAAATATTTTGGATGATGCGGTGTTGCCGGATCATACCGAAAGTGGTAGCAACTTCGGAATTTTAAATGAATTACCCTATATATTATATTTTTTTTGGAATCTAGGTAAAAATCTAGAACAGTTTTCTGTATAATATCATATACCTATCTTTAAGACTTTTTGAATTATAAATAATCTTGTGATTTTTTAACGCCGTATCGTTACCTGAAAAGAAAATCGTATCTTTTTAGCGGTTACAGCTAGAAAGCTGAAAATTTTACAATAGTTTCACAAGACCATCGCAATTTTATAATTTTGAACAGTATTGAATTAGTTTTATACAGGGCGTCTCCATAACAATATTTCTGAGGCAGATGAATTATTGCAAAAATCTTATTTTTTTTAAGTGGGACACCCTGTATTTGATATGTTTTGCTAATAGAGGATCAAATTTTCTATCTATATATATATATATCTATACCTATCTTCACTATTTTCGGACTTATAGCGAAATTTAAAAAATATCTTATAAAAATATATTTTTTGGTAGTTGGCTGTGGATTCATAGAAACAAAATAATGAAAAATCCATTTGACGGTATGTCTGTGTTGTTTAAAAAAAATAGTTAACCAATAAGGAATTTATTAATAAATAAATAAACAAAATGAAAATTAGATCAATAAATTAACTAATAACTAAATTGTTTAAAATGCCCTCCGTTCGCTCTTAAACATTCATAAATTGTGGTTATAACATGTTCATTTGTCACCTCTTTCATTTCTTTCTCCTCTAGTTCGTACTCGATTTTCTAAATCTTCCCTTGTTGTGACGGGTGTCTTGTATACTATTTCTTTAATCCTATCTCATAGATATAATTCTAGGGGGTAAGATCCGGAGACCTTGGGGCATTTCCATGGACCGCCTCGGCCAATCAACTTTTAGGGAGTCATAGGAGCTGAATCAGGATGCAGTTCATTAAATTTTCTGCAAGTTCTAGATAAAACTCTACCACACTCCCCATGAATATAAAATAAACTTAAAATATCTAAGCTCGAATAATGTGAATTAGCCATTTTTATTACAATAACTCAGACATAACGTCAAATGGATTTTTCATTATTTTGTTTCTATGAATCCATTCCACAGCCAGCCACACTATCAAAAAATATATTTTTATAAGATAATTTTTAAATTTCGCTATAAGTCCGAAAATAGTGAAGATAGGTATAGGAACACATAATATCATTAGATAGAAAATTTGATCCTCTATTAGCAAAACATATCAAATACAGAGTGTCCCATTTAAAAAAAATAAGATTTTTGCAATAATTCATCTGCCTCAGAAATATTGTTATGGAGACGCCCTGTATAAAACGAATTCAATACTGTTCAAAATTATAAAATTGCGATGGTCTTGTGAAACTATTGTAAAATTTTCAGCTTTCTAGCTGTAACCGCTAAAAAGATACGATTTTCTTTTCAGATCCCGATACGTCGTTAAAAAATCACAAAATTATTTATAATTCAAAAAGTCTTAAAGATAGGTATATGATATTATACAGAAAACTGTTCTAGATTTTTACCTAGATTCCAAAAAAATATAATATATAGGGTAATTCATTTAAAATTCCGAAGTTGCTACCACTTTCGGTATGATCCGGCAACACCGCATCATCCAAAATATTTTAGAAACGTAGAAAACCATCTCTTATAGCCACAGCCAAATTTTCAAAACAAAATCTCATTTAGTTCTCGAGATACTTCTAATAGGCCACTTTACTTGGGGCACCCTGTATAACACACACTACAGCTAAAATGCCCACTAAAATAAGGAAAGATTTCGACAAACTTTTAAAACATCCGCCGCGCGATTCGAACCGGTCGACGACAGCCGAAGCTGTTCGGCGACCCCCGCTCGTTGCCACCAGCGTTGTCAGTCTCTTACAATTGTAATATATTCATTACAATTTTAACAATTTTTGAGATGTTCATTCTAGTTGTGGGGCTGCCCATATAAAATTTATGTTTATCCCCATATCATAGGAAAGTAACGACCTTCTTTTTCGTACTCTTCTTACTCCGACACCGTTTTTTATTAATCTATTAAGTTTCGAACCGTCAACATATTACTTTTGATCAAAGATTTCTGGCAACACTGGTCGCCACGTAGTGCCGTTTGCCGTAATTTTCCATAGATATTTTGAAAGTTCACCAGAATTTTTTCTTATTTAGTCGTGTGTGTTTATAAAAATAAATATTTGAATTTTCATAAAATGAGGTGCGAAGTGTTCGGTTGTGATATGGCTAACCAGCCAAAGAGATTTGATAGAAATATAACGTGTTTCAGCTTTCCTAAGGATAAAAATAAAAAATTAGAA
Source organism: Barypeithes pellucidus (assembly GCA_963991005.1). Classification (NCBI taxonomy): domain Eukaryota; kingdom Metazoa; phylum Arthropoda; class Insecta; order Coleoptera; family Curculionidae; genus Barypeithes; species Barypeithes pellucidus. The sequence continues at coordinate 54,499,429 of OZ022560.1, forward strand.
GGGATATACGGTTTTATTTATTTTGTTTCCATTTACTTCTTAAGTATTTCCCACTGACTAATGAGGATATATGCCTTCGAAACATGTATGGAAATTAAAATACATATTGTTTATTTAACTACTGAAGCAAGCTATAGAGTTTCTTTACCTATATATACAGGGTGTTTCTTAATGATGTGCTAATATTTCAGGGTGTGATTCCTTAGGTCATTTTATAAAGAAAAGTTCATATGAACATATGTCCGCAACGGCTTAAATTTTTTGCTACAGGATGTTGAATTTTTATTTTTTAAATGGTTATTTTTTAATATCTCCGAAAGTACTTTAGATATTATTTTCAATTTTGGTATGTGTTAATAGGATATAGAACCACAAATTTTAGTTAGAAAAGTTATTCAATTGTTGCAGCAGTGGCGTCCCTGCAAACATGTCCTCTGATATTTTTTACCAAAAAGATGCTACGCCACTGCCTTTTTTCCATGCGGATATTTTTTCTGATTAGCCTGATCAATTCTACATGAAAACAGTCTCTTGAGTTTCTCTCGTCAGACGCACCCGTTCTTGATTAAAATCATTAAATTCATATAAATTATTAACATTGATAAAATAATTAATGATAAATTTTGTTTTATAAAAATTGTTGGAGTGGGAAATTCGGTGCGAAGACGGGCGGAAGCATGTCTTTTAAGTGAAAGTGGCCATTTAAAGACACAAACAACTTTTTCCACGGGCATTTTTTAGTACACGACCGAGAAAAAGAGTATTTCCGGGATAAAACTTGATTTTCGCACGGTTCTGATTTGGTCTTTCTCATGGTGATTATTGGTGAAGGATGGGCCGAAATAAAAAAAAATTTCCTGCAAGATGTTTATTTTTGGTCGGAGAACACGATACGCCAATAAAAATATGGGGTTCCATTTGAAAATCTTAACTTACCCCCACCCGCGCCCGGGTGTTGAGGGGGTGGGGGGTGGTTTAAATTGCAAACTATTCCTCCTTCAAAACCAAACAACTTTTTCCCCAGACATTTCCGCTGCAATGCGATGCACCGGAGTTATTCCGTGGTACCGACCTTTTTCCAACATCCTATATACAGGGTGGCCAATTAGTGCGACAAAGCTCAATATCTGTTTTCAAAGTATTGCCTAATTATTTGTTCATAGTGACCCCCATTAACTTTAACACATATTCAATACGTTTTTCAAAAGAATGTTTCTAGACATTTGCCGAGTAATACTTTGAAAACAGTTGAAAATGTGTAGAAACATGACTCATTTTTTTGAAAAACGTATTGAATTATGTGTTCAAGTTAGTGGGGATCAGTATATGAACAAATAATTAGCTAATAATTTACTTTAGAAATTGTCCACAAGCTTGAATCGCTAAAATATTTTTGTGTCGTATGCTCCCGTATGAATAAATAATTTTTTTTTAAATTACAACATTTTGTTTTTATTTTGTCATAGGTGACTAGAAAAAGGACAATGGTAAAATACAACCACTTTTTTTTGCTCGAGTTTAAATTAAAAATTGAAATACCACCAAGATTGATAGAGATAGGCATAGAAAGACCTTAATAAAAATTAGAGAGGATTAAAATATCTTCAAGATAAAGGAATCATATACAGGGTGTTTCATTTAAAAAACTTGCGAAACTCAGGTTTCAAGTTCGTAATGTTGGCATATCCATAGAAAATACCCTGAATAAAATATTGATATGTGTTATCATAGGGGACTTCTGTCAACATTCCTCTTTCCGACATAAAAATATTTTATTTCAAATTATTATAAGTTAAGAAATATTACACATTTCATTGAACCATGTTTTTGCACAAATTTTAGGAATTTTCCAATCTATTTGGCAACGTTGCAAAAATGTGTACAAATAATTACGGTGCTATGTACAGAATTTTACGGTGAATTCAAATATGTAAAAATATATATGGTGTCCCATTTAAAAAATAAATTTTTTATCACATCGCCCTTTTGGAGAACCCTGTATGGTCGAAAATAATTTTAGAAGCTGCACCTCTTAACGCTTAATAACTTTCGTGAAAAAAGTTTTGCGCTATCAATAGCGGTAAAAGAGATATTGAGCTTTGTCGCACTAATTGGCCACCCTGTATATAATTGCAATACACCGAGAGATGGACTATCTAACTATCTATAAAAATACCATGATATTATTCTTTCATTTCACATACCATTAAATGCGTAAAACCTTTTAATACCTTTAAAATAGAGTTAAAAACGTTGACAGCAATATAAATCTCCATAAGAGATTTAAAAATCACTGTCCCGTTGACGTCACAAGCCTCCATCGGCGGGGAATCATATCTCTTAGTTATTAATGCCATGAGCCGCGTCAGGGTTAGCATCCCATTCGATAGTATCTTCGATCGTTTCCCAATTGCGGCCCGTGCGTGTATTTGACAAGGCAACCCTTACCATCGAGAAAGATGTTATTTTTGCGATCATCTATCTAATGCTGTTTTCGTTGCCTGCTTTGATATCCCGAAGGCCGGTTCAGGGCCTCTGAGACTTTGAGCGGATCCCGCTCTTGCTAGTACGATGAGATCGTTAAAGCTAATTTTAAATTTGGTTGAAAACTAATCTTACTCACCTTTTGGGCAATTTTAGATCCTTTGCAAAATTTTAACAAGTTAAAAAAGTTGTAATGTTCAATTCCGGCAGTCGATACAAAATTCGAAACAGTGAAAATATCTGTAGTCTCTTTCTTAAAATCTTCATCTAAAACATAGGAGATAGTAGAGAAAAGGATAGTGTCCCATGGTGGGTGGTACAGGGCACTTAAGGACGCGGTCGGGCGGCGCACAAGGCGCCTTTGGCTTTAGCAACGGTGTATGATTGAAACAATATAACATACACTCAAAGTCAAAATAATCCATAAATGCAGTATTTAGATGAAATTTTGATCGTGAATAATTGCCTTACATTACTGTAGAGTCAAACTTGTTATTTTGTCATTTAATTATTAAGTTGGGGGGGGGATCTCGCCCGTGAGCGCGAGAAATGCTGTGTGTGTGTGCCTGTACTATATTTTACATTAAAGTATGCAACGCCATCTAGTGGGAACTTCCACCGACCTATATCTATGGATAGCCAAACTCTAAAAGAAAAAGTGGCAAATTTATGGTCTCGCGGATGTAAACATAGCTGATCGTAATTGGTCATGCGCAATATCGAATGATAAACAGTCGAACTTAACCGACGAACAGGACCGTACTTCGCCCTTAGTGAAAATGCTTACACGGCAATATTTTGGCACATCAAGCCTTTCTTTACTGGGCAATAAACAATCTATTTTCTCGCATAAAAGAAGGCCTTGTGGGTATCACTGAAAATCCACTTTTAGCATTTTTTTTTTCATATCTATTGTCCACATATCGATAGATTTTTAATATCGTTACATTCCTACGACTGATTTCGGTTCTAATAATAATAATAATAATAAATAATAAATAATAAATAAACTTTATTTCAAATCATGAACACATGGAACACAAAAGAAATGACGTCACATATCAATGAGAACCAAAAAAAAACATAATAATTCGTACTAAATACTAACTACAAAAATCTTTCAAGTTGTAAGGTTCAATAGCTATTAACAATTTTCTAATCTCTAATTTAAATATGTTTTGTGAGTGTATTTGTTTGATGTTATTTGGCAAAGCATTAAATAATTTTATGCATACATAGTGCGGACATTTTTCGGTTAGTGTTAATCGATATACTGGGTATGATACATTTAATGTTCTTGTACTATATTCATGGTTTGCATTTAAATTGAACAACTCCCTATGTTTAAAGAAAAACATTAAACACTCATATACAGGGTGTCCGGGAAATCTCCCGGATATGAAGAAAACACGTGAAAAGAATACTATAGGTTCATATAAACTTCTTTCGTATCGGCCTCCTCTTCGGAGATATGGGCTCGCAAAGAGCACCAATGGAATCAAGTTTTTTACACATAATTGAACCACCTGGTATATTTCAATTATTTTTTAATATGATGTATACCAGGTAAGACCCGTCAAATTACTACCCAAGAAACTGTTGTGAATTACTCACAGCTGCAGGGAAGGACTAGCTGTAACACCCATGGGCCCCTTTTTTATACGCCCTGTATGATGAGAACTTTGGACAATATTTTTTACATACCTTTAACTATTGGCTAAAAATTAAGTACTCTTCATTCATGTCGCTAATCCTAACCGTTTTCGAGAAAACGGCATTTCATATACATAATGTGCTTCGGGTATTTCAATAAAAGATACATCTTTGTTCCGATCCAATGTTCAACCTAAGGTATGTAAAAAACATTTTCCAAAGTTCTCATCATACAGGGCGTAAAAAAAATGGGCCCATGAGTGTTACAGCTAGTCCGTCCCTGCAGCTGTGAGTAATTCACAACAGTTTCTTGGGCAGTAATTTGACGGGTCTTACCTGGTATGCATCATATTAAAAAATAATTGAAATATACCAGGTGGTTCAATAATTATGTGTAAAAAACTTGATTCCATTGGTGCTCTTTGGGAGCCCATATCTCCGAAGAGGAGGCCGATACGAAAGAAGTTTATATGAACCTATAGTATTCTTTTCACGTGTTTTCTTCATATCCGGGAGATTTCCCACATGTTCCCGGACACCCTGTATATAATGAGCATACACAGTTATTATCCCCAAAGTTCTAAAAACACCTCTGCAACTTTCTCTATATCCGATTTTTCTAATAATTCTTACTACCCTCTTCTGAACCACAAAAATGCTCTGAATTAAACCGTGACTTCCCCAAATATAATACCCTACCTTAAGACCGATTCAAAGTTTGCATAATATAGCACCCTAAGTACTCTTTCCTCCATATATCCACCAATGACCCGCATTCCATTACAGACAGAATTTAGTTTTTTCGCCAAGTTATTTATATGACATGACCAGTCCAAATGTGCATTTATATATATTCCTAAAAATTTCGACTCTTCTGAGAGATTTAGTTCTTTGTCGTCCATTTATAAAGCTAAGGGTTTCCCCACTGTACATATAATATTCGTTTTATTCTTATTTTTTGTAGACCAGTTTGTAACCAAGTCATAAAAATACTTCCCTCCATGAAAAGATTTTCCGATTCCTTGCTACCAACAATGAGGTTAGTATCATCTGCATATTTAACATTGTGTTGATATAATTTGTCAGTCACGAAATCTAGGTCATTGATAAACAGTATAAAGAGCAAAGGTCCCAAAATACTTCCCTGCGCTATTCCTATATTATTATATTATATATATTATTATTATTTAAATACGATACTACTTTTGGCATTTCAAGGATTCCATATATTTCAAATTTTTCAATCAACAATTCCCGGTCTTGACAATCATAAGCCTTTGAAAGGTCTAAGAACATCCCAAGGGCCAGTTCACCCTTTTCAAGATGCTCTATAATGTACTGTATAAACTGGAAAATAGCAGTATGGGTGGACTTTCCTTTAATAAAACCATGTTGATGTTTGGTAAATAAATGGCATTAATTTATGAAAGTAACTAACCTTGTACTCATTGTTGTTTCAAATATTTTAGAAAATCCAGGTAGCAGACTTATAGGCCTCAAATTCTCCAATTTCCCATGGTCTCTCTTTTTGTATAAATGTTTAATCAATGCAATCTTTAAATTTTCCGGGAAGATGCCAAATTCAAAAGAATTGTTTATGAGGTAACACAGAACATCCCTTAGCTCAACAGCAGCCAGCTTTACAATACTTGTTGGAACATTATCTATACCAATACTATGTTTGTTTTTAAGATTTTTTGCTATCGTACAGATTTCCTCTGGGGTTACCGGCATTAAAAACATAGACCTATCATTCTTAAGGCCGTATTACAGTCGGGAATTTTTATGGCGCCAGCAATGGCAATTACAATTCAAGGATTCAGGCGCAGTACACCGTTCTCCGTACTACAGTCAGAAATTCTACTCTTCTGACAATTAAAATGACATGGATTCATGCGCAGTACACTGTTCCCGATCAGCTGTCTCTCATTACCAGAAATGGGGCAGGCGCCATTTTAATTGCCCTTGGCGGCGCAATTCTGTAGACATGGATTATTCTGTTATTTTTAACTGTTTATTATTTGGCCGAACCAGGTATGAACATGTAATGGCCATTTAAACCCACTGGTACTTAAATTAGCAGTTTACATTCTTTATTAAACTTATGGAATGCTAATTCAGCAACTTTTTGCACCTCCTATTTGTAAATAGCAGTAGCTGCTTTAACTGGTAATCAAAACGAACAGGTTTGCACATCTCTAATTCTGGGGATATTTTAGGGATTTCGACAGTACCCACTGCTGTTCTGACCGTTGACAATGCTTCAGTTGATCGAAAACGGTTTACTGCGCATGAATACGTGCCATTATAATTGCCGGCGCAAGAGAAAAAATTGCCTAGTCTAATACGGCCTTTAGAGATGTGGAATTGCAGAGAGTAAATGTTGGCTATATTTATTGGCAATAACCTTCTGGACAGTCGTCGTTGGTTAGCAACTAAACCGGTACCACTACCGGCGGGGTTATCTATATGACGGCGACAACATTGTGCGCAAGACAAACGACGAGTAACCTTTAAAAATATGACTACTCATAAAATTTAACTTTTTACTGCGCATCCCATAGTTATAGGTCGGTGGAACTTACTCAAATGCAAAAGACAGATAGAAATAAGTAAACTAAATACGAAGAGTACTTGATAACTAAATACTCACCTAATAGCGACAGTAGCTTATTAACTATAAATATCAATTGGTTCAAAGACCTGAGGGTACCAGCCGAAAACATTGTATTATATCTTTGTTTGTAGCATTTAAGCGAATGCAATGAGTAGTACAGTTGCGGATAAGTCACATCTGAGCCATGCATCTGTGCTAGCGCTTCTAAAAGATTGTGTGCTTCATCAATGATTATAACATTGTCTTTCAGCTTTATTCCACTGGCTTCGCGTGTTGACTTGTGTAGTAAGGTGTTATAAGGAACTAAAATAAAATTACAAGTATACCGGGTTTGTTCGGTTTCGGTTTCGGGTGGTCATTCAGTTGAACATAAGTAATCCCATGTAATTTATGAGATGGCTGGATATTGGCTCCCCTGTACATTACGGATCTTAAATCAAGGAGTTCACAGTCTTTGAATAATAAACAATTCACATTCTTAGGCAAGTTGTGATCACCCTTCCAAAAACACAATCGGAGAGCTCTGAAAATTAGTATAATTTTTCTTTGTCGCTTTCTGTTAATTATTCAAAGACATTGCGTCGCCTTTGAGCGTTCGGAACGTACTTTTTATAAAGGCCTTAGTGGAACGGCCGTCTTTCATACCTGCCTTCAAGTTTGACACTAGCGGATTAACAACTGTCATATGTCGTTATTGTTAAATAAAATTCTTTGTTGTTTTTCAGTGTTTGTGTGTTAAATTTAAGTATTGTTTGTGGAAAGAATAGTAATTCTTAACTCAATATGGTCAGTAAACTGGATAAAAATATCGACTTTTGAGTTAGGTCCGTCGATTGTTTGTTTCTCCTAACCAAGATAATAATATATCAAACCGATCAGCTGCTGAATGAAAACAGAAACAGACAGAAGATAAAACGAGATGGGGACTCTACAGATAAATTCTCCATCCCTTCCTTGTTGTGTTTATTTTCGCAATAACATTGACGAGTACAAAGCAGATAGAAATATCGGGTCCATGTTTGTCTCAAGTCGATGTTACCGACACCAAAACCCGCGTAATTTCAATCTGACGCGACAACATTTGAGCAGGCGTATCACCATACTTACGTGGCAGATTCGTACGTGTTAGAAATCATATTCGTTGATTGGTCAGAGGCTGGCCGCCACTATACGTTGCCAAATTGTACTCTCAAACAGATATTTCGCTTTTTCAAGTGCATTTTAATTCTTTGTGCTAAACAAAATAATATTAAACATAGCGACACAAACCTAGATAAAAGCCTCATGCACTGTTGTCAGATTGTATTGAAAATATTAAATAGTAGAAAATGAGGGATTCATATTAAAAAATATTTGCAGTAAATTAAACGCTATTATTTGAGTAATACACCAAAAACGTTTAGGGGAAAATTGCAGAGGAGGCTTAGTCTCTATTGCCTCCTTCGAGGAGCCGTCACTCATACAATACGTCTCCTAGGGAATCTAAAAAATTTCAATTAGCTATTCTTTAGACATTTAAATGAAAATACAGGGAAACCTCTCTTAGGCGGACACCTACGGGACCGTCTAAATGTGTCTGCCTAATAGAGGTGTCCGCCCATGGGAAAATTGTTATTAGGTAATATGTAAATGCAAAATATGTATATGTATTACAAATAAACATAACAATACTTAGGATATAGTACTAAAAAAATCTAATAACGTAGTTTGACGTGTTTGCGTTTTATACTTGCAATCTAGAAAATGTAATTCCAAGTCTGATAACAATAATTCCATTGCTGTAGAGTCACCTCTATTCTTTGCATATTCTTATAATTCCTTTACCATACTAATGGCTTGTTGATAATTGGTGACATTTGTTTGATTACTGCATTCAACTTCTTCATCAGAGTCGTCAGATAGTGATGTGGTTTCAGTTTGGACTACATAATCGGTAGGAATGGGATCACTATGATCCTTCTAATGGCACATTTCTATCAATGTTAATGAACTCCCCCAAATCATTATTATCAAATTACAAATCACACATACTTTCATTCGGCGATGTCCTTTCGCGCTGCCACGCATGCGCGATTGGTTGCCGGTCTGTCTTCAGAGAGATTTTGCACCGTACTTATTCGTCTCCCAAAATTTTTTGTCCGTTTAAAGAAGGGTTTTCGCACTCTTTGTATGAAAACAGCCTGTCCGTGTCCGCCCAATAGAGGTTGATTTTCATGGAATTTCATATACCTTGTTCCGGACTATAAAAAAGTCCGCTTAATAGAGATGTTCGCTTATCAGAGGTGTCCGTTATGAGAGGTTTCACTGTACTTCATATTAACATATTTATGTCCACAAATGTCTATTTTCCAAAATACAAGGCGTCGAAATTTTAAAAATTATATAAAACATGAAACGTTCTCTCTTTATCAAATATTAGTGATTACATTGCACGGCCTAGGTCAGATACTTACCTAAAACAACTTCAGCATCTTCTGCAGCCTTTCGACTAGCGTAATAAGGACACGCCGTAATTTCTCTGCCCACTTGGACCAAGTCCTCAATGTCATGAACCTGAGTTAAAGCGAAATCTCTCAACTTCTCTATGGCCGACTGCTTATAATAAGGACACTGGCAATTGGACGGTTTCTGTTTCTTTACAACTTTGCCAACTTCGTCAATTTGTGTTGCGGGTGGACGCTTCTTTTGCATGTCTAAACATCTAAAATATAAGGTTATCGATAAATTGTCAAATGTCATTACGAAATTTCCTAGTCTATCTTTTCACGTTCTGGATTACTGCCAACAGCAGCTAGTCAAAATTTGATTAATATTAATTGTTAAAATACGAGAAGCTATCCTCTCTTTATAAGCAGAGGGGAACAAGGAATGGAAGAACATAAGCGACATAAGATTATAGGTTCGTTCCAACCACCATAAAAATCGTACAATGTACGGTCACGCACATGCGTTCCAAACGACTCCAAACGGTGTATCTGGCGATCCCGTTGGTGTTCCAACCAAATTTGTGATCGTTCGCAAACCAGTTCCTGAACGGTGAAAACGATACGTGGCCAAGAGCAAGAACCGTTTGTACTGACTTGCGCCGTGAGAATTTTAACAGTTGTTCTTGTATTCCTGGCATTAATGCAGTTCTTGTAGCCTTGTTTTATAGGAGTTGTTGCTTAACCCCTCTTTAATATTCTGATTATTTAATTTATTCTTATTAAATTTGTAAATCCGGTTCGCAAACCTACAAGATATTCTTACTATTAAACACGTTATTCTCTTCCAATATTATTAAATACAACAAAATGGAACGACAAAAGATAATACTCGAGCTTAGACGAAGAAATTAACCAAAAAAAGTAGGGTGATGATATATAATAACTAATTTTCTTTTGTAGTCTTAAGAACTAATCAGACAGGCGATCAGGATCAGCTGATATTTTTACAGAGAATGGTCATAAAAACGTACCAACCTTGCGTCCCTTGTGCATTGGCAACAAACAGTGCAAAATTAACGCCTGCGCATAAAATCGATCTCAACGATTTGGTGACGGTTATAGAACGATACAAAGTGGAGTTTAGGTCCCCCTCTTCTGGACATGGGTCCAAGTGGGCTTAATCGATTTGTATTCACAAGGAGATGACTAGTAAACAATTTTCTGATGAAAATAATATTGCGAAGGTGCGGTATTTTATCGAATTTAATTTTTTTTATTAAAAGTATGGTTTATGCTGCTATATTTTCTAAAATATTCCCATTGGAGAATTCTTTCTAGGTTTATCTGATTTGCTCATCTTTTCCGAACATTTGGATATATATAAAGTTACCAAAAGCATGTTCTATCTTGGAGAAAATTAAGAGAATTCGTAACGGTGACAGCAAAATTTGTAAACTTCGCTCGAAATGCATGAAAGGCGTGGCTTTTACTGTAATTAGTGAAAAGTAGGCAAGGGCAAATGTTTAAATTCATCAGATTTGAATAAATCATACACACCTTATGGAAAAATAGGCTTAATTTGGTAACTTGGCAATTTGAAGAAAATTCAAGTAGTACGTTATGTTAATATTGCTAAAAACAAAACCTATTTTTTCATCGTAAATGGGTGTAACTGCATATTTAAACGTGGTTTTTAGTTCTGATCAACTTTTTTTAATAACAATTTTCGATATTGTCAAAAATAAAGGTACTTTGCTCTTGGGCAAAATTCATATTTTTTGACAAACCTCGTATACGCCTAGAAGAATTTAATATCTGAGAGATGCATTTTAGGTTTTAGACCATGCAGAACATTTTACGAAGACTAACTTTTTTTCATAAACCCAATAATAAAAAGGTTTTCCATATGGTTCCAACTTAAGGAGACATACTGTATAATGTATGTAGTTTTTGTTTTAAAACTAAGTATATGTTTCCTTTATTTGAATAAAGTTTTATTTCGTAGTGTTTTTCGTTGACATTCTTTAACTTGAAATCTCTCCCGCACAAACTAGATTGTCGATCCCTTAAAATTCGAATAAATAAAACTAAAAATACGTATCAACGACCATTTTCAAATGTAATTTTTCACTTTAATACAATAAAGGTTTTTTATATCTACGACTTTCATGTTAATCACGTACAAACAAACCAGTAGCTGCCGACGTGGTTTTGTTTTATTTCAAATAAAATAATATCTATTTGATTCATACCGTTACAGGTGATGATGTACGTATATTCTTTTCTCGCTATTATTATTTTAAATAATGTAATAAAAATAGAAAATTCTTCAGTAATTGCATTTTATGTTTGAAGGTACTTTTTACAAGATGTAAATTTTTTAACATGAAAAAAACAGCTACACGATTAATTGATTAATGATGATTTTTCAGTTTTGGTCGTATTAATGTACTTCTCCCGCTTTCGCTTATGTAGCAATTTAAATAGATTGATTTGCGATTCCTCTTCACATACTCTATACACATTTGCAATCGGGTCTGACTGTGAAGGTTTTTACCAGGAGTATACTCATTCATTATAACAAAGTTCAAAATTTTAAAATAACACTCTAAAACACAACACAATGAACTCTTATTTATAAAAGACAATTTAACATAATACAATAACTATTGACCTTTCTATCACTACGCAACTGGGTGGGTACATTCATCAAATATCGGACATCGCCGAACAAGCCCGATGGCCAATCGGGTGTCTCACGAGACGCATGCGCTATCAACTGTCTGGGATCTAACCTATCAAATTAGCTCTAGCTACCTGTAACAATTGACAACGCACTATGTTGCCATATCTTTAGATTAAAAGTACTCTAATTAAAAAATATATTATTTTGCCTTTAAATAACAAAATAAATAGTATGAAAAGAACTTGTTAATAATATTGAAACTATAATAGAATGTTGGTTTCTTATACAGGGTACACCAAGTAAAGTGGCCTATTAGAAGTATCTCGAGAACTAAATAAGATTTTATTTTGAAAATTTGGATGTGGCTATAAGAGATGGTTTTCTACGTTTATAAAATATTTTGGATGGCGGTGATGCCGGATCATACCGAAAAATGGTAGCAACTTCGGAATTTTAAATGCATTGCCCTATATATTATATTTTTTTTGGAATCTAGATAAAAATCTAGAACATTTTTCTGTATAATATTACATATCTATCTTTAAGAGTTTTTGAATTATAAATAATCTTGTGATTTTTTAACGCCGTATCGGGACCTGAAAAGAAAATCATATCTTTTTACACAGCTAGAAAGCTGAAATTTTGACAATAGTTTCACAAGACCATCGAAATTTTATAATTTTAAACATAATTTAATTAGTTTTGTACAGGGCGTCTCCATAACAATATTTCTGAGGGAGATGAATTATTGAAAAAATCTTCATCTTTTTAAATGGAACACCCTGTATTTGATATGTTTTGCTAATGGAGGATCGAATTTTCTATCTAATGATATTAAGTGTTCCTATACCTATCTTGAATATTTTCGGACTTATAGCGAAATTTAAAAATTATCTTATAAAAATATATTTTTTGGTAGTTGGCTGTGGAATGGATTCATAGAAACAAAATAATGAAAAATCCATTTAACGTTATGTCTGTGTTGTTGTAATAAAAATGGCTAATTCACATAATTCGACCTTAGATATTTTAAGTTTATTTTATATTTATTGGGAATGTGGTACAGTTTTATCTAGAACTTGCAGAAAATTTAACATCATCCTGATGCAGCTCCTATGACTCCCAAAAAGTTGTTTGGTTTAGGAAGTCTACGAAAATGGCCACAAAGGTCTCCGGATCTTACCCCCTAGATATTTATCTATGGGCTAGGATTAAAGAAATAGTATACAAGGCACCTGTCACAACAAGGGAAGATTTAGAACATCGAGTAAGGACAGCTCTGGGGTCTCTAGAAGGCGAAGAAATGAAAAAGGTGACAAATGAACATGTTATCACCACAATTTATGAATGTTTAAGAGCCAACGGAGGGCATTTTAAACAATTTAGTTATTAGTTAGTTAGTTATTTATTGGTGTTTTTGCGTAATTTTCATTTTGTTTATTTATTTATTAATGAATTGCGTATTTGTTAACCATTTTTATTACAACAACACAGACATAACGTTAAATGGATGTTTCATTATTTTGTTTCTATGAATCTATTCCATAGCCAACTACCAAAAAATAATATTTTTTTAATATATAATAATTTTTAAATTTCGCTATAAGTCCGAAAATATTGAAGATAAGTAAAGGAACACTTAATATCATTAGATAGAAAATTCGATCCTCCATTAGCAAAACATATCAAGTACGTGGTGTCCCATTTAAAAAAAATGAAGATTTTCGCAATAATTCATCTCCCTCATAAATATTGTTATGGAGACGCCCTGTATAGAACTAATTAATTTCTGTTCAAAATTATAAAATTTCGATGGTCTTGTGAAACTATTGTCAAAAAAGCTGTAACCGCTAAAAAAATATAATTTTCTTTTCAGGTCCTGATACGGCGTTAAAAAATCACAAGATTATTTATAATTCAAAAACTCTTAAAGATAGGTATATGATATTATACAGAAAAGGTTCTAGATTTTTATCTAGATTCCAAAAAAAAATATAATATATAGGGCAATGCGTTTAAAATTCCGAAGTTGATGCCACTTTCGGTATGATCCGGCAACACCGCACCATCCAAAATATTTTATAAACGTAGAAAATCATTTCTTAAAGCCACAGCCAAATTTTCAAAATAAAATTTCATTTAGTTCTTGAGATACTTTTAATAAGCCACTTTACTTGGTGCACCCTGTATACCTATTAAAATCTATTTTAAATGCGTAAATTTAACTTTAGTTTTGTCTTGGTAAGAGATTATTAAATTAAAATTTAATATATGTGACAACATTGTTAACCCCAGATAGTTTTTTGCTCGCATTCCTTTCGCAGCCACAGAGAAACTTGTCAACCTGTATGTATCAACCGCTAGCTGTTAATACTCTTACTCACCATAAAAATGTTAGAGGGTGTGCCCAATTTAATATGCACATAAATTTAATAAAGAGCTATATCATACACTTACTTGTCATTTATTAAAGCCATACTGTTAAGTTTCCTTACATTTGGATTAATGCAATAATTTTGACGGGATGCCAGGGATATAATCCGAATATCTTCGGCGAATGGGGATTTTTTTATTTCTCCAACAAATTGGGATAATTGCGAGTGGGTGCGACTAGCTATAATAATCTAAAAATAAATAAATGGTAACATTGTTAAAACACTAGTACTGGTAGCGGAGGAGGATCTGAATTGCTTTGGTAGGCGAGGGGCAGTAACGGATCTAGGATTAGATTTAAGGGGGGGATATTCTTAAACACACAGACTATCGTTACGAGTCAATAGCGATGAAGAGGTACTTCCTCAGAATAGTCGCCACTGCTTAATTAATAATTTTTGGAAAATAGTCCGTATTTTAAAGAGATCATCTTTAAAAAATCGAAAACAAATGGACCGCTAATGTACGAAATTTCCCGCCTACGTTAATTAATTCATATAAATGTTAAATTAGTTGTTATATGTTGGGTTGCATTATTTCAAGGCTATACGACAGGCCGGAGGCTGGTCCCTTACAAGTAATAGGTTATAACAAGAAACATTTTTATTAAAATACAATACAACGTGTCCAAGATAAGGAGGGCCAGCACAGGGATCTCGGAAAGCGTAAGAGATACGAAGTCGGTTAAATGGAGGTAAAGTTGCGCATTTACGTGCCTAATAATATGCCGTTTAGAAAGTTTTAAAATTCCAAGTAGCGGAGATATCCGGAAAAAACCGAAATTCTGAAAAATCGTTTTATTGTTTTCCTGGATTTTTTTTCAGATGGGATTCTAAACTAAATTGCACTTTTGCATTGCCACTTTTTCCGCTCTATCTAGCAGCGGTAATTGTTTTGTAATCCGACGAGTCGTCTTCGAAGGGCCATTATCAACTTTCTTTTTTTAAATACGGTCCTGTTTTTGTAATATTGAAATTTAATAGCTTTTTTGTTCCGAATGCAACGATGTATGGCACATTGTGGTTTAATGACGTTTCGAGGGTTTTTGAACAACATCAGGAAATTTTGGGATACGGTCCTGCATTTCTCCTAATTTTATAAATAATATCTCGTAAGTAAGCTCTAAATTTTTACTTATGTTGGACTAGTTCAATAAATAACAAATAATTTAAATAATAAACCACAAATAAGTGAACAAAATACAGAAACATTATTTCAAACTTCTGTTGATTCGGGATTTAAAAGAAAAGTAGGCGCTTGAAACAAAAAAATTAGGAGGTTGGTGACGCGTGATTTGTTTCACTTAACATTCCCATTGTGGTCGTTTGAGAGCGTTTTAAGAGATTTTCTATTTTGAAAATAGAAAATATGGAACATAAATTTACAAATGATGAAAAGTTTGATATTCTATCGCATGTTTTATTTTATCTCAAAAAAACTGTTATGTGGCAGTTATAAGATGTTATTTGTGCTTAGAGAATAACGGAAATCATTTTGAACACCTGATTATGTAGTCCCTTACCTTTTTCGTTCTTCGTTTTATTACTGTTTTGGAATGATTTTTGTTCACTTATTTGTGGTTTATTATTAAATTATTTTATTCATTGAACTAGTCCAACATAAGTAAAAAATTTAGAGCTTACTTATGAGATATTATTTATAAAATTAGGAGAAATACAGGACCGTATCCCAAAATTTCCTGATGTTGTTCAAAAAACCCTCGAAGCGTCATTGAACCACAATGTGTCATACATCGTTGCATTCGGGACAAAAAAAAACTCTCAAATTCCAATATCAGGAAAACCGGACCGAATTTAAAAAAAGAAAGTTGATAATG
Source organism: Barypeithes pellucidus (assembly GCA_963991005.1). Lineage (NCBI taxonomy): Eukaryota > Metazoa > Arthropoda > Insecta > Coleoptera > Curculionidae > Barypeithes > Barypeithes pellucidus. The sequence goes on from OZ022560.1 coordinate 54,515,565, forward strand.
GCCCTTCGAAGACGACTCGTCGGATTACAAAACAATTAACGCCGTTAGATAGAGCGGACAAAGTGGCAATGCAAAAAGTGCAATTTACTTTAGAATTCGATCTCAAAAAAACCCAGGAAAACAATAAAACGATTTTTCAAAATTTCGGGTTTTTCCGGATATCTCCGGAACTACTCGGAATTTTAAACTTTCGAAGCGGCATATTATTAGGCACCTAAATGCGCAACTTGAAAATTACTATTATAAAAGATAACCTTGAAACTCGTAGAATGCGGTTTAGGTGATCCCGAAAATTGTCATTTTACGAAAAAATAAATATTTCCAGGACCGGACAGGCCGACCTCACCTTTATTTATAATTTTTTTCTTAATAAAACTGTCATTTTTTAATGAATTTTCATGAAACTTGTAGCACTGTCTATATGATTTAGGTGCTCCCAAGAATAAAATTTTAGCAAAAAATAGCAGTGCCGGAGAAAATTAATGTTATAAAAAAAGTTTTTTCCTTATTAAATCAGTAATTTTTCAAAGACATTTTTTGAAGCTCGTAGAATTGTCTATACGATTTAGGTGCTCCCGAAAAATGTTATTTTACGAAAAAATAAATATTTCCAGGACCGGACAGGCCGACCTCACCTTTATTTATAAATTCTTCCTTAATAAAACTGTAATTTTTTAATGAATTTTCATGAAACTTGTAGCGCACTGTCTATATGATTTAGGTGTTCCCAAAAAATAAAATTTTAGCAAAAAAATAGCAGTGCAGGAGAAAATTAATGTAAAAAAGTATTTTCTTATTAAATCAGTAATTTTTCAAAGAAATTTTTTGAAACTCGTAGAATTGTCTATACGATTTAGGAAGCCCGTTCAGCGCCCCCCCCCCCCCGTATATTCCCCACTGGGTGAGGGTGCTATTATATTGGAGCTGTGATAAACGATAAATGCGTCGATATTAGCTAAGCAGAGAAAAATATTTCATTATTTTGTATGCAAGTGATTATATTGGAGCGACGCGTTACATTTATTGCAGCTGCAACATAAACGCGCCCTAAGGGCACTGGCAGAATGCTGATAATAATAATAAATTTAGAATGAATAGTCATAGTCAACTGATTAAAAAATTATTAATCATGGTTATGTATTAATATGTCATTAACTTAAGTAGTAGAACAAAATACATGATATTCATCAAAAAATTGTGAAGCTTTAAGACCACATAAAGGGAAGTTTTGATTGACAGGGTGGAGAAAACAGAAAAAGAAAACAACAATAGTATATTTTATAAGGATTAAAAGTGCATCATTGTTTTACAAGCATTTTTTGCAGTTGCAAGATAAAGTGAAGTACATAATGACAAATTAAGGACGTGTTATATTTAGATCACAATTAAAATTATCTCAGAAATTAATAGTAAAAAAAATTTATATTTGTTTGCAACTAGATCACAATTAAAATTATCTCAGAAATTAATAATAAAATTTCTTTATATTTGTTGCAACTTTTCTGACCATCCTGTAGTGTAAAATAATATTTTTAAACTAATAATTCAAGACTGCTTTACCTGAGTTGGTAACAATCTATTACTCTCATCTTCATCATTGTCTGATTCTTCTTCATCGACATTTGGATCGGTTTCCTCTAAGAGAATGTCTTCATCTCCATCAGCTAACTTATCTGTACTTTCCATCAAATCTGTGCTATCTTTGCCTATTGTATTATCTTGTTTCCCATTGGCTTTTTTAAAAGTTCTTATTTTAGATTTCTCACCTTCATTTTTCATTTTCTCTATCTTTTGATCATATTCCAGTAGTTTTCGTTCTTCAATCTAATAATAATATGTATTTACAAAAAAATATTAAATTTTTGGTAAATTTGACTAAATTTCGTTCTCTGACGGTTATTTAACGACTTTTAGGATAAAAAGGAGAAGTAATGAAATATAGAAAATAAATGGCGAATGCGTCACTAGCCCTTTGGTCAGGGGTTTCCCAATTTTTTTCAGTTCGCGGTGCACTCAGGGGCGTACTATTTTGTCATGGCAAACTAGTTGCGAATATAAATAAGTTTAGTTTCCGGAGATGAGATGACAGGAGCACACGGAGTCACTGGTTACTCTCCACTGCGGCAAATTTCGGGAACCCCGGCCTTAGGTGACACTGCCATAAGAAAGCTGAATTAGATTGTGAACAGATTGAAAGTAAATAGATTGTATACAATGTGTCCCAGGGTAAGAGAACCTATAAGTGTACCTAACTGACAAAACATTTTTGAATTTAAATTTGACCATTTGGGATCAAGGCCTGCTAGATTAGAAAATAAAATTTAATATATTTTGATTGTTATGAAATCATATTTTTATTTTCTGTCTAGGTAAAGTGGCTCTTTTTCACAAAATATTGAAAAATTGCTCGGAATTCAGATTCACGCAGGTGTGCCGAATTTAATAACCATCAGCCTACATTGGTTTCTTCATTTTATACAATATTTTCCCTGTTAGAAATTTCTAATTTCTTCAATTTCCTCATCATTTCAAATGGTCAAATTTCAATTTGAAACTTTTTTGTCATTTACACCTAAGTATAGGTTTGCTTATCCTGGGACACACTATATTATACAATTACTTTTAATTTATTTAACTTCCTTGTTACTTCAATTTCTTTTGACTGGGCAGTAAACCAATCTGTTTCTTTAGCTAACTTTTCTTTGTCTAATTCGAAGGCTTTAATTTGTATCGATAGTTTTCTTATTTTATGTTCATTGTTATCTTTTAGCCACTTGACTGCTCCACAAATTATGCTTAATGATTTTCCCTAAAACAAATAAGGAAAAGTTTATTTTCTTTAAACTGGTAACGACAACCAAGAGATATTATTTTAAAAAAATTTATTATTGCTTCATGATCATTCCAACCACAATGAGTGGCCATTTGTAAATCAAGCCCAATTGTCCACTTGCTTCTATGAGAAGGTAGAATATCTTTAAAAATTATATCAAAACTATTATAATTCAGAGCTGAATCAGTTTGTAGAAAAAGGAACATTTATATGACCTTTTTGAATTATTGGCTCTTCCAAAAAACAATTCATTGAATCCTTATAGTGTACGTTAGTTCTTAAACTCGCAATTAATTCTGTCGTGGAAGATATACACTATATCTTTAATGTAATATTTAATTGAAGCATCCTTTTATATACATTTTTTGTACTTTAATTGAAATATCATTTTTATAAAGCTTTTCTTATGACTTGGGCAGATTATTATTATTATAAACACGTTATTAATGAAAGAGAAACCAATTTATTAGAACTTACTGTACCAGTAGGACTTTCAAAGATGCCTAATTCTTTGTTTTCCAATACTGAATATAACTTTTTCATGAACTGAAGCTGAATGTTATATGGAGTAAATGGAAATGGGAATTCTGTTGGAATATCTAGCTTTTCCTCATAGAATAATTCAGGGCTATCCATTTTTTGTTAACTTTTAAACAGCATAAAACTACAGTAAATAATGAAAATTTTATTTTGTTTTTGTTGATAGCCTAAAAAGTTTCGGCGCGAAATAAAGACATTGGGCAATGGATAGGGCCCGGTAATCGGAGGGTTAACGAAATAAAGATGATTAGGTAAGTGATAAGGCGCTTGCTACTGCTCTGTGATTTAAGAATGAGAGGTTGGCGGAGATGTGGAGACTGGAGATCGTAGTAACCATCCAGGAAAGTCCATATATGAGGCCACTCGAGTTGATGAGGCCTACCTGCCGTGCCACGTGATCTTTCTTACATGAAGAGATATTTTTGGTAGCAACACCAATTACAGGAGAAGCGAAACATAATGCCATGATGAAAATATTAGATCGGTTTCGAGAGTCCAACGCATCATCCAAGGTGCTCTTATCTTCAAGACACTATACATTCCAGGGGTATGTACACCGGCTATGTAATATCTCCAAGGGTAGCTGGGGCTCCGACTAAGCACTGGACCGGCTGAATATGTTTATAGCTCCAGATCTATAACCGACCACCACATGACAATTGACAAATTCAAATTATATCAAATGGTTATGTATGGTTGTGTTTATGTTTTTTGGCGGAAAAAATTTGTACATCGGGAAGCTCTATGGAAATATGACTAAAAGATTCGGAAGCCATCAAAGTAATAATGGTAAAAAACCAAGATTAGACGATGATGAAATATGGGATGAAGATTTGGACGATGAAGTACTCGACAGACTCGATAAATGCTTCGAACTTGCAACTCAAGTTTGTCAGGTAAATTGTTAGGTTAACCGAAAGTTCTTGATTTATAATTTATTATTTCTAGGATAATCCAAATCACTCACAAATAAATGACGTTAGTATTTTACCAACATATAGTGCATTTAAAATTCCATCTGGTTTCTCCTCATCCACACAGTCCAATATTACAGTGTCCGCATCAACAAGTAAAAGACCTGTCTTTTATGAATTAGAAAATGAAGTACAAAGGCTAAAAATACAAAATGAAGAAAAGGATGGAGAAATTAGTATTTTGCGAACTAAGATTAAGGAAGCTAGTACCGTTGTTCAAGTCGAACAACAAAGAACGACCAATGAATGGAGAGAAAAACTTCTTCAAACACAAAAGGAAGCAAGGCTTGTAAAAAGTGATTTGGAATTTAAAGTATGTACTTATTGTGTGAAGGTATTTTAAGATGTTACAATTAAATAAAGCAGAAGCAAAAATGTAATTGACATGTTATTCTATATCAGTTTTTTTAATTTGGACAAAACTTATGTGTATTGTATTTTTTTAGAATTTGGAAATAGCAAATTTAAAACAACAGTTGGGTGAATTGAGACGATTAAATTTAGATGCTACACTTAATGCTACACAACAATTGGCTGAACCTCGAGTAAAGGTAAACCACGAAAGGTATTGTAAACTATAACATTTTTTATTTAGTATATAGTTATAGGGTTTCATGAAAGGTTGCAACAAATGGAAAACTTATTAATTGTTATGTAGTCATAGTCATAGTCATAACAATTTTTGTATTCAAGAAAGCCACTTAAGGCATAGAACAATGTAAACAAAGTACAAAATGATTATATGATAATAAACAAGTGAAAAAATAACTACAAAATAAACCACATCAGATAGACCAAAAATAAATAAAGAAGAAAAGAAACATAAATAATAAATAAATAAACAAAAAAAGAAAAATATAGAGAAGAAAAATAAAGAAAATCCCACCTTACATCAGTCCAAGACCAGCTCTATCACAGTCAGTCAAAAATTCATTCAAGGAATAGAATGCTTTCCTAACTAAATATCTGGATATTATATTCTTGGCTTGGCGATGGGGTAGGATCCGCACACTCTCCGGAAAACTATTATATATTTTAATTATTGAGCGAGTGACATTTTTTTGTATGTAAGTGAAATTACATCTTTCCGGCAACAAGTTAGTCTTATTTCTAGTTACATAATTGTGCTTAATAATGGAGTCTTCAAATAAGTCTATATTATTGCACACAAACATAAAAGAGTCTAGTATATACATATCACAAAGCGTCAATATTCCTCTACCAACAAAAATCTCCCTGCAGCTATCACGCTGTTTCATTCCAAAAACCGCTCTTATACATTTCTTTTGTAGTATCATAATTCTTTCTATTTCTGTGGAATTACCCCAAAAGATAAGACCATACCGTATTCTAGACTGAATGAAAGCGTGATAAGCAGACAGCGCCGCGTCAACTAACACGTTCCCTGCAATGACCCTCGATGCATAGCAGTACCTAGAAATGCATACAGCCACGCTCTCGACATGCGCTCTCCAGTCCAGTCTTCTATCGATTTTCACACCCAGAAACGAAATCTCTTCCGTTGTTTGAATTTTATTATTCCTATACTGGAAAGTCAGAGCATTGTCTGATCTACTGCCAAACACAATACATTGCGTCTTAGATACATTCAACAGAAGATCATGGGCTGAGAAATTCCTGTCGAGAACGTCACGGGCCTCCTGCACCCCAATCAATATCGCATCAGAGTCAGTTTCGCTAAAAATTAGGGTGGTGTCATCCGCATACAGCACCGTGAATTCATCCGCTATATCGGAAAGTTCATTGGTATATAGAATATAAAGCAACGGACCCAGAATGGAACCCTGAGGCTGTAAGAATAAAAGTATGTCTAAACCACAAATTTGGAGGAGGAAACATTTGTGGTTTAGACTTATTCATAAACATTTTAGCCACTGAGAGAATGAACTATTTTCATCATTGATTTTTTAGAAAATTCTATTCTTGATATAAGTCGGTGGTGCACTCTCCCAGACTTTAATTATGTAAATAAATTGTCAAATATTTCTTTATTAAGGCAGGAGATTTTTTTTGCAGATCCGATATTTTAGTTGCCGATAACGATATAATATCGGTACTATTACTATTTACTATTTAATATACAGGGTGTCCCACCAGGACCGCCTCGATCTATGATGAAAAACTATACATAAGAAAATTTTGAAAATTTTATAGTAAGCTAATCTTGATGGGGATAACTGGGCTAAAATTTTTTCAGTATTGGGGCACTTCCGGTTATACCGGAAGGCGGTGTCAACTTGCTTATTTTAATTGGAACACCCTATATATTATTGCATTTGTGGATTCTACGCAATATTCTAGGCAGATTTCATATATCATGTCTTATACCTAAGTCTAAGCATGTTTGACATATTTATTTATTTATTACAAACACAACAGATTTACATCCATTTGTAGTGTAGGGCAGTAAACGAAACCTGATGCATACATATATTCTACTAATCAAGTTTCATTTAACAACGAATTTAACAATGAATTCCAAAATTTTATACATGTTAATGTTAAAACATTCCATAGAGTATTTTTTTGAGTTTACTTACTGTGCTAATATTCCATATATCAAACTCTAATCGCTTTTGATTATATAATTTACACATAACAATAACAGGGGAATTTCTGTAGTAGTTTGTACGTGTATTATCAATATAAAAACTTAAAGGATATCGCGTTATATATGCTGGAGCATAAAAGTTTAGCTGAGCTAATAAATCAGGAGCATTTATCATGTTATTAAGTAGTTTATATAAAAAAATTATAGCAGAAACATTTCTCCTACTTTCAAGTGTTTGGATGTTATGTACTTTCATTATATCTAATTTTGCAATATGTAGTTGGTATACTCCTGTTTCCTTATAGTGTATATACCTCAAGAACTTGTTTTGTATTTTCTCAATACTATATTTATGAATTCCATAACACGGACTCCATATTATACAACAATATTCCAATATGCTCCTCACATATGAAATATACAAAGTCTTGACAGATACTACATTAAGCTCCTTACTATTTCTAACAATAAATCCATACATTCTAGACGATCTACTGGCTATATCATATATATGACTTTTGAATGTCAACTGGGCATCAAAGGTTACCCCAAGATCACGTATTTCCACAACCCTAGCCAATGCCCTTCCTTTCATTTTGTACTCAAAATTGATTAGCGTTCTCTTCCTATTAAAACTAAGTACAAAACATTTGTCAATATTAAATTGTAATTTATTTTTAACAGACCAAAGATACATTTTGTCTAAATTTTGCTGAATATATTGACAATCATTATAGTTATTATATTATACATATAATTTTAGATCATCAGCAAACAACAATACTTTTGTACCACCTATTTCATTAACCAAATCGTTGATAAATCATAGAAAGAGCCATGGTCCAAGGTTAGAGCCTTGGGGAATACCTGAAGTTGCACAAAAATAATCAGAGTAGTAACCCCTAATAACAACTCGTTGTGTTCTGTTGTACAAATACGACTTTAATAATTGTATCAAATTATCATGAAAACCAATATAATAATAATATTGCAGCACTTAAATGAGTGATTCATTTTTTGCTATTAGGAAGCCTGCATTATTTAATTTGAGTTGGAGTTGGATTTCTTGTTGAAAAGCACCTGCTTTAATAGATTTTTATAATATTTTTAAACTATTTTAAACTATTTATACAGTGTTCGAATTTGTTCAGGTTTCTTATATAAGATTATTATTATTAGAAGAACTTTATAGATTAGTTGAGTAATTCAAATTCAAATATATTACGGCATAAATGTAACAAACAATTTGACCGACGTCAATCCAGAAAAATCAAAACTAACTAACACAATTAAAACATTCAAAGAATATTTTACACTTTAAAATACTAAGCCTAAAAAGACACTTATGACGAATTTAAACATAACAACACATTAAAATACAATCATTATAAAATTTAGTCACAATAGTGACGCACTGTTGAGCATGGAAGCCGGCGCAAACACCAGAGGGTCAATGACCATCGTAGTCGAGGAATTGCTGTATACTGTAGAAAGCTCTCCGAACCAGATGGTCCCTCACCCAGACTCTGAAAGACTTTTCAGGTAGCCCCCGCACGTACTGAGGGAGACTGTTATATAATTTGGGACCATAATAATTCGTTGAGACTCTGGACCGTTCTAATCTATGGTAATCGATCCCGATATTATCACCCTGCCTGGTCGAATAGTCATGAAAATTTTGATTCAGATTGTACGAGTTTATGTTCCTGTGACAGTAAATAAGGCATTCATATATGTATCGACTAGGAATCGTCATGATCCCCAGCCTCCTAAAAATCTCCCTTGCGTCCTCTCTGTATCCGGCACTCGCAATCACTCTCACCGCCCTTCGTTGCAACCCGAAAACACGCTCCGCCTGCGCCGAGTGCCCCCAGACCATCACTGCATAGCATCTATAAAGTTAAAAAATTAGGAGCCTTAAGGATCACTGCGGGGAACTCTACGTTTAGTTTCCTTCTAATTATTTAGTAACAATTATAATAAGGTGTAAAGTTGGTCATAAGACTGTACATTTTAAAACGTCCATATAACGCCAGTTTTACTGTGGAAACCCCAAAATTTTATAATTATTTTCTATTTAGCATTGAAAATAAGGGTAAGGTTGTCTATTCCGAAAATTTGTATTTTCCGAAATACAGTGGAAGCTCCCTTAACGGGCAGCTCTAATAAGCGACCATCTCCTTTAACCGGTCAAATTTTTTGGAACCGATTTTAGTTCTACATTTTAACACATAAGACATATTCCCATAAGCGGGCGCTCCTATAAACGTGCGCAGGCAGCATTATTTGTACCCAAGACTAGAAAATATCTCCCCATAAGCGGCCACGAAGCTCCAATAGCCGATCGAATTAGATTTTGACTTATATTTGACTTTGTTTTATTCTCTAATGTAATTTGTTATGAAAAAAATAATTTTTCTTTAAATTAAGCAAATCAGGAATATTATTAATTGTGCGTAAAGTATTGTATATTATAAATTTAAGGAACCCAGCACCATTAAAAAATGACAACAAGGAACCCAAGCGCTCTGAACCAAGCGAAAATTATCACAGCCGAGCATGGACTCATAAAGAAGCAATACTAGACGCTGGTAAGTGAGCATTTGTTCAGAAAATTGTAGTCGCTATAGTATTCTTGTGGAATCTTCTGTGCGATTTAGTCCGATTTCTGCAAAATTGCAGACCTACATGGTGAAGTGCGGAAGCGTCAAACGTATCGTTTCCTATATTAGGTGTGTTGTAGTTTCTAGTTTCTTTATTGGCAGCTAAGCTAGAACTACGTCCTCTTACCTTTATTACATTTATTGGTTTAGATTTAAATTTTATTTGGGTTTTTTTTCCACATTGTTGGAGTGGTGGCGTATTTTGTGGTTCGGATGGTTATTCAGGTTTGTGAAGAATTTGATGGCGGAGCTCTCTGTGTAATTGGCTATTTCTTATGAACCATAGAGCTTCAGTGATCAACCTCAGGTTTTGTTTTGCATTGTTTGTAATTTGGCCTTCTCGTTTTTGTTAGGTGCGTCCTTGTTGGGCTGGCATATGTGAGTGTTGGTCTTATGGTTTGAAGATAGTTACTTTGTTTTTTAGGGACATACGTTTGTTTTTTAGGGGTTTAGGGGTTATAGCTGATACAGGTCGACAAGTTTATCTATAGCTACGAAAGGAATGCGGGCAAGAAAATTTCTAGGGTTAATTTGTGTGAAGAGGAATCACAAATTAAAGCATTTAAATTGCCACTTAAGCGAAAACTAGAAAGGGTTGCAATTTATGCGGGAGTAAGCGTGGGCGCAGTAAAAAACAATCGTAAAGAATATACTGAAAGGAAAGATAACAATCCGGATCAATTGTCATGCGTCTTCGACTTTGGCATTGTTAGGAGAACAATACAAAAGTTTTATTTGGAACTAAAAGTTGTTCCAACCTTAAAAAAAATTGCTACAACAGCTAAGAAGTGACATAAACTTTCCGTTTTCCTGTGAAACTTTGCGGTGTATGTTGAAATCAAATGGATGAAAATGAAAAATCGTCATTAATCGATTAACTATGTAACTGTTTTTTTCATGCTGAAAGAATGGCATCTTTCTTTAAACCTTGATAAAAATAATTACCTACCTTCAAACTTAAAATACAATTATGGAAGAATTTCCTATTTTTATTACATTATTAAAATAATAATAGCACCCCCATGAGTCGGCCATGTTCTAACAGATATTGCTTTCCCCTTACCGATACGTCGTAGGTATAGACTCGCTTGTCGAGCTGTACAGTTGTTGGTTTTATGGATTTCTGATTGGATCTGTAATGTTAGGACAAATTATTAATTAGAAATTATAAAACAACTTAGAGAACCTGAATATTCTGACAGGAACATAATACTTTTTCATTATGAGATAACTGACGGTGCTCTTTTTTTTAATGTCCTACTCAAAAACTGTAAAAAAACGTAAATTTCGGGCATAATATTAAGTCTAAAAATAAAGTATTATATATTTCTCAGAAGCTTGTTAAAAACTGAATTACATTATTAAAAAATATATAGAGTGACCCATCTCAAAAAAAAAATTTTTTTTCTTGAAAAAACTAATTTGTTTCTTGAAAACTATTGAATTGAAAAAACTAAGTATTTCACTGGATTCTACGTAAAAAACTACAAAGAGGACATTTTATTTCTTTTTTATAGGTACAGTGTAAACGAAATATGGGGGGTTTTGATACCCTGAATATGGATATTTAAGTGATATCTCTTTTTATATCACAGAAATATATTTAGTTTCTTGTGTTAAATCATCTTGTTTTATCTATTCTGGATTTTCTACATGATTTTCTGCTTTAGTCAGTAGAGGATAAGGTATGACAAATATGTATTTTTGATTTTAGTTTACCCTCTAAAATGTATATCGTCAAACAGCTTTGAAGAAATAGGAGAAAATCACTTGATTAAACATACATCATACAAAATAAGCCGAAATACAATCCCATATCTACAAAACCAACATACTTATAATGATTCCAATTTTCACCACAAATGTGCACGATTGGGAAATAGAAAAATTAGCTTAGAATGTGTCTATTCAGATGTATTAAATCTTGTCAATTGTACGGTGGAAGATCTAAAAAGTGATCGCTGTGTAGAAGCAGTAAATAAAGTGATATGTGTGACGATCATTTTGCTTCAAGATCTTAGTGAATATTTGGTTGAGTTCGGATCACACTTAAGAGCTGAAGACATTCAGCAGGCAGATACGAATTATTTGCTTCAAGAGCAAAAGCAATGCACTAATCAGTCCACTCACATGTAAGTAGACTTCGTTTAAGCAAGATTTTGTCCGAGTAATCGAGTACTTGATACTCGGGCGATTTTAATAATCGAGTGAATCGCTTGAACCCAAATTTGTGTGTGATATTGCTATTATTTGTTTTGCGAAACAGTTTTAGTCGTCGGTTTTCTGGAATCATATTTGTTCATAAACGATAGAATGGTTCATAAACAATAGAATGAAAAATTGTTAAAATTATAATTTTTTTTCTAAAGAGTTTGCGTGTAGATATGACAACACCGGCCGAAATGCGCTGACGACTTTTGGCACTACAAACATCAGTGTTGATTATTTACATATTATGCCAGAGAACCACATGTGCTTGTCTGATTTGACATAAGGTGATATAATCCGCTTATTAATTAAAAGGGCCATTTCTGGATATTTTTCTTCAATTTATTTTCATCTCAGGATTTGCCGCTTTAAATATAATAAGTCATTTCCATAACACCCTGTATTTTTAAAAATATACGCCACTGATATTTTAAATTTTATGAGAGTAGTTTTAATCTTCAATCAACACCTAACATAAGATGTGTTCTACATTTTGAAAATCCACAAGACAATAAATAAAAGTGACCATCTAAATAAAAGACCTCTTTAAGGCCGGTATTAGACTATCAAATATATTTGACAAAGATATTTTATAAAAGAAATTTTATAAAATATTTGAAGTGTAATATCAGTTCTTTTATAAAATATTTATTTTATAAAAGATATTTTATAAAAGATAACAACAGACGATTATCTTTGATAAAAGATTTTATAGTTGATTGGTAACGGTAGTAACCTCATTTTCTGACAATAAGGCATAAATTTGACATTGACTGCGACTGGTATTGGTATATAATACAACAAAAAAATTGCTAATTTCGGAGTATGAAAGGTTCGAAATATTGTACAACCATCAACACCCGGATTACAAAAACCGAAATAAAAGACTGGATATATCAATTTATTTATTTTCATTTTTTGCCTTGCAAGTTTCTGGGATTATGCCTGAAAGGGTACATTGAGGTATGCGACTGCTGTACTGTAAACTAGCATAACTCTCTCCTGTTGCCATAAACCGAAGGGTAACCATAAGGCGTTCCTCAACGCTGATATAATTACTTAAATGTGTATTCTGTCGGGATATCAATGGTGATATATTTATAACAATAAAGTTAAATGTGTCCTCGTCCATTCTTAAATAGTTTTTATAACTCCTAATACCTTCAACTCGTAACTTCTGAAGGAGATTGTGGTGGACACCCCTTAAATTACGTCTTGCCACCCAGGGCCTTACCCAAAGGCGCCTGGCTCTTTTTTTTTGTTTTTTAATACTAAACACATTGTAATCACGGCAGCACTTAACGCTAGAGAAGCTCATGCACGTCTATCGTTCATTTTTAATTGTAAAAACGTGACAAGTTCCTTCAAATATTGTCAAAGTTCTTTGACAGTGTAATACTAGTAAAAACTTTTATAAAAGAAATATTACCAAAGAAATGCTACAAAATATTTTATAAAAGATCTTTGTCAAATATATTTGATAGTCTAATACCGGCCTAACCTTCTAAAATATAATTTAATGCTGCTGAACGACTACCTCGCTTTGTCGGCCACTTGCATTGTAATTCAATGCCGCGCGTATAAAGTGCTGTATTTTCTTCGTGGGAGGTTCAATAATACACTCGACTCCTTTTAAGATTTGAATATCGTTCTGCAGTATGATTATTGATCTTTAAATCATATTATTTCATATTTTTAGAGCATAGCCTTTTTGTTATGAAAAAATATCTATACATTATCCAGGATAGAATGTTGCGGGTTTCACTTTAATCCCACTTTATAACGGAACGAAAGATTTCGGTGTTAAATGTGTCGTGACTCTCTTAGTTTTAAATTTACAGGGTGATTTTAAGAACCTTCTTAATTAAGGGCTAGTCAAGTAGTGAGAACTGTAAATTCGTAGGGTAGTTACTGAGGTAAATTAATGATATAACAATTGTTGCTTTCGTTGTACAGAAGACAGTAACAATTTATTGATAGTTATAAAACAAAATAACACACTATTTACAGTTAAATAGTGTATGTTACTACGAGATACATAATACACACAAAGTTTTCATTACAGTTTTAAACTTGAGTGTCTTAATTTTACTAATATAAGGATATATTCTTAGACGATACAATTAACAAGTAAATGATATAGTCGTTGCAGCGAACCCTCGCGCCAGATATGTCAAGTGTCACGTGACATTAATGACTTGCCTGCTTATTTCTGGTTATTTATTTTGCCTAGGTTTGTATGACATTCCAGGACCGTACTACAATAGTACGAACGTTTATTTTAAAAATAAAACGAGTCTATTTATATTTTTAAATACATTTGTTATTATTTATTATAGGGAATAAAACACACGAACACATTGTATTTTTTGTTATTTATTTATTTTTTATGCGGAATCTTATCGTGCAACCACTCGTGACAAGAAAACTGAAATTTCAACATCCACTTTAATAAACAATATATTTGGTATTCTCTGCAAAGTTCTAAAAATAGTGAACTTAGATAAACATATTATTACACACTACATGATCAATAATTGCGCTTGAATTCTGACCAAAACTATTAAAAATATCATGCAGATATTTTCTACTTTCCCAGCTAACCAAACTGTCTACATTCAAGTCGCCACACAAAAGTATTACCTGATATTTAACTGAAATAAATCTCAACTCACTCGGAAAGAAATAAACATCTAGAATTTTTTTTTTACTAATATTAAAATGCACCTTAGTTTCTCTAACGGTGGCATCAGCTGAGGTAGAAGGCAGACAATAATTATGCTCCATAATTATTATTTTCGCCTAAAAACAGATAAATAAAATATTAACCTATAAATGTTTCGTTACGTGAGTCGTACTTACTGTGGTTTACCAGATACACAAACAACTCAATATGTCGTTAATCAAAGTTTTTAAAACAAAATAAACTATACTAAAACGACGGAAATACACTTTTAAAACTTATTAGCACCAATCAAACTGGAAAAATATAAAAACACAACACGCTGAATGCGGTTCGTATAAAACTGGGGTATTTGATTAAGTCTCCAAACAGCTGATCGATGACATATTGCTGATGTCAACTGTTGAAAAAGCTTGAGAGTTCGCTGCAAAGACTATAGTTGACTGTAGATACACAACACAACTATATTATCACTTCTTGAGAATGCATTGCTTGGCAAATAAATATTGTTCACAGTTTACCTTTATTCTTGTAGTGTCGTTAAGAAAAGGATATAATGTAGTGAGTTAGCTTGCTCAATTGTTGCTGATATCAACTCTACTCTATTTACATGTTCAGCAAAGTTAGTTTCTTCCTGATTATTTTTACTTCCATTAGATCAATACATAGTTTTAACACACTTCGGGGGTCTTGGTTTGTTACTATTTTTATTGAATACATGCGGCGGGATGCCTCATCTACTGAACAAAACTATCGAGGGTATAGTTTGTTATTAACCTGTTACGGGTTTCCGTCAAAACACAGTGATAAAGGATAAAATTCACAAATAAACGTGGCAGCTGTCATTTGTTGAGGCCACAATTTAAGTAGGTTGTGACAGAGCACAATATTTCTAGCCCTGTGGGTGACAGTGATGACGTCACAGTCAGAGATCAGTCGAGCGCAAGTTGTCGGTACAATTGATGTACGGAGACTCTCCTTGAAGCGGGAAACTAATGTTACTACTTGAAAGAGATTCGACAGCGGTCGGTAAGTAAAAGGGGAGAGGGGGTTTGTTCGGTTCAACTGGTCCGAGAGCTGTAATCAATGATCGGTGATTGGAAAGAATAAGCGCGATTTTAGGGATTAAAACTGTTGTTGGTTATTTTTAGAATACTGAGAATTGAAAATACGAGTATGCTGACAGATTCGTCGGCATACGGTGGAAATATGTGTTTGAACTTTTGGGTGTTGTCTTAAAATAAAACTTTTTTTAAAATCACCCTGTATTAAGCCATGACAAATTTGACACAGGAATCTATCGTTTCGTTCAAAAGTACTAAAAAAAAAAAAAAAAAAAAAAAAAAGTGAAAACCGACATTCTATCTTTAATAACTCTAATACCCCCAGAAAGTGTCTAAAATGGGACACCCTCCACACACATACATAATATGTGATACTTTACAGATACCAACACGAAATGGGTTTACAGTCGGGAAAGATATTAGAAGTTCTGTCGCAACTCATTTTGTATAATACATACGCTGCGGACTTTATTTGTGGAAATAAATCTTTAAAATTATTACCAAATACTAAGGAATATATAAAACTTATTCCACATAGAAATGGTACCATACAGAACGAATGCCGATTGTTAAAATTGTTGTTGACAATAGTAAAGAATATTGGAAAATACGTAAGTATTATTTTAATAATCAAACTGGGTTGGTTATAGTCCGGCAGCCCGTTACCAGGTACCTGGAAGCTGCACCCAACTTTTTAGACCGTCCCAAAAATACCTATGGGATAATTTTTTAACAATTAATTAGAAATTTATTCCGTAAGAAAAATTTTTATTAACGTCGATCATCAAAAGTTATTAACAAATTACCTAGCTTCAAACTGAAACTGCACCGGACGTGAAAAAAACCCATAGAACATTTATTAAACATTAATTAGAATTTATTAACATAAAAATTGAATTTATTAGCGCTCAATACCCAAAGTTATAAACAAAAAACCCCTCTGACTCAAATCCTGCACCCAACTTTTTAGACCGTCCCAAAAATACCTATGGGATAATTTTTTTAACAATTAATTAGAAATTTATTCCGTAAGAAAAATTTTTATTAACGTCGATCATCAAAAGTTATTAACAAATTACCTAGCTTCAAACTGAAACTGCACCGGACGTGAAAAAAACCCATAGAACATTTATTAAACATTAATTAGAATTTATTAACATAAAAATTGAATTTATTAGCGCTCAATACCCAAAGTTATAAACAAAAAACCTCTCTGACTCAAATCCTGGCAAAAAAAATCCACTCTGACCCAAATCCCCGTGATACATCTGTTATTCCAAAACTTCGTTCCTCTGTATGCATTCTAAGCCCCATTAATGAAAAAATTAATAATCATCTTTTGGGAGAATTTAACGTATATCAAAAGCCGTGGACTCGCCGTGCTGAGCGAGAATAGACAATCGGAGAGAGGGCACGAAAATCAGCGCGTATATGGCTGCTTGGCGCGAGATATGCTCTCAACGTTTCTCTGCATGCTCGGCGCGACCGGCAGAGAGGGGGCGCTACATGCTGTTGCGTGTTTTTCGTGGAGTGGAGGCCGGAGCATTGTCGCGTCTCGCAGAAAAACAAAAGAGATTTTCGGGCCCAAACGCGAAAAGAGCCTCCCAAGCGCTAATTAGTTAATATTCGGTAATTAGGTAATTTAATATTCTTGCAATCGCGTGTTTATTCATTGGCCATATTGTGTAATGTATTCCGAAGAAGAGGAAAACGGTTTGAGTGAAGCAAGTTCAGACGGGAGTGATGGCAGTTTTTCGGCCAACGAATCATCGGTAGAAGTTTCGGCGAAGCGGAGTTCTAGTGAGAGTGAAAATGAAAATCACTCAGGAAAAAACAACAATAAAAATGTGCAAGAGGAAGAAGCTGTCGATGATGATGTGCCGCGGGGGCGTCCGGTATTGGCAGCGGGACAGGATTTTGTGGACGCCGTGCTGAAATTCCAGGAACAGATTGTAAACAAAAAACGTGTTGTGCCAATCAAGAACCCAGTATGGGACTCACTATATTTAGAGCTCAAGACAACCTACAAAAAATCCACTCTCAGAGTCATGGTGTGTACAAACAGATACGATATACTCGTGCGTCTCGGATTGAAAAATCCAACTCCGAAGCATGCTCAACGAGAAGGAAACGAGAGGGAAGAACGCGTGTTTGATACCACACTCGACGAAAGTTATGACCTGAACAACAGTCGAGATATTTCACGGGGGGAAAAGTATTTTGAGTTTTATATTTCGAAAGAAGAATTTCAAGACATCGTGATCAAAAAATTTTATGCCAGAAAAACAAGCAGAGGTAGAATGAAACGAGAGAAATTGGAAAATGTCTTCGATCCCGAGAAGTACCATAGCTTTTTTCAAAAAAAAATTTCGGACCAAACTTCTCTCTCGTGCGCTTTCATGACCGAACGCGCAACTGTGAATATCGACTCATCGAAAGGGACGTTCAGAGGTTTGTATGAATTTTTAAAATATTAGATGGACAATGTCAGTTTATTTTGCCCACCCTGCCGGGTAAACAAATAAAAAAGAAGCTCTTCCTCTCGGTATATATCTCTGAAAAATTGCACAGATTCAGTCCAGTGGCGATGCCAATGTTATCCTTTTCCACGGGTCTCTCATATTTTTTTTAATGCTTTTGGATGATGGCCCCTTTTTTCAGAGACACGACCCACATGGCAAAACACTGCGCTAAACCAATGTATTTTCGGGTGCGGTGGACCGGTTTTTCATTTTTTCGACATAGCTAGTTCTTTCATCACACGGCCACGCGCGCCCAATTCTACAAAACACCTTACATGTCACTCAATCTTTGAAATAGAACATATATACATTCGGGTAACAGTTATGTACGTACAGAGATGGAGGAGAAAGAGAGAAAAAGAGCTTCTTTTTGCCACCACGCCTGGTTCGCTGTCTGACGTTGACCATTGGGACTTACAGGGCTGAACGGGCATTGAAGCCAACAAGCTTGCATGGAATTTAAATTAGCGTGTGGATCGACCCTATAAAAATATCCCCAGACGACGCGAGATCCGGGAGATGGAGTTTGAAGGTTACGTGGAGTGGTGGTGGATGCTCGATCGAGGAGTGATGAGACATGAGATATCCCACCATGTTCATTCGGATTCAAGAGACGTGTTGGAAAAAAAAATTCGGTTCATGGGCGGGCCCGTTACGCTCCCCGACAGCGTGGCGCTCGGACGCATATGCACGGAATACGCGCGATAAATCGCACATACCCGCTATTGCACTCGATATGCCACTGATTCCGATGTACCAGCATCTTCGTCCCGCTTCGGGGGAGATGCTGGACCAAACAAAAAAAAGATTTGGGTTATGCGCGACCGCAATTCGATTTCTCGTGCAAGCGCGCTTCCGAGGGGCATAACGGGTCCGCGTATGATCTAGCGTCGTCTAGGGATATTTTTACAGGCTCGATCCACAGGTTAATTTAATTTTCATCCATTTATTACGTTTTTCATAAATTCTGTCATCCGCAGGTCATTGTAGATGTGGAAGCAGAATAAAGATTACAATAGAACATCTTATGCAATCTCAGGATTATGTTGCAAAATGTTATTTGGAATTGGGGGATGGTATTTGCGGCAAGTATTACGTAAGAAAATCGCAAAGAGATGAACTTGGAAAAGAACTAATGACGAAAAGCGTACATGCCAAAAGGGCTGAAATAGCTAACAATAAATGGCCAAATAAAGGAGAACCGCCAACCTTGTATTCATCGACTGTACTCCATCAGGTCAAACAACAGTATAAAAAAAGTTTATACCACGATCCCGATCTATTTAAATCTCTAGCATATTTAAAACACGTGAAGTATCCAGGGGCAATTGATGATATTGGATATTCGCCGTTTTCCATCCAGTACAAGGTGAATGCGCAGCTAAAAGCATTTATAAAATTAAAAGATAAAAACAAGAAAAAAAAAGGAAAAAAAATAATCGCTTGTATGGACAGCACTGGCGGATTAGTAGTTCCTATTCATCGAGGCCCAGATATTCCCAGCAAACACGTTTTTCTTCATAGTATCGCAGTTACCGATTCCGATGTTCAGTTTACCATCGCTCACATGCTATCGGAAGATTCCCATGCTCAAGCTCTGAGTAACTGGCTTCTGATGCTGAAAAGGGGTGGTTATCCGGACGCGGATGTTTATGTAACAGACTGGTCAAGGGCACTATTGAATGCCATATCAGCTGCGTATACAAAATTCAAAAACATATCGGAATATGCTAATGCCCTACAATCAGCTGATAAACCATCTCCCTACATCCGGATTGATGTTTCCCATACTCTGAAAAAATATGCAAGTAGTGATAGTTGATTCCTTCTGCGCCACTT
Source organism: Barypeithes pellucidus (assembly GCA_963991005.1). Lineage (NCBI taxonomy): Eukaryota > Metazoa > Arthropoda > Insecta > Coleoptera > Curculionidae > Barypeithes > Barypeithes pellucidus. Next base: position 54,535,463 of record OZ022560.1, read on the forward strand.
TACTCACACCCTACTGCGCAGGCGCGTCATCTGTCATCTGTCATCTGTCATGTCATGAGTCATCTGTCACGTCATGTGTCATCCGTCAGTGGCCCTAACTACCAATGGCCCTAACTACCAATGGCCCTAACTACCAATGGCCCTAACTACTTGAGCCCTAACTACCATGGGTACTAGTGGCCGCGTATGTTCTCTGTGACAGGGGCGAAGCCATACCTCTAGGACCGGGGCCCCATGACTGTCCTACCTCTAGAACCGGGCGCCCCATGACGTCACTGCTAGTCACGTGGTCCATGATGTCGTCGGTGCCAATATTAAACCTGAAAAAAAGTTCCGTCTGCTAGGCTCGAACCACCGACCTCTAGATTGATAGCCGAGAGTCATACCATTGAGCCGTCGCGGCAATTGATATATGCTCGCAACTATGCATACTGTTGCCGCTTAATTAAACAACAAATGTACCAAAAAAGATATTTATTTCACAATATTACACATATGGTTTCTAGTAATGGTGACTACACAATTTGTTAATAATATTAAACAAGTTATGGATATAAATACTACTAAACTATAAATATTGTTAGAATGTTCCATGGGTGGATCTGGGTGGGTACTTTCGCTGCTATAGGTCTTCCAAGGAGTTTCTCCAACGGTGGAATCTCTAAAGACAAACTTGATCTTATATCGAAGAAAAGCATCAGAGGATACGTTTGCGGCAAAAACAGGAATCTGCCTATTAAACAGCATCTCATAGCGCATCTTCACCCATGTATTGTTCGTAGACTCGACCATTACCGATGCATCCATAACATTTGGTGGCATGTATACATAAAATACATTTTGAACGAGCGCCACCAGGATGATGTAAGACGAACTTAACACGGCCATTGTTGGAGAATAACTGAACTATAATAATTTCTTTGCAGCCCTTATAGCATCATAGCTATTATAAAGAACAGATATAAATATTAACAGAAAAACAATTATATAAAAATAACCGGGGCTATAACGATCTGGTTTTATCTCATTTGCTTTAAACTGCCTACATTCCCATAATATTTTTGCAAAATAGCAATCCCCGGAATACTTGTAGTGGTCCGCAAGGGGATCGTCTCCTTTTTTCCATCCGCTAAATTCACAATGACAAAAAGCGCATCTTACAATGTCGGAATGTTGGGTGTAATAAAATCCAGCACGCGCCAAATCTTCAGGGCAGACTTTCTTACGCCACCCTGTATATGTAATTAATCTATCTTCAAAATTATACATGGTGCCAAGCCCATCATCAGCACAATCTAAACAATCCGCGCTATACATGATGTCGCCAAAGCCGCTTCAACTATACTAAGTAATAAAACACAAAATTCATTATTTATACATTTTATTAAACATCAGAATTCATATACAATTTATCAAAATCATCTAGAACTTTCTGCGGGTAATAATATACTAGCTCCAAGATATAAGCCCTTGTATCCGTATAGTAAGTACGAATACAGTTTTTTAGGTTATCAATAAAATCATCATTCACATCCATATCACTTACATAAGATAAAATCCTTTCATAATTAGCTTTAATATCCAGTTCCCCCAGCAATCTTAACTTATAACTAATCAAATCTCGAATGTTAAATACAGAATCGAGATCAGTACAACAAAAACATAAAGTAATATCATCACACTTGAGTTTTATAATTTTTTCACCTAAAAGAAGCACAGAAGACATAGTGAAATTCTCGTCTGTAGACACCATGTCAGCACCACCAGAACCAGTCGATATATTTTCAGCCATTTCCAAAAATTCCTGCCAGCTAGTAGTAGTAAATGAGACGGACACTTGATCTTCGGGTAAATTCAACAGCGTATATGTCAGCCGAACGCTTGGAACCAGCCCCCGAGCAACGCTCACCCCTACAGCTACCTTGAAATTACCAGCAGGATAACATACTTCATTTAAAAACCGTCGTTCATTTCTAATATCGTTCTTACTTCTCAGCAACATACTATTGAGATAGTTCTCGAATGGTGATGAAGACTCACTAAGCTCGTCGGAGAAGGCAGGTTCAGACATGATTGGAACGAAACTGACGGTAGATGGGATATATATCAACTATACCCCCACCCCTCAGCTAATTTTATTAATGTTAAGTTCCAAGAACAGGAGCTTAGATAAAGCCCACCCGCTCCCCATCTCGCTAAATTCCGACGCTTTTTTGAGTAAAACATGCATATATTCAGTATAAAAATCTTGTAAATTACTATTCTGTACAATGTGGCCATATTTGGAGTTGAACGATTTGATATCTGAATCCATAGACGTGCCTAATAAATAGAGCCCATATAATTCCATATTAACACTAATCTGGCTATGAATAGTTAAGGCATTCTTCAACAAGTCAATTACTTTATCCCTCACTCCTTCTAAATATAGCTTAACATCAGATACGTGATGACTCGATATGTGATACGTAGCAAACCGGTTCTGAAAAGCCGTTTGAACAAGTTTCACGCCCGAAACAAAGTCCACACTACAATTCTGCTTATGTTTAGTGGTACGCCTATGATGACTAAGCGATTTAACCTCACAGTCACACTCAGTGCAATGCGTCATGATGACTGATTAAAATTAGCGAAATTAGATATATTTATACAACGTCTTTTGATACGTCTATCCAGCTGTTATGTGACGCATCAAACCCCACCCATTTGACATACATCTTTCTACCCTTTTTACGCAAAATCTGCTCGATAAGAAATACATCTGGCTGCTTAGTTTTTTGCAGTTCTTCTTCATAAAAACCGCCACTGATTGGATGGCCGTGCATATCTTCTAATAAATATGTTGTAGGAGCAGTAATTTTTACTTTTAAAATTTTAAATAATTCCGCCGTCCAATTAGGCACATATCCTTTTTCAAACACGTGTTTAGCTTTACTTATCCGAACGATATCTCCCACTTTAAATTTCTGCCTGCCAACAACCTTGAGATTAGTGTAAGCTGATTTTAATAAATTTTGTTCATTATTCTTAGAAACACTATTTGGCTTCATTTTGGTTGTGGAATGTGTCGTATTATTATATGTATTTACAACATGTTCCAACAAGTCTATCCATTTATGATTACCGTTCAAGGTAAACAACTTAAACAGCTTTTCCTTGACTGTTCGAATTACACGCTCGGCAATAGATGCTTTTAAAATACTAAATGTGCTGTAATGATGGATGCCATGTTTCTTCATGAGAGCTTGAAAATTAGAGTTGTAATATTCCTTTCCATTATCTGTAACTAACTTTTTCGGAATTCTCTTAGACTGCGCGAGTATCTGGGCCATAGCATTAGTCACATCTTTGGCATTTTTAGACTTTATAGGCCGCGCCCATAAATATTTCGAAAAACAATCAATAACAACCAATATATACTTAAACCCCCTATTTTCGCGAGAATACTGATCAAGCTGCGCAAGATCAGAGGCAAAAGTATCATCTAAACCATATTGAATAAATCTGCGTCGTTTAAATTTTGTTCTGGCGGGCTTATGCAGCTCATTAACAACTTGTTCTCTCGCTTTAGTAATACTCGCAGCCATTTTCAAACATGTAATAAAAACTAATTACTATGCAGATGCTTTTATAACTTACTTCTATCAACCCTCTGTTTCAATTTATTAACATTTGTATTTATTTTTTTAACATCATCAGTAATAGGCTTAATAGATTGTTTAACAGTAGTAGTTATATACCCCTTTAAAATATTTTCAAGGTTATCAAATTGCTTAGATACCTGTACTATAGATGCTTGATGTGTAGTACGAATCTCATGAAGCTGTGTTGTTAATTGCATATCTAATTTCAAAATCTCGCTCTTCAACTTATCATCAGCAAGTTTAAGCGAAATTTTATAATCCGACATTTCCTTATTTAAAATAGTCATATGATCACGCATTTGCGCAGATATTAATTCCGTATTAGCCTTGCTAGAATTCGTCAATTCTTTCTTAACTCTATCAATAGAGTTGTAGGCGTCCTGCATTCTAACCGCAACCAAATGATTAAGATTAGCCGAAAGAGAACTTATTGAATCATCTATAAATTTTTTATTCGCAGCATCAGAGCCATCTGTAGGCAGCTTTACGTTTACAAGTTTATGATCGCGAATATTATAGTCACCATCTTTATTAACGGGTATTTGATTAGGAGCTCTCCTTATACCTTTTTGACGTGTCGGCAGGGCACGTCCAAACTTGTTCATGGCTAAGCTGATACTAAGACGAGAGACTGCATATAACTAGTTATAAAACTCAATTATCCCCAACCGCTCCAGCTCATGCAAAATATTCATAATTTCATTTAGGTTGTTGGTGTTGCCAGCCTGGCGAGATGCATGTAGCTTTCTAAAACGATCTACCAACTCGTTAATATCATCGTAATACACAAACTCTTTCGGGGCCTCGTCGTATTGTAACAAAGCCTGCCCTGTTCTCCCAGAGTTTAATCTAGTCGTTCTGCTAGGCACTGATGACGTGGATTTAGAGGCTCTAGGAGTTGATGAAGCCGGTGATGGTAATTTAGATGCGGTGCTTAGGAGTGGCTTAACAATCGTCATATATTTTTGAGATCTATTTCCCTTTAAGGCACCACTTTCCTTCCTGTATACGCCTGTTCGTTTAAGGATATCTTTATATTCTAAGTTATCGGAATTGGTATTATATTGGGGATTCTTTAAAAATAACAAGTCATACAACCCCTGCGTACCCTTATACGCGACATCTCCTACTTGTATATCACCACTCGGCAAAAAGTCTACTCGCTCGGTTCCCAATTGCCAAGCATCATTATCCGAATTATAGGATACTCCTTTAGCATCTATCGATGAAGAGTTGCCCCAATATTTTTTTAAATAACTATGAGCAATCGGGGGATATTGCGTGATAAACTCATTTACAACCTCGGGATTTTGTTTAAGTAACGTAGTGAAATCCTCTTGTACTTCGTGGAATGAAGGATACGATGACTCATCGCCTCACGTGACATCCGCGGCATCGCCGTAGCGCGTCTCATCTGCTAGAAAGCTAGGTTGCTTTATTTCTCGGGCTTCTATCTTTTGTGGCTCAATCTTTATGAGAGGCGCATCCTCTGTTTTAATCTTGCGTTTACGAGTCTGTTTTTCAACAGAAGCTTCCACAAGTTTATTTAACGGATCGGTAATAGGTGTTAGAAATTTATTTAGAGCATCGTCTTCTTCTCCACGCTCCAACTTTAATGCCAAGTATTTTTTCCGTATAACATTTGCGGTATTAATAATGCGTTGCTTAACATCCTTATCGAGCCCACTCAAATTAGAAGCCATGATATACAGGAAAAACAACCCAAGAAACAGGAAACACCAACCCAGAAACAGGAAAAACAACCCTAGAAACAGGAAACACCAACCCAGAAACAGGAAAAACAGCCCTAGAAACAGGAAAAACAACCCTAGAAACAGGAAAAAACAACCCTAGAAACAGGAAACACCAACCCAGAAACAGGAAAAACAACCCTAGAAACAGGAAAAACAACCCTAGAAACAGGAAAAACAACCCTAGAAACAGGAAAAACAACCCTAGAAACAGGAAACACCACCTCAGAAACAGGAAAAACCACCCTAGAAACAGGAAACACCACCTCAGAAACAGGAAAAACCACCCTAGAAACAGGAAAAACCACCCTAGAAACAGGAAAAACAACCCCAGAAACAGGAAACACCACCTCAGAAACAGGAAAACAGCCACACAATACAACCACCCTCTATGACTATAGGTGATAGACTGATGTATTATAATTAGGGGATTAAATATATATCAAACTTGTTCCTATATCGACCTTTATCAATATCACTGTCTTTAACCAAAACTAAAAACCCATGTTTGTCTTTCCAACATGTGGAACATAGCCGTTTAAAAGCTTCAAAGGACATGTCGGTATTTACATGATCGGTATATACATGCTTCAAATTCAAATCATCCTGTTTAAATAGAATTAATACGTTGGCATTGTCGCGAACCAGCTGTTTGGGAATTTTTGAATATGTTTGCGTTAAATAAAACGACTCGATATCATGGTGTCTGCCCATACAGAAATAATTGCGTATTTTATCCTGCTTCTCACAGGCAACATCGTCAAATATAATAATAGAATGAGGCTTGGCGCTAGAAGGATCTAGAACATCGTCATTATCGCTGTACCCGAAATATCCAAGACGGGCCTGTTTTAATGTTTTCTGCAGAAATACATATTTGTCTTGCTGTAGAGATTTTGAATATACGTATACATTCTCAAATTTCAAGCCATTTTCATCAGCCAATAAACTTATCATAACAGCAGTTTTACCACACGAACTAGGTCCGCATATTATTGCCCTAATGGTTGATGGTAAAACAGCACTATGTTTATTCGGATTTTGCAGGGTCCCCATATTGAAATCATGTATTTGAATTGAACGTTTCTGCTTTTCTTGACGCATCTTTCTATAAGTACCACTCTGCATTCATTCGCAACTACATTAGTAATGCAGACGTCACAGGGTGCAGGTGTGTTAAATAGTATCATCAATAAATTACCAGTCGAACTTCATCTACCCGGATATTCTTATTGCGGCCCTGGTACAAAGCTTCAAGAACGTTTAGCTCGTGGAGATAAACCCAAGAATAAATTGGATAGTTATTGTAAAGATCACGACATTGAGTACGCAAAGTCCACAGACTTGGACCATCGGCATCAAGCCGATCAGGTATTGGAAAGCAAAGCTTGGAAACGTGTCAAGGCCAGCGATTCGAGTCTTGGTGAGCGAACCTCTGCGTGGATAGTAACAAACATCATGAAGGTCAAGCGTAAGTTGGGTGCAGGATGCAAGAAGCATGAATTATGTAAGCTTATTAGACCGCTAAAGAAACATGGTTCTGGTAGTGATAAAAAGGCGTTGAGTGGTATGCTCAAAGCTGCACGCATCAAAGTTAAGAAGCTTGGCGGCAAAAGAAAAATCAAAATACCTAGAATCATACCCCTGCCAAAACAAGGCGGCATCTTGCCTTTGATCCCGATATTCGCTGGGCTTAGCGCCCTCGGGGCATTAAGCAGCGGGGCTGCAGGAATTGCCAAGGCCGTTAATGATGTACAGAATGCTAAAGCCAAGTTGAAAGAATCACAGCGTCATAATGAAACAATGGAAGCCATCGCCTTGGGCAAGAAGGGGGATGGGCTGTATTTGAAAAAACACAAGACCGGATATGGATTGTTTTTACGTAAAATGCCAAAAAACTGTCAATAAAGCTGCCCAAACGTCCTTTATCCGATCAAGATATTAAATCATATGTAAAACGTCTAAAGATCCCTAATTTCAGAGGTGTATTTATGCGAGATACTTTACCAAAATCACCGAAACATACAGAGAGTGGCGTTTTAAATTTAGATGGATACAAAGGAGATGGTACACACTGGGTAGCTTACAAGAAGAAAGGAGATAGAGTTGTTTATTTTGATAGTTTTGGCAACTTGAAGCCGCCAAAAGAATTTGTAGAGTATATGAAAAATTATAAAATTTATTTCAACTATGATCAATATCAGGATTATGGTACGATAAATTGCGGCCATCTTGCGTTGACGTTTCTCGTTAATTCATTATAAATCGAAATGACGTCATTAACCATCATCAGTCATGTCTCAAACATTCACTTTAAAGGGTCGTTCTCACCGGCTTGAAGCATACTTTGTGCCGCCTATAGAACTAGACTCGAGATTTGATTACTCTCTGGCATTAATATCTCTAAATACGTGGAATACCATACCAAATATAGAACCTGGTCGTAATAAGGTTTATTATACAATCAACGGCAAGGAACAAGTTTTAAAAATACCAACCGGTTCTTACGAGTTGGAGGATATAGAGTACTATTTGCAAAGTCAGCTTGCTGGTGCGGAATTATCGGATGCTGAACGTAAAGAAATCCTATCACTTAGAGCTAATAACAATACTTTAAAGTGTGAGCTGCAGAGTATCTATAATATAAATTTCAAGCCCAAGGATAGCATTGCTCAGTTATTAGGGTTCTCTCCTCAAGTGCTGACGGCTGGTCAATTTCATGAATCTGACTTACCAGTTGAAATTATACAAGTGGTTACTATTAGGGTTGAGTGCAACATTATTTCTGGTTCTTACTATACAAATAATCCAGCGCATACTTTATACGAATTTTCTCCAACTGTTGACCCCGGATATAGTATTAATATAGAACCCCGAAATCTTATTTATCTACCTGTCAACGACAAAAATATATATAATATTACTCTAACGCTATTGGATCAAGATTCGAGGCCGGTTAATTTCAGAGGTGAAGAAGTTGTAATCAGATTAGAACTGAGACGAAATGGGCTTAGTCTTTAATAGTTATTTAACTACATCTACTCCTTCTCCAGACTCATTCTGTAATCAGAAGCCAAAGAGAACACTCGCGCTTGTTAATATTATTTTTTTACAGTCCGCTAGCAGTCTATATAACTATCATGTCAGAAAAACTTCAGCTATTTAACCCCATTAAAAGCGATGAGTCAATCATGCGCGAAGAATGGCATACTTATCATCCTTTCACCAAGTCTTTTAATAACAACGACGAAATCGAGATTGTCATCAATCAACAAGATGTATTTTTAGACATGAGCGAAGCTCAGCTTTATATCGAAGGGTCGTTTAAAGCAGAGGATACAGCTGGCAAGACTGGCGACTGTACATTAACCAATAATGCTGCAGCCTTTATTTTTGACAGCATGTCGTATGAAGTGAATGGTAAAGAGATTGAAAAAGTTCGCGATCCTGGCATAGTTAGCGCCGTTAAAAACCTGCTATGCTTAAACGATGCAGAAAGCCGCGCTTTAGATATTGCCGGTTGGAATTGGCCTAGCGGTACTATAAAAACATTGGATGAAACTAGTAAAGAATTCAACTTTCGCATTCCGCTACACATGCTGTTTGGGGTGTTTACCGATTACAAGAATGTTCTGATGGGTAAACAGAAGCTTAGACTGGTTCGAGCTCGTCACGATGAAAATTGCTACAAGTCAACTGGTGACAAGAAGGCGGCGATTACGCTAAAGACTGTTGAATTGAAGGTTAAGCACATTTATCCTAGTGACGCAGTTAAACTTAGGCTTTTGGATGACATTGCAAAAAATAAGCCTATATTTATACCGTTTAGAACTTGGGAGATTCACGAGCTGCCTGCTTTGAGAACGACAAAGAGAGATATTTGGACTGTAAAGACGATGACAGAGAGGGCAAGATATGTTATTGTATTTTTTATGAAAAATCGCAAAGATAACTACAAGTCAGATTGCTGTTATTTTGATAACTTAAATATTACCGATGTCAAGTTACATCTAAACTCTGAGATATACCCCTATGAGGCTCTAAATTTAGATTTTGCCAATCGCCAATATTCAGAAGTCTATAAGATGTATACAGACTTTCAAAAATCTTATTTAGGCAAGCCTCTAAGCGAGCCTATTTTAGACTTTACAACTTTTGCTAGTAGGGCCCTATTTGTTATTGATTGTACCAAGCAAAATGAATCTCTAAGGAGTACCGCTATTGATGTCAAGTTGGAGTTTCAGAGTTCTTCTAATTTTTCCAACGATTCACGAGCATTTTGTATTATTATTCACGATCGTGTCCTTGAGTACCAGGCTTTAACCGGCCAGGTGAGAGAACTAGTGTAGTTCCGACCCTTGCAAGATGAAGTTTGCTGTAGTCGACGTCCAGGGATTCCAGGTACCAGAATTTCAAGCTAAAGAACTGGCCATTTATGATGGAAAACACATGAAGAGCTACCTGTTTAAACCTACTACCCCATTTCATACCTTGAGTGATGATTGTAAGAAGCAGGTATTATTCCTACATAGAAACCATCATGGCCTCTTTTATAATTATGGCGTGACCGATTACAGCGACCTCTACACAATCATCAGCACCGATTTGCGAGACGTTGACCAGATATATGTCAAGGGTCAAATAAAGAAGAGCTTTTTAGACGAAATTTATTCTCAAAGTAGTAATAAGCCACATGTTGTTAATTTAGAATCAAGTATCAATGTTCCAAAACTCTCTAAAGACGTAACCACATGTTCTAACCATGATCTAGAAGTTTGTAATTGTAGTATTAGGAATGCTTATATACTGTATGATTATATTTATGATTTTTTACCAAAATAAATAATTGAAAATGTCACGTGTGTTTTAATATAGCGTTCTAATAATATTTAATCATTTGCCCTCGAGCTTGTGATGACATCGGTCAAGTTGCAAGAGCACCTACGTAATATACATAACCTCAAAAAAGATATAAAGTGCTACGAAGATTATCGGTTTATATCACGTGGTTTTTTAAACCTCTCCATGACTTCTGACAAGGTGTGCCCTAGGACTGTGGAAGCCCCGCCCCTTTGCAGAATTAGGCCAAACAGAGTATATGAAATTGATGGCTATATAACCGTCATATTTAAAAACACTGAAGTAGTAGTGGATACTATTGGATATGGAAAGATTTATTTCACTAGTGTGGAATTTGAAGAATTTTTAAGCAATTTCGATTGTTTCAACACTCACTGGGTTGACATATTTATGATTATTGGAAAGTATACCTTGGTGTTTCATCGTAATGCAGAAAAACGAAGCCTAAAATTCGAAGAGGCGGATACAGACAAGTACCTGTTTCGATGGACCGATAAATTAATTAGTTTATTTGCGCAACATATGTATCAATTGTATAAACTAAATACTGAATATTATTCCATAAAATATTGAACTGTTGTTTTATTTATAGGGTATAGGCGGGTAAATAAAACAATTTAGTAATGTGGGGTAAAACATTTATTTAACACACATTTATATAAAAATAATCAGTCTTATAGAGGGTACAACACTTGAACTAAAATAACTATACGTGTAAAGGGCGCTATACAATATTAATACAATACTTAAACTATAATAAATAAATAATAAATAACCTAATATCACAGCCTCTAACACCACCACAAAGAAATTGAAATCAGTCTTGCCTTGGAATTTCCAAGGTCTCCTTATATAATGCTATATCCTGGTGACCCCAAGCAAGCGTGTTCTCAAGGTCTCCGGGTATAAGGTAGCGCTTATCGTCCGCGTATGATAGCGCTACCTTATTTTTAAGTTCCACATGCATATCATGTGAATGTGAGCGGAAAGTATTCATCTCGCGAAATATTCTGGTCCCTACTACGTTAACTGCTTTTTTATAGTCTTCAACTGATAGTTGGGATTTTGTAACGTAGTCGGGGACGCCTTTTGCTTTTTTTGTACATTTCCCCTCTACATTCACACAATATGCCTTGGCCCCGGTCCCATAGAAATCCCATATAATTTTTCCTGCGTACTCATCTTTCATTTTTCCCAATATAGATTGGTTTACAGGAACATTATGTGGGTTATCTGGAGAATAGTTTGAGGTGTCAAATCTATCTAAATTCGCAGATATATCGCTATAAAAATTTTCTGTTGTTACATTTAGAATGAGGGAGTCAGTGTCCGTGTATAGCAAGACCGCGTTGTTGCCATACTTAGGCTTAATATACCCGTACAAAAAGTCGTACATAATAATCTTGGATAATTCCAAGATTCCAAACCCTGCGTATATGGGCTTGTTATATACTACTTTTTGTTTATGCATCTGGATAGATACCAGGTTCTCGCTGTAAATAGTGCGGTCCTTGAAATGTGGTTTCGCGATCAACGCCCCAGCACCAAGCCTCCTACCAATATTTTCCCAATGGGATACTAATTTAACGTCTACCCGTTTCTCCACATTCTCCATTGTCTTTCCAAACACAGAATTGTTCATAAGCTTGAAAAAGTCCTTTTCAAACTTATTTTTGGCTTGATTGCGCAACCCTGTGTTTAGGTCGATGTATGGTTTAAGCCACGGTGATTGGTCGAAAGATATGACGCGGTGAATTTTGGTTAGCTTAAGGCCATAATTTAAAGCTTGCTGTAAATTTTGATAATGAATAATATATTTCGTTTTCTTAAAAAAGTTTGGGATTAATTTTGTTATTTTCGGAAATTTGGACTCTGGTGGCGCAATGGATTCTGGACAAAAGGGTAGCTCATTATGCGAATAATGCAAATCTTCCGGATATTCCAAATCAACTTCTAAGACATAGCCTGTTTGTGAATCAGGTGCTATGTTCATATAATCTAAATTTTGAATTTCGATTTCGTCTAGCCATTTAAAGTTCCCTGTGGGTAAATATTGAGACATGGCTGCACCGTATAAATTTGTTGCATCCAAATATAAAATGTAGGAGGTAGGTTTTGAAGCGTCGTATGTGGGTATAAATTTATTATTCGCAATAGCTTTTCTTACACTACACTGACTAACCCCTCCGCGTATCCCGTGCTTAAAAAAGTGTACCATATCTAGATCGGTCAATAACTCAAGATTTATGGATGTATATTTAAGTGCGGATTCCATCGACAATCCTGGACACGTGAAAAATTGGCTTGGGTCAAGACCGTATGTAGATATGCACACATTTCTAAAGCTTTCAAACACATCTGTCAAAATTAATACGTCGGATTTTAAATAAATGTCTGAATATTCGCCTAAAGTTTTGCATTTAAATAGATCCCATACCTTCAACGCACGCTTGTAATCATCTTCAGTAATATGCTTATTTTTAAGTTTATTAAAAAAGCCTTCACGTGATGGTAGCGCTGTATCGTCTAATTTTGAAATATGATCCACGTAGTTATACGGGAAGACACCCTTCTGTCGAATAAGTTTAAATTTTTCCTCGTCAGGGAAATATTTACGTACGGCCCTGCATTGTTCGGGCTTTAAATTTTGACTTAATTTATCCAAGCCTGTGGCCATGAATCGAAAACTATCTAAAAACCGTAATTTTAAAAATACCTGTCGTTGTTTCCCATCCTCTTCGATGCTATCTACCAATATATGTTTACTAAAGGAAATATATTTTTCCTTATTTTGGGGGATAACATCAATCTTTTCTTCGTCTGATGCCAATTCCTTAACAAAGAGGTGGGAATCGAACCCAGACATGTGAAAAAATATTGGGATAAACGTAGGAATTTTGAAATTTAAATTACATACAGGGTGAGATGGACCCCGATACAGCCCTGTAAGATGATCATGGTCATGAACACGCATGTCTTCTACATTAAATGACTTTTCGCAGATGTGACAGTGTGTTGCGGCCTGATGCGCATGCTCTTGTTCAGCAGTTATAGGGATCATGGGTACTATTTTCTTCAAAAAGCGATTATATATTGATTTACAATCAGCATCTAATCGTTTTACAAATTCTTTATGTGCGTCAGGACCTCTATAACATTGATAATTTGAATGCGCATCGTCAAAGTCACATTTAATATAGTAGGCAAACGAGTATGGAACGTGTTTATGCGTGCGTACTGTGTATGACGTATCAGGGTCTCTCTCACTTTGTTCTGTAGGCAGTGGTTCTAAAACTGTTTCGAAATCCGCGTAAACAACAAAAGGTACTTTTAATTTCTTTTCAAAGTTTGTAAATTTGAAAATATTCTCAGGAATCTCTTCACCGTATTTATTCTTTTTCAAATCAGTAGTCGGTACTTTGGCCAAAACGTGACCACAATCGTGTTCTTGATGAGCTTTTAGCTTCAACTCGGAATAGAAATATGATAAACAGCCATCACATAAATACTTTGTGGCATGACGCGAAGATAATTGCCTTGAGATCAGACGAGATAAACTTCTTATTAAACAGTAATGAGTATTTTCATTATCATCACTGATTACTAACAAATTTACATGTCTTTCATTGCGAGATTTAGTAAAATATAGGGGGCCTACGACATCAATACTATTTTTACCATTGTCGTAGTTTCGTTCTAACCCATAGACATTGATAGAAATATTATTCTGCCGTTCAAACTTTGAAATATCTTTCAGTTGAATTGGAAATTCCATACCTGTAAAGTCCAGCTCGTTCTCAAAAGGCAGATAGTTCACGACTCTATTTGCATGTTGAGTCCGACCAAGAGGATGTAAGGCGGCCAAGACTGACCACATGAAACATTTTTGGTCCGTGTTTTGAATGTTCAACACGGCTTTCTTTGCTTCAATTTCTTTGGGCAGGGGTAGGTATGATGATGGCGTTAGAGGCTTGATCTTGTTAATTCCTATTTCTAAATGGAGAAGTTGTTGAAGAGCCCACCCTGTAACAATAAAATAATATTAGGATTAAACACAGCTAATTTTCGCGTTATTATATACTTACCACTATCCTTTTCCGAAAACTCGGAATATTTGCGGTCTAGGATAGCTACGAACTGTCCAAACAACTCCTCCAGGTCTGTTGTTCCATTCACCATGACGTATCTCGAATTGAAGGATTTCATTTCCATCGACTCGCTCGTCTGCAGGAGGAAGCGTCCGAAGAGCTCTACACCGACCTTGAGCTGTTCATATTTTTGAACAATATTCCCCACCAACCTGATGAATTTTTCCCGCAGGTGTTCTAGGAACTGGGGCACATTGGTGGGGTCTTGGCTTGAAGTCAGTCGGTAGGTAGCAATCCGACTTCGGAACGATGTTTTAATTAGTTCAACACCATCCTCCTGCACCATGCAGCAGTTCTCCCGATGGCGTAGGGTTCTTACGTGAGCAACCCATCGGGAGCTTGGAACGTCCATATTACATTCACTACAATGCTGCATGGATTCATCTGAAATTTTAAACACTTTTAGAAAATCACTAGTTTTATTTTTAAAAAACTCACCATCTGACGGAGCGAGTCTTGCCCGCTTGGCCATGGCTACTTGGGACGGGGTTGCCTGTCGCTTAGGGGCTCTGTGCGCTTCCCTCTGGTGCGCCTGGAGTGCTCTTCTCGAAGGAGCGCTTTCCCCACAGTCTGGACATGTTTTCACAGTCTGTCTACAATCCCCATGCCGTTTTAAATTATCTTTCCTAGCGAAGGAACGATTGCAGTGCTCGCAGTTGAACATTTTTCCTAAAATCAATGTATAAGTTCTAATTATTAACACCAGACTATTTTACTATTTATAATTTTTATGAACACGTTTCCTATACACCCCCATATAATCGTTATTTGTATCCTCTCTTTGGCTACATCAGCACGTATAACCTATAAATTACCCTACCTAGATATCTCATCACAATATACTATATTTTTATTTATAACCTATAAATCTACATACCTGGTAATTATTTTATTCACAGTCACTTATACTGCACTACTACTAGCTTCAACTAACTGGATTCAACTGTACCTCAAGCCTAACGCATCCGGTATTTATAGGCGGGGTCGCGTCGTTTATGCTTCTAGAATTGTCTATGTATTGCAATTCTCGGAATGTTAGCGTTGCACTTGTGCTATGAATATTAATTAACCTCTCGCGTGTTGTATATTGCTGCCCTTGTTGCATCATCTTTCTAGGAATTTGTTACTGGCTTGCTTGACATTGAATATTAATGAGGCAACCGTTTGCCTATGAATAGTAATTAGGCATGGCGCCGCGTAGACTATGTTATTTAAAATGATATATTTTAAACCCATCATTTTGGGGGTTTTTGTCGGTTTTGTATAGGACCATTATCCCATAAGTTGCCAAAAAGGCCTTTTTCATACAAGTCCCGTTTTTGAAAGACCCGGGGTGGGCGGACTGCCGAAGGCACTTTTTCTGGTAATTGCGCAGATTTTTCTCCTATAGTTTCCGAGAAACCTCAATTTTAGGCTATTGCGCATGATGTCAAATGGGCCATATTTTTTTTTAACGGATTTGGGGTTTGTGAGGGGTGCTTACATCGCCTCTAATGTTAGTTTTGACAAAAATCATCCCAGCCTCGAGATATAGGGCCTATCTTTTTAATGACTGTGTTCCTAGATTTTTAATGTTTTTGATCGTTTTATACATATCGGTAATGGTCGAGTCCCCGAATAATACATGGGTGAAGATGCGCTATGAGATGCTGTTTAATAGACAGATTCCTGTGTTTGCTGCAAACGTAACCTCTGATGCTTTTCTTCGATATAAGATCAAGTTTGTCTTTAGAGATTCCACCGTTGGAGAAACTCCTTGGAAGACCTATAGCAGCGAAAGTACCCACCCAGATCCACCCATGGAACATTCTAACAATATTTATAGTTTAGTAGTATTTATATCCATAACTTGTTTAATATTATTAACAAATTGTGTAGTCACCATTACTAGAAACCATATGTGTAATATTGTGAAATAAATATCTTTTTTGGTACATTTGTTGTTTAATTAAGCGGCAACAGTATGCATAGTTGCGAGCATATATCAATTGCCGCGACGGCTCAATGGTATGACTCTCGGCTATCAATCTAGAGGTCGGTGGTTCGAGCCTAGCAGACGGAACTTTTTTTCAGGTTTAATATTGGCACCGACGACATCATGGACCACGTGACTAGCAGTGACGTCATGGGGCGCCCGGTTCTAGAGGTAGGACAGTCATGGGGCCCCGGTCCTAGAGGTATGGCTTCGCCCCTGTCACAGAGAACATACGCGGCCACTAGTACCCATGGTAGTTAGGGCTCAAGTAGTTAGGGCCATTGGTAGTTAGGGCCATTGGTAGTTAGGGCCACTGACAGATGACACATGACGTGACAGATGACTCATGACATGACAGATGACAGATGACAGATGACGCGCCTGCGCAGTAGGGTGTGAGTAAAGTGGCGCAGAAGGAATCAACTATCACTACTTATGCAAGATTTTTTCGCTCTACTCGACCAAGAATAAAAACTTTGTACATGGCAACCATAGGTCAAATAATAATGAGCAATGAGTTGGAAGGTTGTCGAAAGCTTGTCGAGTCGCTTTTTATTATTGCCTTGGCAGAAACATCAGGAAGGAGCCCAGGGGGCCTCAATACCGCTTGCCAAGATGCCAAAGACTATTTGCTCGACCGAACTACAGGTAATTTGGCCTGCATATATCTTTATTATTTTTGTCTGATATGTTGTGAGGTTGTTTTAGCGGTACAATTTATTTTGCATTTCATCAGGTTACACTGTGTCGGAAGAAGAAGAAGCACAAGGCGATGATTCTGAAGTCATAGATCAGGCAATGGATGACAATGAAAATGATGTCACTGGACATAGAAGACAAAATGTCTGGTGTCGATGGGGGTCAGATATTCTAGAGTCGGTGAAACAGGCATTGAGGATGAACGATGACGGGAATGACGCAAATGCTCATGTGAACGAAAATTTCGCCGATTATCTATTAAAAGATATTGAATTCCTGCCGTTGTGGACTAACATTTACTCTGCGGATTATGGTTTCTCCAATACAAAGCAAACATTCTCCACTGGTGCGATGGAGAATGAACACAGAAAACTGAAACATCAAATTTTTACTAAACAGGAACTACCGATACGCGCTGATCTGTTTGTGGAAAAACACATTGAGTATTTGCAGGGTAATTCAAAGATAATTTCAGTCAAAATCGATGATGCAGATAAAAATGAAACCGATGTTAGGCCTGAAGATCAAGAACCGTCAGAAAATATGACCAGCGACAATTTTACACCTGATACGACACCTGCCGCCAGCACAGATAAATTTAAATGCTCTATTTGCCAAAAAGAAATGACGGTCAGAAAATGCTGCATCATCTGTGAACTACCAATGCATTACAATGATCAGTGTTCCATAAAAAATGTGGACAAAGAAGAAGGCATATCCCAACGCATTTGCAGAACCTGCTCTGCAAGAAAAGATCTGGATGAAATTTTGGCCTTGAGAACATTCGATAATTGGAAAAATTTCGGGGTAAAAAATGCAAGAGTGGATGAAAGAATAAAAGAACAAAATCCTTCTGAGAATCTTGAACGGCAACGACAATCTGGGAGTCCTGATCTCAATTGCCCTACATGCAACATGGCAGTTGGCAACTCTCACGCCTGTTTTCATTGCAAGCAATTCGTCCATGCCATCGAGAGTTGTTCCCACCCTCACATCGAAGACGAAGAAGGTTATGGACAAAGACGAATTTGTTTGAAATGTTTCGAACGGCAAAACCCTCCCGGACACGAAGGCCCTGAAACCAACACCAACGGACCTGATGAAGAGCAGCAGATTGGCACAGTCAGTGCCGTTACATGTCCTTCGTGCAACAATGAGGTGGGCGACGTCCATTCATGTTCTGTTTGCCACGTGTATGTTCATGCCATCGACATATGCTCTGAACCATTTGAAGGAGATGAAGAAGGCCACGGGCAAAGAAGAATTTGCAATCAGTGCATCCAAAAGAAAAAACACAATGCCGACAACAGCCAAGGCAAGAAAAGAAAACTGGAGCCCAAAACCGTGAACGAGAAAAAGAAGAAGAAGACTGCTCTTTACCTGGGAGAAAAAAAATCTATGGTTAAAGACATATTGACCTTAAAAAAACACACAAAAATTCCAGTGATCAAGAATGGAAGTACTCTTAATCTGGCGACCATAAAGAAGGGGAAAAAATACATAGTTTTGAAAAACACTTGTGCTGCTGATTCAATATTTCAACTGTTCCTGGCTGGCGCGCACGATTACAAAATAATTGAAAAAAAGGCAAGTTGATCGAAATTCTCGTTTTTTATTTGTTGAAAGTGAAATAATCGATCAACTTCCTTTGTTTTTTTTTTCATGTACAGGTACAGGAGAATGCGGACAAAAATGCTTTCTTCAACTGGGTTCTAAACGCGAAAACAAAAGGAATCTCCCAGAAATCTTACCAACTGCGCGCTGAGACTCTGCTACCGCACTTCAAACTCAAAGAACATGCTCAAACACCTGGCATATATATTGCAGATTGTAATATTAATGTTGGGGAACTCGCGGACAAGCTATTAGTGGACATCTTCAATATGGTCCAAACATTCTCTTGTAGTAAAGGATGTTCGCCAGTGGTTACGGAGCAGTCATCATATAAAATTTCCCCATTTGACGAGAACTTCCAGAAAACACTCTTTGTTGACACCTATTCTCACCAATTGAATTCTACCTGTCAAAATACATCAGGAAACAAACTTTGCGGAGAAAATATGACACTGAACTATTCTTTAGGTAAATCGCAGTGGCGACAATAATAAAATCCTAATAATAATAATTAATTTATTGAATATTAAGCCTTTCAATCGCTTGGGTAATGGACAATACTAATGTTTCAGGTGATATTGTGGTTATCGATGTCCTGCATAACTACCAAGGTATAGATATAAAATTAGGCGATATGACTGAGCTTTATGACATACCAGGAGATCATCAATACCATCTCAGAGTATTCGGTGTCATCAATTACACGAGATCTAGGGCGAATATGCGAGAAGAAGAGAGTGAGGGGCATTATACTGCAATTGCAAAGAGATGCGACAATACGTGGTGGTTATATGATGATATTGGAGGTATGACCAAGCAGGTTAAGAACGAAAAAAAAATTCAGCCAGCTTTAATACTGTTGTATAAAAAAAAAATTGACGAATAAAACATAGCACTAATTGTTGTTAACAAATTTTTCATACAATTTCCAATTATATACCGCCACCCGTATGAAAATTAACCATGTCCGGTGTCGGTTCAAGTACGAAACTGGACTAATTTGTTTATAACTTTGAGTATTGAGCGATAATAAATTCAATTTTTATGATAATAAATTCTAATTAATGTTTAATAAATGTTCTATGGGTTTTTTTCACGTCCGGTGCAGTTTCAGTTTGAAGCTAGGTAATTTGTTAATAACTTTTGATGATCGACGTTAATAAAAATTTTTCTTACGGAATAAATTTCTAATTAATTGTTAAAAAAATTATCCCATAGGTATTTTTGGGACGGTCTAAAAAGTTGGGTGCAGGATTTGAGTCAGAGGGGTTTTTTGTTTATAACTTTGGGTATTGAGCGCTAATAAATTCAATTTTTATGTTAATAAATTCTAATTAATGTTTAATAAATGTTCTATGGGTTTTTTTCACGTCCGGTGCAGTTTCAGTTTGAAGCTAGGTAATTTGTTAATAACTTTTGATGATCGACGTTAATAAAAATTTTTCTTACGGAATAAATTTCTAATTAATTGTTAAAAAATTATCCCATAGGTATTTTTGGGACGGTCTAAAAAGTTGGGTGCAGCTTCCAGGTACCCCGTTACCAAAATGTCTTGTTATCACGCCTTCATCTAGTCAATGACTAATCGCTAGATTATTAAAAAATAAGAACGTTTTACTCGAGCCAAAAAGTTCGTCAACGCTGCGCTTACCGGTCAGAGTGATTTCGGTCCGTAAGAAAGCAGATCGTCTTTTTGTTAATACGCCTTGTCCGTTCTTGATGAAATCATATTAAAAATATAAAAAAAAGGTGAATTCATCGACAACGGACGTTTTGAGTGTTGTAAAAATTCCATAGTTTAAATAAAAGATGTAAAGGAAAGGGGTATAAAAAAGTTACAGCGCCCGGATGAATTTTTTTTTAAATGTTGATAATACTCTAAAAAATAGTAAATCGAGTCGAACGGACATTTTCCGTGTTGCGCAGCTGCAGGGAGGGTAGCGGAGTCGGATCTCGTATCTGTATAATTCATAATCGCGGTACACGGCGCGCGCATGGGACGGCTTGCTGTGTGGCTTGGTTGTCTATAACAACTCGGCATCAGCTATGTCCCCATATTGCATTATTAATACACATTTTTTCTCGACTGAAAACGGTTTTGCTAAAAAATACGTGTGTAAAAATGTCGCTTCATATTTTCCCCCCATTTTCCGAGCCACAATACATGATTTCTGCTTGAAAACGGACGAGGCGCGATATCTCGAACAGCGTTAAAAAAATGACATACCTAAGATCCAACACTTCGGTTACGCGTCGATGAAAATGTCCGTTCTCATTTTTTACGGTCACGAATAACATCCGACAAGTAAAACGGACGAGGCGTGATAAGTTGAAGATTCTCCGCTGTAAACAAATTTCGATTTTTCTCAAACCAAAACTATTCACCGCACGGAAAATGTTACTATTTTCATCTCATCAAAAACATCACTCTCAGTCAAAAAATAAAAAGAACGGACGAGGCGCAATTACTATTACGACCACTTTTTTTTTACATACAGGGTGGCCAATTAGTGCGACAAAGCTCAATATCTCTTTTACCGCTAGGGATAGCGGAAAACTTTTTTCACGAAAGTTATTAAGCGTTAAGAGGTACAGCTTTTAAAATTATTTTCGATCATACAGGGTGCTCCAGGAGGGCGGTGTGATAAAAATTTCATATTTTTTAAATAGGACACTATGTATATTTTTACATATTTGAATTCACCGTAAAATTCTGTACATAGCACCGTAATTATTTGTACACATTTTGCAACGTTGCCAAATAGATTGGAAAACTCCTAAAATTTGTGCAAAAACATGGTCAAGGAAATGTGTAATATTTCTTAACTTATAAATTTGAAATAAAATATTTTTATGTCGGAAAGAGGAATGTTGACAGAAGTCCCCTATGATAACACATATCAATATTTTATACAGGGTATTTTCTATGGATATGCCAACATTACGAACTTGAAACCTGAGTTTCGTAAGTTTTTTAAATGAAACACCCTATATATGATTACTTTATCTTGTAGATATTTTAATCCTCTCTAATTTTTATTAACGTCTTTCTATGCCTATCTCTACCAATCTTGGTGGTATTTCAATTTTTATTTAAACTCGAACAAAAAAAAGTGGTTGTATTTTACCATTGTCATTTTTCTAGTCACCTATGACAAAATAAAAACAAAATGTTGTAATTTAAAAAAATATATTTATTCATAGGGGAGGATACGACACAAAAATATTTTAGCGATTCAACCTTGTGGACAATTTCTAAAGTTAATTATTTGTTCATATAGTGACCCCCATTAACTTGAACACATAATTCAATACGTTTTTCAAAAGAATGAGTCCTGTTTCTAGACATTTGCCGAGTAATACGGTAAAAGAGATATTGAGCTTTATCGCACTAATTGGCCACTCTGTATGTAAAGATGATTTCGCAACGTTGTACGTTCTTGTTAATTTCTTTCTCAAGTCCAGATTAAATCACCAAAAACCTCTAAAAGATTTTGCTCGGGATCAGTCTGAAATCCGGGTAACGGGCTGCCGTACTATTATGATTTTCTTTTAATTTCACAAAGTTTTACTGTTTTCATTCTGTTCTGTTTCAATTAATTTTGTTATTATTTCTTGTTTTAGCGACTCGCGAATCAGATGAATCGGTTTTTAATGTCAGTGGTAAATTTGTTGATAAATATAGGAATGCTGGACAATACAAACTATATGTAAGTCAGTTTTGCAGTGTCCTGAATTTTTAATAAATATAATGCATCATATAAATATTTGATTTTTTTAGGTATGAACTTATGACTAAGAGCGACTTGTTTTGTAATCTATTTAAAGAATTAGTTTTTGTTAGACCTGGGCCAACTATAATAAAAAGGCTGACGTGTTTACTAAAAGTTGGTTCTCATTACAAGACTTTTGTGCAATATCTGTTTGGAAAAAATGGTAAAAATTCATTGCTTAAAGCTGAATCGAAGGGCGTTTTACACTACACTGATGGTAAGTTTTTCTTTACAGGGAGTAACAAATTCGTCCGTCGTCGACGATTCGTCCAAATTCCAATATTATTTTTAAAAAAATTCCAGAGAAATATCTGAAAACACCGTTTACGCATAGGTTAGGTTGTTTATACTTATTTGTATTTTTTTAAATCAAAAGAACAAAATAGTTCACAATCACAAGATGAAGAAGGTATTCCCAAAGCCGTTGGAGCCTCTTAAAAATGGGTTTTCAGTTACATTTAATAAAATAGGTAAAGGCAAAATTCTGCCGATACCGATTATCGGCAAAACTTGCCGATACGATACCGATATTTATATCGGTATCGGCCGATCACTAGTTGCTATATCTTCCATACCCTTTATCCAATCAATCGACTTCCGTTCGTTTTAAGGATAATTTTATACTTCTATATCCGACTGGTCGTGATCGTTAGTTCACAGTGAATCTTTTAGAGGGCGTTTTCTTAATAAAATTAAATATACATTATACATTATTTTATTACTGTGCTTAAAAGCACGAAAATGGCAGTTTGGCGCAAACCGTAATTCGATATCTTTATTCCTTCTTGAGTTATTTACAAATAACAATTTTATTTAAGAAAATAAATGTTAGGTAGGTACCTACCTACTTCCACCATGATATCCATGGAAAGAAGCGTATCCTATTTTCACTCCTAAGTGCGGTTCAGTAAAACGGGTCCCGGAAGACGGGAGTTGATGGCAAATAGTACATCACGTATGAAGGGCCGAAATAATTTTCTCACCTTCGGCTCGGTCAGCCTTCCGCATCTCGTTCATAAAAGCCTCCGACGGCCCGAGATATGTACCGTACTTTTTTTACAAGCGCTCAGAGGCTTTGATGCCAAATAATTAAAGAAATTCTTCAGACAGTTTTCCTGTTTACATGACATGAAAATACTCTCGCATGGATAATGTAAATATCTATTTATTATCGTTGATATGTATGGCTCAGTGGCGTAGTGGTAGAGTGTACTCCTGGCGATCTGAGAGTCGCGGGTTCAAATCCCGCACCGACATCTCTAGTTTTATTTATTTATCAGTTAAAAAACTATTGAGTAGAACATGGTGACTTGAAGCGGGCGGGAAAAATCTTTCCCGCCCGCTCTCTCGGAGAGTTCTGGAAAGCGCCACTTTCGGTGAAGAGAACATGCATGAAAAGAGGCACTTTCGGGGCACTTGTAAAAAATCATACATTATCTTATCGCCACTGTCACATTTTTCCCGCAAAAACTCATTATTTTTACCATTACTCCCGCAAAACGGTACAGCGTAACTCCGCACTAAGGAATAATAGCAAGATAATTAATTCCTTATTGGTATTTTTTAGATGCTTGTTCATTTTGTGTCTTGGGCGTGCTCTTACAAAGTTATTCGCTAAAGACGGAAAAAATACCAGTAGAAGTATATTATAATATGGTGACATTTATTTACAATACATTTAAAACATCACATTGGATACATCACGAAAATGCAGACACAGTGTAAGTTCGTCGTCACGAAGATGGACTCTTATAATATAGGACCAAAATTAAAAAAAATCTATGTGAAGGGTACTAAATTTTTAAAAATTATTTTAAGGAAAATAATTTTAAAACAAATTATTAAGATATTTTATAAGAGAGCAAGCAGGTTTTTGAAATAAGCTTTCCAAATGAACTACTAACATTGTCAATGTTTAACCACGAACTTATACTGCAGTAAAAACCACACATGCACGAATTTGAATAGGAACTTTCGTTGAAACGAACAAAGACGAATTTTTTGTTCAAATCCATCGAAATATTTCGTAACGAATTTTAACAAAAACCAAAGCTTAACGATACAATTTATTCATCTAACGCAGTCTGAGCAGTATTTTGATAAAGCGGCCATTAAATTTTGGCTTTTTCGCCTTGTGGTGGTGGCTTATTCGAAACTAAATTATTACAATGGTTAGTTGATTTTCTTTATGATATTTTTTAGTTGTGTGTGCCTGTCCCAACTTTACAAATTGGAAATGGAGTTTGTGTTTAGAGCGTTAAAAGATTTTGTCAAATATTTTGACAAAGGAATCAAATGTCGTAAGTTTATTTTATACTACTTTTAATATACCGGGCGGTCCGTCCGGTCAGGACATATAGGAATTCCCATGTAAATTTCGAGGTGGTCAAATATTCGCCCCCTATTTATGTCAAAAATGTGCTTAAACTTTTTAAATACTACAATAAATCTCCTTGATCAATTTGAAGTGAATTTTCCTAGTAATTTAGGAGTTATTGAACAAAATGTATTTTTAAAATGATAGGAACTAGAAAATACGGACCTGACACATTTCTGATAGTGTACCAACAAATAAATGATTTACCTAAAGAATCGAGTTCTTCTTTGATTCTTGTACTCGAGTACCGCATCACTAAGTGTAACGTTGTAAGTATTCTTAATTTCTGACAATATGTCCTGTTTCAGAGATATCAGAAGAATGGAGCACGTTTCTCGGCCATGAAATCGTTCAGAAAGTTATAAACCAAATGAACTTCAACAATTTTGAATTGACAGAAAAATATGTTATGGTGTATTCTCAATTTAAAGAGATTGAATCAGTTTTGAGGAACGAAGGAATATGTAAGTAATGAAAAAAAAAATTCGACTTAATTCGTTTATTTTCTTTAAAAATTATTAAATACCAATATGGAAAATTATTATTTCCCAGACCACCCGATGATCCTTATACAATAAGGGCGTATTTTTGTCTACACAGTAGCACTTTAAAATACTATTTCAGATTGAATGATACTACCAAGAAAAGAAGCCCTCTCCATTGATAGGATGTACGGCGTTAAGTTACAGTCCTCTCTGATGATGGTATGTACCATCGTGCCGATAAAAAACTGGGACAGCAAAATCTAAAAACTGGGAACGGAAATACATATCTCATAGACTATAAAAACTGAATTAGAAATTTAGTAGGAGGTAAAAAAGATACAAACACAAAATTTTTCGTATCAACAAAACTTTCATAGAACCATTCCTGTTTATTACTTCTTGATATTTAGTCTTTTATTTTCATCTTTAGTAGAAATTCTAGGAGGACCTGGAACTGCTTTCCTAATAATAGCCCGATGCCTTACTATTGTTTGTTTTGCAAACAACATTGGATTCTAATTTACTCCCAGTTCATCTGCAATATTCCTAATAAAAACACCATCTCGGGGGGGTTAATTGTGGCATATTTTTAAAAGAAAAATGTGCTTGACAAGTTAATGATAAAGTGACAATCTATGTTGACATGTAAAATTTGCATATGATATTTTACTGGTACCACACTCGACAGTAAACAATTCCTAATAGTCAAGGAGAAAATAAGAAATTTTGTTGTCGTTTTTTATCGGCACGATGGTACACCTACCCTGTACTGACGAGAACAAATCAGTTCGAAACCGGTCTACAGGTGGTTGCATCCTATCAATGGAGAGGGCTTCCTTTTCTTGGTAGTACCATTCAATCTGAAATAGTATTTTAAAGTGCTACTGTGTAGACAAAAATACGCCCTTATTGTATAAGGATCATCGGGTGGTCTGGGAAATAATAATTTTCCATATTGGTATTTAATATTAATACCACCTGACAAGCATAACCTTTCCATTTCTTAAATAGATTTTTTTTAAAATTATGCCACATTACATGTACATGAGTGCGTGACTTTTTAACTATAAAAATGTGACAACTTCGGACCTTGGTCGTTTTAAAAAACTTCCAAACCAATAATTACTTGTTCAAGTAAAACGTATTACTTAAAACATTAGGTGTGGGCAGTATAACGGATGTTTTACTTGAAAGGAATGAAGACGGACGGCCAGTGAGAGAATTGAAGGCCACGGGCTTTGTTTTCAGACAAGACGTCCGTCTTACCAAGCATGTAGGCACGGTTCTAGTTTTGCCTGGCGGTCTTACTTGAGAACCTAAAACGGCAGACCGGGCTTATTAAAACAGTTTTGCCTGACAGTTTTATTTGAAGACCTAAAACGTCCGGTAAAACCTCATGTATGACCGGGCTTATTAAAACAGTTTTGCCTGACAGTCTTAATTGAAGACCTAAAACGTCATGTATAGACAGGACTTTACATAAACAAATACATTTTCGAGATGCCGACCATTTAAGGATAATTATTGGAGGATGTATTTTAAATATAAGACCACAAAGTATAAACACTCAGTTAAAGATGTTTCAAGGACACTTATTAGCACACCCCACTTTTTCCTGTGACATTTTTGAATAATAATTATGTTGTTTTAATTTTTCTTCTTTTGAAGGATACACATATTTTTTGTGAAATATAATTTTTAGACATCTAATTTTTTAATTAGAATTTTATTTGTTAACCTAAAATACCGTCATTTAAATTAATAACGTAATATAATATTACTTAGTGTTTTATATGTTTTAATTATTTGTTTATTTCAGTTAACATCACACAATTAAATACTAGTGAAGACTTAATAAAAATACATATGGAAAAGTTCCCTCAAGATTTTTAGGGTTTAAGAAAATTTGTAATTAGAAGTTATGTTTGTTCCAGTTTAATACACGTTATGTTTAAATTTATCAATATAAGATTATGTATAACAATAAATCAATATATTTTTTTGAAGCAGAATTTGTAGGTATTTACCTAATTGAATTCTACTAACATTAGTCATTTATTTTATAAAGTAAACCTTTTTATTATTTTCCAAAAAAAAGTTATCCGTTTTTTAAACTCCTTTCCTTCTAAATGTTGCCGGAAAACTACTAACCTCCGGTATTATTATATAATAATAATAAATGACTATTGTAAAAGGTTACAAAATGCGAAGTTGAGGCCGGGCCTCCTAGCTTAACCTATATATAAAGATTAATACAAACGCTATAAGTTGATATACTCTAACTGACCACTATACGCGGAATAATGCAGAATACAGCAAGCAGTCAGATCATAAAAAAAAGAGGAATACGAAACAAAGAAAAATAAGAAAAATAAATAAGAAAATATAAAACAACAGGAAAATGGTAAATTACTACAATACTTTCTTCTGACCGATTCCTACATTAGAAAATGAACCCAATAGAATTATAAAGAGAGAAAAAAAAAATAAATTTACAATTTTTAACACTAAAACACACTAAATTCCAAACCAGAGAGATCAGGATAAGTATCCCTACAAACTACATGAATCTATATCGAGGCGTTTATTAGCCTCCAAATTTTAACATCTGAACACAATTTTAATTCGGAATCAACTTTATTATATAATTTCGCCATATTAAATGGGAAAGATCTTTGGAAATAATTTTACGATAAACTGGAGGGGTAATAAAGGATCCCCCAAACCAACCCGAATTTTATTCGCAGCGGGTTCGTGACGGAAATTCCGCTGCGAAATTCGTAGCGGAATCGGAAGGGGGCTCACACCAAAGCGATTATAATCGCGTCATTTACGTTATATTATTTTCAATACCAAAAAGGGCCAACGTTAGTGCTTGAAAGGAAAAACAATAGCTATTTAGTTATAACAAAAAAAATGTATTCATCGTCAGATGAAGAAGAAGCACTATTGTTCCTTGCAATGGAAGAAGTGAATTTAAGGTAAAATAATTTTAATATCTAAAAATTAGTGTTGACTGTATTACGTATTTTATCTCAGGAAAAAAAGAAAATGGATTCACAAAATTAACCAAGAAAGACAACAATATGGCGAATTCCACACATTAATGCCACAATTAAGAAAAGACGAAAAGAGATTTTACATTTATTTTAGAATGACAATTTCTTGTTTTGATGAACTTTTACGCCTTATAGAAAATCATATTCGAAAATTAGACACAAATTATCGAGAAGCTATTTCACCTGAAGAGGGATTAGCTATCACATTAAGGAAAGAACAACAATTTTGCTGTCTCCAAAAAGTTTATTTAAAACAAAACTCCATATTTCGAAAAAATACAAACTTATTCACCAAATAGTACATTTTTATAAGTTATATGGATTAAAATTATTTAGGTAGTTAGAAGCTGACGAATCTTTTGAAGTGGGTTGACATCTAATATCATATGTTTGGTTGGTCAATGTTGCATATATGGGTCCAGAATTCATTTGAGAGGCCTCGGAGCTTATCTCCAGTTGTCTGTTGAATGCAGCATCGTTAGGAGAGTCTAGAGATGTACTTTCAACTGAAAAGATGGTTCTATAAGTATCTGTACTTGCAGGTCTAGTTTGATAGTAATAACTATGAAGTGCTTTCTTCCAATTGAAAAAGCTCATACTCCATGATAATTTGCGCAACTTTCATTTTAACTTCAATCTGTCTCCTAGCAGAAAGAGTTTTAAGTGTAGCTGCGTGAGCCAAAAAAAGTTTGTCAGTTGCATCATGATCAACTCTTTTTTTGCTGTTAAAATACGTCATCAAATCTAGCACAGAATTTGATGACTCAGGTCTTCGTTTTCTATTTTCATTGCGTTTAAATGGAGTTTTCTCAAGCATAGAAGCATCTCTAGAGGTAGCATTTGATGTAGGTGTGACTGACTTTGCAGAGGTCGATATTTCTAACTGTGTGATATCTGTACTGGACTTTACAGAATTTTGGCTAAGATTATTTGGTCGTATTTCTTCAACTTCGGTAGCTTCCTCTTTTTCAGCATGCTCTGTATCTATCTCTTCTGTATATTCTTTTGAGTGAATGTCTTGAACATTGGATGTGGTTTTGGCAAAATTTAAAAATGGTCTAAATCCTTCCATTTGATCAGCCCATATCCATTTTTTGGTATTAGTTGCCGCTTGCCCCGTTTTAGTTTTAGTGCTTTTAATATACTTGGGATAAGTATCGCGCAGATTCCTCCATTTTTTTTTAATCTCTTCCCCTGAAAAAAAAATAACTTCTTTGTATTGTTTTAGGTATTTGGCTACCGGAGATACATTTTATACGATTGGACATAGTTTTAGAGAGTTGGCTTTTCAACTGTAAGCGCTATAGTCACAGAAGTTTGCGAAGCTATATGTGCAAATTTGCAAAATATATATTTACCCGAACCCACTACAGAAATTTGGAAAAAGTCTGAGGAAGGCTTTAGAGATTTATGGCAATTCCCAAATTGTATTGCGAGTATAGATGACAAGCACGTTACGATCAAATGTCCAAATAAAACTGGATCTAATTATTGGTGCTATTTAAACAAATTTTCACTAGTATTATTGGCAATTGTTGGACCGGATTATAAGTTTATTTCAGTTGATATTGGCGGTTTTGGTAAAAATAGTGATGGAGGAATTTTTGAAGTTTCCAACATGGGAAGAAGATTCGAAGCAAATACAATGAATGTACCTGAACCAAAAACACTCCCAGGATAAAATGAACCTTCCCCTCATGTCATAATTGGGGACGAGGCCTTTGCTCTAAAATCATATTTATTGAGGCCATTTCCGTACAAACAAAGTAAAACAGACATTCGTAAGGAAAACTATAATGTAAGACTCGTCGTGCAAGAAGAGTGGTAGAAAATGCCTTCGGCATATTGGCGCAAAAATGGCGCATATTCTACAGGCCAATGGAAACGAAAGTTGAGATCAGCACTCTTATTGTAAAAACTGCAGAACCTGAACTTGGAGCTTTGGAAAATATGGAAAATGATCCAAGAAGAGCAGCAAGATTGGCATTTTCTATACGAGAAAAGTTTGTTACATTTTTTAATGAAGGTTTATAATAAGCTTTTTTTATAATCATTAAAATAATACAAACTACACGTAAGGTAAGGGCCCCAGTGATTGACCGCGTCCTAATTATTGACCGCTTTTTCAGTTTCTTGCCCAAAATAAAGATATGGTAAATATTTAAGGTCTCCTGATATTCATAGTGACTTCTATAATACACTCGACATACCAGAAACAAAAAGTTGTAGGGGTAAGTGTCTCTGAATCTATTTGACATTCAGTTAAGTAACAGCTCTACTTGCATAGAGAAGCCATCGTCGAAAGTCCGCCATTTTTACCTAAGCAACTTGCCATTGAATAATAGTGATTTACAGTGAACACATTCAATAGCTTAGTATTTAAACATTTAAAGGTAAGTTAAAATGATTTTCTTCTTAATTATATATTTATCGAACAAGCGTGTTTCTTTGATATATTGAGAAAATTGATGGTCAATTACTAGTACAAATATTTTGTTGTGTAATCTAGTAATTGACCTATAGGTCAATTAATAGTACAATACAGTGGATTTTTATTTTAGTTCTTGAGAAATAAGTATATATTTAATTTAACTAACAAACGTGGTACAATATGTATTAAATGTTAACAAATTCATGGACTAGTATTTGACATATAAAAAATACAAGTATTTCATAGATATTTGAATATTTTGTAAAGGGTCAAAAACTGAAGCAAATCTTAAGACAATAATTGGTGCTCCAATGCGGTCAATAACGAGTTATTGTTAACAAATTTAAAAAAACTTAATATTACTATACATAATATTGTCATTTTTATAGTTAAGATTTTTTTTTGTTTAAAATGAAATTTATTTAAGGGCCTACATTCAGTTGACCTATTTATTAAAGTATGGAATTATATGAAATCGCGATAAAAACGACTAGGTCAATTATTAGAATGTGATAGAGGTCAATCACTAGATCTTGATATTTTCTTTCCTTTTTTAGAAAAATGGCACCAACAAAGCAACCTGCTTATTCCAAAGAGAATTTTAAAAATGCAATTGATGCAGTTCAGAACGGGATGAGATATTATCGCGCAGCGCAATTATTTAACGTCCCAAAAACTACATTAATCTATAAAAAAATGGAAAAAATTCCAATAGACAGAAAAATGGGTCCAGAGACATACCTTTCTAACGCGGAAGAGAAATTATTGGTAAACTGGATCTTTCGATATATGCAAGATCATGCTGTAGTAAAATATGACGACCAATTTTATCCTGGGTTAGTCCTCGAAAACGATAAAAAGAATAAGAAACTCAAAATTAAGAAATGTCAGAATATAACAAATAGAGTTTTATTTATTTTAAATATAATTATTATGCTGTTTCAATTTTTCAAGTCATTTAATTAAGTTAATTTGGGTTGTATTTATTTGTAAAATGTAAAAGCTAGTTTTTCTTGTTAATTAAATATTTCTATCTAATTAATGTTAATATTAAAAGGTCGAACTTCCCTATCTTTTTTTATGTACTCTTTGTATTGTAATGATGTTTTACTCAAAACGGAGATATTTACTAGTGAAAACGTTTTAAAGTCCATAAATAAACACAATATTATTATGCAAGTTCATTAAATTTAATTTTGGGATTTTACTTATTGGTCAATTACTAGGACTTCTATGGGTCAATCATTGCAACAATTACTTTTTACAACGGTCAATAACTAGTACATTTGGTAGTTATATTACATTTATTATTTTTACAAATTAAAAAATAACATTTTCAAGAAACTAACAATTTTTCCAAAAAATAGACAAGTAATTATATACCTACAATTTTTTAAAATTGGATTTAAGTCATATTCAACCCTGTTACAAGATTTTTAATTTTACACTATGCCTTAATAGGTCAATTATTGGGGCCGTTACCTTACATAATATTGTTTTAAAATCTGTATTAAAATATTTATTATTATTTTCTCAAAGTAATTGAGTTTCAACTTACCATTCTCGCCTAATTCTTCTCCTATTTTACTCCAAACCTTATCCTTTTTCCTAACATTTTTATAGTCTTCATGAGAAAGGTCATACAAGATCGGGTACTTTCGAACTAATTCAATAATTCCCTCCATTTTGATATATTTCACATATATATATATTTTAATTTACTACACGGATCCGGACAAAAACGCATCTGAATGCGAACTAAGTTTCCGTGCGAATAAATACGCAGATAAATCGCAGCCAAAACGAAGAAATCCGCACTAGTTTGAACTTGTCTATTAACCGCAGTGAAAACAATATGTTGCGATTCGCATGTGGCGCAAATATTCGCAACTGTTACGATTTTTCCGTGTTGGTTTGGGGGATCCTTAATGCGTTTATGACGCAGATCCAAATTATGCGAGTCATATCGAAATTTCATTTTGTTATTGAGATAGTCTGGGCACTTTATACAAATAATTTTAATATATAAAGTGAGTGCATGCAACACCCGTCTCTCATCCATTCAAGTTCATGCAACTTAGCAGAAACACGACGATCGTACTTTCTCAGTGTATGGCCACAACGGATCACCGAGCCTAGCTTATTGCATTAATTGGCTGTCGATCAGTTTGTCTCTCGACATCGATATACGGGGTCGCTTTTATGTATGGAAACGGTCGATTATTTGCTAAAGTAAGATATCTAGCGAAGAATGTTAAATACAAAACCTTTAAGGTTTTTAGAAATCTATTATACTACACATAAACTAAGTATACAGGATCAGTCAAAAAGCCATGGAAGATCAAAGTTAAATTATTTTAAATGGAACCCCCTGTATATTATTCAATATTTCAATTATTTACAAGATTCTAAAAAAAAATGTTA
Organism: Barypeithes pellucidus; assembly: GCA_963991005.1. NCBI lineage: Eukaryota > Metazoa > Arthropoda > Insecta > Coleoptera > Curculionidae > Barypeithes > Barypeithes pellucidus. The sequence goes on from OZ022560.1 coordinate 54,568,703, forward strand.
AGCACACCACATACCCAATCTTAACCGTTTTCGAGATATCGAGTTTCGAATTTCGTTTTCAAATAAATCTAAGAACAATAATAAAAAAGACAAACTAAGTTTTAGTAAACAACAATTTAAAATCCTATTTTATAAGGTGCTCAAAGTGTCCACCGTTTACCTCCTGGCAGTAATGAATTCGGTGAACAAAATTTTGTAGCGAATCTAAAAGAATATTGGGAGCAATACTGGAAATTTCATGCATTATTCTTTGTTGCAAATCTTCGATATTTTGTGGCTTATTTTTGATATGGCCCCACAGGAAAAAGTCAAGAGGGGTCATATCAGGAGACCTAGCAGGCCATTCAAGTGCACCTCTGTGCCCAATCCATTTACCAGGAAAAGTTTCCTCTAGATATTCCCTCGCCATCCGTCCAAAATGTGGTGGAGCCCCATCTTGTTGAAACCATATTTGTTCAGCCGGTAAATTGGGATTTTTATGGTTCGGGAATAATCGTCTGAGCTGTGGAACAATATTCTCTTGTAAAAGTAATAAATATCGTTCAAAGTTCAAATTTCCATGTATAAAATAGGGTCCTATGACGTTTCCACCAATAATGCCACACCAAACATTTTTTTTTTGTGGTCGTTGGGTATGAACTTGTTCCATCCAATGTGGATTTTGGTCTGACCAATATCTACAGTTGTGTCGATTTACGTGGCCGTTTAAACAAAACGTTGATTCATCAGAAAATAAAATGTGGTTGACAAAGTTGGCATTTTGATTCAATTTATCCATAATGATTTCGCAAAACTGAATTCTGCGATCAAAATCGTCTTCACTCAATTCTTGTAACAAATGAATTTTATATGGATTATACGGATTTGTTCATTAAAATTTCAATGCGCTCGGTATCACTTAAACGTGCCATATTTACGCGAAAATTGTTCACAAATTGTAAATGTAAGCATTTTTGGCATATCTGTTGTCAAGATGACAAAACAACATTGTTATGAAGATAAATATTTTCTAAGGTAACTTGATGGCGTAGAATTAATTAATTTAATAATTTATTTGAAAACGAAATTCGAAACTCGATATCTCGAAAACGGTTAAGATTGGGTATGTGGTGTGCTTAACATTTTTTTTTTTAGAATCTTGTAAATAATTGAAATAATGAATAATATACAGGAGGTTCCATTTAAAATAAAGTAACTTTGTTCTTCCATGGCTTTTTGACTGATCCTGTATACTTTGTTTATGTGTAGTATAATAGATTTCTAAAAACCCTAAAAGTTTTGTATTTAACATTCTTCGCTAGCTATCTTACTTTAGCAAATAATCGACCGTTTCCATACATAAAAGCGACCTTGTATAAACATGGACTGTGCGTTGTCATCTTCTTCCGATGAAGAAGATAATATTTTAGACGCTAATATAACAAAGTGGTATATCAGATTTTAACGTGAAATTGGAAAATCAGTTAATATACAGGATGTCACATTAAAAAATATGCTTAAACAGGGTCGTAATTAATTAATTAGAAAAAAATAAGGTATACTGGAATAATTATTAGCATTTTAATTGTTATTTTAAATAGTGTTGTCCTACAAAAATCCAAGTAATGATATAATCAAAAATATCTATACATTCTCATATACGCACAGTCCATGTTTATATCTGGATGTCGAGGGACTACTGTGCGAAGATCGAGCGAGGCTGTGCGGTGCTATGGTGCCAGGCTAAGTGCGGCGCACGGTTGTGGACACACACTAGTGCCACCTATCAGCCTTACACAACAATTCTGTAATAATTGAATACGACGAGCATCCTCACCCAAAAGACAAGGACCAACAACATCTGCATAGTTAAAATGTGACCAGGGACTCGCACAACATCTTTTTCAGCGAAACATTAAGTAGATTTTTTTACCATAAATTAATTTCAGGTTGCCAAATGCTTTTTTAATACAACTGCTAATATACAAGAGAATTTAAGGTCCTTATCTAACAATAAACCTAAATTCTTTCCAACGTCAGACAGCTTCAACTGAATGTTATTCACACAAATCTTAATACGGTCCACGTATATCTCTCTACAATGACCTTTTCCAAAAAATAAAACTTGAGACTTGCTGGGGTTCAGACTTCAACAATGGACATGGGAAACATTCAATAGGATATCCAGGTCAGCATTTATTTTCCGGTTAGCTTCATCAATGACATCAGGTGAGAACGAAATATAGATTTGCGTGTCATCAGCATAGAAGTGAACTGAGCCAGTGGCGGTTCTTCCACAGGAGCACATGCGCATGTGCACCCCCAAAACGAATAAAAAAATATTTATTTATATTCATTGAATATTATTTATCGTATAGCCGAACAAACCCTCCCTAATATTTTATCGTACCGTCAACCAAACGGCTCTCGATCCGGCAACCGTGCCTCTGTCGAGGTTAATGGCGATTATGACGAGACTTGTTCGCATGTGCGATTAAGTAGGCGGGGCATAATGCAGTTTCTCTGTAGTAATAGGTGGCGGGAGACAGCGGGGCTATGGCGATTTAACATGGGAAAGGCTCACAATTTTAGTGTGCGCCGCACCGTTGTCTGTTCGTGCATCTATAAAGAAATTCGAGCGTGTGTTTTAATATTATATATTTATTAAGTTAAAATTAATAGTTTGACGGTGGACTATTTAAAAAATAACTGTTTTCGTTTCGTCAATGTAAAAATTAAATTTGCTGGTGTTTGCTGTACTATGAGAGTTTTGTGGTTTTGCCATCACGTTTTATACAATAGCCCACCAAAATGTATTCAAACTCGGCACATGTGTTTACCATATCGACCTCTTCAAGAAGTTATAATGCCGTTTTTCCAAAAAATATATAGGGGAGGTAATTAGGGTTGCCAAGTGTCCTGGATTTCGCCGGGGGGGAGGGGGGCACGCCCCGTAAATCTAACCTAGAACGGGAAATTGAAATTAACTCAGCCGGTTTTAATGCTACAAAAAAATGTGAAAGGCAAAATTGAAGAGCTTGACAGAGCGCGTAAGCTGAAACAAACCCGATCCCGATATCTCAATGAGTTCGCGAATTAACGCGATTTTCAACTGCAAAAACAATAAAATTAAATTAATCATATCTCGAGAAGGGGCGGAGTTGGGGCATCATTTTTTCGCGAGTACTTGATGGGCCGGAGGGGCAATTAGGAGGGGATTGGAAATTTTTTACATAAATGCTAATAAGTAGTTTATTAATCGAGCTACGGGGATCAGGCCGGATTCAATTTGCTCATTTTTTTATCAGCTACGAGGTGGGATTGGCGAAAATTTTTTATTTTCCCAAGTGCGCGCTGGGCGCGATATACAAGAAATGACCATCTCCGAAAATACTTTAGATATTATGTTTAATTTTGGTATGTGTTAATAGGATATAGAACCTCAAATTTAAGTTAGAAAAGTCATTCAAGTGTTCCACCAGTGGCGTCGCTGCAAACATGTCCTTTGCTATTTTTTACAAAAAAGATGGTACGCCACTGATATTTTTCCATGTGGATATTTTTTCTGATTGGCCTATTCAATTCTCCATGAAAACGGTCTCTTGAGTTTGTCTCGTCAGACGCACCGTTCTTGATTAAAACCACTAAATTCATATTGAAACTCATTATTTTTAACATTGATAATAATAATAATTAATGATACTTTTTTTTCATAAAAATTGTTGGGGTGGGCAATTCGATGCGAAGACGGGTGGAAACATACCTTTAATTTTTATTTTCGCAAATGAAATGAAAAAAAATTATCATTAATTATTTTATTAATGTTAAAAATTGAGTTTCAATATGAATTTAGTGGTTTTAATCAACGTCTGACGAGAAAAACTCAAGAGACCGTTTTCATGGAGAATTGAACAGACCAATCAGAAAAAATATCAAAGGACATGTTTGCAGCGACGCCACTGGTGGAACAATTGAATAACTTTTCTAACTAAAATTTGTGGTTCTATATCCTATTAACATATACCAAAATTAAACATAATATCGAAAGTATTTTCGGAGATTTCTTCGGCCATTTCTTGTTCTTGTTCAGCGCGCATTTGGGAAAATAAATTTCGCCAATCCCACCTCGTAGCTGATAAAAAATGAACAAATTGAATCCGGCCTGATCCCCGTAGCTCGATTAATAAACTACTTATTAGCATTTATGTAAAAAATTTCCAATCCCCCTTACTCCCCTCCTAATTGCCCCACCAACCCCAGCCTCCGGCCCATCAAATTACTCGGTATCACCCGTTAATTCGCGAAAAAATGATGCCCCAACTCCGCCCCTTCTCGAGATATAGTTAATTAAATTTTATTGTTTTTGCATTTGAAAATCGCGTCAATTCGCGAACTCATTGAGATATCGGGATCGGGCTTGTTCGAGCGTACGCGCTCTGTCAAGCTCTTCAATTTTGCCTTTCACATTTTTTTGTAGCATCAAAACCGGGTTTGTGCAACAAACCCGAGTTATTTTCAATTACCCGTTGTAGGTTAGATTTACGGGGCGTGCCCCCCCCCCCCCATGCGGCGCCCTACACAAATCATTTCAGAATGTCGAGGGGATCCTACTGTATCGATTGGGAAAAACAATTACTCGATTTCGTCAAGCGATTTTCGGGCCGTTCATTTCGCCAGGACGACTCCACTACAGCTAATCCCAAAATTAATAATATTTTCAAAAAATTATTAATTTCGGGTTTAGCTATGAAAATGTTATTCCATTTGTGAATAGAGTCTTCAGGTAAAGTGCAAGCTTTCTCAAAGGTGCGTTACCATTATACAAAATTCTTCATATAAATTATCAAGGATTATTTTCAAAAAAATAAAATTTGTTTTTTATGGTTCAAATGCTAACCCTGAAAGAGTTTTTTCTGTGTGCAATGCGGCCTGGAGCGACAGCCGCAATAAGCTCTTGATTGGCTATATTAAAGCAGAGCTTCATATTGAAACAAATTTTGGTTCAACTGCAACTGCTGGAAGCCGTCAAGAGTGATAAGAAATATTCTTTTTCAATCAAATAATTCATTTTCTTAAAGCATTTTAAAGGTATTTTAAATAACTATTACACTTATGTTAGAAAAGAACTTTTTTGATTATTTTTATATAAAATAAATTGTGTTTTAGTTTAGTTAAAAATTTCCTTCCTTATTTGAATATGTCCTTCCACTTTCAAACTTGTGTCCTGCGATATCAAAATTTAAACCTGGCAACCCTAGAGCCAATATTCAACAACCTCAAAAAATACATGGGATTTCCTATGCTCAACTTAACGAGGCATCACCCAATATAAAAAGCAATGGCCATAATTTCGCAGTATACAAAAGGAAAAACTATAAACAAAAAATGGTTTTATTTTGTATTACAAACGTTTTTAACAAACAAGTTTTTCATATGACTTTTGGGAAGCTCAAAATAAAAATATTTACAGTGTGAGGTGTTACAAATTCGGCCTTCACCATTGGGATTTCGGGAACGGTAAGAGATACGAAGTCGGTTAAATTGGGGCAGAATTGCGTAATTATGTAGTAGAGAGTAGTATAATATGCCGCAAAAAAATTAAAAATAAATACAGGGCTTTCAAGATATTTGCGTTCCGGTTTTTATTTTTTTCCTGACTTGTTCGAAAAGATGTCAAAACTAAATTTCACTTTCTCAATGCTACTTTTTATTCTGCACAAGATGGCATCGTCAGATCTTTAATGCGATATTTCGTCTTTAGGTTACCATCATCAACTTAATTTTTTTAAATACGAGCCTAGATTTTTTTGTTTAAATTGTGAAAGAGGGCCGAAATCTACGTTCATTGGCATACAATACTTATTGGTTTTCCGACGTTTTGTTCCCTAAATAGACCATCTTCATTAAAACACCCCTAGTACTTTCCTGTAATTTACTTTTTTTTTAAATTTGGTATAATTTGAAAATGCAAAACTCAATGCCTCTTTTACAAGTCTTAAGAAAGTGCTGGCTTTAAGAGTCAAATTTTATTTGTATTAATTAAATAAATTACTTGCACTTACACCAAGTAGAAATTTGATACAACTATTTGTTTGAAATTAAAAAAAATATTATCAATTAATGACGAAAATAGCAACAAATTGAAAATCTTCAGTTTTTTCGAAACAAAAGTAAATTACAGGGACGTACTAGGGTATTTTAATGAAGATGGCCAATTTAAGGAACAAAACGTCAGATAACAAGTAATTGTTGTATACTGCTGAACGTAGATTTCGTTCCTCTTTCATAATTTAAACAAAAAAGTCCAGGACCGTATTTAAAAAAATTAAGTTGATGGTGACCTAAAGACAAAATGTCGCATTCAAGATCTGATGATGCCATTTTGTGGAGAATAAAAAGTTGCAATGAGAAAGTGAAATTTATTTTTGGACATCTCTTCAAACAAAGCCAGGAAAAAATAAAAACCGAAACACAAAATTTGGTAAATTTTTCCAAATATTTTGAAAGCCCCTGAATTAATTTGTGAATTTTTGCGCAACGTCGCCCCAATTTAACCGATTTCGTATCTCTTACTGTTTTCGAAATCCCAATGGTGAAGACCGAATTTGTAACATCCTGTATAAACTTTAATTAAAAAAATAAAATGATTTTGCTACCTATCATATTATAACAATTATAATTTCTTGCCAAGTTTACTAATTAAATTCTCTATCATAGTTGCGTCTACTAAACCAATGAACTTATCGACTACCAGTCCATTGCGTACCGCTATCACAGCGGGCACAGCCTTAACTTCAAATGTATGCACCAGTTCTGCATGATTTTCGACATCTACGATGGCTAGATCAATATCTGTCATTGGTTCTATTAGTTCTTTCATTTTAGGAGTTAGAATATGGCACGGTTCACACCATTCGGCGTGGAAGTTAACTATTACTGGGTTCTCGGAGTTCATAACTTTGGATAGAAATTCATCATTTCCTAAAAGTATCTTGTTCTATAATCTATGTGCAAGTGTACAATTTTAATATACAGGGTGAGTCGGGATAGAATATTGAGGCTTTCACTTTCCTGTACTACTTTTTAACAAAACGAAAGATTCCGGCGTCATATTCGTCATGGCATTCTTAGTTTTTAATCTACATGGTGATTTTGAAAATTTTCGCTTTTTAGCGTGTTTCCGTTATGCTTAACTTATCAAAAAGGTAAAAACTGATTTTGTTAGATATTTTTACGTAAAGTTCCGTGGCGTAGCCAGTTTTTCTTTAAAGCGTTTCATTTTTGAGATATTAGAAAAAATAAAAATTTAGAAATGGGACACAGTACAGGGTGATTCACGACGAGCGTGCATTAGAACTTTATGGAGAACTACTGAATATATGTTCCTGAAACTTTGGGGATTTGGGTTTATCGATATGCTCTCTTTAACTAAAATATTGACATGTTCCTGTCATTTCCGGTTATACCGGAAATAGCTGCCAACTTTCGTTTTTTAAATACAACATGGTAATTTTTATTACATTTTTCGATTAAGCATTAAATACTAAGCACATTTTATAGAACATGTTTTTGTCAGACTCTATTAGTTTTTGAGATATCTGGACTTTTTGTAATTATTTGGCAAATGCATGACGATGAAATAATCCATATAATTTTTTTACCTTAGCGCTTATACTAAAAATTTTTTCTCACCGAATAGCTAGAAGATCATCAAGTCTCAAAAACATTTCAAATTCGTCATAAAATGTACAGGGTGGTCACAATTCAAGCCTCATTGTGAAAGAATTCAACCATTAAAAACTTTCTTATTTTAAATGGAACACCCTGTATATTTTTATTTAATTTGATGGCAAATTAGTTGTTCTTTATAAATAGTATTTACTGTCCTATACCTATATCAAAGCGTTTTCTCAAAACATCCAATTTTATTCCGAAAATACTATTTGTTCAAGTGTGTTATGAAAACAATTGTACTTAGGGGGCTGTATACTGATGTCTATACGGAGGAAAAGTGATTGGTATCAAAACGATGGGGCTCCAGCACACAACGTCCAAGTTGTTAAGACTGCCCTAAACAGACTTTTTCATGACCAGTGGATCGCAAACCAAGGTCCCTTCCACTGGCCAGCTCGTTCGCCAGACTTAACTCCACTGGACTTTTCATCTGGGGAACCATTAAAGATAAAGTTTACGCGCGTCCCATCACCACGAAGGAAAATCTAATTGAAAGGGTGAATTTCAATCTCTCACAAGAAATTAGGAATGCTACAAGAAATAACATGATGAAAAGAATACATAAATGCTTGGAAGTAAATGGCAATCATTTCGAACATATTTTAGAAATATAATCAAAAGATATTAGGTATAATTTTCAAACACATTTTTAATTAAAGAATTTAAAGTTTATAAACTTGTTTCCTTGCTATTTTTAAAAAAATAATATTTAAACCATTAAATTTAAAACAATCAACTGCATTTTATTTATAAATTATTAAGAAACACTTTAGAATATTGTATTTCAAGCAATCAATCACTTTTCCTCCGTAAAGACATCAGTATACAGCCCCTAAGTACAATTGTTTTCATAACACACTTGAACAAATAGTATTTTCGGAATAAAATTGGATTTTTTGAGAAAACGCTTTAATATAGGTATAGGACAGTAAATACTATTTATAAAGAACAACTAATTTGCCATCAAATTAAATAAAAATATACAGGGTGTTCCATTTAAAATAAGAAAGTTTTTAATGGTTGAATTCTTTCACAATGAGGCTTGAATTGTGACCACCCTGTACATTTTATGCCGAATTTGAAATGTTTTTGAGACTTGATGATCTTCTAGCTATTCGGTGAGAAAAATTTTTTAGTCTAAGCGCTAAGGTAAAAAAATTATATGGATTATTTCATCGTCATGCATTTGCCAAATAATTAAAAAAAGTCCAGATATCTCACAAACTAATAGAGTCTGACAAAAACATTTTCTATAAAATGTGCTTAGTATTTAATGCTTAATCGAAAAATGTAATAAAAATTACCATGTTGTATTTAAAAAACGAAAGTTGGTAGCTATTTCCGGTGAAACCGGAAATGACAGAAACATGTCAATATTTTAGTTTAAGAGAGCATATCGATAAACCCAAATCCCCAAAGTTTCAGGAACATATATTCAGTAGTTCTCCATAAAGTTCTAATGCACGCTCGTCGTGAATCACCCTGTATACAGGGTGACCAAAATAAGGAGGGCCTCTATGGGGATCTCATTAATGGTAACAGATATAACTTCGATTAAATGGGGAAAAAGTATCGCAATCAAAGCACGAACAATATGCCGTAAAAAAATTTTGATAAGATTTTTAAGTTTTGGGTTATTTGAGAAAAACTGAAATTTTGAATTTTTAATTTAATTTTTTTTCGACGTTAATAAGTTAGAGCAAAACGACGAAACATTCTCGCAGCAACTTTTAGTGAACTCTGAGAATACAAGCTTTTTTTATAAGACGTTTCGTGTTCAAGCAATAATCATCGACTTCATTTTTTCTAATGTCAAATTTTAAGGTTCACGGCAACATTGTCAGGATAGTGACACGACGAAGTAGGAAGCGCATGCGCAAGACAGTTCTTTCTACCGGCTCAACACGCGTGTTTCGCTATTCAAAGGCGCTTTATATAAAGGCGTTATTTAAACATCCATCTCACAAAACTAACATTCATTCACCACGCATAGTGCGCGGAATACAGTGCGAATATTAAAAGATAATATTTACACCCTCAAGCAAAAACTGCATTCTGCTTCCCTTAACAAAGTTGATAAATCTTTGTCTCAGGGAGGGTGTTTTTCCAGACTGCTTCAAGCTGGCACTAGTCAAACCCATTTTTAAGAAAGGTGACCCATCTCGGCCAGAGAATTATAGACCTATTTCACTTCTCCCCATAATTTCGAAGGTCCTGGAAAAATGCATGGCTGTACAGATAGTACAGTTCTTTGAATCAAACAACATATTTTCAAAAAATCAATTTGGATTCAGACGGGGTAGAAACACGACTCTTGCAATCTTGGATCTCGTTTCGAGTATTACAGATGCTTTCCAGAATATGTGCTATAGCTCAGTTGTTTTCTGCGATCTGAGCAAGGCGTTTGACTGCGTCAGCCATGACATCTTGTTGAGGAAACTTAAATACTATAACTTCTGTCCAAACAGCATTGAACTCTTGAGCTCTTACCTTAAGGACAGATACCAACTTGTGGATGTGGCCGGAGTTCGGTCTGAGAAAAAGAGATCGCAGTGGGAGTGCCTCAGGGCTCAATCTTGGGACCAATCCTCTTCTTAATATTCATAAATGATCTCCCAAGTCATGACCCCTTAGCCAAATATACACTTTTTGCAGACGACACAACTGTATCTTGCGAGGGTGACTCCTTGGAAGAAGCGCTGCACGGGTCTAGCAGAGCACAGGAACGCTCCCAACAATGGTTCTGTGCCAACAAACTCTTGCTAAATGCAGATAAGACCAAAAACGCTGTCTTCTCAATGAGAGACATAAATCTGCAGAATGACTCTGAGGTGAAGTTTCTCGGTGTAACCCTGGATCCTGGGTTTCAATGGGGAACCCATGTAAACAGCCTAGCAAAAAAACTAGCAAAAAATCTCTATGTACTTCGAAACATCAGTCGGAGTGTTTCAGCCGAGATGCTTAGGGAATCCTATTTTGCAGTGTTTCATGCTCATATTTCGTATGCGATTCTGGCATGGGGGCATTCGGCTGGGGTGCATCGGGTGTTCCGTCTTCAAAGAAAAGCTATTAGAGTGATGGCGAGACTGGGTAGAATGGATGACTGTAGGCGTGCGTATGTGGAGGGAGGGATATTAACTGTGCCTTGCCTGTATATATACGAATGCTTGCTCTATGTTGGGCGAGGCAAATTAGAGTACCGTCCTTGAATATCTTTAAAAAAAAAAATAAAGGACCTACTAATACAGAAGGCGTTTTACTCTTTTACGGAATTTTTTAACTCTGATTTGGACTCGTAGACCTTTTTTTTTTACTGTTTTATCATCTATATTTTATATGTCTTAGTGTTCTCAAAACTGTCCCCTATAAATTTTAATCTTGACTTTCCTGACCTTTGAATTGTCAACTTTTAACATGTGAGAGTTTAAATTTTTGTTTGATTATTATTGTTCACTTATTGACGTATGTAAATACTGAAATTGTATGTTAACATGAAATAAATGATTTGATTTGATTAAAAGAAAAATCACAATAAGTAACTTCTAAACCAAGTAGGTACGAAACATATAGTATTGTGATCGCTTGAGCGAAAAACCGCTCGAGTACTCGATTATTGAAATTACCGACATCGCTCGATTATGAAAAAACTGCTCCAGTTATAAATTCAAGCGAAAATCGTCGCTTGTTACTTATTACCTTTCACTCGATACCCGAGCTTCGCTTGATGCCGACGGAAATGTGCTGCTTGGTAGTGTGATCGCTTGAGGTAAAAAACTGCTGGTAATATTCAAGCAGTTTTCCGATCGTTAGGCAATACTACTCTAGTTATAAATGCAAGCGAAAAATCGTTGCCTTTGACTTGATACCTGACATTCGATCGACGGGCCGAGCCACCCGAAATGAGCCGATTGACGACGTTCGAGTTTGACGCTCAGAAGGCTGACGCGACATACGTCCTTTCTTAAAGGCACATAAACGAGAAGGCGCATACAAATGTATGTCAAATCCCTTAGTGGATTCATCGCGACCTGGGTTTTGTTTTGACTGGCTAGCCAGTGGCGATTGTAAATTTTTTAATAATTGAAGGATATAATTTTACAAAAAAAATCAGAATCAACTGTTCTACCTTAATACAAACTCTAGTCTAGGCTAAACTTCTAAAACTTACAGAAACAACCCCTGGTGTTTTATCAACACATTCTTCTTAGTCATAAAAATTTCAAGTGATTAATCGCTCGAGCGATTCACACGATTATTAAAATTGCTGGAGTATCAAGTACTTGATTATTAAAATCATCGGTTTTTCCCAACACCAATATTATATACATAAATCTTTATTTTTGAATTTATAAAAACACAAAGAACACATTTTTGTAGCAGTTACAGTAGAGTAAGTACAGTAGAGTAGTACAATATAGGGGTAGATATTATTTTCAAACTATGTAGTAGTCCTGAAAATTATTTTTGTGGTAAATTAGGTAGTTAAATTATAATATGCCAACAACGTCGACACTTGAGAAAATGTGAAGATTTGGTGTCCACATTAAATCTTTTTAAAATAAAAAGTTTGATGATGTGGCTTTGAATCAAATCAAAAGTTTAATACTTCAACAGAAAATAAGAGTACAGGATAGTGACGCATTCACAATTTCGTTTTATCCCAAAAACAGCCAAATATCCGTTTTTGAGCCACATTACCTGGAGTTTGTTCGGCTTTGTGCTACTATACATAATTATTAAATTTACTTATCTCTATTGCGGCGTACTAAACGTGCGACATTAACTATGCACAGTGTAATAATCAGTCTCTCGGATTCAATTTTTAACTTGTATACCATTATTACCTTTAATATTGATAATTCTACTCAAAATGTTTGTAGTACATATTGTCCTCGTAAGGTTTAGTAACTGGGCATGTTTCCTTAAAATCATATGTGGAGTCATGATTAAGTTTCATAAAAACTTTTAATAGTTTTTGGTCTGATTGGTTCTATACAGTAACCAATAAAAAATACAAATAGTCCAGCTAAGCCACTCAATACTAAGAAGACCAGAATGCAGTTTTTGTAGATTATTATGTAGTCTTTTTCCTGAAAAATAAAGGATTAAAAGAGAACTTTTAGCATCATACAGCACCTTTAATAACTCATTGAGCATAAAAATCTTAGAAATGAGTAACATATAACATGACTGCAAAACTTACTACAAAATTAATGTGTAATACAGTTGTATGCTTTTCTGTAGGTATACACAACAAAATAATGGTCAAAACTGTAGCTGATCCTAAAGCTATCCAAGCAATGTTACTTTGTAATTTTATTCCGATTACGAATAGTATTATCGTGACAATCCAAACAACTAATAAAATAAAAAGACCAATTCCAATGCTTCCAATGGTAGTCATACCTTAAAAACACACTGGTAATATTTGACTATGAGATAACGATATTACACTTACAGTTTAGGTGGTCATTACAAACATTTTCCTATTTATTGACGAGAAATGTTAAAACCATACAAACAAAAAAATCTTTACATAACCTATCTTTTGTGCACTGTCAAACGACACAGAGCATGTAAGGTGTCTGTGGTTCACACTTCAGATATTTGTGAACTGAAGCTAGGCGCCCATTGGGTCAGCTTGGGCGACGAGAAGTTGGACTTCATAACTGTTCTAAACCACAGCCATAATAAGTGCGGTTTCATATGCACCTATATTATCGGTATCGGTGTCGGATTAACCCTTAAATTAACTTCACACATTCCCCGACCCGATAAAAAAGTCGGTGGCAGTTGGCGATATCGCTGTCTCTGCCGGAGTGCTTTGTAGGAAGGGATGCCCGACACCGATGATAATTTCGGGGTGTGTGAAACCGCTCTAAATCCTTCCGAAAAATAAAAAGAAGTAAAAGCAAGGTTAGTTTCATGTTTCATGTTCTTTCACATTGTTTACTTATTTCGATTTAAACAAATTTAAACCATTTCATGTTTTTTTTTTAAATAAAAATAGCACATTTTCAGTTAAAACACCATGCCAGAAGTAGAACTTGGATTTTTGGAAAAGTGCGAACCATGGAGACTTGAAAGTAGATTATTTCCCAGCAAAGTCGGAGGCAAACCTGCATGGTTAAGTTTGAAGCTACTTCCCAATTCTGAGACCTTAAAATGCGATACTTGCCAGGAAATTATGATATTTTTATGCCAAGTTTACGCGCCATATAATGATCCAAACATGAACAAGCAAATATTGGAAAATAATTTTCACCGTACAATTTTCATATTCATTTGCCGCAATGTTAACTGTAACAAGCGCAACAACAGCGAAAATTTAAAAGTATTTCGTAGTACCCTCAGAAGGGAAAACGAGTTTTATTCTGTCAATCCTCCAGAAGAAAGACCAGATCCAGCTATTAACTTAACCAAATGGTTCAACCATTGTAATTTATGTGGTATTGCTGCTGAAAAACGATGTAGTCGATGTAAAAATATGTTTTACTGTAATAAGGCACATCAAGTGCTTGACTGGAAATATGGGCACAAGTTAAATTGTTCTTTAGGGGACATCGATTCAAAAAATGATTATGAATCCAAAATATTATTCTCTGAATGGGATCTAATAACAGAAACTGAGGATATTGATGTTGATACTGTGAATGAGCAGAAAGAATTAGAGGAGTATGAAAAGCTTATAGGTAATAAGTCCAAAGATTCATTTTTTTTTTTTAATAAATAACACTTATATTATGAAAGTACAATAATCTCTAAACCAGTGGTTCTTGACCTGGGTTCGATCAAACCTCAGGGGTTCGGTGAGTCAGTCTCCGGGGTTCAGCGGAGGTCAAAACACACATCCGACTCAGACACGCCCCTAATTTTCCCCAATTAAGAAGGGTTCGGTGAACGCGCATATGAAGCTGGTGGGGGTCAGTACCTTCAACAAGGTTAAGAACCACTGCTCTATACAGTGCTTAAAACACTGGTAACGAGAACTGTTTCATATTAAACAACGCCAATGTTATATTCAACTACTTATTCTTCAAGTGAAGTTTCAGCAGCCTTACAAATGTTGGTAAACAGTTACAATTCTTGAGAACATCAGACAAATTATTGTATGAACCACAATCCTGCGATATAGAATTATTTAGCCCTCTATTGCTATTTATAGTACATTGATAGATATTATCACATTGCCTAGTATTATAACTATGTATACTATTTGCAAATATAATTGTAGTATTACATTTTTGTTTCCTTTTAATAACTTTATAAATATGTTTACATTGCTCTAACTCTAAGTGTCTGTTCTCACCAAAGCAACTGGCAACCGTAACGCAACATCAACGCGACTCAGCACTAATGTTTAAATACGCGTGTTCTCACTGACTTAAGGCAACTCAACTGCAATGCAACTAGTTTCTTATGAGTTGGCCGACATACCGCGTCGCCGTTGTCAGTTGCTTCCAATCGCGGTGTCATGGCTGACGAAACAGCAAAATATTTAACATTTGTGGCTCATTCGGTAAATCCCATGGAATTTAACCTCATCATTATTTAATTCCTGTGCCACTATATACGAACTATGTCTCAAAGTTATGGCATAAAAAGGGTTAACCCAAAATTGTCGCTCATTTTTTTTTAAAGCTTTTTAACGAGCAAGTATGTTGCAGCTATATCTTCATCTGACGAAGACGACATTTTGCTCACATCAAAAGAGACTTCAAACCAGTTGATCCTAGTGGAAACGCAAGAGCAACTCATCTGAAGTTGCGGTCGCATTGCAGTTGCGTTGCTTGCCAGTTGCTTTGGTGAGAACAAGCAAGCAACTCAACTGAAGTTGCGGTCGCGTTGCGGTTTCCAGTTGCTTTGGTGAGAACAGGCACTAACGTTCACTATTTTATACAATTCACTAGTGTTCATAAGTCTATCAAAATTGAATAAGATTTTTAAAATTTTATTTTGTATAATTTCTGCCTTTCTGAAGTTGACTGTACCACATGTTCCCCATACAGGGAGCAAATATCTTAGGTTCGATACAAAATATGCATTATGAATGCTAGTCTTAGTACTATTTATTAAGTAATTTCTACATTTATAAAGCGCTCCAATCATGAAAGTAATTTTATTAATCACCTGTTTAATATGTTCACTCCAATTTAAATTTACATCAATTATTAAACCCAGGTACTTAATACTATCTACCGAACGCAACTGTATATCTTTAATTTGTATCTTTGGCATTTGTACCACTTTGTTTTTCTGTTTGAAAATCGTAAATTTAGTCTTATCTATATTAATTTTTAGTCTATTACACAACAGCCACCTAAAATACACATTTAGATCATCATTTATTATAGTTTGCAACTCATTCCAATTATCAGCAAAATACAATAGTACAGTGTCATCCGCAAACGTAAAATAACGGGCTGTTAGATTAGCATGTCTCAAACTTAATACATACAATGAATATAGCAGAGGCCCCAGGACAGACCCCTGAGGCACTCCACAAAAATTACCACCCAATTTGGAGCTTTTTATCATTTAGTGTAACATACCGTTGCCTATCAACTAAATGAGATTGTATTATATCATATATTCTTCCTCTAAATCCCATATAACTAAGTTTTTTCAATAACGTCTCAAAGCTAACAACATCGATTGCCTTGCTTAACTCCACAAACACCGCCGCCCCGATTTTTCCACCATCCAGAGCTGCAGAAATTTTACCTGTAAGATCCATGGTAGCGGTTAAGGTATTGCTGCCCTTTACAAAACCATATTGGAACACATCTCTGTCAATATACTTATCAATAAATCTCAACGTTCTAACCTTTATCACAGTTTCTATAATTTTTGAAAACACACATTTATCACCAACATAAGTTTATAGTTGTTCATTGATTCTCTGGTACCGGTTTTGAAGATGGGTGGTATTTTACTTAACTTAAGTTCTTCTGGAAATATTCCACTAATAATCACTCTATTTATCAGTCTCACGATCATCCTTTATATTTAAGATTCTTTCACGGTAATACCGTCGTCTCCAGGAGCAGATGTCCTTTTTAGCTCCATAATGATGTCACGAACTACACTTCCAATTGTTTCTTCTATGAATCAACTTTACATCTCACCAAATGCAATGTTTGGCTGATCAGTCTGTATCTCTCTATTTATTTGTTCAACAATATCTTTCCCACTCGGGCAAAGTGTATATTTAATTTATTAATAATTGGTTTTTGTTCCGTGACAGATCTATTGTTTACCACCAGCTTATCTATTTTTGTCTCTGCCCTTGTCTCCTTTAGCATGCCATTTATCAATTTCCATTGCTTTCTTGGATTGCTTTCTGCTTCGTTCCATTTTCTGTTGAAACGTTGATTTTTCAATACTTTGATCTTGTTTAAACTCGATCGTAGTGGTTATGTCGGTTGGGTTCCTTTTTTCCTTTTAAATAATTTATCCCGCTGAGCTATTAAGTCTAGAAGTTCTTTAGTAATCCATGTATTATTATTATTCTTCTTGGGACATTTGTAGCTATATTTTTAAATAATTCGTTAGATTTCTTATAGTTTATATGTTTAATTTCATACGTGTTTTTCACTTTATGGGGTTTTACATTTTCTGTTGTATTTATTAAAAGTCTATTGTGATCAGATAGTGGGTTGTCTTCAACTGTAAATGAACATTTTTTGCTACTTTGATCCACCAGTACATGATCAAGTATACTG
Organism: Barypeithes pellucidus; assembly: GCA_963991005.1. Classification (NCBI taxonomy): domain Eukaryota; kingdom Metazoa; phylum Arthropoda; class Insecta; order Coleoptera; family Curculionidae; genus Barypeithes; species Barypeithes pellucidus. The sequence goes on from OZ022560.1 coordinate 54,586,141, forward strand.
CACGTGTTTGTCGTTACTCTTGTTGCATTTTCACTGTTGATTTCATTCATTATTTTGTAATTATTTATTGCTACAAGGTTCTTGTATTCCTGTACGAGGCTGGATGAAAGATCTAAGACATTAATATTGAAATCTCCGACAACTAGATGGTTTTTTTTTAGCATAAGTGTTTCCAATTTATCCAAAAAGTGGGCATTATTAAAGGATGGTGGCTTGTATAATAGAGCTAGTTTAGTACCTTTATCACCAATGGCCACACTTATCCACCTTAGATGATCCCCCGGCGTGAACTTGCTCAATTCTTGATGATCAATTCCAGTTTTTACAAATATTGAAACACCACCGCCTCTTTTATCCTTGCAGGCATGAGCTGAAAATAACCCTGGATTCATCGCAGAGCCATGTGTCCACTAGCAACAGAATATCACAATTTTTTTGATACACGTAACATTGCACTTGGTCTATGAATATCACAATTTTTTTCATGCACATAACATTGCACTTGGTCTATTTGGTCCCTTAAGCTTTGAATGTTCCGGTTTGTTCATATACACAATATTTAACATCTAGTTTTTTTAGATCTTCCTCATCCTAGACCCGAATGACTCTGTTATTTTCATCCTTTCGTAGCAATATATTTCCACCACTGTTCCAGAGAAACTTAAATTTGTTTTCTTTTAAAAATTTTTGCGCCTCCTTGAATAGTTGCAAATTACTTTTGGTCAGATCATGATTGAGGAGATTGGTTTAGTAATTTACAGGGTTGTCAAAGTTAAGTAGATATTTCGAATTTTGAAGCATTTTTTATGGAATTTAATATGTACTAACTAGATTGTGTCTTTGACATTGACTTTGGCAGAAACTATTTACTCATAATCAAAGTAGGACCAGTTTAATTATTAGATCATTTAATGCGATGATTGCTCACCGAGAAAATAATGTAGGAGTCTCACTGCATTGATGAATGCCTAATTTTGGTGAGAAATATTTGCACTATGGACAAATAAATAGTCAAGTCAAGTCTAAGCACAAGTGTCAAATTTTTAAAATGAAGCTTGACAACCTATACAGGGTCGCTTTTATGTATGGAAACGGTCGATTATTTGCTAAAGTAAGATAGTTAGCGAAGAATGTTAAATATAAAAATTTTAGGGTGTTTAAAAATCTATTATTCTACACATAAACTAAGCATAGAGGATCAGTCAAAAAGCCATGAAAGAACAAAGTTACTTTATTTTAAATGGAACCCCCTGTATATTATTCAATATTTCAATTATTTACAAGATTCTAAAAAAAAAATGTTAAGCACACCACATACCCAATCTTAACCGTTTTCGAGATATCGAGTTTCGAATTTCGTTTTCAAATAAATCTAATAACAATAATAAAAAAGACCAACTAAGTTTTAGTAAACAACAATTTAAAATCCTATTTTATAAGGTGCTCAAAGTGTCCACCGTTTACCTCCTGGCAGTAATGAATTCGGTGAACAAAATTTTGTAGCGAATCTAAAAGGATATTTTGAGCAATACTGGAAATTTCATGCATTATTCTTTGTTGCAAATCTTCGATATTTTGTGGCTTATTTTTGTACACTAAATTTTTGATATGGCTCCACAGGAAAAAGTCAAGAGGGGTCATATCAGGAGACCTAGCAGGCCATTCAATTGCACCTCTGCGCCCAATCCATTTACCAGGAAAAGTTTCCTCTAGATATTCCCTCACCATCCGTCCAAAATGTGGTGGAGCCCCATCTTGTTGAAACCATATTTGTTCAGCCGGTAAATTGGGATTATTATGGTTCGGGAATAAATGTGGAACAATATTCTCTTGTAAAAGTAATAAATATCGTTCAGAGTTCAAATTTCCATGTATAAAATAGGGTCCTATGACGTTTCCACCAATAATGCCACACCAAACATTGGTTTTTTTGTGGTCGTTGGGTATGAACTTGTTCCATCTAATGTGGATTTTGGTCTGACCAATATCTACAGTTGTGTCGATTTACGTGCCCGTTTAAACAAAACGTTGATTCATCAGAAAATAAAATGTGGTTGACAAAGTTGACATTTTCATTCAATTTATCCATAATGATTTCGCAAAACTGAATTCTGCGATCAAAATCGTCTTCACTCAATTCTTGTAACAAATGAATTTTATATGGTTTGAATTTTTCTCTTTTGGTAATTTTTGAATGGAATATCGACTCATATTATGATTTAAAGCCCGCTGTTGTGTTGAATTTATTGGATTTTCTACCACATCTAACATGAGATTTAGAGAATTTTCTTCATTAGTAACGCTTACCGGTCTTCCACTTTTTGGTCGATCTTTCACACCTCCAGTTTCATGAAAACCCTGCAATGTTTTGGAAACAGTTGATTTAGTTATGGGTTCCCGATCTGGATGCAATTCATTAAAAATATTCACTACTTGGGTAAAACTCCGTGTCCTATCGCCGTACCCTATCATCATTAAAATTTCAATGCGCTCGATATCACTTAAACGTGCCATATTTACGCGAAAATTGTTCACAAATTGTAAATGTTAGCATTTTTGGCATATGTGTTGTCAAGATGACAAAACAACATTGTTATGAAGATAAATATTTTCTAAGGTAACTTGATGGCGTAAAATTAATGAATTTAATAATTTATTTGAAAACGAAATTCGAAACTCGATATCTCGAAAACGGTTAAGATTGGATATGTGGTGTGCTTAACATTTTTTTTTAGAATCTTGTAAATAATTGAAATATTGAATAATATACAGGGGGTTCCATTTAAAATAAAGTAACTTTGTTCTTCCATGGCTTTTTGACTGATCATGTATACTTAGTTTATGTGTGGTATAATAGATTTCTAAAAACCCTAAAAGTTTTGTATTCAATATTCTTCGCTATCTATCTTACTTTAGCAAATAATCGACCGTTTCCATACATAAAAGCGACCCTGTATATGATTGTACTATTGTTTTAATATACCATAAATTAAATTCTACCCTACTTTACTACAGATATTCTGTTATAAACAAAGGTGACGTTTCTAAATTATACAATTTTTTTATAGCTGAAGGTAAGGCAGGTGTCCTGGCAGATGTTTCTGAGTCCGAGTTAGATGCCCATGCCACTGTTGAGCTAGACAAAGTATTTTCAAAGTTTAAGCAACGAACTTCTGAGTATCCAGATCAAGTAATAAGGTACAGTCGTGGAGGAGAACCACTTTTTATTGCTCAAGATGGATTACCTAGAAATATACCAGATTGTGAAATGTGTGGAGGTCCAAGACATTTTGAATTTCAGGTTATGCCACAAATGCTTTCTATATTAAAAGAAAATGATTTAGATTGGGGTATTTTATTAGTTTATACTTGTAGAAATAGTTGTTCGGGAGAGTCTATAAATAGTTATAAGAAGGAATTTATATTGAAGCAAGATGTATCAATAAATAATAGTTGAGACGAGTGAGAGGGCACTGTTATTCACCTAAGTTTATTATCCCATGATATATTTAATTGTGTACACATAGAACACAAAAAGAAATTATGTCACATCACAACGTAATGTACTCACAGATAATTAGAAATAATTACAAAAATCTATCAAATTATAGGGTGAAATATATAACAAAATAGTCTAATTTCTCTGCCAGGGCGGGGCCCTGTCTTGATTCACTCCCCCTCCTACTACGGACCTGTTTACACGTTCTTTTATCCTTCAAACACAATTATTATCGTCTTAAATAATATTTATGCTGCCCATAAAATAAAATAAGACACTTCTCTTAAATCTGTACTCCAAAACCCAACACTATTTTGTTACCCTCCGAGGTTTTCAGTACAAATTCATGAAATTTAAATATGCTCTACAGACTTTAATATAGGGCTTTTATATACCCATATTGATTTTGATCAAACAAGATATTTTAGTCCGATTCCACTAATCTACAATGTGTCCAAGATAAGGAGGGCCAGTACAGGGATCTCGGAAACCGTAAGAGATACGAAGTCGGTTAAATGGAGGTGAAGTGGCGAATTTACGTGCCTAATAATATGCCGTTTAGAAAGTTTTAAAATTCCGAGTAGTTCCGGAGATATCCGGAAAACCCGAAATTCTGAAAAATCGTTTTATTGTTTTCCTGTTTTTTTTTTTGAGATCGAATTCTAAAGTAAATTGCACTTTTGCATTGCCACTTTTTCCTCTCTATCTAACAGCGTTAAATGTTTTGTAATCCGACGAGTCGTCTTCGAAGGGCCATTATCAACTTTCTTTTTTAAATACGGCCCTGTTTTCCTGGGGGGGTCATGCATGGCAAAATTACGAAAAGTATTACCCTGCCGCGTTAGTCAAACCGGTATATGTATTTTTCGTTTTCGCGCTTGCCAAAACTGGAACAACGAAAAAGGTAAGGAACTACATAATCAGGTGTTCAAAATGATTTCCGTTATTCTCTAAGCACAAATAACATCTTCTAACTGCCACATAACAGGTTTTTTGAGATAAAATAAAACATGCGATAGAATATCAAACTTTTCAGCATTTGTAAATTTATGTTCCATACTTTCTGGAAAATAGAAAACCTCTCAAAACACTCTCAAACGGTCATAATGGGCATGCCAAGGGAAACAAATCACGCGTCACCATCTTAATTTTTTTGTTTCAAGCGCCTACTTTTAAATCCCGAATCAACGGAAGTTTGAAATAATGTTTCTGTATTTTGTTCACTTCACCACTTTGTGGTTTATTATTAAATTATTTGTTATTTATTGAACTAGTCCAACATAAGTAAAAATTTAGAGTTTACTTATGAGATATTATTTATAAAATTAGGAGAAATACAGGACCGTATTTAAAAAAAGAAAGTTGATAATGGCCCTTCGAATACGACTCGTCGGATTACAAAACAATTAACGCTATTAGATAGAGCGGAAAAAGTGGCAATGCAAAAGCAATTTACTTTAGAATTCGATCTCAAAAAAACCTAGAAAAACAATAAAACGATCTTTCAGAATTTCGTTTTTTTTCCGGATATCTCCGGAACTACTCGGAATTTTAAAACTTTCTAAACGGCACAAACCTACTTCGTATCTCTTACGGTTTCCGAGATCCCTGTACTGGCCCTCCTTATCTTGGACACGTTGTATAAACAATTCCGTCTCTTTATAATATTACATGTTTTTGGGGAATTCCATATTTTATAATTATTTTCTATTTAACATTAAAAATGATGGTAAGTTTGTATAAGGTTGTCTATCCCGAAAATTTGTATTTTTCGAAATATTGCCAATTTGATATTTTTAATGGCGATATTGCTCATATTATGTCCTTATCCGATTTTCATTTATTGTTTTCATGTTATCGCGTAATTACAAATAAACAAAGTTTCATACATTAAATTTTTTTTTTACTCAAGGCGTTCCTTTAATAGTAATTGTTCAAAATCATCGCCATTGATCTCTAAACATTTTCTGCTTCGTCTACGAAGGCTCACCTGATAGCTTCATGCCTGTGTCGAGCATTCGATGCACCCAAAGTTCAATAGAGCTGCATTATCTAACATTATTTTGGCCTTGTTAATTTTTATTTGATAAAATGTTACAAGTTAGGCATATGAAAATGTAAGATAGGTATGTATTTTTGTAGTTCGTAGTAGTTTAAGTATTTGCAAAAAATAGATACACTTAATTATTACTATAGATAGTAAATGTGACTCACTAAAATAGACGATAGTATATTGAACATTTATTGGTTCTGTTTACAATAAGAATTATTTAAAGTTAAATACCGTGGGTCGTTAAATTCAGATACTTTGCTGCATACACTATTCTACATACAATCATATCAACTACTTGGATCTAAAAATTTTTATACTTCTTTAATATGGATATATGCAACTAACTTTTATGTCTACTATAGTGTACCATGGTCTTTTATATTTTATTACCTATATTATTATAGTATACAGGGTGAATGTGTACAGTATTCACCTGAAGACGACTGGAGATACTTACCAGTTGAAACGTTGTGATATATAACAAATAAAGACAATGCAAGTCCAAAACTTTTCTATCATTCAAGAAACACCATTGTCTACAACCTTCAAACAGACACTAGTATACAGGGTGTTACAAATTTATGCCTTCTCCATTGGGATTTCGGAAACGGTAAGAGATACGAAGTCGGTTAAATTGGGGCAAAGTTGCGTAATTATGTGCCCAATAATATGCCGCAAAAAATAAATACAGGAGCTTTCAAAATATTTAGTAAAATCAAAAATTTTGCGTTTCGGTTTTTATTTTTTCCTGACTTTGTTCGAAGAGATGTCCAAAAATTAATTTCACTTTCTCATTGCTACTTTTTATTCTCCACCAGATAACATTATCGGATCTTTCATGCGACGTTTCGTTTTTGGGTGACCATCATCAACTTAATTTTTTTAAATACGGGCCTGGATCTGTTTGTTTAAATTATGAAAGAGGACCGAAATCTACGTTCAGTGGTATACAACACTTACTGGTTTTCCGACGTTTTGTTCCTTAAATTGAGCATCTTCATTAGAATACCCCCTAGTACGTTCCTGTAATTTACTTTTTTTTAATTCGGTATAAAAGTCAACTTTTATTTGTATTAATTAATTTGTTTGAAATAAAAAAAAAACAGTAGTCTTTTATTCTACGTTGATTATTATAAATGTGGTGAGCACGAGAAAATTTGAACAAAATTTTTATTAATTTTAAATAAATATGGAATAATTTATAGAATAAACATTAAAACAAAATTTTTATTAAATTTTAGAAAATTTGAAAAATTTTATAAAATTAACATTTAAATAAAATATTAATAAAGTAAAATATTTGAATAAAATATTTAAAAATAAATTAAAAATAAATAAAATTATTTAAATAAATTAAAAATTACCTAAATCAGAATTGGAATTATATTAAAATTGAACAAAAATAAATAAAGTCAGAATTAAATCATTTTAAGAAAATTTTCTAAGTAGCTATTCAAGAAATTCAGAATAAAATCGCAAAATAGTTCCATAGAATCAGAAAAAAAATAAACTATCGCGAAAAATAATTAATAAGAAATTCTAAAATCAAAAACTCGCATTTTAATAAATTCAAGAAATAAATCCAGAAAAATTGTACAACACTTTAATTTCCACGCTATCACTGCACTAACACTCATTGCACTGGAAGACTGGAGAACTGGATTAGACGCGACCGCGGATGTAAAGGAACTGAATCGGGAGAATGCGCTGATCACCGATGAAACGCAGGAAATTCCCACCCCCTCTCCATAAAAGAAGGGATTTTCACCGCAGGAAAGACACGTGCAAACGGAATTAACCGGTTGAATCTGGAAATTGTTAACCTAAAATCGCAGGTGTGCGATAGGGGGGCCGAACACGCCACCTTATGACTCATTATCTCCCAGGGGGAGTCGTGGGATGTTTCCTAGCAACAATAAAAGGGTATTTTGGCCATCTGTGACGTAATTGAGGTGAATTTAAGCGACTTTCGCTCTTAAAGACCAATAAATAATCGAAAAATTACACTTTTTCTTGAAATAGAGGTTAATTATAGGCAATAAAACCGTCACAGGGGATCTTGGGATGGAAAAGTGGACTGAAAATTTGGTATTTAAGAAATGAGATTTGGCTGGGAAAAGCAGTCAACTGACGGAAGCGGATACGATGCCCGGAGCGCGAAAAGTGTTAACCCGGAGTATTAAGTGAAAGTCTATTTTTGAATTAAGTGACGAAATATTGCGATTGTGTTTATGGCCAAAATTTAGTGAATTCCCTGATAAAAATTCAAGCAGTTTGTTGACTCCGTAATAATAGTATTAAAATTGTGGTGTTTAAATGTTCTAATGTTTTACTGAGATAAAATTGTAGAGAATGTCGTCTCATATCTAGTAAAACATTATTTTGAGAAGAAAATGTTTCTGAACGGAAAGTAAATAACTAAGAAATAAAACAAGTGTATGTTAAAGTATGAATTAGTGTATTATTGACTAAAAATTTATATGTCCATAATTAATAAAATCTAAATTGATAACAGTCAAATAAGCGATTTCAAAGTGAGAGTTCTATCTTTTAAAGTAATAATTAAATAAAACGCGGTTCACTAGCTATCACAGGAATCTGCCGAATCCCGCAAAAGTTTTCTTAAGTAGTCCGCCACCCTGTATAGAAATTAGACCCCTCTCAACAACACCTGAGGTATCCTTTGCTGCAACTGGCACCAGATGCACAACTGATATCGAACCCATTAAGAAAATATAAATTATTTAAAAAAAAACGGTAACGCTACAACTGGTAAATTGAACACCTTATTTATTCAGCTGGAAATACTTTAACGTTTAAAATATGTTGACATTTCCATACCACCCTGTATACATTTCGCAATCGCAGACTCCAGAATGATGTCGAGATACTCAGAAAACTAGAATATAAATATAACCTAGAACGGCTTTGTGGATCCGTGGTTAAAGCGGCAGTCACTGGGAACTCCAGGACGAGAGTTCCCAGGTTCTCGGTGGATTGTAGTGGTATAAGTCATGGCGTTGCTGTCCGGCGTCATGCAAAAAATAGGGAAGAGTGAAAAATGTATCCCCCATCCCTACCCCATTCACCGGTGACCAGGCCGGATGATCGTGGTTTGGATCCCACGTTAAGCTGTAGTTTCCCTTGGGAATGGCCCTGGCGGCGAGCGAAGAGAAAAAATTGAGTAAAAAAATATAACCAAGGTTTTTTTTGCGATTTGCAATAATTCGAGCAGTGTATTAACTTATCTTATAAATACCTATGGTTTTTAAAACGTAATTGTATATACCTACCGTTAAATTACTACCATACAACTAAATTATGAATTTTCATTTCTATACAGAGTGGTCTGTAAATGCATAGAGTGTGGGGTGTTAAAGTTTAATTTCTAAATAAACTTTTTTTCTTCACTTCAAGCTGTTTTGAAGCCATGAAAATTTGAAATTTGTGTTTTTTTAAGGCGAGTAACATAAATCTGTTTAAATAAGTGGTATAGTGCGCTAGTCATTCGACATAACTGTCGTTACTGGTCCGACACGAATCCAAGGATTTATCAGGAGGTTCATACTCAAAATCCTCAGAAATTAAACTTTTGGGCTGGTATTTTCGGTGATCACATAATTGGACCATTTTTCTTACCGGGAAATTTAAATGGAGATACTTATTTAGACTTGTTGGAGAATGCTGTCAACCCAGAGCTGATGGAAATTATGGAAAATGACCAACGTTACCAGGAAGAAAATCCAATATTTCAACAAGACGGGGCTCCCCTCCATTATGCATTATCCGTACGCCACTTTCTGGATGAAACGTTTCCTGGTAGATTGATGGGGAGGAGGGGTGCTATTGAATGGCCCGCGAGATCGCCCGATTTATCTCCCTTTGATTTCTTTTTCTGGGGACATCTAAAATCCCAAATTTAGTGCCACCCAACCCGAATCCTTAGAAGATTTACGGAACCGCATTACTAATGAACTAATGAATGTCCGAGAACACTTTGAACTATTGTATATAGGTGAATGGCGGACATTTTCAACATTTAATAAGATAACATGTAAGTATTACTCAATAAAATTACATTTTTTAAAACGTAATTTCTCGGCGGCGCGTAGCTCAAATTTACAAAACAAAGCGCCATTTTATAGAGAATTTAATGCCCTTTAAAAAGATGTATCACAACATACCCATTCCCATTTGAAAAAACAAGGGCAGTAGCCGCCCCCGCTAGGGGGGTTGAGGTTACAGGGATGAAATTAATAGTGAAACGTGCCTCCTGAAAACACAAGATTACGGGTCCGAGGTTTTTTTTTTAATTTTCACGTACACAGCCGTAAACCTTGCTGGACTGTTTTCGATGGGTCACCCTGTATAAAATAAGACAATAGTTTAAAAATTGGTAATAGGTAAATTGACACTCCTATTGACTCACAGCCCGCACACGTAAAAACATTATATATGAGTATGACAACCAACATGAAAGTTTCTGTTTTCATATTTATTGTTTGTTTTTCGGGATTGACATTTACTCAGTATGAAAATTTTATCGACTTGTTGGAGATGGTCAATAACAATATAACGGCAGCTAATAGCTATATTCTTCCGATTAATAATAGTTTGTTGGTTAATGTTACCGACTGCAACGCTACAGCTATTGGTAAGAAGAAATTTATTATCATAAAAATTACAAAGTTAGCATTTTGAAACGAGATACAGGGTGGCCCATTTGTGTGACAAAGTAATATAACGGCTCTACCATTAAGGATATAAAAAAATAATGTTAATAAAAGTTGTGAGGTATTAAGAAATACATGTTCTAAAAATATTTTTAAGTATACAGAGTGGTCTAGAAAAGTGGGACAATAAAAATATGTCTTTTTCTAAATGGTACACCCTATATATTTTTGCATTTTTGGATTCGTCACAAAATTATACTGCCCCATTTTTAGTTTTTCGTTTTTTTGCAACGTTGCCCAACAAGATAGAAAATTCTTACAATTTTTGAAAAAACATGATAGTATAAAATTATCTGTATTTCTCAATTAGAAAATCCAAAATCGATCATTTCTTGTAAGCTCTTAAGTATAGGAATAGAAAACTTTTGTAAATAATAGAGTAGTTAAAATTTTGTACAGGGTGTTTTCTGTTGAAATTCGAATATAGGAAATTTTAAATTACCATAACTCGGTTATTTCAAATGAAACACCCTATATATTTTATGCTTATACTATAGATATTTTAAGTATCTTTCATTCTTATTAAGTCATTCCCATACCTAAAGTTACTTCTTTTGCTTAGAATTCGATTTTTATTGAAATTTTCGTTAACAGACTGTGTTTTTTTTATTTTTCTAGTTAGCCATGACCAACAAAACCAAAACAAATGTAAAATGTCAATTTACCAAAATGGCAAATTAGGCAAGTATTTGTGCCAATTTGTGTTATATTCTAGGTTTTTCTCGTTAATTCTAACATTTAAAAGATGAATTTTTCAAATACTGAAATGATTGATATAATTTACATTGTCGGGGCAAGTGACAAAAATACATTGTTTGCAACAAGACATTATCACGAAAAATATCCAGACACACCACAACCAAATAAACGAGCTTTCGAAAAATTGATGGAGAGGTTTGACAGAACAGGAAGTGTGGCTTATAATAAAAATAATAAAAGAAAAACTGTTACGTACGGAAGAAAATGAGCTCAATGTTTTATTGACTATCCCCATATCGGCCAAGGACCTCTGGCACAACAAACTGATATCTCGAGACCATCCGTACAAAGGATAATATGGGCTAATAAAATGCACCATGTACCATGTTCATGGTGAAGATTATAATAAAAGAGTCGTTTTTTTGTGAGTGGGTTTAGAACAAAATGAGAGAACAATGAAAGTTTTCTAATGATGTGCTCTTTTGTGATGAAGCAACTTTTCACAAAAATGGAAAAGTAAATTGACACAATTTTCATTATTATGCGACTACTAATCCTCATTTTGTGAGATTGCATTCTCAAAATAGGTGGTCCTTAAATGTTTGGGGAGGAGTGGTAGGGGAGTATGTGATTGGGCCATATTTTTTAGATGGTAGAGTGACAGGTGACGTATACTTGGCCTTTTTACAAAATCACTTGCCACAATTAATTGACCATGTTCCACATACAATTAGGGAACGAATGTGGTTTCTTCACGATGGAGCACCCGTTCACTCTACGAGGCTCGTTATTGATCATTTGAATGAAACGTACGGATTGGAAGACGCGGACCAGTTTTATGGCCACCCAGGTCACCAGATCTAACAAAAATTGATTTTAGTATTTGGAGGTACGTGAAAGATACGGTCTATAAAATGTCTCCTTCAACATTAGATGATATGAAAAATAGAATTCGAAATTGTTTCCAGAATATTACATCTGAAATGTGTAGAAACTTAAGTGAGTAATTTCATAGACGCGTCCAAATGTGTTTAGAAGCAAATGGAGGCAACTTTGAACATTTGTGTAATTAGGAAAAATATTGTTTTTGCTCTGATTTGTAATTTATTGCTATTGCAGTTAGTTTAAATTAAAAATAAATAATTAATACAGACGTATTGTTATTAATTGATTTCAATTTGACATTAAAAATGTCAATTTGACATTTGTTTTGATTTTGTTGGTCATGGCTAACTAGAAAAATAAAAAAAACACAGTCTGTTTACGAAAATTTCAATAAAAATCGAGTTCTAAGCAAAAGAAGTAACTTTAGGTATAGGGATGACTTAATAAGAATGAAAGATACTTAAAATATCTATAGAATAAGCCTAAAATGTATAGGGTGTTTCATTTAAAATAACCGAGTTATCGTAATTTAAAATTTCCTATATTCGAATTTCAACAGAAAACACCCTGTACAAAATTTTAACTACTTTATTATTTACAAAACTTTTATATCCCTATACTTAAGAGCTTACAAGAAATTATCGATTTTGGATTTTCTAATTGAGAAATACAGGTAATTTTATACTATCATGTATTTTAAAAAATTTTAAGAATTATCTATTTTGTTGGGCAACGTTGCAAAAAAACGAAAAACTAAAAATGGGGTCATATGTATAATTTTGTGGCGAATCAAAAAATGCAAAAATATATAGGGTGTGTCATTTAGAAAAAGATATATTTTTATTGTCCTACTTTTCTGGACCACTCTGTATACTTAAAAATATTTTTAGAACATGTATTTCTTAATACCTCATAATTTTTATTAACATTATTTTTTTATATCCTTAATGGTAGAGCCGTTATATTACTTTGTCACGCAAATGGGCCACCCTGTATAAACAGTATTAGGATAAATAAACTATTATTAATGCTTTACGGATTTTTTACTAATAATTCTAAAATATATTATAGTATATTCTTAAATCAACTATCTTGTTGAACTAAAAGTTTTTATTTTGTTCTTAATAAACACATTTATTTGTTAAAATTATTTTTTATTTTTAAACTTTAATACATTTCCTTCATATTCGTGGACTTGTGAGCGTGGTGTGGACATGCAGTCGTATTCGCTAAATGGCTATAAATTCAAAACCGTCTAAAATTGATAGTTGTAGGTTTAAATTGCCAATTGTAGGAATAAGGGCGGATATTTCAGTCTCCTTAAGGTACAGAATAACATAAGTCATCGTTAACATACCTTTGACAATATATTAAAGTTCTTTTTAACTCTTATCTAAAGAAATAGATTGGAGGACGTCGTAATCTTAGACCTATCGCGTCAATTGACCCGCAAATTAATTTAAAACATAGTTTTTTAAGGTCTAAATCAACGTTAAGACTACCTTAGCTAAGGTCTAACTTAAGGTAACATTTAAATATCGGCCCAAAGACTTAATATTTTCTGTCGATATAACAACAAAATGAACAGGGCTGTACCTAGGGCAAGGCAACAAGAGCCCACGCTAGGGGCGCATCATTTGTAGTGTATACCAGTAATTGTGTCTATATATACCAAATCCTTGCCCAGGGCGCCAAAGTTACAAGTTACGACCCTGGGAATGAAATACCTATAGGGGAACTAAGTGGCGTCTGCGAGTCGGAAAAAGATCCGGAAAATCGAGATATCTTCAGCCGGAACAAGATAACGTCCCACCCTCGTTTTCGAGGATGCTGAACATGATGGCGGCGTCAGAATTTCTCATTGGGGTTGCGCAACCCCTCAAATCGGCAAAAAACACCCCCCAGGGGGGGTTAAACGTGCTTCAAGAGGTTTCCCTGCAGAGAAACACATTTTCCCCCTGTTTTCAAGGATGCTGAGCTTGTACTTTTTGGTTAAAAAGTTGTCCCCTTTGGCAAATCTTTTGACGTGTCTCGGCGTTTTTTCTTTTAATCGGTGGTTTTCGATAAATCCGTGGTGGGAAGTTTTCAAATGAACACCCTGTATATCCCAAGAACATCAAATTGCAATGTTTTAAGCAAATCACAGTGGCAACGCTGTATGCTCATTTTTACCTGCTAGTGTAAAAATGACCCTGAAGTTTACTAATGTAATTCCTTTTCGCCGGCGGTGCTGTTACCGGTTTATCGCTGCTGTTTTTGTGATTGTTTGTAATCTATATAGTGTTTTTCGATTAATTTTTAGTGTTTTATCGATCTAAAACTATGTAGAGCTATTTATTAGCCATCTACAATGGTTCGTCAGTGCGTGGTGTGTAAGAAATTCTAACCCCGGATTAATACTTCGTCGGTAATTGAGAATAATGAGGTTATGTTTTTGTAGGTGAAGCAATGGTGCAACTAATTCTGTATTTTAAGTAAATATTGCAAAAATATGGATTATTTCTTTATATTATTTGAATCTCTGTAAAAAATACTTACAACGATTTATGACTAATGTTAGATCAAAATTATCGAAACGTGTACCTTATTACAGCGTTGCCATTTTTAAAGCCAACTTCTACTAACTTATTTGAAATGGTGGAACTGTGCGTGATTCAGTGGCGGCTCGTGACCTATGATAGAGGGGGTCAGGCGCTGCCTGAAAAACACATATTATTTTATGACTTTTATTATACTTTTTCGGTGTATATTGGGGAAAAGTGGATTTCTCACCATAGGGCAAAATTATTACGGTAGTATTAAGGCAGGAAAAAGTTAAAATCTTCTATTTTTAATTATTTTTACACAATAAATGAAAAAAAATTATCGTTCCTTTAGTTTTATGATTATTTTTGATCGAGAGTTTTCGGTATATTTTTTGCTATTTTTAGTTGCTAAAATTTGTTTCTAAAGTTTTTAATATAACAATTGTTTTTCATGTTTCTTTTCCACTAAGAAGAAATTTTTCCTTATTTCAATAGGAAGTATTCATGCTTTTTTTAATAAAATCTTTATGAAAAGCGTTTTCTTGTATAAGATCGTTGATGTTCACTTTGCGCCCACATTATGTATCCTCTTGCCCCTTACATGGGCCAAAGTGAATGTTTTGCTATAACTCACTTTTTTTATATTATGTCATAGTTCTGGTCTAGAATCACTAGCTATGTTGGAAATTTAGCCAAATCGAGAAAAAATAAATCATCCGAAAGCCACTTTACTCCAACTCCTCTATACAAATTTCTTTCTAATCAAGTAAATCCTACTCCCAAACTTGGTGCAGATATGTGTAAAATAAATAAATTTCCAATTCCAAAAGAATATTATGAAATAACTATATATAGTACCTGTAGTTGGTCATTCGTCTGATGATGACAGGATAACTTAAAAACGGTAGTTACACTTTATTTTATTACTTTAAGTCAGTAATTACCCCCTTCTCAATTTGACCTGTGATAAGTATTTGAATCTTTAATTTGTGTTTTTGTAATTATTATAATGCACTACACCAATTAATTATCGAATATTCAAGAAATCACATCCTAATTAAAAAGCTGTTATAATGAATCAATTTTAATAAATTTTGTATTAACTGATATGAAAGATTATAGAGTTTGGCGTAGGGTATAAGCCCAATGCGATGTATTTTACTATAAATGCCCGTGACAAATGATATTTACTAGAATAATTACCATGCACCCATCATTACAGATTTGGACGCTTATGATTTCATCATTATTGGTGCTGGATCTGCCGGAGCAGTACTGGCTAACAGATTAACCGAAGTCAGAAACAGGACAGTTCTACTTCTCGAAGCGGGTGGACGAGATAACGATTTCACCGATATTCTTGGCCTGAGTAGTGCATATAGCTCTTTTTCAGAGTTCAACTGGGGATATAATTCTACAACGCAGACAAATGCTTGTCAAGGTAAGTTTCGTATAGTTGTTGCAGAATTATACCGTTGACTCTTACTGCCATAAATAAACTACCTGATTAAACCATATTGTATACGATTGAACCTCTTCAAAGCTCAATAAATGGGATCAGGGCCGGCTTGAAAATGTATACCACACCACATGATTTATTTTTATAATTTAAAATAAATAGATGGGTATTTTTAGTTTTAGGTACCTATAATAAATGTAAAATAATGATAACAATTAATGATAATTGAAAATAATATAATTTAAAAGTATAACTATTAGGATTTTCTCGTGTAGTTGGCCTTACAAGCTAGTGTATTGGCCACCAAACTATTAGGATAACAAGTACAATAAAAAATAATTAAATCCTAAGGAACTAATGATAATTTATTCAAAATTTAACTCTGTATCACTATCACTATCTTAATCTAAGCCTAAACTTATAATTAAGGGTTGAACATTTGAAATCATACAATTGTAAGAATTTTCCACCTTAAGTACATGCTGTACACAGTTTTTCCAGTTGTCTGCAGAAAGTTTTCTTACTTCGTTTTTAATTAATTCTACTACAGATGCATTTAATGTAGGAGAAATATTATTTCTCCTAATATTGGATTTCAATTTTTTTTTTTTTTTTTTTTTTTTTTATGATCAAACACAAGCACTATAGGAAAAATCCTTTAGGGCACTCTGGGAGTGGTGCGTGTGCGCAAAAAGCGATTCACGTTGGTTTTGAATCGTTGGAGGTTATATTCGTTGGGAAAAACGACCTCGGGAAGGTCGTTCCACAAGGATGAAGTCCTCCAGATGAAAGAGTTCTTAAATAGTGAAGTTCGAGGAGTACTAAGCTTAACCACATATTGATGGGCGGCAGTGGTTCGTCGTGTATTTCTGCTCTTCGTCGCTCTGGGCGGAATTAAGAGGGCAAGGTCAGCCGAGCACCTTCCATTAAAATATCTGTAAAAGAGAGTCAAATCCCCAACTTGTCTTCGATGTTCTAGGCTGTCGAGGTTCTTCGTCAGCTCGTGGTCTCCGATCAGACGAATAGCCCTCCTTTCGATGGAATCCAGTAGCCGAAGAGTATGTTTGGGTGCAGAGCTCCAGACATGAGAGCAGTATTCTAGTGATGGTCGAATCTGGGCTTTGTATAGTGTCAAAAGTTGTTGAGGTGTGTACAACTTTCTGGTTCGGAAGAGTACGCCAAGCTTCTGAGAAGCTATCTTGGCGATTGCCACAACGTGGTTATGCCAAGACATATTTCCTCCCAGATTGACACCCAGCAAATTAATAGATGAAGCCAGTGGGATTGCGTGTCCGGCCATGACTATTTCCGGTTCTGTAATGTTAATCTTTTTAGAGAAAACTGCTGCCTGGGTTTTCTTAGCGTTAAATTCGACTTGGTTACTGTCACCCCAAGCCAAAATTTCTTCCAGGTCTTTGTTGAGGCGTGATGCTTCATGCTGTCTGCGAAGATGTGCGTCGGCAGCCGATGTTTGCGCATTCAAAGAGAAAGATGAGATAAGTGTGCTATCGTCAGCAAAACTAAATATCGGATTTTTAGTTTTCACTAGAAGGTCGTTAATGTAGAGTAAGAAGAGAGTGGGAGACAATATGGACCCTTGAGGAACACCGGCATTGATGGTGAAGGTGTCTGAGAGAAATCCGTCAATCGCCACTTGGTGCCATATTAGCTCAATAGGATTGAATATACAATAGTACGGAGGAAGACGCAACACTGTATGTCCATTTTCTGCTGCAAGTTTGTCACACTCGTATTCCTTATTTATTTTGAAAGCTTTTAATACTTATAGCAGTTCTCGTTTTTTGTAAGTTTCTTCAAAATATAAATCATTTTCAATCATAAAATTTTGAATTTCTGCTTTTGTATTATTAGAATTGGGAATGATTTTTGCTTGCCGACTATGATAACTAACATTGTCCATTACAATGACGCTATTTTTAGGTATATTTTTAAGGAGTTTATGTTTAAACCAATCTTCAAAAAGTTGTGCGTCGATATGTTGATGGTAATCTAAAGAAGAATCTGCTATATTTTTAGCTGAAAGCAACAGACAACTTGGAACAAACCCGTTCTCTGAACCAGCATGTAATATTGTGATTCTTTTGCCTTTATTTGATGGTGCCTTGGTTTGACATTTTTTGGAAGAATCATCCCAACCTTTTCTTGGAGTGTCATGGGTATCGAACCATGTTTCGTCAAGGTAAATAATTGGACGATTTTCTTCTCTAAATTGTTTAACAGCTGTTAAATATTTAAGTCTCCATTACCGTAAACGTTGAGATTCCATTAATGTTTGTCTTTTATCAATGCTTCGGTATTTATGTAGCGGCCTACAGGCCTAATAGCATTCGTTACAGATAATTATGTACGTGATAGATAGTGCAGTAAAATAATATTGAATTTATACTATGGTATCAAATATTGTAGACCGGGGATAAAATATTCTAAATTGTCAAGAGTCAATTAAATCAAAAGTCTTCCAAAATTTTGTAACCTATACCGTACAACAAAGAATAGTCTAAAATAACAGTGGAAATTATTTTAATTGAACTTAAATTGAAATACAATAAAACCTCAAATGAAAGTATCAAATATTCGAAGTAAATAAACTCACCATTCAAGTCGAGACGCAGCAAAAGAAAGAACGCGTGCGACCCGCGTCTTCTTGCTGGCAGCCGTCTCCCAGTCTCCCCTCTCAACTAAAGTTCCAACCAATCAGAATACTCAGAAACCAGTTCGCACAGGATTACCGCTGACGTGACTGTCTGGTTTTTATGACCATGAGAACCGAAACAAATGCATTCTCCGTATCGTTACAAATTGCTACAATGACATACGATTTATGTGTCTGCGTACTAAGAATGCGCGCCATTAGTGTCACGTGCATCCGCTCGAGCTGTTATTTATGGTCTGGGAACCACTTAACTTAATTATAAGGTCGTTGAATTGTATAATTCTTGGTAGTTTTAAGATAAGGATATTTTAAGGAGAACTGTCACATAAACTTTACTTCGAGTTGTGCAAGCTGTGCAAAGTAAGCTCGTTTTAAGAGTGGTACTAAGAACTGACGGTAATAACAGTGAGTTATATGACAGTTCTGTCACTTAAATATTATGTTTTAATGGTACTTAGTTAGCGTATTTCGTAGGACTATTATTTTTAATGTTGCAAATTTCTTATGAAATTGCTGACACTACTGTCTGGAACAGGGTGGGAAAATCGTAAGAAATGTCAACCTAAGCATAAATTTTACTATATAAACCGACGCGAGTGAGGTTCAAATTAATTAAGAATTCAGACTGCAATTCAGTTCAGACTAAAAGATAGAATTCAGACCTTCAGTTGACAGTAATATTCAGACATTCTTTCAGTGAACGTTTAGTGACTAAACAGTGTTAATAGAAGTAAATTGTCACATGTCTAACGAAGTTTATTGTTAGAATTTTAGTAGCTTTAACCTAGATAAGTGTCTTTTTGTGAAACTTGATTGTGTGAAGATATAGATGATGGGTTTGCAACAAATAGGTTAGTACTTGTAAACTGAGACATTTTCGCCCGTACTAAGAAATGATGACAATAAAATATGTATTATGTAGAACTTTATGATATTTACTTTCAATCGCCGCTCGTAACTACAAGGCCATTGTAGGTCGATCATTGGAGACATACGATACCTTTAGATGATAGGATTTATTTTTAACAGTGTTTATATTGATATCATGACCCAACAGGCCGGCAAATAATACCCAAGGTCCCGAACCCACTAAATAAAACTTGTAGGTCTGCCCATGTGTGAAAATTGATAGATAGGCCAACATAGAGTAAGCTAGATAGCTTTAATAAATAGACGACATGGGTCGGCTATTACAAATGGTGTCAGGTGTGTTGGGTTTGAATAAAAAGGAAAAGAGAAATTCAGAATTTTAGGACCTTGCGACTGTGGACGTCAAGAACTCACCCACGATAGTATTTTTGCCTAACAATAGATATATTCACTTGTAAAAATGACCGAAGAAAAGAAAATTGAAACTCTGATCAACCCAGTAGTTTTGAATAATGTTGTAATTGGACTCGATTCAGTCCCGACTTACGACGGATTAAGTAATGTAGACGAGTTCATTGGAATCATTGAAGAAACAGCAACGCTTGCCAATTGGACAGAAGCTCAGAAGGTTGCCATAACTAGACTAAAACTTAGGGAGGATGCCAAACAATTTGTGAAGTCAGAGGAAGACCTTAAAACCACTCCAAGCTGGGATGCTTTGTCTCGTGCATTGAAGAAACAATTCCAAAGGACTGAAATTAATGGAGAGTCACGAAGGAAGTTTTTGGAATGCAAGCAAAGGACCGTTGAAACAAGCAGACAATTTTTAACAAGACTCAAGTCATTGGGAAATCATACTATGTCGTACACTGGAATAAAAGATGTTGACGCGGTTTTAAAACATAGATTCGAGGAGGACTTAATCACGCAGTTCATGATGGGTCTGCTGATGCCTATAAAAGCCCGAATTTTATCGAAAGCACCAAACACTTTAAATAGCGCATTAGAACTAGCGGAACGTGAAGAAGCAATCGAAAGTCTCATTAAGCCTTCAACACCTCATCGAGAATATATTAGAGGGATGCAATCCAGTGAACCTGAAAGAAACAAAAGTAACGATGTCATACGATGTTACAAATGTCAACAAGCAGGTCACTTCGCTAGAGACTGTCGTGACCAGAAACCTCGCGAATTTAAATGTTTCAAGTGTAATAAAGTTGGACATTTTGCAAATGATTGCCGTACAACAAACGCAAGAGATTTGCGCACTTGTTACAACTGCTACAAAGTGGGACATTTACGTAGGAATTGCCCAACTAGTCAGCGAACAGGTACGGAAGGTCAAAGAAGTTTAAACTCCCAAGCAGCCACTTTCCGACCCCGAAGTCAGGCTGCACAGCAAACAGGAAACCGTCATTAGATGTACAGGAGGTCAGGGTACAGAGTGCCACAGAAACGTTTCTTCCCCATAATATAGCTAAGGTAACAATAGGAAATAGGAAATGTTTTGCACTTATAGATTCTGGAGCTGCTGTATCCCTAGCGAAACCCGGTATTGCAAAAGGGTTTGAAATTAATAAAGATTTTGAAAGTAATTTAGTGGATATACAAGGAAGTGGTATACCATGTACGGGAAAAGTTATACTACCACTCGAGTTGGCAGGAGGAAAAATAGTTAAGCACGATTTTATGATTGTCGACTCACCTTTAAGTTTCCAGGCAGATATTCTACTAGGCCTGGACTTTTTACATAAATTTGGAGTTAAAGTAGATTGGGGAAATGGATGGATGTGTATACTTGAAGATGTTATAAGTCTGTATGAAGAAGAAGAAAATGTATCTAGAGCAAGTTGGTTAGCATTACGAAATAAAGAACAAATAGAGAGGAAGATTTTAGAGGAACTAAAGTATCTTAGAGACGAAGTTAAAAGTTTAGAAGTCAAATTGGAGGCAGCGCTTGTGAAGAATTCTTTATTCCTGGGGAGGAACAAGAATTCAGACGAGCAGGTGATCCCCAGTCACCTGGTCGCATCAAAATCAACAGCAAATCACAGCAAAGCTACTAAAATGACTATGGAGTCCGTGGCTCCTAGAATGAAGGAAGATAGAGGTACCAGTAGTAAGATTACGGAGGAGATAAGAGTTCCTAACACCGAAGAGACGAGAACAGTTTCGAGAGTGGAAGAGAAGGAAGTTGAAGACGTGAACGTGACAGGAGGGAACGCACGTGAGGAGAGAAATAAAAGAAATAGGAAGAGTGCAAATCAACAGAAGATAGATACCATTGCTACCGACGTTCAAATTCAAAGAGTAGGTCAAGAAGACAACTTTACTGCAAATATTATCTTACCTCAAGATTTAACGATTCCGGCTAGATGTCAAGCCATATGTATGGCTAGTCTTACAAGAGCATCACGAGTTAAGGCTCAGCATATGGTTATCGAACCATGTGACGATGTTCCGTCAGGACTATTCATAGCTAGGAGTCTTTGCAAAGTTGATTCAACAGTACCAATCAGAATTATGAATGTGACTGAAAAAGCAATATTAATTAACAGAAGAAGCATTATTGATACTGCTATGGAAGTACCGAATGATTCAAGAGGCCCCGAGAATGAAAGAAAACATAATATAGTAAACTCCGAAATGAGACCAGTATGGACGTTCCCTACATTACGTCAACAATTACCTATAGTTATTTCAACCAGTACTGAAAACCAATCAGAAGTCTAAAGTTGTCACTACTATTCTGTATAAGTACCAGTACAATTCGACGTGTATGAACTGCCATCTAGGCATTAATGATTATACTTATTCAAACTGTAAATATGATTCTACTTCTCAAACTAGCGCGTTCAACAATAAGTGAACAGAGGGCGACACTTTGTTCGAAAAGATTTTATGTTACTACAGACTTAAAGTGCAATAAACCTGTGGGAAGGCTGTGATAAGAACTGAATAATACAATGGGGACGCGAAAATTTAAAAAGCGCAGACAAAATAAAAATGTGATTATTGGATTGAATGAACTTTAAAACGTGACGGATAAAAAGGGCGTTGTTGGTGGTCCAGACCCAGCAAAACTTATAGACAGTGACTGACCTGAATGTTGATAAAGGTTTCCGTGGGAAAAAGACGCTTAGAAATGAAGTGCTGAATTAGGCGAAAAAGTGAAAAATTTGCGAAATTTTACGGTAAATAGTGCCGGAAAATGGGTGAACAAATTAGTTCACAGCTGCGAATCTACGTGTCGGGTCGAGAAAATAAAATTAAAAGTAAAAAGCATCATGGATTTTGAGCCATTTTTACGGTATGTGAGGCACCTTAGTTTCCCGGAACAGCGACCACTGCTTCGGGCAACTATATCCGATTTAAGGGAAGAGTTTTTCCTATTAGGGGCAGACGCGCCGTGTCACCCCCGTTTGTATCATCTGCGGGCGCGAAATAGACTATTTTCGGTGCGGGTGCATGATGATCTTCGGCGGGTAGACACCTACTGGTCTATCGTTAATAGAGAAGCAGAAGTTCCACCATGCGACTGTGTGATCTGCAGTCCAACAGACCGCGTGTTTCCGCCTCTGGAAGCTTACCCGGATATACCTGAGGTGCTGAGGGTCCAGCCACCACCAGTTCCAGCGGTCCAGGAGCTACCTCGACATGTGCCTAGACCACCATCCCCTAGGTCACCGCCGTATACTCCGCCGCCACTACAGGAAGCGGTCCAGGAGCTACCTCGACATGTGCCTAGACCACCATCCCCTAGGTCACCGCCTTATTCTCCGCCGCCACTACAGGAAGCGGTCCAGCAGGATGCTATCCCACAGGAATTCCTACCACAGGCTGAAAATCAACCAGCCGTTCAGCAAGAAGTCAATATCCTAGAGGCAGGAGAAATCTATGTGCCGCTACCAATACCTAGGCCAAGGTATCTGGAGGAGATGGAGGAAGACTACCATGAACGCATTGGCGGGTTACTTATGAACTGGCTGGATGGCCATGTTCTCGACCTGATATACGAGGACCCATGATGAGAGAGCAATGTGCATTATATCCTTTTTAGGTTAATAGTAAGGTAGATTTATAGATTTTTGCAAACCCATTTTAAGGTAGATAAACTAATTTTTAAAAAATGTATTATGCAGGTTCCTAGGAAAAGTCACCTTCTTTTCACCTGTATATATTTTAATTAATCATTTCAAAAGATGTTATAGGAATGAAGATTATTTTTAATATTTTTATTTAGGATTAGCTCTAAGTCAATTAACAACCAATGAACTCTTATCTGTTTAATTGTCAACGTAGCGTGTTATATTATCAGGTATAGGAGTCACGAATGGAGCACACATAAACAACACTCGTGCAAGGACGTATTGTTAGATTATTAAAATACGAGGTGACTTTAATTAATTTATAATGTTAATGAAATTTTATCATTTGGGACAAAATTTCTTTTACGGGGATAGGAGGAATGTAGCGGCCTACAGGCCTAATAGCATTCGTTACAGATAATTATGTACGTGATAGATAGTGCAGTAAAATAATATTGAATTTATACTATGGTATCAAATATTGTAGACCGGGGATAAAATATTCTAAATTGTCAAGAGTCAATTAAATCAAAAGTCTTCCAAAATTTTGTAACCTATACCGTACAACAAAGAATAGTCTAAAATAACAGTGGAAATTATTTTAATTGAACTTAAATTGAAATACAATAAAACCTCAAATGAAAGTATCAAATATTCGAAGTAAATAAACTCACCATTCAAGTCGAGACGCAGCAAAAGAAAGAACGCGTGCGACCCGCGTCTTCTTGCTGGCAGCCGTCTCCCAGTCTCCCCTCTCAACTAAAGTTCCAACCAATCAGAATACTCAGAAACCAGTTCGCACAGGATTACCGCTGACGTGACTGTCTGGTTTTTATGACCATGAGAACCGAAACAAATGCATTCTCCGTATCGTTACAAATTGCTACAATGACATACGATTTATGTGTCTGCGTACTAAGAATGCGCGCCATTAGTGTCACGTGCATCCGCTCGAGCTGTTATTTATGGTCTGGGAACCACTTAACTTAATTATAAGGTCGTTGAATTGTATAATTCTTGGTAGTTTTAAGATAAGGATATTTTAAGGAGAACTGTCACATAAACTTTACTTCGAGTTGTGCAAGCTGTGCAAAGTAAGCTCGTTTTAAGAGTGGTACTAAGAACTGACGGTAATAACAGTGAGTTATATGACAGTTCTGTCACTTAAATATTATGTTTTAATGGTACTTAGTTAGCGTATTTCGTAGGACTATTATTTTTAATGTTGCAAATTTCTTATGAAATTGCTGACACTACTGTCTGGAACAGGGTGGGAAAATCGTAAGAAATGTCAACCTAAGCATAAATTTTACTATATAAACCGACGCGAGTGAGGTTCAAATTAATTAAGAATTCAGACTGCAATTCAGTTCAGACTAAAAGATAGAATTCAGACCTTCAGTTGACAGTAATATTCAGACATTCTTTCAGTGAACGTTTAGTGACTAAACAGTGTTAATAGAAGTAAATTGTCACATGTCTAACGAAGTTTATTGTTAGAATTTTAGTAGCTTTAACCTAGATAAGTGTCTTTTTGTGAAACTTGATTGTGTGAAGATATAGATGATGGGTTTGCAACAAATAGGTTAGTACTTGTAAACTGAGACATTTTCGCCCGTACTAAGAAATGATGACAATAAAATATGTATTATGTAGAACTTTATGATATTTACTTTCAATCGCCGCTCGTAACTACAAGGCCATTGTAGGTCGATCATTGGAGACATACGATACCTTTAGATGATAGGATTTATTTTTAACAGTGTTTATATTGATATCATGACCCAACAGGCCGGCAAATAATACCCAAGGTCCCGAACCCACTAAATAAAACTTGTAGGTCTGCCCATGTGTGAAAATTGATAGATAGGCCAACATAGAGTAAGCTAGATAGCTTTAATAATCTGACGACATGGGTCGGCTATTACATTTAAAACCCATTTTACGCAATATTTTCCTAAGGCTTGAAAGGCTACAAGAGATATTTGTTTTGTCTTTAATCAGCCGCTCGCCCTATCAGCACAATTCCAAGGACGTCACATTCGACCACTAATAAGCCTAACTAAAAATTACTCGCCGGGAAACCACTAAAGATTAAAATTATTAAAAATCACTTTGTATTTATATATGCATCAGGCATAGGTATAAATTGAATTTGTATACCCGGTCCGGCTCTGCTCGAAAAGGTTTTAAAATTTGGGATTTCCTTATTTATTTTATGGTCCAAGAGATAATGAGGTTTTATTGCAGTCAAAAGATCTCGATTTCTCTTTTCCTTTAAAAAAGTATACTTCTGGTAGGAAAAGAAATTACAAAGTAAATTTAAATCCAGAACTTATTAGACTCAAGCAATGGGTAACTATGTTTACTGGCCTGGGTAGGTATGACAAAAAATACTTTAAAATTAGTAAAGAAATTAATTGTATATACAGTATGTCCACGGATGGGGTTTACAAGAGGACAAATGGACTAAAAATTGAAAGATACGAAAAAAATTCACTCTTAATAAACGTTTTTGCTTGTCTAGAAAATACGATTCATCATATGAAACTTCAATTTTTTTTATACAGGGTGGGTAAAAACTGCAAAAATGTAATTTTGCTTAACTAAATTTTGAAAGATACGACAAAAAGTCACTCCTAATGAATGTGTTTTCTACACAACAAACCGAAGTAGAACAATGAGTTTTTATAATACAATGTTATGGGGATGGTCAAGTTTCATACCGCTATTTCATGGAACAATTTACAGATAAATTCGTAGGAATCCCAATAACTAGGATGGCAATCTGCAAGTTAATAAAAAAGTTCAAGAGAACTGGTTCGGTTTTGGACCTCAGAAATACGACCATGATGATGCTGCTACAGTCCTTGTTCTTCATTCTGTTGAAGAAAATCCTATGACGTCCCTTAGAAATCGTGTTACTCAGTTGGAAGTTGTGAAAAAAATTCAGAAGGTCCTTAAAGCAAATAAATTGTACCCGTATAAACAGCACTTTAATTAAAGATTGGAAGAGGGAGACGATGCGAAACGACTTGATTTTTGCCTGTGGATAGGAGACAAAATTTTAAGTGGAAATCTTGATTTTTATAAATGTATCTTGTTTTCTGATGAAAGTAGATTTTCAACAAATGGAACCATTGCAACCCAGCATGTTAGGTACTGGTCTTTAGAAAATCCCGAATTCAGAATTATGACGAGAAGACAATATTTCACAAAAGTGAACGTGTGGTGTGCGATATCCATCCATGGCATTATAGGTCCATATTTTTTTGATAACACGTGCAATAGATTATCATATTTAGAAATGCTGGATACATTTTTCAATCTACCACTAAATTTTCGACAAAATATGTATTTTCAGCAAGATGGTTGTCCAGCCCATTTCACTCATGAGGTTAGAGAATGGCCTGACCGCAGATTTGGTCCAAGGTGGATTGTCAGGAATGGCTCAGTTTTGTGGCCCCCAAGAATTCCCGACTTAACCGTGGCCGATATGTTTTTATGGGGCCGTTAAAAACAAATTGTTTTCGCAACCGCTGCTGAAGGGCAGAATTATCCGGGCTGTCCAATCGATATCTCAGGAAGAAATCAGAAATTCTTTCACTTATTTGAGAAAACAATTAGAAAAATGTGTCGAGTATGGGGGGGGGGGGGGGTGGAGTTTTTGAATTATGAAATCGTTATCGTATTCTTTTCATGTTAATAAAAATGTTCGTATTATTATTATTATTATTATTATAATTACTTCATTAAATAAAAACATTGACAACAAGTATCACCTATTCATTATTCAAGTAGAAACGTTTATTAAGAGTGACTTTTTTTCGTATCTTTCAAACTAAAGTATGTTTACTGTTAAGCAAAATAACATTTTTGCAGTTTTTACCCACCCTGTATAAAAAAAGTTTCTTATTATGAATCGTATTTTCTAGACAAGCAAAAACGTTTATTAAGAGTGACTTTTTTTGCGTATCTTTAAATTTTTGTCCATTTGTCCTCTTGTAAACCCCATCCGTGGACATACTGTATAGAGGGAAGTTAAAGTTATACATTCGAACTAAAAATGACCAAAAAGTTTTAAACTCGAAAAAAGTGTATAAAAAATATCCAAGGGAAGGATGTTAGCGCAAAAATTCAGATCAATGTTGATGGTAATCCAGTGTTAAATGGTGACATGGCGAAAGGTTTTGGTGTTCAATTTGCATTGTTTAACGATGATAAATATGTAGATTTGGAATTTCACGATGAAAATATTCCAGTACACGATAAATCTTTTTTCATGTCACCTGTGTGTAAAAATGACATTTAGGCATAATAGGTCGGCTTAAGAGTTCTCATTCTTGTGGTAATCACGGTATCTCTAATAACATTATAAAAAGATTTAAAGATTATATAGCGGATATTCTCACTTATTTGATTAATCTTTCAATAGAGCAGAGGATCTTCCCGGACTATTTAAAATTGGCAACTGTTATACCTTTATTTAAAAAGGATGATGCAAACAATTTTGAAAATTATCGTGGTATAAGTCTTTCGAATAGTATTTCTAAAATTTATGAGTTGGTAATCAAGAATCAGATCAACTTTCTTCTTTTTTTACAATATCAACGTCTCAACATGATTTTACATTGAATAAGAGCACTGAAACAGCTTTATGTGGTTTTCGCATAATATTGGAGTCTCTTGATAGGAAGATGTCCGTGCTAGGGATGTTTATAGACTTTTCGCGTGCTTTTGACTTAGTGAATCATGAACTACTTTTAGCTATACTTTGTCGTTATGGTGTAAGAGGTAAACCGTTGGATTATATAAGATCATACCTACGAAATAGAATGCAATATGTTAGCGTAAATGGCGTCACGAGTAGTTGCAGGACGATAGAAAGGGGAGTTCCGCAGGGCTCCATTATTGGACCTTTTTTTTGTTTCTGGCGTTTGACAACGACCTGATAAGATTTATTACCAAAATTGCGGAAAATATACAGGGTACACCAAGTAAACTGGCCTATTAGAAGTATCTCGAGAACTAAATGAGATTTTATTTTGAAAATTTGGCTGTGGCTACAAGAGATGGTTTTCTACGTTTGGATGGTGCGGTGTTCCCGGATCATACCGAAAGTGGTAGCAACTTCGGAACTTTAAATGAAGTACCCGATATATTATATATTTTTTTTGAATCTAGGTAAAAATCTAGAACAGTTTTCTGTATAATATCATATATCTATCTTTAAGAGTTTTTGAATTATAAATAATCTTGTGATTTTTTAAAGAAAATCATATCTTTTTAGCGGTTACAGCTAGAAAGCTGAAATTTTGACAATAGTTTTACAAGACCATCAAAATTTTATTATTTTGAGCAGTATTTAATTAGTTTTATACAGGGCGTCTCCATAATTTCTGAGGGAGATGAATTATTGCAAAAATCTTCGTTTTTTTAAATGGGACACCCTATATTTGATATGTTTTGCTAATGGATGATCGATATTTATATCTAATTATATTAAGTATTCCTATACGTATCTTCAATATTTTCGGACTTATAGCGAAATTTAAAACTTATCTTAAAAAAATATATTTTTTGGTAGTAGGCTGTGGAATGGATTCAGAGAAACAAAATAATGAAAAATCCATTTGACGTTATGTATGTGTTGTTGTAAAAAATAGTTAACAAATGAGCAACACATACATAACGTCAAATGGATTTTTCATTATTTTGTTTCTGAATCTATTCCACAGCCAACTACCAAAAAATATATTTTTATGAGATAATTTTTAAATTTCGCTATAAGTCCGAAAATATTGAAAATAGGTATAGGAACACTTAATATCATTAGATAGAAAATTCAATCCTCCATTAGCAAAACATCAAATACAATACCCATTTAAAAAAAAGAAGATTTTTAAAATAATTCATCTCCCTCAGAAATATTGTTATGGAGTATAAAACTAATTAAATACTGTTCAAAATAATAAAATTTTGATGGTCTTGTGAAACTATTGTCAAAATTTCAGTTTCCTTGCTGTAACCGCTTAAAAGATATGACTTTCTTTTCAGGTTCCGATACGGCGTTAAAAAATCACAAGATTATTCATAATTAAAAAAATCTTAAAGATAGGTATATGATATTATGCAGAAAACTGTTCTAGATTTTTACCTAGATACTCCTAATTCATTTAAAATTCCGAAGTTGCTACCACTTTCCGTACGATCCGGCAACACCGCATCATCCAAAATATTTTATAATCGTAGACAACCATCTCTTATAGCCATAGCCAAATTTTCAAAATAAAATCTCATTTAGTTTTCCAGATACTTCTAATAGGCCACTTTTCTTTGTGCACCCTGTATACTTGGTCGTGTATGCTGATGATACTTTGATTGTCAGGGATAATATTATTTCTCTGATATTTGTTGCAGAAATGGTATTGGTCTGAAAAAATAAGCTTAATTTAAATAAAAATAAGGGACTACATTTACGAAGTATGTAGTTTCGTTTACCGAAACAAAGCATATTTTCGGGGCGTCAGATCTATTCATAATCATGATAATAGACTGAAAACTCTCTTATTACCTGAAAACCACAGATCTGCATCAAAAATATATATTTTTTACAGGCTGCCAATTTTTCAATAAATTAAATGCTGAAATTAGAGATGCCGTTAATTTAAATATATTTAGAAGAAGGTTGATGGAGTTCTTGTTGGAGGTAAACTGTTATTCCTTACAGGAATTTTCTTAAGGCTTGTCACAAACATGATTAACAAAATTTGTTTAATTTTTTTCTCTTCCTGTATTTAGTTTCATATCGTATAGTTGAGTTGTATATAGTTTTTAACTTTACTTTTGACGTTTTCTCCAATTATTGTCATGTCTCTATGTCTAGCGCTGTTAAATTGAAAAAATAAAAGATTTTGAATTTTGAATTTATAAATAGCTATGGTTGACCAACGGTGCTTTTACGTTAGAGGTAAAGCTAGAGGTGGCAGTAGTAGTTTAAATTATGGAGCGTACACAAGAGGTCATCCGATGGATTATGCCAGATGGGAAGAACTTGGTAACAAGGGCTGGGGATGGGACGACGTGTTTCCTTATTTTCTTAAGTCGGAAAATGCCGTCCTTAGAGAGAAAGACATGGGTTACCATGGGATAGGGGGATATCTAACTGTTGATGTTACTTCAGAAACTCCTGGAGTGGTAAGTTTTAGGTAGATAAGCCCCCGAACTCCTGTTAATTAAAAGAATTTAGATTTTGAAAAAGAAGTCCTCTCGATCTCGTTATTAAAATTCCAAAAATTATAAATGTTTTTGTTTCCTATTTAAAAGTTATTAAACTTTTTTTGTGAATAACAAAATTGCTTAAATTTGTAAGGCATTCAATTCAATTAAATATTTAAGTAAAGTTTAATAAAAAGTACTTGAAGCCCAAGTCGTCGGAGGGTGTGAATCACTAAAAGACTTGGAAAGCTTCAAATGTTACCAAGTTCTACTTTATTTATGCTGTTCTCTCATACAGGATAATTTGTTATTTCTGTCGCAGATACAAATTCAATTTATGTTTTAGGAACCCGCTATTTCAAAAGCCTTTGCTGAACTTGGCATAGAAAGGGGCGATATTAACGGAGTAAATCAAACCAGACTTGACAGGCTACAATTTACTTTGAAGGGCAACAAGAGAGCAAGTACGGCCCATGCATTCTTGGACGGATTTGAAGAGTACAGAAGTAATTTGAAGCTAAGTCTCAATAGCTTTGTTACCAAGGTTTTAATTGACAATTCAACAAAAACCGCCTTTGGTAAGCTAATAAGTATTCTTTTGAATTATTACTTTCCACTATTTAGTAAGTTTTCTGTCAAATGCTTTATGGATCCTTAAACATCCTTTGCCTCATCCTCATCATTTGCTCAAAGCCTTTGATCGTGTTTGGAATGAGGGACTTCTAAGTAAACTGCGATCCTATGGTATGCCCAGTCGATTCTGTGCATGGTTGTCTAGCTTTCTTAAGGACCGCTCTCTGCAAGTGGCGATTGACGGATCTCTCTCAGATACCTTCAGCATCAATGCCGGTGTTCCTCAAGGGTCCATATTGTCTCCCACTCTCTTCTTATTCTACATTAACGACCTTCTAGTGAAAACGAAAAATCCGATATTTAGTTTTGATGACGATAGCACACTTTCTCTTTGAATGCACAAACATCGGCTGGCGACGCACATCTTTGCAGACAGCATGAAGTATCACGCCTCAACAAAGACCTGGAAGAAATTTTGGCTTGGGGTGACAGTAACCAAGTCGAATTTAACGCTAAAAAACCCAGGCAGCAGTTTTCTCTAAAAAGGTTAACATTACAGAACCGGAAATAGTCATGGCCGGACACGCAATCCCACTGGCTTCATCTATTAATTTGCTGGGCGTCAATCTCGGAGGAAATATGTCTTGGCATAACCACGTTGTGGCAATCGCCAAGGTAGCTTCTCAGAAGCTTGGGGTACTCTTCCGAACCAGAAAGTTGTACACACCTCAACAACTTTTGACACTATACAAAGCCCAGATTCGACCATCACTAGAATACTGCTCTCATGTTTGGAGCTCTGCACCCAAACATACTCTTCGGCTGCTGGATTCCATCGAAAGGAGGGCTATTCGTCTGATCGGAGACCACGAGCTGACGAAGAACCTCGACAGCCTAGAACATCGAAGACAGGTTGGGGATTTGACTCTCTTTTACAGATATTTTCATGGAAGGTGCTCGGCTGACCTTGCCCTCTTAATTCCGCCCAGAGCGACGATTAGCAGAAATACACGACGAACCACTGCCGCTCATCCATATGTGGTTAAGCTTAGTACTCCTCGAACTTCATTATTTAAGAATTCTTTCATCTGGAGGACTGCATCTTTGTGGAACGACTTTCCCGAGGTTGTTTTTCCCAACGAATATAACCTCCAACGATTCAAAACCAACGTGAATCGCTTTTTGCGCACACGCACCACTCCCAGAGTGCCCTAAAGGATTTTTCCTATAGTTCTTGTGTTTGATCAAAAAAAAAAAAAAACTAAAGGTTGGATAACAAGACTGTTAGACCTTATTTATTAAGTATCTTGTATAATTAATTGTTAAAACAAGTGGTGCAAAACTGATTTTCATTAGTTTTTATTTTTTTTTCTCTGACATAACTTAACCGATCGCAATAAAATTATAGTAGTATGCAAGTAACCATAAGACACACAAATACACCCAAATAAGCAACAAAATATATAGCACGTAATTGAAAATAATATAGTCATGACGTAGCAGCTTTTTGGAACTCCATGTATATTCAAAAATATTTTCTTGAAACGCGCCCTATCATATAGTAGATAAAATATCAAAATCTTAATTAATAACAAAGCAATAGAAGACAGGAGTGAGATGCAGGATCCTGTATAGTTAAGACTCATAAATTATCACCATACAGGGTGATTCACGGTGGATGGAACGTTAGACGTTTCTGGAGAACGGGAGATCAGTTTGTTTTGAAAATTTGGTTTTCCAGATAACCGACCATGGTCTACAGTTCTAAAATATTTTCAACAATGCGGCGTTGCCGCTTCTACCTAAATCCGGTGGCAACATTGTTATTTTAAATGGAACTCCCTATATATTTATAAATTTTCAGGTTATACATCTATTTCTGAGCAACTTTTATTAATACTTTCCTATACCTATCTGTTGCCGTTTTTTAGTTATTAATTAATTTTCATTTTTTTTAACGAAAACAAGACTTCTAATAAATTTGGTTTTCTCCAAACTCTAAAACATTCCTAAGTTGAAATGTAGCGTATGTTTTAAAAATGCCTGTGGGTATTTGCTTTTTAGGTCATATCTGAGTTCAAGCATACAGAGTGGTCCAAAAATGATTGTTTGTAGGTTACTTGAAAAAACGCCCGAAACTTGATTTTCTCAAATGGGACATCCTATATATCAATACTGATTTGGAAAGATGATAAAGGTAGCTTTCTAAAAATATATACTTATACATATTTAACTCTTCAAGTTTTAGATTTATAAGCATTTCTTTACGAAATTTTGAATCTAGAACAATTTCAGAGATTTTGGTTCAACATTTAAAGCACCAAGAAAAATACACTTAAAATAATTAAAGGTTTTAAGAATGTCATTATGAAGATTTCTTAAGCAAGTGTTCAAAATGTTGTCCATTAACGTCTAAACACTTTAATAAACGTGTATTGACACCATCACATGTAGCGCGTCTGATTACATGGGGATCGATATCTTCAAAGGCTTGATGCACTCAACGCTCTAATTCTTCTCTGGTATTTACAGGAGTCTTGTAAACCTTTTCCTTTAGTGTACCCCATAAATAAAAATCTAAAGGAGTAATATCTGGCGATCTTGGGGGCCAATTTCACTGTCCCAAACGTCTAAAGTCTAAACCATCGGTATTCGAAAATTTCCTTCCCTCGTATATCAAATACCTAATTTGGTTGTCCATTAGCAAACAAAAAACATTAAAACTAAATTTTTCCTGAAATCCTCTCCCTTTTGTAGCATGCGAATTTTCACTGGCCCAATAGTGATTATTACGTCGATTAAAAATACCTTCTCTCGCAAATTTTGACTCGTCGGTCCATATAATTTAGTAGTAACATTTCGCAAAACTCGACTCTGCATAAAATCTTGACGTTTAAGAGCTTGAACGGTAGTAAACTTATAGTCGTGCATATTATATATTTTTTAAATTCTTTGCACAGATGAAAAAGTAATGCCCAAATCTTCTTCGGCCCCACGTATGGAAGAGTGGGGCTATGCATGAAAGTATGCCAAAACGGTAATTTCGTTGTCTTCATTAGAAGTCACTGGTTTGGGCAAACTTCTTGGTGCTTTTAATGATGAACCAAAATCTCGGAAATTGTTCTGGATTCGATTAAATTTCTTGATATTCATTTTTGATAAATCTGGATATATTTCATTAAATTTTCTACACATTCTGCCTGTAATCTTATCACACTGTCCATGTATAATACATAAATTCATTATAATTGCATTTGAGTAACTTTTAATATCTCCCATTGTACCGCCAACTTTTAATTACAAATGAAGGAATGACACTTCCGCTGAAAATATAGTTGTCATGGAGACTAACAATTATTGTTTTCATGGCCTCCTACTACTACAGTCGTTGAAATTTACATGTTTTGCAAAATTTCGCATAGAAATGCTTATAAATCAAAAACTTGAAGAGTTAAATATGTTTAAGTATATATTTTTAGAAAGCTACTTTTATCATCTTTCCAAGTCAGTATTGATATACAGGATGTCCCATTTGAAAAATGAAGTTTTGGGCATTTTTTCACGTAACCTACAAACAATTATTTTTGGACCACTCTGTATGCTTGAACTCAGATATGACCAAAAAAGCAAATACCCAAAGGCATTTTTTAACCGTACGCAACATTTCAACTTAGGAATGTTTTAGAGTTTGGAGAAAACCATATTTATTAGAGTTAGTCAGGTTTTCGTTAAAAAAATGAAAATTAATTAATAACTAAAAAACGGCAACAGATAGATATAGGAAAGTATTAATAAAAGTTGCTCAGAAATAGATGTAGAATCTGAAAATGTATAAATATATAGGGAGTTCCATTTAAAATAACGACGTTGCCACCGGTATTAGGTAGAAGCGGCAACGTCGGATTGTTGAAAATATTTTAGAACTGTAGACTATGGTTGGTTATCTGGAAAACCAAATTTTCAAAAAAACTGATCTCCCGTTCTCCAGAAACGTCTAACGTTCCATCCACAGTGAATCACCCTGTATTTTTTCTTTAGGTGTTGAGTTTATCAAGGGCGGCATAAAATATAGGGTAAATGCTTCAATGGAGGTTATTGTATCTGGAGGAAGCATAAACTCGCCACAAATATTGATGCTGTCTGGAATCGGTCCAGCATCACACCTTGAAGAATTAGGAATTGATCTTGTTCATGATTTGCCGGTAGGAGAAAACTTGGAAGATCATCTT
Organism: Barypeithes pellucidus; assembly: GCA_963991005.1. Lineage (NCBI taxonomy): Eukaryota > Metazoa > Arthropoda > Insecta > Coleoptera > Curculionidae > Barypeithes > Barypeithes pellucidus. Next base: position 54,621,646 of record OZ022560.1, read on the forward strand.
GCTTACATTGGCTTTTATTACAAGTAAGCATTATAGGGTTGATAACAAAATATGCTACCATATGGATTGCTAATTTATAGGCATTTTTTTTCAGGACGAATAACACTTATTGGAATCAAACCACTGAACAATTATTAAGGAGGTGGACTCAGAATCTTCGCCCATACACAGCAGGCTTAGGCGCCGAAATGATAGCATTTGCTAATGTTAATAACGGGTCGCTTGGAAGACCAGACATGGAGCTTGTTATTCTTAACTCCATTTATCCATCTGCTGGTCTTGCTAAGGCGTTTAGGTTAGTAGAAGCCCTCAAAGATCACATAATTCGTATTATAATTAGTGTTGGGAAAACCCGATGATTTTAATAATCGAGTACTTGATACTCGAGCGATTTTAATAATCGAGTGAATCGCTCGATGGGTTGTTTGGGGTTCAGTAGAGTAGCCTTTGGCTAGAGTGCGCCTCGAATTGACTCCATATTATTTATATGTATTGACTTGTATTTCACTTGTTTAATAAAAGGTATTTAGTATTATTATTATTATTATTACGTATGTATCAACAGAATTGTTTAACAATATTGTTCGCAGACAAAATGGGAACGCCAGAAAATGAAAATTATTGTAATTTTTTACTCTACCTAGTAGATACTAAAGAATGAATGAGAGAATTTATGAGACCGTGACTTTGAGTTCACCCCTTGTTAGTTATAAAACAGGTCTCTTAGAGAAAATGGACATTTTCTTTGATACTAAAGAAGTTTATAACAAAGCTTACCTATTTTTTAGGCTGAATGAAAATTATGCTGCAACTTATAACAATTCACTTCATGATTTGGGGTTTATTCCTGCTCTACAGCATCCAAAGTCTCGAGGAACAATAAAACTACAATCAAGTGACCCTGTAGATTTCCCTTTAATTGACCCTAACTTTTTGTCAGACGAAGAAGGTTATGATCTTGAAACGCTTTATCAGGGGGTAAGTTTGATCATAATATAGGTCTGGTAGAAACTCGGACCAAAAACTTAACAATGATGCATATGTGAAGACAACTTTAAAAATTTATAATTTCGATTGGGAAACTACGTTCGTTCCATATCCCATATGAAGTAGTATAATTTTTTAGAATTTCTTTATGGAATGGCTTTATGCATTTAAAGTGAAAATTCGTGGATATTTTGTACGTACATAGTTAGTGATAGACGTGTTTTGGGCTTCTATTGTTTTTATTTATTTAATATTACAACGTTTCAAGTGATAAACATTATCGTCATAATATAGCGTCACATCAAATCCAATAAAATATAAACTTGTAGTTTAATTAGTTAGTACATGGTTTTATTTATTCTTGAGTTAACAAATAAATTTAAAGTTTTCAATGTCACCAATTGTATTTGTATTGACGAATATTATTTCATATCACGACGCCACTGTATTAATTCGTATGAGAGCATTCGCTGGCCGTTTTCCGTTCGCTGTCGATATGATGTGGGATCTCCAACTTTCCACAGCTTCTAGATTTAATCGATCGAAACAAAAACAAAATACAAGTTAGCTGCTGCTGCTAAAAACCTCGTCAAATCAGCTGCATGTCAACGCAATTCTTAGTGGCCTTGAAAATATCGCAGTGTATTTTGATGTGAAAGTATTTGTTTTCATATGCTTTTAATGTTAAGTTGGTATACGTTCGGGTTTGTTTGTGTACAAAAATTACATGATCGTTTTTCTCGCTTATTAACTAAAAGCGCTATTTATAAAGCAATACATATCACCCTGTATACTAACATACTTGATTAAACATGTTTGCCTTTGAAGTTGCTTTCGTCTGTTGCTGCAATTAGTAACTCCAATATATATTTGAACAGGTGCAATTTATACTAAAACTTAATGAAACAGAAGCATTTGAAGACTACAATGCTGAATTTTACAACGTACCTGTACCAACATGTGATGAAACGTTCGAAATATTGTCAAAAGATTGGTGGATGTGTGCTATCAAGGCGTTAACTACTGCTGTAAGTTACATAGGATTAATTACCTATATCTTAATTTATAAATACAGAGTGGCCTAACGGTGGCGTACCGCAATGCATTACAGGCTGGGAAAGAATTTATCGACAAAATCCAAACCCACGTCAAGCTTGTTTGTCACGGGAACAACTTTTGACGCAAAAAGCATACATAGCAAAATCTTCAACTTCCTAAGTGATCGTCATCCCTCAAATATTTTCAAATGGGAATATGGGTCAAGTAATACTCATTAAACAGGGCTTTTAATTCCCTATACATTCCCTATACATGGAGCGTTGAAATACCAACGAAACGTGTGACGAAATGGTCAAAAGTCGATTTTATTTAATATTAGTAAAATTATGACTTTGCTATGCTTTTTGCGTCAAAAGTTGTCCTCCTGACAAAGAAACGACGTGTTTTTGGATTTTGTCGAAAAGTTGTTTCCCAGCCTATAATGCCTTGTGGTACGTTTTCGTGGGGTCACACTGTATTATACAGGGACAAAATTTGAACATATTTTCAAAAATTTTAGTGACATCTATCGGCTCGGGATATATTAGTGATCAAAACATCAATAAACCGGTTAATGCGTTTCGAGCCTTAGCTCTTAAAAATAACCACAATTGGTATAAAAATAGGTTTGTATACAGGGTGCACCAAGTTAAGTGGCCTATTAGAAGTATCTCGAGAACTAAATTAGATTTTATTTTGAAAATTTGGCTGTGGCTATAAGACATGGTTTTGTACATTTATAAAATATCTTGGATGATGCGGTGTTGCCGGATCATACCGAAAGTGGTAGCAACTTTGGAATTTTAAATGAATTACCCTATATATTATATTTGTTTTGGAATCTAGGTGAAAATCTAGAACAGTTTTCTGTATAATATCATATACCTATCTGTAAGAGTTTTTTAATTATAAATAATCTTGTGATCCTTTAACGCGTTATCGGGATCTGAAAAGAACATCATATCTTTTTAGCGTTACAGCCAGAAAGCTGAAATTTTGACAATAATTTCACAAGACCATCGAAATTTTATAATTTTGAACAGTATTTAATTAGTTTTATACAGGGCGTCTCCATAACAACATTTCTGAGGGAGATGCATTATTGCCAAAATCTTCATTTTTTTAAATGGGATGATATGTTTCGCTAATGGAGGATCGTATTTTCTATCTAATGATATTAAATGTTAATCTTCAATATTTTCGGACTTATAGCGAAATTTAAAAATTATTTTATAAAAATATATTTTTTCGTAGTTGGCTGTGGAATGGATTCATAGAAACAAAATAATTAAAAATCCATTTGACGTTATGTCTGTGTTATTATAATAAAAATGGCTAATTCACATCATTCGAGCTTAGATATTTTAAGTTTATTTTATATTCATGGGGAATGTGATAGAGTTTTATCTAGAACTTGCAGAAAATTGAATGAACACCATCCTGATGCAGCTCCTATGACTCCCAAAAAGTTGTGTGGTTTAGGAAGTCCATGGAAAACGCCCCAAGGTCTCCGGATCTTACCTCCCTAGATTTTTATCTATGGGGTAGGATTAAAGAAATAGTATACAAGACACGCGCCACAACAAGGGAAGATTTAGAAAATCGAGTAATAGAAGGGGAAGAAATGAAAAAGGTGGCAAATGAACATGTTATCACCACAATTCATGAATGTTTAAGAGCCAACCGCATTTTAAACAATTTAGTTATTAGTTGGTGTTTTATTGGTGTTGTTGGGTAACTTTCATTTTGTTTATTTATTTATTAATAAATTGCTTATTTGTTAACCATTTTTTTACAATAACACAGACATAACCTTAAATGGATTTTTCATTATTTTGTTTCTATGAATCCATTCCACAGCCAAAAAAATATATTTTTATAAGATAATTTTTAAATTTCGCTATAAGTCAGCAAATATTGAAGATAGGTATAGGAACACTTAATATCATTCGATGGAAAATTCGATCCTCCATTAGTAAAACATATCAAATACAGGGTGTCCCATTTAAAAAATAGAAGATTTTTGCAATAATTCATCTCCCTCAGAAATATTGTTTTGTAGACGCCCTGTATAAAACTAATTCAATACTGTTCAAAATTATAAAATTTCGATGATCTTGTGAAACTATTGTTAAAATTTCAGCTTTCTGGCTGTAACCGATACGGCGTTAAAAAATCACAAGATCATTTATAATTCAAAAACTCTTAAAGATAGGTATAGGATATTATACAAAAAACTGTTTTAGATTTTTACCTAGATTCCAAAAAAATATAATATATAGGGTAATTCATTTAAAATTCCGAAGTTGCTACCACTTTCGGTATGATCCGGTAACACCGCACCATCCAAAATATTTCATAAACGTAGAAAACCATCTCTTATAGCCACAGCCAAATTTTCGAAATAAAATCTCATTTAGTTCTCGAGATACTTCTAATAGGCCACTTAACTTGGTGCACCCTGTATAGTGTTTAAAAATTGGCTATAAATGAGAAAATTTTTCATTTAAAAAAATATTTTTATTAAAAGTTTACTGCTTTGTGAGAAAATTATATTAATTATTTTAATGAAGCAAGATTTCAGTCCGGAGACAGATCACCTAACTCTAATATTTTTGCAACAAAAGACACAGAACGACCTAGCAACAACGTTGACAAGAAGTAATGCGTCACATTATGCGTATTCACACGTTACCGGTAAATTTGTCGTCCCCATTTCAAGCGCGGATTCAGGGGGCTGGTCATGGGGGTCATGACCCCCCAAATATTGTATGACCCCCAAAATGAAGTTTGACCCCCTCCCCCCAGACCGGAGTTCTGGATCCTCTTGCCCCATTTGAAAAAAGGCAATAAGTTCTAGTGTTGGGAAAAACCGATGATTTTAATAATCGAGTACTTGATACTCGAGCGATTTTAATAATCGAGTGAATCGCTCGAGTGAATCGCTTGAAATTCCAATTCACCAAGCGATGACTTAACCGACTGCTCGACGGCAGCCTAGCCGTTTACATGTGATCAGGTAGGGTATTTAGCAGGCACGTAACTACGGGTGGGCACAAGTTTAGCTAAAAAAGTGTTGTAGTCACCAAAAAAATTCCAAAAATTTATTTATTTCTGAATAATGAATTTTTACCACGTGTCTCGATACCAAACAAAAAAACTGCAAAAAATCACCCAAATATGTATTTATTGTTCGGGTTTATTATTGTGCGTTTTTAACCCGAACAAAAAGTATTACCAAGAGTTATTTTTCTTCACATCTTTCTCAATCTACGAGCATAAAATAAGTAGATATTTAAAATAGCTTGTCAAATTCTTCCACTTTGAATTATCAGGTGCCCACTGTGTGCACTTCAAAAATTTAGGCTTACTTACGCGACTGGCAAAATAGGAAAATTGGTTATTATTCTTTTAAATTCATGTACTCATGTATTCATAGTTACCTAAAAGTTCCTGTTTAAATTTAAGAATGCTTACTTTCGGTTACCAAAAAATTTGTCGATACCTATGTTTTGTTAACTATTTTGCTCGTTTCCTTATTTTCCATTAACATTTTATATAATGTATGTTATTTGAGTTTAATAATAAAAAGTTCCTGTTTAGATTTAAAAATGTTTACTATAAGATTATGAACGCATTTTTCTATATATTTTGTTAACCATTTTGTTCGTTTTGTTATTTTTCATTAACAATTTCTATTATTATGTTATTTTTGAGAAGTTTTCTTGTGTTTATAGTAATTAAAAATTTTAAAATTATATCCTTTAATTTTTAATATTTACAATCGGAGACCTAAACTACGCCGCTGGCTAGCCAGTTAAAACAATACTTTACAAAATGCATGTCGCGATGACTCCGCTAAGGGATTCGGCATACTTTTTTATATGCACCTTCTCGTTTATGTGCCTTTAAGAAAGACCGAAGGTCGTCTATCAAGTGACCGACGATATTTTTCGGTTTTTCGCTTGAATTTATAACTAGAGTATTTCCTATCGAGCGAAAAACTGTTCGAATATACGAGCAGTTTCTTAACTCGATCACACTACAGCGGTATATTTCCGCTGGCGTCTAGCGAAGCTCGGGTATCGAGTGGAAGATAATAAGTGACGAGCGACGGTTTTCGCCTGAATAGATAACTCGAGCGGTTTTTTTAATAATCGAGCGATGTTGGTTATTTCAATAATCGAGTGATCAAGCGGTTTTTCGCTCGAGCGATCACAACACTAGTTCCAACCAATTACAAATTCATATCACTTGCATGCTGCATGCATTTTTTGGCAAGTCACTATTATGCGAAATTTCTTTCAGTTCTATCATCCAAGTGGCACAACTCGAATGGGGAACTCCACTACCACATCAGTAGTTAATAATAAACTGCAAGTCCACGGAATAAACAATTTAAGAGTGGTGGACGCTGGAGTAATGCCCGAAACTATAACTGGACATCTCAATGCAGTCGTTATTATGATTGCTGAAAAAGCAGCTGATATTATTAAAGAAGCTTATTCAAATTAATAAGTTATGTGTTATACGATGTGTTATGGAAATGATTTATTATATTTAAATGTGTGGCTTTTTGAGCGTGTTATACTTTTTTTTTAAAATCTAATCGAAATCTAGAAAATATCCCTACATTTAAGACCACATGGATCATTTGGTCATTGGTTGATTATTTTTCTGCCATTTGTTTTCATTAGGATTTGGTGATTTAAATATAGCAACCATTTCCACAACATCGTAGATATTATCTTATTTTATCTGTAAGATAAATAATTTGATAATATACTTTTCCTTTTTTTAAGGTAAAATATTTTTCTTGTTCCTTTTATCCATTGGGATTTCGAAAAACGGTAAAAGACACGAAGGGCAAAGTTGTGTAATTATAGGCTCAATAATATTCCGCAAAAAAATCAAAAATAAATACAGGGGCTTCCAAAACATTTGGAAAAATCTGCGTCTCGGTTTCTATTTTTTCCCGACTTCGAAGAGACGATAAATTTTACTTTCTCATTGCTACTTTTTATTCTCCACAAGATCGCATAATCATATCTTGAATGCGCCGTTTTGTCGTTGGGTCACCATCATCAACTGAATTTTTATTAAATACAGACTTGGATTTTTTATTTAAATTATGAAACAGGAACTAAATCTACGTTCAGCGCAGTGGCGGTTCTTCCACAGGAGCACATGCGCACGTGCACCCCCAAAACGAATAAAAAAATATTTATTGATTTGTTGTCTGTTCGTGCATCTAGTTAGAAATTCGAGCGTGTATGTTTTAATATTTTAATATTTTAATATTATATATTTATTAAGTTAGAATGAATAGTTTGACGGTGGAACAATAACTTTAGCTCTTTGAGTTTGGAGCAAAAAATTGAAGTGAAGAATGCGGGTTAATTTAACGCAGGGTAAATTATGGGACTTTATTAGAAAGTTTAAAAATTAAATATATGAAAAAAAATGTATAGAGGGTATTCGAAATTTATTGATCAATTTTCTACAATTAAGAACTGAAGAACGGACTTTACGTTTAAGCACTACTTATACACACTAAGAAAGCTTTTCTTATTTTCCAAAAGTTGTATTTCCTTGTGAAAAATTAAAAAATAAATAAAAATATGTTTTACATAACGCATTTTCTTATTACTTCCTTCTTTTCTTTCGACGTTTAAAACGCCTAGAAAGTAATTGTTTGGTCGTTACACAAAAATAAAATTTTAAAAATAATTTCACCATACTTGTGAACCCCCTCTATCATAGGTCACGAGCCGCCACTGGTTCAGCGGTATACAATTCTTATTGGTTTTCCGAGGTCTTGTTCCTCAAACTGACTTAACTAACAAACTAACTAACTTAAATTTTCTTTAAAATACCCTTAGTTCGTTCCTGTAATTTACTTCTGTTTCGAAGGAAAGGAAAGATTACCTGAATCTCTTTTTTGAAAGAAACACTTTTTTTATGCTCAGCTTAAGTGACCAGCAGATGGTGTTAAATGAAAAAAATCTCAAGTAAAGGGGGACGAATTTTGAAGGACGAATAATAAGTCATGTATTTTTTGATCTTTTTGTGGATTTTGGCGCCATACGACGTTGTACCCAACACGGATAAATTTGATAACTAAAAGGTATAGTCGTAAGTCAAAAGAATATAATCCTCGAAAAGATGTATCCGTATATATGGTCATATTCTGGTGAAAGAAGATGCTAAACCCAGTGGCGGCTCGTGATAGAGGGGGTTCACAAGTATGGTGAAATTGTTCTAGGCGTTTCAAATTAGAAAGAAAAAAAGTAATAAGAAAATGCGTTAGGTAAAACATATTTTTATTTATTTTTTAATTTTACACAAGGAAATACAACTTTTGGAAAATAAGATAGGTTTTCTTAGTGTGTATAGCTGTCGGATCTTAACGTCGTCGCATGCAACCCTCGTAATAATATTTATACAGTCCACTACTAATACTATTAAAGCCATCTACGAGCTATCAAGAAAACCGAATGATGTCCAATACTACTACCGCCATCTGCGAGTTATCAAGGAAACCGAATAATGTCTAATACCACTACGCCATCTACGGGCTACGTCATTAGGCGCAACCAAGATGAGAACAATAGTTAACTGTTTTATGACGAGAATGAATCGAGTCACGAGACTGACAAGTTGGCATTCTTCGTGTTTTCAGTGTTTTTTAGTTTAAATCCTTAAATACAATGGTTTAAAATCATATCGAGTATCGTTTATCGAAATACACAACATTTATCGACCCTACACAATAGTGTTTAAACATAAAGTTCATTCTTCGGTTCCTAATTGTAGAAAATTCATCAATAACAGCCTCATTAAGTTTGGAACACCCTCTATAAATTTTTTTTCATATATTTCATTTTTAAACTTTCTAATATAGTCCCTAGATTTACCCTTTGTGGTCTGCGTTAAATTAATTTCGGGTTTAGGTGTTCCCGCATTCTTCACTTCAATTTTTTGCCCCAAACTCAAAGAGCTAAAGTTAGTTCTTAAATAATCCACCGTCAACTATTGATTTTAACTTAATAAATATATGATATTAAAATATTAAAACATACACGCTAGAATTTCTAATTAGATGCACGAACAGACAATAGCGCGGTGCACACAAAACTGTGCGCCTTTTCCATGTTAAATCGCCATAGCCCCGCTATCCCTCGCTGCCACCCGCCACCTGTTACCACAGAGAAACTGAACTACTTAATCGCACGTGCGAACAAGTCCCGTCAGAATCGTCATTTAGCTCGACCGAGGCACGGTTGCCGGATCTATACAGTTTGGTTTGACGGGATGATAAAATATTAGGGTGGGTCCGACTTTTTTAGTTTGACGGTACGATAAAATATTAGGGAGGGTCGGACTTTATACGATAAATAATATTCAATGAATATAAATTAATATTTTTTATTCGTTTTGTTTTGGGGGTGCACGTGCGCATGTGCTCCTGTGGAAAAACCGCCACTGGCTAAACCTCATTATGCCAGAAAAGCTATAAAGATCAAAACGTCAACTCACTGAGAAAAATGTCAAGTTAGGTAACATTCTGTCACATTTAGGTAAAGTATAGCTAGTGCAGTATAATATAGACAAATTTTTATTTATTGGCGCAAACAGGGTTTTACTTATTTTGCTGATCGGTGGAAAGAAACAACATAAATAATTTTTCGATCTAGCACCTAGGAACCAGCCTACCAGATATCAGAGATATGCAGTATCATTCTATTACTAACGAAATCCTATAAGCATATGTTTTCGTTTCACTATTTAGTCAGCAGATACTTATTAGGGTAATTCCAACCTAATATGAGATTCGTATGTCCCTTTATTTCTCCCGGTAAATTATGATTACTTTTTCAAAAAAAAGAACGATCTCCTAATAATTAAGATAGGCCATTTAACTTTTTCGAATCAACACGGAAATCTAATTGCTGGTCAGGTATTCATCGAAATTCATTTCCTAACCACGTGAAGATATTAAGAACAAGTCTTTGCTTGTCAGATGGTAGTACATAATATAATCTTAAAATATATATAAAGAGACTACCAAGGATCCATTGGTAAGATGCAACCATCTGTAGAAACCCTTGTCTTGGCCTTTACAAATGTGAAGAACAAATCTGTTTGGCTGTGTTCTGCCGACTAAGGTTGATACAAATTGAAGTTAAGTTCTCTGGGATGGTAATAATGTCCCCAATGAAGAAATTTAGGGGGTTGAACCTAGTGATAAAAATAATATTCTGAAGATCATACCTAAATCTCACTACAGGTAAGTTCTAACGGCCTATACTTCTATTTTTGGAACGCGATTTTTTGGAGAGTAATACTCGAAAAATAAAAAATAATATTACCTCGCATACCGGTTTCGATCTTGTTCTCGTCAGTACATGATAGGTAATCATACCTGACCATTCGAAAAACCTTTATACTTCAAACTATCATACAAGGCATACAGGGGGATTAGAAAATAAGTTTTCATGCATAATTATGTACATTTTTTGATTAAGAAGAATCGACGCTGATAAATGTTGCCTGTTTTTAGCCGTTTTCCGATCCAAGGTAAAAAGAGACTGTCGTTTACTGATTCAAGGCGATGCTCTGCTGCTATCTTAAAGTATCATTTAAATATTTCATATAGAAATACAGCAATTTTTAAAGAATTGTTGTTTAAAGCTGTATTAGAGTCGGCAATTCTTCTCTTCCACCTGCAATGGCAATTATAATTGCACGTATTCATACGCACTAAACCGTTCTCGATCAGCTGGCGCATTGCCAACCGCCATAACAGCAGTTAGTACTGTCGAAATTCTTAAAATATCCTTAGAACTAGAAATGGGCAAACCTGTTGATTACCAGTTAAAGCAGCTACCGCTACTTACAAATAGCAGTTCAGGAAAATTGCGACGAATTAGCAGTAGGTCAGCATCAGCATCATCAATCAGCCCTTTGCATCCACTGCTGGATATAGGCCTCCCCCATTTCTGCCCAATGTCCTCTGTCTTGAGCGCTCTGTACCCAGTTTGTGGTCACTCTTTTGATATTGTCCGTCCATCTTGTGGGAGGTCTTCCCCTGTTTCTCCTGTCAGCCCTTGGTCTCCACTCTAGCAGCCTTTTTGACCATCCTCCGCCTGTCATGCGGGCTACATGTCCAGCCTAGCTCCACTTGAGCTTTGCCACCTGGTAGATAACATCCGTGACTCCTGTTCTCGCCCGTAAGTCCTCATTTCTAACATGGTCACGAAGCGACACACCGAGCAGTAGGTACATATGCTTAATAAAGAATGTGAACTGCTAATTAAAGTACCAGTTAGTTAAAAAACGCCATTAGCTATTCATGGCTGCTTTGACCAAATAATTTATAAACAGTTAAAAATAACAGAATACGGGTACGTCTCTGGTAAATCTACTCAGACTGCCATTTTTCATTTCACGGAGAGAATTCTCGATTTTATTGAGAAGGGGAATTTAGCAGTGGGCGTCTGTTTGGATTTATCGAAGGCATATGACTGCATCGACATTAACCTACTTAGTAGAAAGCTGGAATCGTATGGCATCAGAGGCAATGCTTTAAGCCTGTTTGAGTCATATTTATCGGACAGATATCAAAAAGTCAAAATAACAAAAAACGGACAAGAATATTTCTCAGAATTATTGGTGAACAAAACAGGAATTGCGCAAGGTAGTATAGCAGGCCCAATGTTGTTTGTAAAATTTTTGAACGACCTCAATTCGATAGTAACGTCACCTAATCAACAGATAACATGTTATGCGGACGATACAAACCTAGCAGCTGGCGGACCAAACCTTGCGGAATTGACAACTCTAACGACATCCTTATGTAAGGAGGTATATGCCTGGTTTCTGAATAACAAACTCATGTTGAATAAAAGCAAAACTAATATCCTCTTATTCAGAACAAAGCAGTCCAGAGTTGATAAACCAGCAACAATATCAGTCGAGGACTCAGAAATAGAGTTTAGTGAGCAAACAAAGTTTCTTGTAGTCTACTTGGATGAATTTTTGGATTGGTCATATCATGTGATGTCCCTGATTCCGAAATTAAATGCAGTTTGCTATGGAGTTAGAGTTGTGTCAAATTATATGAACGAACGATGTTTAAGAGTTCTGTATTATGCAAATTTCGAGTCTGTTATGAAGTATGGAATTATCTTTTGGGGAAGTAAGTGCCTAATCCAGAAGATATTTGTAATTCAAAAGAGAGCTTTAAGAATAATCAAGGGAATGACGTTTAATGAAAGCTGCAGAGGTGTCTTCAAATCATGTGGCATTTTAACAGTTATTGGCCATTATGTTTATGAATGTCTGTTATTTCTCTTTAAAAATAAAAGCATGTTCGAATTACAAATATCACATACATACAATACAAGAACTATGAATGTGAACCATCCAATACATAGATTAACTCTATTAGAGAAAAATCCTAGCTACGCATGTAAAAAACTTTTTAATAACTTACCAAACTACTTAAAGTGTAAAACATTTAAAATTAAAGTTAAGCAATACCTTGTAAATTTAGAGGTATGCAGGGTGTCCCATAACTAATGGTACACAGGAAAGCTGCAGATTCCTTGTGTAAAAATACTGCGATTTGGTCATACTTAGTTTAGTTCAATAGCTGGTAATAACAGAGATACAGGGTGTCCAAGTAAAAATTTAATTTTCAATCTTCCTAAATAACTTATTTCTGAATCAATATTTTTGCACAAAATTTTGTGACTAGGGTTTTTTTGGGGAAGGGAATATGAATTTGTTAATAATTTTGATATAGATTATAGGGGGCGCTCTCTGCGGTACTCTGGATACATAAAAAGAAATGTAACTTTTTTGTGCCATAGTATAATTATATTTTTATTAAAAATATCAGTTTTTCCGTCATTTTTAAGCAATAAAGGTATACTTTGTAAATGTCGCTCCGACTAATCGTTTTCGAGATATTTTCAATTACAATTTCTAATGCGCCCGTTTAAATTTTGATTTGTAAATGTGAAATTTGTCACAGTAGGCTTTGGTAAAAACAAATACAATGAAAGCACTTTGAAACCTCATTTCTGTCAAAGTTTATTTTCATTTGTCAGCAGTGTGGGTGTTTTTAAGGAGTTTTTGAAGATACTGTTATCAAAAATTAAACTAAAAATGCCGCGACATAACTGTTTTCTAACGGAGAAATGCGAGACATGGTATGTTTAAACGCACAAGAAAATTTTAACAGACGCGCGGCGAGGCACATCGGCGGTATTTGGAAATTTTTAGAATCCTATACGACAGACTGGGAGAAACAGGATCCTCCACTATTACATTTTGGACGTAAGGATCTTGTTTCTCCCAGTCTGTCGTATGGCTTTTAAAAATTTAAAAATCTAGCTGCCTTCTATTTGGATACATTTCCAAATACCGCCGATGTGCCCCGTCTGTTAAAATTTTCTTGTGCGTATAAACATACCATGTCTCGCATTTCTCCGTTAGAAAATAGTTATGTCGCGGCATTTTTAGTTTAATTTTTGATAACAGTATCTTCAAAAACTCCTTAAAAACAGCCAAAATGCTGACAAATGAAAATAAACTTTGACAAAAATGCGGTTTCAAAGTGCTTTCATTGTATTTGTTTTCACCAAAGCCTACTGTGACAAATTTCACATTTACAAATCAAAATTTAAACGGGCGCATTAGAAATTGTAATTGAAAATATCTCGAAAACGGTTAGCCGGAGCGACATTTACAAAATATACCTTTATTGCTTAGAAATGACGGAAAAACTGATATTTTTAATAAAAATATAATTATACTAAGGCACAAAAAAGTAACATTTCTTTTTATGTATCCAGAGTACCGCAGAGAGCGCCCCCTATAATCTACATCAAAATTATTAACAAATTCAAATTCCTTTCCCCAAAAAACCCTAGTCACAAAATTTTGTGCACAAATATTGATTCAGAAATAAGTTATTTAGGAAAATTGAAAATTAAATTTTTACTTGGACACCCTGTATCTCGGTTATTACCAGCTATTGAACTATACTAAGTATGGCCAAATCGCAGTATGTTTGCCCAAGAAATCTGCAGTTTTCCTGTGTACCATTAGTTATGGGACACCCTGTATAGTTTAGGGGACTATTATAGGCGTCATTAAACAAGAATTTATGTTTCTCTGATTGACGCAATTTCATTTGTGTGTATTCTCTTCTGTGTGCCTTGTACAGGAATTGTAATTCTCAAATAATTTGAAATAAAAGATGTTTATTTATTATTAATCCATCTCTACCCAGACTTGCAGCGCCAATTAAAATGGGGCACGACCAATTTCTGGCAATGCAAAACTAATTGGGCCAGCTGATCGAGAGCGGTGTACTGCGCATGATTCCGTGCAATTTTAATTTTTAAAATTAATAAATAATGAAAGAATACTCATATGTTTCTGTAACCGATTTTCATTTCTTTTGAAGTCATATCCTAATTACAAATAACCAAAGTTTCATAAAATTAGGTTCTTCTGCTTCGTCTAGGAAGTGCACCTGTTGCTCCCTTGAGTGCTTTGTCTTCCTTTTATATCCGCTGTAGTATTCCTAATACGTCGAATTATTGCATCCCGAGTGTAGACTTTTACTTTATAAACTTAATTTTTGAACCAGCCCCATAAACGTAAGTCTAGTGGTGTGAGATCTGGAGATCCTGGAGGCCAACTAATAGAATCATCGCAACTAACCTAAGCCCTGGAAACCTTTTGTTCAACTGTGGCCTGACCAGAGGAGCGAAAGGTGTAGGTGCTCTATCGTGCCGATAATACAGCTACATTTTGATGTTTACAAGAACAGGGCCGATCCTGGACCTAAGAATAATGATTTGACTAAGTCACGTCAAAAATCGACACCCTATCATTTTATGATATTTGCAAGGAAACTTTCATGAAACAAAATTATTTAAAAAAAAAATAAGATCCATATTATTGTATTGAGAATCATATTTATTTACATGCGAACAAATATAAAAATAAATACACTACACACAAAAATAAAATAATTCTGGTCTGTTATCCGCTAACATTCGGTTATTTATGTATACCTAGAAAATAGAAATAAATATATTAAAAATGACATTAAAGTATAACCTTTCGAGCACTTTTAGTCTATTATATTTGATATATCTAAGTTTTGACAAATTTCGTGTTCAATTGAAATAACGACAAGGTTTGTTAATCTTTCTTGGGATATAGTAGACCTTAAGAAATTTTTAATGATTTTTAATTTACTAAAACTTCTTTCCCCAGAGGCCACGGTCAGAGGTAATGTAAGAAATATTCTCAGAGCTATGGCTAAATTAGGAAAACAGGAGGTAAGATCATTGGTGATTATATAATTTATTATAAAGTAGGGATTGGATAATTCCGAGGATAATTCAGACGGTGTAACAATGGCTTTAAAACGTACAATTTCATTATAGAGTTCAGTTCCATCGATATCTCGTTGATGGAAGTCCCCATCCCCTTGTTGTAAATATGAATCTATAGATTTAGATCTTTAGATCCAAAAATTGTGGTTCCATTTCGTAAAACTCATATAAACATTTAAATAAATTATTAGATTCTTCTATTAAAGAAAATCTTACCTGAAGTGAATTTTTCGTGGTATCTAATATACTAAAATAAAAAATTTACTTTAAAATTTTGTGTTTGTTCGGTTTTCTTCTAGACTGCTACATGTATTCCTTCTCTTATTTTACTAACGAAATGGCCGCCCCCTAATTCCGGCCGCCCTGTGCGAGTGCACGTGCTGCACCCCCGCCAGGATCGGCCCTGTACAAGAACATCCTCTAGTACTCCTTATAATTAATTTTTCATTTCATTGTTATGTTTTCATTGCGTATTAACGCGACAAGTCTAAAAGACCCCGCAGTTTTTAAATGGAAATTGGGTTTCACTCAAATTTACTAAAAAGTATTGCATCATACGAATTGTATTATCCTGATAAAATGTCTCCATGGGCGCAATGAAAAATAATGACAGAATTTCGAGATACGAGCCATGCAAGGTGGTGATGTTTCAAGTCCAAAAGTCGTATTTGACCGGTACGTATTACGAATAATATGATCAATATATTCACGTATATTCTCATAAACATCGTACATATAAATATAGATAGATATCTACCCTCTTCATGTATATGCACACATACACGAGATTTTCGGATTCAACGCCACCCGAGAATGAGAATATACGTGAATATATTGATCATTATTCGTAATACGTACCGGTCAGATACGACTTTTGGACTTGAAACATCACCACCTTGCATGGCTCGTATCTCGAAATCCTGTCATTATTTTTCATTGCGCCCATGGAGACATTTTATCAGGATAATACAATTCGTATGATGCAATACTTTTTAGTAAATTTGAGTGAAACCCAATTTCCATTTAAAAACTGCGGGGTCCTTTGAACCATTTACGAGAAATCTAGATAACATTTTTTAATTAACTTGAAAATCGGAAGGACATAATAGGGTTTTTTTTACATTATTTTTCTCATACAATATTTTTTCATGTAGTTTAGTCCAGTTGTCCTGACTCACCCTATATATTCATGCAATAGGGACATATCATTGACATAATATACAATTTATTGCCAACAAATATATTTTGTCACTCAAATTAAAGATGTAACATTATGCTCGTTGTTGCTCAAAAGTCTGGCCTTAATTTTGTTTGGAGCAAAACACGATAAATCCACTAATGATTTTTAGGGAAAAAATAATTTGTCTGTAGCTCAAAAAGTTCTAGCTTTTTCGTTTATTTTGTAAGTAAACATTATTAATATACCTTCTATAACAGCATAAATTGTAAAAAATTATAATTATAGAAACATAACAGACATAAAGATGAATTTACTCGGTTTTGATCGAAAATACTGGATTTTTTTTTTGAAAATCATTTATTTAGAGAAACAAATTACAAATATTTAGTTATGCTCAAAATATTATTACCAAATATTAATAAAAACATTCTTGAAATAAGTACAAACATAAAAACAATGTGCTATACTAACAAACCACCCCAACCTCCAAAATAAAAACGGGAACCAATTTTTTTATTTCTAAGAAATCTGTACCACTCTACAGATAAAAAAATATGTATATTATTTACCAACAAAAAATGTTTTTAACAGAAACATAGTATAATATCTGGCTATGTTATTTATTTTACAAAATCACAATTTTGTGGATATATTCGGTTTTCCACGAAAACGTAAATTTTGTTCCTAAATTTCATAAGGATTTATTCTGCCTTGCAGTGGCGGCTCGTGACCTATGATAGAGGGGGTTCACAAGTATGGTGAAATTTTTCTAGGCGTTTTAAATACAGAAAGAAAAAAAATAATAAGAATATGCGTTAGGTAAAACATATTTTTATTTATTTTTTAATTTTACACAAGGAAATACAACTTTTGGAAAATAAGAAAGGTTTTCTTAGTGTGTATAGCATGCAACCCTCGTAATAATATTTATACAGTTCACTACTAATACTACTAAAGACTAAAGCCATCTACGAGCTGTCAAGAAAGCCGAATGCTGTCCAATACTACTACCACCATCTATGAGTTATCAAGAAAACCGAATGATGTCTAATACCACTACGCCATCTACGGGCTACGTCATTAGTTTTAACCTAGACGAGAACAATAGTTAACTGTTTTATGACGAGAACGAATCGAGCTACTAGACTGACAAGTTGGCATTCTTCATATTTTCAGTGTTTTTTAAAAATGGTTTAAAATCATATCGAGTATCATTTATCGAAATACACAACATTTATCGACCCTACACAATAGTGCTTAAATGTAAACTCCATTCTTCGGTTCTTGACTGTAGAAAATTGATCAATAACAGCCTCATTAAGTTTGGAATACCCTCTATAATTTTTTTTCCATATATTTCATTTTTAAACTTTCTAATAAAGTCCCTAGATTTACCCTTTGTGGTCTACATTAGATTAATTTCGGGTTTAAGTGTTCCCGCATTCTTCACTTTCATTTTTTGCTCCAATCTCAAAGAGCTAAAGATATTTCTTAAATAGTCCATCGTCAACTATTCATTTTTACTTAATAAATATAATATTAATATATTAATGCACCAATAGACAACAGCGCAGTGCTCACAAAAACTGTGCGGCTTTTCCATGTTAAATCGCCATAGCCCCGCTATCCCCGCCACTACCCGCCACCTGTTACTACAGAGAAACTGCACGACTTAATCGCACGTGCGAGCAAGTCTCTTCATAATCGTCATTTACCTCGACCGAGGCACGGTTGCCGGATCTATACAGTTTGGTTTGACGGGATGATAAATTATAAGGGAAGGTCGAACTTTTTTAGTTTGACGGTACGATAAAATATTAGGGAGGGTCGGACTTTATACGATAAATAATATTCAATGAATATAAATTAATATTTTTTAGTCGTTTTGTTTTGGGGGTGCACGTGCACATGCGCTCTGGAAGAACCGCCACTGCTGCTTTGTTCGAAACAAGATAGTTCATACGATGTATTTTAACAAACTTAATCGATATCCGCCGCTAACTTAATTTTTTATATAAAACGGACTCGGCTTTGCTCCAAAGCTCCTCAAATAAACTTGTGAAACTCTTCATGTAAACAGTCAATCTGTTGAATCTCGGGAAATTTTGATATTTGTGCCACAAAAGAAAATACACAATTACTGTTCAACTAAAACAACTAAAAAATAAATTAATTCGAAACTCTTTTTGTTAAATTTTGTTTCGCCAAAAATATATTCGCTCCGAATGAATGACCCATTACTTGCATTAACGATAAACAATATACCTACCTAATCGTAAATAATAATTAGCCATACATGATATCTTCTTAATTATTTATTTACCTAAAATTGTTTATACAAAATCATTCGTGTGTAAGTTGCCGAGGTAGATATGTGTTTTAGTGGACAGCCTTGAATTTTGCACCGCAGAAATAGCCAGCCTTAGCTTTGTAATCTACCTGGTGTGTTCAAATTCCTAAAGATGGTCAGTCGGTGATATAAAAATACTGAACTCTCGAATCTGTGATATCTATTAAAAATATTATTTTAAAATTTTAGGACAAATCGCTTGTGTTAGAAATGTGGACTGTGTTAGTTTTTGTTTGTTTATTGACATTTGCTGGTAAGCATTTTATCATTAGGTGTTAATTAAAAATTACATAATTGTTTTAATATAAGCAGGTCAAACTGCATTTCGATGATAAACTTTACCTAGTTAACCTAGTTTAACAATGCTAATAACAAAAATAAGAAATACCTACTGAATATATTAAATATTTATTATATCTTTATCTTCCCGCCAAAATGTTAATAAGAATAACTAGGTAGTCATATCTACGTTTGTTTACCGACCAAGCATTAATTAATATCAATTAACTTGGTACTTTTTATATTATTTATCCGAATTTTTTTAATAGGAAAACAATTCTTATTACAGATTAGAGCCTAATTGCCTGTTTGAGTTTTAATAGCCTGCCAGTTATTTTCACAATAATTTTTAAAGTCGTTTTAAAAAGAATAATCAATTGAAACTATTTAAATAATTTTCGCTGACGATAGCACACTTATCTCATCTTTCTCTTTGAATGCGCAAACATCGGCTGCCGACGCACATCTTCGCAGACGGCATGAAGTATCACGCCTCAACAAAGACCTGGAAGAAATTTTGGCTTGGGGTGACAGTAACCAAGTCGAATTTAACGCTAAAAAATACCAGGCAACTGTTTTCTCTAAAAAGGTTAACATTACAGAACCGGATATAGTCATGGCCGGACACGCAATCCCACTGGCTTCACCAATTAATTTGCTGGGCGTCAATCTGGGAGGAAATATGTCTTGGCATAACCGCGTTATGGGAATCGCCAAGATAGCTTCTCAGAAGCTTGGGGTACTCTTGCGAACCAGAAAGTTGTCCACATCTCAACAACTTGTGACACTATACAAAGATTCGGCCATCACTAGAGTACTGCTCTCATGTCTGGAGCTCTGCACCCAAACATACTCTTCGGCTACTGGATTCCATCGAGAGGAGGGCTATTCGTCTGAACGGAGACCACGAGCTGACGAAGAACCTCGACAGCCTAGAACATCGAAGACAGGTTGGGGATTTGACTCTCTTTTACAGATATTTTCATGGAAGGTGCTCGGCTGACCTTGCCCTCTTAATTCTGCCCAGAGCGACGAATAGCAGAAATACGCGACGAACCACTGCCGCCCATCCATATGCGGTTAAGCTTAGTACTCCTCGAACTTCATTATTTAAGAATTCTTTCATCTGGAGGACTTCATCCTTGTGGAACGACCTTCCCGAGGTCGTTTTTCCCAACGAATATAACCTTCAAGGATTCAAAACCAACGTGAATCGCTTTTTGCGCACATGCACCACTCCCAGAGTGCTCTATAGGATTTTACCTATAGTACTTGTGTTTGATCATAAAAAAAAATAAAAATTAGATTAACGCTCGTCTAATTGTAGTTAAACAAAAAAGTTACGAAATATAAATAATGAACGATAATGCACATTTTTAACACTTCACTGTCAAAAATTTAATAAATATCAATTAAAGAAGCAACTAGATTGAAAATATTTCAACAGGATTAAAAAATTGATTTTAAAGTAGCAGACTGACTAGGTAATTCAGCTAACAAAGGTTTGTTTATTTCAAAAATTTATTTCTTTAGATATCTAAAGTTTGTTAATGTAATTTTGTAGCATATTGCAAAAGATTTAGTTAACCTCGCCGACTCTCTCGACAGGAATGAAACACTTTCCACCTCGGTACGTAATATACTATTTTCGTGAACAAATATCAATTTTATTATATCTTGTATAATAATGAATATACTTATTAACCAAAAAAATAAAGAAATATAGAAGAAAATCTACAATTAAAAAAGAAATTAAAAAAATTTAAACGACCAAAAAATTTCGATAATACAGACAGAACGTCAAAGTTTGGAGGCAAATTTTTGGTTGCAGTTACGCAGCGTAGTTCACCATTATTAAATATTAAATAATTTTACTATTACTCTAATTTTTAATGATAGAGCGTATTTGTCCTATAGAAAGCGCATCTTCCTGAAGTGGTTTCTGTAGGATATTCTGTCCTGCTGGCAGAGAACAGAGAAAATCAACAGCGTAGACATTTTTTAAAAACATGATCTAAAAACATCCCATTTCCAATATGCGAAGTCCTGGCAACAGCAGGGGAGACCGGTGCCTATAGTTGTCATATGGGTAATTTGTCAAAATGGTATTAAAAGTATTTATCAGTCGATCGCGTGGTCCGGTTTGGGATATATTTTCTTATTTTTCTGCCTCTGATCACCCTAAGCGTTGCCAAATCTCTTTAGATAGTTGCGATTTTAGATATTTTTTCTGAAAACCTCGGCGTGACATTTTTGTACATTAAAACTAAACTATGAAATTAATTATTGATAGTGCATGCAATACTTTTAAAAATGACTGTATGACCATATTGTTAAACGTTATTTACCGTTTAAAAAAAAAAGATTATTTTTCGAAAAATTCAAGAAATATAGTCCATATATTTCGAAGCTAAATTCAAAATTTTAACAAATTCTATCCAATAGTCTTCTTGTAGTTTGTCACACCTTTTTACCTTAATGGAGGTCACTGATATATGCTCTTAACACAAGAACTACAACTTAGCGCCACGCTGTACAGGGTTATCAATTTAGTTTGTCCCACTTTTAAGAGCCTCTAACTTTTTTGTATTTTGAGTTAGCGTGTTCATTCAAAAAACAAGATGTACCATTTTTGGTCAAGTTTTTATGAGTGTTGTCAAAAATGATAGTAGGTGTCATATGTCACACCGAATAGCAATTATTATTTTTTTTAAATGGGACACTATATATCAGAAGCGCGTTAGTCGTTTTTTCCGATCTCAAAAATATAACACACATATGCATTCTTTTCTTCATTCCATCAAACATTGACAAAAATATGTAAAAATATATTATTGTTAAAAAGCATCAAGCTATGCAACTGCTTTGGTTGCTAAGGATTTTTTCTTTATTTATATTTCAGTTTGTCATTCTCACCATTATTAATCGTTTCGAATTTTGTAGAAAAGTTATTTTGTATGTAAAAAACAACTAATATGAGATATCAGTGGGGGAAAAGTGTTTTATGTTTGATATTTTTTGTCAAACGGGCAGTGCAACTTTAGCACTTAGGAGGTGTCGGCTTCAGTTTCCCAATAGACGGGTTCCTTCCAATTATAATAATTTTCGAAGATTCCTTAACCGGCCCACGGTAGTTGAATATGCTGCAGGAGGAAATTGAAGATCGCTTAGATAATTTACCCATTCTAACCATATGAAATTTAATATGACATCAAGATGGAGCGGCGCCACACAGTGTCGCTCCAGTAACTGCATATTTAAGCGCAAAATAAGTCCAATAGATTGGAAAATCGGGTACTATAAAATGGCCTCCGAACAGCCCAGACCTAACACCCTGTGATTTTTTCTTTTGGGGTTATATTAAAAATATTGTTTAATACATCATTGAATGAACTGTATATTAGAATTGACAACATCATCCTTCAGATTCAAACTAATAGAGAAGTTTTATTAAAAATTACTAGTCACATTGTAAAAGTGTTTCGTAAATGTATCGAAAATGGAGGTGGTCATATAGAACAATATGGATTATGAAATAATTATTATATAATTCAAGTTATTGAATTAATGTTATAAACTTCAATATTAATAAAATTGTTTTTCTACTACTCACTTGAAGAAAAGAATGCATATGTGTGTTATATTTTTGAGATCGGAAGAAAAGGCGCCATTTAAGCTTCTGATATATAGAGTGTCCCATTTAAAAACAATAATAATTGCTTTTGGGTGTGACATATGACACCTACTGTCATTTTTGACAACACTCATAAAAACTTGGCTAAAAATGCTACATCTCATTTTTTGAATGAACGCGCTAACTCAAAATACAAAAAAGTTACACTTTCTAAAAGGTTGAACAAACTAAATTGATAACCCTGTACAAGATGTTACTTGAATACAAATTTAATATAAAATATGTTACGTCAATGCCGTTTTCGAAACAATTATTTTATTTTTAATTCTCATTTAATTCTAAACGAAAAATTTGTCTTCTATCGTTCTCTTAAACCTTGGCGTTTCGAAAAAATAACACGATAACAATAATAATTAAGTATGCATCCCATTTTTGTTATAAATATTATAGAACCACCCTCACTGGCTTGAAAAAGATTTTTGGGGTAATAATGTGTGGTTTTAGATCTTAATATCAAAATTTAGTGTAATATCTCAAACTGTTTTCGAGATTGTAACGGATTGAATCGGAAATGTAACTTGTAAACGAACTTTTCGAATTAAAAGAAGTAACACACTGAACAGAAACCAACACATCGCTGAAAATTAAATTTTTCTC
This sequence comes from Barypeithes pellucidus, assembly GCA_963991005.1. NCBI lineage: Eukaryota > Metazoa > Arthropoda > Insecta > Coleoptera > Curculionidae > Barypeithes > Barypeithes pellucidus. The sequence continues at coordinate 54,645,195 of OZ022560.1, forward strand.
AACGTTAATATCTCAAAAATAATTAATTTTGATATATGGTGATTTATATAAAATAGGTGTATGGCGAATTAAAAACTGACTTAAATCATAGTTTTTAAATCCGTTATAACTTTAAACTTTGTATATTTGGAGCATTCATGGCTTAACCCCAAGGAAGGGCAGGTTACCCTTAAAATTTTAGAGGGGGGGGGGGTCAATGTGGCACATCATTCTTAAGGTCGCAGGGGCAAATTTGGCTCCATTTCTCATTTAATTTAAAGGTAAAATCTACCTCATAAAGGAGGTTAAACTACGAGGGCTGTAAATATTCTAAAAGCGTCTCCATCTCCTTCTAACATTATTTATTGGAAACGAAGTTTTCAAATTGATACCCTGTATATAGAGATATATGAGCAAAAATAATTGACCCCCTTGTATATTACAGTTGTGATAACCAGTTGTTAATTGTTTATGGAAAAAAACATAGTCGTTAAGTGGGAATTTCGAGCGTTGTCGCAGTCGGTTATTAATTAAAGATATACTTTTGATCATTGATTAATTGTTAGTACTATTTTTTCTTAATTATTTAAATTAATACATTTAATGGACTTAATATTAGGGGCTTAATAAGTGAATGAGACAGAATACAGGAAATCCCATGAAATGTAAGGTCCTTGAAATATGATGTTACATTTACATAGTAAACTCGTTGAAATACAAACTGTCCAACCTGCTTTTGTAAATTTGATATAGGGGAAGAGTGGGTAGCCCCGGACACTTAAATAGTACACATATGATCAAGAGATTATATTAACTATTTTTAATCTTAAAAGTTAACAAGGAACATCTTAATACTGACATGCTACAAAATGGAAACGTGTCTTAATGATTATACAAAATAATGGTGACAGTTGAAAGCCTTTTCCTGCCATTCTTTTCTCTTTATTAAATCTATGAGAAACTCCAAGGTCCTATGATAGATCAAAGGATAATTCGATTCTTTTTTTAAATTTCTTTTGGCTTTGCGTCAAGCGCATGCAGCCACTACCCAAACTCAACTATTCCTTTATGGAATACACATCATACACAAGCTCAATAACACCCATATCTAATCACCATTTAGGAAACCTCTATCCTACTCGAAACATATACAAATGGGGACACACGTTTCAAGCCACGGGGGTCCGACTGGGCGACTTTAACTCATAGACATACAACACTGGACCGTGGACGGTAGATTAGCAAAAGGTAAACATTGGGATACTCAAAGCCCTACTGTATTCTCTCACACTTTCTTACAAATCCGATGAAAATATCGATAATTCTGTTTTCCCGTCTTACTATAGACATTAGGCTATCGGCATTAATGGGCAAATAGTGTATTTTAGCCAGTTCTTGTAACAGATATTCAGAATCTCTTTGGTTATGCAAACAATTAAACAACCAGTGGTTTAGATCGTCCACGCTTGTGCCATCACATAGACAGAGGGGGCTATCAGACAAGTTCATCTTATTTAATAGATATCTGAGATTGCCATGTCCGAAAATTGCTCTGACATAAGTTATATAATACCCCCTATTAAGGGATATTTCCTGTATACTTGCCTTGGGAACCAAGGTTTTATTATCTCGGGTGTAGTGATTCGAGTTGCTAGCTGCATAGTTTGCATATGATTCCTTCCATGCACTCTTAATATTGACCTGAACCTGTGAGAATATATTATAAAGTTGGAGGCCGGGTATTATCATGCCTTCATGAATGGCCCATTTATCAAGAAGATCGAGTCTGTCATTACCTACAATTTCTGCATGTCCCTTGACTCAAACCAAGGATAATTCGATTCTGGTTAATGATATTAGACGCCTCGTATACTTTCCAATGACTGCAAAGTTATTGTGAAATCTACTGAAAATGTGCTTGTTAGAGGACCCAATTTTGGATGAAGCCAACAACTCCTAGAAAACAAGGACAAAGCGCTGTCTTGTGACGTCATCATCCGTGGTCCTATGATTGCAATATGCAATATAATATTATATGCCTTCTGTGGGGGATTTATATTTTGCGTGACTTCTAAAATTACTTATATACACTTCAGACGATCGTTATTTAAATTTTTAAACTTGTATTTAAGTAAATTATGCGTTAAAGGTTAATAACGTAAGTGAGAAAAAAAAATTAGTGCATCTGGGCATATTTATTTTAAAAATAACTAAGTATTTTGTGTAAAATGATTTAGCCACTGTAGGTAGGTAGTTGTTTTTGTATAAATATCTCGATAAATATGTAATAATACAAATATTAAACTACCAAATCCTAAAAAGTTTGTCTTGGATGTGTGTATCCTCAGATAACAAATTATTCAAAACTTTAGATACTCAAGGATTTATGAGTAAATTTTGAGAAAAATTCATTGAAATTCATCATTGGATTACTAAGTACATATAGATTTAAAGTTAAAAAGTAACATTGTAGGTAAGTATGTCGAATTATTTTGAATATGTATTTAATTTCCTTTTATGACCTTTACCTAATTGATTATTTTTTTTGCCGCAGTAATTTTTGAGCAAAGTGTTGGTAACACTACTAAGTAAAATATGAATGACCATTTTTGCGGAATGTGTATTGCATCCATCAAAGTATATTAAAAATTCTTGTGTAAGGATATATTGATATACGAGTTTAGTCAGAAATGACTTCTGGGAGAAAATATTTAAGAATTTATTTTCATGGTCATTAAGTAATTTCTGGAATAAAATATATGAAACAATAACCATTTCAACTACATGATCTCTAGGATATTGCAGAGCACCTCTGCTTAAGTTAGTTATAAGATTAAAATGATCTTCAACAATAAGTTCTTTATTGCATATCAAAGAAGTTTTACAATAATTGCATTTGAGCTTCTTTAAAGCAATATGGCTGCAATATCCTCCCAAATACGTTATAACAGGCATTTCTGGTTTTAGATTGTCTATATCAGATTCTAGAATCAATATATTATTTAGTATTTCGTCAATTTCTTTAGAACAGTCTTCAGCACTGTCCTGTTCGTCACATTCAGGAGATTCATAGAATTTTTCAATTTTTAGCTCTCCAAAATTATGGGATTTTAATGTCAGTATTGATTGAATTCGTAGCCGTTTTTCAGATTCGTAAAGTTGTCGAATTGAGATGTGATAATGTCCCCCGGCTAACTGTCTGTACCTTCCAAAGCGATTTTCCAAGGGATCAGTTTGCAACTTGCCTAACAAAATATAGTTTAAATTTAATTCCTGAAAACAATACGTCACAATTTCCAGCATGCCATAAATTGTATGGGACAAAGCTGTATGAGTTTGCCGTGTTAATTTTTTTTTAAAAGTTTCTGATTTCCAGTTATCTAACCAGATCAACATTTGTTTCAAAAAGTCAAGTTTTGGATCGTTTACTATTTTACCTTTTACAATAGGTTCCTGGAAAATATCACGCAAACGCTTTCCTTTTAATGGGGTTTTGACGTTTATTATGTTCCACCACTTTACTATTATTTTTAAAAAATCGGCTGTGTCTTGCGCATTGGGAATAGCTTTATCAAAATTTTGTAAGCCTTCAATTACAAAAGGATTAAAAATTTTCAATGCCAGTTTTACATTTTGTCTTTCCATGCTAGATGGATACAGAGCTTTTAAATTTAAAGAAAAGCCAAATTTTAGTAACATGGTTTGTTCAAAGTCATGCAGTTTTTTAAGAGAGGCAAAATATGCTACTTTTTCTTCTCCAGTAAAAAAGTCGGGATATGTAAATGTCTGATCAGGTTTTAAGTTTAGCCAAGCATTAAAAATACATTTTAACAGATGGACAGAATCGAACAAGTAAAATAAAGGTCTTTTAGCATCAACCGGATGTGGGAACACTATATTAAGTTCCTTTTTTGGTGAAAAATGTGACATGGCTTTTCCATTAATTGCATTGTTGTCACTCAGAACACAAAAAACTTTATATCCGATAGCCTCTAAACGAGTTATGATTGTTTTCACAAAGTTGAAAAGTAATTCATGGTTAATTTTAGATATAGGGGCAATGTGAACAACTTCTTTTAAATCTGAACCAATACTTGTAATCATAAAAGTGTATGCAGTCGTTGCTAACAATTCGTTATTATTTACTGATGCCCCCACTACATTTCCTCCTTTATAGTCTAAATAAGGGTTAATATGAATTTCGTTCATTAGCAGACAAACATATTTGTCTTGATCATTCAAATATTTGAAAATATTCCTCGCATATGTCAAAAACATTTTTTTTTCATCAATATGAGGATCCGTTAAAAAATTATTACAAACACCTTTGATGGTTTCAGGATGGGGTAAAATTATTGGCCAGTGATTTCTTAAATATCTGTATGCATGAGGACTGATTGTATATACTATTGAACAAAATACCATAGTTGTAGTGGAATATCTGTATCGTTCTTTTGGCAAAGTTCTTAATTTTACTTGTTCGGAGAGAAATTGCAGTGCTTGCGCTAAACTATCATTGTCTACTTTTAAGTTTTTAAGCAAATCAGAAACAAAGTTTAAAACTTCATTAATGTTTGACATATCGGTGTTATTTTTAACATTGTCACATTCGGGATTAGGGTCATGATTGGAGTTATTGTCTTGTTCAGTATCTAAAGGAAGAATATTCATCGAACAATCAATAATATCTAGTAAATTTCGCAATTCATCCAAACTACATGAAAAAAAAGGTGTCTTTTGTTGATCAATTTTTACGCTTACTGGTTGCCCATATAAATATGTACTTATTTCTAAATTATTATTTATTTTAACGGCCCATGTAATAGAAGGCCCCGGATTATGCTTAATCTTAAAGAGAGTCTTGCAAGTTTTTTCATCGATGATAAACCATCCTTCCTTTAAATTAAATGTTATAAACAAATTATTAAATTCTTCAAAAGTGTCATAATTCGTAAGTTGTTTATGTGTTAAAATTTCACGTTTGCTTTCGTCAATACCTTTTTGAAATTGCATTTCATCTAGTTCTCTAAGCTTTTCTTCTCTACTTTTTCGATGCGTTAAAGTTTTTGTAAGATATTTTGGACAATTGGGAAATTTACTAGGTACGCTATTTTCCTTTAATCTGGGTATATTTAATTTTAATGAAACGATCTCACCCGTTTTCGTGTCTTGTTGAGAAATCTGCCAAATAAAATCCTGCTCTGTAAAATGACACTCACATACTCTGCTGTTTGAATTAGGAATAAAATTATCACGATGAATAGCGGTTTGCCATTTTAAGCGTCCTGCCGCACTTTTGGGGAAACGAAATACCCGCACTGATGGCCCATTTACGTAATTACCTTTACAACCAACTACAGAGCATTTGTACGGCATTTTCAAATTATTTAAAATACAATTTAAACCGGCAATAAACTCGAATTTTGCACTAATTGAACTATAAAAACACTCCCTCGAAACGACAACAAATTATACTACCGCCAAATGACAGCCAAATTAGTGCATGATTAGTGCAACGTTGCCAGATCGACTTTAGCGATTCGCTTGTCTACTGGCCCATTTATTAAAAATTGTTATTCTATGTTTTTATTTAATTTCAAAGTACTTCCAATGAAATAATTCTGCTGTAACATTATAGTTGGCCTATGCTAATAACCAAGTTTGCGTAATTATTAACAAAAAATACAACTTAATTCATGCCAATTATAATAATCGGGAATTATGGACCAATCTGACAATGTTGCGGTCAAGACAAAGCGGGAAATACGAATTGGCATTTCGAGACAAACAGCACGGTCCGATAGCATCGGCCTACAGGCAGTGACGTCATCAGCAAATATTTCTTAAGCGCTGTGTCCTTGTTTTCTAGGAGTTGTTGATGAAGCACTACCCTGTTTTAGGTCACCCAATCCTGGAATGTGTTCTTCGGCACATTGTATTTTTCGGATGACAACTTAATTTGCCTTCTTGAATTATTTTTATGGCTTCTTTATTTTGATTTCATCCCCTTCTCCCCTACGAGTGGTCTAGCCTTTAAATATTGGAATTTTTTACGCAACCTGTAAACTTATAACAATATACATTACATAGAATAACGGCAACCCTCTAAACAATTGCTGCAGTGTGTAAAATTTTAAACATCAATGTGTCCGGGAATACTGTAGAAATTATTATCTTGGGGTATCCCCCTGCCAAGAGTCTACATTTCTATCGCTAACTATCAAACATTGAAACTGATTCAAATAATTCTGTTACAACCTACAAAGAATTCAATTTTAATAGCAGAACAGTAAATCAAGGCACAATATTTACAACTTGTGTACCTACGATATTATCTTGTAAAATTTTAAAAGGGCATCGAAAACAATAATAGCGGTTAATAGATTGGCTTTCACGTCCAACGCTTTCGCAGATCAAGCAATTACTAATTTTAATTTGTCTTTACACATCGTATATCACCGTCTTATATGTTTCATTGTTGTCAGTTCGTGCGTTATTATCTGATATTTATGGTGTCAGGGGATACCCGCTATCGGGGACTACCCACTATTCCCCTATTCCGCGCAACGTTTGCGTCGCGTAATACTTCAGCACCCAAATACATAATGCATAACTCGTTCTACAACCTCGTGTAATCTTCTACACCTCGTACTCCAGCGCCTTCATCAAGGATGGCGGGATGCAAACCATGCAATCATAAGAAGACTTTTAAAAACAAAATAAACTATACAAAAAAGATGGAGATACACTTTTAAAACTTATTACCACCAATTAGTGTCTGGTGTCGAAAAAACGCGAGAGTTCGTTAAGTCAAATATACCATGGTCATATTTTGAGACAATTCTACATAAGTCAACGTTGACGTCGCGGAAGCAGGACGTTCAAACAGTTTGCTATATTGGTAATAAATCGAAAATAGGTGTTGTTCGTAAAAAGCGGGAAAGATTCTGTATTCGTTTCCTGAACTAAATTTTAATTTTCCGAGCAACAACTCGAAACGTCTGGCTATTGGCAATATGAAATCAGGAATATAATCATTAGAACAATCCAATCTTGAAGGTATTTATAACGAAAAATGTAGGACGCTACAAATATTCTGATTTTGACATGGTTGATATGAAATAATTTGATCATTATGAGCTGTTTCCAATTATGTTAAGGTTATTATACTTAGGTATTATGACTTTCAAAACGTATTATTATCTGAGGCTTAGCAAAAATAACACTTTCCAAACTAAAATGCATGCGGAGAAGTGTACTTTACCGCACGGAAAATATTTTTATCGCTCGTACACTGTAGGCATGTAATGGTCATAAGAAATTAATTTAACATCATAGGATTAGTATTACGATAATGTTAATATTGTAGTATTTGCAGAATTATACCGTTGATCTTTTGACTGCAATAAAACCCCATTATCCCTTCGACCATAAAATAAATAAGGAAATCCCAAATTTTAAAACCTTTTCGAGCAGAGCCGGACCAGGTATACAAATTCAATTGCCTGATGCATATATAAATATAAAGTGATTTTTAATAATTTTAATCTTTTTGGTGTGGTTTTCCGGCGAGTAATTTTTAGTTAGGCTTATTAGTGGTAGAATGTGCCGTCCTTGGAATTGTGCTGATAGGGGGCATCTTCAAGTGTCATTTTTAAAAGAACGCATTTATCTGCCGATGCCAAACTAATAATTAAAAATGTGTATCAATCGTTGTTGAGCTTTAGCAGAGACGTCTACTTTGACAAATACTCCTTTATCTTCGGTAAGAGACATTCTACTTAAACCTGTTAATCCTAGAAAAAATCGGAGTGATTCTGGCACATTTAGAAGCATTGATGAAAATGACATGGATTTATTAAGAAGAAAGATTTACGTGAGTATGAGCCACAAACTGTACCCACTTTGATTTCCCTCAAAGAGCGGCTGATTAAAGACGAAACAAATATCTATTGTAACCTTTCAAGCCTTTTAAATACAGAAGCATTGATAAAAGACAAACATTAAAGGAATCTCAACGTTTACGGGAATGGAGACTTAAATATTTAACAGCTGTTAAATAATTTAGAGAAGAAAATCGTCCAATTATTTACCTTGACGAAACAGGGTTCGATACCCATGGCACTCCAAGAAAAGGTTGGGATGATTACAAATGTTCAACCCTTAATTATAAGTTTAGGCTTAGATGAAGATAGTGATAGTGATACAGAGTTCAATTTTGAATAAACTATCAATAGTTTCTTAGAATTTAATAAATTTTTATTGTACTTGTTATCCTAATAGTTATACTTTTAAATTATATTATTTTCAATTATCATTAATTGTTATAATTATTTTACATTTATTATAGGTACCTAAAACTAAAAATACCTATATATTTATTTTAAATTATAAAAATAAATCATGTGGTGTGGTATACATTTTCACGCCGGCCCTGATTCCATTTATTGAGCTTTGAAGAGGTTGAGGCGTATACAATAGGGTTTAATCAGGTAGTTTATTTATGGCAGTAAGAGTCAACGGTATAATTCTGCAACAACTATACTTCCTTCATTTTTTAATATGTGTTGATAATATATTAAATAAACTACCTTGGATATTATGGATGTTAATTCGAAAAAGGAATATGAAAAAACCCCGATAGTTAAACGTCGTAGAAAAACCAAATTATATTTATTTTGGACTTTGCATTTTACCAATTTTATTTTAAGACAGAGGAGTTAGGCATGTATTAGTCAAAACAAGAGTAAAGTGAAATAATTGTTGCGAGATAATTGGAATTATAGTATTTTTGTTGTTTGTTTATCGAGAAGCAAGAGGTACATATTTACAATTTTTGTCAAGAAAACTAAATAAGTTATTTTATTAATTTACTAAAACTAACTAAATAAACTATTAAAAAAACTTGAAAAAGAATCTAAGAGAAAAATATCACAGCTCACAATTTTTTGTATTTTTGGAATATAGCCAAAAATAAATTTCAAAAAGGCCAAAATTAAAGGGACATGACGAACCGAGCCCAAAATGGAGGGAACCTGTCCCTTTAATTTTGCCCTTCTTAAAAATTATTTTTGACTATTTTACAAAAATCAAATTCAAACTTGTGATGTCCTCTTTGATTCTTTTTTCAAGTTTCCAGTAATTTATTTAATATAGGTTTCATATATAATTTTTTTTCTTTTTTTGCTACAAAAGGTAATACTTGTTTCTTCTGCCTTAATTTTCTGAACTTTCGGTAACCTTTTTGTTTCAAAAATCATAATTTTCATCTTTACATAATTTTTCCTCTTTTACAGTTTCCTTTAATAATATCAAAGTTTCTTGCTTATGTATAATTTTTCCACTGAAGTCGTCGAAACATTCTCTTCATAATTTCAGATTCCACTGAGAGATGAACTATTTAAAAAAAATACTAAGTAGAACTTTAAATATTAAAAAATCAAATTATATAGCTTCTCAATAACATCAGCCAACAGGCCGGATTTTAATCCAATAATGTGCGAAAATGTCGCGGATCCTCTCCATGAAGTTTCGCTTGTAAAGTATTTGGGTATTGTAATAGACTAAATAGATAAAATGGGATCAATAAGTGCATTATTTGTGTAAAGAAATCCGATGCTTAATCCATAAATTGTATATCCTTCGAGGATTAATAAAAATTAATAAAAAAATAATTCTTATGATCTATAAAGCACTAGTTGAGCCCTTATTGAGGTATGGAATCATCGCTTCGGGGGGAATGTACCGCAGTCATAGAACAGATAAATATTGTCCAAAATTATATTGTGAAGGTAATCCTAAAAAGACCTAGACTGTTCTTTTCTAATATGCTCTACTCATCAGATTTATGTAATGTTAAACCACTATATGTCCTGGCGGTTTGTGGTTACGTGTATTCGAATGTAAGACTTAAAATGGACTGTATCCATCATAATTATATGACCAGAGGTAACGCTGCACATATGCTGAACATTCCTTCCTCAAAGAGAGATATAAATCAATACTCTATGACATATCTTGCACCAAAATTATTTAACTTAATTCCATCTAGTATAAGAAATGTTAAAAGATTAAAAAGTTTCAATGCGCTGTTTAGAAATTTTTTATTTTCAAATATGGAACTGTTTATGAAGCAGTTTTAGTGTTTGTATTCTTTGATGTAATTGTTTTAATTCATGGGTTAGTTTTTATTTTTATTTTTATATGTACAATTTCAGCTTTAAACTAATATTTACGAGCTACATATACAGTTTATTGGAGGTAAAATCTAGGTGCATTTTATTTACAATATAATGATGCATATTATTATCCTAAATTATTTAAGTTGATATGTATTGTAAAATAATATTTAATATGTAAATAACTAGAGCATTCCGCGAGAGATTTATTTTCAAAATTAAAGTTGACCTTCTGAGTAGCTCAAAATGTTCGTCTATAGGACCGTGAATTTTTTTAGATTTTTTTTCGCCCCCGTTCCCGAGATATCCACGCTTCAATATAGCAAAATCCGGGTTTTGACCATATTTCTCGGGCATTCATCTGCAAATAACTTTTAACAGACGCGTTTCAAGAGAAAATGTTAAATAAATGGCAAAGTTGTTCGGCTTGAATAGAGGAATAAGATCCCGAAGTAGAAATTTTTTTTGGCCGGACACCATAACCTAAAAGTAGCGTTTTTCCGGAAAAATAGGGAAAACCCTAATTTCGCCCATTTGAAAATCGCTCCACCTGGGCCGAAAACCTTGATAAATATGTCGAGAATAAACTGGTAAATTTTCAGAGTTGTTCTCGCCATAGAACAGCCGCAATTTCAAAAATGGTAAAAAAAATGGCAAAAAATTTAAGAATTTGGAAAAATGAACACATGACGAAGCAACATGTATCTCGATTGCTTAAAGTTTCTTTCCCGGGTAAAATATACTCCAAGGGTAACACAGAGGACCCCGAAAACCCAATAAAATCCTCCAGACATACAAAATCTCTCAAACAGCCCCTTTTTCATCTCGAGAAACAGGTGATTCCAACGCTCAATTTCGTGGACTTGTTTTGCGCTCAATTGAAAGATCATTTGATTCATACCTTCATCTGAATTTCTAGCGGTCGAGGACTTGAAAAAAAAATCTAAAACCGGGAGAATATTGTGTCATGGTTAATTTTGCCAAAAACTATAGTTTCGTGATTCAAAATGCGGCACCCGGTTTCCACTGGAGCAGCAATCAGGCAACAATCTATAACGGCGTGATTTATTACGATGACGCAGGGCAAACATTACACCTGTACTTGTCATAATTTCAGATTCTCTTGCACATGACACAGTAGCCGTTTGGACATTTAATAATCAAATTGTTAAATTTCTATTAGAAGAATTCAGGCAGGTTTCGAAAATTCATTACATTTCTGACGGAGCTCGTCAGCAGTATAAAAATGTAATTAATTTGTGCTATCATGCACAAGATTTTAATGTAGAGGCTATACTTGGCATTTCCTACCCACTTCTCACGGCAAAGGGCCATGCGATGGCATTGGAGCAGTTGTTAAACGCGCTGCCTCAAAAAAAGCTTGCAGAGTACGGGACAAACTATTCAAACCCCTGAACAGTTATATAATTTCTTATCTTCCACTTCGCGGATTAAAACTATTACTCTTAGATACTCGCCAGAAGTGAATATACAAAAAAACAATGAAAAATACCTTAATAGAAGGTTCAAAAATTGTAAACGAGTCCCGGACTTGCATAAAATTCACTGTCTAATACCAATTTAAAATGGTCAAGTAAGAAGCAAATCTATTCTCACAGTTTCGAATATACTGATACCAAAATAGTAGATAAGGTTCTACCCTCAAGAACATTTCCTTGAGCAATCAATTTGCTGTTGTTAAAAGAGATGGAACATCATTGAAGTGTTCTATTTATAATATTGTTATTTAATCTTTTTAAACATTGTTAAATTTGCCAGATCCGAAATTTTCTAGTCAAGTCCTCTAGTACAAAGAAGAAGCCAAACCAGAATTTCAGTTTTTTGTGTACCTGTTTTTCACACGTTGTATGATGAAAAAGGGGCTGCTTAAGAGATTTTGTATGTCTGGAGGGTTTTATTGGGTTCTCGAGGTCCTCTGTGTTACTCTTGGAGCATATTTTTCCCGGGAAAGAAACTTGGAAGCAATCGATACTTGTTTCATCGTCATGTGTTATTTTTTCCAAATTCTTAAATTTTTTGCTATTTTTTACCATTATTGAGATTGGGGCTGTTCTATGGCGAGAACCACTCTGAAAATTTACCAGCTTATTCGCGACACATTTATCAAGGTTTTTGGCTCAGGTGGAGCGATTTTAAAATGGGTGAAATTAGGGTTTTTCCCTATTTTTCCGGAAAAACGCAATTTTCAGGTTATGTTTTCCGGCCAAAAAAAAATTTCCACCTCGGGATCTTATTCTTCTATTCAAGCCGAACAACTTTGCCATTTAACATTTTCTCCTAAAACACGTCTGTTAAAAGTTATTTGCAGATAAATTCCCGAGAAAAATGGACAAAAACCCGGATTTTGCTTTATTGAAGCATGTATATCTCGGGAACGGGGGCGAAACAAAATCTAAAAAAATTTACGGTCATTAGGGACACATAGACGAACATTTTGGGCTACTCAGGAGGTCAACTTTAATTTTGAAAATAAATCTTTCGCGGAATGCCCCATATACAGTGTGGCCGTTTAAGTGTGCAACATATGGGAAAGTTTTTAATTACCGATTTCTCAGAAAATTTTATTCTTGATAAAAGTTGGTGCATGTTCGATAATCGTTTTTGGTGCACTTGGAATGGTTGCAAGTCAAATGACGTACAGGGTACGACAAAAAATATAAAACTTGTACAAGAATAAAGTACCCCTATTTCAGAAAATTCAGCGAAATGTTATTAAGAAAAGGTGTTTAGAATTAAAAGTTATGGATAGGTTTGAAAACGTGGCCTCATAAAATAAAAAACAAACATTTTTTAAAAATATTAATTATTTCCCAAAAAAATTTTTTTTTTATTATCACCCTAAAAACCTTGATAAATTAAACAAAATCAAATCAATTTCACACATCTTTGTTCAAATTCCAGCATATTTGTAAAATTAACTTAGCTTTTTAATTTATTAAGGAATCACAAACTTCATGTTTGTTGCAAGGACAGTAAACACAACTTTAAAATACCGTAAAAATTATTTTTAACATGATAAAACATTAGTAATGATAATTTTCAAATTAAAAACTCCCATTTAAAGTGCAAAAATTTTATTTTAAATGTTTATTAGAAAATTGTACAAAATAATCGACAAACATGAAATTCTACTAAAGAAATGGCGTGGCATTATTAACAAATTATCAACGCGTCTCCGTATGTCCACCTTCACGTTCAATGCATTTAATTGTCTGATCATAAAATTCACTAAGCGTGGATCGCAAAACACTTGCTGGAATATTTCTGCAATGAAATCGTATCGAAATTTCAAGCTCCCCAACATTATTAAAGGGTCGATCCTTGTACACTTTTTGCTTTAAATATCCCCATAAAAAAAATCTAGTGGAGTGAGATCTGGCGAACGAGGAGGCCACCGTGCATCGGTATTTCGTCCTAACTATTTATCACCAAATTCTCCATTTAACCATTCAGAAACAATTCTAGCAGAATGAGCCGGACAACCATCATGTACAAACCATAATTTACGTCGTTCTTGTATACTCATATTATCCAAAAAATCTGTTAGTTCGTTTTCCAAAAAATGTAAATAGGTAGCACCAGTTAGGTTTTGGCGAAAAAAGAACGGCCCTATTAATTTGTCGTTAATAATACCGCACCAAACGTTTGTTTTTTTGCTAATACTGGTTTTTGTTGTCAATGACAAAATTTGGATTTTCGTCCGACCACCTACTGGGTTAAGTGGAAGATAAACCCTGGGCACTTTTTTAAAATAATTTTCCCTACATTTTTATTGTAATGTTCATCTGTATAAAGATTGGCTATTATTAATACTTTTTCAGAACCAGCACCGATTGAAAATGAGACACCATTGGATTTTGAAGATAAGTGGAATTATATAATAGAGCCGCATAATTCACCACTATTAAACGGCTCAAGAAATCACTTCCTATTCCCCTTTTATTCATTTGAAAAAGTAAGTATAGAGCTTGTCTAGTATGTCGTCATCAAAAAGAAAGTCGGGAAAAAGTAATAATATTTTGGTAACGGCTATTTAGTCCCGGATCTAGGGGGGTAAGTTGGTGCCCTTGCCTCGGGCGGCAAATTCAAGTGTAGCAGTTGTAGATTGATTAGTAACTTTTATCAGTGTCCAACTATTCATAATATCGCCCAAATTGCGGTTTCGTAAAAATCTTATACAGAGTATCCCAAAATTAATAGTACACAGTAAAACTTCAAATTCTTTGGGTACAAATATTGGCATTTAGCCTAACTTTACTTAGTTCGAAAGTTGATAATAACCGAGATACAGGGTGTCCAAGTGAAAATTTGATTTTCTAATATCCTAATTAACTTTTTAACTAATATTATAGCATAAGATTTTTGGCTATTGTTTTTTTTTTTGGCCGAGAATCTATTAATAATTTTAATGTAGATTGTAGGGGGAGCTCGCTGTAGCAGTCTGGGTACATAGCAACAAGTGCAACTCTTTTGCGCTTTAGTATTTATGTTTTTATTAAAAATATCAATTTTCTCATAACATTTACCCAAAAATGGCGCGTGTAGTGTGTCTTGACAATGTCGCTCCGAGCAATTGTTTTCGATATATTTGCATTTATAGTACCCAATGCTCTTTTAAAAATATTACAACAATTATTGTCAAGAATAGATCTTTTCTTGATAGTTTATTTAGGTAACAATAAAATTTTTATTTAAGTTATAAATATTTTCATTACTGGTCTTTTAATTTCCTTGTAGTCTGGACTTATTAGAATATTTTAAATTAAATATTAATAAATTACTAATACTTAAAAAATATAAGTTAAATTAGAACTTCCGTTGCAATCTGAATTATTTGTAGTTAAATTCTATTACCTAAAATGTAATAATTATTAATATCTATACATAATAATGTGTTATGAATTTCAATATCTCGAAAGACTGTTGTTCGAAGCGACATAGACAAGGTACACATACCATTTTTGCGTAAAAGTGATGAGAAAATTGATATTTTTAATAGGAACATAAATACATTAAGGCGCAAGAAAGTTGCACTTGGTTCTATGTACCCGGAGCGCCCTTTACAATAATAAAAATAAAATAATTAACAAATACAAATTTTCACCCCTAAAATCCTCCAATCACATAATTGCATGGAAATACATTGGTAAAAAAGTAAGTTAATCAGGAAATGGAAAATAAAATTTTCACTTGTATACAGGGTGTCCCCTAATTAATGGCGCATGGAAAAGCCACAGACTCCTTATATAAAAATATTAGGATTTAATTATACTTACCTATATCCGAAAGTTGATATTAACTGAGATACAGGGTGTTAAAATTTAAACTTCATTGTTGTTTTTCTCTAATATCTTTGAGAGAAACTAACGTTTTTTTACAAAATTTGGCAATTATGGTTTTCTTAGGACGAAATTAATTTCGTTGTGAAATTTTAATGTACAATGTCTGCAGCATTTTTCGAACATTCATAAAGCATAACTTTTTTGTGCCTCAGTTTATTTAAGTTTTTAATAAAAATAATACTTTTCTCATATTTATTACATAAAAAAGGTATACTAAGTTCAGGTCGCCCAGAGTTACCGTTTCGGAGATATTTGAATTTAAATTGTTAGCGCGTTAGCTCAGGAAAGCAAATAATATTTTCTTACTTCTTACCAATTGACTTTTACATGATAATTAATGTTCTAGTAATGGTAATTGGGAATAATAAATACAACAATTGGATTGTTCTTTAACTTACTTTGATTAAAATAACTTTGACCCTAGAAAATATCGTGTCGAAAGAAACCAACAGCAATGAAACCACAAACTTACGATATACTCAAAAATGAAACATTTTCTGTTCCATAGCAACTACATCTCTAATTTCCATTTGTTTTCTGATAGGTTACTTTAAGAAAACAATTTTGTTTACAAATTAATAATAATTGGGCAGGGTGCGCTAAACAATTTAAATGCAAATATCTCTGAAACGGTAACTCTGGGCGACCTGAACTTAGTATACCTTTTTAAAGTAATAAATATGAGAAAAGTATTATTTTCATTAAAAACTTAAATACACTGAGACAGAAAAAAATTATGACCTAATAAATGTGCAAATAATGTCGCCGATATCGCCTCCTACATTGTATATTAAAATTTCATAAAAAAATTAATTTCTCGTCCAAAAAAAACATAATTGCCAAATTTTGTAAAAAATTTTTATTTTCTCTCAAAGTTTTTAGAGAAAAACATAAATGAAGTTTTAAGTTTAGCACCCTGTATCTCAGTTAATATCAACTTTCGGATATAGGTAAGTATAATTAAATCCTAATATTTTTACATAAGGAGGTTTTTCCATGTACCATTAATTAGCGGACACCCCATATACATAACTCGGTTATTATCACCTTTTGAACAAACAATGTTTGACCAAAACAACAAGGGATGGAGGATATGAGAGGGCGGCAAGATGCGGGGCTGGATGTGTGTGATGTGAAAAATTCTACTTGCTCAAAATAAATATTATTTTATTTTTAGGATCTTGAAATCGAAGGACTATGGGCCAATGAAAATGACTCAATTATAACATTACCAACTCTTAGAGAAGGAAAAATAATCGGAGATATTGTTAGGTCAAAGGTGTCATGCGGAGTTTGTACAATAGGTAGTTAAATCGAATTAGTAATTATATTTTAAGCAATCTCAACATAATTAATAATATTAAAATTACGTTTTATTGGAATTTCGTAATTTCTATTGTTTGGCACATTAATCTGACACAGTGAAAATAATGCGGGAAAAAAATAAAAACCTAAAAGCGAGATTGTCAGATTGTCTTATTAGGTACATTTATTAAAAAATTCTTATTCGTATTTATTAGTAAAATACCGAATTTAAATTAGCTTATAAATGAAGACTAGGGTCAGAATGAATATTTGGTAGAGTTAACTTCATGATATAAACTATACAGGGTGTTCATATGAAAACTTCCCACCACGGATTTATCGAAAACCACTGATTAAAAGAAACGCCGAGACACGTCAAAAGATTTGCCAAAGGGGACAACTTTTTAACTAAAAACTACTTCACCCCCTTTTACCCTCTGGCCCCCGGGGTCATCCCCTTAAAAATTTTAAATAACAAGGGGTAGCAAGTAATAGCTTGTTTGAAAGGTCTTTATTTTGACGTTTGATTTTTTAAAATCGGTCGATTCGTTTTCGAGAAAATTAGAAAAATCTTTATTTATCTTGATTTGTTCAGATAGAAAAAAAAGCACACGAAAATATCACTTTTTTTTCAATAAGTGTTCAAAATGTTGCCCGTTATTGGCAAAACAATGGTATAGGCAATTTTCAAATTCCTGACGGACATCATGGCAGCTTTCGGTGATGCGTTGACGAAGTTCATCCAAACTGTTAGCTTGGGGAGTGAACACAATAGTTTTCAAATGGCCCCATAGAAAAAAGTTTAATGGCGTCAAGTGAGGAGATCTAGCAGGCCATTCTATAGGCCCTATTCGCCATATCCATTTATCTGGAAACTCGTCGTCTAGCCATTGCCGAACCGGAAGAACATAGTGAGGAGGAGTGCCGTCTTGCTGGCAATATATTTCAGCCTCATCAAGTATAGGGTTTCCATCGTCTTCGATTTGGTTTTCAATGGTTTCAGTGATAAGCGGATTGATGGTATTTTCCAACATATCTAAATAAATGCCTCCATTTAAATTCCCATTAATCCACAATGGCCCAATCACTTTGTTTCCTAAAATGCCTGCCCATATATTAATTTTTTGGGGGTACTGAGTATCCCCTTCTACAAAAGCATGAGGATTTTCATTGCTCCAATACCTGCAGTTGAGCAGAGCCTAATGAAATACCAGTCGCATCAATAATTTTGCGTAATGAAGTATTAGGATTTATGGCAAAATGACACAAAACTTCAACTTGAGCGGCTTCATCCAAAACTCTACGATGATTACGTTTTTTATTTGCAACAGATTCAGTTTGAGTAAATTTAGTAACAAGGTCCAAAACATACCTATGCGAAGTTATCTTTTCCGGATGTCTGGCGTTAAATGTAACGGCAGTTTGCCGAGCACATTGATTTTGGGCACCATAAATTAGAATCATTTCCACTCTTTCCGCTAGTGTGTAAACCATTTTGGAAGTAAAATCTGAAATAATAAATTAATTTTCACTATCCCAAGATTGTCACAAAAGTAACTGACGGCAAATTAAATTGTTTCTTTCCCTTAGCAACTATAAAAAACTAAACAGGTATAAGAATAAAAGCAGTTCGCCCATGTTATCTGTGTTGATAAAAAGAAGGCGGTAAAATTTTTTCTAATTTTCTCGAAAACGAATCGACCGATTTAAAAAAATCAAACGTCAAAATAAAGCACTTTGAAAGACCTTTCAAACAAGCTATTACTTGCTACCCCTTGTCATTTAAAATTTTTAAGGGGATGACCCCGGGGGCCATAGGGTAAAAGGGGGTGAAGTAGTTTTTGGTTAAAAAGTTGTCCCTTTGGCAAATCTTTTGACGCATCTCGGCGTTTTTTCTTTTAATCAGTGGTTTTCGATAAATCCGTGGTGGGAAGTTTTCAAATGAACACCCTGTATATTAGTGAAATCCGTCATTCCCAGAAATGCCTGCCTAGGCATTTCGCGTATTGCCGGCAAATAGTGTAACTCTTCTTTTGGAACACTGTTTGCCTAAGAGTATCAGACATTCCCATTGGCATAACTAATGATTTTGTATGGGGGGCCTGGCCCCTAATCTAGTAGGATTTTAATGGCAAGTATCACTATGACGTATGTATGGCTTCGAACTTCAGAAATACTGGGTTTGTTCCAGAGCAATATGGGGTGGGCATGGCCCATCTGCCCCCCCCCCCCCGTAGTTACGCCTATGGACATTCTCTGTAATGACGGAATTCTTTCAGTCAAACGCTGTACTTAACTACTATGATTTAAGTTATCCTGTTTGTCGGTTTTAGTCAATCATTGTAATTAGGACAGTGTTGCCAGTAAATAACTTATTATTATCAGGAATTTCCTTAAGATTGTAAATAATTTTCTTACCTCCGTCAATTCCGTAATATTCCAAGTTTTTTTTCTTACTTTGATTGGAGTAATAGTCATCTAACTTCTAATAAAACAATTATGAATGATTCGATATTTCATTTTCAAGAAAAATCACTACACAGATGTTAACAACAATTACAGCGTACGACTAAAACCGGCACACAGGGTAATTTAAATCATTTAGTTAGTACAGCGTTTGACTGAAAGAATTCCGTCATTACAGGGAACGCCTGATACTGTTAGGCAAACGGTGTACCAAACGTAGAACTGACTAGGCATTTCTGGGAATGACGAATTTCACTAATTGCCGCCGACATATATATTTTAAACATTTTCTTAATATATATTTTAAACATTTTCTTAATTGTAAATCTGTCATCAACGCGAGTGATCGTCGTCGACAGCGTCGACGCTGGTGTCTGGTTGGTCGGCTGTCCAGACAGTCGAGGAAGAAGATATCAAGTGCGCTTGCCGGTACCGGGCTCAACCACCAGTGGCGGAGCGAATATTACTGTGTCGATATAAGTAGAGAACGGTGATTCGATATGAATTTATATACTCACGAAAAAACGTGTCATAGTCAAAGCCAAGAGCCAATTGCTAATGTTTACAGACTAATATGCTTTTAAATTGCCACTAAAACGAAAGTTGCATCGAGTTTCTTTGTATACAGGGGCCAGTATAAGTGTTATATGAAAATTTCACAAAGAAGGTGAATACCGGAAAGGTCTATAGGGGAAGGTAATCTACCATTTGACGTAAGAATGACAGTTCTAACTAAGAATGACAGTTCTAACTGTCAAAATGGCGGATGGGCGCGTAAATGAAATAAAGGACAATAGGAAATAATACCTATGCAATTTTTAATGCGCCGCCATTTTGTTTTAGGTGCGACTAGAGAAGTCATATTCTGGCATCATAAAGTACTAAATAGGACCTCATAAATGATTTATCGCAAGACCCCTCTTCCTATTTAATTTTCTTTAACAAGATGGTGACCATCCGCCATCTTTACAGTTATAACTGTCATTCTTACGTCAAAAGGTAGTTTATCTTCCCCTATAGGTCTAATTTCTATGAAAAAATAGTTAGCGGGTTAAAAGTTAAAATGGAAGAACGTTAGAGAACCGCACTGTATAGAGCATAATATTATACCTCTTTAAAAAAAAAACAGTACAGTTCTAGGACGAGAATATGATCACAAAACGGCTACATTATTTTAGCACGCCTATGCTTCGAAGAAAGTATGATTGCTTTTTGCCCCTGCTCCTGTGTCGTACAATATACAGTTGGTCGGGAAAAATAATGGATGTGCATCATCATCAGAGACCTGGTATTTTTAATGTTTGCGTTTCAGTTGTTTTATCAGTTAAGTGAAAAACAATAAAATATACATATTTCTTTTTAAATGAAATATAATTTCAGTGTATTATGAAGTCGTAGAATATGTATAGTACACAACTTGAGTGGTAAGCAGATTGCACACTCTTTCGAAGTACTGTAAGTTTCGAATTCGTATGTAATAGGCTTCTTTCCACTTTAGGTATGTAATATACTATTACATCACTGTAAGAATATGGCGCTTTTAGAAAAAATGCGAACATGGCAAGTAATTTAGTTAGCGTAAAACATTTTCTGATGGTTCGTAGAGGTTATATATCATTTGTGGTTAAATATTTTCTATCTACAGGAAAAATTTGACATTCTGCTTTAGGGTAACGTATCTTTAATCGCATAATAATATGGTATAATTAACTATTAGCCAACTTGACTTTTACTAATTTCGTTGCATATATTGAATAAAATTGTTTTTTTCTTTCAATTCAAGGTGTTGGATTTCTTCATAATGCTGTGCAAAGCAAAACCTCCTTCGAAGACATGAAAACACAATTTGTGTCTCTCTGCGTTTCATTTAAAATTGAAAATTTTGACGTTTGTTCTGGAATATTCGATACATACGGACCGGAAGTGATAGCGGCTATCGAAGTTGCATCATTAAGTAAGTATTCAATAAGTTATATTATACAAATAAGTATTAATTTCGATATAATACGTACATACAACATACTTTTGTTCATTTAAAAAAATAATGAATTCCGGAATATTGTATTTAATATACAGGGTGTTATGGAAATGACTTATTATATTTAAAGCCGCAAATCCTGAGATTAAAATAAATTGAAGAAAAATATCCTAAATGGCGCTTTGATTTATTAAGCGAAACATACACTTTATAAGAAATCTCACAATTTATGTGGCCGCTACTAGGACGTTCGCAATCAATAGTTTATTGAGACAGTGTTGTCAAATACGCAGAATTATAAACGCACGTATTCAGTTCTTGATAACAAAACGTCTTTGACCCGCGTTATCACTTCTTTTTCAAACTTTTTAGAAATAAAACTACAATTTTAAAGTACATACTCTCTTACCTTCGATCTTATTTTAAAATAATTAAATTCCATAAAAAAATAACACAACACAAAAAGTATGTTTTGCAACAGAACCAACAGTAGATACTATCACACAAATTTGAAATCACATCAGAACATTTGTTATTATGAATTATTTCACAACAGAAAAAAAATCGGGTAATGCTATAACTAACAAAACGTTTAAAATTCGTATACGTCAAGCACGTGGCACGCTCGACAGCGTCGTTCCATCCCCGAGTCTCGAACCATACTGAAGCAACAATAGTGGGCACTGGCGCTCACCGGGTATTCAAGCAAGGGCGAGACACTCGTTGTGATCTGACATCACCGTTAGTATACTCTAGTGACTCACATTGTTGCTAACTGAATCCAGATGGAACGGCGCGACAGTATGTGGGTAAAAGGGTTTTTACCTTAGTATTCAGATATTCCATTAAAAAAAAGTATGTAGACTTTCTCTAGGGCACCTTAGGAGTCACCCATTTAAATATAATAAGTCATTTCCATAACACCCTGTATATTGAATCCAGGTCTCTCCAGGGTGTTCTGCCATACTAGGCGAGAACTGAAAATTGCCTTTCAGTAATAATTTGGAATAAATTCAAGCGAAACGATGCGGTAGTAAGGTGTGGATTCAGATATCTTTAAATCTTGACGATTTTTTAGTTATAGGCAATAAAAAATAAATATAAAATATAATAATTAGATATTTTAGTAAAACAAGTAAAGAATAGTAAAATAATAAAATTTGCTGAAACCTGAACCATTAAAGGAAGACATTTCAAATAACTGTATTATAATAAAGATGTGCTTTTCCTTCGATCCAATGCTCCCTTGCCTTTATTTTAGCCAAGTCATTAATAAGACGCCATGCTAGTGGATTCTGTGAGTCGGGCGAACATACACGGAATTTCTACAGTAACCAGACTACTTCCTTCCCCTGTTTTCGAGGATGCTGAACACGATGGTGCAGTTAAAAATTGTTTTTGGGTTGGCCCACCCCCTCAAATGGGCCAAAAACCACCCCCAAGCGGGAAAATTGAAAATAGTTGCTTGAAGCTGCCCGATCTCGAATTCCTTCCGTTTTCGGGGTCACGGAATACTCTCGCACCCTTTAATATTTCACCCGATGTTACCGCCCGTTTTCGAGGTCGCAATATTGAAGGGTGCGAGAATACTCCGCGACCCCGAAAACGGAAGGAATTCGAGATCGGGCAGCTTCAAGCAAATATTTTCAATTTTCCCGCTTTGGG
This sequence comes from Barypeithes pellucidus, assembly GCA_963991005.1. NCBI lineage: Eukaryota > Metazoa > Arthropoda > Insecta > Coleoptera > Curculionidae > Barypeithes > Barypeithes pellucidus. Next base: position 54,668,129 of record OZ022560.1, read on the forward strand.
GTGGTTCTTGGCCCATTTGAGGGGGTGGGCCAATCCAAAAACAATTTTTAACTGCACCATCGTGTTCAGCATCCTCGAAAACGGGGGAAGGAAGTAGTCTGGTTACTGTAGAAAATCCGTGTGTATTTCGGCCTCTCGTCCGACGCACAGAATCCACTTTACCGCACTCGCCTCTTTCCAGAATTTTTTTATTTATGTTTCGTACTCATCAGTAGCGGTACTTTAGTTTTGAGGTAGGTACAGGCATATTGGTTAAAGAAAAGATTATTATTAATAATATTTCCGTACGCCCTTGAAAATAATTCGTTCCTTTAATATTTCTTCTTTTTCATTTCCTATAATTTGCTCAATCTGTCTGTTTGATATACCGTTTTTTCCGTCCTTCGGCCGCCCCAAAATCTTGCCGCCCTGGGCGGCCGCCTAGTCTTGCCCAATGGTAGAAACAGTCCTGGGTCTCTCTAGTACGATCGTCGATCGAGAATCCTGTTTCGTCAAACTTTTTTTTCATTTTCAACGAAAAGAAAATGATCTAAATCATCGTTTCTCAAAGTGGGGTCCACGGACCCATTGGGGGTCCACTAGCAATTACTTAGGGGTCCGCAAACCACTAAGTGGAAATAAAATGCCACAAAAACAAAATATCGTAATGGACTTAATGCCGAACTAGATATACAGTGTCCTGCAATAGTGTGTCAGGCTTCCATAGCTCCTATACGAATTAACTTACGAATTTCATTCATATGCCGATTTATACTGTATTATAGGGTGCATTTCAAGAAAATATTTTTAAATATACAGGGTGGCCCAAAAATGTGTGGTGACATAATGCTGTCTTTTTTTAAATGGGATACCCAGTATTTTATTATATGTATAATTAGGTTCGTATTAGTATCTTTTATAATTGCCTAAAGTTTTATTTCATTTGATTATGTAGTTTAAGAGTAATAAATTAAAAACTAAAAAAAAAAGTTTTGGAGTCTTAGAAAAAAATTACCTAAAATAACGTTTTTGACCAAGGCATTGGGTGGAATTTATGACAAGAGGTCTAGAGATACTATGAATATAATCGCGTTTATCTATTTTATACAGGGTGTTCATAATTAGGTTTCAAACAGGACACATTTTAAAATAATTTTCCAATGTTGAAATGTGTATTTTGAATTTGTCAAGTTTATTTAATAGAATGTAATCGCTATCTTTTTGTATTAATCAATTTCGTAAAATTGTATTATATACCAAAAGTATGACCGCGTTTATTGAGATCTATTTTATATATTTTTTATTATGTATTTTTCTTTAATCGATACTTACTTATTAGAACCAACCGAGATTTGTAAGCTGGCATTTGGAGAAACGTGTGGAAGTTCGGATCCGGTCTCCCATCAATGGGAAATTAAGTTTCCAGACACAGTCAAGCCGCCTGTTACCACGCCACCACTACCAAAGGTAGATGAATAATTTATTATTTAATTGACTGAATAGAGGTATATAACACAATTTAATTATTATAGGTATTTAGATGACGTCAATCTCTGCCTATACATAGTTACCGAAATTACGAAATTCTTTTCATAAATGTGGATTTTAGTGATTTTTCCTTCAAAACGGCTCAAGCCCTTCTGCAAGACGTATATCATTCCAAGATTATTTAGCGAAAATTATGATATTTTTTTGATTGATAAATAGGAATGTTTACGATATTTCGTTAAAGAACGGGTCGTGGTCTGTCTGCTTTTCGACACAATTTATTTAAGCCCCAGAAGCGTTTAATCTTAGTTATCAAAACTAGTATTTTTTCTCATAAACGTTGTTCTTATTGATAACTATCTGATTTTTGACCAAAAAATTTGATAATTCCCCAAGTTTTTTAGAGCACACTTCGTAGCTAGTGTATGCCGAAAAATACAAAAATAAGTTATTTAATGTTTTTACAATTGTATAGGGGAAGGTAAACTACATTTGAACGCAAAAATGACAGTTGTAACTATCAAAATGGCGGACGAGTGCCATCTTGGTAAAAAAATATATAGAACGTAGGATCTTACCACACATTATTTTCTATCTTACGATCCCAGATTATTACGTCCCTATTCGCATCCAAAACAAAATGGCGACTTTTTATAAATTGCATAGTTATTATTATTTTTTTATTATCCTTTATTTCTTTTACCGTCTTGAAAAAATACATTCAACTTAGGCATAGTATAGTGGGAATCAGATAGCTCACTTCTTGCATATTTCACGGTATTTGAAGTTCAAAGTGGCGGATTGGCGCCATCTTGATAAAAAAAATTACTTAGGAAGTGGGGGTCTTCGATACATCATAATGAAGGGACTTTCGAGTGCTTTACGATCCCGGAAATATAGTGTACTTATTTATACAAAAAACAAAATGGCGGGTTATTAAAACATTAATATTCACAATTTTTTTCTTCTGGATCTATATACAGGGTGTCCGCTAATTAATGGTACATGGAAAAACCACGAACTCCTCACGTAAAAATATTAGGATTTAATTATACTTACCTATATCCGAAAGTTGATATTAACTGAGATACAGGGTATTAAAGTTAAAACTAACTTTTTTGACAAAATTTGGCAATTTTCTTTTTTTTTAGGACGAGAAATTGATTTTGCATTGTGCATTATTTGCACATTTGGTAGGTCATAACTTTTTTGTGCTTCAGTGTATTTAAGTTTTTAATGAAAATAATACTTTTTTCATATTTATTACGTAAAAAAGGTATAGTAAGTTCAAGTTGCCCAGAGTTATCGTTTCGGAGATATTTGCATTTAAATTGTTTAGTGCACCCTGCCCAACTATTATTAATTTGCAAACAATTTTTTTTTCTTAAAATAACCTATGAGAAAACAATTAAAATTTACGAGATGCAGTTGCTATGGAACAGAAAATGTTTCATTTTTGAGTTTATCGTAAGTTTGTGTTTTCATTGCTGTTGGTTTCTTTCGACACGATATTTTCTAGGGTCAAAGTTATTTTAATTAAGATAAGTTAAAGAACAATCCAATTTGTAATTATTATTCCCAATTACCATTACTAGAACATTAATTATTATGTAAAAGTTAATTGGTAAGAAGTAACAAAATATTATTTGCTTGCCTGAGCTAACGCGCTAACAATTTAAATGCAAATATCTCCGAAACGGTAACTCTGGGCGACCTAAACTTATACATTTTTACGTATTAAATATGAGAAAATTATTATTTTTATTAAAAACTTAAATACACTGAGGCACAAAAAGTTATGACCTTATGAATGTTCGAAAAATGCCGCAGACAGCGCCCTACATTGTACATTAAAACTTCACAAAGAAATCAATTTCTCGTCCTAATAAAACCATAATTCCCAAATTTGGTAAACAAACATTAGTTTATCTCAAAGTTATTAGAGAGAAACAAAAATGAAGTATAATATATATAATAAGAACACCCTGTATCTAAGTTAATTACAACTTTCGAATATAGGTAAGTATAATTAAATCCTAATATTTTTATGTAAGGAGTCTGTGGTTTTTCCATGTACCATTAATTAGCGGACACCCTGTATACCATTTCCGGACCGCCAATTTATCGATTGCAACTGGCTCTAAACTAAAACAGCAAAAGAAAAAGTATTAATTAAAAAAAAATATTATAACATTGTTTCCTTGATAACTAGAATTCAATATGCGATCAAATAATCGGTTTGTTCTAATTTCAAAATATATTTTTATGTCACTTTTTTGAGTAACCCTGTGGTAGAATCAAAAATAATTTTCACTCTTGCATCAGCCTTCGTTTATATATTTAAAATAACAAGAAAGCCAAACAAAGAACAAACCATGTACAGTGTAGTATACATTTCCCTTGTTCTAGATGACCCTAAGATGCTTTTAACAAATGTTTTGTAATTACAGCAAAAAACATGTCCTTGATTTACAATTAACTATGGGAAATCATATAGATCCCTGATTTCCATTAAATTACTATTATTTGTGGTGATTTATTTAAATTTTTGACTTGTATATATGGTGTATGGTTTATGGAAATGAATCCTGTAAAAATAATGCGACTTTGAAAACGCATCGTTATTTTTTCAAGCGAATAGAGAAATTAAATTTAAATTATTAAACCTGGCGATTATAAAATCGAATCATTATAATCTAAGTTGATGGGTACATGCGTTTCTATTAGAAAATAATGAAATGAAAGGAAAAACAATAATGACTAGTGTTGGAAAAAACCGATGATTTTAATATTCGAGTACTTGATACTCGAGCGATTTTAATAATCGAGTGAATCGCTCGAGTGAATCGCCTGAAATTCCAATTTACCAAGCGATGACGTCACCGACTGCTTAACGGGCTGCCTTTACATGTGATCAGGTCGGGTATTTAGCAGGCACGTAACTACGGGTGGGCACAGGTTGAGCTAAAAAATTATAGTGTCACCAAAAAAATTCGAGAAATTTATTTATTTGTGAATAATGAATTTTTACCACGTGTCTCGATACCAAACAAAAAACTGCAAAAAATCACACAAATATGTATTTATTGTTCGGGTTTATTATTGTGCGTTTTTAACCCGAACAAAAAGTATTACCAAGAGTTATTTTTCTTCACATCTTTCTCAATCTATGAGCATAAAATAAGTAGATATTTAAAATAGTTTGTCAAATTCTTCCACTTTAAATTATCAGGTGCCCACTGTGTGCACTTCCAAAATTTAGGCTTAGTTACGCGACTGACAAAATAAGAAAATTGGTTATTATTTACTTAAATTCATGTACTCATGTATTCATAGTTACCTAAAAGTTCCTGTTTAAATTTAAGAATGCTTACTTTTAATTACCAAAAAATTTGTGGATACCTATGTTTTGTTAACTATTTTGCTCGTTTTCTTATTTTCCATTAATATTTTCTATAATGTATGCTATTTTTGAGAAGTCTTCTTGAGTTTAATAATAAAAAGTTCCTGTTTAGATTTTAAAATGTATACTAAAAGATTACCAACGAATTTTTCTATATATTTTGTTAACCATTTTGTTCGTTTTGTTATTTTTCATTAACAATTTCTATTATTATGGTATTTTTGAGAAGTTTTCTCGTCTTTATAGTAATTAAATATTTTAAAATTATATTCTTTAATCTTTTAATATTTACAATCGGAGACCTAAACTACTCCACTGGCTGGCCAGTTAAAGCAAAACTTTACCAAATCATGTCGCGATGACCCCGCTAAGGGATTCAGCATACTTTTTTTATATGCACCTTCTCGTTTATGTGCTTTTAAGAAAGACGTATGTCGTGTACTTGCTCAGCGTCAATCTCGAACGTCGCCAATCGGATCGCGCGGCACTTAGACCGGAGGTCGTCTATCAGATAACCGGCGATATTTTTCGGTTTTTCGCCTGATTTTTAACTAGAGTATTTCCTATCGAGCGAAAAACTGTTTGAATATACGAGCAGTTTTTTAATTCGATCACGCTACAGCGGTACACGGCGGCAAGCGAAGCGCGGGTATCGAGTGAAAGATAATAAGTTACGGGCAGCGGTTTTCGCCTGAATAGATAATTCGAGCGGTTTTTTTAATAATCGAGCGATCTCGGATATTTCAATAATCGAGTGATCAAGCGGTTTTTCGCTCGAGTGATCACAACACTAATAATGACAAGTGGTTGTTCGTAAGCAGGTAATGCCTCAAACCATAGACATGATATAAAATGGAGACAGAATTGTTTATATTTTGTCCCGATCATAGATCGTTTTTAACAGAAGCCAATGATGACAAATTTCTGCTGATTGCCCTGGATGGAAAGGAGGGCCATTCGTATGATCGGCGACCATGAGCTGACGAAGAGCCTTGACAGCCTAGAACATCGAAGACAGGTTGGGGATTTGACTCTCTTCTACAGATATTTCCATGGAAAGTGCTCGGCTGACCTTGTCCTCATAATTCCGTCCAGAGCAGCTAATAGCAGAAGTACATGACTGAACCACTACCGCCCATCCATATGTGGTTAAGCTTAGTACTCCTCGAACTTCATTATTTAAGAATTCTTTCATCTGGAGGACTTCATCCTCATGGAACGACCTTCCCAAGGTCGCTTTTCCCAACGATTCAAAACCAACGTGGAATCGCTTTATTCGCACACTCACTACTCCCAGATGTAGTCCCTATAGTGCTTTTGTTTGATCATAAAAAAAACTGGTTCGTCATTGCGCGGTTTGTACTGAGTCCCAAATAAACAAACATCGCAATGTTTACGAGATTAGTATTCACTAATTTTTTGCTTACTTTTGGGTCTGAATCGTAGTAAAATAGAAATAGATTTTGCCAGAGTGTAGTTGGATTAGTTCAAGATTCCTTTGATACTTTTAAGTATAATAATACTTTTTTAAAGAATCTCTCATCGCCTTTTCACAGTTTATAGTAAAATTATTGGGAAATAAATTTATTTGAAGAGCAATTGCGGATTAATCTTAAACCAGTTTAGTGGAGTCGTCCGGGCTAAATAAACGGCTCGAAAATCCCTTGACGAAATCGAGTATTTTTTTCCCCCATCGATACAGTAGGATCCCCTCGACATTTTGACGTGATTTGTAGATGGCGCCTGATGCGACAACGGGAAATTGAAAATAACTCAGCCGGTTTTGATGCTACACAAAAAATGTGAGAAGCAAAATTGAAGAGCTTGACAGAGCGCGTAAGCTCCTTCCAACCTCAACACAAAAACATTGAAATTTAATTAATTGTATCTCGAGAAGTGGCCTGTTGGGGCATCAATAGGGGAAACAAATATTATATAAATGCTAATAAGTAGTTTATTAATCGAGCTACGGGGATCAGGCTGAATTCAATTTGTTCATTTCTTTATCAGCTACGAGGGGGGTTTGCGAAAAATTTTAATTTTCGCAATTGCGCGCTTGGCGCGGGATACAAGAAATGGCCACTTTTTAATATCACCGAAAGTACTTAAGCTATTATTTTCAATTTTGGTATGTGTTAATAGGATATAGATCCACAAATTTTAGTTAGAAAAGTTATTCAATTGTTCCACCAGTGGCGTCCCTGCAAACATGTTCTTGATATTTTTTAGAAAAAAGATGGTACGCCACTGATATTTTTCCATGTGGATATTTTTTCTGATTAACCTGGTCAATTCGACATGAAAACGGTCTCTTAAGTTTCAATTGGAACTAATTATTATTAACATTGATAAAATAATTAATGATAAATTTTCTTTTATAAAAATTGTTGGAGTGGGCAGTTCAATGCGTAAAATTTAACTTAATTTCTATTTTCGCAAATGACTCTTTACTTTTTTCTATTTCAAATACCAGTTTTCATCAAATAAAATTAAAATATAAAGAGTAACCTGAAAATAATCGATTGACTCATTTCATGTGAATAAAATTTTTTTTTATCATTTGCAGGGACGCCACTGGTGGAACAATTGAATATCTTTTCTAACTAAAATTTGTGGATCTATATCCTATTAATACATACCAAAATTGAAAATAATATCTAAAGTACTTTCGGAGATATTAAAAAGTGGCCATTTCTTGTATTCCGCGCCAAGCGCGCATTTGGGAAAAAAGAATTTTTCGCAAACCCCCCTCGTAGCTGATAAAAAAGAAACAAATTGAATCCGGCTTGATCCCCGTAACTCGATTAATAAACTGCTTATTGTGTAATATCCCCCCTCCCCCCCCCCCCCCCATAACTCCCCTCCTAATTGCCCCACCACCCCCAGCCTCCGGCCCATCAAAGTATTCGGTGTCACCCCTTGATTCGCGAAAAATTGATCCCCCAACTACGCCACTTCCCGAGATATAATGAGTTCCCCACCTGTTCTTCTAACGAAGAACGAGTTCTGATTGATCCGTTGCATCTGATTTAAGCTCTTCATCCTTGTAAAAAATCATTCTTACAACACTTTATTTAAACTTGGTTATTTTTACAATAAAAAATTCTTAAAGTACAATAGTCGTCAGTAAAATGTGCCATATATTTAAAAGTATTTAACTGCTCGAGTTATAAATAAATGATTTTCACTTACATTCCTTGTAAAATTTACAATATATTATACTTGATTTTGCTATAAAACATATTTTATAGGAAATCGTATAATAAATTCTTTAGTATAATAATTTTACTATAATGTTTCTAAAAATTTCTTATATATTTTAGTATTTACTTGATTTTACTAAATTTATTAGATATTCTAACAATACCTACTTTTTTAGAAATTATGTTTACAGTATTATTTTGGTACAGATTACTAATAAAAAATGTAATGAATACTATATTTTACAATAAAATCTTTATTATAATAATTTTACTATAGTCCGTGAATTGTTTGTGGGGTGGGGCCTCCCACCCTAAAGACGTTTTACTTTAAGAATACAATATTAACAAGGAAAAACAAAATTTAATTATACAGAGGTCAATGCAATAGTTATAGCTTATACCCATACAAATTATTAGTCGAGTCATCCGGGTTTGTTCCCATGAACGATCATTAAATATAAATTGCCTCATAGCGGATAAAAAACATGTAATATTTATTTAAAATTACAATAAACAGGTTGTTATTTAAAAGTATCAATGTTATTGACACAAAATGAATGACAAATTACCCGTGTAAGCTCTGTTTACCAGTAATTATTTTTTTAATAATGGTTTTGTGTTCATTATGCCTATGTTTACTATTTCTTCATGTAGCCTTAGCTAGTGACATTTTTATTTGCGTCATTTCCAGTGGCGGTTATTCAGAGCAAATAGGGAAGTGTCACTTCCTCGCCTTTGGCGTGATTTATATTGACGCGTAACGATAGTCTGTGTGTATATACAGGGTGTCCGATAATTAATGGTAAATGGAAAAACCACTGACTCCATACGTAAAAATATTAGGATTTAATTATACTTACCTGTATCCGAAAGTTGATATTAACTGAGATACAGGGTGTTAAAGTTAAATGTTCATTTTCGTTTCTCTCTAATAACTTTGCAGGAATTTTTACAAAACTTGGCATGTTATGGTTTTTTAGGACGAGAAATTGATTTTTATGAGAAATTTTAATGTAGAATGTAGGGGGCGCTGGCTGCGGCATTTTTCGCACATTCATACGGTCATAACTTTTTGGTGCCTCAGTGTATTTAAGTTTTTAGTGAAAATAATACTTTTCTCATATTTATTACGTAAAAAAGGTATACTAAGTTCAGGACGCCCATAGTTACCGTTTCGGAGGTATTTGCATTTAAATTGTTTAGTGCATCCTGCCCAATTATAATTAATTTGCAAACCAAATTTTTTTCTTAAAGTAACCTATGAGAAAACAAATAAAACTTAGAGATGCAGTTCCTATGGAACAGAAAATGTTTTATTTTTGAGTATATCGTAAGTTTGTGTTTTCATTGCTTTTGATTTCTTTCGACACCATACTTTCTAGGGTCAAAGTTATTTTAATCAAAGTAAGTTAAAGAACAATCCAATTGTTGTATTTATTATTCCCAATTACCATTACTAGAACATTAATTATTATGTAAAAGTTAATTGCTAAGAAGTAAGAAAATATTATTTGCTTGCCTGAGCTAATGCACTAAACAATTTAAATGCAAATAGATCTGAAACGGCAACTCTGGGCGACCTGAACTTAGTATACCTTTTTTTTACTTAATAAATATGAGAAAAGTATTACACAAAAAAGTTATAAACTAATAAATGTGCAAATAATTTAGCAGACAGCGCCTCCTACATTGTACATTAAAATTTCATTAAAGAATCAATTTCTCGTCCTAAAAAACCATAATTGCCAAATTTTATAAAAAAGCGTTAGTTTCTCGCCAAGTTATTAGAAAAAAATAAAAATGAAGTTTTAACTTTAACACCCTGTATCTCATTTAATATTAACTTTCTGATATAGGTAAGTATAATTAAATCCTAACATTTTTACGTAAGGAGTCTGTGGTTTTTCCATGTGGACACCCTGTATAGTTTTGCTTGGCTCCTCCTCTGTATTTTCATCCACGTTCATATTTGGTTTTGATCTTCTAATTTAAAGTCGAATACAAAAAAGGGTTTCTGTTGTATGCCCAGACGCTACTGAACATCGGAATGCGAGCAAAAATTTAGGCCATGCATCGTTAGTCGTGTTGTAAGAATCATGTACAGGGTGGCAAAGTAAGCGAGGAACGCGGCTGTATCTCGGGAACAAACAATATTAATAGGAAAAGTTGCCAAAAGAAACTGCTGGAAATTATTTGCAAATTTGTAGAAGGGCCGCTAGGGGGCGTAACACTAATAGTAATTTGTTAACGTTGATTTATCTACAATTTGCTTATATAAGATATATTAAAAATACTTACAAATAAATCTCCCATATATCGTGATCATTGTCGTGATATATCAAGCTTATACAGGGTGTCCCAAAAGTAATGGGACACAGAGCAATAGCAGACTCCTTAAGGCGAAATAATGCGATTTATTCAAACTTGCCTTATCCCAAAATTGATAACAACCAAGATACAGGGTGTCAAAGTTTTAATTTTATTTTCGTTTTTTTGCGATTATTTCTTAACAAAACGACATAACAGCACAAAATTAGGGATTTTGGGGTTTTTTGAGATGAGGAATTCAAAATTATCCATATTTTTTGTGTAACCAGTAGAGGGCGCTATCAATGGCATGCCCCACTTATTTTAGCTGGCATAACTTTTTTTAGGCTACGTATATCGATCCGGCTAATAAAAAATAAGGTTACTTTACTTCTTTTACATCAAAAACATATACCTTATTGAAGTCGCTAGGAGCAACCATTTTCGAGATAATGGCATTTCATATTTATTTCTAATGCAAGAATACTAAAATATTTGTGTATTCGTATTATTATTATTTATCACAGCTGGCCTTGATTAAAAACAACGACGTTTCTAAGGCAACAACATGTTACACAAAGTATCATCTGTCAAAGTTATTAATTTTCTAAGTACAATACGCAGATATTATTCAATTTTTTAGTAATGCCTCGACATAATTTATTTTCCAATGCAGAAATGCGTGATATGCTTTGTATTTACGCACAAGAAAATTTTAATGGTCGGAGTGCAGGGCGCACTGTTCCCGAATAGAAGGCAACCAAACCGGAAATTATTTCAAAATATTTATGCCCGACTAGGAGAGACTGGTTCGTTTCGACAAAAAAAAGATGTTTCGGGCCGTCCAAAAAATATAACACCAGAACAGGAAGAAGAGATTTTAGTTCGTGTAGCGGAAATTCCAGAAGTGAGTTCGAGGAGATTGAAGGCAGCTACAGGTGTAAGTAAATCTTCAATTGTTAGAATATTTCACGATGAAGGCCTGTACCCATACCACTTTACACCCGTACAGTGTTTACTGCCGCCTGATCTTCCAGCCAGACTTCAGTTTTCTCATTTCTTCCAAAATTTGCAAAATACAGATCCAATGTTTCTAAATCGTGTGTTGTTCACGGACGAGGCGACATTTACTCGACGGGGTGTATTCAATTATCGAAACAGACATGCGTGGGAAAATGAAAACCTGCATTTAGTTGTTGAACGACATTTCCAACACGAGTTTAAGGTCAACATTTGGTGTGGAATTATTGGAGATCATCTTATAGGCCCCTTTAAATTACCGCCAACTCTAAACGGAGATTCATATTTGAATTTTTTACAAAATGAACTTGGAGGGCTTTTAGAAGATGTACCACTAAACGTCCGGCAAAATATGTATTTCATGCAAGACGGGGCGCCGGCACACTTCTCCAGACAAGTGCGAAATTATTTAACTGAACAGTTCCCTGAACGTTGGATAGGCCGTGGTGGCCCGTTGATTTGGCCGGCGCGAAGTCCCGATTTTAATCCAATGGACTTTTGCATTTGGGGTTATTTGAAAATCATTGTTTATAACAGTTCAATAAACCACCGTAATGAGTTAAATGAAAAAATTATAAATTCTGTTAATCTGCTCAGAAATGATGAAGATCTCCTGTTTAAAATCCGACAGTCTTTTGTAAAACGTATAGCAAAATGTATTGAGGTCAATGGTGGCCATTTTGAACAATTGCTATCACGGCGTTACCATTTTTATTTCTAACTATTTTCTTAATTTTAAATGATTTTAATAAGAATTAAATAAAATTTTTGATTGGAATAAAATTACTAATTCCATATGAAAAAGCTTTTTTATTAGAAAAAAAGTTAACCTTAAGTATTTACCTAACCTAACTTTGACACCTAGCAAATGTAGCTGATTTACAATCATTTTAAGTCAGAAATTCACCGTAGCTCGATTTTCTTTCCGTTGCTTTTGGACCACGTATTTATATCTCGAAAATGGTTGCTCCTAGCGACTTCAATAAGGTATATGTTTTTGATGTAAAAGAAGTAAAGTAACCTTATTTTTTATTAGCCGGATCGATATACGTAGCCTAAAAAAAGTTATGCCAGCTAAAATAAGTGGGGCATGCCATTGATAGCGCCCTCTACTGGTTACACAAAAAATATGAATAATTTTGAATTCCTCATCTCAAAAAACCCCAAAATCCCTAATTTTGTGCTGTTATGTCGTTTTGTTAAGAAATAATCGCAAAAAAACGAAAATAAAATTAAAACTTTGACACCCTGTATCTTGGTTGTTATCAATTTTGGGATAAGGCAAGTTTGAATAAATCGCATTATTTCGCCTTAAGGAGTCTGCTATTGCTCTGTGTCCCATTACTTTTGGGACACCCTGTATACTTTTTTCTCTAACACCCCCCCCCCCCCCCCCCCCCCCCAAATAAAGTTGTGGTAACGCAAACATTGATTTGGAAAAAATTCAATATCCCAGGAATGCCATTTCGTACAATATTAAAGATAGTGTCATTTAAAAGAGTTCCTCTTGCTTTATCAGCTACACTACAAGCGATGTGTAGGTTATTTTTACTGTAGTCGCTAGATGGCGCTTCTCATAGATTTAACATATTTCATGTTTTCTCTCGAAAAACTTAAATGCGATGGTAAAGATGTTATCATACCGTTACAAAGAGCAAGCGGTGAAAACCGCAAGTTCCTATCTTTTTTCTAACCGAACATATCGATGAAAAACGAATTTACATAATTACTACTTATTGATGGCCCCGATAATTACATAGTATATTGTAAATCATAAGAAGTCTTTGGAAACAAAAGACATATATTTAATAATAATATTGGGAGGAATCGTCAAATTATTTTTTTTATATAAACGTAATCTCTATTAATTGTATTCAGATATATGGCAACGCTGTAGCCGCGGCCTGTTGTTTCCTGCTAATGGGCGGAACCATGCAAGAGTTTTGCATAGCCTTTCCTTAAGCTAACAAGAAATAATTATAGGTCAAAATTGACTCAAATATAAATAATTTCAAGATAATAATTTCTATCAATTAAGTGATGGATCAGTTAATACTTAAGAATTAACATTTGAAATAAATCGTGTCAAATATTTACAAGGTATATAAAGAATAGGGGACAAATAATTAAACAAAGTCAGAATTTTGAGAGAAAGAATTCGAAGAATTCGAATTTTCAGGAAGAATCCTATTGCGGCTTCAATCCATTGTATTTATTTATTTTCTCCTTAAAAAATTATTTTTTGGGCACGCCTATGATAAGACGCTTTCTAGCTGGTTTTTATACATTTTTCTCCCCTCGCTCTTCATATGGAAACGTTAAAATAAAACTGGGCAAACAATACAGGTCGACAAGTCCATCTGTAGCTATGATAGGAAGAAATTCTGGGGTTAACAATGTTGTCACATACAGTGAGGACGTAAAGTAAGGAATAAATTCATTATCTCGCAAACTACAATTTTTTTAAAAAATCGCTCGGACCCTCCGATTTTGTTTTTCGAACGCGCATATTCTGACATAAAATGTAGATATACAGGGTGTTGCAAATAAGAGTGACACAAAATTTTTTTTTCTTAAATAGAACCCACTGTATATTATTGCATGTACGGATTCTTCGGAAAATCCTAAACATTTTTCATGTAGCATGTGCTATACCTTAGCCCAAGTGTTTTGGAGTTATTCTCATTCAAAATTTGAAAATCAGATATTTCGCAATCAATCAAGACTTGCATTGATTCATGTACGCTGAGGAAAACCTGTAGTCAGCATACGTGAAGCGCAAGAAAAGTCAAGTAGGCTTTGGAGTTATGATGCAAGAACTAAAAGAATTAATGTCAGTAGTTACTGTTATTGTCAGTTTTATGTGTATTTTCCTAACGTTTTACTAGTTCTCAAAAGACTCATTTCGTTTTTTCATAACTAAATTAAATTAAAATGCGGCTCACTGAGAAACAGCGCATAGCGGTTTTGATGATGATGGGCTACGGTGATAGGGTTAGAACACAGCAAGAAACTTGTGAGTTATTTAATCAAAAATACCCCAATCGTCCGCCAATATCACAATCAACAGTAAGCAAAATTGAGTACAAGTTTAGGCAATTCGGTCATATAAGAGATGTCCCTAGATTTGGTCGTCCTCAAGTTGATGAAAATCAACAATTAGAAGTCTTACTGGCAGTTCAAGATAACCAGCATGTGGTTGGCAGGTAGCAAGTGACGTGGATATTGGAAAAACAACAGTTCTTAAAATACTGCATACAAATAAATACCATCCTTATAAAATGCAAGTTCAAGAACTTTTGGAAAGGTATTTTGAGAGGCGCCTTGAATTTTGTAAGCGTTTACAGGATATGTGTTTCGTAAACAGAAATTTTGTAAAAAATAAAATTTTTTCCGATGAGTCCACATTTTGCTTGAATGGTGACGTAAATACCCAAAATTATCGATATTGGTCCGATGTAAATCCACACTGGATGAGGGAAGGACACACACAATTTAATCAAAAGATCAATGTGTAGGCTGGCGTTGTCGATGACACTGTTATAGGGCCTTTCTTTTTTTGACGGAAATTTAACAGGCGAGAGATACTTGAGTTTTTTAGAACAATAACTTGTTCCAGCCCTGGCCACCCTTTTTCCTGAGTTAGAACGTCCCGATTTGCCACATCATAATATCTGGTTGCAACAAGATGGTGCTCCCCCACATTTCGCTGTGGGAGTTCGTACATATTTGGACGATACTTTTCCAAACAGGTGGATTGGAAGAGGTGGTTTTATTGAGTGGCCGCCAAGGTCACCCGATTTAACACCACTCGACTTTTTTTTATGGGGATACCTTAAGGGAAAAGTATTCAAAAGCCAGCCTGCAAATTTAGATGATTTAAAAGATCGCATCCGGCAAGAAATTCGGCAAATTACACCCCAAATGGTTCGAAATGTTCAGCGAGAATTTGTAGATCGGTTAGGCTATTGTCAGTTGACCAACGGAAGACACTTCGAACATTTACTTTAGAAAAATTATTTTTAAGTTCACCTAACTGTTTTTTCGATAAATAAGACATTTTTTAAATAATTTTATTCTTTGTTTTCTCCATGACTTTTTCCACTTTTCAAATTTTGAATGAGAATAACTCCAAAACGCTTGGGCTAAGGTATAGCACATGCTACATGAAAAATGTTTAGGATTTTCCAAAGAATCCGTACATGCAATAATATACAGTGGGTTCTATTTAAGAAAATTTTTTTTTTGTGTCACTCTTATTTGCAACACCCTGTATATCTACATTTTATGTCAGAATATGCGCGTTCGAAAAACAAAATCGAAGGGTCCGAGCGATGTTTTTGAAAAATTGTAGTTTGCGAGATAATGAATTTATTCCTTACTTTACGTCCTCACTGTATATTAAATTTTAATTTAATAATCTCTTACCGAGAAAAACCTAAAATTACATTTACTCATTTAAAATAAATTGCAATAGGTATATAAGAAACCATAGTTTATTATAGTTTCAATATTATTAAACCTTTTTTTTCATACTATTTATTTTACTTTTAAAGTACTTTTAATTTAAAAATATGGCAACATAGTGCGTTGTCAATGGTTACAGGTAGCTGGCGCTAATTTGATTGGTTATATTCGAGATAGTTGATAGCGCATGCGTCTCGTTAGACACCCGATTGGCCATTAGCCTTGTTCGGCGATGTCCGATATTTGATGGATGTACCCACCCAGTTGCGTAATGATAGAAAGGGCAATAGTTACTGTATTATATAAAATTGTGTTTTAAAAATAACTGTTCATTGCATCGTGTTTTAGGGTGTAGGCACTGTATGTATATCACTATTGACCCAAATTGTACAAAATAAATGATCGACTTATCTTTTTTAAATATTATTTTTTAGGTTGGTCTGCCAGTGTTTAAGGTTTTACACATATCCGATACTCATTATGATCCAGATTACACTGAAGGTTCTATTTCAAACTGCGACGAACCTTTGTGCTGTAGAACTTATAGCACTCCGACAGCTGACCAAGACATCATTCCAGCTGGCAGGTATTTTTATGTAGATAATAAAATATATGATATATTATAACAAAAATAAGGCACTTACGTTAAAGTTGTTTTACATAATCCCAGTTCTTGTTCAAGAAATTGTACAATTCCATGTACAATTTAAATTTTATAGTTTCATACAGTAAATCGTGTTATAAATTGTATTGAGTTACAAAATTGTATAAAAAATAGAGCAGGTTCTATTTTTCATCCAATTTACGGTATAATTTGACAATTGTCGCATTTCTCAGCAGTTGCCATTTTTACGTTTTAAACCACATTTAGATAGTTTATAAGCCTTACCAACATTTTTGCTGTTACCAACATAAAAACAAATATTTCTCTAAAACAACTCACTTAATGCGCAGAATCCTAGGAGATTTATTGTACAATAAATTTGAGACGTTTAAAATATACAACACTACAAATTCTAAACCATCTCAACAATATTTTGTCTATTTATTGCACAAGAAATTGTACAATTTATTGTACAATATATGGGATAATAACACAGCTTTTAGGCAGGCAGAATTGACATATGAGAACATAAACGGGAACATTTTTTATTGTCAAATTTCAACAAGAACTGATGTTGGTAATCATTTCGGCATCATAGGAAATCTGAAAATCATTAAATAGTGGCGTTTGCTGCGTCATAGGAAATCTGAAAGTCATTAAATAGTAGCGTTTGGTGGAAAGAAAAAAATATACAGGGTCCTGCAATAGTGCAACAGGCTTCCATAGCTTCTATACGATTTAAATTAAGAATTTCATTCATATGTCGTTGTATACTGTATCATAAGGTGAATTTCAAGAAAATATTTTTCCATATCCAGGGTGGCCCAAAAGAGTTTTATAACATAAAATTGTATTTTTTTAAAATGGGATACCAAGTATTTTAATGCATATTTAGATACGTCCTAGTGTCCTCTATAATTATCTAAAATATTATTTTATTTTATTAGTCAAGGCGCCTATGTTATTTAAACAACATAATTTATGAAATTTTTAATTATTTCGATAACCGCTGGAAATGACTTATATGTTTGTATTTAAAAAAAAATGCTTACGAATTCTACATCCAATAGCCAAATTATATACATAGTGTCCCATTTGAAGATCTCGAGAAAAATGATTTTGAAATATGTCGTTTTTGGAACCTTTTTATGAACACCATGTATAAAATAGATAAACACTCTAAGATTCATAGTATTTCTAGACCCCTTGTTATAAAGCTCTCCAAATCCCGTGGTTAAAAAAATAATTTTAGAATGATTTTTTTTTCTGAATCGAAGCAAACTAAATAACATTTTAGAGTAATACGAATCAAAATTAGAAATACTGGGTGTCTCATTTAAAAAAATACTACTTGTGATGTTATCATACTTTTTGGACTACCTTGTGTATGGAAAAATATTTTTCTGCAATATACCCCATCATGCAGTAGAAGTGAGCATATGAATGAAATTCATAACTTAATTCGTATAGGAGCTATGGAAGCCTGACGCACTATTTCAGGACCCTGTATATTATTTTTCCATTTTTAATTTCGTTCGACTAATAAAGTTTTATAATTATGTAGAATAGAGTTGTACTAATAAACATAAACGTGTATGTATTTCTATTAATAATACATTGATTTGATAGTCGAGCATGTAAAGGCCATAAAAATATTTCGTTATGAAGAAGTGGATTACATGGCAGAGTTAAACAAATTTATTTTTCTTATGCTGGCTTGTACCACATTTAATAAAAAGTTAAGGGCGCCTTTATGTTAAGTAGGAAATAAATTGCGTTTTTGCATTGCACCGACACGTAAACACCATGCGTCTCATACGTTAAGTAGCCAAATGTAATTACTTAAGATTTTAAGTTATGATTTATAACTTAAACTTCCAATTAAATTAAATATTAAATTTTGTGTCAAATAATCTTTCTCAATGACGATCTGGACGTTTTCGATATCATTGAACAGTAAGAAGAACTTCCTTTTCTTTCGCCGTATAATTTTAAACTCTTTTCCTGATATTTTCTTGTTCCATTTCGCAAAAAAATTACTGGTGATGCTATGCTGCCAGTATTATTCACTACTTTGTTAAGTTTTCAAAATTTGCAGGTAGTGCAAGCAAATTCATTTTAAGGCACACTTAAATTTTACGCGTTCCTTAATAATTTCATACTTAAGCGATGACTTGGGAAGCGATCATTATTAAAAAATGCATCTAAGAAGTATAATTTTAGGGAACGTGATTTAAAGTAGTTGTTTCAGTGTACTTAATAGTATTTTATACTAAAAATGGTCTTATGAATATTACAAATTTTTAATTTACGAAAACAAATATTTGTTATTTCTTATTCAATTATTTTCAAAAGTTGTGAACGTTTTTATAATATATTTTTAAACAACATACCTTTAAAAAAAATCTATTCGTTTTTGTTTTAAAATTTTCCGCCGCATCCCTAAAGACGAACGCCACTATTTGAATGTTCTTGGGATATCCAATGACACAAAACGATTGTCAACATCGAGTTTTGTTGAAATCTAACAATAAAGAATTTTCCATACGCTGCATAAATTCTGCCTCCCACTGTATAAGCTGGGAATTAGACAGCCAGGGCCGTATATAGGTTGTAACAAATTCGCCCTGTAGCATTGGAATTTCGGAAACGGTAAAAGATATGAAGTCCGTTTGCACAAAAAATCAAAAATAAATACAGGAGCTTTCAAAATATTTATAAAAATCTAAAATTTTGCGTTTCGATTTTTATTTTTCTCTCTACAAGACGGCATCATCAGATCTTTAATGCGAAGTTTCGTCGTTGGGTCACCATCAACAACTTAAGTTTTTTAAATACGGGCCTGGATTTTTTTGTTAAATTATAAGAGACGTACCAAATCTACGTTCAGCAGTATACAATACTTACTGGTTTTCCGACGTTTTGTTCCTTAAATTGACCGTCTTCATTAAAATACCATTAGCATGTTCCTGTAATTAACTTTTTTCTAATTCGGCATAATTCGAAAATGTAAAATTCAACTAAAAGGTCAAATTATATTTGTATTAATAAAATAAATTACTTGTACAGGGTGTCCATTTTTGGGTAGTTTTACGGGGTATCTCCGTTATTAGTAAAGTTAGAAGGATGCGGTTTTCGCAGCACTGAACTACTTTTTTGTCAAACAGAAGATGCCGTAAGCAGAATTTTTCTAGGCCCCCCAATATTTCGGTTACCCCGTAACGTATCAAAAAGAAATAAAATGTCCTTTTTGTAGTTTTTTACGTAGGATCCATTGACGTACTCAGATTTTTTCTACATTCAATAGTTTTCAAGGAAAATAAACAAATTTGCATTTTTTAAATGGGTCACCCTATATATTTTTTAATAATATAATTTAGTTTGTAACAAGCTTCTCAAAAATATATAACACTTTACTTTTAGTCTTAGTATTAGGCCCGAAATATACGTTTTTCAAAAATATACCATTTTTTTTTAGTAGGCCATGACGGATATTAAAAAAATACTGGTGTGATTAAATATTAGACACAAAAATTAAAAATTTATTGAACTCCCTCATAAATATTGCTCAAATTGTTCTCCATTATGCCTTAGACATGTTTCACACATGGTTCTTATTCGCCTTAATGAATTAAAAATAATAAACGGCCGCGTTTGTAGCTCCCTAAAATCTCTGTCAATGGCAATTCTTAAATCTGCCATTGTTTGGTACTGAATGGAATAAATTTTATTTTGAAAATATCCCCATAAGAAGAAATCCAAAACCGACAAGTCGGGTGACCTTGGTGGCCATCTTACAGGTCCATTAGTTCCAATCCAGCGACCTGGGAAATTATTATCTGGGTAGGCCCTTACAATTTGGGCATTGTGAGCGGGCGCTCCATCCTGTTGAAGATTCAAGTTATTGAGACCAGCTAAGGTCATATCTTCTATTATTTCTGGCACAACGTTTTCCATAATTTCCAAATATTTATTTGCATTAAGGCTTCCTTCAAATATATTATAAACTATTTTGTTATTCAGTATAAAGCATGAAACGCTAACGCCAAATCTGCCTTGCCGTTCGATTGGAAATATTACATACTGCTTTTCCTGAAACCAAAACATCGTATTCTGTCGATTAAACATGCCAGCACTGGTAAAATGAGCTTCATCAGACCATATAACGGTTTTTTCAAAATTGTTTTCCCTGTTCAGATTTTGTAAAAACCAATTGCAAAACTCTATACGGCGCTGTGCATCACCAGGATGTAAGTTTTGTAATGTAATGCAAGTTTTGTACACGGTGGAATTTATATGGCTTAAAATTGTGTTTTTTAGGATTGTTTGCACTCTTTATTTGATTATTCCGACCGAACCTTCAACTTTTCTGCAAGAACTACTTGAATTTGTTTCAATTGAAGCTGACACATTTATTTCATCAGTCTCGCGATTATCCTTGCGGTAGATTTTAGGGGTGTTCAATTAAATTTGATTTTATTCTTGAAAAAATTCGCTCATCGTCGTCTTTCGGGATATCTACAAGTAATTTAAGAAAATTTATAAATTTCATAGAATTATTACATAAGGGCTTATATTTACCTATTCAAATACACTTCTAATGCTCCATCTGCATTTTCGTTACACTGGATATAACAAACGAGCATGTCGTACTTCTCAAATATACAACCAGTGGCGTAACAATGCAGCCCCGGGCCTGTGTGCAAAAGTTTAGCCGGGCCCCTGCACATATTTAATAAAATATCCAGTACATGACAAGGGTGGATCCAGGATTTAATTATTTGTGGGGGGGGGGGGGGGGGGGGGAGGGGCTAAATATTTTGGGAACACGAGACAGCAGCGATGCCGAATCCAGTTAATATGGAATATGGGTCCATGGGCCATGGCTTACTGATACAAAATGTAATTCTTGGGGATATGTGAGGTTCTTGGTTCGTGTTTAGAGAGTCTACATCAGCCACCCGCCCTAGCACAAAGCACAACATTTTTTTTTAATTTATATTTTTACAGAACATAAATAAAACAAGAAAATAAACTAGCCAAACAAAATATGTATAACATAATTAACATAAATCATAAAATAAAAACACAATATAAATAAATACATAATATTATATATGTATCTAATGTAATAAAATAAACAAGAGCGTGGAGAAAATCAATCAATCATCAAACATTGCCTAAAGTAGAGTTAAAACTTCTTTTTTCTTGCTTTAGAATGTGCAAAAGTTGACACTAAATTATCAATGTCCAATGATTGAGCAACTTCATTTTCAATAGAAATAATTGCCAATGCCGATAATCTTTCCTCGCCCATAGTGCTTCTTAAATAATTTTTAATTAACTTTAATTTCGAAAATGATCTTTCAGTTGAGACCACAGTAACAGGTATAGTAAGAAATATGTTGCATGCAGTCAAAATTTCGCTAAAACTACAGCAGGAAGAAAAATTTTTAATCAAAATGAATTCATTTAATTCAAAAATGGAACTAATTTTATCTAAATTAGTTCGAAAACATTCCCTAAAACAAAGTAATTGGGAAGAAATTGTATTTGAAATATCTTCGGGATAGTTCATGTATAGGGCCTGGCCCATTTCATATAATTCCTTATCAGTAAGAGAAGGATTACATAATACTTCTGGGGATAACACACGAAATTTTGAGTAAACCTCGTTTAGTCCAGAAGTTCGAGTTTTTAACTGAACTATGAGTATATCTAACGTTTTAAAAAATACGTTTATTTTAAACCAATCTTTATTTGTTTGTATTAGGTAATGGTTACTTATTTCATCAAAGAATATTTTTGGACGAAATATTCTTTTTTTTGTAAATTCAGTGGTAGTACCCCATTCTCCCGCTAAATTAGTTGCTTCCGTGATAATTAAATTAAAATCATCACGCATTTTTTTTAAATTTTCGTACGAAGTTGTAAACAGTTTTGATGCCTGCTCAATATTTTGCTAAACCTTAGACACAGTGTCAATATTTTTCAAAATTTTTGTTTGAAAAACAATCAGAAAAACCGTTTCAAATTTTTCTAATTGATTTTTTAAAGAAGTTGCATCATTAACTTCGGGCCTGTTGGTAGAAGTTAAAATAATTTTTGAAAGAGCTTTTAAAACATCTACATATCTAAAACGAAGAGCTTCTAGAGCATCATGTCTTGACGACCAACGAGTAGGTGTTAGTTTTTTTAATGTTATTTTGTTTTTGGTAAAACTTTGTAAGAGAGCCCATCGTTTAATACTATGTCCGAAAAATACATATATACTTTGAAGAAAGTCATAAAAATTTCTTACTTCTTCAACATTTTTAACGGAGTCGTTAAGAACTAAATTTAAATTATGAGCTGCGCAATGCACATATGGAGCATAAAGCGATACCTCCGATATCGCAGCTTGAACGCCTTTATAAATTCCGCTCATATTTGCAGCTCCGTCGTAGCCTTGTCCACGAAGCTTTTCTAAGGGTATTTCATTGTCTCTTAAAATGTCTAATATAGTAGTACCAAGAGCTGTACCAGTTTGGTTCTTGACTGAAACAAACCCCAAAAAAGATTCGTGGATTACAATTTTGGCTGGCTTATTTTCTATATAATCTGTGGTTACATATCGAACAATGGCACTTAACTGGTCAACCTTTGCAACATCCTGGGTAGTATCGATTATAACCGAAATAAAGGGTGTACTTTTTATTTCTTTAATGATTTTTTGTTTAATAGCATTGCCTAGTATCTGAATTATTTCGTTTTGTACACTTGGGCTTAGGTAAGTGATTGAATTCTTTTTCTTATATTCTAGCAAATTTTTTAGTTCTGTGTCATATTTAGCAAGTAATTTAATTCTCGATAAAAAAGCACCAGGATTTTTAGAGTTTTGGGTTTCATCATGTCCCCTTAATGGCATATTACAGAAAGCTAATGTTAGGGTAACGTCAATAACACGCTTCAAAATCTTCCTCCATACAGATATTTCTTGGCGAATTGTTGACTCCAGTTCTAGATCAATCGTTTTATTTAATCTCCACTGGTCATATATGGCACATGATTCATTATGCCTAAAGTTTCCTTCATGTCTGCTGATTGCCTGCTGAAGATGTCTCCAATCATTAAAACCATTTGCCATATTATCATTAGCTTCTCCAAACAACCAACAAGATAGACAATAACATTTGTCAAGGATTTGAGAGTAACAAAGCCATAAACGCTCAGTTTTAAGTCCTGATTTATTTGTTTGACTATAATAAAATATCGAAAAACTTCTACCATTACTGTTTTTAGGAAAGGGCCCCAGAGGTCTACAAGGCTCTTTATCAACTAGAAATCTTTTTTCGGAAGTTGATAACTCGCTACTATAATATCCTTTATCAGTTTTAACTTCGGTTTTATCAGAAATAACTTCTAAACTATAAAGTTTTTCAACTTGAAGCACTTCACTAATACTAGTAATATCTGTAACATTTGTTGCTTTATAAGAATCGTGGGATTCTGAGTTTTCACTGACAATCTCAGATTCAGATTCTAATTTTGGCTCATTAGGGCAATTTAAAGATGGAATATTTTCAACAGTTTCAACTAAAAAAAAATATATATATATTTCTAACGTTTTTAAATATATATTTGTAATATTTGTTTATTTGTTATTTGTTTGTTTTGTTAGCTTACTCACTCTGGCTCTGGCTACTATAGAACTACTAGTTGCAGAAAGCGCAGTAGTCACAGGAGACGATGTATTAAAAAAAGATGTAATTTTTGGCATCTTTCCCTTTTTTGCCTCCGCCTCTTCTAGCTCTTTTCGCTTTTGAGCACCGGATTTATATTTATAAGTACTCATTCTAAAAAAAAATTCCACTTGAATGTCTTATTATAGATATTATATGAGTATTTTAGTAAGTATTATTATAAAATTATTATATATGTATTTTGATTTTAAAACTTAAGCATGTTTTATTTTTTAACCTTAACACAACTTACCTTATATTTTAGTAATCAAATAATTGATTCAAAAATCAACACAAAAAATACAGGAAACCGGAAACCCTGTAAAACTTATCTCTATATCACTACCTCTTAAACTCTTAACTTATTCTGTTCCTACTTCCTACAAGACTTTGACTAGAACTGCAGGAACAACATTTTTATTAACCCAATTGTTTTTACTGAGCGCCCTTATGGCATTTTTTATTGGCAATATATAGACGGCGGCCTATTCACATTCCACATCATCAAAAGCGGCAGCCGGCAGCGGCGCGTTTGGTGTAGCTTTGTTATTTGCCGAAACGGGGCAAAATTTAAATTCATACGTACGTTTTTACCGAAGTGCGATAATTACTGTGAAGTAGCCGTAATAAAAATCTTTGCAGTATCTATTCAAAACTTAATAAATAATTAGTAAAAGATGGTTGGCTTCAGTTTTTTTTTGGGTAATACCTATAATAAAATCATGTCTCCTCGCCGCCGGGCCCGTGTGCATGGCACACATTGCACACCGCTAGTTACGCCACTGTATACAACTTAGAGAACCTGAATGCTCTGACAGAATTAGAAGATTTTATTATTATGACACATAGGACTGTGTTCTTTTGTTTGTTTTTAATATCAGTTAGGGATTACTAAAAAAAAAATGGTATATTTTTGAAAAACGTATATTTCGATCCTAATTCTAAGACTAAAAATATAGTGTTACAAACTAAATTATATTATGTCTCAAAATGCACAGTTCTCAAAAACATCCCGTATATCAAAAACAAGGCGGCCTAGAAAAATTCTGATTACGGCATCTTCTGTTTGACAAAAAAGTAGCAAAGTGCTGTGAAAACCGCATCCTTCTATCTTTACTAATAACGGAGATACCCCGTAAAACTACCCAAAAATGGACACCCTGTACTTACACTAAGTAGAAATTTGATACAACTATTAGTTTGAAATAAAAAGAAAACAGTTGTAACCTTACTGTACTTAAAAATAATAATTAAGGACAGAAATAGCAATAATAGATCGTCAGTTCTTCGAAAAAAAAAAAGTAAATTACAGGGACGTACTAGGGGTATTTCAATGAAGATGGTCAATTTAAGGAACAGAACGTCGGAAAGGCTGTAATTGTTATATACTGCTGAATGTAGAGTTACATAGGTCTTGTTTCATAATTTAAACAAAAACATCCAGGCCCGTATTTAAAAAGGTAAAGTTGATGACGGTGTCCCAAAGACGAAACGCCGCATTCAAGATTTGATTGATTGAGAAAGTGAAATTAATTTTTGGACATCTCTTCGAACAAAGTAGGTAGATTTTTTCCAAATATTTTGAAAGCACATATATTTATTTTACATATAATTGAGCCCATAATTACGCAACTTTGCCCCAATTTGACCGACTTGATATCTCTTACCGGTCTCCCCCTCGTTACCAATAAATCTATAATAAAGTACTAATGATAAATACGGGTATATTTTTAAATCTAGCCAAAATACTTAATTCGGTCTAATCTGAAACTGGATTCATTAAATGTACAATTTTTGGTAGAAGAAACGATCAAATTTGATAAAAAATATGAAATAATAGGAAACATATTTATCAATTGAAAAATACAATTTTTAACTTGTTATCATATATTACATAATAACTTATTAATACATCCTAGAAGCTAAATATCAAAATATTAATTAAAAGTCTACCATATTAAAAAACGATTTAAACTTTAATATATAAATAATCGACTGGCCAGGACAGTACGCTATAAAATAAAGAATGGGATAGTTTTTAAAGTAAACCGATTTTGTCATCAGTGTCGTCGGTTCTTTCCCCCTTTTTGACATAAAAATACATTAGGACGAGCTGTTTTATATTGTAAAATTAAACACTAGTTCATATTTTATTCTATTTTATTCTATTATTATCTTCGAATTCCAATACAAATAAAAATCCTCTCTTAAATATTATGATTCTTTAATTACATATCAATTTGTTTATACGACGTTTCGTTTTCAGGCAATCATTATCAACTTCATTTTTTCTACGGCCCTGATTCTATAATTTTAAGACTTTTTTTTATTCTAAATTCAATGTTGTACCACACATT
Organism: Barypeithes pellucidus; assembly: GCA_963991005.1. NCBI lineage: Eukaryota > Metazoa > Arthropoda > Insecta > Coleoptera > Curculionidae > Barypeithes > Barypeithes pellucidus. The sequence continues at coordinate 54,694,678 of OZ022560.1, forward strand.
ATCGTTCAACTACGTTTCGAGTCTTTTTAAACATCTTCATGAAATTTTCAGGATACGGACCTGTATTTTCCATAATTTTGTAAAAAGATCAATGAAGTAGGTACTAAAATGAATATTTTTAAAATTCTTTTATACTAATGTAGGTACTACATAATAATTGAGGCAGTTTCATCCTCTTCGCCGCCGTAAAAGAAGATAATTTATTTACAATACCAAAATAGTCCGTATGAAAAAATAAACAACAAATAGGTATATCGGCAAAAAAAATGAATTTAGAAATTAATTGCTCGAAATGATTTCCGTCATTATCCAGAGATCGACTAGTAAAGTTATTGAAGCCTTTCAAAGCGTAAGGCCACAAATGCTAATGAATGTTTAAAATTCTGCAATTTTAAGATGCTATTTGTTTGGAGGAGACTCACGGAAATCATTTCGACCACCTTTTGGAAAATTAATTTGTAATAATCTATTGTTAGTTTAATTTTAATTAATGTTTTCTTGCTGATGTACCTATTTGTTGTTCATTTTTTCATACATACTGTTCTGCTATTGTTAATAAATTATCTTGTTTTATGATTATTATGTAGTGCATTATTATAAAATAATTTTAAAAATTTTCATTTTAGTACTGCATTGAACTGTTTTTACAAAATTATGGAAAATACAAGTCCGTATCCTGAAAATTTCATCAAGATGATTATTAAGACTCGAAACGTAATTAAACGGTAATGATTGGTACATCATTGAATTTAGTGAAAAAAGGTCTTAAAATTTGACATTATAAAATCAGGGCCGCATTAGAAAAATGAAGTTGATGATGATTGCTTGAAAACGAAACGTCGTATAAAGAAAATTGTTATGTAATCTTTGAGTTCACTAAAAGTTGTTGTGAGATTGTTTTGTCAGGTTTGCTCCAGCTTTAATATCAACTTCGAAAAAAAATTCTAAATTTCAGTTTTAGTTAAATAACTGAAAACTTAAAAATCGTACTAAAACTTTTTGTATAGCATACTGTTCGTGCTTTGATGGCGATACTTTTTCCTCGTTTAATCGAAGTTGTATCTGTTACCATTAACGAAACCCCCATAGAGGCCCTCCTTATCTTTGGCGTCCTGTGAACTTTAAACATTTTAATTGATTTTTTAGATGGGGTTCCTATGAGAAATGTGACGCGCCAAAAAAATTGATGGAAAATATGTTAAGAAATATTGCTTTACAGCATCCGGTAAGTAACTTAATTATCTATGTTTAAAATGTTCTAGAACAAATAAATTCCTCGATCCGCAGAAATGATTCACCGGACCGGGAAAATATGTTTTTTAACATACCCATACAATATACATGGATGAACGTAGGAAGCGACTCACTATAATTTTAAATACTTTTTGCGACATCATATCAGTTTTCAGGAAAAATCCAACTGCGGAATCAACACAGTGTATTATTTTTTCAGAAATTATTCTTTGAGGTCGCCTTCTAGCATGGTTTTTATATCTTTTTCTACCCTCACTCTTCATACAAAAACGTTACCTAAATGTTACGATTTATGTTAGCAATAGTTTAAATTTCAATTGCAGGATATAGATTACATCTTATGGACAGGTGACCTTCCGCCCCACGACATCTGGAATCAAACGAAAGAGTTTAATTTGAATGTCATCAAAAACACCGTGGAAATGGTTTTCAATATATTTCCAGATAAACCGATTTTCCCTGCCATTGGAAATCACGAAGCGAGTCCAGCAGGAAAGTGAGTGAGACATTTTAAAATATTCAAACTTATAAATTGATAGAAAATGGTATTCAATAAAAGTAAACCTCATTTATGTTGTCGTCGCATGAAGCATTGTGATAGCGATAGGGATCCTTCCAGGGTCTCTACAATATCGCAAAGTTCTTTCTTCTTTATCTTTTCAAGAATATCTTTGAGGATAACATATTCCTTGGCTTTATACATATCATAAACAATATTCATAATCAATAGTTTTATCCCATAGGACAAATCAAAGGTTTTAGAATGGAGTCAAACCATTTTATATGGTCTGTTCAATTCCTCTTCACACTTTTTTCGAAGTCTTCTTAAGGTCTTATATGAAATGCCGCAGCATCAGACATTCGTTCTTGCACTGCCAAAACAGGCACTAACGGGCCCGAGTTATCTTTTTCTAAGTAAAATAACGTTCCACTTGTAATACCAAACGGCGTTCACCTGAAGATAAACACCTTCTAGGCGTTGTGAACATTTTCCATAACTTTGCTTGCTTTATAACTGATTTTAATTCACACACAATGAGAAATAAACTAAAAGCAAAAAGCATAACTACTTATTTAAAATAGAACTTACCATCCTGCACTTGAGCAAATTTTAATTATTTCTTGGAAATTAGTGATTATTATATAGATTTAACTATAATGATCCCAAAATAACTAAATTCTAGGAAAAATTACTTGAGAACATCTTTAACTTATTGACGCAAAATGGTTTTCATTTGATAAATAAAAAAAAGCTATGAGCGAAAAATAAACAAAATAAAAATATTTATCGCTGTACATAATTCTAAGATAATTTTGTTTTGGAATCGCTGATTTTGCACGGCTGACTACAGTGAACCAGTGGAATGTTCGGTGCGATCAAGTATAGCGAAGGTATTGTTAACTTAACCGTCTTACTGTTTAGCAACCTTTAATGATTTAATCCGATATCGGACTTCATAAAACGAACAGACTTTACCTTTAATTATTGACTAAAAATTAAATACACTTTTTATTCATTTCGCAAATCAACCGTTTTCGTGAAAACTTTTTTTTCTTAGTCCCCTGACTTCTCACTGGTTTGTCCGGGTTTGTTAAAAGCGGAATTTTGTGGTTCAACATTTGATATGAACAAAGATGTATCTCTTACCGAGATACGCCAAATACATGATGTAATTAAAATATCGTTTCTTCGAAAACGGTTAGGATTAGCGACATATTGAATGAACAGTATTTAATTTTTAGTCAATAGGTATGCAAGAAACATTGTCCAAAGTTCGTATCATTCAGGGAGTTAAAAAAACAGGGCCATGAGTGTCACAGCAACTCTGAGTAATTCACAAAACTTTCTTGGATAATAATTTGAATATTACAAAAAAAATTTAAATATACCTGGTGGTCAAATAATGTGTATGTGTAAAAAACTTGATTCTATTGGAACTTCTTGGGATTCCATATCTCCGAAGAAGAGGCATATACGAAAAAAGCTTATATGAACTAGTAGTACTCTTTTCACTTGTTTTCTTCACATCCGAGAGATTTACTACATTTTCCCGGATACCTTGTATATGTATACAGGGTGTTTCTTAATAACATGCTAATATTTAAGGAGGTTATTCTTGGGTTCATTTTCAGAAAAAACTTCATATGAACATATGTCCTAAACGTCTTAACTTTTGAGATACAGAGTTGTTAAAAAATTTTCTTGCCTGCTAAATAATTTGTTAAAGTTAATTACTTAAATAGGTGACAACAATAGGTATCAGAAAAAAAACATTAATTAAAGTAAAACAAAAAAGTAGATTATTAGAAATTAATTTTTCAAAACAGCCTCAAAGGTTTTGCCCGTAGAGGGGTGGGGGAAAGACTTCGGGCCAGGCTCATTTTCAAGGGCAATCAATTCTCTTTCCATATTTTCTACCCAGGAACCGGTATCTGCATCAGGTCATTCACAGGCACGTGATATATTTATAAAAGCGCATTGACATCGCAGCCACCAAACATCGAGATGCCGGGGGCGTTCCCTAAGTCGATTCCTTCCCTGCAAAAAAAGGCAACGCGGTTCTCGGGAGTTCTCGCCGCGGCTAAAAATCGAGACTCGGGTTAATCGCGATATCTCGGCAACCGCTGAGCCGATATCAAAAATTCAAAATCCAGATTGTGCGCATTTTCGAGCCCTTCATTTTCGTTCTTCTGATTTTTTGCCGTCCAACATTAATTAAGGAAGTTATTCCCAAAAAACTAATTTTCCCATACTTCCCGTGTTAATTCCCCCCCTCCTCCCCTCCAACACCACCTACTGGGCCAAAAGTGCCTCCAAACGATAGAGGAGACTCCAAACTATAATATAGGGAAAAAGAAATTCAGTTTTAAAGAGTTCAAATATGGCCTTTTTTGAAGCCAGATCGACCCCACTAAAAATTATGTCCGTATATTAAAAGGTTCGTATCTTGAAAATTTCATGAAGATGATTAAAAGGACTCGAAACGAAATCAAACGTTAATGTGTGCCACATCATTGAATTTAAAATAAAAAGTGTCTTAAAATTTGATATTATAAAATCATTGTCGTATTAGAAAAAACGAAGTTGATGATGATTGCGTGAAAACGAAACGTCGTATAAAAGAATTTCATATGTAATCTTTGAGTTCACTAAAAGTTGCTGTGAGAATATTTTGTCGGTTTTGCTCTAGCTTTAATATTTACATCGAGAAAAAAATTTATTAAAATTCATGATTTCAGTTTTTTTTCTAAATAACTCAAAACTTTTTGTGCAGCATATTATTCGTGCTTTGATTGTGATACCTTTTCCCCATTTAGTCGAAATTGTATCTGTTACTATTAATGAAATCCCCATATAGGCCCTCCTTATCTTGGGTACCCTGTATAGCTCAATATTTTGCTCTATTTATTAATAATTTCAAATAATTTTTCTAGTTTTGCTCCCCCATGGATGAGAGACAGCACCCATTCTACCGATTGGCTGTATAAAGAAATAGCAGATTCGTGGGCAAGATGGCTTCCGGCAAGTACAGGAAATACAGTACGACATGGAGCATTTTATTCCGTATTACTTAGACCTGGATTTAGGTTGATATCGATGAACACTAACTACTGTCACTCGCTTAGCTGGTAAACATGGATGCTATTTATTATTATTATTATTGATCGTAGGTAACGAAGTTTTGCTGAAACCCTGTACAAATAGTGTAAAACAGGGTTGCTGATAAGTTATAGCATATTTCATATGTGATGGATAAGTAAACTTCCGGTTATTAAGAAGTAAATATACACTCGGCGGCACAAAATTCCGCCACCTTGAAATTTTGGTCAAATTTGATATTTTATATCTTTTTTATTTTTTATGAGATTTTCATGATTTTGTTATCAGTTTGTAGATCCATTTATTGTGCGTTTCCTTAATTATTTTATAAAGTATAATTTTTCGATTAGGCTATATTATAGAGTAGTAAATCAAACTGTTGTTTTTTGTCGTAATTTCAAAACACCCTGTAGGAAAATTGATATGGATAATTTTATTTACATACTGTTTCTTGTAATCTTTGATGTATTCTAAATATTTCGTTTTTTGATTCATTCCATTATCTCATTTCTGCTGCGCGCTGCAAAATTTTATGAAACGCTGATTCGAAGAATATTTTAATTAAGAAAACCAAACACTAGGTATATGATAAAGTTAATTAACCAAAACAATAACCAAAAAAATATTAATATCGTGTATTTCCTCCTCTCGCAGCAATAACAGCTTTCAGTCTTCGTGGCATCGAATGAATAAGGTTACTTATCCTTTCTTGAGGGTATATTCTTCGGTCAGCACCAGTCTTAAGTTTTACCAGGTTTGTGGTTGCACAGGACGACGACGAACGGCCCTTTTAAGTTGATCCCAAAGATGTTCGGTTGGGTTGAGATCCGGGCTACATTCCCATTCCAATTTTGGTCCAACTTCATCCAGATATTCGCTCACTACATGTGCAACATGGGGTCTAGCATTATCATGCATTAATGTAAATTTGTTCACAATGAAAGGAGCAAATGGAACAACAACTTCTTGGAAGATTTCCTCAATGTAACGGTGGGCGGTAAGAGCTCCATTTTCAACAAATACAAGATTGCTGCGTGTTTCGGTAGAAATACCCAAATCATGACTGAACCGCCATGATATGAGATTCGTTCTGATATGATGCAGTCAGCATATCTTTCATTTCTACGTCTGTATACCCGCTCACAACCACCCAGCGACCGTAAACAAACCCTGGATTCATCAGTGAATAGTAGGTAATAATATTGTCACTGTCAAATATTATGTCACAATAATCACGTACTTAGCTAACGTTGATAATTTTTAGCCGAAAGCTTGACAAACTAACGTTTTCTAAAAATAACATCGTTTCATTCAAAATTTTGCAGCTCGCAGCAGAAATGAGATAATGGAATGAATCAAAAACGAAATGTTTAGAATACATCAAAGATTACAAGAAACAGTATGTAAATAATATTATCCTCCTCAATTTTCCTACAGGGTGTTTTGAAATTAAGACAAAAAACAACAGTTTGATTTACTCCTGTATAATAATAATATAGCGTAATCGAAAAATGTTACTTTATGAAATAATTAAGGAAAAAAACACAATAAATGGATCTACAAACTGATAACAAAATCATGAAAATCGCATAAAAAATAAAAAGTTATAAAATTTCAAACTTGACCAAAATTTCAGGGTGGCAGTGGCGAGTGTATAAATCAATTATTTTGTTATTTTTCGACAGGTGGCTTTTTGTAAATAGTACTGATCCAGCACATGAACTTAAATGGTTAATACATGAGTTGCAGTTATCAGAAGACAAGAACGAGAAGGTCCATATTATTGGTAATGTTTAAAATTGAATATAAAATATACTACTTCAATTAATCATAGAATATTCAAAAATGCACGTCTATATTAGCTGTTATATTTCGTTAAGAGCTCACCGTCAAGCTGTTAAATCTGATTTTTTATTCTGAAAACATGCGTTATTTTGGAATCAACTGACAGATTATCATAATAAATTAAGAACTCTAGTTTTAGTTTTTTTCTTAATTACTTCGTAAGATATATATTACTGTGTAAAGTTGGTCATAAAACGCTACATTTAAAAAAAACTAGAGTTCCCATCCCTAAACTATCAAAATCTTTTTACCATTTGTTCCAATTCAAACTGGTTTTCTAGTTCTTGATTCCAAACCAAACCCGTGCATGCCCAAAAATCAAAAATATTTGCGCCCAATTGGTGGCGACAACTAGTGAGTATTGTTTCGCCGAGACGTCGGGGCATTTTTAGTTAGAATGCACTACCGTTGTTAATATAGATATCAAAATATAATTTATTTTATGGATTGCGCCAAAATTAAAAATATGAATTGCAAAATCTAGGAAGTTATAAATGAAAAATATATATTCTTAGGTGAGTACTTTATTTAGCATCGAATACTTTAATGTAACTACTTTTTTCAAGAACCTGGAATTTTGCAATGTCTTAAAGATATTGTTTGTGAACGACTAAAACATTTTTTGATTTTAAGCACTGTAAGAAGGAACGGGTAGGTGCGTAACATTTAACAAAACGAGCCGAAGGCGACTTTGGAAAATCACGCAAATTCGGTAATAACACCTACCGCAAGTGTGTTGTACGATATTTTATCTACAAGCACGTTTTAGGGCACCAATATTAAAAACTAAAAGAGCATTGTTTTAATTTAAGAAATATTAATATTAATTGTAGAATTTTTAACATTTCCAAACGATATCGATGAAGGAAGTATTTTACTATCCGATGAGACACAAGAATTTAAAGTGACAGATTTACTAAAACTGGAGATTCTCTCTGCGTATTGTTCTACACCATTTATTTGCTTTGTAATTCCCATTTTATTTTGTCAAGAATTTTCAATATAGCCCTCCGCAACACTGGAAGACTTCCATCCACCATGTCTTTTTAAATTCATAATATCCCGGCCAGCATCTACTAATATAAAAACTTGTTTTTATAGTAGGTATGTAATTACTTATGGCATTAGTGCGGTAAAGTGCTACTTACCGCACTCAAATCAGCGCGTGTTTGTTCGCACGCGAATAGATAAAACATGTTACGTTTCCTTAGCACATTCTGCTTGTAGATAATAAAATCATACATTTTGGATAGAGTATAAAAAGCCAATGGTTCTATTCTGTAACCGATTTTACATCATTATAAGGTAGGGCGGTATAAATCTAGAAAAATAGGAATGTGCAAGCTGTTTTACATCAAGTTATAGTACATACTGCCAAATGGAAAAATGTAACTTATTTAAATATCAATTTATCAAAAACGACCAACTGCTTGTACTATTTATGGCTAGGTATACCTCAATAAAGTCTTGAATTTTTTTCTATCAATAAAAATGCTCTCTTTCGTATTTCTTCTGGAATATCTATATATCTTGACTTTGTTTGAAGGTTGTAGACAATGGTGTTTCTTGAATAATAGAAAAGTTTTGGACTTGCATTGTCTTTATTTGTTATATATCACAACGTTTCAACTGGTAAGTATCTCCAGTCGTCTTCAGGTGAATACTAAATAAGAAAAGTAACTACAGGTCTATTTATACTAGCTATGTGCACTGAAGCATAATTGAGATGGGTGCAGTCGTGCCTTCAGTTTTGCGCGATATTAGTAATTCTAAGCTTACATCTACTTAACAAGGGCTTCCAGATATTTCTTAAATCTAATGAAGGTTTACTAAAACAGCCAGGGTTCTGGTGTATGGTAGCAGCTTCCTTGAACTTCCTCTTCCTCCAGTGTGGTTCTTTGAGCAGGATTTCGGCTTCTGTCCACCTGATGTGATGGCCGTGTGTCCAGGCATGGTCAGCTGCACCAGATTTTTCCGTTTCTCCTTTTTGAGTGTTGTTTATGTGTTCTTTAATCCTTGTTTCCAGTGGCCGTAGTGTTTCCCCAATATACGATCGGCCACATTCGCAGGGGATCTGGTAGACACAGTTTTTCCTATCTTTCTGGCTAGTTGGTTTCGTCTTCGTTAGATGGCTTCTTAAGGTGTCTCTCGAGCTGAATACCGTTCTGATGTTGTATGGTTGTCCTAGTCTTCTAATTCTCTCGGATATTCATTTGACATATGGAATGTTGAGTATTGGTTGAGCCTCTTTTGTCTCTCCTTTTGGTGTATTTGGCCGAGTCTTGCGATTTTCCAAAATTTTATATTATTTTATATTAGCGCCGTCGACTCAACAACCATAGGAGCAACACAAGGGGAAGAATTTTGATGAAAAGTTACAGAAGTTCTGGAAAAATCAAGGCCTCCAAAACAAAATATTGGCAAGGAAGAAGCAATCTCTCTTGCAAAACTTCGCAAGGATTCGACTATCAAGATTCTACCAGCCGACAAAGGGAATGCAACCGTCATCATGGATATTCGAACCTACAATCAAAAAATCGAAGAAGTCTTGGAAAAAGGAAACTACACCCTCATTTCCAAAGATCCGACCGCCACCATCGAGAGAAGAATCTACAGAACACTCAAGAAATTTGAACGATACATACCAGATAAGACACGGACACGCCTAACACCACACCACAGTAAGCCTCCACACCTCTATGGTCTGCCCAAAATGCATAAACATAACATGCCTCTAAGACCCATAACGAGCTCTCGCAACTCCCCCACATACGAGCTAGCAAGATTCTTACTGCCCCTACTCCAACCACTCCAAGGAAATGGCACATCGTTTGTAAAGAATTCACAACACTTCGTTCAAATAATAGGAGGGATGGAAGTACAACCAGGAGATCAACTTGTAAGTTTTGACGTCGAAAGCCTTTATACTAACGTCCCTTTAAAAGATGCACTTAATGTCATCAAAAGCAGACTTGAGGAAGACCAGACTCTACAAGAAAGAACACCGTTACCTATCAATGCCATCATGGAACTATTAGAATGTTGCCTCAACAATTCTTATTTCCAAGAAAAAGATAGGTTCTTCAGCCAAGTGGATGGACTACCGATGGGCTCTGCTCTTTCGCCGATAATCGCCAACATTTATATGGAATGGTTTGAAACTGAAACAATAAAACAAGCAACAAAGAAACCAAAAACTTGGCTGAGATATGTCGATGACACCTTTATTATTTGGAATGGAAACGATGATGAACTCAAGGAATTCCTACAGCACATAAACAGCTTCGCACCGACAATCAAATTCACCATGGAGAAAGAAGACAACAATCAACTACCTTTCCTAGATGTCAATGTAAAGAAAAATGGCAACACCATCGAAACTTCAGTGTACAGGAAACCTACTCATACAGGTCAATATCTGAATTACACATCAAATCACTCAAACAACACAAAACATGGGATAGTAAGAACGCTTGTGGATAGAGCAATCACCATTTGCAACTCAAATGAAGCACTCAAAACAGAAACTGACCACATCAAGACCGACCTCAACAAAAATGGCTATCCCACGAAATTAGTTGATAAAATTTTGGAAAATCGCAAGACTCGGCCAAATACACCAAAAGGAGAGACAAAAGAGGCTCAACCAATACTCAACATTCCATATGTCAAAGGAATATCCGAGAGAATTAGAAGACTAGGACAACCATACAACATCAGAACGGTATTCAGCTCGAAAGACACCTTAAGAAGCCATCTAACGAAGACGAAACCAACTAGCCAGAAAGATAGGAAAAACTGTGTCTACCAGATCCCCTGCGAATGTGGCCGATCGTATATTGGGGAAACACTACGGCCACTGGAAACAAGGATTAAAGAACACATAAACAATACTCAAAAAGGAGAAACGGAAAAATCTGGTGCAGCTGACCATGCCTGGACACACGGCCATCACATAAGGTGGACAGAAGCCGAAATCCTGCTCAAAGAACCACACTGGAGGAAGAGGAAGTTCAAGGAAGCTGCTACCATACACCAGAACCCTGGCTGTTTTAGTAAACCTTCATTAGATTTAAGAAATATCTGGAAGCCCTTGTTAAGTAGATGTAAGCTTAGAATTACTAATATCGCGCAAAACTGAACGAACGACTGCACCCATCTCAATTATGCTTCAGTGCACATAGCTAGTATAAATAGACCTGTAGTTACTTTTCTTATTTAGTATTCACCTGAAGACGACTGGAGATACTTACCAGTTGAAACGTTGTGATATATAACAAATAAAGACAATTCAAGTCCAAAACTTTTCTATTATCTTGACTTTATTATCACAGACAATGCAAATAATCACAGATGTATCCGTGCTGAATAGACTATCAGTGGGGAGTGTGACCATAGAATGGTGAGAGCGAAGATAATACTAGAAACCTGAAGACAGAACGAGATAAACTTATGAACGGGAACAAGTACAAAAGGTGGACGGCGTTGAGGAATACCAAGAAACGATAGGACAAAATTTGAAAGACGCTGAGACAAGTAATCTCGGGGATCTGAATGAAAACATTGTGGAGTCAATCAACGCCGCTCAATAGAAACACTGCTTGAAGCAAACAGAAAACGAGGATAAACTCTCTATGAATACTAAAAAGCTGATGAGTCAGAGAATAAAACCACTAGGAAAACATCCACTACATAAAGACGAGCTGAAGCAGCTAAATAGGGATATAACGAAAGCTGTAAGAAACGATACCTGTAGCTACAACTTAAAAGTCCGAATAAAAATCTAAATATTTGGAAATTGCCTTAAAAAGCGTTCGACTGTCCATTTCTCAAAATAAAAAAAATGCTGAACGGGAACATTATACTTTCTAAATACATGCTGTAGTATTCCAAAGTAGGTGCGTTATCTTCTGTCCTATTTTGAACTTCTAGAGAGAGAGAAGAGAATTCCCCCGTTTGATTTGGCTGGTGGAATCTTAACAATTCACCAGCTTTAATAATAATTTGAAATCTTAAAAAAATGTTTAACTACTGTCCATTTTTTTAGGTCATATTGCACCAGGAAGTTCAGACTGTATGAAAACTTGGTCAAAGAATTTCTACGACATTGTAAATCGTTATGAAAACACCATTGTCGGATTGTTCTATGGTCACAGTCATGCGGATGAATTTGAAGTGTTTTACGAAACATCGAATTACAGTAAGATAGAATCATTTAGAAAGCGAATGAGGTGGTGGATAAGCAGAAATAAAAATGATTTGAAATTTACAGGTGATGGGCAAAACTGGGTCTCTTGGGATATGGAATTGGGGGTGCTTTAACTATACGGGGTGTCCCAGAATATGTGGGCAATCTCCCGGGTTCAGATAAAACACTTAAAAATAACAGGAGAAGTTCATACACATTTTTCTTTTCATGGTTTTGAATCGTTGGAGGTTATATTCGTTGGGGAAAAAGGACCTCGGGAAGGTCGTTCCACAAGGATGAAGTCCTCCAGATCAAAGAATTCTTAAATAATGAAGTTCTTGCCACAACGTGGCTATGCCAAGATATATTTCCTCCAGATTGACACCCAGCAAACTAATAGATGAAGCCAGTGGGATTGCGTGTTCGTCCATGACTATTTCCGGTTCTGTAATGTTAACCTTTTTAGAGAAAACTGCTGCCTGGGTTTTTTTAGCGTTAAATTCGACTTGGTTACTGTCACCCCAAGCCAAAATTTCTTCCAGGTCTTTGTTGAGGCGTGATACTTCATGCTGTCTGCGAAGATGTGCGTCGGCAGCAGATGTTTGCGCACTCAAAGAGAAAGATGAGATAAGTGTGCTATCGTCAGCAAAACTAAATATCGGATTTTTAGTTTTCACTAGAAGGTCGTTAATGTAGAGTAAGAAGAGAGTGGGAGACAATATGGACCCTTGAGGAACACCGGCATTGATGGTGAAGGTGTCTGAGAGAAATCCGCCAATCACCACTTGCAGAGAGCGGTCCTTAAGAAAGCTAGACAACCATGCACAGAATCGACTGGGCATATCATAGGATCGCAGTTTACTTAGAAGCCCCTCATGCCAAACACGATCAAAAGCTTTAGAAATATCCAGTGCAACAACCCTTGCGTTGTTCCAAATATGGGTGACATAGGCTAGAAGATCTCCAGTTGATCTGGACTTCCGAAAACCATATTGATGATCGCTGATGATGTTGAAGCCTTCCAGGTACTTTAGAAGATGTTGGTTAATAGTTCATAAGATTCCATCATTGTTGATATGGTATTTTTCACATGTACCGATTTAAATAAGAATATTTATCCCAGTGTCAGTTTATGGTAGTGTCTTGAAAATTGGGGTTTTTCTTCTTTATCTTAATAGTTACTAACTTAGTAATTTACTTTACGTATACTGAATATGCCGACATGCATTTAATGAATGAACAAAAATATATTTTTTTTGAAACAGTTCATTTTATCGACATTGATCAAGAAAAGCTTTTTTCAGCTTAAGGTTTAGAGTATTCCTTCATCATATAGGGTGTAAAAAAATCATTTTTGTGTTATGTTTAGTCCGTCCCTGTCAAACTAAATAAGCCAAATGTGTCTAAAAGGGAAAATTTTAAGGAGACTCATCTAGTAAACATTATACTAAAAAATTATTAAATTACACCTAGTAGTTTATTTACAACCTAGTTATAGCTGAACTTAATATAAAGAGACAAGACTAGATAAAAAGACTCCTTGAGAATCCTGAAATCCATGACACACTTAAGACAGATACCAACGAATGTAGAGGGACATCGAATGAAGTCAGTGTGGACGAAAAGTGGAAGCAAATTCAAACAGGGTTAGAAACAATAGCTAAGAAACATTTAATAAGAAAGAGAACCAAGAAAAAGCCCTGGATAACATCAGAAATTCTAGATCTTACGGAAGACAGAAGAAAGAGTAAAGGCAATAAAGATGAGTACAAAATACTACATAGGACAATACAGAGAAAAATTAAGGAAGCAAAAGAAGAATACCTAGTAGCTCAATGTGAGGAAATAGAAGTTCTAGAAAGGAAATTTGCTTTCACATGCACAAAAAGATAAAGGAAATGGCTGGATGCAACAGGGTCAAGGCAGCTAGTAATATTATCAAGGATACAAATGGACGTATAATAACTGATATGGAAGACAAACTTAAAAGGTGGAAAGCATACCTGTCAGAACTCTTCGATGGTGAAAGACCTTCAAAACCGGTTTTAGAGTCAAGCAATATGCACCTAAAAATATTAAGATTAGAAATAGTATATGCTCTAGAAACTATGAAATCCGGGAAAGCTGCTGGTCCTGATCAGATACCCATAGAGCTTATCAAACTCTTTGATGATGATGCGATTGATATTCTGCTGAACCTTTTTAATCGCATTTATGATAAGGGAGAAATTCCTAAACAATGGCTAACATACACTTTTATGCTCATACCCAAGAAACCAAATCCAAGAGAATGCTCAGATTACCGAACCATGGCACTTATGGGCCACACTTTGAAGTCGTTCTTAAAGATCATCCACAAAAGAATTTACAGAAGACTCGAGTAATACACAGTTTGGATTCCGCCAAGGACTTGGAACACGAGAGGCGCTTTTCGGGATTAAAGTTCTTTTCCAGCGCTGTCTTGATATAAAACAAGAGGTGTATGCGTGTTACATCGATTTCGAGAAAGCCTTTGATAAAGTGAAACATGACAAGTTACATCGGCTGCTAGTCAGTAAAAACATTGACTCGGACGATGTTAGAATAATTAATAATCTATATTGGGGCCAAAAAGCTAATACCATTGTATTGTTTGGAAAACCAACAAACAGATGAAATGGAGATTCGAATAGCGAAACCTTAGAAGATGAGTCACAGGGAATAGTTATAAATGGAGAAGTGATTAATAATATAAGATATGCTGATGACACCATATTATTAACGAGCAACCTTGAAGATACGCAGCACCTTTTGGAAAAATTAAATGATGTAATGAATACGGACTAAAAATTAACTTTAAGAAAACCAAGATAATGGTAGTCACAAAGTTCCCGCGGAATCTAAACCATGTGAACCTGACGGTGGCAAACACCACGATAGAGAATATGTCAACATATAAATATTTAGGAACTTGGGTGGAACAAACGGGTGATCAAACAATAGAAATAAGAACAAGGATAGAAATAGCAAGAACAATATTTATAAAGATGAACAATTTATTTACGAGTCGGCTATAAACATGGAACTTAGGATGAGGATGCTTCGTTGTTACGTTTTTTCCACGCTTCTGTTTGGAGTTGAGGCTTGGACCCTCAAGAAAAACCACATGGACAAACTGCAAGCGTTTGAAATGTGGTGCTACTGTAGAATGTGGCGGGTTCCCTGGACCGATAGAATTACTAATGCAAAAGTGCTGAACCGGATGCAGAAGGAGTGCGAAATAGTTAACACCATAAAAAAGAGAAAGCTTCAATATCTGGGCCATATAATGAGAGGACAGAAATACACACTTCTACAACTGATAGTCCAGGGAAAGATTAGTGGAAGGCTGAACATTGGCAGACACCGTGTGTCCTGGCTAAGGAACCTACGGGATTGGTTTAATAGTAGCAATGTTCAACTGTTCAGAGCTGCAGTCAACAAGGTCCGGATTGCTGTGATGATAACAAACCTCCTATAGGAGATGCACTATAAGAAGAAGAAGAAGAAGAAGAAGAAGAACTTTATTTAAAAATCAACGACTTCGCGCGTAGGAAGAAAAATTTATATGAACTTCTCCTGTTATTTTTAAGCGTTCTTTCTGAACCCGGGAGATTGCCCACATATTCTGGGACACCTTGTATAAAAATATGTTTAATTTTGTAAACCGACCATTCAGAAATCCATGATGATACGTATATTAATTCATTATTTGTATAGGTAGACCGACGGCCGTGGCGTATTTGGGTCCTTCGGTAACGACCTACACAAATAACAATCCCGCATATAGAATATATTATATCGATGGCGATCATGAAAACACTACACGGGTAAGTAGAGCATGTTTCACGCTCCTTCACTACCATTCGTCAAGATGGTACGTATTGTTGCAAAACTGGCTTTTTCCAATTCCAGAAAATTAAAGAATTTTATTTTCCGTCAAATTATTCTAAATAATTTAATAAGAAAGTTGGATCGAAGGTTGACGTAATCTTTTGCTTCATCAGCAAAAATCATAAGAACGGATTTACGGGCGTCGACGGCAAGAGATTAGATGGTTTAAGAATGACGCAATGTACCGTTGGGAAGGATGAAATAAAAAACTGTTTCAGAAGTCAGTCGGTTTTCTGGTATCCCGCGATTTTATTTTTTCAAAACGGGAACCGCAATGGTGACTACAGGTTTCAGCGTGTTTTTACATTCAAAAATTCCGAGAATAGTCAACCGCCGAAAATTGTTATCTTCGCCTTAAACACTCGTAGTTTCCGTGCGAGTATAAATAACTCTGGAATCTCTTCAAACACTCGTATATTTCAGTGCGAGTATAAAGAACTCTGAAATAACTTCGAACACTCTTAAATTTTAGTGCGAGAGTCTAAATAACAACTAAAATTGATTTACGAAAACTCGTAGCTGTCCGCGTGAGTATAAATAATGCTGCGATATCTTATTACCCGATTGTGACATCAAAAGTAAGTGTTAAAATATCTTAAGTTAGTATTAGTGGTCACTACCGCGAGTTATAATTTTTTTTGGAAATTATTATGGTAGTTGAGATCTCTTTAGTTGGGAACAAAATACTAGCTTAGGTTTATTTTATATTGTAAATAATTTTAAAAAATCTAAATTTAAATAGAGTACGTGACAGATGAATGATAGGTTGGTTGAAACAATTGAATGATCGAGTTCAGGTTAATTCTGATTGTATATAAATTGTAAATAATTAACTACGAGTACTCCGGGTCGCGTTACCCGAAATACGCAAGGACTAACCCTTAAATCAACCCTCAAGACAAATACTTAAAATTAAATAAAACTAGCCCTCCGTGTTCCAATATAATAATGTGCATTGTTATTATATTCATTGGACGCGCCTGAGCCAATACAATCAAAAGCATAGTCTGAACATCAGTTAGGCCTCGTCCTACGTTCAACTAACTATACTTTTAAATTAAAATCATTCATTCAAACTTATGACAAATTTGCCCTCATCTCTTCAATTGCTCTGGTGGACTGCTGACAACTTCCAGTTAGCGGGGAAATGATGGTGGGCCCACCCAAGACCGACTGACATGTGCGTGTCAAGTTGGCAATGGCATTAATTGCCTGGCATCCCTGACAATAACCATCTATTCGATTCGAAAATCCATAATCGAGAAAATTGCCTTCGAAAATACTTTAAGAGTAGGAGCGTCTCTAAATTATGATGAAATTGGTAGATATCAGGTAGGTATCAGTTGGAACGCGCACGCATAGTGCACTTATTTTATTATTTATTTTTATTTTATGTATCTACCTGCAGGTAGTTCCAAATTTTTTATGAAACAAATGGATACATACATATGTCGAAACCATAAACCTTCACCTTCTGCTGAATTTCTAAAAAGCGTTATACCTTCTGTGGGACACGAACCCGGGTCTTTTGCAATAATCAAAAGCGTTAGAATTATCTACCTAATCTGAATTAGAAATTTAAAAAATATATTTGCAGGAAGTAATAGACCATGAGACATGGACCTTCAATTTAGAGCAATCTAATGAGGATCACAACGAGCCCAGTTGGTTTAAATTGTATTCGGCAAAGGAAGAATATCAAATGGAAAGTTTACGGGCAACCGAGTGGAATAAATTAATCGATTTCATGACGAACGATCTGAAGTTATTTGATAAATTTTATAGGTAAGTCGATTACATTTTGGATGGAGTTGGTCGATACTGATTGAGATATTTACAAACCCGTAAGAACAAGGTAATACACTTACGTGCAAAGAAAACTGCCATTACAAAATTTTGATAAAGATTTAGGTTAAGCAACTTTTTTATTGAATGATTGACTCGTCCGTTACTTTGTGACAATACATTTTAAATATATAAAATGAAACTAAAGTTTACTTTGTTATTTGTCACTATATTAAAAGGGATTTGGCGTTACGGCCGTTTCGTAGTACAACTACATTTTCAAGACGCTCACACGAAATTATAAACATAAAAAGACAGTAATATTAACCTTTTTAACACACAATTAGATCTCGGCAACTCCCCGCTATTAAAATTATTGTAAAAATCCCATCTGGTATGTGCATTCTTGATTCTCTGAATATCGACCTGTTTGTCCCTAATTTAAGTTTATTACACTATTGTGGCAAACATTATTTATTATACGAAATTAATATATTCATTTTTTATTTTTAGTACTACCTACATTATATACACTTAGTTTGGGTTCACTCTCGTGTGAGCGTCTTGAAGATGTAGTTGTATAGTTGTTGCAGAATTATACCGTTTACTCTTACTGCCATAAATAATCTACCTGATTAAACCCTATTGTATACGCCTCAACTTCTTCAAAGGTCAATAAATGGGATCAGGGCCGGCTTAAAAATGTATACCACACCACATGATTTATTTTTATAATTTAAAATAAATAGATAGGTATTTTTAGATTTAGGTACCTATAATAAATGTAAAATAATGATAATAATAATAATGAAAATAATATAATTTAAAAGTATAACTATTAGGATAACAAGTACAATAAAAATTAATTAATTAAATTCTAAGAAACTATTGATAATTTATTCAAAATTTAACTCTGTATCACTATCAGTATCTTCATCTTAATTAAGGGTTGAATATTTGTAATCATACAATTGTAAGAATTTTCCACCTTAAGTACATGCTGTACACAGTTTTTCCAGCTGTCTGCAGAAATTTTTCTTACTTCGTTTTTAATTAATTCTACTACAGATGCATTTAATGTAGGAGAAATATTGTTTCTCCTAATATTGGATTTTAATTGGTGCCATATTAGCTCAATAGGATTGAATATACAATAGTACGGAGGAAGACGCAACACTGTATGTCCATTTTCTGCTGCAAGCTTATCACACTCGTATTCCTTAGTTATTTTAAAAGCTTTTAATACTTCTGGCAGTTCTCGTTTTTTTGTAAGTTTCTTCAAAATATAAATCATTTTCAATCATAAAATTTTGAATTTCTGCTTTTGTATTATTAGA
Organism: Barypeithes pellucidus; assembly: GCA_963991005.1. NCBI lineage: Eukaryota > Metazoa > Arthropoda > Insecta > Coleoptera > Curculionidae > Barypeithes > Barypeithes pellucidus. Next base: position 54,713,600 of record OZ022560.1, read on the forward strand.
ATTGGGAATGATTTTTGCTTGCCGACTATGATAACTAGCATTGTCCATAACAATGACGCTATTTTCAGGTATATTTTTAAGGAGTTTATGTTTAAACCAATCTTCAAAAAGTTGTGCGTCGGTATCTTGATGGTAATCTAAAGAAGAATCTGCTATGTTTTTAGCTGAAAGCAACAGACAATTTGGAACAAACCCGTTCTCTGAACCAGCATGTAATATTGTGATTCTTTTGCCTTTATTTGACCTTGGTTTGACATTTTTTGGAAGAATCATCCCAACCTTTTCTTGGAGTGTCATGGGTATCGACCCTTGTTTCGTCAAGGTAAATAATTGGACGATTTTCTTCTCTAAATTGTTTAACAGCTGTTAAATATTTAAGTCTCCATTCCCGTAAACGTTGAGATTCCATTAATGTTTGTCTTCTATCAATGCTTCGGTATTTAAAACCCATTTTACGCAATATTTTCCTACGGCTTGAACGGCTACAAGAGATATTTGTTTCGTCTTTAATCAGCCGCTATTTGAGGGAAATCAAAGTGGGTACGGTTTGTGCTTCATGCAGTTCTTAAATCTTTCTTCTTAATAAATCCATGTCATTTTCATCAATGCTTCTAAATGTGCCAGAATCACTCCGATTTTTTCTAGGATTAACAGGTTTAAGTACTATGTCTCTTACCGAAGATAAAGGAGTTTTTGTCAAAGTAGGCGTCTCTGCTAAAGCATCCATCGAATTAAAATTTCTACTCAACAACGATTGATACACATTTTTAATTATTAGTTTGGCATCGGCAGATAAATGCTTTCTTTTAAAAATGATACTTGAAGATGCCCCCCTATCAACACAATTCCAAGGACGCCACATTCTACCACTAATAAGCCTAACTAAAAATTACTCGCCGGAAAACCACTAAAGATTAAAATAACTTTGTATTTATATATGCATCAGGCATAGGTATAAATTGAATTTGTATACCTGGTCCAGCTCTGCTCGAAAAGGTTTTAAAATTTGGGATTTCCTTATTTATTTTATGGTCGAAGGGATAATTAGGTTTTATTGCAGTCAAAAGATCAACGGTATAATTCTGCAAATACTATACTACGAAACGGCCGTAAAGCCAAATATCTTTTAATATAGTGACAAATAACAAAGTAAACTTTAGTTTCATTTTAGGTATTTACTAAAGGTATTTAACTTTTTTATTTTTAGTCCGATATTAATGATTTTTTTAGAGAACTGTAAGTACAACGATCAGTTGAAACGTGTCTTTCACAAATTTTAAGACATTGTTTATTCGACATATTATACAAGGATAATATACAGGGTGTCGAATGTCCATTTAGTGTGTAATTCTTCGACATCTCATATAATATTATCGATAGAGGAAAACTTTAAATATAAAAATTAGGGGACTATTGAAAATGTATATTTTAAAAATATTTTTTAAATCTACAGTGTGTTTCACAAAAGCGGGACCACTAAAATTTAATATATTTTTAAATGGAACACCCTATACTTATTACTCGATATTAAAATAGTGTCCCTCCGTATTCCTTATGTAATCCCAATTATTCTTCTTTCTCGATCTGTTGCAATGTTGCCAAGATATTAATTATTTTCCTATTTATATTGCATTTGTACGGACACAATAAGTATGCTACAGATTCTTTATTGATTTTAATTTGATCAGAAAATTTTGCAGACATTTATATACAGGGTGACAATTTAAAAACTTGAAATGGCCATATATTAGAAACGAAAACCTGAGGAAAAAAAACGCAAAAAACAGTTCCTATAAAACGAAAGGGGAAAAAAACAAGCGTATTAGCCCACCCCTATCTGCAACCCCTTGGACAGGGTGAGATAAACCCTTAAAATCTTAAATAGGAAGGGGGTCGAGTGATATATCATTTTGAAGCTCTTGAAAAATGCTTTCCAATAGTATCATAGAAAGGTACATTTCAGGAAATTCTTCTCTGTTTATTAAGGAAAACAATAAATGTAAAGACAATTTTGAAATTTTTTATTATTAGTTAATTAAATGTTCAAAATGATTGCTACCAATATCCTGGCATATTAAGAGATAGCTCTTAAGAATTCTAAACAGTTTAAGCCTCGGTATTTCGTTTTGATTTATTTGCTATTTTTTTTTGCGAAAAAAAAAATTTGTTTATAAATATTCGCATTTTATTATCACAGAATTTACCTTAAAGGTAACTTCTACTAGTATTATTATTTTAAGAACAGTTAACTTTCGGTTCAGTTTAAACGAAAAGCAGCACTTCTTATCTTTAACAATGGTGTACAGCACAGCTGAACGGGTAGAAATTATTTTCATTTATGGTTCCCAGGATCAATGTTTTTTAAGAACAGCTCAACGTTTTAACGAAAGGCATCCAGGTCAAAATGTAAGCCCGGAGTATGTTCGCCAACTAGTAGTCAAATTTAAAGAAACTGGTTCTGTCGCGAATATAAAGAGAAATCAACCGAGACTAGCCGACGAAGCAGCGCAAATTGAAATTCTGGGGCAGTTTGCAATGAATTCAACTTTATCAACTCGTCAAGCAGCTGTAGCAACTGGATTATCTCGTGAATCAATAAGAAAGGTACTTAAAATTCATAAGTTTTATCCCTATAAACTGCACATACTGCAAGAACTTGGTGACGACGACCCTGACAGAAGAATACAGTTTTGTGAAATAATGACAGATAGAATTACGGCAGAACCTCGACTAGTTAAAAATATTTGCTTCAGTGATGAGTGTACCTTTTATTTAAATGGGCATATTAATAAGCAAAACTGTCGTTACTGGAATATCGAGAATCCCCACGTATTTAGAGAAGGGCATACCCAGTACCCCCAGAAAATTAATGTTTGGGCTGGTATATTGGGAGATGGTATTATCGGCCCAATATTTATACAAGGAAATTTAAATGGCGACAGGTATGCTGAAATGCTACAGAGGTCTATCGAACCACTAATAGTGCGAGAATTAGAAAATCAGAGGGACATACTCGGAAATTTATCTTTAGAATAACGCTTACTACATTTCCAACTGGATGGAGCACCTCCGCATTATGTAGTTCCCGTTAGGCAGTGGTTGGATGATAATTATCCCAACCAGTGGATTGGAAGAAGAGGTAATGTTGAATGGCCACCTAGATCCCCGGACCTAACACCTCTTGACTTCTTTTTGTGGGGTCACCTAAAATCTGTGGTATTTAAAACGCAACCTGAGTCACTAGAGCAACTTCAGTATAGAATAGTTCAGGAATGCCGTGATATATACAGAGAAACCTTTGCAAATGTACGTGAAGAATTTGAAAGTAGGCTTTATTATTGTCTTCAAAACATCGGAAATCATTTTGAACTAATAATAAAAAATTTCAAAATTGTCTTTTCATTTATTGTTTTCCTTAATAAACAGAGAAGAATTTCCTGAAATGTACCTTTCTATGGTACCATTGGAAAGCATTTTTCAAGAGCTTCAAAATGATGTATCACTCGACCCCCTTTATATTTAAAATTTTAAGGGTTTATCTCACCCTGTCCAAGGGGTTGCAGATAGGGGTGGGCTAATACGCTTGTTTTTGTTCCCCCTTCGTTTTATAGGAACTGTTTTTTGCGTTTTTTTCTTCAGTTTTTCGCTTCTAATATATGGCCATTTCAAGTTTTTAAATTGTCACCCTTTTATAAAAGTTGACAAGATTTTTATGCAGGGTGCTTAAATTTTGATGCAAAATTTCGGGAAGTTTGTATTAAATTTACTAAATATTTTCAAATGGAACACCCTGTATATTTTATCAAGAATTGAAACGTCTACTAGGTCCCCTTATAACTGTAAAATATTTTTATTATTGTCTACTATTGAACAAACCCGAAATGTGCCCATTGGCGACGTTCGAAGTTACATACAAAGAAGTATGCCAAATCCCTTAGTGGATTCATCGCGACATGGGTTTTGTTTTGACTGAGACTGTCTAGCCAGCGGCGATTGTAAATTTTGAAAAAAAAATTTTTGCCAGAAATTGAGTATAATCTAAGGTAAGGGATTTCTGGCAGATTATTACAATTTACTAAAAAAGTAATATAATTAGTACACAATTTCGGGATTTTACTATGCAATTCGGTTGGGATCCGGAAAAAATTAGATCAAAAATGTTGATCTAATTTAAAAAACCGAAATTATATTATGTTAGGCCGCAACAGATCGGAACCATCAAGCCCAAATCGGAACAAAGCCTTTGAAACGGGTGACATGTCCTTGGCGACTTTTCTGCTATATATAAATTAGTTTATAATTCGCGTGTGCGTAGTTAACCTATTCTTTATTTCGATTTATGGCTACGAATTTCACGACCCACTAAGCTACCGGACCCTAGGCGGCCGCCTAGTCCACCTAATGCTTAATAAGTTCCTTTTTATGTGGGATACCCCGTATATAATTGATTACAGTTTAATTTTTATTTATTTTAGAAATTATTATCGAGATTCTCCCAAAAAACCCTACTGTGATACCAACTGTAAATTGCAAACGTTGTGTGATCTGAAATCTGCCAAATCTCACAGTAGACATCAACTTTGTCATGAATTGGAATCTGTTTATAAGACGTGAGCAAACATGAGAAGCTATTCCAGTATTATACGTAAAAATAAATTATTTAATTTTTGTTCCTTACTGTTTGTTTTATTATATTGATTCTTATTGTTTGTTTTATTTTATTTTATAGTATTTGTCTTATTTCTGTACCGGCTTTGTTTTATTATGTTGTGTTTGTTAGTTAAATTGGTTTATTATGTCGTTGACAGTGGTGGCGTGTCCGAGAAATGGATATACAGGGTGGTTCACGACGAGCTCGCATTAGAACTTTATGGAGAACTACTGAACACATCTTTCTGAATCAATCCGGTTATACCGGAAGTAGCTGCCAACTTCCGTTTTTTAAATACAATATGGTAATTTTTATTATATTTTTCGATTAATTATTAAATTCTAGGCTAATTTTGTAGAACATATTTTTGTCTGACTCTGCCAGTGTTTGTAATTATTTTGCTATTGCATGGTGATGAAATAATCCATATAATTTTTTTACCTTAGCTCTTGGACTAAACAATTTTTCTTATCGAATAGCTAGAGGATCAGCAAATCCAAGAAAGAATTCAAACTTTGCATAAAATGTAGGATGCGAGGATGCTGAACACGATGGCGGCGTCAGAATTTCTTATTTGGGTTTGCGCAACCCCTTAAAACGGCCAAACACCACCCTCCAGATGGGTTAAACGCGCTTCAAGAGGTTTCCCTGCAGAGAAACCCACTTTCCTCCCGTTTTCGAGGATGCTTACCACAGTGGTGGTATTGGATATCGCTTCCGACCCCCTCCAACCCCTCCACCGGCCCATGCAAGGGGTGAATTTTTTTTCCAAGTATCAGCGGCAAATATATATTTCCCCCCGTTTTCGAGGATGCGGAGCACGTTGGTGGTGTTGGATATCGCGTCCAACCCCCTCCCACTCTCCCCCCGTTTTCGAGGATGTTGAGAATAGGGAAAATAGTTGTACTTCTCTTTTTGGTTATAATGGTCTCTCATTCCGGTCCAACTGAAAACATATAATCAAATAGTTTGCGCGAAAAAACGCCTAGGCGTGGTCAGCTTATTTTTAATTTTTTAGAAAATTTTTTTTTTCTAAGTTAATTTTTTTTTCAATTTCAATTAAATAAAAAAATCATAAAACAGAAAGAGTAATTTAGAAAAAAATTTTTTTAAACACCAAATTTTTTTTTACTAATCCATAATGGGGGCGAGTATTGGTTGGTGGAGGGGTTGGAAGGGGTCCGACGCGATATCCAACACCACGAATGTGCTCAGCGTCCTCGAAAACGGGGGGGAATATATATTTGTCGCTGATACTTGAAAAACAAATTCACCCCTTCAGGAGCGTTGGAAGTGGTCGGACGCGATATCCTACACCACCACCGTGCTCAGCATCCTCGGAAACGGGGGAAAGTGTGTGGGGGTTGTCCGAAAAGGTACCCTTGTTCCGGCTGAAAATATTTCGATTCTTCGGGGTTTTTTCTGACTCACAGACGCCACTAGTTCTACTGGGTGCCCCAAGTAAAGTGGCCTATTAGAAGTATCTCGAGAACTAAATGAGATTTTATTTTGAAAGTTTGGCTGTGGCTATAACAGATGGTTTTCTACGTTGATAAAATATTTCCGATAGTGCGGTGTTGTCGGATCATACCGAAAGTGGTAGCAACTTCGGAATTTTAAATGAATTACCCTATATATTATATTTCTTTTGGAATCTAGGTAAAAATCTAGAACAGTTTTCTATATAATATCATATTCATATCTTTAAGAGTTTTTGAATTATAAATAATTTTGTGATTTTTTAACTCCGTATCGGGACCTGAAAAGAAAATCGTATCTTTTTAGCGGTTACAGCTAGAAAGTTGCAATTTTGACAATAGTTTCACAAGACCATCGCAATTTTATAATTTTAAACAGTATTTAATTAGTTTTATACATGGCGTCTCCATAACAATATTTCTGAGGCAGATGAATTATTGCAAAAATTTTCTTTTTTTAAATGGGACACCCTGTATTTGATATGTTTTGCTAATCGAGGATCGAATTTTCTATCTAATGATATTAAGTGTTCCTATACCTATCTTCAGTATTTTCGGATTTATAGCGAAATTTAAAAATTATCTTATAAAAATATATTTTTTGGTAGTTGGCTGTGGATTCATAGTAACAAAATAATGAAAAATCCATGTGACGTTATGTCTGTGTTATTGTAAAAAAAAATGGTTAACCAATAAGGAATTTATTAATAAATAAATAAACAAAATGAAAATTACGCAACAACACCAATAAAATAACTAATAACTAAATTGTTTAAAATGCCCTCCGTTGGCTCTTAAACATTCATAAATTGTGATTATAATAATATGTTCATTTGTCACCTTTTTCATTTAATTCCTTTCTAGAGACCCCAAAGCTGTTCATATTGAATTTTCTAAATCTTCCCTTGTTGTGACGGGTGTCTTGTATACTATTTCTTTAATCATACCCCATAGATATAAATCTAGGGGGGTAAGATCAGGAGACCTTGAGGCCATTTCCATGGACCGCCTCGGCCAATCAACTTTTTGGGAGCCATAGGAGCTGCATCAGGATGCAGTTCATTAACTCAGACATAACGTCAAATGGATTTTTCATTATTTTGTTTCTATGAATCCATTCCACAGCCAACCACACTATCAAAAAATATTTTTTTATAAGATAATTTTTAAATTTCGCTGTAAGTCACAAACTACTGAAGATAGGTATAGGAACACTTAATATCATTAGATAGAAAATTCGATCCTCCATTAGCAAAATATATCAAATACATGGTGTCCCATTTAAAAAAAAAGAAGATTTTTTCAATAATTCATCTGCTTCAGAAATATTGTTATGAAGACGCCCAGTATAAAACTAATTAAATACTGTTAAAAATTATAAGGGAAACGTAACATATTTCCCTGGTAAGGGCCCCCTTCTGAGAAATTGTCTGGAGCCCCCGTTTATATAGTTACGCCACTGACAACTGTTCTTCGTAATTAAAAACTCTAAACTAAACTTCTAAAACTTACAAGAACAACCCCCTGGTGTTTTATCAACACATTCTTCTTAGTCATAAAAATAGATATACCTTATATCTTCGGAGCATTGATGTTCTTTAGTTGTTTGTTGACATTAGGCATTCTTTTGATTATTTGTTATCGCTATACTAATATAAATTAACATAACAGATATAACAAGTAAAGATTGTTTCACGAAAAATGGATATAACTTAATGACTGCAGTAAAAGTACCTGTGGGGCGATCCCATTATTTATGACCGTTTGTTATTATTATGTGGAAAGGACCGGATTGTAATAATTATAATTAAATATAGGCACATCAGGTAGGTTAGGTTGCTTAATTTATATTTAAATATCTTTTTGTGGTAAAATTTGTTAGTTTTTGAGGAATGGTTCAAGAATTGTCTTTTACCAAAGATTCCTCAGAATAGCGTGATAGTAATGGACAATGCGAGCTATCACAGTCGCCAATTACATAAAGCTCCAAGCTCAAATAATACAAATTGGAGATTCAGAACTACATGTCGGCGAATGATATATATTTTGAAAAAAGTTATACAAAAGTGATCTTTTAGAAGTTTTAAAGACATTTTGTATAAAAAAGTATATGTTTGTGACACATTGGCAGAAGAAATTGGACATACAGTGCTACAGCTCCCACCCTATTATTGCATTTTTAACCCCATAGAGCATATGTGGCACCAGTTAAAATCACTGGTTAGGTCTGAAAATATTTCTCCGACCTTAAGTTCTAGAGTTGTAGAATTAATACGAAAATGCTTTAATGATATTCCCCCAGGTAGTTGAAAAAATTCAGTCCGTCACGTAATAACTGTAGAAAATTCGTATATTAGTCTGGATCGTATAATTAACCCAATTATAATTAATTTTGATGAGGATAGCGATAGCGAAATAGAACTATCTATAGAATGACATTATAAATGTAAATAAATATGACTAGTAATATTTAAAAAAAATGTTATTTCATTTGATTACATTAATATAATCATATCATTACTTGTTTTCCTTAGTCCGTCCCTTCATACTTCACTTGTTTATTGTCAAGCTCTTGTCGACACAATGGGACCGACCCAGGAAATCATTAAGTCGTATCCAATTTTCGTGAAACGTACTTTACCTACCTCTTTAAAAATACGTCATTCACCGCCAACGAATATATTTACCAGTGGCGTAACTATGCCTAAATTTTTGACGGGACACTTTGACACAATTTGACAACTCATTTTGAATACCTACGTAGATTGAGAAAGATGTGAAAAAAATAACTCTTGGTAAAACTTTTTGTTTTAAAAAAGAACAAGAATAAACCCGAACAATAAATACATATTTGGGTGAAATTTTCGCAGTTTTTTTGTTTGGTACAGAGACACGTGGTAAAAATTCATTATTCACAATTAAATAAATTTGTTTAGCTAAACCTGTGTCCACCCGTAGTTACCTGCCTGCTAAATGCCCGCCTGATCACCTGTAAATGGCTAGGCTGCCGGTCGAGCAGTCGATGACCTCATCGTTTGGTGAATCGGAATTTCTAGTGATTAATCGCTCGAGCGATTCATTCGATTATTAAAATCGCTCGAGTATCAAGGACTCGATAATTAAAATCATCGGTTTTTTCACCCAACATTCAACACTAGCGTACAGGCCTTTGGATTGGTCGAATCGGTTCTACTAGTTGCGCTTCAAGATCTCCATACCTCATACCACCCAACTTTTGTTAATGGGGCTGGTTCAAAAATATTTTTAAATTTAGTTTACAAAGTAAAAGTCGGCATTCGGGATGCACTAATTGGACGTATACGGTGCACCCTAGAAATACTAGGGGCCGATATTAAAAAAAACGACATGAAGCAATCAGGTAAGCAACAGTCGCCCTTCATCGACGAAGCAGGATATGACGACATTTTTGAACATTTATTAATTTAAATAATACATATATTCTTAACACCACGTATTGAAAGTGCGAAAATACCTGTCGCCAGCACATATCAAACAAATTCCAGACATGGGAGTAACCATTGGCAGTTCTGCCACTGGAGCACATGCGCACGTGCACCCCCAAAACGAATAAAAAAATAATAATTTATATTATTTATCGTATAAAGTCAGCCCCTCCCTAGTTTTATCGTACCGTCAATCCACACTGTATATTATAAGCTCTCGATTCATCCGGCAACTCAGCAAGGATAGGGACACGAACGATACGTCGATACTATAGTACGGTATCGATACTTTGTTTCCATTCCAAGAAATTTTATTATCGATACTATTTCATCGATACTTTTACTAATATCGATACTTCTATTTTTACTAATTCTGCCAATAAACTGCTGCCATTTTTGTATTGTTGCAGCATCAGTGCATTCTTCTCTTGAATTGTCTATGGTGCCTTCTGAAAGACTTTTTTCAAAAGCCGGTGGTACTGTCACGCAAACCAGAAATCGTCTTTCTAGTAATTTGCTGGAAAAACTATTATTCTTGGCAGATTGTGGCGAAACGAAATGGTTTGGATAGAACGTATTAGCATGTGTTATAATAAAATAATAGAAACATAATTCCAAAATTAGTTTAAGTTTACTTAATTTTTTGTGTATACTGTATACGGTATTGTGGTATCGATATTTTTGTCGATACTTTGTAGGTATGGATATCTTCTTTTTGATACTTAGTAGGTATCGATACTATCTAAACAATACTTATTCGATACCAGGCATCGATACTTTTCATTCAATATCGTGTCCCTAAGCAAGGATGACGTGATATACTCGCATATGCGAATAAGTGTTTCTCTGTAGTCTCTGTAGTAACAGGTGGCGGGGGACAGCGGGGGTTAGCGGGCCTATGGCGATTCAACATGGAAAAGACGCACAATTTTAGTGTGCGTCGCGCTGTTGTCTGTTTGTGCATGTATTTAGAAATTTGACCGTGTCTGGTTTAATATTTAATATTATACAGGGTGTTCATTTGAAAACTTCTCACCACGGATTTAACGAAAACCACTGATTAAAAGAAAAAACGCCGACACACGTCAAAAGATTTGCCAAAGGGGACAACTTTTTAACAAAAACTACTTCACCCCCTTTTACCCTCTGGCCCCCGGGGTCATCCCCTTAAAAATTTTAAATGACAAGGGGTAGCAATTAATAGCTTGTTTAAAAGGTCTTTCAAAGTGCTTTATTTTGACGTTTGATTTTTTAAAATCGGTTGATTCGTTTTCGAGAAAATTGGAAAAATCTTTATTTATTTTAATTTGTTCAGATAGAAAAACAAGCACACGAAAATATCACTTTTTATTTCAATAAGTGTTCAAAATGTTGCCCGTTATTGGCCAAACAACGATATAGGCGATTTTCAAATTCCTGACCCTCTTCGCCCTATCCATTTATCTGGAAACTCATCGTCTAGCCATTGCCGAACCGGAAGTACATAGTGAGGAGGAGCGCCGTCTTGCTGGAAATATATTTCAGCCTCATCAAGTATAGGGTTTAAATCGTCTTCGATTTGGTTTTCAATTGTTTCAGTGATAAGCGGATTGATGGTATTTTCCAACATATCTAAATAAATGCCTCCATTTAAATTCCCACTAATAAACAATGGCCCAATCACTTTGTTTCCTAAAATGCCTGCCCTTGCATTAATTTTTTGTGGATATTGAGTATGCCCTTCTACAAAAGCATGAGGATTTTCATTGCTCCAATACCTGCAGTTATGCTTATTAACAAATCCATTTAGATAAAATGTGCATTTATCACTGAAGCAGATATTCTTTACATGAATGGTATTATCATTAATCGCTGCAGTCATTTGTTCACAAAACTCAACTCGCCTATCGAGATCATCTTCGGTTAACTCTTGCAATATTTTCATTTTGAATGGATGAAATTTATGTAATTTAGTAACTGTGTGTACAGAGCCTAATGAAATTCCAGTCGCATCAACAATTTTGCGTAATGAAGTATTAGGATTTATGGCAAAATTACCCAAAACTTCAACTTGAGCGGCTTCATCCAAAACTCTACGATGATTACGTTTTTTATTTGCAACAGATCCAGTTTGAATAAATTTAGTATCAATGTCCAAAACATACCTATGCGAAGTTATCTTTTCCGGATGTCTGGCGTTAAATGTAATGGTAGTTTGCCGAGCACATTGATTTTGGGCACCATAAATTAGAATTATTTCCACTCTTTCCGCTAGTGTGTAAACCATTTTGGAAGTAAAATCTGAATAAATAAATTAATTTTCACTATCCCAAGATTGTCACAAAGGTAACTGACAGCAAATTAAATTGTTTCTTTGCCTTAGCAACTATAAAAAACTAAACAGGTATAAGAATAAAAACAGTTCGCCCATGTTATCTGTGTTGATAAAAAGAAGGCGGTAAAGTTTTTTCTAATTTTCTCGAAAACGAATCGATCGATTTTAAAAAATCAAACGTCAAAATAAAGCACCTCGAAAGACCTTTCAAACAAGCTATTACTTGCTACCCTTTGTCATTTAAAATTTTTAAGGGGATGACCTCGGGGGCCAGAGGGTAAAAGGGGGTGAAGTAGTTTTTGGTTAAAAAGTTGTCCCCTTTGGCAAATCTTTTGACGTGTCTCGGCGTTTTTTCTTTTAATCAGTGGTTTTCGATAAATCCGTGGTGGGAAGTTTTCAAATGAACACCCTGTATATTTATTAAGTTAAAATGAATAGTTTGACGGTAGACTATTTAAAAAATAACTTTAGCTCTTTAAGTTTGGAGCAAAAAAATTGAAGTGAAGAATACGGGAAGACCTAAACCGGAAATTAATTTAACGTAGACCACAAAGGGTAAATCTAGGGACTTTATTAGAAAGTTTAAAAATGAAATAAGTATATGAAAAAAAAACTGGATTTGTGGATTCAGCATAACTAACAGTTTGTTTTGTTTTTCCTGTTTGTTGTTTGGTCGCGGCGTTGAGGAAGTTTGGTCGTTCCACAAAAATAAAATTTTATAAAGAATTTCACGATACTTGTGAACAGAGGGGGTTCACAAGTATCATGGTCACGAGCCACCACTGGGAGTAACATATTTTTTAAAAAGTGGAAAACCTACAAATTCGAAACGGATATGTCCGTACTGCTTAATTCAAAACTACAATAGATCACCGCAATAGAGAATTAGAAGCAACAACACTGTACCCGAAAAATTAATGACATTCCTAAACGTCAGGGTTAAAAGTACTATAATGGGTACGGACGTGCGTACAGCGTTGCCACGGTGATTTTCATAAAACATTGCAATTTGGTGTTGTTGGGAAACTATAAATAACTTTACGAGTAGAAAGTTTAAAAATACACGAATATTTAGTATAATATTTTTACTTAAAAGGTACACATGACACATTCAATATGATTAATATTATACCTTTCGTTTCAAATACAGGTGATAGATTTATGACCCTCAGTACAGACTTATTGGCATCATTGATTTCTGTTTAAAATAATTCTGACGACATACTTATAAACAGTTCTGTCTCTTTAGTATTATTATGTTATTAATTTAATTAATTAATTAATTATCATTTTTCCGAAAGGCAACGGAAAAGCGTATCGGCGCGCGGCGTCGCTGTCATAGAGGTATTATATTTTATTCATAAACATGTCTATTTTAAAATTTAAAATATTTTTAAAAAGTGGTCTTTTTTAGATTATAGAATTCATAATTTCTGACAGAGTCAAATTTCCCATTATGTATCACAATTACTAATCTCCGCTCTGGTACAAATGATTTAAATTTATTTGCATCATTACCGGATATATCTATCTGTATAACTTTATTGTATGCCAGACTTAATCTTTTATTACAAATAACAATTTAAATCTATTAGTGCAAGTTGCAAACACACAAAAGATAAAAATTATCTGCCTCTAGGTTGTATTTACTGTGGTGATGATAAACAAACCCACAGAATAAACCATACAGTATCTTAGTAAATTACAATAACCAGTTAAATTTTATACAGGGGGTTAGGATAGTACTATAACCAAATAAAATAAGTCGTTCCTGAAACAGTAGGTACTTTAGAAATTATTTACACTTGAAAACTATTGTAGAAGTAATATACAGGGTGTTATGTAAATAACTTATTATATTTAAACCAGCAAATCCTGAGATGAAAATAAATGGAAGCAAAATAACCATAAATGGCGCTTTGAATTATTAAGCGAAATATACACTTTATATGAAATTTGAAATTTTACTTGGCCGCTACTGACGACGTTCGCAATCAATAATTTATTGAGGCAGTCTCAAGTCTCAAAAGAGGTCAGCGCATTGTAGGCGGTGTTGTCATATTACAACACATAATTGTAAACCCACTTGCTCAGTTTTTGACAACAAGACGTCTTTGACCCACGTAAACACTTCATTTTCAAACTTTTCAGAAAAACATTACAATTTTAAGGTGCATACTCTCTTACGTTCGATCTTATTTTAAAATAATCAGTTTTAGAATTAAATTCTATAAAAAAATAAAACTCAAATTATGTTTTTTAACAGAACCAACAGTAGATAATATCACACAAATTTGAAATCACACAACATTTATTATTATGAATTATTTCACTACAGAAAAAAAATCGGGTAATGCTACAACTAACAAAACGTTTAATATTCGTATACATCAAGCACGCGGAACCCTCGGCAACGCCGGTCCAACACCGAGTATCGAAACATACTGAAGCAACGATACTGAACGTTAAACATAGTAATACGCGCGCGGCGGTTATACAAGCAAGGGCAAGACACACGGTGTGATTTAGCATAACTGTAGTTTACCCTATCTAGTGATCTACATTGTTGCCGCGCTACAGCTGTAGGCAAACAGGGCTTTTACCTTAGTGTTTAGATATTCGATTAAAAAAAAGTATGTAGACTTTCTCTAGGACACCCCAGGAGTCACCCATTTAAATATAATTAAAGTTATTTCCATAACACCCTGTAGTCTGCACACTAACATCAAATACCAATATTAGAAAGAAGGCAAAGAAGAATGTTAATTGATTGAAGTAGGCATGACAGCCGAATTGTCAAAAATAATGAAGTTAAAGATTTAAAAATTTGAGAAAATTTAGAAGAAAGGTATGGGTCTTTATACTTGATAAAAATCCTAAGCATTTTTTATACAAGGTATTTTTTTTAAAGTTATATGCATTTGACTTATGAGTATTCATAATATTATATAAGAATGGTATAATTTTAACGGGCCTAGGGCCTCGTAAAATCAAAATTAGGCACTGATTAAAACTAAAATTAGCGACCACAGCAGTAAAAATAAAATGTATTTCTCTTTATAATTTCCAATACAAAATTGTCCACAGAATATTAATAATATCCTAAATCGTTTTATTCTCAACCATTTGTTTGCTTCAATTAAATATATAAATAGAACTTCTGATTCTGACACATTCTATGATTATGTTTAAATGATAAGGCTATATTTATTTTTAACTACTAATGCTGGGAAATATTATTCATAAAGGTTTTAACAGCATTTTTTTTACCAGTGTTATGCCAACGATGATCTGGCGACTACGCATCCATTAATGTGTTCTTTCCAATAGATTTAAATATTTCAAATTAAAATAGACCGCGTCTGCACAGTATCAGTGTAATGGTTTAAGTTAAACGTTTAACAAATAGATTTGATAGTCTCAGTTTAAACAGGTGAGTTAAAAGGTTTTTAAATTTTATTCGGCAATTATACACCTTTATTGGGATGCATGATACAAATAACTAAAGGTAAGATATCTAATCATTCCAATTTCTTCTGCCGTGCGCAGTGACGTCACAGGGGGAGTGATTTTTTAATTTTTATGGAGATTTATACGGTGTTTGTTCGGGTTCGTTTTTAATTCTATTTTAAAGGTATTAAAGGTTTTACCCATTTAATGTGAAATGAAAGACTAATATATATGATAAGTATTTACGTATATTAATTTCATAGGAAGATAATACATATTACAGCTAAAATACGCTGCTCGGCGACCCCTTCTCGTTGCCACCAGCGTTGTTAGTCATTTACTATTGTAATATATCCATTACTATTTTAACAATTTTTTAGATGTTCATTCTTGTTGTAGGTCTCCCCATATAAAATTTATGTTCAATCTGGAGGTGGCCCCCATATCATAGGAAAGTAACGACCTTTTTATTCCTACTCTTCTTACTCTGACACCGTTTTTATTATTCTATTAGGTCTCGAATCGTCAACCTATTACTTTCGATCAAAGATTTCTGGCAACACTGGTCGCCGCGTAGTGCCGTTTGCCGTAGTTTTCCATGGACATTTTCTTATTTAGTCGTGTGTGTTTATAATAAATTAAAATAAATATATTAATTTTCATAAAATGAGGTGTGCAGTGTTCGGTTGTGATATGCCTAACCAGGCAAAGAGATTTGATAGAAATATAAGTTGTTTCCGCTTTCCTAAGGATAAAAACAAAAAATAGAATGGATACGGTTTTATTTATTTTGTTAACATTTACTTCTTAAGTATTTTCCACTGAAGCTGATGAGGGTATATACTTTCGAACCATGTATGAACATTAAAATTATTTATTTAACTACTGAAGCAGACTATGAGTTTCTTTACCTCTTCATAATTTCACTCCACTGAGAGACTATTTAAAAAAAATAGTTCAATTTGTTTATAACTACTTAGGTTGTGTTTCAGCTTTAATCTTTGTTGTATGTTCATGAAATACCTAATTATACCTAAATACCATGATATTATTCTTTCCTTTTACATACTATTAAATGCGTCAAACCTTTTAATATCTTTAACAGAGATTTAAAATCGCTGACAACAATATATATCTCCATAAGAGATTTAAAAATCACGCACCCGGCGTGGAATCATACCTCTTACCATCATCATACCATGATCGTGATGCGTTTAATAAACATTTATGGTTTATTATGCTTAGGGAACAAACCCTAGCAATTACACAAAATAATATCTCTTTAATCAAAATAAACGTATACCAGTGGCGGCTCGACAGGTGGGGCAAGTGGGGCGGCGCCTCACTACGTAATTTATAATATAAAATATTTAAATAATTAAAAAATATTTTTTTTATTTCTCTATAAAATAATTAATTATATCTTCTTTACAAAAAACATTAACACAATCAGAAAATTAATGCACATTCATATACTTGGTTATGGTTATTAAAACGTTATTTGTGTAATTAACGTCGTAAACACGTCGGCGACGGCCATTTCTCCTCAAAGGCTATTGCCGATGATGCGTTTCTAGACCGGGTGCGACGGTACATTTCCATCTCATGCACGCATTTTATTTCTTCGCAGAGGCGACGATAATTTCGCCTCTTAATTTGCCCTGATGTAAATTCGGCAAGTTTAAATAATAGAATTATATTTTATGTCAATTTAAATTTTAGTCGGTTTAAACAACATTTCATAAAAGTACTGTTTTTATATTAATCGTCACATGGATCATTTTGATTGAAACGATTGACTGGTTTGCTGGAGTCGTAGGAAGAAGAAGGGTCAGTGAGAGTAAAGTTAACAGTTCCGATGAGGTTAGTGTTTTTTTTTTGGCGGTTAATTTTACAATATTTTCGATTTTAGTCGTAAATTGATTACTTTCGCTATCTATCTTTCGGCACGCTGATGAATCCGTTACGTGATATTGTGAGTATGGAAAGTCTTTTTGAATAAACAATGAAGAGGAAGAGCGGAAAGTTATTTGCTGCGGAAGACTTACCCCTCAGATAAGTACTCTTAAAAAGATTTAAAGAAAAGACGGACGAGAATACTTGCAGTTTTCCATGTTCTTGATATGAAACTCATATCGGACATGAATTTGCGGTAGCATTCTTAAACATACTTCCGAGTTTTTTAGAGCCGTGAAATAATTTTTGCAAAACAAACATCTTTAAAAAACGAAAACGCTCGTCTTATGATGAATTGCAAAATAAACTTTATTTTATTATGATATCTGAGGACTAAAAAATGCCACTAGATAAAAGTAAAAATGTCATGGGATAGATATATCTACCTAAATAACATGTTGATAACATAGCATCCGAGATATTACCTCTTCGCTTCTAACGGCCACGGGCCGCCATTAATGTATACAGTGTGTTTATTTGGATGGGGGCATGACCCCCATGACCCCCCCCCCCTATATTCGCGCTTGAGCAGGAATAGTGAGGAAGCAATTGTATTTGGAATGGGGAAATGCAGGTACTAATCAGAGCTGTCAGAAATCATTAAAAATATTTAAATCAAAGATCTTTCCTCTTTCCACAAATGATTTAAATTAAACGATCGTTTTGTATGTAAGAAACGATTTAAATGACAAATCTTTCTTATATTTAAATCCTTTTTACATGTTAAATCATTTTAGGAAAGATTTAAATCCTTTTCAAGGATTTAAATCGTTTTTTAAGATTTAAATCATTTGATTAAGATTTAAGTCATTAAAAACTTTAAATCACCTCAGATGATTTAAATCGTATTTAAGGTTCTGGTTTATATGTACAAAAAAATAGTGCACCGTGTTAAAGAAATATTTATTAGAAAATGCCACAAAAAAAGTATAAAAAACTTATTGATTATTGATACAAGACCTTGTTACAACACCGTGAAATTTTGGAACATAACTTAAATATCATTCGATTTTAAGAGAACAAGGTTTTCAAAGTTTTGGTCGGCCAACGCATGCCGACTTGAAGAATTTATAAACGTAGCATAGGAGTACATGCGTTCTACGGGAGCTGAATACTGTAACATGCAATTATATTTTAAAAACATTTTCATTAAAGAAGTATACTCATTGAAGATGCTAATGGAGGTATCTTGCAGATACTGAAGAAATTGTAATTCAAATGAGTGAGGAACAATCTGCAATTCATTTTCGGTAGAAATTTCAGACTCCGCGCTTAATCCAAAAAATCTTCAATTTCCCTTTGATCTGCTGCTTTTTGTGTGACACAGTTTTCAGTACTTATAAATTATTTTGCCATACTCAATGCCATATTCTCCATAATAAATGCTCGGATTAAAGGCTATGTAAAGATTGTTTCACGAAAAATGGATATGACTTAATGATTTCCTGGGTCGGCCCCATTGTGTCGACAAGAGCATGGCAATAAACAAGTGAAGTATGAAGGGATGGACTAAGGAAAACAAGTAACGATATGATTATATTATTGTAATCAAATGAAATAATATTTTTTTTAAATATTACTAGTCATATTTATTTACATTTATAATGTCATTCTATAGATAGTTCTGTTTTGCAATCGCTATTCTCATCAAAATTAATTATAATTGGATTAATTATACAATCCAGACTAATGTACGAATTTTCTACAGTTATTACGTGACGAACTGAATTTTTCCAACTACCTGGGGGAATATCATTAAAGCATTTTCGTATTAATTCTACAACACTAGAACTTAAAGTCGGAGAAATATTTTCAGACCTAACCAGTGATTTTAACTGGTGCCACATATGCTCTATGGGGTTAAAAATGCAATAATAGGGTGGGAGCCGTAGCACTGTATGTCCAATTTATTCTGCCAATGTGTCACAAACATATACCTTTTTTATACAAAATGTCTTTAAAACTTCTAAAAGATCACTTTTTTATAACTTTCTTCAAAATATATATCATTCGCCGCCATGTAGTTCTGAATCTCCAATTTTGTATTATTTGAGCTTGGAGCTTTATGTAATTGGCGACTGTGATAGCTCGCATTGTCCATTAGTATCACGCTATTCTGAGGAATGTTTGGTAAAAGACAATTCTTGAACCATTCCTCAAAAACTAACAAATTTTACCACAAAAAGATATTTAAATATAAATTAAGCAACCTAACCTACCTGATGTGCCGATATTTAATTATAATTATTACAATCCGGTCCTTTCCACATATTAATAACAAACGGTCATAAATAATGGGATGGCCCAGGTACTTTTACTGCAGTCATTAAGTTATATCAATTTTTCGTGAAACAATCTTTACCTGGCTAGAATTATTCAGGCATGATGACGATGAATCAGCTGATTTTCTTGTTGTGTGATTGGCAAGTCGTCAAGATTAAAATATTTTTAAAAATTCAAATCATTTCATAAATATCTAAATCTTCTTAAAGATTGAAAAACATTTAAATGATTTTATAAAGATTTAAATAGTTTTAAAGATTTAGATCATTCTGAAATGACTTAAATCAATGGTCCTTTTCTACAAAGACTTAAATCAAAAATCATTTTCAGAAAAAAGATCTGGAATCAAAAAAGATTTAAATCTCACTAATTGTGACAGCTCTGGTACTAATGCAAGTAAGAATCCTGGATAGTGAACACGGTGTTTCTAAACTATATCTCATATTAAAGATCTAAGTATTGTCACAGGATTATTCGATGATTCATTTCTGTAACGTCCCGTAAAAGTAGTAGGTAGTTGGGATATTACCAAAATGCTGGCCATTTATTTAATTGTCTTCTTTATTTTTAGAAATGGAAAGAATTGGATTTAACATCCTTAAGGAATTCGAGACCCACCCCAGTTGGCTTATAATAATTTCCACAATGTCGATTATTTTTACCTTAAGTATTTACGTCTGTGTAACACGTAACTCAAGAAACAAAGATGAACCCCAACAAGATTCAGATTGCGTCGTCTACAGTCCAGTTGGCGAATTTCGTTTTTACTCAGGAGAAGAATTTGAAGACTCGAAATTATAAAAAAGTATTTCTTCTTGTAATGTATGTGTAATCGATAGATAAAATATTTGATCTTTTTATATGTAATAGGCTGTGAATACATTTTTTTTATTCTATAATGGGTTTATTATGGTTTGTTTATTAAGGTCGAAGGTTTCAAGTAACATACTTGCCAGCAAACAATCTAACTACCATTTTAACGGGCAAGATCATTTAGTCACCCGATAACCTTGAAATTAAACATGGTACTTAGGATGACTTTAGAGTTTAGACAATATCCAAAATATATTTTTTGTGATTGTCTAATACATCGTGTTACGTGAAATTTTAATGTGCAATGCAGGGGGCGCTGTCTGCGGCATTATTTGCACATTTATTAGGTCATAACTTTTTTGTGCCTTAGTGTATTTAAGTTTTTAATGAAAATAATACTTTGTTCATATTTATTACGTAAAAGTTCAGGTCGCTCAGAGTTACTGTTTTGGAGATATTTCCATTTAAATTGTTTAGTGCACCATGCTCAATTATTATTAATTTCCAGACAAATTTTTTTTCTTAAAGTAACCTAAGAGAAAACAAATAAAATTTAGATATGCAGTTGCTATGAAACCTCCATGTTGTTATTTGTTTGTTAATTATTGTAAGATTGCTTTGTCAGAAAATGTTTCATTTTTCAGTTTATCGTAAGTTTGTGTTTTCATTACTGTTGGTTTCTTTCGACACGATATTTTCTAGGGTCAAAGTTATTTTAATTAAAGTAAGTTAAAGAACAATCCAATTGTTGTATTTATTATTCCCAATTGCCATTACTAGAACATTAATTATTATGTAAAAGTCAATTGATAAAAAGTAACAAAATATTATTTGCTTGCCTGAGCTAACGCACTAAACAATTTAAATGCAAATATCTCCGAAACGGTAACTCTGGGCAACCTGAACTTAGTATACCTTTTTTTACGTAATAAATATGAGAAAAGTATTATTTTTATTAAAAACTTAAATATACTGAGGATCAAAATAGTTATAAGCTTATGAATTTGCGAAAAATGCCGCAGACAATGGAAGTAGTCATAATCAGGAAGAAACTTACTTTGCTGAACATGTAAATAGAGTTGATACCAGCCACACTTGAGTAAGCTAACTCACTAAATTATATCCGTTTTTTAACGGCACTACAAGAATAAAGGAAAACTATTAACAATATTTATTTACCAAGCAAGACATTCTGAAAAGTGTTACTGTTGTATTGTGTATCTACAGGTCGGCAACTTTATCTGTAGCTAAAAAAGGAATGCGGGCAAGCAAATTTCTGGGGTTAACAATGTTGTCACATATATTAAATTTTAATTTAATAACATCTTACCAAGTAAAAACTCTAAAATTAAATTTACCCATTTAAAGTAAATTGTCATAAATAAGTATATAAGAAACTAATATTCCATTATAGTTTCAATGTTCTTAAAACTTTCTTTTCATACTATTTATGTTAATATTTAAATGCAAAATAAAATATTTTTTTAATAAAGTACTTGTAATCTAAAAGTTGGGCAACATAGTGCAATATCAACGGTGACCATAGGTAACCGGTGGCTAGAGCTAATTTGATAGGTTATATCCCAGACAGAGGATGCGACACGCGTCTGGTGATACGCCTATTGTGCCGGCGTGGTTATTCGGCGATGTCTAATATGCTTCATCCAGTTGCGTAGTGATAAGGTTTGTTTTAAAACTGTGATAATGAATGAATATACCCTGGTAAAACCTTGCATAGTCAAACCCGTGAAGTGATTGCCAATGTGTACAGGGTGTGTGAACCATACACAACCACAAATTAATACGGGAGTAAGCGTGAGTGCAGTAAAAAAATTTCACAAAGAAGATATTGAAAGGAATGAAAATAATCCGGATCAATTGTTCTTATCTCCTGTCCAAAAAAGGGCCCGTCTCTTTGCTGTCGGAAAAATCGAAGGCTTTGACTTTGGCATTATTACGAGAACAATACAAAAGTTTTATTTGGAACTAAAAGTGGTTCCAACCTTAAAAAAGTTGATACAACAGCTGAGAAATGATATAAACTCTCCGTTATCCAGTGAAATTTTGAAGTGCATGTTGAAATCAAATGAATTTTATTGGCAAAAATGCCAAAATAAGCGAAAAATATTAATGGAAGGGCCTAATATATTGCACTGGTGATACAAATATATTCATGCCATGAAAAAATATATATTATTTTATTAAGATAATAATAGCACGCCCATGACTCGGCCATGTTTTAAAGGATATTGCTTCCCCCTTACCGATACCGCGTAGCCATAGACTCGCTTGTCGAGCTGTACAGTCAACTAGCATTTACTTCTTAATTATATCTGCCTGAGAATATGTCCTTATATTAGTAAAATTAAGACACTCAAATTTAAAACTGTAATGAAAACTTTGTGTGTATTATGTATTACATTATATAACTGTGAATAGTGTGTTATTTTGTTTTATAACTATCAATACACTGTTATTATCTTCTGTACAAAGAAGGCAATAATAATATTTTTAAACTGTCAACACTCACATATTTTTATTTGTTATTCAAACAAAACATTTAGTAACACCTAAAATATACAAAAATCAAAGAAACAAAGAATCATTTATTTACCTCAGTAACTCCCCGATGAAGTTACAGTTCTCACTAGTTGATTAACCATTAATTAAGTTGGTCACCCTGTTTTTGATTGTAAAGGATTCGTAAGTTCTTTTACATTATCTAAGCTAGATATTTAAGGTGGGAAGTTTGCCAATTAATACCCTGTATTATTGCTAAAATATCAATATCGTATAGGTTCATGAAATAAAATTTGTTTGGAAAAAATAATTCATTCTATAATACTGTATTTTGACTATATTTTTGTACAATTATTTTTACTATCATAACAAGACTCCGCCTTAATATTATTTTGTAGATAATCTAATCCATAAAACTTGGTATATCCCTCACACAAATTAGTAAGCGCAGAGTACAGAACCTCTGGATAATTACCACGATCTTCCACCTCTCTTTTAGTTCGTAACTTTTTGTGAGTTTTCTTATTAAATCCCTGTTTATACACAAAATTTCCAGTATTGGTACTCACTCGAATCGGTCGTTTCCTTCTGTTTACTTTTTTCCTTTTGTTTAGTTGCGCATTTATCAATGCGGACATCACTTGCGTAGCGTTCGGATCGTACATGTAATTGTAATTTTGTCCTTTAATGGCAGCTGTTACCAAGTAAAGTAAGTAACCTCCGAAAGCTAAAAACGCTAATGTGGTAACGGATAGCTGGAATATTGTGCTGATGCTTTTTTTCTTATCGGGTTTTTTCGAGTCGTCCTCTCCATATTGGACATAGTAACCTTCTTTGGATTTAATTTTTTGAGATCCTATTAAAGGTTGGGGTTCAGGAACAGTCTCTAAAAAATGTTTATGAAATATAAAGATCACAAGAAAAAATACTAACAAAAATTGTCAACAACAAATTAACTAAAAAATCTTGAAATATAACGAGATATATACGGTAATTACATACAGGGTGTTCGGAAATGATGAGCAAAGAATTTAGGGAGGCAAAGAAACTGATAATCTGCTCCACTAGTTTAATGAAAAATTAAAATTAAAAACCATACATGTTTCGAAGGTTCAAACCTTCATCTTCAGTGAAAAAAACGATAACATTAGAAGGCACTCATGACATTGTTTAAACTGTAAGAAAGAAGAAGAAAATTACAACACAAACAAACCCAATTTTCTTCTTTCTTACAGTTTAAACAATGTCATGAGTGCCTTCAATGTTCTCGCTTTTTCCACTGAAGATGAAGGTTTGAACCTTCGAAACATGTATGGTTTTTAATTTTAATTTTTCATTAAACTAGTGGAGCAGATTATGAGTTTCTTTACCTCCCTATAACTTCAATCCACTTCGAGATGGACTAATTCAAAAATAAAATAAAAAGAATTTAGGGCATAATTGTAGACCGAAAATAAATGCTACCTCTTCCTATAACATTTTATCGAAAATTGATTACAGGGTGTTAAAGTTAAATTTATTTGCAGTCTTCTTGCAATACCTTTTACTACGCTTATAATATTTTGACGAAATCTCGTACATGGGCCTTTTTCGGGATGGGGAATATAAATTTGCCCGCCGTTTTTTCGCATTTTGTAGAGGGCGCCACATATCAACCTATACTTTAATTTGAATGGTCCCAACTGTTTTGTGCTACACTGTATGCGCATTTTGACTGAATATTTTTATTCTCCTTACCTTTTGAGTTACAGGACTATAAAAAAGACTAACATTATCTTTGTCCGGGATTTATTGTCGGGGAGTTTAGAATCAATGAATCAATCCGTGTAAAATGATGCATTATTATGTTTTTTTTGTAATTTAAGTTAATCCTTTAAATAATAATTTTTTGATAAAAGTTGTTCTTACGGAAAATATATTAATAAGTAGAAATAAGTTCTTTTTAGTACAGGGTAGAGTATAAGTATTACTATTAGTAAAGTAAACTGCGATCCTATGTTATGCCCAGTCGATTCTGTGCATGGTTGCCTAATTTTCTTAAGGACCGCACTCTGCAAGTGGCGATTGATGGATTTCTCTCAGACACCCTCACCATCAATGCCGATATTTCTCAAGGGTCTATATTGTCTCCCACTAGTCCCACTCGCTTCTTACTCGACATTAACGACCTTCTAGTGAAAATTAAAAATCCGATATTTAACTTTGCTGCACACACTTATCTCATCTTTCTCTTTGAATGCACAAACATCGGCTGCCGACGCACATCTTCGCAGACAGCATGAAGTATCACGCCTCAACAAAGACCTGGAAGAAATTTTGGCTTGGGGTGACAGTAACCAAGTCGAATTTAACGCTAAAAAATCCAGGCAGCAGTTTTCTCTAAAAAGGTTAACATTACAGAACCGGTTATAGTCATGGCCGTACACACAATCCCACTAGCTTCATCTATTAATTTGCTGGATTTCAATGTGGAAGGAAATATGTCTTGGCACAACGACGTTGTGGCAATCGCCAAGATACCTTCTCATAAACTTAGTGTACTCTTCCGAACCAAAAAGTTGTACACACCTCAACAACTCTTGACACTATACAAAGCCGAGATTCGACCATCACTAGAGTACTGCTCTCATGTCTGGAACTCTACACCCAAACATAACTCTTCAGCTACTGGATTCCATCGAACGGAGGGGAGGGCCATTCGTCTGATCGGAGACCACGAGCTGACGAAGAATCTCGACAGCTTAGAACATCGAAGACAGGTTAGGGAATTTAACTCTCTTTTACAGATATTTTCATGGAAAGTTCTGGGCTAACCTTGCCCACTTAATTCCGCCCAGAGCGGCGAATAGCACAAATACACGACGAACCACTGCCGCCCATCTATATGTGGTTAAGCTTAGTACTCCTCGAACTTATTTAATAATTCTTTCATCTGGAGGACTGCATCCTTATGGAACGACCTTCCCGAGGTCGTTTTTCCCAAAGAATCTAACCTCCAACGCACCACTCCCAGAGTGCCCTAAAGGATTATTCCTATAGTGCTTGTGTTTGAACATAAAAAATAAAAAAATAAAAATTCCCTTACCGTAAGATGACGAGTCGTTCCCCTTGGTAGATCCATCAATATCGTTTCCTTCAAACTGGACTAAATTTTTTTTTACATTCAATAATGATTCCAAAGGTAGTTCACTCAAAGATTCAATATCAATTAAAGATGTCAGATCTTGACCCTTTACTGCGAGAAGGAAGCATATTATTGCGCAAACAGTCACGGTAACCATTTTTTACTATACATGATGTCGGATGGTAAAAAGATGGTATACCAGGATGACAATTACTATGGGACGTCGTATGGAAATTCTGTTAGAATAAGTAGAATGTTGTTTGCACCAACAAGATTTGTAGGGAAAAGGGTAAAGAATAATTAAATTTTGTATTATCCTTATAATTAGGGATCCGTAGGTGTCACTCCGGTTGATACCCTTTGTCCTATAGTATGCCCAGTCGATTCTGTGCATGGTTGTCTAGCTTTCTTAAGGACCGCTCTCTGCAAGTGACGATTGACGGATTTCTCTCAGACACCTTCACCATCAATGCTGGTGTTCCTCAAGGGTCCATATTGTCTCCCACTCTCTTCTTACTCTACATTAACGACCTTCTAGTGAAAACGAAAAATCCGATATTTAGTTTTGCTGACGATAGCGCACTTATCTCATCATTCTCTTTGAATGCACAAACATCGTCTGCCGACGCACTTCGCAGACAGCATGAAGTATTACGCCTCAACAAAGACCTGGAAGAAATTTTGGCTTGGGGCAACAGTAACCAAGTCGAATTTAACGCTAAAAAAAAACAGGCAGCAGTTTTCTCTAAAAAGGTTAACATTGCAGAACCGGATATAGTCATGGACGGACACGCAATCCCACTGGCTTCATCTATTAATTTGCTGGGCGTCAATCTGGGAGGAAATATGTCTTGGCATAACCACGTTGTGGCAATCGCCAAGATAGCTTCTCAGAAACTTGGTGTACTCTTCCGAACCAGAAAGTTGTACACACCTCAACAACTTTGACACTATACATAGCCCAGATTCGACCATCACTAGAGTACTACTCTCATGTCTGGAGCTCTGCACAAAAACATACTCTTCGGTTACTGGATTCCATTGAAAGGAGGGCCATTCGTCTGATTGTAGACCACGAGCTGAGGAAGAACCTCGACAGCCTAGAACATCGAAGACAGGTTCGGGATTTAACTCTCTTTTACATACACTTTCATGGAAAGTGCTCGGCTGACTTTGCCCTCATAATTCCGCCCAGAGCGGCGAATAGCAGAAATACACGACGAACCACTGCCGCCCATCCATATGTGGTTAAGCTTAGTACTCCTCGAACTTCATTATTTAAAAATTCTTTCATCTGGAGGACTTCATCCTTGTGGAACGACCTTCCCGAGGTCGTTTTTCCCAACGAATATAACCTCAAACTATTCAAAACCAACGTGAATCGCTTTTTGCGCACACACGCACCACTCCCAGAGTGCCCTAAAGGATTTTTGCTATAGTACTTGTGTTTGGTCATAAAAGAAAATAAAATATATACCAATATGTATCATGTTAACGATACCTCCAATGTATGCCGTCGTATTCCAAAGTACCAGCTTCGTCTTCAGTCCTACTTTGAACTTCTAGAGTGATAGAGAGAAAGATGAGAATTCCCGTGCTGAATTTTGCTGGTGGAATCTTAAGGATTCTGCTTTAGATGGAAGGAAAGTTGCGTTTATGTAGCTAAAATGTAATTTATAAAAGTGCCATTGATTAATCTTCCAATTAATCGATGTTGGTGCAAGCCACATTATATAGTTTATTTACCGCTATGAATATTACAGAGGGTAATGAGTATTTTAAGAGCAACAATTTACTAATTCTTCACACTTGGCGGACCAAGAAAACTGTCATTATTTATTAAATGGCATTCCCCAACAATTCTTGCTCTGATGGACAAACCTTCTTTTTTTATACACGATCTTCTTACTGAGATAGAACATACATTATTATGTCTAATATATTTCAACTAATTTTTATAACTAGTTCAATAATAACTTCTTCACATACGCAAGGTTCATTCGCGGTGTTAGATAAAGTAAAATCAGGGTTTAAGTTAGCTGGAGCGTTTCTTAAGTTGGACCAATCCAATGGAGTTGCGAAGCTAGTTTCTGAGACATTCAAAAATATGACTTATCCGAAATATGACCAAAGTTCTGCTGATGGCGGTATAATTACTGGATTTTTTCGTATTCTTGGGTTTAATGCAAAGAAAATTGGAGCGATTGCCATAAATGGGTTAATATTTTTGGCTCAGATGGTAAGTTATGTGATTTTATGTCTATTCGATTCGTTCTTTTGTTGAAAGAAGGAATTAGCATCATGTCTTCTCGAACGGCAGATCTAGAATATAATTTGCAACATTTTTTCTTGGTTAAATAATTTTTGAATTGTTCATTAATACTGTTTCATGACGATTGGGTTACAAATTGATTATATTTTTTTCTACAAAAATATTTACGATTCAACATTAGACTACCATGACTACACTAGAGTAATACTTTTCGAGGATTATTTTAAAAAGCATATACAGGGTGTTCCTTAATGACGTGCTAATATTTCAGGGTGTGATTTTATAAAGAGAAGTTATTATGAACATATGTCCTCAACGACTTAATTTTTTTGCTACTTTCCTGATAACTACGTCTCGTTTCTGTTGCTTTACCGTCTGCGAGACCATATACGTAATGTATTACCGCCATTTCCGCATTCGTTTAATTCACCATATTCGAATAAAAACACCGAAAAAATAAAATAAATTCGATGAAACACTAAAAATCGAAGAAATAATTCTTATGAGCTGGTTCTGAACACCAACAATTTACTTTATGTCAACAAGTATTGTTTGGAAAATGATGTTTGTAAAAACGCCATTTATTCCAGAATAACGAGATGTACTTATGTGTTTAAAAATTATTGGTCAATACTGCTAAATGAAGCAATTTGAATTTAATTGTTTTAACCAAGAACCCAAGAGACCGTTTTCATGTAGAATTGACCAGGCTAATCAGAAAAAAATGGAATGAGAATGGCACATGGAAAAATGTCAGTGGCGTACAACCTTTTTTGTAAAAAATATGGTTGCAGGGACACCACTGGCGGAACAATTGAATAACTTTTCTAACTGAAATTTGTGGTTCCATATCCTATTTACACATACCAAAATTGAAAATAACTTCTAAAGTACTTTCGGAGATATTAAAAAATAACCATTTAAAAACTAAAAATTCAACACCCTGTAGCAAAAAATTTTTCTTTGTAAAATGACCTAAGGAATCACACTCTGAAATATTAACATGTCATTAGGGAACGTATTATTATAGCCGTGTTGCCCAATGTGCAATATTAATAAGAATAAATCGATTTTTATTTAAATCAGATAGTAACATAACACATAGTAAGCTAGATTAGTATACAGGGTGTTATGGAAATGACGTATTATATTTAAACCGGCAATTCCTGAGATGAAAACAAATTGAAGAAAAATATCCAAAAATGGCGCTTTAATTTAATATGCCCTACACATGACCTTATGTCAAACCAAAAATGACCACGTGGTGCCCCTGTCAGGAAGAAAAACACAGCAACATATGTCAACAGTGTTGTCATATCTTCAGGGTAAACTCTTTAGAAAGTCAATAACCGTTTGACAGATTGCAAGTTGTTTATTTTTCAGGGTACATTATTATAAACTTTTACGTTCAGTTCAGTTCGCTAGGAAATAATCTCTAATTTATAAACTTGAACTGACTCGAACGAACCGCCGCGGACTTTTTAAATGGTCAGGTATGTTCTCATTTGTTCAATTCGAATGACACCCGGCAGATCTGGACAACTTAAAAGTTTATAAATGCCACTTACAAAAAAATGCAATTTTACTTAGCTTTTCGGACTTTTTTAACACCAACTTAATTTATAAAAAAACACCAAGTACCTAGGTAACTTGAACAAAAACAAACCGGCACAATAAAATCACATAACACATCTGAATTAGTATTTTAAAGTGCTACTGTGTAGACAAAAATACGCCCTTATTGTCTGAGTGGTCTGGGAAATAATGTATTTAACATCTAAAAATTTAAATAATAAATAACACGTTGGTTCTCTCGATCGATATCGACCTGCTTCTTTAAACAGCTGATTGCGGACAATCGGGCTAATATTTAAAAATACAGCGTTGGCATTTTCGATGTTTTATAAGCGACTATCATAAATTGCCGAATTTCCTTCTATAATATTACTTTCCGGCATAATTATAGTCTCGGAAATGGCAACCGCGCTGGCTCTAGAGAGCGAAGATTTCTCGGAAAGAAAGTTTGACGACTGGTCCGAAGACGGACTAGACCATTATTTCAAATGGTAGTTCCTGTCAATTGTTAACATAGTAATTAGTAAAGGGTTAATGGCCCATAGAAATTAGCGTTTTTATTATTTCTATTGTGAAATGATTAAGTGCTCTTGTTCTATGTGTGTTATTGTAAAGTGTAATTATGCGTTAGTGTTGGGGTTTAGTGATAAGCTTATTATGCACTCCCATACTATCATCAGGACACGTGATGAGCATAAAGTTTTTCCCATAGAAAAAATAACTGAAAGTGTCTGTGCCCTGGATTCCTTAATCGCGTCCTGGATTAACTTTCTTTTTACACTTTTAAACATTTTGGCAACATTGTTCCTGAACATCTGTTTATTCCCAGCTGGGCAATGTAATATGTTCATATATGAATGTGCCGATTTAAAAAAAATAAATATGTAGCGCTTTTCTAGGACACCCCAGGAGTCGCCCATTTAAATATAATACGTCATTTCCATAACACCCTGTATATGTCACCGTAAAGAACCCGATTTCAGTTAATACCCGATCTTCCTAGGATAATCTAGTTTTAACTATCTTTCCCAGTCAATTCTAGATTTAACTTCTTAACTTAAAACTGGAATTGTCTTATAGGTAATCTTTGTTAAATTCAAAAATTTCACACTCGATTAATTGACAACAACTTTTACTAGTTAAACCTAGTTTTTACTAAGATACATTAAGCTAAAAATGTCCTAGAAGAGGTTCGAAGTCACAGTTTTACTTGCTCGAAAAGTTGATACCTTAATTTAATTGCTACTTAATTTTTTTGCTACTTTCCTGATAACTACGTCTCGTTTCTGTTGCTTTACCGTCTGCGAGACCATATACGTAATGTATTACCGCCATTTCCGCATTCGTTTAATTCACCATATTCGAATAAAAACACCGAAAAAATAAAATAAATTCGATGAAACACTAAAAATCGAAGAAATAATTCTTATGAGCTGGTTCTGAACACCAACAATTTACTTTATGTCAACAAGTATTGTTTGGAAAATGATGTTTGTAAAAACGCCATTTATTCCAGAATAACGAGATGTACTTATGTGTTTAAAAATTATTGGTCAATACTGCTAAATGAAGCAATTTGAATTTAATTGTTTTAACCAAGAACCCAAGAGACCGTTTTCATGTAGAATTGACCAGGCTAATCAGAAAAAAATGGAATGAGAATGGCACATGGAAAAATGTCAGTGGCGTACAACCTTTTTTGTAAAAAATATGGTTGCAGGGACACCACTGGCGGAACAATTGAATAACTTTTCTAACTGAAATTTGTGGTTCCATATCCTATTAACACATACCAAAATTGAAAATAACTTCTAAAGTACTTTCGGAGATATTAAAAAATAACCATTTAAAAACTAAAAATTCAACACCCTGTAGCAAAAAATTTTTCTTTGTAAAATGACCTAAGGAATCACACTCTGAAATATTAACATGTCATTAGGGAACGTATTATTATAGCCGTGTTGCCCAATGTGCAATATTAATAAGAATAAATCGATTTTTATTTAAATCAGATAGTAACATAACACATAGTAAGCTAGATTAGTATACAGGGTGTTATGGAAATGACGTATTATATTTAAACCGGCAATTCCTGAGATGAAAACAAATTGAAGAAAAATATCCAAAAATGGCGCTTTAATTTAATATGCCCTACACATGACCTTATGTCAAACCAAAAATGACCACGTGGTGCCCCTGTCAGGAAGAAAAACACAGCAACATATGTCAACAGTGTTGTCATATCTTCAGGGTAAACTCTTTAGAAAGTCAATAACCGTTTGACAGATTGCAAGTTGTTTATTTTTCAGGGTACATTATTATAAACTTTTACGTTCAGTTCAGTTCGCTAGGAAATAATCTCTAATTTATAAACTTGAACTGACTCGAACGAACCGCCGCGGACTTTTTAAATGGTCAGGTATGTTCTCATTTGTTCAATTCGAATGACACCCGGCAGATCTGGACAACTTAAAAGTTTATAAATGCCACTTACAAAAAAATGCAATTTTACTTAGCTTTTCGGACTTTTTTAACACCAACTTAATTTATAAAAAAACACCAAGTACCTAGGTAACTTGAACAAAAACAAACCGGCACAATAAAATCACATAACACATCTGAATTAGTATTTTAAAGTGCTACTGTGTAGACAAAAATACGCCCTTATTGTCTGAGTGGTCTGGGAAATAATGTATTTAACATCTAAAAATTTAAATAATAAATAACACGTTGGTTCTCTCGATCGATATCGACCTGCTTCTTTAAACAGCTGATTGCGGACAATCGGGCTAATATTTAAAAATACAGCGTTGGCATTTTCGATGTTTTATAAGCGACTATCATAAATTGCCGAATTTCCTTCTATAATATTACTTTCCGGCATAATTATAGTCTCGGAAATGGCAACCGCGCTGGCTCTAGAGAGCGAAGATTTCTCGGAAAGAAAGTTTGACGACTGGTCCGAAGACGGACTAGACCATTATTTCAAATGGTAGTTCCTGTCAATTGTTAACATAGTAATTAGTAAAGGGTTAATGGCCCATAGAAATTAGCGTTTTTATTATTTCTATTGTGAAATGATTAAGTGCTCTTGTTCTATGTGTGTTATTGTAAAGTGTAATTATGCGTTAGTGTTGGGGTTTAGTGATAAGCTTATTATGCACTCCCATACTATCATCAGGACACGTGATGAGCATAAAGTTTTTCCCATAGAAAAAATAACTGAAAGTGTCTGTGCCCTGGATTCCTTAATCGCGTCCTGGATTAACTTTCTTTTTACACTTTTAAACATTTTGGCAACATTGTTCCTGAACATCTGTTTATTCCCAGCTGGGCAATGTAATATGTTCATATATGAATGTGCCGATTTAAAAAAAATAAATATGTAGCGCTTTTCTAGGACACCCCAGGAGTCGCCCATTTAAATATAATACGTCATTTCCATAACACCCTGTATATGTCACCGTAAAGAACCCGATTTCAGTTAATACCCGATCTTCCTAGGATAATCTAGTTTTAACTATCTTTCCCAGTCAATTCTAGATTTAACTTCTTAACTTAAAACTGGAATTGTCTTATAGGTAATCTTTGTTAAATTCAAAAATTTCACACTCGATTAATTGACAACAACTTTTACTAGTTAAACCTAGTTTTTACTAAGATACATTAAGCTAAAAATGTCCTAGAAGAGGTTCGAAGTCACAGTTTTACTTGCTCGAAAAGTTGATACCGCCTGGCGCCGGTTTTTTTGGGGTTTTTACCGGGCTAGTAAAAACAAATTTTAACTAAAATATGTTTAGTAAAAACTAGAATTAACTGAGAATGTTGGTTAAATATGATTTTAATTAGATAATTCTGGAATTGACTAAAATATGTTTTATCAACAATAGAATTAACTGGTAGGATAGGTAAAACTAGTTTCCTCTAGGAAAATCAGGTTTTATCTGAAATTGGGTTTCTACTGTAACATATGTTATTAAAGCGATTGTAATTCTACACAATAATGTTTAATGGACAATGCAGTTATCATATTCTTTAAATAAATAAAGTTACTCCAAATAACAATAAATAGAAATAATAAAAAAAATCGTAAAATACAAATCAGGCGGAATAATTCTTGGTATGTGGACTAAAAGGATTGCCCTTGCATTAAATTACAGAGAAGTCCAAAAGAATGGACAGCTCTGGATCAAGAAGACAGTCGGATCCTGTACAATTCTGGGTACGCTATTACACCTTCACAATAATTAGTTACCTTCGTATGGAAATAAAAATAAATACACATATGGCGTTGTTGGTGCGTCTTTCGCACTGTACAGGGTGTCATATTTTCGACAATTCTATCTCCGTAATTGTTAGTGCTATCAAAAAAGTAATGTAGGTGTCATGTGCTCTTTTTAGTTAAAATGATAAAATCAAAATTTGAAAATTTTCGGTCGCTTAGGAGATACGGGGGAAAATCAAAAAATTACAATTTCAAAATTACCCTATTCTTTCTTAGTTAAAAGAGATACCGAAAAATGTTTTAAACAGAAGTTTCTTTATAATGATTGTTGAATAATCTGCCATTTCAACACAAATCCTAACATGCTTATTCTTAATTTTCTTTGTTTTCTTTATTATTATTATCTTAAGTTTTTGATCACGGCATCGTAAAAGAGCCGCATATTTTTAAATTATGTCCCAGTCGTCGGAATATGTCCTTAAATGGTTGCCGTCTTTCTGGATAATGAACAAAATATAAATTTAGCGCCATTTCTTCGTTTTTTCCACTTTAAATATAAACTGATATCATATCAAATTTTTCAAAATGTTGATAAGCATTTTCACAAATGAATATGTAAAAATGAAATTGATGTTAAATGTTAATAACAACTAGAATGTCAACATAGTTGTTTCTAGGATATTAGCTTTTGTTTCATGGCCTACTGTGGTTTAAAGTAATAAAGTTTAAATAAATCGTCCAGAAAACCAATATTATCCATGGTGTGTTATAATTTGAAAAGAGAATTTAATATGCTATCTTTTAGATTAAAACATACGGAGGATGTTCCTTTTAAAAAAATTAGGTTAGGTCCGATAACTTTTTTACCTGACCCCGTATACTTATTCTGAAAACGGCCGATTATTCAACAATCACTTTAAAGAAAGTTCTGTATAAAACATTTTTCTGTATCACTTTTAACTAAGAAAATATATGGTAATTTTGAAAATGTCAATTTTTTGATTTTCCCCCGTATCTCTTAAACGAGCGAAAATTTTCAAATTTTTATTTTACCATTTTAAGTTTAACCCAAAAAGAGCACATGACACCTACATTACTTTTTTGATAGCACTAACAATTACGGAGATACCTTGCAGGCCAGGATGCGACTGTATGATGAGCTCCAAAGAAAGAGCGAAACAGGTAAACAGCTGTCGCAGTTTGCCTCACTCAGATTTGTTAATTCTTTTGGACTTCTCTGTATTTTAATGCAAGAGCAACTAATCATTTTATTCCGCATGCCACGACTTATTCCTCTCACTAAATATAAATTCAGAACTATATTGTTATGTATAGCTACAGGGTGATTCATGGTCTATAGTAGGTCAGACGTATATGGAAAATGAGTAATATGATCGTTTGTAAAAGGCTGTAATATCCTCATCAAAAACTCATCGATTTCATATTTTGGGAATTGTTATAATTGGGTAGGATGTATATTTTGAGTCTTCGAACAAATGAAAGTCGTTTCTGGTTTAACCAGAAGCGCCATCATCTTCGTTATATTTGATAAAACACCCTGTATATTTTTGAAAATTTCTATTCTACATTAAATTCTAAATATAAAACATGTAATTAATTCCTATACCTATCTCTGACAGTTGTCGAGAAAATGGCGATTGAATATGGTAAATTTGTGCTTATTTAAGTTTTTTTATGTGTTACTATCTACTAACATCACTAAAATTTCACTTCCGGTTTAACCAGAAGTGCTACGAAAAGTGACTTTAATTCTCAAATCACTTTAATAGTTTTATTGGAATGCCCTATAATAAGTACTCAATTTAAATTCTACATTTCACGATATTTTTGAATGTTATACTGCCATACAATATAACCAACACAAAGATAATGTTAGTCAGGTTTATAGTCCTGTAACTTTTTTAATTGTTGTCCGATCTTGGTGAGATTTCTAGCAAAGTGTAGCCTTGTATCTTGGGATGATATAATGAATTTTAGTTTTTGAAAAATACTAATGTCATGATTATTATACCGGCAGAAACAAAAGTTGCTTTTTTACCCTTAATTTCTTAACGCCCTGTGGAAAAATTGAGCTATAGAATTTAGCTGAATTATATTTTGTTTTGAAGTGTGATCTTCTTTTAATACAATATTTTTTGGTTCACCTCATTAACTGCTTTGTAAAAGAAGATACAAATTTTTAAAGAAAGTATTGCAATTTTTCAATTTTATTCGCAATTCAGAACTTTACATTATTTTATTGAGTAGCATAAACAAATACCCAAAAATTAATTGCGCCTAGTGCCACCTCTTGTTCTTAGCACATCTACCATGTGACGTGGCATGCTTTCAATGCAATACGGGCTGTTAATTTTTGGATATTTATTAATGCTAATCGATAAAACAATGTGATGTTGTGAATAAAATTGAAAAACTGCAATATTTTCTTTTAAAAAATAGATAATGACGTGAACCAAAAAACATTGTGTTAAAAAAAGGTCACACTTAAAAACAAAATACAATGTTGCTAAATTCTACAGCTCAATTTATGCACAGGGCGTTAAGAAATTAAGAATAAAAAAGTAACTTTTGTTTCTACCTGTATAATGATCAAGACAACAGAAATTTTTGAAAACTAAAATTCAGGATTTTTTTGTTTATGATCAAACACAAGCACTATAGGAAAAATCCTTTAAGGCACTCTGGGAGTGGTGCGTGTGCGCAAAAACCTATTCACGTTGGTTTTGAATCGTTTGAGATTATATTCGTTGGGAAAAACGACCTCGGGAAGGTCGTTCCATAAGAATGAAGTCCTCCAGATGAAAGAATTCTTAAATAATGAAGTTCGAGGAGTACTAAGCTTAACCACATATGGATGGGCGGTAGTGGTTCGTGGTGTACTTCTGCTATTCACCGCTCTGGGAGGAATTAAGAAGGCAAGGTCAACCGAGTACTTTCCCTGAAAATATCTGTAAAGAGAGTTAAATCCCCAACCTATCTTCGATGTTCTAGGCTGTCGAGGTTCTTCGTCAGCTCGTGGTCTCCGATCAGACGAATGGTCCTCCTTTCGATGGAATCCAGTAGCCGAAGAGTATGTTTGGGTGCAGAGCTCCAGACATGAGAGTAGTACTCTAGTGATGGTCGAATCTGGGTTTTGCATAGTGTCAAAAGTTGTTGAGGTGTGTACAACTTTCTGGTTCGGAAGAGTACACCAAGTTTCTGAAAAGCTATCTTGGCGATTGTCACAACGTGGTTATGCTAAGACATATTTCCTCCCAGATTGACGCCCAGCAAATTAATAGATGAGTGGGATTGCATGCCCGTCCATGACTATATCCGGTTCTGCAATGTTAACCTTTTTAGAGAAAATTGCTGCCTGAGTTTTTTTAGCGTTAAATTCGACTTGGTAACTATCGCCCCAAGCCAAAATTTCTTTCCAGGTCTTTGTTGAGGCGTGATACTTCATGCTGTCTGCAAATGTGTTCGTCGGTAGCTGATGTTTGTGCATTCAAAGAGAAAAATGAGATAAGTGAGCTATCGCCACTGCAGAGAGCGGTCCTTAAGAAAGCTAGACAACCATGCACAGAATCGACTGGACATACCATAAGATCGCAGTTTACTTAGAAGTCCCTCATGCCAAACACGATCACAGGCTTTAGAAATATTCAGTGCGATAGCCCGAGACTCCCCATGATGTTCCATTGCGTTGTTCCAAAGATGGGTGACATAGGCTAGAATATCTCCAGTTGATCTGGACTTTCGAAAACCATATTGATTACCGCTGATAATGTTGAAGCTTTCCAGGTACTTTAGAAGATGTTGGTTAATAGCTTTCTCCATTACTTTTGATATAACGGAAACCAATGCGACAGGTCGATAATATTTAGGCAGGGTTCTCTTACCTTTTGTTGTAAAAATGACTTTTTTCAAATTAAGAAAATAAGGAGGATTTTTACGTTGGATTATTTTTTAATAATTCAACATATTTTCCTATATGTTACCAAAAAAGGATTATTTTTATAGCACGGTTTATTTAACAAGGTTATAATATAATCTTTCAACATGCAAAATCAGAGGCTTTTTATATTTCTGCAACGTAAACAGCTGTGTGTGGTTCCCGCTGTCCGTTTATCAAAACGCTTCGTCGGCACGAGATTAGATGGAATGACGAAAACTATATGTAAAAAATCGAGTACGGCAGTTGAATTCTGGTTGCTTTGAGAGACCTATCTCCGCGAGATCGTTCGCTGGGAAAAAGTCCAGTACAGTCTTCACGAACACTCGTATTTTTTAATACAGAGTTTAAACTTTGAAGAAACCCGTACAACGAGGGATTTAACACTCTGTGTTTTTTAACGCGGAGTATAAACTTCAGCGTCCACCGTTGGAACAGCAGGCCAGTGCGTATACCCTGGCTCGGTCCCCCGCGATTTCAGTGTGAGCTTTATAGATTCTTCCTCGCAAGGTATCATCTATATACCGGCGGATTAATCTAGACGGTGTTGCACAGGCTCAATATTATTTCGATCGGGAGAATACTTCCTAATAAGTCGATCCCTCCTAACGAAGTGTATTGAGTCGCCCGCCTTGGCAAATATCGCTAATATTTGTCAAGTGAAAAGGCCAAAAAAGAAGACATCTTTGAAGCAAAGAAGAAGTAAATAAATTCGGTCGGAGTAGGACTAGTTTGTCTCTTAAGCGTTCGTTAAAATAGCGTCCTTTTTATAAGGTGGAAGCTAAGGTAGAGAGACAAACGGAATAGTCATTTCTGTTCGGTCATTAAGGCATCGTTGTCCCTGCACTGAGGGCGGCGTCGGCCAGCGTGGCGTTAAAAAAATCGAAAAAACTTCTTAAAGATGCGACACGCATAAGTTTCTCAAAAAACCGCAGGTTGAGAGAAATATTGCGTTAATCAATAAGTATTTCGTTATAGACATTAGCGCCCGAAATAACTTAATAAAAAAATATTCGTTTTTACCGATTTATTCCTTTATAGACGCCTTGCGCTAGGAATAATAAGTAACGGTTATTAGGATTTTTTCAAAGTCCGGCGCGTAGTAAGGGTTCTTAAAAAATCTTAAGTTGATATATTTAAGGCAAAACTAGGATTCGCGTGTAGGGTCTTAGAAGACAGTTAGGTTGGTTAATTCCCTCTTAGTAGAGGACCATTGCTAGCTCAGGTTAATTTTTTTTATTGTAAAGAAAATAAAAGTAATTAATCGAAAATCGCCCCGGTCGTGAGACTCGACATACGTAAGACTAACCCATAAATAACCCTCAAGACAAAAGACTTAAAATTAAATAAGCAAAAAGCCCTCCGTGTTCAATATAACAAACTTGCCTTGTTATATTCAATTGGACGTGCCCGTGCCAATAAACTCAAAAGTATAGTTCGAACAATAGTTAGGCTTCG
Source organism: Barypeithes pellucidus (assembly GCA_963991005.1). Classification (NCBI taxonomy): domain Eukaryota; kingdom Metazoa; phylum Arthropoda; class Insecta; order Coleoptera; family Curculionidae; genus Barypeithes; species Barypeithes pellucidus. Next base: position 54,753,138 of record OZ022560.1, read on the forward strand.
TCCTACGTTCCAACAACTATACTTATAACAGTAAAATCAATCCTTTTAATTCTAAGACAAAATTCTTGCCCTCATCTTCATCTTAATTGGTGGACTGCTGACAGCTTCCAGTTGGCGGGGAAAGGTGGTGGGCCCCACTAAGACCGACAGACACCTGTCGTCGGCTGGCATCCCTGACTATTAACGAAAATCGAAACGTCGAAATATCGAAAAATGGCGGAAAACGATAATTTAAGTAATACCATATCTAGCACCGACTTTGATAGCCGTTATAGGACTGTTGACCTCACCGGTAGTGTCGACCAGTACCTTGACGCTACTTACAATGACTCAATGGCTCGGTCCGTCGCTCGCCGGCGCATGATGCTAGCTCTTAACAAAACTCTGGGTGGGGAATCACCGCCGCCAGGATTAGAATTCAATTGGGACACGAGCAGCATACAAAGCAGCGACCTGGCGATAAATAAGCAAGGGGAAAAATGGGTATACGAGGGACCCACGATAACGATTGATGAACAACGCGCCGCAGGCGAGACAACCGCGCTTCCAAAGATAACAAAAGCGGAAAGATATCGTTATTTCGGCGACATGGCATCCCTGGTGGGGACTAAAGTCAATAATGCGGAGGCCCCTTGCTACTCTGGCAGGCTTGGGCAGAAAGTGAAATCTGCGGACCCTAAAAAGAGCGCCGCCCCCGTAACCCATCTTAATAATACAGAGTCAAATGTAAAAAAGTCAGTGCAAGATACAACAACACCTGATCTCAATTATTTGATGATTCAAAATCAAAATTTAATGGCCCTTAATCTCGCTAAAATAGCTGAGAGCCTGGGGGGGTTAACAATGCCCCGGGCTACTCCCCTTCGCGAGTCATTTGGCGGCGAAGTGCATGAGGACCCAATTGTCTTCTTGCATGAGTTACAGACTCATTTCGCTCAAAATAAAATATCAGATGATAGAGACAGGCTTAGGATAGCGTGTGAGTGTCTCTACGGCCCCGCCAAGGCGTGGTTCAATACCCTACGAGGTTTTACATTGACATACGGGGAGTTCGCGGGGCGTATAAATAGACGCTTTAATAATTCAGCGCTTTTGGCAGAGCTGAAAGCGGACCTGTACGGGCGAAAACAAGCTTTGAGGGAACCCGTAGAGGCATTCATATTAAAGAAGAGAGCTCTGTTCAACCGAGTGGAGCCAGAAGGAAGCGATGTTGAGTGCGTACGATTGCTTATTCCACAATTGCTGCCGGCGATAAGACCATACCTGAGAGGTATGCAGATCACTGATATCGAAGAATTGGTTTTATTATCGTCCCAGATAGAGGGGGATTTTCAAGAAATGTCAGCATCGTCGCAGGCCGAGCAACAAAAAAATAACAATCGCCAAAAAACGCAAAAACAACAAGAGGAAAATTTGAAACAAATTGAAGTTCGACAACCACCTCGAAATATTGAACAAGGCCCCAAAAAGCCATCGCGCCGATGCCGATATTGTAGGGGAGACCATTGGGATCAGGAGTGTCCGAAAAGGGCCATCGAACCCAAATATGCACCCTCAAGAGAGACACTCATTTCAGGAAAAAATGAGGAACGCAATAAAGGGCGTGAGGGTCAACTGCGGGCCATAACCAATGTCGCTGAGGAGTCGGAGCCAAAAAACTAGATAAGGGCCGTTGCTCTCCAAGTAGTGACGGCCCCTTAGATTTCGTATGCCCGATGGTGCGAGACACTTCGCAGTTGCGACCCATGATTGAAGTCAATATACAGGGTGAGTGTAAGGAAGCTTTGATTGATACCGGAGCGGATTTAAATTTAATTAGTGAAGATCTAATAAAAAACAAACAGTGGACCCCTGTTCAAAGAAAATTGGGTCTTGCGACAAACCAGAATTTTGCGCGAGTAATAGGAACCATTGTTTTGGATACCACAATAGGCAACGCCGTATATCAAGTACCATACGATGTAGTGACCGGCCTCACTGCGGATATTATACTGGGTACCCCTTTCTTAATGCAAGAAAAAGCGACTATTGATTATTCCAGACGTTGTATGGATATCGGCAAGCATGAAAGGCAGACCATATTCTGGAAACAAAAGGGAAAAAATGTATCTACGAAAGATGAAGAATTGCAAGTCGACCTGGCGGATTCCGGGAAACTTGAAGCACTTTCAGTAGAATTTTCCCAGGCTCCGGAAATTGAGTTAATGCCGTTACTTGTAAGGCAATCACCGAGAGTATCAAAGCGGAAACGACGGCGCCAAAGACATGCGCGCGAGCGACAATTGGAGTTTGAAAGTTTAGAATATCACCAAGAGACACCTCAGAAGGTACAATTCCGGGGAGGCGATCGGGTTGATGCGCGACAAGAGGTCCCAGAAACCTTCGCGCCGACCCGGACGGGCCCCCATGAGGCTGTTAAAGTTACGGAAGATATAACTTGCAAAATTCTAATGAGTGGAAATTCAATAAACGTGCGCACGGACGATTTAAGGCCCGTTGAAATCAAAAAGGGAGTTGACAAACCAAGACGCGACTTGAAGCCGGAACCGGAAAATATCCCGAATATTTTTTCACTCGAGCAGAAGCTAGAAATACCTGCTGAGGAGTACCGCAGTTTAAACACGCTGAGTGAAATTAATACGGAGATTGACATGATTCAGCAACGGGTTATCGCATTGACAAATGGGCAGGACGAACGGCAGAGTCGACTCCTAGAGGAGTTGCTCATCCGACAGCTGCTCAAAATAGATGAAATCAACACCGCGGGGAGTGAGCAAATTCGAAAGGTCCGGAAGAACACTGCTGATCGTGTGGAACGGATAATCACGAGTATGGAAAACTCTCCCCCGGAGCCGGAAAAAGTATATACATTTAAAGGCGTGAAAACTACACCTGTGAAACCAGCTCTAGTGGAATCTATAGAAAAGCATAGTAGTAAATGGTTTTACAATTCTTCATTGAAGCCCAGTGGGAAAAGGCCGTCGGCGCACAGCAATCATTGGGGAGAACTGTATAAGAAGACGGGTGAAGAATGGGAAAGTGTTCTGTCTTTTAATTATTAAAATGTATCCCGCTCTTCGGACTCACCTGAAGGCATTCTTGAAAAATAAAAATCCTTTGGGAATTATTTTTCGCCTAGGTGGGGGGGTGTTGTAAAAATGACTTTTTTCAAATTAAGAAAATAAGGAGGATTTTTACGTTGGATTATTTTTTAATAATTCAACATATTTTCCTATATGTTACCAAAAAAGGATTATTTTTATAGCACGGTTTATTTAACAAGGTTATAATATAATCTTTCAACATGCAAAATCAGAGGCTTTTTATATTTCTGCAACGTAAACAGCTGTGTGTGGTTCCCGCTGTCCGTTTATCAAAACGCTTCGTCGGCACGAGATTAGATGGAATGACGAAAACTATATGTAAAAAATCGAGTACGGCAGTTGAATTCTGGTTGCTTTGAGAGACCTATCTCCGCGAGATCGTTCGCTGGGAAAAAGTCCAGTACAGTCTTCACGAACACTCGTATTTTTTAATACAGAGTTTAAACTTTGAAGAAACCCGTACAACGAGGGATTTAACACTCTGTGTTTTTTAACGCGGAGTATAAACTTCAGCGTCCACCGTTGGAACAGCAGGCCAGTGCGTATACCCTGGCTCGGTCCCCCGCGATTTCAGTGTGAGCTTTATAGATTCTTCCTCGCAAGGTATCATCTATATACCGGCGGATTAATCTAGACGGTGTTGCACAGGCTCAATATTATTTCGATCGGGAGAATACTTCCTAATAAGTCGATCCCTCCTAACGAAGTGTATTGAGTCGCCCGCCTTGGCAAATATCGCTAATATTTGTCAAGTGAAAAGGCCAAAAAAGAAGACATCTTTGAAGCAAAGAAGAAGTAAATAAATTCGGTCGGAGTAGGACTAGTTTGTCTCTTAAGCGTTCGTTAAAATAGCGTCCTTTTTATAAGGTGGAAGCTAAGGTAGAGAGACAAACGGAATAGTCATTTCTGTTCGGTCATTAAGGCATCGTTGTCCCTGCACTGAGGGCGGCGTCGGCCAGCGTGGCGTTAAAAAAATCGAAAAAACTTCTTAAAGATGCGACACGCATAAGTTTCTCAAAAAACCGCAGGTTGAGAGAAATATTGCGTTAATCAATAAGTATTTCGTTATAGACATTAGCGCCCGAAATAACTTAATAAAAAAATATTCGTTTTTACCGATTTATTCCTTTATAGACGCCTTGCGCTAGGAATAATAAGTAACGGTTATTAGGATTTTTTCGAAGTCCGGCGCGTAGTAAGGGTTCTTAAAAAATCTTAAGTTGATATATTTAAGGCAAAACTAGGATTCGCGTGTAGGGTCTTAGAAGACAGTTAGGTTGGTTAATTCCCTCTTAGTAGAGGACCATTGCTAGCTCAGGTTAATTTTTTTTATTGTAAAGAAAATAAAAGTAATTAATCGAAAATCGCCCCGGTCGTGAGACTCGACATACGTAAGACTAACCCATAAATAACCCTCAAGACAAAAGACTTAAAATTAAATAAGCAAAAAGCCCTCCGTGTTCAATATAACAAACTTGCCTTGTTATATTCAATTGGACGTGCCCGTGCCAATAAACTCAAAAGTATAGTTCGAACAATAGTTAGGCTTCGTCCTACGTTCCAACAACTATACTTATAACAGTAAAATCAATCCTTTTAATTCTAAGACAAAATTCTTGCCCTCATCTTCATCTTAATTGGTGGACTGCTGACAGCTTCCAGTTGGCGGGGAAAGGTGGTGGGCCCCACTAAGACCGACAGACACCTGTCGTCGGCTGGCATCCCTGACTATTAACGAAAATCGAAACGTCGAAATATCGAAAAATGGCGGAAAACGATAATTTAAGTAATACCATATCTAGCACCGACTTTGATAGCCGTTATAGGACTGTTGACCTCACCGGTAGTGTCGACCAGTACCTTGACGCTACTTACAATGACTCAATGGCTCCGTCCGTCGCTCGCCGGCGCATGATGCTAGCTCTTAACAAAACTCTGGGTGGGGAATCACCGCCGCCAGGATTAGAATTCAATTGGGACACGAGCAGCATACAAAGCAGCGACCTGGCGATAAATAAGCAAGGGGAAAAATGGGTATACGAGGGACCCACGATAACGATTGATGAACAACGCGCCGCAGGCGAGACAACCGCGCTTCCAAAGATAACAAAAGCGGAAAGATATCGTTATAACGGCGACACTTTCTTTGGTATAGGCTGGACTCTCGCCGTCTTCCAGCACGATGAAAATATTCCTTGTTTATATGATAAATTAAAAAGTTTACAAAATACTGGTGTTAGTTCATCGGCGCATCTCTTGAGAACTATAACAGGAATTTCGTCTGGACTAGAAGCTTTCTTGACGTCGAGCCCTTTCAAGATTCGTTTGACGGGAGGATGACGCAACGCGATTTCGGTCATTTCGGATTGAACTGCAGGAATGTTGGGTGGTGTTCTTCCCTCGAAATCTACAGTGGAATGCGAAGAAAATAGTTCAGCAAGTAAGTTTGCTTTGTCTCCGGCTGTGGATGCTATTGTACCATCGGAACGTGTTAGACGTGGAATAGTTGATTTGGTAAAATTTTGGCTGACGGCCTTAGCGACTGGCCAAAGGACCTTGATCTGTTTGGACTATCATATATAATACTGTGGATGTCATTCCAAGACAAAAGTCTACATTTTGCTAACATGTTACCAAGATCGGAAAACAATTATAAAAGTTAGAGGACTATAAAATAGACTAACATTATCTTTGTCCTTGATTTATTCTCGGGGAGTGTAAAAGGTAATTCTAAAAACTTAATAATATACGGGATGTTCTATTTAAAATAATAAAGTTGCTACAATTTATTGGTAGAATTGGTAACACCGCAACGCTAATGTCGATGGTGACGATGGTTTATATGCTAAATTCTTTATATGATCTTATTACTCATTTTCAATATACGTCTAACCTACCATAGACCATGAATCACCCCTGCATATGTTTTATTTTAGTTGGGTACATCTTTATCAATTAAACCACCGTCCAGACTTTTAAAAGCAAGAGCCATAAAACATATAGATAAGGAAAATCAGTTCTCATGGATGCTCGAAAATACCGAAGTAATAAGTATGATTTCTCATGCAAACGACAGAAATTTACCCGATCAAATAATTGAATACATCAAAGAAAGATCAGTGGACGAGGAAACTGGATGCATTCAGTTGTTAATTTGTAAAACTGCCCCGTTTATATGGGGAATGCAGAAATCTTTAACGGAAGAGCATGGTAACAATACGACTAGGAAAACAGCAAATAGTAATGGCATGGCTATGTTTTATCAATATCTACCTACTGTTGATGAACTAAGAGATCAAACTGATAAGTGCACTGCAAAATATCATTATTGTTTCTATGACGAACTTTAAAATTCAATATTTTAGTAAAATATATTGTTAGCAAACCTGTATTTATCTCTATTATTTTGATTAATTTAGTGAAGTGAAGAAGAACCATCACATTTAAAACTTTGGCCAGAGCCGGACTCCACATTCTTTACTAAAATTTATTTATACAGTGTGTACATAAAGTAAGGAACAAATTCATTATCTAGGAATCTAAAAATATTTCGGAAAAATCCTCGGACACGTGTATAATAATTTTTTATGGCGCATTTTTTTCCCATACAAACTTAATATACAAGGTGGCTCATGTAGTAGATATGACATTATCGACGATTTTTTTAAATGGGAACCCCTATATTTTAGTTCAGATCTGTAATCTCCAAGAACAGCTGATTTCAAAAACATAACACACTTAGGGCCTAAAATTCATAGTTTCGTTACTACAGGGTAAAACAAATAATTTTATTTAAGATATTTTTAATTTTAAAAAATGTAAAAAAATTAAATAAGCTATTTAATTAAGTGTTGAAATTGTCCTCCTTCTGCTGCCTGACAGTACCCCAAGCGATCAATAAATTCTTGTTGGACTTTTCTTATGGTTTCTTCTGAAATGTTCCTGCATTCTGTTGTTATTCGATTTTTTAAATCTTCAATATTGGCAGGTCTGACTTTATAAACAACATTTTTCAGGTGACCCCACAAGAAAAAGTCCAGTGGTGTAAGGTAAGGGACCTAGGCGGCCATTCAACAGGCCCACGTCTTCCAATCCACTTGTTCGGAAAAACTTGGTTTATGTAATGGCGCACTACTGCTGCATAATGTGGAGGTGCGCTGTCTTGTTGGTACCACAAATTTTCATCTAGAATTCCTGGATTATTTCTACTAGGGTATAAGTTAACTAGCGTAGGGATAAGAAAGTTCTGAAGAAAATGAAGATAATTTAGCCCGTTTACATTGTTGTCAAAAAAATATGGCCCAATAATTTTGTTTTTCACAATACCAGCCCAAACATAAATTTTTTGAGGATATTGAGTATGGTGCTCACGCATCCACCTGGAATTTTCTTTTGCCCAGTATCTACAGTTTTGCCGGTTCACTTCTCCATTTAATTTAAAGGTAGATTCATCCGAAAATAGGATATTTTCAACAAACAAAGGATCTAAGTTACATCTTTCCATTAATATTTGACAAAACTCCATCCTACGATCTGGATCATCTTCATTCAACTCATGAACCAATCGGATTTTAAACGGGTGCCATTTTTCTACCGTCAATAGGTTATGAACGGTCATAGCAGCCGCCCCATGATCAATGCTAATCTGGCGGACGCTGTTGTGGGGATCTTCTTCCATAGCCAATAAAATATCTAATTTCTTATCATCCGGAATAGTTGGACGGCCTTTTCTGGGAATATCTTCCACTGAACCCGTTTCCCGAAATTTTATTTCAAGTTTACTCACAGTTGATCTAGTAATTGGTCTTGCTGGATACTTAGTGGTAAACAAAATGCAAACTTCTTGTTGAGTACGGATCCTATCACCATATCCAATCATCATAAGAATTTCTATTCTTTGTGTTTAAGATAAACCCATAGTAACTCAATATGTTTTAAAATAAAATTTATTACTTCTAATAAACTTACTAGAAAAATACAATGTAATGACAATGACATTATCTAAATACCATAGTTACATAACAGCAAATAAGCCTACTAGAGAAAAAACATAAGTAACAGCAAATGATGGTGCTGTAACAGATCTCAGTATGGTGAGTAGGTGGGGTGAATAATCGTACACGTTGATTTGAGGAACAGGTTGATTTAATGACTTTGATTTTACTAGCAAATAGAGAAAAAACATAATTAGTCGTCATAGAGTGGCGTTTTAAGCAGGTACTTTCAGATTACATTGAAACGTACGAATATTACATAATAATAGTCAAAGGTAATTCACCTACCTAGCACTACAGACTCAGGAGTAGATTTTAAACACTTAATTAAACTCTACACACAGAACGTCGAGAAGCTGCCAGCAAAATGAAATCAAATAGCAGGCAGTTGGTACCGTATCGACGTGGGCCTTTGAGATAAGGAAGACCACAAAAAACTGTTCATACGAAAAAACACGGCTGGGTAGGTCTGGCCAGAATGGCGAAGGCATACCGAAATAAAGTGTCCCGCTTTATCCGCCCCCCAAAACTTTTTTATGCAAATCACAGCAGAAAAAAGCTTATAACATTCAAATAAGGCTAAAAACAGAGCAGAGAGAACAGCGCACTATCGCCCTCTCAAGTAGGCGACGGCACATAGGGTCGCAAATGGCTGGCATGGAACATTCCCCTCTCCTTTCCGCTTTCTGGTTCCTCCAAAACATAGGTACAGAAGCTAATAGACTTTTTAATTCTAAATGGACCACTGAAAAGTAACAACATCTTTTTTGTTTCGGAGGACAAAGCCGAGGACTTAGGGTCCTCACGCAGGAGAACCAAATCGCCAAGTTTAAAAGCGCGAAAAGGACGCGACGGGTACTTAGCCGCTCTCCTTGCCGCTCTTCCCTGCAAGCATTCGCGGGCCAAAAACAACTTCTGCGCGTGAGTCATATCACCCGGGCAACGCGGATATTGTACCTTAGATGGCAACAAAAAGGGTCGGTCCATCCCGAAATGCAATTCCATAGGGGCAAACCCCGTGGACTCATGGACCACGTTATTCAAAAAATGTTCGAAATTTTTTATTTCGCACGCCCATCTTGTATTCTTCGAGTGGCAGTACACACGACACAACCGCCCTAGCTCGCGCATAACTCTTTCCGAATTATTTGCCTGTGGATGTCGAACAGAACAATGAGAGATCTCGATCCCTAATGACGTAAGGGTAGTTTTCCAAGCTGTCGACGTAAATTGGGTGCCATGATCAGCCAACACCCTCAATGGACGGCCAAAACGTGGGAAATAATTTAAGGTTAACCGGCTCAAACAAGCCCGGGTGGTGGCTTTCTTTAACGGGTATAAAGCCACTATTTTTGAAAAAACATCCAAAACTACGAACACATAAGTCGCGCCCCCCCGACTAGTAGGCAACGGCCCATAAAGATCGACCGCGACTAGCTCACTCTTGCCAGTAGGTATGACCGGGTGGATGGGTGGCTTAGGCAGAATGGTATGTTTGGTTTTTTGACAAACGTCGCACGAACGAAGTATCCTCTTAATATCGCGGTACATATTCGACCACCACGCTTCACGCTTTAACGCGCACCAGGTTTTATAAGCACCAAAATGGCCTGTACGCTCATGAAAATAGCAAACAAAATCTTGTGTTAATGCTTTAGGGACACATAGCACATACGGTTCTTCCAAATCCGAACGGTAATATAATACACCCTCGCGCAATGCAAAACGACTTTGAAGCTTTTCGTCGCTATTTAAATTATTTTTTATATCCTCGATTTTTTCGTCAGCTGACTGGTATTCTTTTATGTTTTTAAGGACATCCGTAAAAGCAGGCGACGTTTTAAAATTACTGAGGATTTTAAACTCTCTACTCATAGGGGTAGGTAGACGCGAAGTCCCCGAAAAACGCGACAGCGCATCAGCCACGTAGTTTTCGCGACCCGGTATATATTTAATGTCAAAGTTAAACTCTTGCAGCGCCAAGGCCCAACGCGTTATTCTGGGCGAAAGTAAACGACACGTATTTAAGTATGTAAGTGCCCGGTTATCCGTGTATAAAGTGAATTTTTTTCCCAACAGATAAATACGGAAACGTTCCATAGCCCACACGGCACCGAGAATTTCCTTCTCTGTCGCACTATATCGTGTTTCACGTGGCTGCAAAATCCTGCTAGCCCATGCGACCACCTTCTTATCTCCGCTATCAGTCAATTGAAACAGCTGCGCGCCCAGAGCCGTATCGCACGCATCGACGACAACGTACCATTCTCGTACCGGATCGGGATGGTATAACAGGGTGGCATCGATAAGTAGTTGTTTCACACGCTCGAACGCAGTTTTTTCAATTTCCGACCATTTCCAGCGTTGTTGCTTGCGTAAAAGATTAGTCAGTGGTTGGCTTACAAAGGAAAAATTGGGGCAAAAGGGTCGATCGAAATTACATAACCCTATGAATTTTTGCAATTCTTTTACATTTTGTGGTTCATGGTACTCCGTAATTGCCTGAACCCGTTCCAACGACGGCTTTACTCCTTCCGGCGTTAAAATGTACCCGACGAACTTAATTTCGGATCGGAAAAAACAACATTTTTTTAATTTTAATTTAAGTCCGCATTCCTTTAGTCTAGAAAAAACTTTTTGTAAATGTGACACGTGATCTTCAAACGAATTCGACAATATCAAAACGTCATCAACATAACACTTTAGAAAACTTTTAAATTCGCTTCCGAAAATGACGTCCATACACCGCACAAATGCTGATACCGCTGTGGATAACCCAAAAGGCAAAACTCGAAATTGGTAGGTCTTTTGACCCACCATAAACCCGGTGTATTTTTTTGATTCGGGGCTAAGTGGAATTTGATAATAGCCCATTGTTAAATCTAAAGTGGACATATACTTACAACCGGACATAGATAACAAAATTTCCTCAATCGGAGGAGGCATTTCGTATTCTTTGCGCATGCGTTTATTTAAAAAACGAGCGTCCAGGCATATTCGAACGCTGTTATCTTTTTTTATTGTGGTCATAATAGGAGAAACGAATGGAGTCGCGGCGCGCTCAATTATCCCCCACTTTTCCATATCTTGCAACGCGCGTTCGACAGCATCGCGGTGCGCTAAAGGCAAAGGATAGGGTTTTATAAAGAAATCTTTATCGTCGTGCAGTTTTATTACGTGAGAATACTTATCCGTTAACCCTGGTATATTCGAAAAAACCGATTTGTTCGCCTCGAGCACCTTATTAAATTCTCCTCGCTGTACTATGTTCAACGATTCACAAGTGGACAAAACTTCCTCGAACTCGTTTTTCTTTTGTTCGACGACGTGCGCTATCATGCGCCCCCTATCACAAGCCACGATTCTTATTCCGCGGTCGATTTTTTGTTCGAACTCATGAAAAAAAACTTCGGGGATCACGATTTTTTTATTTTGATAAAAACAAACGAGTTGTTTCTTTGAAAAATCAATCTGCGCATGCGTCATGCGTAAGAAGTCCGCGCCCAGAATGACGGGGAAAACAAGATCGGGTACAAGTAAAAATTCATGTTCAAAAGTAAAATCGCCAACGGTAAACTTCAACAAGCATTGTTTTTTAACTTTTTTTTGCTTTGATTTAAAGGCACCGGACAACTTCACCCCGGAACATGAGAATGATGGGACAATATCATGAAAATCGCTTAAAACTACCCAGACGTCCTCTGCAATGCATGATACCTCTGAACCACTGTCAATTAGGGCGATACTATTATAGCCATAAAAATTAATTTTAATTTGTGGCGATCTAGATTCATCGCTTTTATGTTCAAAATCACAGGCTTCATGCATTTCTTCGCGAGGGGTTCTCAAAATGACGTCCGCTGAATTTAGACTCCCCGCCACTACGCCTGGTGGGGGGAATCCCTCCCGTTTTCCGAATCAGGAATCGAGAAGTCTTCGTCTAAATGCATATTTGCTACATTTTTCCGTACAAAATCCGTTCTATTATTATTACTTTTATTTCTTGTGGCGTAATCAGCAGGTTTAAAGGTTGTTTTATTAGAATTACCGCCATTCGACCCTAAAATATTTTTTCTGTTAAAGTAGTAGTCGGCTTGTCTTAGTTTTTCTAATGCTTCCTGAAAATTTTTCACTCCCACTAAAATTGATGAAATGTTCGGTGGGAAATGCCTCGCGATTATTTGTATTAATTGTTCAGGAGGGTATGGTGGATTTAAAAATTTTGCCTGTGCAACAAAATAATTAAAATGGTCTACAAAAGAGATGTTATCACTGTATGAGTAAAAAGCAGCCTCAATTTTTAATTTTACCCCTAACTGTTTTGTAGGACCCCAAAAATGGTCTAGAAAAGCCTGTTTAAATTCTAGGTAACTTGTGAAAGACGATAGGTATGCGTCTGCCCATAATTTGGTTTTTTCTGAAAAAAGCGAATTTATTTGCCATACTATTTGGTCGTAAGGTACCCCTTGACCTTGGTAATGGTACTCAATATTATTAAGAAACTCAACCGGGTGTATTGCATCGTTATCGAATGCTGGCAGCTTTTTTACATCAATTATATTTCTAAAATTATCATTTCTATTGTTTCCTGGATTATTTCTACTAGGGTATAAGTTAACTAGCGTAGGGATAAGAAAGTTCTGAAGAAAATGAAGATAATTTAGCCCGTTTACATTGTTGTCAAAAAAATATGGCCCAATAATTTTGTTTTTCACAATACCAGCCCAAACATAAATTTTTTGAGGATATTGAGTATGGTGCTCACGCATCCACCTGGAATTTTCTTTTGCCCAGTATCTACAGTTTTGCCGGTTCACTTCTCCATTTAATTTAAAGGTAGATTCATCCGAAAATAGGATATTTTCAACAAACAAAGGATCTAAGTTACATCTTTCCATTAATATTTGACAAAACTCCATCCTACGATCTGGATCATCTTCATTCAACTCATGAACCAATCGGATTTTAAACGGGTGCCATTTTTCTACCGTCAATAGGTTATGAACGGTCATAGCAGCCGCCCCATGATCAATGCTAATCTGGCGGACGCTGTTGTGGGGATCTTCTTCCATAGCCAATAAAATATCTAATTTCTTATCATCCGGAATAGTTGGACGGCCTTTTCTGGGAATATCTTCCACTGAACCCGTTTCCCGAAATTTTATTTCAAGTTTACTCACAGTTGATCTAGTAATTGGTCTTGCTGGATACTTAGTGGTAAACAAAATGCAAACTTCTTGTTGAGTACGGATCCTATCACCATATCCAATCATCATAAGAATTTCTATTCTTTGTGTTTAAGATAAACCCATAGTAACTCAATATGATTTAAAATAAAATTTATTACTTCTAATAAACTTACTAGAAAAATACAATGTAATGACAATGACATTATCTAAATACCATAGTTACATAACAGCAAATAAGCCTACTAGAGAAAAAACATAAGTAACAGCAAATGATGGTGCGTCCATATAATTACGTAAGGCTTTCAGGTAAAATTGGGTGATGGCGGAAGGGATTGAGCAAAATGTCACGAAATCTTTTATTGGGGGAAGGGGGGTTGAAAAATCGCTAAAAGCGCCTCACGTAATTAATTGATGCCTCCCAAGCCAAAAAAAAAATATCTTAAATAAAATTATTTGTTTTACCCTGTAGTAACGAAACTATGAATTTTAGGCCCTAAGTGTGTTATGTTTTTGAAATCAGCTGTTCTTGGAGATTACAGATCTGAACTAAAATATAGGGGTTCCCATTTAAAAAAAATCGTCGATAATGTCATATCTACTACATGAGCCACCTTGTATATTAAGTTTGTATGGGAAAAAAATGCGCCATTAAAAATTATTATACACGTATCCGAGGATTTTTCCGAAATATTTTTAGATTCCTAGATAATGAATTTGTTCCTTACTTTATGTACACACTGTATATTACTTTTAATAGTAATAAACCATTTTTCTGAAATTGGCATGATATAACGTATGTGTAGACATATGAAAAAACAATTATGTTAATAACTATAGTCTTTAGGTGCATGGTATTTTCTACCAATCCGTAAGCTGCTTTTGGTACGATTTTTTTTATTTTCAATTACAGATACACAAAGTCCAACAATATACTACCAAAATGTCTAATATACAGGAAATAATGAAAAATCCTTCCTGAAAATACTAAAATGCACCAAGAAACAAACTTTAATATCGCCAGTTGTTAATCAAAATTGACTTGGACCCAGGTCTGTCAAATTGTGATCCAAGAAATGAAATCCGAACGTAGAAAGAATGACAAGGATGTCATCCACACGTCTTTCGATGTGAGGTGCTGCACCTATTCATGGTTTGACGCTTTTCGGTTAATAAGATGCAGCACTTAAACAAAATGCTATATTACATATAGAATATATTTACCAGGAAAAATTGTATTGCGCCAAGTTGTATCTTTATATGCATACTAACGCTATAATCAACCAAATCTAATGAAACAAAAAAAAAATTATTGCAATTATTTCATGTATGTGTCTTTGTGCCATCTTTGCCCAACCCGCGGGAAAGAAGGCGCCTAGAGTAGTCAAAGATGATGCATGGTAAATTTGACGTATGTGTATTTTATTTTAACCCTTTAAAAACGTAAAATACTTAGGATGAAAATGAACTTCAAAATTTGAACTAATAAGTTTTAGGTAAGGAACAAATAACATATTAAACAAATTATTGAAAAATACATTTAGTTCCTACAAAAATCAAAAATATAGTATTTTATAGTTATTTCACCACTGCAGTCTTTATGAGACCAATTACCACATGACACACATCGAAACTATCCAGATTTGCCGAGCTCTCCACAAATATTGCAATAATTTTTATCATCATCATCAAGATCGTCTAGTTCATCATCATCGCATAGGTTCTTTTCATTCAAGCTTCCATCACTTTCACTGCGGTTTCGTTAAATACTTGTTTTTTACTTTAGCTTTTGAGTTAAGTTTTTGAATTGTCTTCCGTTTCTTCAATTCTTTTTCTTGCAGCATTATTTTTAAAGGAGTAGCTGTCAATATTTCAGAATGTTGTTTGGCACGACTACTCTTTTGGTGAACTATTTTCTTCTGTGGTACTGGCACTGGTCATTCTATATTTTCCCATCTAAAGGAGGTAAAAAAACAAACAATAAATAACTTTATTTATTTAGGTGGCCAAGATGGCGCAGTGCGCCATCTTAGGCGCACGTGACTTCAATTTAATAGCCTCAGTTTCCATATTAACATTTTTTATATAAATACGTACCTGTGACAAAATAAGTAATAGATATATAATTATGCATGCAGTGAGACAACTTTTTTTATTTAGAAAAATAAAATACTTTCTGCTTAATTGCTAACACGTAAAAATAGGATGACGAAAACGGAAAACACGTTTGTCATTATGGCGCTCGCGGCATACAGTGTTGCCAGCTATCTGTGTACATCATAGTATTAGTGTAAAATTCGAAATAAACTTCTCAAACCTTTAAGCAGATGAGTTATTGAGGCGCGTCATCTTTCCCGCGGCATCATCTTCGATCTACCTCCCCTACTTTTCAATTAGGTATTGGCAACATATTTGATATTATGCTAATTGTCATCATCAAAAAGTTAGCTGATAATTACTATATACGCTACTGATCGAAAGAGCAAGTCTTATAGATAAAACTACGTCATTTTGTTTAAGATTCCAAAGGTACTGTATAGTAGAACTGAATGGTTCTATACAATCAAAAACAGGGTGATCAACTTACTTAATAGTTGGTCAGGTAGTTTGAACTCTGAAGTTATAGGACTGGCTACAGCGGTTAATAAAAACGGATTTATTGTTTGTGTGATTTAGTATATTTGGTATTATGATTGTTTTTATTTTCACAAACAAGAAGGGTGTGAGTATTTTTGATTCTGGTTATTACAACTGTTATCTTCTTTGTACAGAAGACAGTGACAAATTATGGATTTTTATAAAGAATGAATTCACTATTTACATTGACATATGTGCGTTACTACAATAAACATAATGTATAGACAAAGGGGTTGTATTACAATTTGAGCGTAAGTGTGTTGAGCTTACTAAAGTCTGTTTCGTTGCCGTTGATAGCTCGATACCCTCATTAAAGATTCAAAACAAGGGCCCCCCGGTGGCTTAAAATATTTTACCTATAAAATGGTCTTTTTACGTACATCTAGCATAAAGATGAAGAAATTTTGACCTATTCCACCGGGTAACAGATAAAGTAACAATAGAGCCATAAAAGGAAATGAAAGGATAATGATTAAAACGGCCCATCATGGTCGGAGAGTTGGGTTTTTAATGTAACCGCTTATTATTTTATTTAAATGTAATAGATTTTATGATTTTATGAATTTATTTACAAGAAAACTAATTTATTTACAGATCAAAAAATATTGACAATTTCAATAATTATAACTCGATAAAATGGTCCTCAGAAGAATCTGAAGAGTCATCATGTCCTACGCTTATTACTAAAGGCTCAATTTCCATAGTTGTGTCAATTACGTTGTCAAGTTCCCACATTTTTTGTTCCTCTACTATAGCATGTTTTATGGCGTTTTGCCAATTTTCTGATGACACATTTGCTAAAGAATGAAGCAAGAGGTGTCGCACTTCTTGCATTTTAAAAGTTTTGTTATTTCTAGCAACATATCCTTTTACTTGAGCCCATATTAATTCGATAGGATTTAGCTCACAATGGTAAGGTGGTAAACGGAGCACTATAATACCTCGATCTCTTGCCATCTCGTCAATAACATACTTTTTATACTGTGATTTATGTAGCCTAACAATATCCAAAAGTTCTTTTTTTACCATGGTATTATCGTAACTCAATTCCTTTCGTTGTAACCAGTTTACGATTTCCGCCTTTTTCCATGAAGTTGTGGGAAGATTCTCTTTTAGCCTAGAGTGATAGCTGGCATTACCCATCACTATTACAGAATTAGCGGGAATGTATTCTATCATTTGCTTAAAATATTCCTCGAAAACATCAGCAGTCATTTCTTCATGATAGTCTTTAGTAGAATTCGACTGGAATTGTAATAATCCTTGATCCAAAAAGCCATTTGAACTTCCTATATGAGTTATAATCAGTCTGCGTCCCTTTCCAGATGGTGGTCTAAGTCCTGTTGACCAGCCTTCCATGACAGCTTGTCGAGAACTTAGGACATTTTAATCTTGCCAAACTTTAGATACGGTGTGCCCTTCGTTCAGCCAAGTTTCATCCAAATAGAAAATGTTTTTGCCTTCGCTGCGGTATTTTCGGATGGACCTTAAGTATTGACGTCTCCAGCAAATAATATCTGCTCTATCAATAAGAAAAGATTTTCTGTTTTGCTTCTCCCATCGAAAGTTCATATCATGAAGTATTTTCCATAGTTTCGTTCGTGATAGCTGTGGTAAGTCCTCGTCGTAGTTAATGGCTTGTAAAATTTTGTCTATAGTTGGTATTTCCTTGGCAAAATAAAAACTATGTACTTTTCTTCTAATACCATTTTTAATGAATTTGTCAATTTCTAACGGTTTCTTTCCTGGGAGTGGTTTTGGCTCACTGAGGTTCTTAGATTTTCTTTCACGCAAGAACCTATATATAGTAGCCTCTCCAACTCCTACCATATTGGCACACTCTGCAATGATGCTACGAACATCACTTGCAGGTTTCTGGTACACTAGAGCATCATGCACGTTTAATATTAATGTCTTTTCTCGGAGAGAATATGCACTCTTGCTAATTTGACGAAGACACGTTGGCGAAAAACTTGAAGCCATTGTTACAAGTATAGGAAATAATTCAACTTTGAGATAATGCAGTATCTAAATACAACTACATCAAATGGCGTAATAACATCCTAAGGCAGGCAAAAATAGGTAAATTAATTACCCCTGTTGTACCTACTTTAACCCTAATCCTACTTAACAATGGACAGAGGCCAATTTTCTTATTAAATAAGGTAATTACTATTGGCAACGCCTATGGTTTACGGTTGTTTTATGGCTTCAACCCTCGATATGAGCTATCAACTGCAACAAAACGGACTTTAGGTTAAAGACACAGTCCCAGTCAGACACCATTGATAAGTAAATGATGCTTGAACCTAGAAAAACATAATACCACTGAATTATCACTTGCGAAAATGTTTTGCTTGGCAAATAAATCTAGTATACAGATTACCTTAATCTCGTAGTGTCGTCAAAAAGGATATAACCATTGTTCGTTAGTTTTTCAAATGTATTTACCACATTTCTCCTTCCATCAAGTCAATATAATTTTTGATTTACTTTCGGTTCTTGGTTTGTTACTAATTTTTATTTCCATACGGTTTCAGTGATTAATCAAAGGAAACCATCGGGAATGTCGTTTTGTCATCTGACATAGGGTTTCGGTGTACACAATAAGAACGTACGACGTAATCGTGACAAATTAACTTGTTGAGGTCACAAGATTTAACTTATACGTGATTTGGCCAAAAGTTTTGGCCGTGCTAAGAGGACATAAGAGAGCGCTATCAACGGCAGGTTGTCTGGGTCACTGCTTGAATCATACTTTTAAAGCCGGGGCGAATTCCTACCCGCGAGGTTCGACCTGATTGGTTGCTGAAACAAAGGAATATTCGAGCTGACGCTTCTATGCTTGTCTACAGTGTGGGCAGCAACGAATACTTATAAACAGGAAGAAGTCAAACAGCCGTGTTAACACATCGAAGCAAGTATGAACAAACGAACAAACCAGGTATCCGTTACGTCTGGAATCAGCTTTTCAAATGTCACTTTTGTACAAATTTTTATTACTGTCAATATTTTAAAGTGACATTTAACCAACAAAAAACATTCAAAATCCTTTTATTTGATTTACTAGTGGTGAAATGAGCTATAAAGTTTGCTGGGAGAGAAACTCTGCGAGCCCTGGCTAGACTCTTTAATAAATGTCTAAGAGAAGCGATAACGCCAACTCAGTGGAACAACGCAGAGGTAATCCTGTTACACAAAAAAGGAGATATCACTGATCTTTCAAACTATCGTCCTATAAGCCTACTCTCCCATGTGTACAAACTATTCACAAAGATCATTACAAAGAGACTAGCAAATAAATTAGAACTTTACCAACCACGAGAACAGGCAGGCTTCAGGTCTGGTTATGGTACAAACGATCATCTACTTGTAATAAAAAACCTAATTGAGAAATGTGCCGAATACAATAAACCCTTGGTATTGATATTTGTGGACTATGAGAAAGCTTTTGACACAATAAACCAACAAAAAATGTTAGAAGCTTTAACAGAATGTCGAATAGATCACCGTTACACAAATATAATCAAACACATATATAAGAATGCTACAGCGAGTGTGAAAATCGGAGACCAACAAACAAATAAATTCCCCATAGGACGTGGTGTACGACAGGGAGACACCATCTCGCCCAAGTTGTTTACTACACTGCTGGAACATATATGCAAAAAGGCAAACCTGGACGAGAAGGGTATAAATATAAATGGAGAAAGGCTTAGCCACCTTAGATTCGCTGATGATATGGTATTGATAGCTGACCAAATGGACGAAGCCAAAGATCTATTAGACAGGCTCTACCTTTCTTCCCTGGAAGTCGGACTGAGGATAAATATGGCCAAAACACAAATCATGACAAATCTCGTGCTAAGCGAAAGTATAACTGTCGCTGGAGATGAAATAGACCAAACTACGACATACAAATATTTGGGACACGAGATTTGCATAGGAAAAGACAACCAAACTACAGAACTTAACCGCCGCATAAGACTAACCTGGGTAGCCTTCGGAAAATTGAAGCATGTGTTCAAATCAGACCTTCCAATATGCCTTAAAAGAAAGACTTTTAATCAATGCATATTGCCCGTGTTGACCTACGGAGCAGAGACATTAACGCTGACGAGAAAAACAATACACAAAATCCGCGTGGCACAGAGGGCAATGGAACGCGCAATGTTGGGCATTTCTCTCAGAGATAGAGTCCCAAACCGTGAAATACGACAACGAACAAAAGTAGTAGATGCGATAGAGAGAATAACAACTCTTAAATGGAACTGGGCAGGACATGTCGCCAGATTAACGGACAACAGATGGACCAGGCGAATATTGGAGTGGAGGCCGAGACAGGAAGCCTATCGAAATAGGGGCCGCCCTCCGACAAGATGGACCGATGACTTGAAGCGTTGTCAGGGAAACTGGATGCAGGCGGCTCAAGATCGGAACACATGGAGAGAATTAAGGGAGACCTACATCCAGCAGTGGATACAGGAAGGGGTTGGTTGATGATGATGATTGATGATGTGGTGAAAATCAATATTAGGATTATGACATATTTTAAGCTGTAAATATCACTTTAAAATAATCCTTACACACTCTTATATCATTTTTTGAACTAGTAACGTAACTACAAATGAAAAATTGAACTTCAGAAATAGTAGTAGTTTTATTAAAAAATAGGAAGTAAATCATAATTTACATAAAATATTTTACCATCTTCAACTGGGCTCTAGGTCCTAGCAAATATTTCAGGCTTCAAGTCCAAGCATATTTTTTGGGCCCCATATGATTTATGGAAAGAAATTATTATCGATGCTTACTCTCAGTAAAGATGACTAAATGAATATTTCAATTACAAATTACTCACTTGCACCAAAAAGGAAACGACGTTTTTCGTAAAAGATTCAAATATTAAAAATTATTTTAAAATTTAAAGATGCGTCTTCTCCACCATTTTAAATCATATCAGATGTTGCTTGATTTCCATGCCCGCCAGACGAAGGAAGTTAGCTTGTTTAACAATTCGTGCTGTTCGCATTCTATGCCTGTCTCTGTTTGCAGCAACATTCCCTAATTCAGTAAAGTGAGACAAATATGACCAGGATCAAGTCGCCTGCATAAACACTCACTTTTGGGCTTTCCATATTAACTCTACGTAAGTCTGATATTGACGCTTAAATGATAGAGTGAAACAGATAGATAAAAGTAGGTTACTTGTGAGCGTATGGAGCAGAGTAGGCTTAGCATCACTTCCAAGACCTTCTTACGTGTTACCCCCATAAGCAGTCTCACCGGGCTGGTGGGCAGAGAGAACGTGTGAGAGAGAATTGTCCACAATTAGTGGGTATGACAGAGAACACAAGATATAAGATTTCAATATTATTTGTTCTTTGTAAAATACTGAGAACTTGTTGGAAATAGGCATGCAGCCAGGTGATTTGATATGTAATGAGAATATATGTTTTAACCTGCTGTTTTAAGATGTTAAATGGGAATATAAGTTGATAGAAATGGGATAACTGCAAATTACAGTTTGTTTAAAGCTATACAGGGTACATCAAGTAAAGTGGTAATTCATTTAAAATTCCTAAGTTGCTTCCACTTTCGGTATGATCCGGCAACACCGCACAATCCAAAATATTTTATAAATGTAGAAAACAATCTCATATAGCCACAGCCAAATTTTCAAAATAAAATCTCATTTAGTTCTCGCGATACTTCTAATAGGCCACTTTACTTGGTGTACCCTGTATATGAGTATTTACAGGGAAAAATGCTATTTAAATGCAATTGTTTGGTACAACGAAAGGATGGAGTATTTATTTATACCGGTCAGAATTAGAACTGATTTATGATAAAAGATAAAGTAGAAGAAAAACACGATTGTTGGAACTGGTTTTTCAACAGGTACCCTCCACCGCTCAAAATAGAGAGAGGTAAAGTACGTTTCACGAAATTTGGATACTACTTAATGATTTCCTGGGTCGGTCCCATTGTGTCGACAAGAGGTTGGCAATAAACAAGTGAAGTATGAAGGGACGGACTAAGTAAAACAAGTAATTATATGATTATATTAATGTAATCAAATGAAATAACATTTTTAAAAAATATTACTAGTCATATTTATTTACATTTATAATGTCATTCTACAGATAGTTCTGTTTCGTTATCGCTATCCTCATCAAAATTAATTATAATTGGATTAATTATACGATCCAGACTAATATACGAATTTTCTACAGTTATTACGTGACGGACTGAATTTTTCCAACTACCTGGGGAAATATCATTAAAGCATTTTCGTATTAATTCTACAACACTAGAACTTAAAGTCGGAGAAATATTTTCAGACCTAACCAGTGATTTTAACTGGTGCCACATATGCTCTATGGGGTTAAAAATGCAATAATAGGGGAGCCGTAGCACTCTATGTCCAATTTCTTCTGCCGATGTGTCACAAACATATACTTTTTTTATACAAAATGTCTTTAAAACTTCTAAAAGATCACTTTTTTATAACTTTCTTCAAAATATATATCATTCTCCGCCAAGTAGTTCTGAATCTCCAATTTTGTATTATTTGAGCTTGGAGCTTTATGTAATTGGCGACTGTGATAGCTCGCATTGTCCATTACTATCACGCTATTCTGAGGAATGTTTGGTAAAAGACTATTCTTGAACCATTCCTCAAAAAGTTCGGCCGTTGTATCTTCATGGTACTCCACACAAGAGTATTTAATGGTTTTTGCAGAAAGCCACAAGGCATTTGGAACCCAACCGTTTTCTGACCCAGCATGTATACTTATTCTTTTTCCTTTATTTGACGGAACTTTTGTTTTACACTTATCGGAAGATCAGACCAGCCTTTGGATGGTGTTTCAGGCGTGTCAAACCAAGTCTCGTCGAGGTAAATTATATGACGGTTTTCAGAACAGGATTTCCTTACAGAAGTTATATACTCATGACGCAATTTTTGTAAACGGTAGGATTCCATGAGTACTTGCCTTTTGTTAATTTTGCGGTATCTGAATGCCATTTCCGACAAAACTCTCCAAAGGCTAGTGTGGCTACAACTTATTTGGGTTTCATCATTGGTGAGCCGTTGCTTCAGAGAATCTAATGTAGGTACGCGTTGCTCTTCGTACTTGGTGTAGAGTTTTCGCCTTATCAAGTCCTTGTCGCTTTCGTCGAAACATTTGGTGAAACCGGCATCTTTCCGCTTCTTTCTAGATTTAATGGGATTTGACGCGATTCTTTTCACTGTAGTCAGAGGTATCTTAGTCAAATCAGACGTTTTAGGCGCAGCAGCACTAGCATAAAGTCCTCTGTTGAGTGAAGAAGTATATACTCTTTTTACAATTTCCCTAGCATCGAGAGATAAACGCATTTTCTTCACTGCAACACTAGAAGAAGCGCCATCAATGTTTTTCCATGGACGCCACATAATGTTTTTTTATACGTTTGGTAAAATAATATCGGTAATACAACTAAACTCTTCCAGCAAGACATAAAAACTAACAAATATTACCACAAAAAGATATTTAAATATAAATTAAGCAACCTAACCTACCTGATGTGCCTATATTTAATTATAATTAATACAATCCGGTCCTTTCCACATAATAATAACAAACGGTCATAAATAATGGGATCGCCCCAGGTACTTTTACTGCAGTCATTAAGTTATATCCATTTTTCGTGGAACAATCTTTAACAATTTCAAAGATATGTCCGTCTCCGTCCCTCATCTTCCTATTATCTCAAGAAAATATTTTAAACCATTTTAAATGACTCGCCCAGTATATTAATTTTAACATTTATCGGTCGGCATTACAACTCACCTAAAAATGCAGCGTTTCTCCTTTTAGACCGGTCGTTATTCTATTAAGGGTTGGTAAAATCAATTAACAACATATGGAGGTACTCGACATGTTAAACGGTCACAGTTGTGGAAAATAAAAAAATAAATGTTTTCATCGTGGCGAATGGCTGCGTCTCCATAAGTTCCCCGAGCGAGCAGAAGACAACAATATATGGGCATCTGACTGAGCGACCCCGGCCCCAGCATAAATATTACCATTAAAGGTGAGGTTTAGCAGCGGGCGATCGGGGCACCCCTGCGGCGAGAATTACTGCCCGAATGAATAACTATATACTTTATTACATACTAATAACATGATCGCATTAGCATGTGACTGTTATGTGCGGATATTAATCAGCCCAGCACCGTCGAAGCCGCTACCTTTCACTACGTACAACGATGGGGCAGTGCGTGTGAGCGACCAACACCGAAATTTCTTGCATCGGATTTAAAAATCGCCGCTGATTTATGGTATGCGAAAGATATATTCGCTTATAATTTATGTTGGTACAACTGTGCATACAATCTGTAAATGAAATTTTAACGGTGCAGGTGGATAATGGAAGGTATTATAGGCAAGTAATTATTTACTACAAGAAGATGATAAACTGCAAAAAAAAACCATAAAAATGTTTGGAAAGAAGCACTTTTTAATGCACCCGATTTTTTAAATGTGTCCCGAAAGTGCCTCTTTTCATCAAGTTCACTTCACCGAAAGTGGCGTTTTCCAAGAGAGCGGGCGGGAAAAATCTTTCCCGCCCGCTTCGATACTTTCCCGCCCGCTCTCTTGGAAAACGCCACTTTCGGTGAAGTGAACTTGATGAAAAGAGGCACTTTCGGGATACCAGAATTGTCGGTACGGGATTTGAACCCGGGACCCTCACATCACCAGGCGGACACTCTACCCACCGAGCCATACTACAAGCGATAATAAACAGCGGATTATATATAATTTAAATTGTCAGTTAATTTTTCAAAGATGTTTTAGAAAAAGCCTGAAGAATTTCTTTATTTATATGGCCTCAAAGACTCGGGCACTTGTAAAAAAATTAAAAAAACCAGAGACGCCGAGTGCGGGATTCGAACCCGCGACTACCCGATCACAAGGCGAACGCTATACCACTAGGCCACCGAGCCTATTTGTCAAAAATAATAAATAGATATTTACATTCTCCATGCGCGAGTGTTTTCATGTCATCTAGACAGGAAAACTGTCTGAAGAATTTCTTTATTTATTTGGCATCAAAGTTTCGGAGCACTTGTAAAAAAAAAATACGGTACATATCTCGGGCCATCGGAGGCTTTTCCGGACTCGTGCGGTGGCCTCCCTCACCCGCATCTCGTCCGTAAAAGCCTCTTTTCGGCCCTTGATACGTAATGTACTATTGGTTCCATATATCGTTATCATTTTATAGTAAGTACTTAATGTATTAAAACTATCCAGCGTGTGTGAAAATATTGGCACCATATGGAAATCTTTATTTTCTATGATTTTAGGAAAAAAACAATGCTTCATAATAAGTTCCGCTTATCTTAAACACTGCTAATAACCGAAAAAATCTCAAATACAATGTGTGGTCACAAAATAAGAAAATATGTTAAAATGCTAAGTGTACAGGTCGACAACTTTATCTATAGCTACAAAAGGAATGCGGACCAGAAAATTTATTGGGTTAACAATGTTGTCACATATATTAAATTTTAATTTAATGTTACCAAGTAAACCCTAAAATTAAATTTACCCATTTAAAGTAAATTGTCATAAGTATATAAGAAACTAATATTCTATTATAGTTTCAATGTTCTTAAAACTTTCTTTTCATACTATTTATTTTAATATTTAAATGCAAAATAAAATATTTTTTTATTAAAGTACTTCTAATCTAAAAATAGGGCAACATGGTGCAATATCAACGGTAACCATGGGTTACCGGTGGCTAGAGCTAATTTGATAGGTGATATCCCAGACAGAGCATGACGACACACGGCTGGTGACACGCCCAATTTGCCTGCGTAGTTCTTCGGCGATATCCGATATGCTTCATGCAGTTGCGTAGTGATACGAAGGGCTAGAGATATAATATTGTGTTATAGTTTATTTTATTGTGTTTTTTAAAAAGTGTTCGTTGTTTTAAAACTGTAATGATGAATGGATATACCCGTGGTAAAACCCTTCACAGCCAAACCCGTGAGGTGATTGCCAACGTGTACAGGGTGTGTGAAGATGAATCACAAACTAATACATTAAAATTACCACTTAAGCGAAAGCTAGGAAGGGTCGCAATGTATACGGAAGTAAGCGTGGGCGCAGTAAAAAACATTCACAAAGAAGATACTGAAAGAAAAGAAAATAACCCGGATCAATTGTTGTCATCTCCTGGCAAAAAAGGGCCCGTCTCTCTGCTGTCGAAAAAATCGAAGGCTTCGACTTTGGCATTGTTAGGAGAACAATACAAAAGTTTTATTTGGAACTAAAAATGGTTTCAACCTTAAAAAAGTTGCTACAACAGCTGAGAAGTGACATAAACTTTTTCCTCGGTGAGCAGTCGATTGGGAAAAGTTTTGTCGACATGTCGTCGATATAGAAAATAAGTTTTGGGAAACTGATTATATGATGGAGGAGATTGAACCCATTATAATACAGGTTGGGACTGATGCTAGTGATACTGATGATAGTGACAGCGAAGGCGAAGTAGATGAAGATGATGAATAAAGTATGTACTGTTTTTTTTTTGTATATGTCGCTGATTTGTCGCAAACTATATTTTACGTGTCTTTGACATTAATACGACCAAAGCTGAAAAATCGTCATTAATCGATTAACCATGTAGCTGTTTTTTCCATGTTGAAAGAATGGCATCTTGTCAAACGTAATTATTTAAACCTTCATAAAAATAATTACCTATCTACAAGAATTTCCTATTTCCATTATTAAAATAATATTAGCATGCCCATGGGTCGGCCATGTTTTAACAGATATTGCTTTCCCCTTACTGATACCCCGTAGCTATAGACTCGCGTGTCGAGCTGTATGTCCATTACGGAGCGCCGACTCTCGCCCTCGACCATAGCCTGCTACCATAGCATCGCACAGTAGTGTCCACAACGGCGCTCCGACCTTCGCTCATTGCCTTGCCTGTCGATCAGTTTGTCTCTCGACATCGAGATATAAACATGGACTGTGCGTAATTTGTCAATTTAAAATGTACTTTTTATTTTAAACATTGTTATTTTTTGGTTCTTTTCGAAGCCCCTTAAATACGAGTCCCTAAGCTAGCTCTTAGTGATAAATTCGATCCGGTTTAAAGGTTTTTTTTTTTATGTGACGTCCTATATACAGGGTGTTTCGGGAGGAAATGGAAATATTTTGGGAACATGTTCAGAAGGTCAAAATAAAAGAAATTAACCCATATGTTTTAATCCGATTCTTAACCGTCTCTGAAATATTCGGTTCTAAATTTTTTTTGTAACTATTTTTTATTTCAAAAGCAACACTAATAGATACTAGTAAAACAACAAAATTCCACTAATTTAGAATGTTTTCGAAAATACCCCCACCAACTTCAATACAAGCTGCACCACGTTTGTTAATCGCTCGTGTTGCGCGTTGAATTGCTTGGGGATTGTTTATAATGATATTTGCAGCATTAAAAATTCGATTGTGGAGTCCTTCCACGGTTTCTACTCGTGTTTCGTGTACTAGTGATTTCATCCACCCCCAGAGGCAATAATCCAGTGGGTTTAGGTCTGGTGACCTCGGTGGCCAAGCTTGAGGTCCTCCTCTGCCAATCCAACGATCGGGAAAACGATTATTCAAGAAATTACGCACCCGGCGACTAAAATGAGGTGGGGCTCCATCGTGCTGAAAGAACATTCGGTGTCGAACAATTAGCGGAACATCATCCAACATGTGTGCTAAATGGTCTTCCAAAAACCGTAAATATCCATCTCCAGTAAGACGCTCATTCAATACAAAAGGACCAAACAACTGGTCGTTGAGCATTCCACATCACACATTAATACTGAATCGATGTTGAAAGTTTCGTTCAAACGTAGCATAAAGATTTTCATCTGACCACCGATGTTCATTGTGACAGTTATTGATTCCATCGCGGGTGAACTGAGCTTCATCGCTAAATAAAATGTATTTATGTAGGCCTCGATTTTGTTGGATCCATTCACAAAATTGAACCCTTAAGCCATAATCACCTTCTTGAAGATGTTGGACCGGTTGAACATGGAAAGGCTTTAAACCGTTTTTTCTAAGTGTCTTTCAAACGCCCACATGTGATTCTAATCGAAGTTCTTTCGTAATCCGCCTCGTACTAACACCTGGGTTCTCTTCAGCCATATCCAGAACATTCTCTTCATTTTCCACATTTAGACCCGCCGCTCGTTCAGAATCAATCCTTACGCTTGGAAACATTTCTGTTTCCTGAGCATTTGCAAAAACTTTTTGAAACACTTTTAGATTAGGAACTCTTCGATTTGGAAAACGACGTCGGTATTCATCAACAGCCCAGCCCGTAATGCACTACCATTACAGAAACCATACACGAATATCATGTCAGCATACTCCCTATGGGTGAATGTGTGAGGCATTACGTATGGAACCTTTTCTCTTTTCGAGTCGAAACGCTCAGAATAAATCAAACTGACAACCATGCTTGTCAATTAAATTAGGTATTGACAAGCAATGAAATACCTACAAACTGGAGTTAGAAATACAAAACTTCTTAATTACTCCAAAACTTTACAAAAAAAACTTTAGAACCGAATATTTCAGAGACGGTTAAGAATCGGATTAAAACATATGGGTTAATTTCTCTTATTTTGACCTTCTGAACATGTTCCCAAAATATTTCCCTTTCCTCCCGAAACACCCTGTATTAATTGATTTCCCAATTTTACGTCAAATGCTCAACGTAATTTATGTAATATACCCTAAAGTAAAGTACCACTTTGTTATATTAGTGTCTAAAATAATATCTTCTTCATCGGAAGAAGATAACAACGCACAGTCCATGTTTATATCTCGATGTCGAGGGACTAGTGTACTAAGCTCAAGCGAGGGCTGTGCCGTGCTATGGTCCAGGGCGATGAGCGAGGGTCGGAGCGCCGTTGTGGACACGGACTAAGAGTAGAGTAACATTAATTGACATGACAAAATCATTTATTAAGAGAAAGTCGTTCAGAATCAAATTTAATGTCCGAATATAAAATAACAGCCATCTACGAATAAAAAATATTTTCATCTATTTTTTCATGCCGGAAATATGGAAACATTCAAGCAAAGTCACCCTTGAAACAATTAGGTATCAAAATAAATGGAAATATGATTGTTAAAACTTAATTTATTAAAGAAAGATTTACAAAAAACCTCGTTAAATGCATTGCAAATGATAGTGGCTCAGCTGAAGGCTCATAATAGGAAAACTTTTTTTCTCTTTTCTTTTTAATAAAATGGTTTCCATATCTGAGGCAAGGAAAAACAGAATTTGACATTAGTTTTGATTCTTAACAACTTTTTTCTAATAAATTTCTTTTAGCATGTAATTTGATGCTACTTTACTCTTTTATAGCATTTTAGAACATTTTTTTTATTTTTTGACCACCCTGTACATTATATTTGTGATTTTTTCGGGGATTAGTCTAGAGCCTAGAGTCTAAAGGTAAGCAAAAATTTTTATGAAGAATAGTTTTTTCTTAAAATTACAGATAAAAAAGTTTACCATATGGTGCCAATATTTTCACACACGCTATATACACCCCAATTAATTGTCGAATATTAAAAAATTTACGTCCATATTAATAAGCTGTTGTTTCGTTAATAAAGTACCAATTTTGATCATTTTTGTTTTAGCTGATAGAAAATAGATTCTAGAGATTGGAGCAAAGTCGTTGATGTCCTGAAACGTGGTACGGGATAGCGCATAAAATATAGATGCATCTAAAGTTTCCGAAATTTGAAACTGACCTTTTACATCAAAATTGAATTTAATTTTTTTTTTGAATTAAACAGTATCGTAATGCCATTTCTTCTAAATACGTAATATTGCCGAAAAAACGTTTCGTAAACAATCAAGACGACATTTTATGACTTTTAGCTACACAATTATTTTATCGCTGAACTTTATATTTATATAAAATGAATTAATTTTAATATACAATTGCATAGGACTCTGTGCTATTTTTATGTAGGATATCTCAAATTTAAATTTTAACAAATTTACATGCATCTAGGTTTTATACGGTAACCCTCTCATAGAATTATCTGTATCAGGACGTAAACTACTCCTTCTTTTTATGATCAAACACAAGCACTATAGGAAAAATCCTTTAGGGCACTCTGGGAGTTTTGCGTGTGCGAATAAAACGATTCACGTTGGTGTAGAATCGTTGAAGGTTATATTTGTTGGGAAAAAACGACCTAGGGAAGCACTTCCCATGAAAATATCTGTAAAAGAGAGTCAAATCGATGTTCTAGGCTGTCGAGGTTCTTCGTCAGCTCGGATCAGACGAATAGCCCTCCTTTCTATGGAATCCAGTAGCCGAAGAGTATGTTTGGATGTAGAGCTCCAGACATGAGAGCAGTACTCTAGTGATGGTCGAATCTGGGATTTGTATAGTGTCAAAAGTTGTTGAGGTGTATACAACTTTTTGGTTCGGAAGAGTACACCAAGTTTCTGAGAAGCTATATTGGCGATTGTCACAATATGGTTATGCACATATTTCCTCCCAGATTAACGCCCCATCAAATTATAGACGAACCCAGTGGGATTGCGTGTCCGGCCATGACTTTATCCGGTTCTGTAATGTTATCCTTTTTAGAGAAAACTGCTGCCTGGGTTTTTTTAGCGTTAAATTCGACTTGGTTACTGTCACCCCAAGCGAAAATTTCTTCACGGTCTTTGTTGAGCCGTGATACTTCATCCTGTCTGCAAAGATGTACTCCCGCAGCCGATATTTGTGCATTCAAAGAGAAAGAATGAGACAAGTGTATCTGAGAGAAATTCGACAATCGCCACTTGCAGAGAGCGGTCCTTAAGAAAGCTAGACAACCATGCACAAAATCGACTGGGCTACCATATGATCGCAGTTTACTTAGAAGCCCCTGATGCCAAACACGATCAAAAGCTTTAGAAATATCCCTCAACTCCCCTCCTACTTAAACTCTAAGATATTTTTTCATCGGTTAAGATTTTTTTATTAAAATTGGTTCATTATAGTTATTATTATATTATATTATTAATATGTTTATAACAGCTTATAAATTTGGAAGTGCATGTTTAAAGATTCAATAACTAATTGGGAAAGTGTATTTTATGTGAGTGAAACATACACTGATACCCATACCCTCCCATTTCTTTTTATTTACTGCTCATATAACGAGTATTCACGAAGCATGAAATAGAAATACGGTTCACCTTCGAAGACCAGAAGTCAATGAAGTAAAAAATAATCAAGATCACATAAAGCACAATAACAATTTCCATAAACTGTAATCATAATATTAATAACCATCATAAAGCCCATAATAAAGTGTAAAGTGATATTCTCCGAGAATTTACGACAAGTATCTATTACGACATCGTTTAGATTCACGGGGGTACACAAAGTATTTCTCATATTTCTCGATTCTTATACCGATTGCTGAAGATTGGTATGTCGATGAAATATGTAGCGATTGACTTTTGGCCGGAATATTTGTAATTTACATAACATAAACCATGCCGTTCGTATATATACAGAGTGTCCCAATGGGAACCGCTTCGATCATATAAATAAATATAAATATTTTGAAAATTGGACAGTACTATGCTAATGTTGATGGGGACAACTCGGCTAAATATTTTCAATATGGTGGAACTTCCGGTTAGACCGGAAAACGATGTCAATTTGCTTATTTTAAACGCCTTATACAGAGTGTATGGAAATGGCTATAGGTGACTCCTTGTGTGTCCTAGAAAATGCCCACATTCTTTTCTTTTTAAATCGAATATCTAAAAACCATTTTTGCCTACGTGCTGTCGCGCCGCTCCATCTGGTTTCTGTTAGCAACTGTATGTAGGTCACTAGAGTAAACTACAGTGTTGCCAGATCACATCGCGTGTCTCGCCCTTGCCCGGTGAGCCATAAAATGGGCATGTTTAATGAAGGCGACTTGCTCTTGGTCATATTTGTCTCACTTTACCGAATCGGGAAAGGTTGATGCAGACAGAGACAGACATAAATGTGAACAGACCGACTTGTTAAGTAATTTCACACGTCAATTTCTTCGTCTGGCATGGAATATAAACAAGCAATATATGAATGATATGTAAAGTGAATGGAAATGGCGAAAGCGAAGCGTACTTAAATTCTAAAATAATTTTTAATTTTCTAATCTTTTCACGAGAAACGTCGTTTTCTTTTTGGTGCAAGTGAGTAATTTGTAATTGAAATATTCATTTAGTCATCTTTACTGAGAGTAAGCATCAATAATAATTTCTTTTCATAAATCATATGGGGCCCAAAACTATGCTAGGTCTTGAAGCCTGAAATATTTGCTAGGACCTAGATCTCAGTTGAAGTTTGGTAAAGTATTTTATGTAAATTATAATTTACCTACTTCCTATTTTTTAATAAAACTACTTACAAGCTTGCAAGTAATTTACAGCTTAAAACATGTCAGAATCCTAATATTTGATTTTCACCACTTAGTAAATCAAATAAAAGGGGTTTGAATGTTTTTTTGTTGGTTAAATGTCACTTTAAAATATTGACAGTAATACAAATTTTGACAAAAGTGACATTTGAAAAGCACGTGCGTTTGTCAGCTGATGCCAGACATAATGGATGGCGGGTTTGTTCGTTTGTTCATACCTGCTTCGATTTGTTAACACGGCTGTTTGTCTTTTTCCTGTTTATAAGTATTCATTGGTCTCAATGCTCGGTGCTGATATGACGTCGCTTAGGATCTCTTGAAGTTTCACGTGGTTGATGTATAGGAATTTTAAACGTTTTATTAATTATTGTAGCATTACCCGATTTTTTTTTATGTTGTGAAATAATTCATAATAATAAATGTTGCGATGTGATTTTAAATTTGTGTGATATAACTATTGGTTCTGATGCAAAACAAACTTTTTGTGTTTTATTTTTTTGTGGAATTTACTTATAGAACGGAGTATTTTTAAATAATCGAATTGAAGGTAAGAGATTATGTACCTTAAAATAATAGTTTATTTTTTCTAAAAAGCTTGGAAAATAAGTGATAACATGGGTCGACGATGTTTTGTAGGCAAAAGCTGAACCCGTGCGTTTACAATTTTGTGTTGCAATATGACAACACCGAATAAAATACGCTGCGCTCTTTTGAGACTTCACGTACCTCAATAAATTATTGATTGTGTACATCGCCAGTAACGGCTATGTAAATTTTCAGCTTTCACATAAAGTGCATATATCGCTTGTTAATTCAAACCACCATTTATTGTTATTTTCTTCACGATTTGCCGGTTTAAATATGTCATTTCATATAATTACATTTTTCGATTATGTTTTTACTAGTTTCAAGAATGCTTTTGTTAATGTTTGATAATAACGTTTTGAGCAGAACCAAATAAATCCAGTCTTTTCGACCAAAACCGAATAAATCTATTTTTGTGATGTTACAATTTTCAATTGTTAATCTGTTCCAATTTATGCTGTTGGAGAAGGTGGAATCCCAAAAACATTTACTTGCCACATAAAGGAAAAGCTAGTACTTTTTGAGCTACAGAAAAAACAAAATCATTATAGTTTATTTATTCGGTTTTGCTCCAATGCTGAATATAAGGTTTTGACAATTATAAACGTTTCTTCTTTTTTTAAAATATTTTATTGTTCGGGTTTGATTTGTTAAGATGTTTCACAATCATCGTCTGTGGGAATAACTTCTTCCAAAAGAGACACAAATTCATTGTATGGACAGAAAGCCCGACACCCAGGAATTGTCAACAATCTAGGTTGTCTGGTGGACCAGTCTTGATGGTAAATCTACAATAAAATCGATAAAATAGAATGTTAATACTTGATTATTACGTCTATTACTTGATTATTTATGTTCAGGGGTCAAATTGTAGATTTCGACTGACTCCGGCATCATCTTAAAGGATTTTTTTGTATTTGATCATACAAAAACTTATGTGATTTTATTAACACATACCTATTTGTAAATAATATCTAAAGTTCTCTGGGAGAAACAATAATTAAAGCCGTTGCAGACATATCATGAACTATTAAAATTGATTGATTTAGCCGATACTTGATGGAAATCCATTATAAATTTGAACAGAAACAAAAAGTTATAAAATTTCCACAATTTTTATTTAGAAAAAACCCGTAACATGTTTCGGCACACGGTGCCTTCTTCTGACGGAATAAATATAAATGTGGTAAAATTTGATTTAAATATCTTAGTAGGTACAAGATGGAACGAACGATTTTATGGTATGGGGTTTACACTAATCTTAATAATTATACCCAACAGAAGGGTAATATTTATGCTAATGTTACAAATAGGTGTAAATTCCTAATCTTATTGTGTAGATTTATATAATATATTTTTTTTAAAGGTGAATAATTAGTGTCTAATTGTTCATTCAATAATAAACCCGACCTTTTCTTTTTGTTAATCTCCATTTTTTCCAAATAGTTTAATTTCTTTGATTTTTTCTCAGTATGTAAAATTTTAAAATCTTTGGAAAATTTGTGCTTCTCTGAATTTAAATGTAAGGCGTAATGTGAAAGATTATTGTTTTTTCGGAAACTAGATTCATGTTCTTTGATTCTTGTTTTGAAAGATCTGCCTGTTTGTCCAATGTACATTTTAGGACACGAACCACATTCTAGCAAATATACTCCTGATTTAGTTAGTTTATTTGGTTTCGATTTGTTGTTTTTGATTAGTTTACCTAGATTATTATTGGTTCTAAAAGCGGTTTTTATTTTGTTTTTGGAGAGAGTTTTGGAAATCTTTTTCGTAATATTGCCTGTGTATGTGATAGATTTAAATTTCTGGTCGAGTGTATTATTGGTTGTTGGATATACTAAGTTTATTGCTTTCTTATATGCTTTTTTCTTAACTAAATCATCCACCATACCCGCATTATATCCGTTATTTACCGCAACCTGTTTGATGATATTTAGTTCTTTTTTGTAATTTTCTGATGATAATGGGACATTTAGAAGTCTGTGCACAAACGAATTGAAAGATGCCATTTTATGGGAATATGGGTGGTTAGAATTATTATGGATAACTGTGTCTGTATGTGAAGGTTTGTGGAAAATTGAAAATTCATGACTATCATTTTTATTGGTGATGGTTAGATCTAAGAAGTTGATAGATTTATAATCTTCTAATTCGACCCCATACCATAAAATCGTTCGTTCCATCTTGTACCTACTAAGATATTTAAATCAAATTTTACCACATTTATATTTATTCCGTCAGAAGAAGGCACCGTGTGCCGAAACATGTTACGGGTTTTTTCTAAATAAAAATTGTGGAAATTTTATAATTTTTTGTTTCTGTTCAAATTCATGAACTATTCTTCATAAAGTGACCTAAGGAATCACACTCGGAAATATTAGCACGGTATTAAGGAACACCCTATATAGATATCATCACACCCCGTATGGACAATTTTCATCGTTTTTTATTGTTAACTTAACCATTTTTCTTCCAATCATCGTTACTTACCTTAAATCCGTAAACGCCTCTGATCAAATGAAGTTCAACCAGAACGTGAGATCCATAGGTGGGTACTTTATCATCGTATACACCGAGTGTTAGCAAAAATCTGGCAACATTTACTTCATGAGCTGAGTAGATGAACATCTTTCTGGTTTGTGGCGTTAGAAGTCCGTCAATTTTCGCTTTGGAGTCGTTTATGATTTTTCTCAAAAGGAATCCTACGAGAAAAATTTATATATACTGTTGGCAAAAATAATGAAACCCAATATTTTCATAACCATGGATATTTTCGAAAAACATTTTATTTTTGACATTTAGATGTTTTTTAATTTTTGGTATTAACTGGATTACTTAAAAAGTCCGGGTACATGTCAACTTTTTGCTACTGTCATTTTAATTTAACTGACATTTAGAATGCCCAAAGGAGGTTTTCCCACATATATGTATACGTAGAAGGGAATAAATACAATGGCCAGCGCGCTCACCCAATTAAACACCTCTCGATTTCTTTTTGTGGGATTATTTGAACGAAAGAGTGTACAAAACAAAGCATCTGACTCAGAGATGTTAAAAGTGATAATATTAAACGAAATTCGACAAATTCCTGAACAGGTTACTGTTACTGAGAACGTTCAAATCGAATTTATTTTGCGTTTAGGATACTGCCAAATAGTTAATAGCGATCCATTTGAAAATTGATGGCTATTAACTGATAAAAATAAAAAATAAATTATCAAAATTTCCAAAAGTGAAAAATAAAATTGACGGGTCCGAGCGTTTTTCGAAAATATGCATGATTGAGATATTACATTTCCGAACAAACCAGAGCCACGCATGAATAGAACTGGATTAATAGCATACACGGAACAACAACCCTTTAGAGGTTTGCCGCGGCGTTTCTTGCCGCAGCGTTTCCGCCCACAAGGTATTTAGAAAACGCCGCGACAAGAAACGCGTGCATAAAAGGGGCCTTATCGGCGATCGATCAATAACAATATGTGGCTATCATGCGCTGGTGTTTATCTATGTTTCTGAATTGGTAAAATGAATAGAGTATAGTGGGTTTAATATTAGGTAGGTATAGGAACAGAAGTTTAGAAAAGAAGAATGTGTACCTCCAGCAATTTTTTTAAGCGCTGTAGTATTTGCTCCAATATAATAAAAATCCCTGGTTATTTTTGCCATTATATCTGGAAAGACTGGCTTGGTCCATTCTTCAATTGAATATCCATAATCTTGCTGAAATTCATAAAAATATTTAAGATAATGCCTTATCCTTATACCAAAGAATATGGTAGCTACAGTTGAAATAGGGAAATAATGAACGTGCGTCAGCAATCGAAATTATGTACAGGGAGTCCATTTTTCGGGGGTTTTACGGGGTATCTCCGTTACTAGTAAAAATAGAAGGATGCGGATTTCACAGCATTGTGCTACTTTTTGTGAAACAAACGATGCTCCAATTAGAATTTTTTTGGGCCTCCTCGTTTTGATATACGGTTTAGAATTTTACATTTTGGACCACCCCCATAATTCGGTTATCCTGTAACTTATCAAAAAGAAATACAATGTTCTCTGTTTTATTACGTAGAAATAGGTCCACGTTTTATCTAGAAGAATAATTTTAAGAATACCTACTATTGTAATGTTCAAAATATTTATGAAATGTTTGTTGTTACCGATTTGAAATTAGACACTCCCGGTATCCAGCACTGGTTGTTATTGGTTATTTGGACAAAATGTAATTTTGTTTACAAGTGCCCCGAAAGTGCCTCTTTTCATACATATTCTCTTCACCGAAAGTGGTACTTTCCAGACCTTTTCGAGAGAGAAGGCGGGAAAGATTTTCCCGCCCGCTTCGAATCACCATGTACTGCCCGCTATACATAGTTTTTAACTGATAAATAAATAAAACCAGATATGTCGGTGCGGGATTTGAACCCGCGACTCTCAGATCGCCAGGCGTACACTCTGCCACTAGGCCACCGAGCCATACATATCAACGATAATAAATAGATATTACATTCTCAATGCGAAAGTGTTTTCATACATGTAGACAGGAAAACTGGCTGAAAAATTTCTTTAATTTTTTGGCATCAAAGCTTCGGAGCACTTATAAAAAAAAGTACTACATATCTCGGGCCGTCGGAGGCTTGACGCCTCTTTTCGGCCCTTGATACATAAGGTGCTATTTTACCATACAATATTTAACACTACTTACAAAAGGAAACAAATTTGTACCTAATAGTTCTTATAAATTGATTTTGATGAATAAATTCTACATAGCAAAGTACTTTCGTTTAGGAACTGAAAAATTAGTGAACTAAACGAAACACAAAATATAAATGTCGATGATGACAAAGAATCTCAATATTTTAATTTTACAATTTCCTGCTATATGAAGCCCACTGACGGTCCCATTTGCTCGCGAGCATGCATGAATAGCAAAACTTGCATGCAAATGTGAAATGCAATGTGATCGAACTGACTATATATTTGACAGAAGCATATGATTGTCTGGATAGAAATATTATTTTAAATAAATTTGAATTTTATGACATTCAGGGGTTGTGCTTTGAAATGGATCTCATCATATTGAGAAAACAGACCCAATGATGATGCTAACATTTTCTTAAGTGGTAAATGCACTAAGGCTGGGTTTCAAAAGAATAAAGATTTTAAATGAGGATAAAACAAACATTGATATTTTTAAAACCAAGCTAAATAGAAAAGAACGATGAGGAAGGGTGGAACTTGATCAAAATGGGCGGCCAAAGGAAAACAATACCATGTTTTCACATTGATGAATTTCTGAATTGGCCACACCATATTGACTATCTTTGTAACAAATTAAATAATATATGCTACAGCTTGCGCAAAATAACAATAGCTTTTATTATACAAGGGAAAAAAGTATTAGATTTTAGCTCGAGGTTGTGTTGTCAAGACAAAATTTCGAGAGCTAAAATTTAATATTATTCCCGTGTAAAATACACTATTTTTTTCTGTGACGGAAAAAACAACGATTTACTATTGAAAAACATATTATTACAATATATTAAAGTTAGAAGTATCGATGTAAAATTTGAATTTTTAAACTAGTAGGTTTTACTATCTAGTAGTTTTACTTATAGCGACAATTAGACCTGCGTTGCTAAGGAAACCTTTTAAATAATCAAATATCTGTCAATTTAATTCTGTGATTTAATTTAAAAATTGAACTTAGATGTTGTTCATTAGTTATTTTGAATATAATAAAGTTAAAAATGTCTGATTCCGAGTTTACCCTAACTTCACCGGAATTGGTAGAAGCAGCGACAGTAGCGTCACAAAAATTATTACCAGTTAAATCACTCAAAATTTACGAAACCGCGTATTCAAGATTTATGGAATGGAAGATGAAAAAGACATGCATTTCTTTGTCGTGGACGGTGCTATTGGCCTATTTTTTCGGAATTGGCACAACAACAAAAGCCATCAACAGTGTGATCGAATTATTCAATGATTAAAATTATGTTACAATCCAATAATAATGTAGACATTTCAAAATATTTCAAACTAATTACATTTCTGAAACAAAATGCAAAAGGTTACACGCCCAATAAAGCTGCTATTTTTACGATTAAATATATTACTTAGTCATTTTTTAAATAATGCTCCCGATGAAGAATTTTGGAAATTAAGCAAACAAAGAATGGTGTAAATAGGAGATTTGTAGTTACTGAAAAATATATTAAATTTTACCGAATGTCCAACAGCAGCAGAAGATCGCCGCCTATGTTATGCATATCACAATGGAAACTGTATTAATCAGGTTGTGGGTAAAAAGTTTTATAAGGTACATCAAACAGTAGCTAATTTTCTTCAACTTGAAAATGTTAACTTATATACGGGGCATTCATTTCGAAGATCGTCTGCTACACTTTTAGTTGAATCTGGGGGAGACTTGATGACACTAAAGAAATATGGCGGTTGGAAGTCATCAACGGTCGCTGAAGGGTATGTTGATGTATCGCTAGCACACAGGACAAAAATAGCCAATAAAGTGTTTAGAACACGTGGCCGAGCTGAAATAACACCCGATTTGCGACCAGGTACATCAAAGGCAGTTGTATCAATTTTAATATTTACTTCCCTAACGTCTTTCTTTTATAAGAACTCCTGGATGTTTCTCGTATAAGGGTCCAGCAATAGTCGGCTAACATATTCGGGCTCCACTTTCCTGTATACCTTTTCTCTATGGAGGAATATCTTGGTGAAATCGTTCTCCATGCTCATCTGATACTGCTCCTAAATTTTCAGGAAAAAAGTCCAAATGAGAATGGAGAAAGTGAAGTTTTAGTGATGTTGCAATTTAAAATATGATAGGCCGTGAGTAGTTCTTCCACGAGTTCACGATAATTTTCTGATTTATTATTTCCAAGAAAATTGTTGCAAACACTTTCAAATGCATTCCATGCCCGCCTTTCATTGTCACTTAAAATTTGCCTGAAGTTTGCATCTTTAAACAGTTGCCTAATTTGGGGACCAACAAAAATTCCTTCTTTAATTTTGGCCTCACTGATAAGTGGAAATTTGTCTTTTAAATACTTGAAAGCATTTCCTTCTCTATCCAGTGCTTTGACAAAATTTTTCAGGCCCAGCTTAATGTGGAGTGTAGGTAAATATATTTTTTCTTTCTGAACTAATGGTTCTCGGGTCAAATTTTTAACCGCAACTTGCACGGCTGTCCCATTCATACAAAAAGCAACAGTATTTTGTATAGCCTGCTTGCAGTCCTATCAGTAACGCCACCACTTTTAAATCTGCACATATGTTCCATTTGTGATCTTCGTACTTTACACATCTTAGTAACATCTTACGATTGTTATATGTTTCTTTCATATTTACCGAATGACCTATAGGAACCGATGGATGCTCGTTTCCATTAAAAAGTAAAACAGCTTTTAGGCTTGTTTTAGAGGAATCTATGAATAGTCTCCATTTATCGGGAGTATAAGGTAAGTTCAGTCCGGTCATTAGGCCAGGTATGTCATGGCAAAATACTAAATCACCTTCCACTGCAAAAAAAATTGTGAGAGTAGATTGCCTTTTCCTGTAGATGGATACCTTCACTCCTTTTCCCAAGAGCTTCCACTGCTGCAGGCGGGGTCCGAGAAGTTCAGCTTTTGTTTTCGGGAGGTCCAAGTCACGAACAAGGTCATTTAATTCACCTTGAGTGATTAAATGAGGTGTATCAGGCAAATCATGAGAACTAGGGATGTAGCTTGGTCCGGCTTCTGGTGAAATACTTCCGGAGTCTGATTCGGAATCAAGCGTGTAACTCTCAGGTGGCTTGGGAATGGATAATGAGTTATCATGGGGCACTGGTCGCATTGCAGAAGGAATATTGGGGTACTGAATGCTACGCTTGGTTTTGCTAGTCATTCCTTTAATATTCGTCATGCAAAAATAACAATCATCTACGTGATTACGAGGTTCCCTCCAAACCATTGGAACTGCGAATGGCATAGATTTATGAGTACCTTTCAGCCATCCAGTCAATGTTCTCGAGCACGAACTGCAACACATTTTTGGGGCCCATCTTCATCGCCAACTTTGCATCCAAAGTACAGTTCATAAGCCTTTTTTACTAATGAAGATATCTTCGCCACAAATATAACAGAAGGTATCGGCTTTATTAACGCAAACACGCATCGACATTTTTGCTACCGTTTTACCACGCACGTAGATCTAAACGAAAATATTAATAGATGTTTACTAAATGATTATATAGTAACGACTAAAGGGATATTTCAAGCATAGATCCAAATAAGCTGCAAATAACAATGGGCGACCGTTTATTACCTATTAATGGGCCTATTTGACCCTTCCAAGAAATCTGAGGCCAATATAAACATTTGAGGGTCAGTTGTATATTAGTTTAAGTCCAAATGTTAGAAAATACACGATATTTTTATAAAGAGGATTTTTGTGTTGATTAGTGTTAGTTTTTGGGGCGGTAATTCGAAGCTCGAGAAAATATTCGTTAATCAGAAACGGGTTTGCGAATAATCTATAAAATAAATTATTTACAGTCATGTAGAGGCATTTTTAGGTCAAAAAAATTTCAACTGTTTATGCATTGTATATCTGCAAAACTATATTATTTTTTTCATAAAAACAAGGACAGAGGACAGGCTTGATGATTACGTATCATAATTATAATACCAGAATAAAAGACGTGTACATAGATTAAAATTGTCTGAAAAAATCCATGTGTCATTTGTAGTGTAAGATATACACATACAGCATGTCTTTATTAATTCTAATTTTCAAAATATTTCTGGCTAGACCTTTTAAAATTGCAATTTATGTAACTATTCGACGACCTATATCTATGGATAGGCAAATTCTATAAGCAAAAGTGGCAAATTTATGGCCTCGCGCACAAAGCTGATCGTCAGATGTCACACGCAATGCCGACTGATAAACTATTTACCTTAACCGGCAAACAGGACCGTACTTCGCCCGTAATAAAAATGATTACACGGCAATATTTTGGCACCCTTTGGACCTTCTGTACTGGGAAATAAATATTCTATTTTCTGGCATAAGAGAACGTGACTATCACTGAAAAGCAACTTTTAGAATTAATTTTGATATCTATAGCCCACGTATCGATATATTTTTAATATCGTTACATCCCTACTACTGCGTCGGTTCTGGACGATAATCGTAACCTTTAAAAATATGGCTGGTAAACCGTGCACACCAATCCATTCACTCATAAAATTCAACTTTTGACTGCGCCACCCATAAGTTATAGGTCGGTGATATTATTATTTGTTTAGGGACTTTAGATATTTTTTTATAATTTAGTAATATTACTGAACCACTAATATATTATTTTACCTGAGCAAATAAAGTAAAATAGAGACCGAAAATGGACGAAACAGTGCTAAAATCTTCACCAGTCTTGTTGGAAATGTACTCGAAATATTCTTCGTATTCAGATAAAGCGTATTGGATTTCGTCAGAATTCATTACTTCTTCCATTAATGTGTCATAGTTCGTACAAACACTGGTACCTTGAAGTTCCTAAAAGAAAATAATAAACTTTTAATTGCAAATAATTATGAGTTCCCAGCTCACAGAAAATATCTTAAAATATTTTTTCAGTTAAATATCAAAAAATTCTAGTAGCTTCCCAGACAGCACAAAACAGCTATTAGATATCCATAGGATGGTTTAATATCCACTGAACGTCCAGTTCATTGTGAATGTCTAATAGATATACACTGAATGTATTTGGTGGATATCAAAAAATTGCGAAAGTTGTTAAATATGTCAATTTGTTAGAAAAAATAATAAATATTATAATTTGTAAGGGTGTTATGTAATTTTTTTGGTAATAGATATTAAAATACCATATTTTTATCGAATATTCATGAGATATCTAACTGATATATTATGTTTTGGAAAATCAGATGAATTGTCAAATACGTGAAATATAAGGGCGAGGAAAACGTAATATACTTTGCTTCATCGGCATACTAGAATCAGGAGTGTTGTCGGCGACACATAATTCTCCTTGTGTGTAAAGATTGTTCCAAGAAAAATGAATATAACTTAATTACTGCCGTAAAAGTACCTGGGCCATCCCATTATTTATGACCGCTTGATATTATTATGTGGAAAGGACCGATTTGTAATAATTATAATTAAATATAGGCACATCAGGTAGGTAAGGTTGCTTAATTTATATTTAAATATCTTTTTGTGGTAAAATTTGTTAGTTTTTGAGGAATATCACATTCGCCAAGTGCATAAAGCTCCAAGCTCAAATAATACAAAATTGGAGATTCAGAACTACATGGCGGCGAATGATATATATTTTGAAGAAAGTTATAAAAAAGTGATCTTTTAGAAGTTTTAAAGACATTTTGTATAAAAAAAGTAAATATATGTTTGTGACACATTGGCAGAAGAAATTGGACATACAGTGCTACGGCTCCCACCCTATTATTGCATTTTTAACCCCATAGAGCTTATGTGGCACCAGTTAAAATCACTGGTTAGGTCTGAAAATATTTCTCCGACTTTAAGTTCTAGTGTTGTAGAATTAATACGAAAATGCTTTAATGATATTCCCCCAGGTAGTTGGAAAAATTCAGTCCGTCACGCAATAACTGTAGAAAATTCGTATATTAGTCTGGATCGTATAATTAATCCAATTATAATTAATTTTGATTAGGATAGCAATAGCGAAACAGAACTATCTATAGAATGACATTATAAATGTAAATAAATATGACTAGTAATATTTAAAAAAAAAGTTATTTCATTTGATTACATTAATATAATCATATCATTACTTGTTTTCCTTAGTCCGTCCCTTCATACTTCGCTTATTTATTGCCAAGCTCTTGTCGACACAATGGGACCGACCCAGGAAATTATTAAGTCGTATCCAATTTTCGTGAAACGTACTGTACAACGATTATGTCTCTTATTCAGTTTATTTGTATTATTGCAAATGGATATAAGATAATGGTTTTAAGATTATATAATAATTGTATTTTTATGGAAGTCTCACATGTTCCTTTGTAACATTATAACACAGTTCTGGTTGGTCATGGCGGAAGGCGGAACACGAAAAATACATGTTTTGGTTTGACTAACGTGGTCTAGCGTATTACTTTTTGTAAATTTCCCTGGTATGACACCCCCCCCCCCCCCCCCCAAACGAAGTTTGGCCCCCATCAAACGGAA
Source organism: Barypeithes pellucidus (assembly GCA_963991005.1). NCBI lineage: Eukaryota > Metazoa > Arthropoda > Insecta > Coleoptera > Curculionidae > Barypeithes > Barypeithes pellucidus. The sequence goes on from OZ022560.1 coordinate 54,797,387, forward strand.
GGTCTGCGCCCTTGATACGAATACGGTATTTGAAAGCTTAAGAGCACGTATTAGTGACCGCCATTAAGGTAACAAGGTGTGACAAACCTATAAGAAAACTATTGGATACAATTTGTAAAAAATTTAAAATTAGCTTCGAAATATAGTGGTAATACCATACCATATGGAATACCATTATTATCTTGAATTTTTCGGAAAAGAATTAAATTTTTTTCAAAACGGTAAATAATGTTTAAATTGAAAAAATATGGTTATACAGTCATTTTTGAAAGCATCGCATACACTATCAATAATCTCAATTAATTTCATAGTTTAGTTTTAATGCAAAAAATGTCACACTGGGGTTTTCAGGAAAAATATCTAAAATCGCAACTATCTAAAGTGATTTGGCAACGCTTTGGGTGATCAAACGCGAAAGAATAAGGAAAACGTCTCCTTTGATCCAACTCCCTTGATACAGGTGGCCAGCGCACTGGCTGGTCGTGTCTTGGATACAATAACAATGACTTATGCTGTTCCGCGGCGAGATCTCAAATCCGATCACGCGGTTCACTGATAAATAATCTTAATTCACAAAATATCTACCTTATCGTTTGTCAGATAATTGTAGGGTATGGGTTGCCAGTTCAACCAAGGATTCCATCTCTGTTGTCCAGTTGGTGGCCAAAGACCTGCCAGCATGAGCTCCACCGACATTTTTGTTCTGTTGACGTTGGTAGTTCTGGCCTCGATATAGTTGATGTTCCATGTTTGACCTAAGAAACGGTTGTAGCGTTGACGCAATGTTGTTCCGATGCGGTATTCAGTCCTTTTTCCTTCCTATACAGGACAGTAATTATTTTCTACTATACAGGGTTATCCAAATTAAATGATCAATCGTAAGTTTCCTTATTATCATATCTGTACGTTATTTTTTCGCGAAATATACGGTTTTAAGGTAATCAAAACTTCTTATGAAGAATAGTAGTTTTTCTACAAAACAGTTAAAAAGTTTTCCATATGTTGCCAATATTTTCATACACGCTGTATTTTTCTACACAAAGCTTAAACTTACGTCGCTCAATTGTCCGAATCCCTCGGGATAAAAGCTCTCATTGCCGAATGGATTAGACGAATAACCATTGGAATCAGGGGCACGGTTACCATGTCGAAAGAGCTGAAATATATTAAAATATAATTAGTTAAATCATGCAATAAACTGTGGTAGTTGAATCAAGAACTGTTCTTTGACTCCAACTTTAAAACACTCTGTAGCAAGCGCGGATCCAGGGGGGGGGGGGGGTCATGGGGGGCCATGACCCCCCCCCAAACCATCAATTTAACACGAAAAATATAATATATAACGGTTTGACTAACGCGACAGGGTATTAGTTTTCGTAACTTCTCCATGCATGACCCCCCCCCCCCCAACGAAATTTGACCCCCCCCCCCTCTCGATCCGCCCTTGCTCTGTAGAATGTCAGATGTCAACTTTTTTATGTTGTCATTCAAGTGACATGTGACATGACAAAAAAAGCAAGGCTAACTTCCCTAGAAAGTGTCTTATATCATACGCGTGTTGAAAAAATGCATTTAAACTAGAGTTGAAATATTACATTTCAATGCATATAATACCCGAATAAACCCGAACAACCTCTCGCAGTAAATTGGGATGTTGGATGGGGTAAAGGGCACTATAACAATACTGAACATTAAAAAAATTGCATTTATTTGTTTTCGTTTTTGTGGGGCACAAGTAACATTAAAACATAATAAGTGCTTGAATAAAGGAGTAATGGGATAAGTACCGACTTATTTCCGATTTTACAATTATCAAGGATAGAATATCCATATAGGGTAAGTACAAACCTGATTTATGTAATTATATTTATTGTAATAATAATAATAATTTGAATATTTTATTAAGCAAATATGTAAAACGATATTTAACCCCATCTCAATAAGTATTGAGGTTATGTTATGAGTATTATGATTTTCTTGGAATTATACAGGGTGTTCATTTGAAAACTTCCCACCACGGATTTATCGAAAACCACTGATTAAAAGAAAAAACGCGGAGACACGTCAAAAGATTTGCCAAAGGGGACAACTTTTTAACCAAAAACTACTTCACCCCCTTTTAACCTCTAGCCCCCGGGGTTATCCCCGTAAAATTTTTAAATGACAAGGGGTAGCAAGTAACAGCTTGTTTGAAAGGTCTTTCAAAGTTCTTTATTTTGACGTTTGATTTTTTTAAATCGGTCGATTCGTTTTCGAGAAAATTAGAAACATTTTTACCGCCTTCTTTTTATCAACACAGATAACATGGGCGAACTGTTTTTATTCTTATACCGGTTTAGTTTTTTATACCTGGCAAACTGCCGTTACATTTAACGCCAGACATCCGGAAAAGATAACTTCGCATAGGTATGTTTTGGACATTGTTACTAAATTTACTCAAACTGGATCTGTTGCAAATAAAAAACGTAATCATTGTAGAGTTTTGGATGAAGCCGCTCAAGTTGAAGTTTTGGATCATTTTGCCATAAATCCTAATACTACATTACGCAAAATTGTTGATGCGACGGATATTTCATTAGGCTCTGTACACACAGTTACTAAATTACATAAATTTCATCCATTCAAAATGAAAATATTGCAAGAGTTAACCGAAGATGATTTCGATAGGCGAGTTGAGCTTTGTGAACAAATGACTGCAGCGATTAATGATAATACCATTCATGTAAAGAATATCTGCTTCAGTGATGAATACACATTTTATCTAAATGGATTTGTTAATAAGCATAACTGCAGGTATTGGAGCAATGAAAATCCTCATGCTTTTGTAGAAGGGCATACTCAGTACCCCCAAAAAATTAATGTATGGGCAGGCATTTTAGAAAACAAAGTGAATGGGCCATTGTTTATTAATGGGAATTTAAATGAAGGCATTTATTTAGATATGTTGGAAAATACCATCAATCCGCTTATCACTGAAACCATTGAAAACCAAATCGAAGATGAGGGAAACCCTATACTTGATGAGGCTGAAATATATTTCCAGCAAGACGGCGCTGCTCCTCACTATGTTCTTCCGTTTCGGCAATGGCTAGACGACGAGTTTCCAGATAAATGGATAGGGCGAAGAAGGCCTATAGAATGCCTGCTAGATCTCCTGACTTGACGCCATTAGACTTTTTTTTATGGGGCCATTTGAAAACTATTGTGGTCACTCCCCAACCTAACAGTTTGGATCAATGCATCACCGAAAGTTGCCATGATCTCCCACAACATGTTTTTGGAAATGTCCGTCAGGAATTAGAAAATCGCCTATATCATTGTTTGGCCAATAACGGGCAACATTTTGAACACTTATTGAAATAAAAAGTGATATTTTCGTGTGCTTTTTTTTTGAACAAATTAAGATAAATAAAGATTTTTCTAATTTTCTCGAAAACGAATCGACCGATTTTAAAAAATCAAACGACAAAATAAAGCACTTTGAAAGGCCTTTCAAATAAGCTATTACTTGCTACCCCTTGTCATTTAAAATTTTAAGGGGATGACCCCGGGGCCAGAGGGTAAAAGGGGGTGAAGTAGTTTTTGGTTAAAAAGTTGTCCCCTTTGGCAAATCTTTTGACGTGTCTCGGCGTTTTTTCTTTTAATCAGTGGTTTTCGATAAATCCGTGGTGGGAAGTTTCAAATGAACACCCTGTATAATGTTCCATTCTAGGGTAAAAGGGGGTGAAGTAGTTTTTGACCATTGACGATACCGTTTGACGGTGACGTTACAGCTTAAACATATTGAAATGCATAAGAGCATTTATATTTGACGATCACGGTGCCGTTTGACGGCCGACATAAACCAATTTTATTTTTTGACGGTGGACGGTCGTAGGTAGCAACATTCGCAGTAAGTTTACACAGCCAATCAAAATCGTGTTTGCCTGTCACGTGATATTACGTAAATATTATTTTACTTTATACCATCGTATTAACCATTTTATTAAAGTGTACTGTTGATAAGTGTTGATAGTATCATTCAGATCACATGAACACTAAAATTAATATAATCACATAAGAATATAGAAAAGCCGAGAAAAATAGGTTATATTATTGTCGCCAACGTCAAGTCTATAAATCCAGCTTTTTACGGTTCCGTCAAACTGCATCGTCAATCGTAACGTCAAGTTTATAAATTGGCCTTAATACATAAATAAAAGTTTTTAAGAAGCAAGAAAGTTCTTATGATTAAACAAACGTTAAAGAGGTGAAATAACGCTAGAACAGGTAAGTAAGCCAAAACGAGTTTATTTCTTTAAAAAAAAAATCGTATCTGCCACAGAAATTAAAGTCAAATACTAATGTATGGAAAACTTATTATTTTTCAGACCACCCGATACCTTATACAATAAGGGCGTATTTTTGTCTACACAGTAGCACTTTAAAATACTATTTCAGATTGAATGGTACTACCAAGAAAAGGAAGCCTTTTTCTTTGATAGGATGTAATCACCTGCAGACCGGTTTCGATTCTCGTCAGTACAGGGTAGCTGTACATACCTACCATCAGAGAAGACTCTATTCTTCACGCTGTATTAATAACGGTAGTACACAACGTTCAGTCAGAACATAATCTTAACTTTCTGAAAATCCCACACATGTGCGAGATTTTCAATAAATTTCCCTACTATATGAGAAAAGAATAATAAAAATCGAACTTAAAATAAAACAATTATTCGTGATGAAAACCAATCCAAATATCGCGTGGATAGATTATTTTAGCTGTAAGTGTAGAAAATAATTTAAGAAGCAAGTGATTTAAAAAATGTATAGGTTAGCTTCCGGGTGGAGCATTATATCACCCAATAAACTGAACTAGAGAAAGGGCTGTAATGTTTCCTTAAAAATAGCAATCCAGATTTTGATTTATTTTGGAAAAAAATTTAAATTGTGTTTCGATGGCACAATAAACTGCTAATTCTCAAAAACCTTTTAAAAAATCTTTATAATTACAATTAAAAAAAAGAAAATGAACCATAATCGAACGGTACATTTTGTTTAATTGTTTTGGTTGACTTCTGTTTAAAGAAGGTTTGTTATAGTAAGTTTTTTAAAGTAAGTTATTGATTCGTAGTTTTAAAATTTTTTAAATTGAATCGGATATATTTTCTCATAGTTTCTTTGTATTTCCTTATAGCCTGCATTATATTACTAAATTTCTACTTACGACATTTACTAATACCAACGTGTCTTCTGTGGGTCTTGGTGGTGGTGGCGGTGGTGGTCTTGATGGATGACTACTAGCTATACCAAAATAGCAAAAAGCCAAGATGACAACAAGAGTGAGGCAGTTCATGATGAATGTCTGCCATCTTTACGAATTGATCCCAAATTTATACCTAACGTTATCAATCAGAAGTCTATCAATGTATGTATTTCTTATCGACTTATTTAATTTTTTTAAGGTGTAATTTAGTGTAATTTACAGTGACTTGTATTTTTAGGTTTATTGACTATTAAAAGGGACTAAGTGCTTAGAATTATGATATTGAATTTGAATTCATTGCATCGTGCATCCAATTAATAGGGATATAATCACCGACCTATAACGATGGATACGTACAACTTAAATTTTATGAGTGAAAAAATGGGCTGGTACGCACGGTTTTCCGTTCATATTTTTAAAGGTTGCTCGTCGGTTGTCTTGCGCACAATGTTTTCGCCGTCATATAGGCAACCCCGTCGGTATTGGTGCCGGTTTGGTTGCCTAACCTTCTTTTTTTTATGATCAAACACAAGCACTATAGGATAAATCCTTTAGGGCACTCTGGGAGTGGTGCGTGTGCGCAAAAAGCGTTTCACGTTGGTTTTGAATAGTTGGAGGGTATATTCGTAGGGAAAACGACCTCGTGAAGGTCGTTCGATAAGGATGAAGTCCTCCAGATAAAATACTTCTTAAATAATGAAGTTCGAGGAGTACTAAGCTTAACCACATATGGATGGGCGGCAGTGGTTCGTCGTGTATTTCTGCTAATTAAGAGGGCAATCTTTATGAAACAAAATTTATCATTAATTATTTTATCAATGTTAATAATAATGAGTTTCAATATGAATTTAGTGGGTTTAATCAAGAACGGTGCGCCCGACGAGAAAAACTCAAGAGACCGTTTTCATGTCGAATTGGATCAGGCTAATCAGAAAACATATCCACATGGAAACATGTCAGTGGCGTACCATCTTTTTTGTAAAAAATATCAGCGGACATGTTTGCAGGGACGCCACTGGTGGAGCACTTAATGGCTTTACGACGTTTTGTTCCTTAACTTGACCATCTTCACTAAAATACCTCTAGTACGTTAATGCAATTTACTTTTGTTTCGAAGAAACTGAAGATTTTAAAATTATTATTGCTATTTCTGTCTTTAATTGTTATTGTTATTACTTACTACTACTGTTTGCTTTTATTTCAAACTAATAGTTTATCCAATTTCTACTTAGCGTAAGTATAAGTAATTTATTTTATTAATACACATAAAATTTGATTTTTAAAGCCAGCACTTTCTTAAGACTTTTAAAAGAGGCATTGAGTATGACATTTTCGGATTATATCGAATTAAAAAAGAAAATAATTTACAGGAACTTACTAGGGGTATTTTAATGAAGATGGTATTTAAGGAACAAAACATCGGAAAATCATTAAGTATACCACAATGATTTCGATCATTTTTCATAATTTAAATAATAAAATCCAGGACATTAAGTTGATGATGAGACCCAAAGACGAAAAGATCTGATAATGCTATCATGTTGAGAATAAAAAGTAGCAATGAGAAAGTGAAATTTATTTTTGGACATCTCTTCGAAAGACCGAAAAACCGAAACGAAAAATTTTAGATATTTCCAAATATTTTGAAAGCACCTGTATTTATTTTAGTTTTCTTTACGGCATATTATTGGGCTCATAATTACGATATTTTGCCCCAATCTAACCGACTTACCGTTTTCGAAATCCCAATGGCGAAGGCCGAATTTGTAACATCCTGTATATAATACCTAATAATTTTATTCTAATTATTATTTCTAGCAAAAATACGGAATTAGTATTTATTTCATAGTTATTTCATTCTTATTCATTATAACTTTACAACAATTTGAACTACAGTAGACTCTCGCTTTTCCGACTCCCTGTTTTCCGATACCGGATTATGCGCCGTTGAAATCCGCATTAACCGAGCGACGCCGTATTATTCGAGCATCAGGCGTAATATATTATGTATGTATTTTTCAGGCGGACGCCCAGAATTGCCTTACAGGGGATTTCCCTTCCTATTTTATTTCGATGCAGACCTGGGGGTTTGTGTTTAGTACAAATTTTTATGGGTTACATATTTAATTAAAGAGAGTCGCATCAACAAATCAAAAAAGCCGGATTATCCGAGTTAGGGTACAGTCCACGTTAGCTCGAATAATCCAGAATCTACTGTATCATAGAATTATATTAACGATTTCAGTAAAAGTAGCACACGCTATATTATTGTAAGTATTATACGTATTTAAGTACTTAACAATATTAACAATTCACATGTGAGAGTCTCGTGAGAAGTGCATTTTTATAATATTTAATGTTTTCATACTACTTATAAACTGCTTAATAATTATTATTATAGAAGGTATTCATAATTATTATGACACCCAATAACGTCAATAAAAGTGCATTCATAAAAATACATTTGTAGGAAAGATAAGCAATATTGATAATTGAAAATAAATTCTATACCAAACTTGAAGTCAAAAAATCAAACAAGTATACAAAATTAATCAAAAATTTAAAAAGTATACAGGGTGTCCGCTAATTAATGGTACATGGAAAAACCACAGTCTCCTTACGTAAAAATATTTCTCTAATAACTTTAAGAGCAACCAACGTTTTTTTACAAAATTTGGTAATTACGATTCTTTTAGGATGAGAAATTTATTTCTTTGTGAAATTTTAATGTTTGTTATATTACATTTGTTAGTTCATAACTTTTTTGTGTCTGTGTATTTAAGTTTTTATGAAAATAATACTTTTTTCATATTTATTACGTAAGAAAGGTATACTAAGTTCAGGTCGCCCAGAGTTACCGTTTCGGAGATATTTGCATTTCAATAAATAAATGAGAAATAAATAAATAAATTGTTTAGTGCGCTAGCTTTAATTTACCACTTAACTTTTATATGATAATTAATGTTCTAGTAATAGTAATTGGAAATAATAAATATAACAATTGGATTGTTCTTTAACTTACTTTGATTAAAATAACTTTGGCTCTAGAAAATATCGTGTCGAAAGAAAACAACAACAATGAAAACAAACGTAAACTAAGTGATTAGTAACTTGTAATATTTCATTTTAAAATCAATAAGAGATTTAATAATAAAACAGATCTGCTTTTGACACAAACTGTTTAAAATATTCACTTCAATATATTTGAGAGTCCTTTTACTTTCACATTTCTCGGTTTGAAAACAAATTGTGTCTCGGCATTGTTACCTAACTTACGATAAACTTAAAAATGAATTTTTTTCTTACAAAGCTATCTTAGAACAATAAACAAACAAATCACAACATGGAGGTTTCATAGCAACTGCATCCCTAAATTTCATTTCTTTTCTCATAGATTACTTTAAGAGAAAAAAATTGTTTGAAAATTAATAATAACACTAATCAACACAAAAATCATCTTTATAAAAATATCGTGTATTTTGTAACATTTGGACTTAAACTAATATACAACTGACCCTCAAATGTTTATATTGGCCTCAGATTTCTTGCAAGGGTCGAATAGGCCCATTAATAGGTAATAAACGGTCGCCCATTGTTATTTGCAGCTTATTTGGATCTATGCTTGAAATATCCCTTTAGTCGTTAAATATAATCATTTAGTAAACATCTATTAATATTTTCGCTTAGATCTACGTGCGTGGTAAAACGGTACCAAAAATGTCGATGCGTGTTTGCGTTAATAAAGCCGATACCTTCTGTTATATTTGTGTTGCAGTTCGTGCTGGAGAACATTGACTGGATGGCTGAAAGGTACTCATAAATCTATGCCATTCGCAGTTCCAATGGTTTGGAGGGAATCTCGTAATCACGTAGATGATTGTTATTTTTGCATGACGAATATTAAAGAAATTACCAGCAAAACCAAGCGTAGCATTCAGCACCCCAATATTCCTTCTTCAATGCGACCAGTGCCCCATGACAACTCATTACCCATTCCCCAGCCACCTGAGAGTTACACGCTTGATTCCGAATCAGACTCCGGAAGTATTTCACCAGAAGCCGGACCAAGCTACATCCTTAGTTCTCATGATTTGCCTGATACACCTCATTTAATCACTGAAGGTGAATTAAATGACCTTGTTCGTGACTTGGACCTCCCGAAAACAAAAGCTGAACTTCTCGGATCCCGCCTGCAGCAGTGGAAGCTCTTGGGAAAAGGAGTGAAGGTGTCCATCTACAGGAAAAGGTAATCTACTCTCACAATTTTTTTTGCAGTGGAAGGCGATTTAGTATTTTGCCATGACATACCTGGCCTAATGACCGAACTGAACTTACCATATACTCCCGATAAATGGAGACTATTCATAGATTCGTCTAAAACAAGTCTAAAAGCTGTTTTAGTTTTTAATGGAAACGAGCATCCATCGGTTCCTATAGGTCATTCGGTAAATATGAAAGAAACATATGACAATATTAAGATGTTACTAAGATGTGTAAAGTACGAAGATCACAAATGGAACATATGTGCAGATTTAAAAGTGGTGGCGTTACTGACAGGACTGCAAGCAGGCCTATACAAAATACTGTTGCTTTTTGTGTGAATGGGACAGCCGTGCAAGAGACAAACATTATAAAATTAAGGTTTGGCCTCCACGTGACACAATACAAGTTGGCGTTAAAAATTTGACCCGAGAACCATTAGTTCAGAAAGAAAAAATATATTTACCTCCACTTCACATTAAGCTGGGTCTGATCAAAAATTTTGTTAAAGCACTGGATAGAGAAGGAAATGCCTTCAAGTATTTAAAAGACAAATTTCCACGTATCAGTGAGGCCAAAATTAAAGAAGGAATTTTTGTTGGTCCCCAAATTAGGCAATTGTTTAAAGATGCGAACTTCAGGCAAATTTTAAGTGACAATGAAAGGCGCGCATGGAATGCATTTGAAAGTGTTTGCAACAATTTTCTTGGAAATAATAAATCAGAAAATTATCGTGAACTCGTGGATATTTTAAAATGCAATATGTCACAAAAACTTCACTTTCTCCATTCTCATTTGGACTTTTTTCCTGAAATTTTAGGCGCAGTATCAGATGAGCATGGAGAACGATTTCACCAAGGTATTGCCTCCATAGAGAAAAGGTATACAGGAAAGTGGAGCCCGAATATGTCAGCCGACTATTGCTGGACCCTAATACGAGACACATCCAGGAGTTCTTATAAAAGGAAGACGTTAGGGAAGTAAATATAAAATTTTAAATTATTTATAAATGTTTATAATGGTCCTAAGCTAACTGTTAATAAAATATATTATAGGTTTTTAATTGTTCAAAGCATATGTCCCTCCCTTATCATTGGAGGCTGATTTCGAAAATCTGAGGCCAGATCCGGATTCAGCAGGCCAAAATATATAAAATCATTCCAGGGAGGAAAAATTTTTTAAAAAATGTTCGTCAGTTATTAGTAAGCAAGTAAGCAGTAAGAAAGTATTATTTTCATTAAAAACTTAAATACACTGAGGCACAAAAAGTTATGACCTAATAAAAGTGCGAAAAATGCCGCAGCCCCTACATTGTACATTAAAATTTCATAAAAAATCAATTTCTCGTCCTAAAAAAACACAAATTTCGTAAAAAAAAAGTTTGTTTCTCTCAAAGTTATTAGAGAAAAATAAATATGAAGTTTTCACTTTAACACCCTGTATCTCAGTTAATATCAACTTTCGGATATAAGAAAGTATAATTAAATCCTAATATTTTTACGTAAGGAGTCTGTGATTTTTCCATGTACCATTAATTAGCGGACACCCTGTATAATGTAACGAGTGTTGTAAATAGCATGAGTACGTAATTGCATTACAACTCGATATCTTTAATATTTCGTTCAACAATATTTCTTCACAAACTGTTTAATTATTGTTATCAGAGTGTTAATAAGTGGCATTTGAAAAAAGTCAGTGCATTTGTCCTTTATACCCAGCGTTTGTGATAGCAGCCGCCTACGACTCTCTTGTTCTTTAATAAACTCAAGTGCTCATATTGAAAGAAGAGCGTTGCTACGGAACGTATACCTTTGTTGACAATAAACAAGGTGGCCTTGTTTACTGTGCGATTTACTTTACAAAAACAGTGCCCTTTACTTTACAGTTCATAAAATTTAGCATACTTATAGTATATTTTTTGCTATTTACAGTAGTGATCGTCGGTAAATTTATTTTAAATAGAATATGTTTCCTTTTCCCTATGGCAAACTCATCCTTAGACACGTTTCGCCGTTATTACGGCTTGTCGGTAAGACCAGCGTTTGATAGAGGAAAAAGGATCTCGCAGCATTATCACATTTAATACACCGCGAGATATCGCGATGAGTTCTAGACTCCTTTTGAAATGTATTTAAATGTATTTTACATTGTGACGTGACATACGTAAAGATTGTTCCACGAAAAATGGATATAACTTAATGACTGCAGTAAAAGTACCTGGGGCAATCCCATTATTTATGACCGTTTGTTATTATTATGTGAAAAGGACCGGATTGTAATAATTATAATTAAATATAGGCACATCAGGTAGGTTAGGTTGCTTAATTTATATTTAAATATCTTTTTGTGGTAAAATTTGTTAGTTTTTATTTCTTGCTGGAAGAGTTTAGTTGTATTACCGATATTATTTTACCAAACGTATAAAAAGACAGTATGTGGCGTCCATGGAAAAACATTGATGGTGCTTCTTCTAGTGTTGTAGTGAAGAAAATGCATTTATCTCTCGATGCTAGGGTTGGTTGGTTGGTTGGTTAAAGGCGGGGGTCGGTTTAAGATGCTAGGGAAATTGTAAAAAGACTATATACTTCTTTACTCAACAGAGGACTTTATTGTCTGATTTGACTAAGATACCTCTGACTACAGTGAAAAGAATCGCGTCAAATCCCATTAAATCTAGAAAGAAGTGTAAAGATGCCGGTTTCACCAAATGTTTCGACGAAAGCGACAAGAACTTGATAAGGCGAAAAATCTACACCAATGATGAAACCCAAATAAGTTATAGCCGCACTAGCCTTTGGAGAGATTTGTCGGAAATGGGATTCAGATACCGCAAAATTGACAAAAGGCACTCATGGAATCCCACCGTTTACAAAAATGGCGTCACGAGTGTATAACTTCTGTAAGGAAATCCCGTTCTGAAAACCGTCCTATAATTTACCTCGACGAGACTTGGTTTCATACGCATGAAACACCATCCAAAGGCTGGTCTGATTTTTCCGATAAGTGTAAAACAAAAGCTCCGTCAAAGAAAGGAAAAAGAATAAGAATTTTCATGCTGGGCCAGAAAACGGTTGGGTTCCAAGTGCCTTGTGGCTTTCTGCAAAAAACATTAAAGACTCTTGTGTGGACTACCAAACAATCCTCAGAATAGCGTGATAGTAATGGACAATGCGAGCTATCACAGTCGCCAATTACATAAAGCTCCAAGCTCAAATAATACAAAATTGGAGATTCAGAACTACATGGCGGCGAATGATATATATTTTAAAGAAAGTTATAAAAAAAGTGATCTTTTAGAAGTTTTAAAGATATTTTGTATAAAAAAAAGTATATGTTTGTGACACATTGGCAGAAGAAATTGGACATACAGTGCTACGGCTCCCACTATTATTGCATTTTAACCCCTTAGAGCATATGTGGCACCAGTTAAAATCACTGGTTAGGTCTGAAAATATTTCTCCGACTTTAAGTTCTAGTGTTGTAGAATTAATACGAAAATGCTTTAATGATATTCCCACAGGTAGTTGGAAAAATTCAGTCCGTCACGTAATAACTGTAAAAAATTCGTATATTAGTCTGGATCGTATAATTAATCCAATTATAATTAATTTTGATGAGGATGGCGATAGCGAAACAGAACTATCTATAGAATGACATTATAAATGTAAATAAATATATTTAAAAAAAAATGTTATTTCATTTGATTACATTAATATAATCATATCATTACTTGTTTTCCTTAGTCCGTCCCTTCATACTTCACTTGTTTATTGCCAAGCTCTTGTCGACACAATGGGACCGACCCAGGAAATCATTAAGTCGTATTCAAATCTCGTAAAACGTACCATACAACGATTATTTCAAAGTACAAGTACTTGTACTTCAAGGAAATGCTTCACCGGCTACAAAAACGTAGGGCAAACAAGTGACATTGCTTTCTAACTGAAATAGGTTCGGGTTAGGTTCATACAGTCAGCATTTTCTTTATAGAAATATGAAAATCGAATTTTGACTGAATGATGATGAAATCCTCAATATTTCGAAAACTACAAATTCTCGGAACAGACAATCTTATACAAACTTACCCTTATTCTTAATGCTAAATTGAAAATAATTATAACATTTGAAACTGTAGGTTTCTTGCAGTTTTCCTAATTTTAATTTTTATCTTATTTTTTGAACATCTTGTATCAATGGTTATCAAAATATTGTAAAAATCCTTTAAAATATGCCCTTTTCAACAGGGAGTCCAACCCAAATTAATCAATAAAGACTCCCTTATATGGGAGGGAAATTAATAATCATTTTAAACGTCATTCTTGACATAAAAACTTGTCAAAAACGCTTAAATATAGGTATAGGTATGACATGATGAAATATTCTAGAATCTTGCGTAGAATTCAAAAATGCAACAATATATAGGGTGTTTCATTTAAAATAAGCAAGTTGACACCGACTTTCGGTATAACCGGAAGTGCCACTATATTGAAAATATTTTAGCCGAGTGGCCTCCATCAACATTAGCATACTGCGTAATTGTCAAAAATTTCCCATGTATATTATTCGATATACCGATCGCAGCGCTTCCCAGTTTGACATCCTGTATATTTACCATCGATTGCACGCACCTATTTGCTCTGTGGAAAAAATCATTAGCCACTTGAATTCATTTATCTTTTGTTGGCTTCGGTAGACAAATTTCTTTTAAAGAAAACCATAATGCTGCTAAGGAACATCATGTAGCTAAGCATCTGAAACAAAGTTGTTTTTCAGGTCAGAATCTTCAGAAAGAATGGATACGTGACAGTTTTATGAAGGCCGTTAAAGCAAAAGAGACCAAAAGCGGGTCTGCGGTGAAAACAAAATTACTTGTGTATTTGACGATAATCTTTTATGCTTAAAAGATGTCGTAACTGTAAATAGTACAAACGTACAACCGCTAATGATACTATCGGTACTGAAGGAAAAGATGTCAATTACGATGCTCAAAAAGTTGCTTAGCGCTTCTTATGGACACCAAAAAGAAATAAAAATGAGGATGACGTAGGTAGACAGTTAATGGGAGATTTAAATAGGAACTTTGGATGATGATGACGATTGCCCATGGTTAAAGAATTTAAGAAAATACACGATCACTTGCGACTGCAGACAAAATTAAATCTTTTAAATGTAACTAAGGACATCAATTCCTGAAGAAATCATGGGGCTATGCAAGGCCCAGCAATTATCAATATCGTGGATATCAGACAACAGATGAATCAAGAACTATCAGTACCTACCCTTGTTACGCCAATGCGGGTTGTCTGAGGTTTTTGGAATTAGTTGAGTGCTTCATCAAGAAACTATAGCGTCCCCTTCTGAGAGTCCGGGGCTATGATCGCCTACATCGGCCGCTGAGGACAGCCAGGAATCCTACCTATCCAACTTTTAATTCTAGTCACAATGATAATTAATCTTAGTAATACGTGAATTGATAAATAAAATATTTCTTTCACTTACCGTAGTGCTATTATTAATTTTTATTTCAGCCTTAAGAACATCCTTCACTAGTGTATCTATCTTCGTTATTAACGTTCTTTCTTAAAATGCTAAATAATTCTTCAAATGTTTTGTTTGCAAAAGTAATTCTTATTTCTTTATGTAACGAACGTAAGGGTAATAAACAGTTACGACTTCTTCCAAAATGAGTCCCTCCTCGAATTAGTAATTTTTAATGGCTGCAACCAACAACGATTTTCAACTAAATGTTGCGACAGCGGTTACCGCACTGCGCCTACCCGCAAGTTCAACCGCATATCACAACGGGTGGTCGCAATGCAGTTCCCCATATAGTGGTGCTTATAGGCCTTAAGGATCCCGAGAATCGGCCATTGAGGCTTAAGGTGCGTATAATTATGGCGAAACGAGCCCGAGACGCGCTTTGGTCGAGGTTTCTTTCAACGAACCTTCCACGAGCCTGCTGCGAGCCTCTTTCGAATTTTTTCCTTTCCGCATGGCAAGTCGAGCCCGCCACGAGTTTCCCACGAACCTATTTTATTTTTAGTTGTACATGGTGAGCCAAAAGAGGTAAGACTATGTCTGACGACCAAGAACAGACGTTGTTTGTTATAATAATAATAAAGTGTAGCGGGCATACACACAAAATATCAAGATCAAGTATTTTGTGGATATCTTAATTAATGCAGTGTACGTGCTCGAGAAAAGGCAATAAAACGGCTGCATTGCATTTTGCCTGTTCGTTCGGCTGAACCTTCTTACCAGGGGTCGATATAGTAATAAAAATAATAAAACTAAATAACTCGGTTCAGGCAAATAAGCAGGCCTCTAGTACCAGGGAATTTTTTAGAAGATTTTTTTTGCTGGCGCCTTTTTGAGATTTTCTAAATGGGCAAAACAGAAAAATGGGCGAGTCGATCTCAGGTAGCCATCGGTACGCACGCACAAACCCGACTTCCTCATTTTCACTAACATTACGCACAACGACATCCCCCAAATAGACTCTAAAGATTTCTCGACGACTGACGCAACGTCATTCCACGTACTTACCTATCTTTGCCTTCTTTTTTTAAAATAATCTTTCACTTTAGGATCCCGCCAAGGAGTAAACCACCACCTAAAATTTGTACAATAAAATACCTCTTTTTAAAAAATACCATTAAATACCTAAACACCCCATAAAATTCCAAAAAACATTTTTAAGATTAATTTCCAAAAAATATCCTTCACTGGTACTATCGTGCCGACTAGGACAACAAAATCACAAACTGGGACGGATATACATATCTCATAGACTATAAAAGGTGCTCGACAGCTGTAAAGGTAAAAATACATAACTGTTAGGAAGTAACCTAGGTTACATAATTTAACGTTTTATATTTTTCGATACGAGGTGGCATCAAAATATCTTATTTCTTTTATAAAGCGGCAGTAAATATATTGGGCATTTTTGTTAAGAAATAGTCTAATACCTTATTTAAAGTAAGTATATATAACGTCGCCTAAAAATGGAAACGGAACTAAATAATAAAAGAAATTTAATAGAAGGTTGCAAAAATACAAACGCAAAATTTGTCGAAACAACAAAACATTTTTAATATTTAGTCATAGAACCATTCCTGTTTATTACTTCTTGAAGCCTTTGCGGCATACTTAAAACTAGGTTTCTGCATAATTCATCCCAAGCTTCATTTATCCTGTAGCGTAATTCATCTCTGTTTCGTGGCCGAAAATCATGTTTATACATTACTTTCACCATTTTACCCCAAATGTTTTCGATCGAGTTCAAATCGGGACTCTTCGAAGGCCAGGGAAGAACTGCTATATTATTTTTTAGTAGAAAATTTTCCTGTATGTATTGGAGCATTATCATGCTGAAATGTAAAATTTTGACCATATACAGTGTTTATCGATGGTATCATCACTGCATTTAGGATATTAACGTATTCAGGTGCAGTTAGTCTTCCTTCCACGATTTGGCAAATTCCTGGACCTCTAGCGCTAACCCAACGCAAGACATTTATAGAGAAATGCCCGCTTTGGTTTGTTTTGTTAGTGTATATCTCATCATATCGCATGCCGGAAGGCCTATACACTCGAATTCTTCCATTATTACACGATTGAAAAGTTTTCTCGTGAGAAAATATAACTGTTTCCCAGAAAATATTCCGATTTAAATATTCATGTGCAAATTCTAACCTGCCTTGTTTATCCCTTTCCATTAAAAATATTTTATTAGTAGCACAACGACTTCGTATATCGGAAATTCGAACTCTGTCTTTAGCAGTATTTGTAGAACCTGGAAACTTCGTCTCTTCTTTCGCTTTTATTGCAGTTGCGAATGGATGATTCCTTAGATAATTAACTAGTCTTCTATCTTCATCTTCAGTAGAAGTTCTAGGGGGACCTGAACCTGCTTTCCTAATAATAGTCCCATGCCTTGCTATTTTTTGTTTTGCCACCATCTCGCAACCGACTGTAGATTATAGCCTTTTGCTGGGGTGGTAATTGTGGCATATTTTTTAAAGAAACAATTGCTTGACAAGTTAATGATAAAGTGACAATCTATGTTGACATGCAAAATTTGTAAATGACATTTTACTGGTACTAGGCTCGAAAGTAAAAAATTCCTAATAGTCAAGGAGAAAATAAGAAATTTTGCTGTCCTAGTTTTTTACCGGCACGATGGTACAATAAAATACTCCAGTGGTTCACCCCTCGGATTCCACATACACGTTATAAAATAATTTGTAGGTCTCCACTAAATAATAATGTTTTGGCCTTCGAAATAAAACGTTTATAATTAGTGGACTGTATATTTCCTTATGTAAAGGGATATTTTAAGAGAGCCGATACAATGATATGTTTTGTCTGTCACTTCAGTTTTGACTTCTCCTCTTTTCTTGTCTGGTGGTCACACTGTCACACTATTGTCACCTTAATATACCGCCCGCCTTGAAAGGACGTAGCTAGCACTTTCAAAATTCTAACAAATTAACAATTTACTATGGTTGTACAATTTCTACCATAACAAAACTATAATCACATTTATAAATTGATGATAGTTTGCTAACAATAATGCAAACATTAAACATTATTAATTATTGTCAATGTCTACAGGTAGCACACATATTCTATTTAAAGCTCTTTTGATTGTACCAGAACAAACTTTAATTGTTACTACTCGGACAATACCATCAGTTCCTTCATGCAGTTCAGTTACACGTCCCAAATGCCAATATAAAACAAACGCATTATCGTCTTTTACTAAAACCAATGATCCGACCTTAACAATGTCCATATAGTTTTTTTCTCCATTTGGTTCTGGTCTGCAATTCTCCCAGGTAATCCTTCTGCCATCTGGTCCAAAAGTGCTGTACCATTGCTTGGATATGTTGCCATTTTGACAGTTTATTCTCTGCCAATTCCGTGAGATCATGTTGGGGTAATACGGTCATCGTGCGGCCAATCAAGAAATGAGCTGGAGTTAGAGTGGAGCAGTCTTCTGAATCTTCAGTTAACGGACATAACGGTCGAGAATTTAAGATACCCTCGATCTGCACCAACAGAGTGTCGAATTCCCCAAAAGTCAAAGACCTTACTCCAATTATCCGCTTTAAATGAAATTTAATACTTTTTATTCCTGCCTTCCAAAGACCTCCGAAAGTTGGTGAGTTAGCAGGAATAAAATGCCATCTTATTTTATTATCAGCTAGTTTATTTCCGATATAATCATTATTTTCTTGCAAAAAACTATAAATTTGGCAAAGTTCGTTATTTGCACCTACATAATTTAGGCCATTGTCTGAATATACATTTTTTGGAATACCGCGTCTGCTTATAATAGCTCGGTAGCAAGTTCAAGATGCACTGCCTTAGTACTCATACAAATAAATAAGCAAATATAACCTTTTGAAAGAGTTGCACCGCGACCTTTCTTATTTTTAATATGAAATGGACCGCCATAACCGGTACCGACATTCTCAAAAACACCAAAAGCATTTACTCGGCCTTCAGGAAGAACTCCCATTAAATAATTATTACCTTTTGGGTTTACCTTAAAACATGTTAAACATTTTTTAACCACTTGTCGACAAGCACTATGACCAGAGATCGGCCAATATCGTTCTATAATCGAATACAATAATGCCTGCGCCCCACAATGCAGAAGCCTTTTATGTTCAGCTTCTAGAATATATTTCGTTAAAAGATGGCCATTTGGCAAAATTATAGGATATTTCTTCTCATCTAATAGATTTGAATTTTTTAATCGCCCGCCTATACAAATAAGATCAGCCTTTAAAATTGGATTTAAGCTTAATATTTTGCTTTTACCTGAAATAGGCTCTCCAGCCTTTAATTTACGATATTCATAGGGAAAAGCCTTAGTTTGTGCATCTTTAATTAATATACCTTGTGCACGTTTAATTTCTTCTGGTAATAATGCCCCAGTTATTTGAGCATTCTTATTTTTTAGATTATAAATAAATCTACAAGCATAAGTTAAGATATGTAAAATTTCAAATAAAGATGTAGTTTCTCGTGTTAAGTTATCTAACAAACTACATGATTCTGATCTAATACAACATATAGTTTTTTGGTCAGGGATTTCGCGAGGAACAGAAAAATCAGAAATATACCAATAAGAATTTTCTTTTAAAAGAAATTGAGGACCATGCCACCATAAATCATTGCCAATAAGAATTTTAGATGTGGTACTGCGTGATAACAAATCCGCAGAATTTTGGCGTGAAACTACATGATACCAATCATTTTTTCTTGTAAGAGATTGAATTTCACTTACTCTGTTCGCGACAAAGGTTTTCCATGTGGATGATTCGCCGCGAATCCCACATAAAGTAATAGTTGAATCGGACCAAGTCTAGGTACCGTGATATGTTTTAAAGGAGCTACACGACTTTTTGCACATAACAAATTACAAATATATTTACTAGGTGCCAGTGAGCAACGCAAATAAATACAAGCTCCATATGCTTGAGTTGAAGCGTCGCTAAACCCGTGTAGTTCGATGATAATATATTGAGAACATACAGCATGCCTAGGTATTTTTACATAATTTATTAGAATCATACTATCTTGAAAGTCTTCCCAAATCTTTAATAAATTTCCTGGCAACTCATCGTCCCATTCTAACTTATTTTTCCAAAGTTATTGTACTAATAGTTTGGCCACAATAATTATAGGCAATTATTGGACCCCCTTCTGCAATAAGGAACCAACTAACAATTTTTGCTAAAATTGGTTAGCTGGTTCTTTAGAAACACAAAAAGCTGTTATATCTATTAAAATACCTATGGACGCCATTTATGAGGAATATAACCTAAATAAAACCCCAATTTTCGCAATAAAGTACTGGGCAGTGCGCGTTATGCAAGACGGAACCAACAAGCAGTCGGTTGCTTCTTACATAACGTGTTGTGTCAGTTTTCAGAAAGTTTTTTGCTTTGTGGCTTTTATTCAGTTAAAAAAAATTAAGGATTACCTATTTTTAAAATTTTAGATCTGCCAAGATGTTAACAATAAAGTTAATTTGTTAAATATTGATTTATTAAACAATGTGGGTAACACAGGCCATAATGCCTCGTCGGTAAAACTAATTTTATAAATTAAAGAAATTTGGATCTTTTTTGCTAAAATGTAATTTATATTCTTTTAGTTAAATATGTTTTAAATGTTGTTGATTTAGGTATTTAGTCAATTTTGCTTATTTTATAGAATAGAAAAAGGACGAATTAGATGAAAAGATCAACTGGTTACATATATATCTAAAAGCATTTTTATAAAAAATAGATTACGAGAACGACATAAACTGGATAAATGGAAGGATACCAACTTTAGGCGTAGTATTTTGTAATAGCTTAGAAGAATACCTCAAGGTAACGCAATACCAACTCTTAAACTGAACGATATAAAATCTTACATGGACCTGATTCCCGCTCCGGATCAACATTTTTATACTAATCTTATGGGCGATGAAACCCTTCAGGAAGATACTGAGGGCTTCACTGGAGATATTGATTTTGAATTGGAAGACAAAATTTAATAGAAGACCAATAACATATCTGTTGTGTTTTTATATCGTGCTCGTCATTGTGTTTCCGTTATGCGTTTTTCTTTTTCAATAAAAGAACCAAGTGATTTTTCTTTAAGAATATACGACGAAAACATTTTTTCTTGTGACGAACTACATTCTAATGTTTTTGATAAAAAATACCAGTTAAGAAGCAACTTACAGCTTTTTACATTCACTACAATTTTTTTTTGGTTTTGTCAGTTGGTTCCTTATGGCAGAAGGAGGTCCTATTATGATTAAATGTATAAAATGATTATGTGTAGTCTAGAGAAACGATCACCGTAATTATACCATTAGCAGTAGCCTTTATAAGTATGCTTTTATATTAAGATGATATTTTCGTCTCGTGCATGTACGACAATGTAAGTAATCATATCCTGTCCCCTATTCAACAAACGGTTTTTTTTTATCTAAACACGTTTATTACCGTTTACTAAATATCATGTTTTGATGACCCGCAGTTAATTTAAGTTTACACGAGACACTCACATGGAGATTATAATTGTTTATTGTGCTCATCATTATTTAATTGCTCAGGTAGCGTGTGCTACTTTTATCGATCCATTCCGAGTATTTAATTTATTTTTTCAGACTTATTAATCAGTTTAAGCGATTATATTTTATTTGATGAATGACTAGAATTTGCCTGGCCTGATATAAACGGGTACTAATATTGAGTATATGTCAAGTGAAAATAATGTTTTAGCAATTGGATTTTAGTATCTAGAACATGGCGTATTTTCAATGGCATTGCAAAGCTATGCTTGGCATTATTTGCAATAATTTGCATCTGCTTGTATACTTGCTAACACAAAAGTATATTTACTAACTCTTGTTGGAGAGGTCGAATGGTAAACCCTGATATGATTCTGCCGCGCCCTGAATCTGTACATTCGGTTCGTTTTCGTCCGTCGTTCAGTGCAGACATTTTTTAGCAATTTTGATGCCTATACAGTGTGTCCCATAAGTAATGGTACACAGAAAAACTGCGGATTCCTTGGGTAAAAATACTGCGATTTGGCCATACATAGTTTAGTTCAATAGCTGGTAATAACCGAGATACAGGGTGTCCAAGTAAAAATTTAATTTTCAATTTTCCTAAATAACTTATTTCTGAATCAATATTTTTGCACAAAATTTTGTGACTAGGGTTTTTTTGGGGAAAGGAATTTGCATTTGTTAATAATTATATATAATCTAGAATATAGGGGGCGCTCTCTGCGGTACTCTGAATACATAAAAAGAAATGTAACTTTTTTGTGCATTAGTATAATTATATTTTTATTAAAAATATCAGTTTTTTCGTCATTTTTAAGCAATAAAGGTATACTTGTAAATGTCGCTCCGACTAACCGAGATATTGTCAATTACAATTTCTAATGCGCCCGTTAAATTGTGATTTGTAAATGTGAAATTTGTCATAGTAGGCTTTGGTAAATACAATACAAAATACAATGAAAGCACTTTGCAACCTCATTTCTCTCAAAGTTTATTTTCATTTGTCAGCATTGTGGGTGTTTTTAAGGAGTTTTTGAAGATACTATTATCAAAAATTAAACTAAAAATGCCGCGACATAACTGTTTTCTAACGGAGAAATGCGAGAGATGGTATTTTTACGCATAAGAAAATTTTAACAGACGCGGGGCACATCGGCGGTATTTGGAAATGTATCCAAATAGAAGGCAGCCAGATTTTAAAATTTTTAGAAGCCTATACGACAGACTGGGAGAAACAGGATCCTTGCGTCCAAAACGTAATAGTGGAGTACCCTGTTTCTCCCAGTCTGTCGTATAGGCTTCTAAAAATTTTTAAATCTGGCTGCCTTCTATTTGGATACATTTCCAAATACCGCCGATGTCTGTTAAAATTTTCTTGTGCGTATAAATATACAATGTCTCGCATTTCTCCGTTAGAAAACAATTATGTCGCGGCATTTTTATTTTAATGTTTGATAACAGTATCTTCAAAAACTTCTTAAAAACACCCACAATGCTGACAAATGAAAATCAACTTTGACAGAAATGAGGTTTCAAAGTGCTTTCATTGTATTTGTTTTTACCAAAGCCTTCTGTGACAAATTTCACATTTACAAATCAAGATTTAAACGGGCGCATTAGAAATTGTAATTGAAAATATCTCGAAAACGGTTAGTCGGAGCGACATTTACAAAGTACACCTATATTGCTTAAAAATGACGGAAAAACTGATATTTTTAATAAAAATATAATTATACTAATGCACAAAAAAGTTATATTTCTTTTTATGTATCCAGAGTACCGCAGAGAGCGCCCCCTATATTCTAGATCAAAATTATTAACAAATTCAAATTCCTTTCCCCCAAAAAACCCTATTCACAAAATGTTGTGCAAAAATATTGATTCAGAAATAAGTTATTTAGGAAAATTGAAAATTAAATTTTTACTTGGACACCCTGTATCTCGGTTATTACCAGCTATTGAACTAAACTAAGTATGACCAAATCGCAGTATTTTTACCCAAGGAATCTGCAGTTTTCCTGTGTACCATTAGTTATGGGACACCCTGTATAATAAAACAAAATGGATTGAAGTTCATCACAATCTTTTGTTGGAGGTTATATTCGTTGGGAAAACGACCGCGGGAAGGCCGTTCCATAAAGATGAAGTCCTCCAGATGAAAGAATTCTTAAATAATGAAGAATAATGATCTGTAAAAGAGAGTCAAATCCCCAATCAAATTCGGGTGCTTCTGCAAAACTTCTAGTAGAACACGCAGCAGAGGATCCTGCTAGCTATAAAAACCATCTTCTACCAACCGACTATATAAACTACAATCAACAAAAATTAGAAGCGCAACCTAAACGAAAAACAGACGAGCGGTGGCTGATGTGCAAGCACTTGTTTACACTTGCAAGTTTTGATTTTCTGTACGAATTTGTCACCACTGGCACCAGTGATTTCAGAAGGATGCTGACTTTTTTGATATATGCATGCAAAAATACATTTTTATGCAAGTCGATGTTTACACTTGCTAATTTTATTTACTGGCGCGCCAGTTTTTATTGGCGCCACTAAATCCATGCATGTGTAAACGCATCTTAAAAAGTGTTAGCGCGTTGGTGACCGCACGCCAGTATTTAGTTTGAATTTCGTTTAGTAGCTTCTAATATTTCTTGATTGTAGTTTATACCATGTGGGGCAAAAGTCCCGCAACGGCCAAATATCTCCCGAGGGGAAGGTTTTTTAAAAAATTGTTTCGGGCAAAAGTTGTATGGCTTTGAAAGAGGAATCATTTGCATACAAAACCATCTCCCACCCCTTCACCCCCTCCTGAGGGGTGGGGGTAACTTGTAAATTTTAAATGGCCAACCCTATTTTTTTTTGCTGATTAATATTCTCTAAGAAAAAACAAGAAACTTTTGTCTGAAAAATTTTTTTTAAAAAGACGAAAAATTTTTTTTAAAAAGACGAATTTCGCGTAAAAAGGCTTAGCTTTACCTCTTGTAATTTTTCTGCAAACCCCGTCATTTTCGCGTAAAAAAGTCGGAATATTTTGGAATATCCAAATTTTGTTCGTTGGGTCAATCGCGAAATTGGTCTTTTAAAAAAAAAATTTTCGGACAAAAGTTTCTTGTTTTTTCTTAGAGAATATTAATCAGCAAAAAAAAGTAGGGTTGGCCATTTAAAATTTACAAGTTATCCCCACCCCTCAGGAGGGGGTGAAGGGGTGGGAGATGGTTTTATATGCAAATGATTCCTCTTTCAAAGCCATACAACTTTTGCCAGAAACATTTTTTTAAAAAACCTTCCCCTCGGGAGATATTTGGCCGTTGCGGGACTTTTGCCCCACCCGGTATAGGTTATTATGAATAAAAAAAAGTGGTCAGCAGAACGTTTCTTTTTCTGTATTTCTTTTATCTTAATTTTTTTTTACTAAAAGTTCAGCGACTATTTTACCGGCTTCGGAAAGTTCACTCGACATAGTTCGCACTGCGAAAAACACTTTAAAAATTAAACTAGCGTGCCAGATATTCTTGTTTTCTCAACAAAGTGTAAACCTTTACTGGCGTGCAAATAGAACTGGCGCAACCACTGGCGCCACTAAATCCATGCATGTGTAAATGCACCTTTATTAAGATTGGCTCACCAAAATGTATTCAAACTCGGTATATGCGTTTACTGTGTCGGCCCCTTCAAGAAGTTATAATTCTGTTCTTGTATAAAATGTACAGGGGAGCCAAAATTTAGCCACCTCAAAAATTACATGGGATTTCGATTTCCTATTTTCAACTTAACGATGCATCAGCCAGTATAATAGCACTGTTGATTACCCATCGAAAAATATATAACGTTAAATAAAATATTAGTAACGTTAGAATTTTTACAAATCTTAAGAATAGATTTTGGAAAGTTGTAGTTTTACATGGAAATTTTGCATTTATTATAGTTTCCAATTAATTATTAGTCAGTGCCTATGGTATTTAAACAACATAATTTATGAAAATTGGAATTATCCCGAAAAGGGCTGGAAATAACTTACTTATATGTATAGTTCTGTTCATTAAAAACCCGTACATCTAATTTGTCCCGGTGTAAGTCGTTCGATTTTATTTTTGGCATACACTTTTAAAATTGCATGGTGGCAATTGTTGTTAGACGTCTAAAAGTCAAACATTTAAAATGCCTCGTCAATTAACTATTGTAGAGAAGGCACAAATAGTAGCAAGAATCCAAGACGGATGGTCAATTCGTTCCATAGCACAATTATATTATATGTATTGTTAATGGCTGCTCTGGTGCTCTTTTTCATTCGAGAAGCGTAAAAAATTAAATCGATCGTTTCACAGCGGGATTTTAAAAACAAAGATTAGCCCATCTCTACTCAAAATCGACAGAAGAATGAAGGTTATAAGTTGACATTTGTTTGAACAAGATATTCCACGGCTTGATTTCGAATTTAAAAGCGGTTTTTTTTCGGGATATTTAATCAATTTTAATAGAAAATAATGTGCGTGCGTAGAGTGTGAGAATGTTTAGTACATACAGAAAAATCCGTCGAGGGCATATTAGAAATGTTCATTTAGTAAGAGATAATGGGCATCGCAAGGTCACCTGATCTTACACCCTGCATTCTATGAGGTACGATGAATAAAGAAATAGTTTACAAAAAGTCAATCGAAGATATGGATCAGTTGCGAAATAAAATAGTGGATGCCGCATATTAAATAATTGCTGAATATTTTTCACAGAGTTCGAGCACTTCACTACCAGTGAAGCAGTCGGTTATTTTCTCTCTCTCCATTCTAAAAGAAAAGCGAAGAAGGAATAATAGTTTGGAATCTACAAATTTGCTGTGATGCCTATTGTACAGAAATCCGCATTTTTATTATGTGTAAATTTTGTGTATCTACTAAATATTGCCAAATATCGTGTTGAAATATGCTTTTGTTCGCGATACCTGTGATCTGTGTAATAAAATCTAATAATCTAATAGTGTCTCTAAAACAACTAATAGGTATGTGCCCGGAGGCACATATCCTGCCAGCAAATGCCAATTTGTGTCCTCTCTCCTATTTGTGTGTTTTTTTATAAAGTGTAATGCTTTAATGTGTATCGATTTTGTGTGCCTATCTTCAAAAAACTAATTTGAAACATGTGTGTGTTTCTTTAAGTGATTTATGGTAATTTGTTCAGTGTTTCACTATATGTTCTGTGTCTCTGACGATATACAGGGTCATGTTCTGAGATTGGAAGAAAAATGCCGAAGGGTTTTTAGTGGGGTATAAGCTTTACCCACTAAAACCAAAAAAACTGAAGATGTTTGTGCCCTGGATTACTTGCTAGTGTACTGGCACCTGGATTCACTTCTATTTGGATACTAGGTAAGTATAATATTTATTTTTATAAGAATCTAAAGTTTTACATTTTTTCACAATTTGGCAACATTGCGCCACAACATGTCTTTATTACACAGCTGGGCAGTGTAATATGATTGTACCGCGGAGTGACCTGTGGGTTTCTGGGTGAATTATCCCACTTTTTAAACGTACGATTTAAAAAAATATATGGAGCGCTTCTCTAGGACACACCATGAGTCACCTATTTAAATATAATACGTCATTTCCATAACACCCTGTATATTGTGAACCACCAGGAAGTAGAGGGTATATTCACGGATTCCAATATACATTCAAGGGACCAATTCGAGTGTATCGACCAAACAGAACAAGATTTGAAGAGCGTTATTAGAAATGGGCGTTTTTCTGTCAATGTATGGTGTTCGATAAGTTACTATGGGCTTGGTGTATGCTGGAAACTGGAGGGAAGGTGTAATACTGCAAGTTATCGTCATATTATACTTCCATGTGTTCTTTCCATCTATCCAAAAATTATTTTATTTATCAGCAGGATAATTGCCCAGTGCATACTGCAAATGTTGTGAAGAACTGGTTTCATAATAATAATGTAGAAGTGTTACCTCGGCCTTCTAACAGTCTGGATATTAATCCGATAGAAAATGTATGGGCTATAATTGTAAAGGAAATCTATACACGGAATTTTTTGCTTCATAATTCTAAGAAATTATGGGAAATAATACATCAATGCTCGCAGTCATATATTCTTTTTACATTTTTATTTAGGACAAGAAAAGCCGATGCTACACGAAAAATTTCGTCAGTTATTATTGCTCGACTGAATGTCAATTTGCACATAAATGATATGGGCTATGAGTTGCGGGAATATTGCACAGATATACATTGCCAGATATATTTCTGCCACATTTAATGTACACAGATCGCGGGACTATAGTTCACTAATATTTCAGACATATATTGCAGGAAAATGTTGCCCGTTTAGAATCGCTTTTAATTAACAGGAAATCTAATCATAAGACTTATACGGGTTTGTTCGGGTTTGCATCCAATAGCCAAATAATATACCATGTGAAAATCTTGAGAAAAATTATTTTGAAATGTGTCGCTTATTATAAACACCCTGTTTAAAATACATAAACACTATTAGACTCATAGTATCTTTAGAGCCCTTGTAAGAAAGTTATTAAGCTCACCGGTGGTTAAAAAAACATTTTAGAATATGTTTTTGATTTTTATTTCCAGGACTATGAAACTTTTTTTTGGTTTTTAATTTATTGCTCTTAAACTACTTAGGCTTCCTCTAGGACACCCAAGGAGTTACCCAGTTAAATACAATAAACCATTTCCATCACAACCATTAAAATAATTTTACTTGGCTTAAATTCTTTAATTAAGAAAATACCTTAAAATATAGATAAATCATGTGTATGCCATGAAATACCAAAAAATATTGATGACTTAACAATTTGGGTGGAATTAATTTTGTTTATCTAAAGTTTTATTAATTTAATTACGGTCTTTATAGTGGTAATTACATTTATTTATTATTGGTTGTTGTCGAGAGCACCTGTCTATTCACGAGATATTCATGTGCATGATTTTTTCCGAAAAATTATTAAGGGCAGGGGAAGGAGGAGCAAGGTTAGTCAAAATATTAATAATATAATTAGAGAGAATTATAGCGGCTAGTGAAGCAGATAATACGGCTTTTTGAATTAAAGAACGCAGAGATCGCCACGTACAGGTTGAAAAGTTTATCTGTAGCTACGAAAGGAATGCGTGCAAGAAAATTTCTGCGGTTAACAATGTTGTCACATATATTAAATTTTAGTTTAATAATCACTTACTGAGAAAATCCTTAAATTAAATTTACGCATTTAAAAATAAATTGTAAAACGTATATAGGAAACTAACATTCTTTTACAGTTTCAATATTATTAAAACTATCTTTTCATACTATTTATTTTGATATTTAAATGCAAAATAATATATTTTTTGGATTTGATCTAAAAATATGACAACATCGTGCGTTGTCAATGGTTACAGGTAGCTAGAGCTAATTTGATAAGTTATATCCCAGACAGTGGATAGCGCATGCGTCTCGTGAGACATCCGATGGGCCATCGGGTTTGTTCGGCGATGTCCGATATTTGACCGATTTATCCACCCAGTTGCGTAGTGATAGAACGGGCAATAGTTATTGTATTGTGTTTTATAAATAAGTGTTCAATGCAAGGCATCTTTCAACGTACTTCTGAGTATCCATTTGGATACGCAGGCCTTTTATTTGGATACCCAGTAAACATCAAATGAACCCAGACATTTTTTAATTACTTAGTAATTTAAAAACTACTGAACTGATATCAGTGATGACTGATACCTAAAAATGCTTTAAAATGATCAGAGTCAGAAAAAATATTTAAAAAATAGGGCTGTTTAAAAGACATGGATACGCAGCAAAATTTCACTAAATACATGGGTACGCAGTAAAAAAATCACTAAAAGATGCCTCGGTTCAGTGTGTCGTGTTTTAGACTGTTATTTTAAAATTTTGAACTTTGTGATAATGAATGAGTATACTTCTGGTGAAAACCTTCTCAGGCAGACCCGTGAACTGATTGCAGATGTTTTATGGTAAGTGAAGAAGAATCACAAATCAAATGTTTAAATTGCCACTTAAGCGAAAGCTAGAAATTGACATTAATACGACCAAAATTGAAAAATCGTCATTAATTAATTAATGTTGTAGCTGTTGTTTTTTTTCATGTTGAAAAATTTACATCCTCTAAAAAGTGATTTTATAAATCTCGCTAAAAATAGTTACTTACTTCCACTGAAGAATTTCCTATTTTTATTACATAATTTAAAATAATAATAGCCCATGACTAGACCATGTTTTAAACGATATCACTTTCCCCTTACCGATACGTCGGAGACACAGATCTACTTGTCGATATGTATAATGGCAATACCCCTGGACCTGACGATTAATTGTTTCGTCCACGACCAGAAACAATTCCAAAGAGAAATTACAAACAATTTTTTCCACGGGCATTTTTTAGTACAAGACAGAGAAAAAGAGTATTTCCGGGATAAAACTTGATTTTCGCACGGTTCTGATTTTGTCTTTCTCATGGTGATTATTTGTGAAGGATGGGCCCGAATAAAAAAAGTTTTCGGACAAAAGATATGTATTTTTGGTCGGAGAACACGATACGCCAATAAAAAATATGAGGTTCCATTTGAAAATCTTAACATACCCCCACCCGCGCCCGGGGGTTAAGGGGGTCGGGGGTGGTTTAAATTGCAAACTATTCCTCCTTCAAAACCAAACAACTTTTTCTCCAAACATTTTTCGCAATGCGATGCACCGGAGTTATTCCGGGGTACCGACCTTTTTTCAACACCCTATATATTTAATATTAAAATATTGAAACATTCACGCTCGAATTACTACACATGCATGAACAAACAGACAAAGGCGTATTCCGAAATTGTGCGACTTTTCCATGTAAAATCGCAATATCCCCGCTATCCCCCGCCACCTGATACTAAAAAGAAACTGCATTATGTCCCCGCCTATATGAGAGCATATGCGAGCATTTCTCGTCATCAATTTAAATACTGGCGCGCTGGCCGGATCGCGCCACTGTGATAGCCTATACAGGGCGCGCCCCAAGTAAAGTGGCCTATTAGAAGTATCTCGAGAACTAAAAGAGATTTTATTTTGACTGTGGTTATAAGAGATGGTTTTCTACATTTATAAAATATTTTCGATGGTGCGCTGTTGCGGGATCATACCGAAAGTGGTAGCAACTTCGGAATTTTAAATGAATTACCCTATATATTATATATTTTTTGGAATCTAGGTAAAAATCTAGAACAGTTTTCTGTATAATATCATATACCTATCTTTAAGAGTTTTTGAATTATTAATAATTTTTTTGATTTTTTAACGCCGTCTCGGGACCTGATAAGAAAATCGTATCTTATTAGCGGTTACAGCTAGAAAGCTGAAATTTTGACGATAGTTTCACAAGACCATCAAAATTTTATAATTTTGAACAGTATTTAATTAGTTTTATACAGGGGGTCTCCATAACAATATTTCTGAGGCAGATGAATTATTGCAAAAATCTTCTTTTTTTTAAATGGGACACCCTGTATTTGATATGTTTTGCTAATGGAGGATCAAATTTTCTATCTAATGATATTAAGTGTTCCTATACCTATCTTCAGTATTTTCGGAGTTATAGCGAAATTTAAAAATGATCTTATAAAAATATATTTTTTAGTAGTTGGCGGTGGATTCATAGAAACAAAATAATGAAAAATCCATTTGACGCTATGTCTGTGTTATAAAATTATTAATAAATAAATAAACAAAATGAAAATTATGCAACAACACCAATAAAATAACTAATAACTAAATTGTTTAAAATGCTTGGCTCTGAAACATTCATAAATTGTGGTTATAACATGTTCATTTGTCACCTTTTTCATTTCTTTCCCTTCTGGAGACCACAAAGCTGTTCGTACTCGATTTTGTAAATCTTCCCTTGTTGTGACGGGTGTCGTATATACTATTTCTTTAATCCTACTATATTTTTATAAGATAATTTTTAAATTTCGCTATAAGTCCGAAAATACTGCAGATAGGTCACACTTAATATTATTAGATAGAAAATTCGATCCTCCATTAGCAAAACATATCCTATTTAAAAAATAAAAGATTTTTGCAATAATTCATCTGCCTCAGAAATATTGTTATGGAGACGCTCTATATAAAACTAATTAAATACTATTCAAAATTATAAAATTGCGATGGTCTTGTGAAACTATTGTCAAATTTTCAGCTTTCTAGCTATAACCGCTAAAAAGATACGATTTTCTGTTCAGGTCCCGATACGGCATTAAAAAATCAAAAACTGTTAAAGATAGGTATATGATATTATACAGAAAACTGTTCTACATTTTTACCTAGATTCCAAAAAAAAAATATATAGGGTAATTCATTTAAAATTCCGAAGTTGCTACCACTTTCGGTATGATCCGACAATACCGCACCATCGAAAATATTTTATAAACGTAGAAAACCATCTCTTATAGCCACAACCAAATTTTCGAAATAAAATCTCATTTAGTTCTCGAGATACTTCTAATAGGCCACTTTACTTGGGGCACCCTGTATACAGTTTGGTTTGAGGGTACGATAAAATATTAGGAACCCCACAGGGTGTTTCAAATTTTACGAAAAAAAACACATTATAATTGTTACACCTGATATGTATAAAAAAGAGTTTCTATGCGAATACAGTAGCACAGTAACTTCCTGGAAACTTTTCTGACAAGTGTGTATTCGGGAATAATTTACTTTTTTCACTATTAATCATTTAATCGCTACCAGAAATCATTATTAATCACCTCTATTATGTACCAAGGTCAATAATAGATGCATCTGACAAGAAAAACTGTCAAACTGTTGAAAGCAGGCAACCCGATTACTGCAAATTATAATAAAGTGACAGCAAAAATTCTGTGATACTTCAAATCATAGGTATCTTGACTGAAACGAGTAATAGAGTCGATAATTCAAGTGAGTAAAATTAATAACTTAATAGCTACAGCATGATTTGGTAATTGGTTCAGTAGTGAAAAAAATACTATATTAACCACGGTTTTGAAAGGCAATAATAGCCTACTTCTAAACCTCGGTATTAAACTTTTGGTTAGTTTTTAGTTGTGCGTTAATTTCTTTGCGAAATGAATTTAACATTTTCGCTATGCCTTTGTTTTCGTAACTCGTTACGAAAATATCTTTTCTGCTCGCTTTTCTGTTAGCAAAGGCATAACTATTTAAGACAAAGTACTTAATCCAAAATACGGGACTGGCACCGAAGCCGAAGGAACACAAATTATATAAAAAAAATGATTCAAACTCTTTTATTTTTACGTTAACATTAAAGCTGGATTTTTACAAAAAGTCAAGAAAGGTTTTCATGATGTTTCGCAGTCATCGTCAGTGGGAATAACTTCTGCCAGAAGGGACACAAAGTCATCATATGGACAGAAAGCGTTACAGCCAGGAATTGTCATTGGTAGCGGTAGTCTCCTACTCCAGTCTTGATAGAAAATCTACAAATAGCATGTAACTATGAAATCAGCTCAAAATAGTTTTATTTAGTTCAGTTATCTGGTTGACAGATCAGTAAAGGACCTTTTGATGCCGCATCACTAAGTGACTGGTAATGGTAACTACCCTATTCACTGTTAGAGCCCAACTTTGAGTAGAAATTACTATAATTTCGGTTTTTACCTTAAATCCATAAACTCCGTTGATTAAATGAAGTTCTACTATAACGTGTGATCCATAAGCGGGTATTTTGTCGTCATATATGCCGAGCGTTAACAAAAATTTAGCAACGTTTTTCTCGTGGGCTGAGTAAATGAACATCTTTCTGGCTGCTGGAGTTAGAAGACCGTCAATCTTGGCTTTGGAGTCGTTTATGATCTTCCTCAAGAGGAATCCTATTAATAAAAAATTAAATTTGGTAAAGCTTTAATGCCAATACTTGTTTCTAAGTTTCTTTTATTGGTCGACCATCTTTGTTTTATCTTTCCGTAGAGTCGATTGTTTGATAACATTGTCACTGAAGCTAAACCATCTTTTTGGTATTGGTTATTTCATATTAACTTCGATCAAACCGGAAGTTGACAGGAAATTGAAGTTATTTTTTAAAATTTGCTATACAGGGTGATTGATGGTGGATGGCCAATTAGACCTATATGAAGAACTAGTCAGCGGATCACTTTGAAAATTTGGCAGCTTAAGTCTTATGTATGTAAATGTTATGTATATTACTCGATTTTGATGCCCATTTAAGGGTGAAACACATGTTGCGGAAACAATTTTGATGAGACGAGTAGGCATGCTGTCTCTTTTAAAAATATTTTCAGCCGTGCAGTGCTGCCGCTTCTACTAGAAAGTATCTGACTTCCAACCAAGTTTCAAGGTGATGATTTGTCAAAGTTCAAAGATATCAGCTATATTTGAAAGATATGTTTTCTAAATTAATTATTATTGCGAGAACGATAAGAGATAGGTATAGGAAGATATTAAGGAAAGTTATTAAGAAATTAATAGAGTTTCTAAAAAAAAATAATACACAGCATGTTCCATTTAAATTATCAAAATTCCTAATACTTTCTAGTAGAAGCGGTAGCATCGCACGGCTTTGTTACTGAAAATAAATAGAGAGAATGTCCAGTTATAGGTACCAAAGTTTCAAAGTTCATTAACTTCTGATAGGCCATCCATCATCAATCACCCTGTATAAATATGCAGCTGGCATGAAATCAACATTTTTTTCATATGAAAACCTCAACACGTGTATGTACAGGAAATCAATAGCAGTGTGATAGAAATAAGTAAGTACCTCCAGCAATTTTTTTAAGTTGAGTTGTGTTTGTTCCAATATAATAGTCGTCTTTGGTAATTTTCTCCATCACCTCTGGAAATATAGGCGCGACCCAGTCCTCGAGTGGATATCCATATTCCAGCTATAATATAGAATATGAATAATATAAGGTAATATTGGGATACGCATTATTTTATTAAAAAATGATGTCCAACTCAAGAAATCGGGAATTTATCGTTTCAATTTTAAATTGGGGGCTGTAATCGTTTTATACACCCTTTAAAAAATGACGGGTACAAAATCAAAGGTGGCAATCTCCTACTTTGTATAACTTTGAACTCAAAAAACTATAAAACACTGTTTGAATGAAAGCTATGAAGCTAAAAGTCAGAATTGTAGATTGTGGAAATAACTTTGTGTATCTTGCGTTAAGTAAGGTACCCTGGAAATTTAAAAATAAGCGTATTTTTTATTATTTTACGTTGACGAGTGTCACTTTTGTTGCCCATGCTTGGAGATTGTCGATTTTTAAAATGAACTTAGTGGATATTGCAAATTCTGTAACGCAGTGACTTCCATCATTAGGTGGTATATTTTAACAATAAAATAGATCTACTATCAATTAAAAAAAAAAATAATTCAAACATGGCCGATCACATGCGACGTGACAGCGACGAGTGAACCTAATTGTACAAAATGCCGTGCTTTCAGAACTCTGTCATCAAACGTTGTAGAAGTACTTTTTGGACACCCTATACAGTTCGTTAATTAAGTATGTGCAGTAATTTTAAGAGACGATTCTTTAGTTGATTCTAAGATGAAAAGTTTATATAAACATGGGTTTTCAAGATAAGTTGTCGGGTTTTCGTAAATATCTTAAATATCCTTTTGACGATATTGTTAAAATTTGGCAGTTGATTTGTAGTGTTAAGGGGCTAATTTCGCCCTAGGTAGATTAAAGCCCCTGGCTTTTTTGGAATTTTTATATTTTTCTCGGTCTAAGCAACTTAAAATACAACACTTTTGTCTCTTGAATTTTTTTCGTATCTTACTTTGTTTTCAAGAAAAAAAAGGAAAAACCACTTTGATGCATGCCCCTGGAAATGCATGGACATTTTCACGTCAGGGTTTGCTTTTTTTATTCATTTTTTGCATATAAATAGTTTATTCCAGTTATGAAAGATAAAATCTGCCGTTACTGATGTCTGGGGCGAGTAGACATTTCTTTAGATTCTAGAGTATCTTTTTGATTACTGTTGTGATACTTGTGAGACAAGCATTGAAAAATATTTTTTAACCCTGTATCTTGAAAACGAAGCATTTGCGGACCCATGTTTATATGAACTTTTCATCTCAGAATCACCTAAAGCCGATACGATGATGTGTTAAAATGCAGTCGAAGATTTTTTAAAGATAGGAGAGTAACTTTAGAATTGACTTATTATTAAAATATTAATTTTAGCGTATCTTGAAAACTGAACACCTCGTATAATATAGTTAAAAGTCATTTTATGAGGTATAAGGCCTTTTTTTACCTGAGTAATTAAACTGAAATAGAGACCAAAGACGTCAGAAGGACTGCTTATATCGTCGCCAGTGTGATTTGACATATAGTCATAGTATTCCTGATAAACAGATAGCGCTTCCTGGATTTCGTCCGAGTCCTCTACCTCATCATTCAACGTATTGTAGTTTGTACAAACACTGGTACTTGAAAGTTCCTAAAATTAAACATTTATATTGCAAAATAAACATATTCTACATTGATTTGTAAGTCAGGTGCTTTTACTACATATCACAAATAGGTCTGCAGTGATTTCAATGTTTGAAAAATATTTACAGCTGATTCAACCGCTTATAATTACAGCCGATTTGTTGAATCAGTGCCAGCTAGTCTTTACGCATACATGTGTGTGAAGTGTGAAACATATTATACAAAAGAATGAGAGAAGAAAAGTAAATAAAAAGAAAAACAACACCAAAATTTTCCAAAAATTAAAGTATTATAAATAAAGCATAAATGTTATTGGTCCTCTAGTTTAACAAAAGTTACTTGTTAATTATAGGTATCACAATTTTTATTGAGATCAACTATATTTCTTCTATTTAAATAAACTTACCTTATCACTTTCCAAATAGTTATATGGTATGGGTTGCCAGTTTAGTCCGAATTGCCATCTTTGGTTGCCAGTTGGTGGCCAAATGCCTGCCAGCATAAGTTGCAACGACATCTTGGTCCTGTTGGTGTTGGTAGTTCTGGCGTCAAAGTAGTTGATGTTCCACGTCTGGCCTAGGAAGCTGTTGTAACGTTGACGCAACGTTGTTCCGATGCGGTGTTCAGTTCTTTTTCCATCCTAAAATAAATGAACAAATAGATAGGTACATATAATAAATATCCCAATAATATAGTAGGTATGGTTTTCATTTTACAAGTGTCTCTGTGGCCTTGTCAAACTAATTGGTATAAAAAAGCATTCTGTTCTCATGGAACATTCAATTATATCAGTAAAATATCATAATTGATTGATTTAATTTTGAATATTTTTTACCTCACCGCTTTAAAAAATATAGTGACAAAGAAGGCTTGAAAACGAACATTTTAATTTTAATATAATTTTCTTAAAAAACATTCTGAAGAGAATTAGGATAAGTATCGATTTATTTTCGAATTTTACAATTATTAAATTTATAATTATTTGAATATTCTTTTAAGCAAATTCCAGGTAAAGCCATTCTTTCATAATTAACAGAACTTTACTTAACTTAACTTTCATAATTAACAAGTTAACGATTTCAAACTCCATCTCTATAAATATTGAGGTTAGGTTATCAGTTTTATTATTTTCTGGGAACGATGTATTTATTTAGAGTTAAGACTTGTTAAATTTTGTTTTTTTAGGTTTTAATCTGATTAAGAAATTACATACACAGTACATAATTAGCGAAAACAAGCCTTTAACATACATGGTATGGACTTTGGACATATACCACATTGAATCTAATTTTTAATTTCTCGACAAAAAGTCATTCTTTATAAAAAAATTTTGCTTGTAAAAAAATTAAAATTTGTCATTAGAAAATCAGTTTTTGTGTATAGTACAGGGAGATCAAAATCTTAAAAATTAGTGAGTTTAGATTAGGAAAGTATGTAGAATTTGGGGATTTTCACGTTGAATATATGTTTTAAAATAAAATGCTAGTTTAATTAATTCTACTCAGAATTAATGTTAAAAAAAAACACTGTATACAAAAAATGAATTTTCTTTAAATCTTGATATGACAAAAAAGGTAATTCTAACGAACATTTCCTAATGGTATTTTTCTTAAAAACGGAAAATTAAGGTAGTTTTAGGCAAAATCAATATTTTTAAAGATTTTGACCCCCCTGTATACAAAAACATAATTTTCTAATTCAAATCTTAATATTTTTACAGGCAAATTTTTTTATAAGAATGATTTCTTGTCGAGAAATTAAAAATTAGATCCATTTGTGGTATAGGTAACCCTGTACAGGTATTCAACAGCAATATGTTGACAAATAAAATCATCGAAAAAGAATATAGCACTATAAATTTAGGAAAATGACAGTGACGCAAACTGAGACGCTAAAAATACTAAAATGGGCCTGTCCATTTGTCTACTGTAAGATACTGATTGCAGGAAAAGGGAACCATTTAAACTTACGTTAGTCAATTGTCCATATCCCTCCGAATAGAAACTTTCGTTGTTGATGGGGTTACTATCGTACCCATTGTTATCAGGCGTTCGGTTTCCATGACGGAACATCTGAAACGGAAGATCCAAATTAAGTAATATGTTTATTTGGGCTAGAAACAATTCCAACAATTCTGGTAAAATAATTTAATGAAAATTTTATTAATTTACTACTTTTTCTCTTCGGCGCCATCTGTATGCTTTATACAGGGTTAGTAGAAAGAAAGTACCGGAATCGCTAAAACTGCGCTTGCAAAATTCGGCATTTGGGAGTTTCTGGGCATGCGGAATTGAACAATGATATCGGCATTGTTGTCACATTTCCCAGTTTTGCGCTTTAGGTAGTCGTTTTGTTATCTTAAACGGAATGCCCCAATTATCGTAACATGTTTATTAATAAAATCGTGAATTATTTGATAAATATGATGGATAACACTTTAAATTCATTTTCTAGTGCATTTTTGTGTAATTGTGGCAATTGTAGTTAATAACTTTAAATTTATACTCCTTCATATTTTAATCCAAAAATATTTTGATACAAACGCTTATAAGTGAGCCCAATGAGGTAGATTTCCTCATTAAGCATAACAAACATATATTTATCAGTTATTCCTGAAGTATCTAAAAATTAAATTGTTTCACAAAATAAAAAAAAATTGATAAAACTTCTCTTACTGCCTGTGGACACGTTTTAATCTGTAAAATTTCGATGAACTGATAAGACTGTAATTTTTCATTCTGGCAGGAAATTGTTGCTAAACAACTTTTAAAGTATGCATTATGACAGCTATGTAAGATTGTTCCACGAAAAATGGATATAACTTAATGACTGCATTAAAAGTACCTGGGGCGATCCCATTATTTATGACCGTTTGTTATTATTATGTGGAAAGGACCGGATTGTAATAATTATAATTAAATATAGGCACATCAGGTAGGTTAGGTTGCTTAATTTATATTTAAATATATTTTTGTGGTAAAATTTGTTAGTTTTTATTTCTTGCTGGAAGAGTTTAGTTGTATTACCGATATTATTTTACCAAACGTATAAAAAAACAGTATGTGGCGTCCATGGAAAAACATTGATGGTGCTTCTTCTAGTGTTGCAGTGAAGAAAATGCATGTATCTCTCGATGCTAGGAAAATTGTAAAAAGAGTATATACTTCTTTACTCAACAGAGGACTTTATGCTAGTGCTGCTGCGACTGAAATGTCTGATTTGACTAAGATAAAGATAAATCTAGAAAGAAGCGTAAAGATGCCGGTTTCACCAAATGTTTCGACGAAAGCGACAAGGACTTGATAAGGCGAAAAATCTACACCATGTACGAAGAGCAACGCGTTCATACATTAGATTCTCTGAGGCAACGGCTCACCAATGATGAAACCCAAATAAGTTGTAGCCGCACTAGCCTTTGGAGAGTTTTGTCGGAAATGGGATTCAGATACCGCAAAATTGACAAAAGGCAAGTACTCATGAAATCCCACCATTTACAAAAATGGCGTCATGAGTATATAACTTCTGTAAGGAAATCCCGTTCTGAAAACCGTCCTATAATTTACCTCGACGAGACTTGGTTTGACACGCATGAAACACCATCCAAAGGCTGGTCTGATTCTTCCGATATGTGTAAAACAAAAGTTCCATCAAATAAAGGAAAAAGACAAAGCATTTTACATGCTGAATCAGAAAACGGTTGGGTTCCAAATGCCCTGTGGCTTTCTGCAAAAAACATTAAAGACTCTTGTGTGGACTATCATGAAGATACAACGGCCGAACTTTTTGAGGAATGGTTCAAGAATTCCTCAGAATAGCGTGATAGTAATGGACAATGCGAGCTATCACAGTCGCCAATTACATAAAGCTTCAAGCTCAAATAATACAAAATTGGAGATTCAGAACTACATGGCGGAGAATGATATATATTTTGAAGAAAGTTATAAAAAAGTGATCTTTTAGAAGTTTTAAACACATTTTGTATAAAAAAAGTATATGTTTGTGACACATTGGCAGAAGAAATTGGACATACAGTGCTACGGCTCCCACCCTATTATTGCATTTTTAACCCCATAGAGCATATGTGGTACCAGTTAAAATTACTGGTTAGGTCTGAAAATATTTCTCCGACTTTAAGTTCTAGTGTTATAGAATTAATACGAAAATACTTTAATGATATTCCTCCAGGTAGTTGGAAAAATTCAGTCCGTCACATAATAACTGTAGAAAAATCTTATATTAGTCTGGATCGAATAATTAATCCAATTATAATTAATTTTGATGATGATAGCGATAGCGCAACAGAACTATCTATAGAATGACATTATAAATATAAATAAATATGACTAGTAATATTTAAAAAAATGTTATTTCATTTGATTACATTAATATAATCATATCATTACTTGTTTTCCTTAGTCCGTCCCTTCATACTTCACTTGTTTATTGCCAAGCTCTTGTCGACATAATGGGACCGACCCAGGAAATCATTAAGTCGTATTCAAATTTCGTGAAACGTACTTTACAAGTGTCATCAAAAGAAGTTCCGTCTAGTTCATAGTTTAAGTACATTTATCATAAAAGCCTAAAATATCTTTGGAATCTGCTGAACCTTTTTCTAATGCAGGTGTATATCTTATTTTGGCTTATTGAACATTGGGCACCAATATATAAAAATATAGCTTTAATTTTCAAATTTATAATAAACGTAAATTATATTTTGTTTATATCAATTTACTGCAAGCCAATTCGTCTATAATCTCAGATCAATGCTAATTAATTTTCACTGAAATTGTAACGGCTCAAGTGGCTCCGTGGTTCAAGCGGCAGTCGCTAGGAACTCCAGGACGAGAGTTCGCAGGTTCAAGCCCCGCGGCCGGTAAACCGATTCGCGCTAGGTGGATTTTATTAGTATAAGTCATGGTGTTGCTGTCCGGCGTCATGCAAAAAATAAGGAAGATTAAAAATCGTATCATCCCCCATCCGTACCCCATAACCAGGCCAGATGAGATCGGATATCTTGTGAGATACGGGGGT
Organism: Barypeithes pellucidus; assembly: GCA_963991005.1. Lineage (NCBI taxonomy): Eukaryota > Metazoa > Arthropoda > Insecta > Coleoptera > Curculionidae > Barypeithes > Barypeithes pellucidus. Next base: position 54,838,506 of record OZ022560.1, read on the forward strand.
CGGTACGCAATCCCCAATAGGTACCGTAATCTAAGAGACCAAGTGTTGTTAGCCCTTGGGGACGCAGCATATGACAGGATCGTGTTTCGGATCGCACGTTATTTATTTTTATTTATTTATTTACGATTTGGGGTACTGAACAGGTTCTAGACCCAAAAATGTACCTACTAATTTTCAGTTACGTGTACAAATACGTTTTAAGCTATATCCTAACTGAATCTAAATATGAACAAATTATTCGGGACCACTCCCATACACCAACCACGGCGTCATGGGAAACCATTCAAAATTTAATAAATTATAAATTATAAAATCCAAAAAACAATAGACTATAAAATCCAAAAAGCAATAGACTCAACCGGTCAAAGATTCAATTTTTATTTGCCTTTTAAAAGTAAACAGAGTTGTATTGAACATATCAATATCTTCACAATTGTTATTATAAATTGTGCACATTCTTACTAAAGGTGAATTTTGCCCAAGATTTGTTCTTCTATAATTAATATCAAATAATTGATGAGTTCTCGTTTCTCTAGTCGTTAGTTATCCTGTAGGTAGCCTCGGGAATGACCCTGGCAGCGATTGAAGAGGTAAAAATTGAGAAAAAAAATTGAAATTTCATCATTTAATGATTTTATACGCTTATATCTTGAATCAACCTATTGATTTTTAAAAATTTTGGTTCTTTGACTTCGGTTATGTATTAGGGGATGTCATCTATGATGGGATGTTAGGTATTTCAACGTGCAGGTAATTTAATAGAGAAATCACAGTTATTTGAGTTATTTCAAAGTGCTTTAAATACTTGAGACTGCTTCAAATACTGCACTACTTTTAAGTGCTTCAAATACTTAAAGATATTGAATAAAATAGTATATTAAGATACAAGTTTCATAAGACATTATCTTAGAGCATGCGTTTAATTTAGATAACGACCCGTGGACCGGGCAGTTTTCTAAAGTACAAGTGCTCTAATTGTCTTATGACCCGTGTATTTTATAATACTTTTTCTATTTGGGTCTTTAAAGCCTGAAAAACTTTTAAAAATATAGTAGATTTTTTTCATTTGAATTAACTTTTACAATTTAATAAAATGTTAAAATTATCAAATATGCCATGATAGAGACAATTGAATACAACAAACCTTCTTCCCATCCGTCATAATTAAAAATAAATATATTATTAAAGTTCATAAAAATGAGTCGGGAAGAAAGTCGTACTCCGTCAGAAATACAAGAAATTTGCGGAAAATAATCTAGAAAAACTTTTAAAAAGAATATGCAAAACTTTGAGTTATAGTGCGAGCAGAACAAAGTTCAAAATATTGAACAAAATAATAAATAATACTATTGAACAAAATATTGTGTCGACACAGAATCTGACAGGAATAACAATTAATACCCAGGAAATGTCTACAGTAACTATAATATATAAAGAAATATGTATAATACTATATTGAATTAAAAATAAAAATTAGTACTTTATTGAATAAAACTTTAGAAATAGAGCATAAACTGGAAGATATTTCTATTATTCTTAGGTTATATTGTTTTATAGTTGTGACTAGAAATTAGTTGACGGACACCGTCAGCATGTTATATATTTCCGAGTATAGGTATTTCAGATAAATATCTCGTAGAAATTATCTATTTGCTAGGTTAAAGGTTAGTATTTTAAAGTAAAAAAAGCCTAGAAAACTAATTTTAACGAAATCGAAGTAGGCCTAAAATTTGAACCCTACTTGTTGCCAACATGAAAAAAATAAATTTTCAGTTTCATAAAGTGGCAAGTTATTAAATTTTTTTGCATTTCATTATTTAGTCATTATGAAACCCAAATAGAAAAGTATTTTTCTATTTTGGTTTCATATCAAAGCTATTCTGATATCGTTTTTGGTTTCGTACATCGACTTGAAACAAACATGGACTCGGTAGTGATGCCTATTATTACGAAAATAAACACAACAAGAAAGTGATGGGGATTTTATCTGTAGAATCCCCATCTCTTTCTATCTTCTGTCTGTTTCTGACGGACGTGACTCAAAAGTATATATCTTTATCCAGTGCACACTTGGTACAGTCTTACCGTATTTAGTTAAGAATTAGTATTTTTTCCGCAAACAATATTTAAATTTAACACACAAACACTAAAAAACCCGTGAACAAACCCGAACAAAGAATTTTATTTAACAATAACGACAAATATGACAGTTGTTAATCCGGTAGTGAAAAACTGGTATGAAAGACGGCCGTTCCAATAAGGGTTTTATAAAAAGGACGTTCCGAATAGTCGAAGGCGACGTAATGTCGATGTGTAATTAACAGAAAAATTATTAGTGTTGTGATCACTCGAGCGAAAAACACTTGATTATTGAAATAACCGACATCGCTCGATTATTAAAAAAACCGCTCGAATTATCTATTCAGGCGAAAACCGTCACACGTAACTTATTATCTTTCACTCGATACCCGCGCTTCGCTTGCCGCCGACGGAATTTACCGCTGTAGCGTGATCGAATTAAAAAACTGCTCGTATATTCAAACAGTTTTTCGCTCGATACTAAATACTCTAGTTAAAAATCAGGCGAAAAACCGAAAAATATCGCCGGTTATCGCCGGTGATAGACGACCTCCAGTCTAAGCGCAGCGCGATCCGATTGGCGACGTTCGAGATTGACGCTGAGCAAGTACACGACATACGTCTTTCTTAAAGGCACATAAACGAGAAGGTGCATATAAAAGGTATGCTGAATCCCTTAGCGGAGTCATCGCGACATGATTTGGTAAAGTTTTGTTTTAACTGGCTAGCCAGTGGAGTAGTTTAGGTTTCCGATTATAAATATTAAAAAATTAAAGGATATAATTTTAAAATTTTTAATTACTATAAAGACGAGAAAACTTCTCAAAAATAACATAATAATAGAAATTGTTAATGAAAAATAACAAAACGAACAAAATGGTTAACAAAATATATAGAAAAATTCGTTGGTAATCTTATAGTAAACATTTTTAAATCTAAACAGGAACTTTTTATTATTAAACTCAAGAAGACTTCTCAAAAATAACATACATTATAGAAAATGTTAATGGAAAATAAGAAAACGAGCAAAATAGTTAACAAAACATAGGTATTGACAAATTTTTTTGTTAATTAAAAGTAAGTATTCTTAAATTTAAACAGGAACTTTTAGGTAACTATGAATACATGAGTACATGAATTTAAACAAATAATAACCAATTTTCTTATTTTGCCAGTCGCGTAACTAAGCCTAAATTTTTGAAGTGCACACAGTGGGCACCTGATAATTTAAAGTGGAAGAATTTGACAAGCTATTTTAAATATCTACTTATTTTATGCTCGTAGGAGAAAGATGTGAAGAAAAATAACTCTTGGTAATACTTTTTGTTCGGGTTAAAAACGCACAATAATAAACCCGAACAATAAATAGATATTTGTGTGATTTTTTGCAGTTTTTTGTTTGGTATCGAGACACGTGGTAAAAATTCATTATTCACAAATAAATAAATTTCTGGAATTTTTTTGGTGACACTATAATTTTTTAGCTAAACCTGTGCCCACCCGTAGTTACGTGCCTGCTAAATACCCGACCTGATCACATGTAAAGGGCTAGGCAGCCCGTTAAGCAATCGGTGACGTCATCGCTTGGTAAATTGGAATTTCAGGCGATTCACTCGAGCGATTAACTCGATTATTAAAATCGCTCGAGTATCAAGTACTCGATTATTAAAATCATCGGTTTTTCCCAACACTAAAAATTATAATAATTTTCAGAATTCCCCGAAAGTTTTACTGGGATAAATTTCCTTTGATGAAATAAGATTTTAATAGTATTACAAACATAAAACTTAAACATAAAAATTTATAAAATTTATATTTTTTTAAATATGGGGTTCTACTATTAAAAAAGATGTAGAATTGAAATTTTTTTAATATTATAAATTTTATAATAAAATTGAGAACTCGAAGTATTTGATTTAACTTTTTTTAATTATTTTTTTGAAATGTTTCCTAATTATTAATTACAAAAATATGAAATTAAAAATTTTTTACTTACGACATGGACAAGAAGCAATGTTTCTTCTTCATCTCTCGATGGTATACGACCAGCTACCGCTAAGTAGCTAAGCGCCGAGATGCAGACAAAAATTTGAATGAGGCAATTCATGATGAATGCTTGCTTCTTAAAATGTAATTGCCAATTTTATACTAATTGATGGGCCCTTATCAGATTTATCATACGGTCCGCTAAATAGATCAATTTTGTTTCAAGATGAATATGTCATTGTTCAAATATCCACCAATCAAAACTTTTGAAGATTAGGTATATTATTTGTAGAGACATTAATATAATGCATGTGTTCTTGAAAGGACCGTAAACTAAACAAGAATCCACTTAACCTGCAGTTACAAGGGCCCCTAGAGGGGGAGACGATTTATTTTGTTTTCCTACGACTACCTACGAAAATGAAAAAAACAGTATGGCTAGCTTAGCTAGAAATTGTCTTATAACACACTCGTGTTGAAAAAGTTATTTTTCTACAAACGTGTTAAAATTTAAATTTTTAACAACATCAATAGTTAGAGAGACGGTGACAATAGGGGGTCCGTGAAGTGGAATATTAGTAATTTGTTTTTTCGTGGAGTTTAGGTCCCTCTCTACAACTTTTATATCTGATGAAATGCCGTAGAGCATTGCTGAGAGGCGCTGTACCGCTTTAGATAGGAAATTCTCAATAAATTCAAAATTATATCGAGCCATGTCTGAAAATCAATTTACAGTATCTGCGTGACCCCAAAGTCACGGGAAACACATTTTCTGACAAGTCAACCCTTGCATATACTTTTCCGAGCGTGTAAAAAAATGAAAATTAAAAAAAAAGAAAAAACGCGATTAAAGTTGAAACTTTCTAGAATGGAACATTATACAGGGTGTTCATTTGAAAACTTCCCACCACGGATTTATCGAAAACCACTGATTAAAAGAAAAAACGCCGAGACACGTCAAAGGATTTGCCAAAGGGGACAACTTTTTAACCAAAAACTACTTCAGTAGTGATAGTTAGTGCGTTCAACGCCACTTTGAGTAGGTCCCTACTGCGCAGGCGCGTCATGTGTCATCTGTCATGTCATCTGTCATGTGTCATCTGTCATGTCATCTGTCATCTGTCACGTCATCTGTCACGTCATGTGTCATCTGTCATGGCCCTAACTACCAATGGCCCTAACTACTAGTGGCCGCGTATGTTCTCTGTGCCAACCGCGTCTAGCACTTCTTTGTGACAGGAACCCAAAGCCGCGTATGTTCTTTGTGACAGGAGCCCCGGCTGTAGCTTCGAGGGGCCGCGTGTGTTCTCTGTGAATCCTCTCCAAATGATGACGTCGAGGGGGGACCCGCGCGTTTAAACCTGAAAAAAAGTTCCGGCTGCTAGGCTCGAACCGCCGACCTCTAGATTGATAGCCGGGAGTCATACCATTGAGCCGTCGCGGCAATTGATATATGCTCGCAACTATGCGTACCGATGCCGCTTAATTAAACAACAAATTTGCCAAAAAAGATATTTATTTCACAATATTACACATATGGTTTCTAGTAATGGTGACTACACAATTTGTTAATAATATCAAACAAGATATGGATATAAATACTACTAAACTATAAATATTGTTAGAATGCTCCATGGGTGGATCTGGGTGGGTACTTTCGCTGCCATAGGTCTTCCAAGGAGTTTCTCCAACGGTGGAATCTCTAAAGACAAACTTGATCTTATATCGAAGAAAAGCATCAGAGGATACGTTTGCAGCAAAAACAGGAATCTGTCTATTAAACAGCATCTCATAACGCATCTTCACCCATGTATTATTCGGGGACTCGACCATTACCGATGCGTCCATGACATTTGGGGGCATGTAAACATAAAATACATTTTGAACGAGCGCCACCAGGATGATATAAGATGAACTTAACACGGCCATTGCTGGAGAATAACTGATCTATAATAATTTCTTTGCAGCTCTTATAGCATCATAGCTATTATAAAGAACAGATATAAATATTAGCAGAAAAACAATTAGATAGGAATAACCGGGGATATAACGATCTGGTTTTATCTCATTTGCTTTAAACTGTCTACATTTCCATAATATTTTTGCAAAATAGCAATCCCCGGAATACTTGTAGTGGTCCGCAAGGGGATCGTCTCCTTTTTTCCATCCGCTAAATTCACAATGACAAAAAGCGCATCTTACAATGTCGGAATGTTGGGTGTAATAAAATCCAGCACGCGCCAAATCTTCAGGGCAGACTTTCTTACGCCACCCTGTATATGTAATTAATCTATCTTCAAAATTATACATGGTGCCAAGCCCATCATCAGCACAATCTAAACAATCCGCGCTATACATGATGTCGCCAAAGCCGCTTCAACTATACTAAGTAATAAAACACAAAATTCATTATTTATACATTTATTAAACATCAGAATTCATATACAATTTATCAAAATCATCTAGAACTTTCTGCGGGTAATAATATACTAGCTCCAAGATATAAGCCCTTGTATCCGTATAGTAAGTATGAATACAGTTTTTTAGGTTATCAATAAAATCATCATTCACATCCATATCACTTACATAAGATAAAATCCTTTCATAATTAGCTTTAATATCCAGTTGCCCCAGCAATCTTAACTTATAACTAATCAAATCTCGAATGTTAAATACAGAATCGAGATCAGTACAACAAAAACATAAAGTAATATCATCACACTTGAGTTTTATAATTTTTTCACCTAAAAGAAGCACAGAAGACATAGTGAAATTCTCGTCTGTAGACACCATGTCAGCACCACCAGAACCAGTCGATATATTTTCAGCCATTTCCAAAAATTCCTGCCAGCTAGTAGTAGTAAATGAGACGGACACTTGATCTTCGGGTAAATTCAACAGCGTATATGTCAGCCGAACGCTTGGAACCAATCCCCGAGCAACGCTCACCCCTACAGCTACCTTGAAATTACCAGCAGGATAACATACTTCATTTAAAAACCGTCGTTCATTTCTAATATCGTTCTTACTTCTCAGCAACATACTATTGAGATAGTTCTCGAATGGTGATGAAGACTCACTAAGCTCGTCGGAGAAGGCAGGTTCAGACATGATTGGAACGAAACTGACGGCAGATGGGATATATATCAACTATACCCCCACCCCTCAGTTAATTTTATTAATGTTAAGTTCCAAGAACAGGAGCTTAGATAAAGCCCACCCGCTCCCCATCTCGCTAAATTCCGACGCTTTTTTGAGTAAAACATGCATATATTCAGTATAAAAATCTTGTAAATTACTATTCTGTACAATGTGGCCATATTTGGAGTTGAACGATTTGATATCTGAATCCATAGACGTGCCTAATAAATAGAGCCCATATAATTCCATATTAACACTAATCTGGCTATGAATAGTCAAGGCATTCTCCAACAAGTCAATTACTTTATCCCTCACTCCTTCTAAATATAGCTTAACATCAGACACGTGATGACTCGATATGTGATACGTAACAAACCGGTTCTTAAAAGCCGCTTGAACAAGTTTCACGCCAGAATCAAAATCCACACTACAATTCTGCTTATGCTTAGTGGTACGCCTATGATGACTAAGCGATTTAACCTCGCAGTCACACTCAGTGCAATGCGTCATGATGACTGATTAAAATTACCGAAATTAGATATATTTAAACAACGTCTTTTGATACGTCTATCCAGCTGTTATGTGACGCATCAAACCCCACCCATTTGACATACATCTTTCTACCCTTCTTACGCAAAATCTGCTCGATAAGAAATACATCTGGCTGCTTAGTTTTTTGCAGTTCTTCTTCATAAAAACCGCCACTGATTGGGTGACCATGCATATCTTCTAATAAATATGTTGTAGGAGCAGTAATTTTTACTTTTAAAATTTTAAATAATTCCGCCGTCCAATTAGGCACATATCCTTTTTCAAACACGTGTTTAGCTTTACTTATCCGAACGATATCTCCCACTTTAAATTTCTGCCTGCCAACAACCTTGAGATTGGTGTAAGCTGATTTTAATAATTTTTGTTCATTATTCTTAGAAACATTCTTTGGCTTCATTTTGGTTGTGGAATGTCTCGTATTATTATATGTATTTACAACATGTTCCAACAAGTCTATCCATTTATGATTGCCGTTCAAGGTAAACAACTTAAACAGCTTTTCCTTGATTGTTCGAATTACACGCTCGGCAATAGATGCTTTTAAAATACTAAATGTGCTGTAATGATGGATGCCATGTTTCTTCATGAGAGCTTGAAAATTAGAGTTGTAATATTCCTTCCCATTATCTGTAACTAATTTTTTCGGAATTCGCTTAGACTGCGCGAGTATCTGCGTCATAGCATTAGTCACATCTTGGGCATTTTTAGACTTTATAGGTCGAACCCATAAATATTTCGAAAAACAATCAATAACAACCAATATATACTTAAACCCCCTATTTTCGCGAGAATACTGATCAAGCTGCGCAAGATCAGAGGCAAAAGTATCATCTAAACCATATTGAATAAATCTGCGTCGTTTAAATTTTGTTCTGGCGGGCTTATGCAGCTCATTAACAACTTGTTCTCTCGCTTTAGTAATACTCGCAGCCATTTTCAAACATGTAATAAAAACTAATTACTATACAGATGCTTTTATATCTTACTTCTATCAACCCTCTGTTTCAATTTATTAACATTTGTATTTATTTTTTTAACATCATCAGTAATAGGCTTAATAGATTGTTTAACAGTAGTAGTTATATACCCCTTTAAAATATTTTCAAGGTTATCAAATTGCTTAGATACCTGCACTATAGATGCTTGATGTGTAGTACGAATCTCATGAAGCTGTGTTGCTAATTGCATATTTAATTTCAAAATCTCGCTCTTCAACTTATCATCAGCAAGTTTAAGCGAATTTTTATAATCCGACATTTCCTTATTTAAAATAGTCATATGCTCACGCATTTGCGCAGATATTAATTCCGTATCAGCCTTACTAGAATTCGTCAATTCATTCTTAACTCTATCAATAGAGTTGTAGGCGTCCTGCATTCTAACCGCAACCAAATGATTAAGATTAGCCGAAAGAGAACTTATTGAATCATCTATAAATTTTTTATTCGCAGCATCAGAGCCATCTGTAGGCAGCTTTACGTTTACAAGTTTATGATCGCGAATATTATAGTCACCATCTTTATTAACGGGTATTTGATTAGGAGCTCTCCTTATACCTTTTTGACGTGTCGGCAGGGCACGTCCAAACTTGTTCATGGCTAAGCTGATACTAAGACGAGAGACTGCATATAACTAGTTATAAAACTCAATTATCCCCAACCGCTCCAGCTCATGCAAAATATTCATAATTTCATTTAGGTTGTTGGTGTTGCCAGCCTGGCGAGATGCATGTAGCTTTCTAAAACGATCTACCAACTCGTTAATATCATCGTAATACACAAACTCTTTCGGGGCCTCGTCGTATTGTAACAAAGCCTGCCCTGTTCTCCCAGAGTTTAATCTAGTCGTTCTGCTAGGCACTGACGACGTGGATTTAGAGGCTCTAGGAGTTGATGAAGCCGGTGATGGTAATTTAGATGCGGTGCTTAGGAGCGGCTTAACAATCGTCATATATTTTTGAGATCTATTACCCTTTAAGGCACCACTCTCCTTCCTGTATACGCCTGTTCGTTTAAGGATATCTTTATATTCTAAGTTATCGGAATTGGTATTATATTGGGGATTCTTTAAAAATAACAAGTCATACAACCCCTGCGTACCCTTATACGCGACATCTCCTACTTGTATATCACCACTCGGCAAAAAGTCTACTCGCTCGGTTCCCAATTGCCAAGCATCATTATCCGAATTATAGGATACTCCTTTAGCATCTATCGATGAAGAGTTGCCCCAATATTTTTTTAAATAACTATGAGCAATCGGGGGATATTGCGTGATAAACTCATTTACAACCTCGGGATTTTGTTTAAGTAACGTAGTGAAATCCTCTTGTACTTCGTGGAATGAAGGATACGATGACTCATCAGCAAACACGTCATCCGCGGCATCGCCGTAGCGCGTCTCATCTGCTAGAAAGCTAGGCTGCTTTACTTCTCGGGGTTCTATCTTTTGTGGCTCAATCTTTATGAGAGGCGCATCCTCTGTTTTAATCTTGCGTTTACGAGTCTGTTTTTCAACAGAAGCTTCCACAAGTTTATTTAACGGATCGGTAATAGGTGTTAGAAATTTATTTAGAGCATCGTCTTCTTCTCCACGCTCCAACTTTAATGCCAAGTATTTTTTCCGTATAACATTTGCGGTATTAATAATGCGTTGCTTAACATCCTTATCGAGCCCACTCAAATTAGAAGCCATGATATACAGGAAAAACAACCCAAGAAACAGGAAACACCAACCCAGAAACAGGAAACACCAACCCAGAAACAGGAAACACCAACCCAGAAACAGGAAAAACAACCCTAGAAACAGGAAAAACAACCCTAGAAACAGGAAAAACAACCCTAGAAACAGGAAACACCAACCCAGAAACAGGAAAAACAACCCTAGAAACAGGAAAAACAACCCTAGAAACAGGAAACACCACCTCAGAAACAGGAAAAACCACCCTAGAAACAGGAAAAACAACCCCAGAAACAGGAAACACCACCTCAGAAACAGAAAAACAGCCACACAATACAACCACCCTCTATGACTATAGGTGATAGACTGATGTATTATAATTAGGGGATTAAATATATATCAAACTTGTTCCTATATCGACCTTTATCAATATCACTGTCTTTAACCAAAACTAAAAACCCATGTTTGTCTTTCCAACATGTGGAACATAGCCGTTTAAAAGCTTCAAAGGACATGTCGGTATTTACATGATCGGTATATACATGCTTCAAATTCAAATCATCCTGTTTAAATAGAATTAATACGTTGGCATTGTCGCGAACCAGCTGTTTGGGAATTTTTGAATATGTTTGCGTTAAATAAAACGACTCGATATCATGGTGTCTGCCCATACAGAAATAATTGCGTATTTTATCCTGCTTCTCACAGGCAACATCGTCAAATATAATAATAGAATGAGGCTTGGCGCTAGAAGGATCTAGAACATCGTCATTATCGCTGTACCCGAAATATCCAAGACGGGCCTGTTTTAATGTTTTCTGCAGAAATACATATTTGTCTTGCTGTAGAGATTTTGAATATACGTATACATTCTCAAATTTCAAGCCATTTTCATCAGCCAATAAACTTATCATAACAGCAGTTTTACCACACGAACTGGGTCCGCATATTATTGCCCTAATGGTTGATGGCAAAACGGCACTATGTTTATTCGGATTTTGCTGGGTCCCCATATTGAAATCATGTATTTGAATTGAACGTTTCTGCTTTTCTTGACGCATCTTTCTATAAGTACCACTCTGCATTCATTCGCAACTACATTAGTAATGCAGACGTCACAGGGTGCAGGTGTGTTAAATAGTATCATCAATAAATTACCAGTCGAACTTCATCTACCCGGATATTCTTATTGCGGCCCTGGTACAAAGCTTCAAGAACGTTTAGCTCGTGGAGATAAACCCAAGAATAAATTGGATAGTTATTGTAAAGATCACGACATTGAATACGCAAAGTCCACAGACTTGAGCCATCGTCATCAAGCCGATCAGGTGTTGGAAAGCAAAGCTTGGAAACGAGTCAAAGCCAGCGATTCGAGTCTTGGTGAGCGAACCTCTGCGTGGTTAGTAACAAACATCATGAAGGTCAAGCGAAAGTTGGGCGCAGGATGCAAGAAGCATGAATTATGTAAGCTTATTAGACCGCTAAAGAAACATGGTTCTGGTAGTGATAAAAAGGCGTTGAGTGGCATGCTCAAAGCTGCACGCATCAAAGTTAAGAAGCTTGGCGGAAAAAGAAAAATCAAAATACCTAGAATCATACCCCTGCCAAAACAAGGCGGCATCTTGCCTTTGATCCCGATATTCGCCGGGCTTAGCGCCCTCGGGGCATTAAGCAGCGGGGCTGCAGGAATTGCCAAGGCCGTTAATGATGTACAGCCGGTTGCCCTCTGTCCTCGGACTTGCTAGAGCGGTGGAAGGTTTGCTCCTTACAGCTGTAGACTGCTTAGCCCCAAAACTCTCTCGCAGGAAAAACTCCTTACAGGGAAAACTCCCTACCGGAAACACTCCCTTCCGGAAAAACCCTAGAAATCCCAATGCGAGCATTAAAATCCAATAAATGAAAAGAAAAGAAATAATCAAAACCCCAATTAATCGCTAACCCCCTCCTGAATATATAAAAACTATTAAAATCCCTTAAAAGAAAATAATCGAACCTCAGCATTAATCGCTACCCCTTACTGAATAAATAAAAATACCCCCCTCAACACGATTAATACTCCAAAACAAATTAATTTATAACCAATGCAATATATGTAATTAACCCCCCCCTTAAATCTTTGATCAGGTAAAACTAATTCAAATAATCAAGTCTACTAAGCACTAAACAGAAAACATTCCAAATTTAACACGTTCTTAGAAATTATATATATATAGCATAAAATGAAAATATCAGAACTAAACCCCTTGACTTACAAAGAAAATATTGATTCCTCATCGCCGTTAAACCACCCTGTATAAAACAATAACTCCCCTTAAAGAAAAATACTAATAGAAAAATACTAATTTCATGGCATCAAGCACACATTACGGGCCCCAATGATACTATAATTGTTTGAACGTATCTTAATAATTTGTATGTACTATAAGATGAATTTGATACACTTTAACGATGGCGAAAAATATTAAAATTAGTTAAGTATAGTTACCTCTAAGCAGAGGGTAATCTCTCTAGGTAATCTAGGAGCTCGAACAAAAACGAAGCTGAGTCTCCCCAGTGACAAGAACTGTAAAAAAGAAAGCAAGGTATCAAAAAAAACGATCCCTTCCGTATCACGTGGAAATCCACAACTTACCCAGCAAATAAAATCCAAAAGAATTGGTACAAGTAGGCCCACACTAACCAAATAACCAAACGACTCAAAATAGACACTACTTGTTAATTTTTTGGCACAACCGAAACGCCTTCTAGGGCAGGAAAAACTTTCCAAATGTTGTCTCCAAAAACGCTGGTAACTTCGTCGAAGTCACGAGTCAAAAGGGACGATTTTACATGCATTTCTACCAAATTTGCCAGTCGTTAAAAAAAACTAACCCCTTTTTTATAAATGTTTTTAACAAATATGAAATTCCTACCAGAAAATGAGATATCAAGTCGATAAGTGACTGATGGTCGATATCGATACGCTATGAAAGAAAATCTATTTAGTTAAGAAGGAAAGATTATCATCTGAAACAACCATAATGCATGAAACAAGTTACTAAATCTAAGTTACAAAAATCAAAACCCAGAATATACTCCCAAAACTTCATTCAACATACGTCGTCGATACGTACGAATTGGATCGATTCAAACGCCAATAAACATCCTCCAGCTCCCGTCCTCTGCGCGGTAAAGTGGCTCCATCTGGAACGTTCGCGGCAGCGCACGCAAAGATTCTATGACCCGAGAAATGACAGCAGTCAGATTTAACCCCAAAATTTAATCAAAACAAACCCGGAATAAAACAAAATTTAAGGTAAGAGAATCAAACGTGAAGGTAATCAAATAATTATCCCCAATATACTAATCTGGGTAAAATATTAATCGTAGGACTTTGGTGTCATTTGATCGACCTGTTCAAAAGGTAAACAACCAAGTGAAATGGGAACCTCTGGCCGTGTCTCACCGAATAAATGCAAGGAAACCGGTCGAAACGCTCGAGAAAAACATACAGTAGTCGCCGTAATGTCGAAGGCAATCAGGCACCAACTTGGCCTTCTCTATTCCGACAGAGAGTCCGGAATAAAGTTATAAAGTTTGCTACGAGTAACCCTACCAGGTACGCATGAAGTTATACCATCTCTGCATATTAACAAACAAACTGTGGCCCCTGTAATATCTACTAGAATCAGGTCGACAGGTAGAATTCAACAAAAATAAGAAAGTTATTAGCAAAATGATTCGGTTATATATAAGAACTATAGAAATAGACCTCTGCAACGCATTTTAAACAGGAGAAATAAAAATATAGGTATAAATCTATGGTATTTACTTGAAATAAAAACTAAACTGAAGATAAAAATGACAAATTTCCGTAATGGCAAAAATGACCCGTTACAATGCTAAAGCCAAGTTGAAAGAATCACAGCGTCATAATGAAACAATGGAAGCCATCGCCTTGGGCAAGAAGGGGGATGGGCTGTATTTGAAAAAACACAAGACCGGATATGGATTGTTTTTACGTAAAATGCCAAAAAACTGTCAATAAAGCTGCCCAAACGACCATTATCCGACCAAGATATTAAATCATATGTAAAACGTCTAAAGATACCTAATTTCAGAGGTGTATTTATGCGAGATACTTTACCAAAATCACCGAAACATACAGAGAGCGGTGTTTTAAATTTAGATGGATACAAAGAAGATGGGACACACTGGGTAGCTTACAAGAAGAAAGGAGATAGAGTTGTTTATTTTGATAGTTTTGGCAACTTGAAGCCGCCAAAAGAATTTGTAGAGTATATGAAAAATTATAAAATTTATTTCAACTATGATCAATATCAGGATTATGGTACGATAAATTGCGGCCATCTGGCGTTGACGTTTCTCGTTAATTCATTATAAATCGAAATGACGTCATTAACCATCATCAGTCATGTCTCAAACATTCACTTTAAAGGGTCGTTCTCACCGGCTTGAAGCATACTTTGTGCCGCCTATAGAACTAGACTCGAGATTTGATTACTCTCTGGCATTAATATCTCTAAATACGTGGAATACAATACCAAATATAGAACCTGGTCGTAATAAGGTTTATTATACAATCAACGGCAAGGAGCAAGTTTTAAAAATACCAACCGGTTCTTACGAGTTGGAGGATATCGAGTACTATTTGCAAAGTCAGCTTGCTGGTGCGGAATTATCGGATGCTGAACGTAAAGAAATCCTATCACTTCGAGCTAATAACAATACTTTAAAGTGCGAGCTGCAGAGTATCTACAATATAAATTTCAAGCCAAAGGATAGCATTGCTCAGTTATTAGGGTTCTCTCCTCAAGTGCTGACGGCTGGTCAATTTCATGAATCTGACTTACCAGTTGAAATTATACAAGTGGTTACTATTAGGGTTGAGTGCAACATTATTTCTGGTTCTTACTATACAAATAATCCGGCGCATACTTTATACGAATTTTCTCCAACTGTTGACCCCGGATATAGTATTAATATAGAACCCCGAAATCTTATTTATCTACCTGTCAACGACAAAAATATATATAATATTACTCTAACGCTATTGGATCAAGATTCGAGGCCGGTTAATTTCAGAGGTGAAGAAGTTGTAATCAGATTAGAACTGAGACGAAATGGGCTTAGTCTTTAATAGTTATTTAACTACATCTACTCCTTCTCCAGACTCATTCTGTAATCAGAAGCCAAAGAGAACACTCGCGCTTGTTAATATTATTTTTTTACAGTCCGCTAGCAGTCTATATAACTATCATGTCAGAAAAACTTCAGCTATTTAACCCCATTAAAAGCGATGAGTCAATCATGCGCGAAGAATGGCATACTTATCATCCTTTCACCAAGTCTTTTAATAACAACGACGAAATCGAGATTGTCATCAATCAGCAAGATGTATTTTTAGACATGAGCGAAGCTCAGCTTTATATCGAAGGGTCGTTTAAAGCAGAGGATACAGCTGGCAAGACTGGCGACTGTACATTAACCAATAATGCTGCAGCCTTTATTTTTGACAGCATGTCGTATGAAGTGAATGGTAAAGAGATTGAAAAAGTTCGCGATCCTGGCATAGTTAGCGCCGTTAAAAACCTGCTATGCTTAAGCGATGCAGAAAGCCGCGCTTTAGATATTGCCGGTTGGAATTGGCCTAGCGGTACTATAAAAACATTGGATGAAACTAGTAAAGAATTCAACTTTCGCATTCCGCTACACATGCTGTTTGGGGTGTTTGCCGATTACAAGAATGTTCTGATGGGCAAACAGAAGCTTAAACTGGTTCGAGCTCGTCACGATGAAAATTGCTACAAGTCAACTGGTGACAAAAAGGCGGCGATTACGCTAAAGACTGTTGAATTGAAGGTTAAGCACATTTATCCTAGCGACGCAGTTAAACTTAGACTTTTGGATGACATTGCAAAAAATAAACCTATATTTATCCCGTTTAGAACTTGGGAGATTCACGAGCTTCCTGCTTTGAGAACGACAAAGAGAGATATTTGGACTGTAAAGACGATGACAGAGAGGGCAAGATATGTTATTGTATTTTTTATGAAAAATCGCAAAGATAACTACAAGTCAGATTGCTGTTATTTTGATAACTTAAATATTACCGATGTCAAGTTGCATCTAAACTCTGAGATATACCCCTATGAGGCTCTAAATTTAGATTTTGCCAATCGCCAATATTCAGAAGTCTATAAGATGTATACAGACTTTCAAAAATCTTATTTAGGCAAGCCGCTAAGCGAGCCTATTTTAGACTTTACGACTTTTGCTAGTAGGGCCCTATTTGTTATTGATTGCACCAAGCAAAATGAATCTCTAAAGAGCACCGCTATTGATGTCAAGTTGGAGTTTCAGAGTTCTTCTAATTTTTCCAACGATTCACGAGCGTTTTGTATTATTATTCACGATCGTGTCCTTGAGTACCAGGCTTTAACCGGCCAGGTGAGAGAACTAGTGTAGTTCCGACTCTTGCAAGATGAAGTTTGCTGTAGTCGACGTCCAGGGATTCCAGGTACCAGAATTTCAAGCTAAAGAACTGGCCATTTATGATGGAAAACACATGAAGAGTTACCTGTTTAAACCTACTACCCCATTTCATACCTTGAGTGATGATTGCAAGAAGCAGGTATTATTCCTACATAGAAACCATCATGGCCTCTTTTATAATTATGGCGTGACCGATTACAGCGACCTCTACACAATCATCAGCACCGATTTGCGAGACGTTGACCAGATATATGTCAAGGGTCACATAAAGAAGAGCTTTTTAGACGAAATTTATTCTAAATGTAGTAATAAGCCACATGTTGTTAATTTAGAATCAAGTATCAATGCGCCAAAACTCTCTAAAGACGTAACCACATGTTCTAACCATGATCTAGAAGTTTGTAATTGTAGTATTAGGAATGCCTATATACTGTATGATTATATTTATGATTTTTTACCAAAATAAATAATTGAAAATGTCACGTGTGTTTTAATATAGCGTTCTAATAATATTTAATCATTTGCCCTCGAGCTTGTGATGACATCGGTCAAGTTGCAAGAGCACCTACGTAATATACATAACCTCAAAAAAGATATAAAGTGCTACGAAGATTATCGGTTTATATCACGTGGTTTTTTAAACCTCTCCATGACTTCTGACAAGGTGTGTCCTAGGACTGTGGAAGCCCCGCCCCTTTGTAGGCCAAACAGAGTATATGAAATTGATGGCTATATAACCGTCATATTTAAAAACACTGAAGTAGTAGTGGATACTATTGGATATGGAAAGATTTATTTCACTAGTGTGGAATTTGAAGAATTTTTAAGCAATTTCGATTGTTTCAACACTCACTGGGTTGACATATTTATGATTATTGGAAAGTATACCTTGGTGTTTCATCGTAATGCAGAAAAACGAAGCCTAAAATTCGAAGAGGCGGATACAGACAAGTACCTGTTTCGATGGACCGATAAATTAATTAGTTTATTTGCGCAACATATGTATCAATTGTATAAACTAAATACTGAATATTATTCCATAAAATATTGAACTGTTGTTTTATTTATAGGGTATAGGTGGGTAAATAAAACAATTTAGGAATGTGGGGTAAAACATTTATTTAAAACACATTTATATAAAAATAATCAGTCTTATAGAGGGTGATATACAATATTAATACAATACTTGAAATATAATAAATAAATAATAAATACCTAACCTAATATCACAGCCTCTAACACCACCTAAAGAAATTGAAGCCAATCAGTCTTGGCTTGGAATTTCCAAGGTCTCCTTATATAATGCTATATCCTGGTGACCCCAAGCAAGCGTGTTCTCAAGGTCTCCGGGTATAAGGTAACGCTTATCGTCCGCGTATGATAACGCTACCTTATTTTTAAGTTCCACATGCATATCATGTGAATGTGAGCGGAAAGTATTCATCTCACGATATATTTTGGTCCCTACTACGTTAACTGCTTTTTTATAGTCTTCAACTGATAGTTGGGATTTTGTAACGTAGTCGGGAACCCCCTTTGCTTTTTTTGTACATTTCCCCTCTACATTCACACAATATGCCTTGGCCCCGGTCCCATAGAAATCCCATATAATTTTTCCTGCGTACTCATCTTTCATTTTTCCCAATATAGATTGGTTTACAGGAACATTATGTGAGTTATCTGGAGAATAGTTGGAGGTGTCAAATCTATCTAAATTTTCTGCTATATCATCATAAAAATTTTCTGTTTCTATATTTAAAATTAGGGAGTCAGTGTCCGTATAGAGTAAGGTCGCGTTGTTGCCATATTTAGGCTTAATATACCCGTACAAAAAGTCGTACATAATAATCTTGGATAACTCCAAGATTCCAAACCCTGCGTATATGGGCTTGTTATATACTACTTTTTGTTTGTGCATCTGGATAGATACCAGGTTCTCGCTGTAAATAGTGCGGTCCTTGAAATGAGGTTTCGCGATCAACGCCCCAGCACCGAGCCTCCTACCAATATTTTCCCAATGGGACACTAATTTGACATCTACCCTCTTCTCAACGTTTTCCATTGTCTTTCCAAACACAGAATTGTTCATCAGCTTGAAAAAGTCCTTTTCAAACTTATTTTTGGCTTGATTGCGCAACCCTGTGTTTAGGTCGATGTATGGTTTAAGCCACGGTGATTGGTCGAAAGATATGACGCGGTGAATTTTGGTTAGCTTAAGGCCATAATTTAAAGCTTGCTGTAAATTTTGATAATGAATAATATATTTCGTTTTCTTAAAAAAGTTTGGGATTAATTTTGTTATTTTCGGAAATTTGGACTCTGGTGGCGCAATGGATTCTGGACAAAAGGGTAGTTCATTATGCGAATAATGCAAATCTTCCGGGTATGTTAAATCGACTTCTAAGACGTAACCTGTGTTTGAATCAGGTGCTATGTTCATATAATCTAAATTTTGAATTTCGATTTCGTCTAACCATTTAAAGTTCCCTGTGGGTAAATATTGAGACATGGCTGCACCGTATAAATTTGTTGCATCCAAGTATAAAATGTAGGAGGTAGGTTTTGAAGCGTCGTATGTGGGTATAAATTTATTATTCGCAATAGCTTTTCTTACACTACACTGACTGACTCCGCCACGAATCCCGTGTTTAAAAAAGTGTACCATATCTAGATCGGTCAGTAGCTCAAGATTTATGGATGTATATTTAAGTGCGGATTCCATCGACAATCCTGGACACGTGAAAAATTGGCTTGGGTCAAGGCCGTATGTAGATATGCACACATTTCTAAAGCTTTCAAACACATCTGTCAAAATTAATACGTCGGATTTTAAATAAATGTCTGAATATTCGCCTAAAGTTTTGCATTTAAATAGATCCCATACCTTCAACGCACGCTTGTAATCATCTTCAGTAATATGCTCGTTTTTAAGTTTATTAAAAAAGCCTTCATGTGATGGCAGCACTGTATCGTCTAATTTTGAAATATGATCCACGTAGTTATATGGGAAGACACCCTTCTGCCGAATAAGTTTAAATTTTTCCTCGTCAGGGAAATATTTACGTACGGCCCTGCATTGCTCGGGCTTTAAATTTTGACTTAATTTATCCAAGCCTGTGGCCATAAATCGGAAACTATCTAAAAACCGTAATTTTAAAAATACCTGCCGTTGTTTCCCATCCTCTTCGATGCTATCCACCAATATATGTTTACTAAAGGAAATATATTTTTCCTTATTTTGGGGGATAACATCAATCTTTTCTTCATCCGACGCCAATTCCTTGACAAAGAGGTGGGAATCGAACCCGGACATGTTGTGGAAAAATATCGGTATGAATGACGGAATTTTGAAATTTAAATTACATACAGGGTGAGAGGGACCTCGATACAGCCCTGTAAGGTGATCATGGTCATGAACACGCATGTCTTCTATATTAAACGGTTTTACACAAATGTGACAGTGTGTTGCGGTCTGATGCGCATGTTCTTGATCAGCAGTTATAGGGATCATGGGCACTATTTTCTTCAAAAAGCGATTATATATTGATTTACAATCAGCATCTAATCGTTTTACAAATTCTTTATGTGCGTCAGGACCTCTATAACATTGATAATTTGAATGCGCGTCATCAAAGTCACATTTAATATAGTAGGCAAACGAGTATGGAACGTGTTTATGCGTGCGTACTGTATATGACGTATCAGGGTCTCTCTCACTTTGTTCTGTTGGCAATGGTTCTAAAACTGTTTCGAAATCCGCGTAAACAACAAAAGGTACTTTTAATTTCTTTTCAAAGTTTGTAAATTTAAAAATATTCTCAGGTATTTCTTCCCCGTATTTATTCTTTTTTAAATCGGTAGTCGGTACTTTGGCCATAACGTGGCCGCAATCGTGTTCTTGATGAGATTTTAACTTCAGCTCGGAATAGAAATACGTTAAACAGCCATCACATAAATACTTTGCAGCATTATGTTTAGATAATTGCCTTGAGATCAGACGAGATAAACTTCTTATTAAACAGTAATGAGTATTTTCATTATCATCACTGATTACTAACAAATTTACATGCCTTTCATTGCGAGATTTAGTAAAATATAAGGGACCCACGACATCAATACTATTTTTACCATTGTCGTAGTTTCGTTCTAAACCATAGACATTGATAGAAATATTATTCTGCCGTTCAAACTTTGAAATTTCTTTTAGTTGAATTGGAAATTCCATACCTGTAAAGTCCAGCTCGTTCTCAAAAGGCAGATAGTTCACGACTCTATTTGCATGTTGAGCCCAATGCACTGGATGTAAGGCAGCCAAGACTGACCACATAAAACATTTTTGGTCTGTGTTTTGAATATTCAAAACAGCTTTCTTTGCTTCAATTTCTTTTGGTAGGGGCAGGTAAGATGATGGCGTTAGAGGCTTGATTTTGCTAATTCCTATTTCTAAGTGGAGAAGTTGTTGGAGAGCCCACCCTGTAACAATTGAAATATTGTTTTACATTACCAGACACACAATTATTTAACTAAAAAGCACACAATTATTTAACTAATACTCACCACTATCCTTTTCCGAGAACTCTGAATATTTGCGGTCTAGGATAGCACTGAACTGCCCAAACAACTCCCCCAGGTCCGTTGAGCCATTGACCATGATGTGCCTGGTGTTGAAGGATTTCACCTCTATCGCCTCGCTCGTTTGCAGGAGGAAGCGGCCGAAGAGCTCCACACCGACCTTGAGTTGTTCATATTTTTTAACTATATTCCCCACCAACCTAAGGAATTTTTCCCTAAGATGTTCCAGGAACTGTGGTACGTTGGTGAGGTCTTGGTTTGAAGTCAGTCGGTAGGTAGCAATCCGGCTTCGGAACGATGTTTTAATTAGTTCAACACCATCCTCCTGCACCATGCAGCAATTCTCCCGATGACGTAGGGTCCTTACGTGTGCGACCCATCGGGAGCTTGGAACGTCCATATTACATTCACTACAATGCTGCATGGATTCATCTGAAATTTTAAACACTTTTAGAAAATCACTAGTTTTATTTTTAAAAATACTCACCATCTGACGGAGCGGGTCTTGCCCGTTTGGCTATGGCTACTTGCGAGGGGGTGGCTTGTCGTTTAGGGGCTCTATGCTTCTCTTCCTTCTGGTGTTTTTCAAGAGCCCACATCGATGCGAAACTCCCCCCGCACACTGGGCATGTTTTCACAACCTCTCTACAATCCCCATGGCGCTTGAGGGCGGCATTCCTAGCGAAGGAACGATCGCAGTGCTCACAGTTGAACATTTTTCCTAAAATCACACACAAGTTCTAATTATTAACACCATTTTTTAATCAATATTTATAATTTCTAGCTTGTATGAACACGTTTCCTACAATAATGTTACATGCATCCCCATATGGCCACCCGGTATTTGTATTGTCGCTTTGGCTAACGCTACATCAGAACGTATAACCTATAAATTATCCCCTGTATACCTAGATATTATTTTTAATCATATAATCTCATCACAATATACCATAAGATGCAGTTTATTCAAATTATAACCTATAAATCTACATACCTGGTAATTATTTTATTCACAGTCACTTATACTGCACTACTACTAGCTTCAACTAACTGGATTCAACTGTGCCTCAAGCCTAACGCATCCGGTATTTATAGGCGGGGTCGCGTCGTTTATGCTTCTAGAATTGTCTATGTATTGCAATTCTCGGAATGTTAGCGTTACACTTGTGCTATGAATATTAATTAACCTCTCGCGTATATTGTTGTTCTTGTTGCATCATCTTTCTAGGAATTTGTTACTGGCTTGCTTGACATTGAATATTAATGAGTGCCTATCCCGTGGCGCCGGGTAGACTATGTTATTTAAAATGATATACGTCCCCCATCATTTGGGGGTTTTTGTCGGTTTTGTATAGGACCATTATCACATAAGTTGCCAAAAAGGCCTTTTCATACAAGTCCCGTTTTTGAAAGACCCGGGGTGGGCGGACTGCCGAAGGCACTTTTTCTGGCAATTGCGCAGATTTTTGGCTTATAGTTTCCGAGAAACCTCAATTTTAGGCTATTGCGCATGATGTCAAATGGGCCGTACTTTTTTTTAACGGATTTGGGGTTTGTGAGGGGTGCTTACATTGCCGCTACTGCTAGTTTTGACAAAACTCAGCTCATACCCGAGATATAGGGCCTATCTTTTTAATGGTTGTGTTCCGGCATCAAATTTTCGCTATTTTGATCGTTTTATACATAGCAGTATAGATTTACGCGCTAGTGCTTAGCACGATATTGAATAAACCAATTGTTAGCATTACCTTCTACACTTTGTAGTATTATCTTGAATCCAATAGTTACTTTATTCAATAATAACACCTTCTATGTTTCTTCGTATTAGCACAATATATGGGTGCCTACTGTTAAAGGGTCTTGAACGCATCTGTCAATGGGTCTTGAGCACAAATATAGTGAACTTGTATATATTCTAACAGCATTTATATTGATATAACGACCACCATTACATATTATTAAGCATCTTCTTGACAATTTGGTTAATTAAGCGCATGCAGCGGTATTAACAGTACGCATAGTTGCGGAAAATATATCAATTGCCTCCATGGCTCAATGGTATGATTCCCGGCTACCAATCTAGAGGTCGGCGGTTCGAGGCTTGCAGATGGTAAAACTTTTTTTCAGGTTTAAACGCGCCACTTTGGGGACCATCAACGTCATCATTTGGAGAGGTAGGATTGTCACAGAGAACACACGCGGCCCCTCGAAGCTACAGCCGGGGCTCCTGTCACAAAGAACATACGCGGCTTTGGGTTCCTGTCACAAAGAAGTGCTAGACGCGGTTGGCACAGAGACCATACGCGGCCACTAGTATCCATGGTAGTTAGGGCCACTGGTAGTTAGGGCCACTGGTAGTTAGGGCCATTGGTAGTTAGGGCCATTGGTAGTTAGGGCCACTGACAGATGACACATGACATGACAGATGACAGATGACATGACAGATGACATATGACAGATGACACGCCTGCGCAGTAGGACCTACTCAAATTGGCGTTGAACGCACTAACTATCACTACTTACTTCACCCCCTTTCACCCTCTGGTCCCTGGGGTCCATCCCCTTAAAAATTTTAAGTGGCAAGGGGTAGCAAGTAATAGCATGTTTGAAAGGTCTTTCAAAGTACTTTATTTTGACGTTTATTTTTTTAAAATCGGTCGATTCGTTTTCGAGAAAATTATAAAAATCTTAATTTATCTTAATTTGTTCAGATAGAAAAAAAAGCACACGAAAATATCACTTTTTATTTCAATAAGTGTTCAAAATGTTGCCCGTTATTAGTCAAACAATGATATAGGCGATTTTCAAATTCCTGACGGACATTTTCAAAAATATGTTGTGGGAGATCATGGCAGCTTTCGGTGATGCGTTGACGAAGTTCATCCAAACTGTTAGGTTGGGGAGTGAACACAATAGTTTTCAAATGACCCCATAGAAAAAAGTCTAATGGCGTCAAGTCAGGAGATCTAGCAGGCCATTCTATATGCCCTCTTCGCCCTATCCATTTATCTGGAAACTCGTCGTCTAGCCATTGCCGAACCGGAACAACATAGTGAGGAGGAGCGCCGTCCTGCTGGAAATATATTTCAGCCTCACCAAGTATGGGGTTTCCATCGTCTTCGATTTGGTTTTCAATGGTTTCCAACATATGAAATAAAATGCCTCCATTTAAATTCCCATTAATAAACAATGGCCCAATCACTTTGTTTCCTAAAATGCCTGCCCATACATTAATTTTTTGGGGGTACAGTTATGCTTATTAACAAATCCATTTAGATAAAATATGCATTCATCACTGAAGCAGATATTCTTTACATGAATGGTATTATCATTAATCGCTGCAGTTATTTGTTCACAAAACTCAACTCGCCTATCGGAATCATCTTCGGTTAACTCTTGCAATATTTTCATTTTGAATGGATGAAATTTATGTAATTTAGTAACTGTGTGTACAGAGCCTAATGAAATACCAGTCGCATCAACAATTTTGCGTAATGAAGTATTAGGATTTATGGCAAAATGATCCAAAACTTCAACTTGAGCGGCTTCATCCAAAACTCTACGATGATTACGTTTTTTATTTGCAACAGATCCAGTTTGAGTAAATTTAGTAACAAGGTCCAAAACATACCTATGCGAAGTTATCTTTTCCGGATGTCTGGCGTTAAATGTAACGGCAGTTTGCCGAGCAAATTGATTTTGGGCACCATAAGAATCATTTCCACTCTTTCCGCTAGTGTGTAAACCATTTTGGAAGTAAAATCTGAATCAATAAATTAATTTTCACTATCCCAAGATTGTCACAAAGGTAACTGACAGCAAAATAAATTGTTTCTTTCCCTTAGCAACTATAAAAAACTAGACAGGTATAAAAAACTAAACAGGTATAAAAAACTAAACAGGTTATAAGAATAAAAACCCATGATATCTGTGTTGATAAAAAGAAGGCGGTCAAATTTTTTCTAATTTTCTCGAAAACGAATCGACCGATTTAAAAAAATCAAACGTCAAAATAAAGCACTTTGAAAGACCTTTCAAACAAGCTATTACTTGCTACCCCTTGTCATTTAAAATTTTTTAGGGGATGAACCCGGGGGCCGGAGGGTAATAGAGGGTGAAGTAATTTTTGGTTAAAAAGTTGTTCCCGTTGGCAAATCTTTTGACGTGTCTCGGCGTTTTTTCTTTTAATCATTGGTTTTCGATAAATCCGTGGTGGGAAGTTTTCAAATGAACACCATGTATGTTAAAGATTATGTGAAAAAATTGTTTCGTTCCAGGTCTCGCCATTTCATCATTAGAATTTTTTTAAAATCTCCTCGGATGAAATTCGGAAAGCGATCGTGACATGTCAGAAAATTAGCACACTACATTCCTTGACACCCAAATATTGTGAAAAAAAAAATTTCAGAAGAATCGCGCCTAGCTAGGCGGAATTCTGACAATATTACGCAGAGATACCGGAAGGCAGGTATCGTTCAGTTGTATATATTCAATATTCAATGGCAATATTTTTTTTATCAGAAAATTGTTTACGAGTCATCACCATGTGAATACATGCCCACTTGGACCCATGTCATTTGAGACTTTATAATTTTTCCATTCCGTTTGACCAGTTTTTATCCTCTCTTCTGACATATGAAGAAGAAGAATAGAAAAGGTCCAAACTAGTTAAAAAGCTGATCCAGTTGCTAATTAAAAAACCTTACGCTGTCAACAGTGTCAAGACACCAGTCAACCAACTTTTGTTTAACCCAAAGTTTAATCACGTTTCCGATTTTATTTTTTAAAGTTATTTTCATTACTTTAAAAAGTATCTACATTTCAAAGATGCCTAATGTACTTGTATGTTTCCTTATTGGTTTCCACACAGGTAATTATAAAGTAGAATAGTTTTATATTTCAATAATTGACTTACTAATTTTGCATCTTTTTGGAATGGCTCAATAAATTACAAAATTAAGAATAAATTACAACAGTATAGATGGTCCAATGACTCTGATGATGACCCAATTGATGTAGATTGTACCGATTTTAAGCCCAGACAAATTAAGTGTTGAGCCGATACTGCTTCTATTCCTTTTGTTTCAGAGGCCAATCTAGAAATTACATGGATTGTGACTGATCTCAGACTTCACACCTAATTTTGAGACTCTACTCCACTTATGACTCCTACCAACAACTCCTAGGAGTTGTTGCTCCTACCCGATGGGACTTCCTACCCGATATGTGACTGCCCCTCGATATGTAACTTCCTCCTCTATATATGACTTCCTCCTCGATATGTGACCTCCTCCTAGATATGACTTCCTCCTCGATATGCGACTTCCTCCTCAGGATGCAGGTATCAAATTATGATTTGTCATAAAAACTTATATCTTATTTCTTGCTGACCCATATGGGAAGATTCCACTATTACAACATATTGTGCAATATTGCGTTCTAACTTTTATAATATAAATACCTGCATCTAGCAGCGCCATTTTCAGTTTAGATAATTCTGAGTTCTTGTCAACTTAACCTTTTGTTATAAATCTTTTATTTGTAATACGTGAATAAAACGAAAGTTTTTTTAAAAAGCTTTTTAATCCGGTCACGATATCACATTTATATTGTTTTTTATGCATTTTATTGCACTTATTATAATAGCAATCAAAAAAATTTTAGGCTTATTTCAAATTCTATATGCATAGTCAGAAGGACTGTGCCTTAGACTGGGAACTATGTATACAATTTTCTTGGTTGCCCATGCACATTTTATTTTAAATACTATAATCTTGGTTATTTACATATATGCAAGTGTTTTTAGATAAATAACACAAAAATGTCTCGTCTTATTCCATAAAATATTGATTTTTGTACGTTCTTTATTAATTTAAGTCATTATTCGATTTTGTCGCATCCCGATTTAAATTAATAAAAACACGTACAAAAGTTGATGAATAAATAAATTATAACAAATAGAATCTATGTTCAAATTTACCGCCAAAACGCCACGGGTAGTCAAGTGGCGTACTAAAAATCTTCTCTTTTTCTCGCTCACTCTTTTTTCTCTCTCGTTTGAGTTTCGATTTATCAACAACCCCCCCCCCCCCCCCCCCCCCCCCAGGTCTTTATACTCCACTGTCCTCCACTTCAAAATATCCTATTTTATGGAGGTATTGTCAAGTTCAAGCGCCCCCTTTCCCGGTCCCTTATTTTATGAATACTCGAGATCAACGACATTAGAAAGACAATTTTGTTTCGAAAGGATGATTACTTTGTCAATCACGCATCTTCGAATTTCAATTTTGAAAATTTCATAATATCTCGTATCGCGGAAGCAACAATCACGATTTCCTATCACGTGAAAGATACTACTCGAAGAATAAATTCCGATTATGTGTTGTGAAAATTAACGGCACGTAAAGATAAGATTTGCTTGACCTTGATCAAGTCTATTAATTGTTTATAGTCTCGTGCAAATAGATAATTTCTTAAATATTTTATCTGGGGTTGTTGATATCCTCCTGAACCGTAGAACTATCATTCAAAATTAAATACACCAATAAGTCCAGGATATTGTTAGATATTGGATTTTTTCTAGATCAGACCCTCCTTGTAAATTTCTTATTATTGAAAGGGTGGAAATGATGCAAATGTTTAGAAAATGCTCATTGTAATTTAATTTTTCTTTTAAATACACTCACAGCCAAGATAACGGATTCACGCAATACTTGGATGGATTTTGGTCGTGAATTGTCTGGTCCGATTTTTATTATTCTTTTTTATATTTTTGGTAAATTTATTGAAAATCTTGCATATGTGTGGGATTTTAAGGAGTTTAAGAATGTGAATAATGTACAGGTTGAAACAAGAAGTGTTTCTTGACTCAAACTTTAAAACAGTCTGTAGAGTGATGGAGATGTCAACCTTATTATTTTGTCAGTTAATTATCGAGTGACATTTATTCTTAACATTTTCGTTTCTTGGTTCATTTAAGAGCACTTATCAGTGACCCCCATTGAGGTAAAAAGGTGTGACAACAAAAAAACTATTGGATAGAATTTGTTAAAATTTCAAATTTAGCTTCGATACTACATGACTATATTATCTTGAATTTTTCGAAAAAGAATTTTATTTTTTTCAAAACGGTAAATAACGTTTAAATTGAAAAAATATGGTTATGCAGTCATTTTTGAAAGTAATAATCTCAATTTTCATAGCTTAGTTTTAATTCAAATGTCACACCGAGGTTTGCTGGAAAAATATCCTCCACGAGCACGAATGACAGCTGGTATACGTCTTGGCATTTGGCATACCTTCAATAAGGTTACGTATGTAATTTGCTGCCATTCTTCAACAAGAGCCTCACAGAGCTCATGTAAATTTGCAGGAGCAGATATCATCTTTTTTTGCTCAATGTGTCCCACACATGTTCTATTGGGTTTAAATCGAGACTGCGTGGGGACCAATTCAATTTTGGTATTTCGACCTTTTCTAAATATCGTTAACAATTCTCTAAACATGAGGTAGAGCATTATCCTACATCAGCATAAAATTTGTTCCGATAAATGGAGTGAAATGAACAACATGGGGCTCTAAATCATCTCTAATGTACCTATGAACTATCATAGCTCCTCCATTGACCATTACCAAGGTCGTCCGAGGAAATTAATGTTACTTATCTGCTACAAAAATTGAAATATTGAAATGGAAACGAAAATATTAAGAATAGAATAGAATGTTACTTGATAATTAACTGACAAAATAACAAGTTTGACATCTTCATCACTCGATGGAGTGTTTTAAGGTTTGAGTCAAAAAACAGTTCTTGTTTCAACATGTGTATTATGGACATATTCTTACTTTTTTTAAATCGTACACATGTGTAAATTTTCAATAAATTTACCTACAATATAAAAAAAGATTAAAAAAAAATCGGAATTAAAATAAAACAATTATTAGACATTATAAAAGAGCATAATCATCAATGTACTGTAGGTGACGATTTTCAACGTTAAATAAAGGCAATTTTGTAAAAATAATTCTAACCCACTGGTAAGTACATACCTAAGTATTTTTTAAATCTAAACTAGGTATAGCAACTTTAAATGTTGGTTGCCTGGTAAATCAGAAGTAGCATATAAAGCTACATATATTGTCAAAAAAACAGAAACGCTATGTACTCTAATCCTTTCAAATTTAGGAATTTTATCTTAACTCAAAAAAACTTATAGGGATGGGTTCTTGTTCTCGTCTCCACCCGGTATATGCCTTAATATTATTTCAGTGCATTTATTGTTATAACATTAGCTTACTACTATTTAAATAATGCCTCAAATAAAGTAATCCCAAATATCTTGATGATTTTATTTTAATTGAAAACCGCACTGTCAAAAACTGCTAAATTATCATCTTTAATGGTAGCTATTTTCTGAGCCCAGCGGGATATTGAGAACAGAAGATACAAAACTAGTTTCATAAACACTCGTTCAAGCTCTGAAGATCACTTATTGTAAAGTCTTATACACTGTGTCCAAGATAAGGAGGGCCAGTACAGGGTGTTGTGAAACAGTACCCGTATCCCACTAACAACACGCTTAATAATTCGCTTATTATATTCAAGAACTTACAAAACATGTCCATGCAATTTGTAACACGTCAGAATAGGCACGAATCGGTAATAGCCAAATAATCTATCAGTTTAACCATTAACAATAACTCCTTTCGAGTAATTTGCGCTATATATCAATCCTAAGCATGCTTTCCGAACCTAATATCTGCAAAATCAAGGAATAGATAATATAAATGCCCAAATCAACATAAAACCATGTTTGCATATTCTGACATGACTGTACAAACATTCCAAAGCTAGACACGCCAACAAAAATATCCCTTATTATAAATACATGCATGTATCGGAAAGACACACAATATATTCGTTCTTTGTCACACCCGGTAGCAAAGAATATTTAACCTTATTTCAAAGCACGTGCAAGGTGTAATAATCGATTTTACTAAACAGCTGTACAAGTTGACCTGTCTATTTTTCACCCACATTTAACCTACTGCTCATGACTGTTTAGCGTTCCATCTATAATACAAAATAGCCAGTCACGTGGCAGGTCTCGACGGGAATCTCGTCTTTCTATTGGCCAACTAATGCGTACGTGCAATCTTGCAGTTTCTAACCACCGCTTTTTACTAGCATTGTGAATATATCCTCCGAACTGTGTGTTACAAATCTACAGGGTTGTACGGACGAGTGACGAGATTTCGCAATCATTAAAGTGACATACTTTTCTTATCTACTGACAGTGAGGTCATTCTTACTACCGACATTGAAGTCATTCTTACTACCGACAGTGAGGTCATTCTTACTACCGACATTGAAGTCATTCTTACTACCGACAGTGAGGTCATTCTTACTACCGACATTGAAGTCATTCTAACCATTTATTTTATTACCATTTTACCACCAGTTTAACGTCTAAGTACTGAGTCACAACAGGTCGTCTCACACAACAGATTAGTGAACAATGTGTTAAAGATAATTAGTACTAAGACTACCATGTAAGTAAGCCTAACATCACAGATTGTATATACAGTAGAGATTGTATTTTCTGTACTTCATTACTTACCAGAAGAAAATAGATATATTTTAACCTACAAATTGTCTAACCTTACATTTTACCTAAAACCAACCAGCGACCAATACCTAAGGAGATACAGTGGTAACCCAGTAAGTTCGAGGATTGAACCACCCGGACCTATCATATGGCCCATTAGAGCCGGATTTGTAAAAGTTAGACAGTTGTAGGAAAAAAGTATAAAATAAAACACTACCAGTCCCAGAAGGAGGGAAAAAATAAAACACTACCAGTCCCAGAAGGAGGGAAAAAATAAAACACTACCAGTCCCAGAAGGAGGGAAAAAATAAAACACTACCAGTCCCAGAAGGAGGGAAAAAATACAAACACTACCAGTCCCAGAAGGAGGGAAAAAATAAAAGCAATACCAGTCCCAGAAAAAGGGAAAAAATAAAGAAATACCAGTCCGAAGAAGTGGAAAAAATACAAGAAATACCAGCAGTCCCAAGAAGAGGAAAAAATAAAGTACCAGCAGTAAAACAAAAAGCAATCCCCAACGTCAGTAACACACACGTTTAACAAAGTAAAAGAAGCAAAGTGAAAGCTAAAGTGACAAGTATAGTGAAAATTCAGCAGAGCAGTTCAAACGGAGAAAAATAAAGTGGAAAAATTTGCAAGAGAAGTTCCGTGGAAGTGGAATAAATAAACTGTCATTAGTGCCAAGGTGCAGGAAGCTGTGATCGTTATAGAAGTGCAGTGAAAGAGACTTCCAGTTCCAGGTTCCAGTCAGAGACGAGACCAGTGATTAAAAACAGGATTTTACAACAAGTGTACAAGGTATCGAGGTTGGAAGGTCAATTAAAACACTTTCAACTGGTTTTTTGAGATTTTAATTGGTAGAATATTGTTGTAATTAATAAAAACAAGCTCAGCAGTGAGAAAGAAATCTAGAATTCAAGGAAAACAACAATATTCTAGCAAGAAGCAAATTTAATTTAGTTAAAAGTAGTCAAAAAGGTATAAAGATAAGCACAGGTTAGTGTCAGTTCAACAAAAGGTGACAAAAAGAGGTTTTCTTTCAGGCAGTTATCATATATTTTTTGCAGGAATCTATTATTGTTGAAATAAAGTACAGTGTATTCCATGGAAAGAGTTTAAATTTATTTTATTGATTGTTGAAATCAAGTACAGTGCATTCCATGGAAAGTGTCATATATTTTTTGCAGGAAATTTATTGAGAATTTGTTTGAGTATTGATACCGTACAAAGTGTATTTCATAACCAGTGTTTTGATATTTATTTTCAGGAAATTTATTAAGCAGTTATTGATTTTTTGGTAATAATTTGAAAGTGTAACGTTTCAGTGCATATTGTTTTTGATATTTTTTACAGCAGTCAAACAATAAAACCATTTTTTAAGCGTACAGTGACAGTACTATTTTCAATCTCAGTACGGTAAAGTAAACTTTTTATTCAAAAATGGAAGGGCAAGATCTAGATATGTTAATAAAGTTACGCGGTAGAGCGAAAGGCTCAATAACAAGAACACAAAATTGGTATGACAAGACAAAAACTGACATACAACAGCTTACACAAGTCCCCCAAAGGGAGGAAGGGTTGATCAAAGCTTTTAAACAATACACAGAGGTACAAGACGAAATCGAGGAGTTAGATCCTGACGACTTAGATAGGGACGAGGTTGAGAATAAGTACTATGAACTGATGACTGAATTTGAACAGTATAAAAATAGTAGTGCAGCGCCAATCATAATTTCGCATAAAGTATCGTCACCCCAAATAGTGTCGAATGTCAAGTTGCCCGAGTTAAAGGTACCCTTTTTTGACGGTAGTATCGCAGAATGGCGGTCTTTTGCAGAAGTTTTTAACGCTCTGATCATTCAGAACTCGACCCTTGGAAATGTTCAAAAGTTAATTTATTTAAAATCGGCCTTAAAGGGGGAAGCCTTTAAATTGGTAGACTCGCTTGAACTTATAGCAGACAATTTTGATTTGGCATGGGATATTTTAACAAATAGATACGAGAACCTAACCTGTGTGCTAAATAGTTATTTAATTCAACTGTTGGACGCCCCTGTTATGACAAGGTCAAATTCAAGTAATTTACGGGATTTTGTAGCGACAAATAAAAAGACAATTGAATCTTTCAAAAAACTAAAATTAACGGAGACACAACTATTCGAGTACATGTTAGTTTACATACTGGAAAACAAGTTAGACTTTGCGACAAGACGAGCATTTGAACAAGACAGGGACTTAAACGAACTACCCATGTTACAAGACTTGTTTGAATTTTTAGAAAAACGTTGCATTATATTTGAGAACTTATCAAGTACAAGTAGTAGTCCAAAAGTTAAAAATGACAGAATATCTTTATTTGCAAGTAACAGTCAGAGTAAACGTAATTGTCATATCTGTGGCTCGACAGACCACATAGTATTTAGATGTCAAAGGTTTTTAGATTTATCAGTGGAGCAACGCACAGAGTCAATTAAAAGGAAAAATTTATGTTTAAATTGTTTTGGCGCGCATTCAGCAGCACATTGCTTGTCAACAAATACATGCTCGTATTGTAACAAACCACACAACACTTTATTACATAAGCAACAGTTTCAGTCTAATTTCAATACTCCGCGACATAATCAAAACCCGAACTACGCAGGTGAGCATCACTCATTAACAAACAGAAACAATCAACCGTTAAGATCGCAACCGCGCGCGACTCCTACAAACTTAAATAGACAACGCGTTCTTCCAGCTACACCGAGACAAGAACCACACTTACCACCTGGTTTGACACGTGACGTAACGACGCATCCGAGGCGTGAACGCGATGGCTCTAGTGAAAATACCGAACCGGAAGCAGTAGCTTTGTCAGCAACAGTTAATAAACAAAGTACAGTGTTATTGTCGACTGCGCAAGTCAACTTAATTAACGCAAAAACCGGAAAAATAATATCTGCCAAAGCGCTCCTCGACAACGGAAGTCAAAGTTCTTTTATAACCCAGAGATTGGTAAATAAGATAGGAAGTGACGTATATAGACATAAGTTAAACATTTCAGGTATCGCTCAACACGGGTTCCCTTCAAATAAAATGACAGATGTCACTGTTCATTCAAAAATACAGGAAGAAAGTTATTCCGTGTCATGCGTGATTTTAGATCATATAACTTATAAGCTACCGCAGGTGGCAGTAGATGTGAGCGCATTAGATATCCCTGAAGATTTAAAAAGTAATTTAGCAGACGCGACTTTCCATGTACCATCAGAATTAGACTTACTTATAGGTGCCGATGTGTACAGCGACATTTTGCAGAATGGACTTCATTCATTAGGAAAGGGCAAGCCGACATTAGTTTGTACCTCGTTAGGTTGGATAATAGGAGGAAACATTCCGAATCATAAAACAGTTAAACACTCAGAAAACAAAGCATCATTTTTTACACAAACAAACGAACTAGACGACATGTTAACAAAGTTTTGGAACATAGAAGAAACACCAGTAAAAAACATTTTGACGACTGACGAACAACTGACAGAAACAATATTTTCTAACACTACAAACATTTTACAGGACGGATCATTTCAAGTAGATATGCCTTTTAAAAATATAAACGAACACAAAAAGTTGGGTGATTCCTATAAAATGGCAGAAAAAAGGTTTATTTCGTTAGAAAAAAGATTACACGGTGATTCAAAATTATTTGCGGAATATAAAAATTTTATAAATGAATACGTAGAACTAGGCCACGCCAAGTATGTTCCTTTGACCTTGACTAACATTAATAATGACAATAAGTATTTTATTCCTCACTTATGTGTCGTACGAGAGGACAGTGTGACGACAAAATTACGAGTAGTATTTGACGCTTCCGCGAAGTCTTCATCGGGTCATTCTCTGAATGATGTAACTTTGAAAGGGTACCAGGTGCAGCCTGAACTTTTTGACATTTTGTGTAGATTTCGTTATTATCAGTTTGTTTTGACATCAGATATCCAGAAAATGTACCGACAGATCAAAATAAATCCAGATCACACGTTTTTACAGAATATACTTTGGAGAGAAAGTCCGCAGGACACTTTAAAATGCATAGAACTCCAAACGGTAACATACGGGACAAACTTTGCACCATTTGCAGCTACAAGGACAATACAAGAAATAGCTAATAACAATTTGGAAATCTATCCAGAGGCGTCTCAGGCCCTCAGCTCACAGTGCTATGTCGATGACATTTTAGCAGGTTGTAACAACATAGAACAGTTACCGCAGTTACACTCACAGCTAAACACACTGCTCAACAAGTCAGGTTTTTCATTACACAAGTGGTGTTCAAATTCACAAGATTTCTTAAAGTCAATATCACAAACTCAGCTTAGTGAATTCGATTTAAATTTTGATAGCGCTCCAAATAAAGTATTAGGTCTAAAATGGCTTCCTGAAGAGGATGTTTTAAAAATCGCGATTCCAATAGACACGTCACATAAACAACCGACAAAAAGAATTATGTTGTCCACCATAGCTCAATGTTTCGACCCTTTAGGTCTCATCAATCCCGTCATAGTAAAAGGTAAAATTTTGATGCAAAAATTATGGATTATTAAAATAGGATGGGACACAGTAGTAACAAACACAGACTTACTAACCGAGTGGCACGCTTTTCTAAATACTGTTTCTTTTTTGAAATCTTTAAAAATTCCCAGAATGATTTGCGATAATAACAATCTCAAAAATTGAATTTCACGGATTTGCGGACGCAAGCACATTAGCGTACGGAGCTTGCATATATATCAGAGTGTTATATGAGAATAAAACAGTAGCGATGAATTTAATCTCTTCAAAATCGAGAGTAGCCCCTATAAAGACAATAACCCTACCGAGACTTGAACTCTGTGCCTTGGTAATTTTAGCGAAACTAACAAGTAGAATTTTAGACATTTTTAAAGATACTTTCACGCATGACTCAATAAACCTATGGTCAGATTCTAAAATTACTATAGCCTGGTGTAGTGACTTACCTAACAGATGGTCTACATTTGTGTCACACCGAGTGTCTCAAATTCAAACTCTTACTCAAAATAGTAAACTGAGATATGTCAAGTCTGCAGACAACCCAGCTGATCTGTTATCAAGAGGAAACTTTTCTACAGACACAACAATTTCAAATTTTTGGTTTCACGGTCCTAAGTTCTTACATAATTTTGATGTAGTTTTGGATTCCTTTGATAAGGAAGTAAAAATAGAAAACATGCCCGAACAAAAGAAAATCTCACTTATTTCAGTTCAACAACCAAAGGCGTACGAATTTTGGGTGGAATATTTTTCACATTTTTCAATATTTTCTCGACTTACACGCTCATTGGCGTACGTGTTAAGGTTTATTCATAATGCAAAAAATAAAAATAATAAAATTACAGATTCAATCATTACAGTTAATGAGATAACAAAGGCTCAAACATTCATAGTGAACATTTTACAGACTCAATCTTTTTCAAAAGAAATCTCAGAATTAAAAAAGAATGAAATAATTTCACATCATCAGTTAAAAATGCTCAAATTATTCTTAGATGAAGACAAGTTAGTCAGAGTTGGAGGTAGGCTAGAGAACGCTGACATTTCTTTCGATCAGAAACATCCTTATTTACTACCATCTCACAACGTCACTGTCAGAATCATGCTGAAGCAAGAACATTTAAGGTTAGGACACGCAGGTGCTCAATCAGTGTTGTCAAATTTTAGGTTACGGTACTGGCCTTTGAACAGTTTGAAAGAAGTTAAAAACGTCATACGGAACTGCATAGTATGCAGTAGATTTCGAGCTCTTCCAGCACAACAAATTATGGCAGATTTGCCAGGAGATAGAGTTCAAATTTCACGCCCATTTCAGAAAGTAGGTATCGATTACGGAGGCCCGTTCCTAATAAAATCATCACGGTTAAAGAAAGCACCAAAAATCAAAGCTTACATTGCCATCTTTGTTTGTATGACTACAAAAGCAGTTCACATAGAATTAGTTACAAGTTTATCGTCTGAAGCTTTTATCATGACCCTGAAACGTTTCATTTCACGGAGAGGTAACCCTACAATTATTTATAGCGACAACGGTACCAACTTTCAGGGTGCTAACAACCAGCTACACGACGTGTATACTTTTTTCAAAAATTCGCCAGCTTGTGATACTTTTATAAATTATCTTTTACAAAATGAAATTCAATGGAAATTTATTCCACCGAGATCTCCACATTGGGGCGGTCTATGGGAGGCTGCAGTGAAAAGCACTAAACATCATATTTATAGAATAATCGGAAATTTAACTTTTACGTTCGAGGAATTTTACACGATCCTAACGCAAATAGAGGCAATCTTAAATTCACGACCTTTATGTCCAATGACAAACGATCCTTCAGATTTCAGTTACCTTTCCCCAGGACATTTTTTGATTGGTGAAAATTTAACGGCTTATCCGGAAAAAGATGTAAGTGAAATTTCAGATAACAGATTAAAGTTTTGGCAACAATGTACTAAGATCCAACAAATATTCTGGAAACGATGGTCTGTAGACTACTTGAGTCGTCTTCAAAATTGCCCAAAATGGTTGAAGAACACCGCGAACATTAAAATAAACGACATCGTGTTACTACTAGAAGACAACGTACCTCCGTTACAGTGGCCTTTAGCCCGAGTGTTAGAAACATATCCCGGTAAAGACGGTAAAGTTCGTGTTCTTAAATTAAAAACTCTCACTAGTACGTTCACTAGAGCTATCACTAAAGTATCCCCGATTCTATATAATGACTTAAATATAAATGTTGACTAAAAAATTATGCAGCAACGAAAATTGCGTATACTTTTCTTGCGTTGAAATACAATAAATGATATTGTGTTTATATTACATTTTACTTACTACATTTCGGTTTGGTATCGTACCATAAACGTTACTGGGAGCTACGGCCTGTCTCCCTGGGAAACCTAAACAAGTCATTGATCTTTGCTTTTTATTTGGCCCTTTGTTTCAAGGTGAAACATCGTACCGAGTTTGCTTAAGCTTAACCGCCTAACAGCTCTTTAATCTATATTCTTTTTCTACACTAGATACGCTCCTAGTGGCTAAACTTAATAGCGTGTTTTCACGGCAGATTTTTCTTCTGCACTTTCGTTGTATGTTACAGTTTACCTGTCCGCAACACCGGCTAGACTCTCTAGCATGCTCTCAGAGCCTTTTTGTTTTGAATTTTCTCACTGGGGCATTACAGTGTCTTTACAAGCAAAAATGTCAGTGTTCAGGAACAAGGCACCCTTCTTTTCTTCTACCTGTCTATCCTTCTAGGCAGCAAGTTCTTTTTAGGAGAGGATTCCTAAAAAACAAGTTTCTACCCGTTGCCAAGTGTGCAAAACAAGTTTCTACCCGTTGCCAAGTGTGCAACACAAGTTTCTACCCGTTGCCAAGAAGGCACAATTTTCTATCCATTACTTTCTACCTTCACTACTTGTGAAACCCATAGTTCAGCCTTACAACCTGTGCGGTGGTGTTCATGAGTACTGATGTCTACCATGGTAAGATGTTACCATTACTACGCTCGGATTGAGCTTTCTACCCTTTATTTAGATATTATCTTGTTCGATGAAACCTAGGTAGATTTACAACCTATCTGGAGCTTTCATTCATATTTACACGTATCTTAGTTAATTTCATTAGCCAGAGTGGCATTGTTGTTTATATTCTCTTCAGTCGTATTAGCTTAATAATACTGGTCCTTCGAGCATAACTTCATTTCCTTCGAGCATAACTTCATTTACTTCGAGCAAAATTTCATTTACTTCGAGCTTAACTCATCAGATCGATTTTTCATTTAAAGTTCAGAATATTGTGAGTCAGTTTAGTTGAATCGCAGGAGGATTCAACAGGGGGGAGAATGTTGTGAAACAGTACCCGTATCCCACTAACAACACGCTTAATAATTCGCTTATTATATTCAAGAACTTACAAAACATGTCCATGCAATTTGTAACACGTCAGAATAGGCACGAATCGGTAATAGCCAAATAATCTATCAGTTTAACCATTAACAATAACTCCTTTCGAGTAATTTGCGCTATATATCAATCCTAAGCATGCTTTCCGAACCTAATATCTGCAAAATCAAGGAATAGATAATATAAATGCCCAAATCAACATAAAACCATGTTTGCATATTCTGACATGACTGTACAAACATTCCAAAGCTAGACACGCCAACAAAAATATCCCTTATTATAAATACATGCATGTATCGGAAAGACACACAATATATTCGTTCTTTGTCACACCCGGTAGCAAAGAATATTTAACCTTATTTCAAAGCACGTGCAAGGTGTAATAATCGATTTTACTAAACAGCTGTACAAGTTGACCTGTCTATTTTTCACCCACATTTAACCTACTGCTCATGACTGTTTAGCGTTCCATCTATAATACAAAATAGCCAGTCACGTGGCAGGTCTCGACGGGAATCTCGTCTTTCTATTGGCCAACTAATGCGTACGTGCAATCTTGCAGTTTCTAACCACCGCTTTTTACTAGCATTGTGAATATATCCTCCGAACTGTGTGTTACAAATCTACAGGGTTGTACGGACGAGTGACGAGATTTCGCAATCATTAAAGTGACATACTTTTCTTATCTACTGACAGTGAGGTCATTCTTACTACCGACATTGAAGTCATTCTTACTACCGACAGTGAGGTCATTCTTACTACCGACATTGAAGTCATTCTTACTACCGACAGTGAGGTCATTCTTACTACCGACATTGAAGTCATTCTAACCATTTATTTTATTACCATTTTACCACCAGTTTAACGTCTAAGTACTGATGAGTCACAACAGGTCGTCTCACACAACAGATTAGTGAACAATGTGTTAAAGATAATTAGTACTAAGACTACCATGTAAGTAAGCCTAACATCACAGATTGTATATACAGTAGAGATTGTATTTTCTGTACTTCATTACTTACCAGAAGAAAATAGATATATTTTAACCTACAAATTGTCTAACCTTACATTTTACCTAAAACCAACCAGCGACCAATACCTAAGGAGATACAGTGGTAACCCAGTAAGTTCGAGGATTGAACCACCCGGACCTATCACACAGGGATCTCGGAAACCGTAAGGGATACGAAGTCGGTTAAATGGAGGTAAAGTGTCGTATTTACGTGCGTAATAATATGCCGTTTAGACAGTTTTAAAATTCCAAGTAGTTCCGGAGATATCCGGGAAAAACCGAAATTCTGAAAAATCGTTTTATTGTTTTTCTGGGTTTTTTGAGATCGAATTAAATTACACTTTTGCATTGCCATTTTTTCCGCTCTATCTAACAGCGTTAATTGTTTTGTAATCCGACGAGTCGTCTTCGAAGGGCCAGTGATATTAGAATTTGAGAGCTTTTTTCTTCCGAATGCAACGATGTATGGCACATTGTGGTTTACTGACGTTTCGATGGTTTTTTGAACAACATCATGAAATTTTGGGATACGGTCCTGTATTTCTCCTAATTTTATAAATAATATCTCATAAGTAAGCTCTTAATTTTTACTTATGTTGGACTAGCTCAATAAATAACAAATAATTTAATAATAAACCACAAATAAGTGAACAAAAAAAAAATTCAATAATAAACACCAATAAGTGAACAAAAGTAAGGAACTACATAATCAGGTGTTCAAAATTATTTTCGTTATTTTCTAAGCACAAATAACACTGTCGATTCTAAAACAATTGACAACATTTCTGGCGTAATACTTTGAAAGGCTTCAATCACCAACCTCCTAAGTTCGTCTTCTGTTTCGAAGTTGTGTTTATAAACATAATTTTCGACATACCGCCAGAGGAAAAAATCTAACGGTGTCATATCAGGTGAACCTGCTGGCCATGGTATTTTAGAACACCTGATTATGAAGTTCCTCACCTTTTTGTTGTTCGTTTTATTTCTGTTTTGGTATGTTTTTTTGTTCACTTATTCGTGGTTTATTATTAAATTATT
Organism: Barypeithes pellucidus; assembly: GCA_963991005.1. Classification (NCBI taxonomy): domain Eukaryota; kingdom Metazoa; phylum Arthropoda; class Insecta; order Coleoptera; family Curculionidae; genus Barypeithes; species Barypeithes pellucidus. Next base: position 54,879,621 of record OZ022560.1, read on the forward strand.
TGTTATTTATTGAACTAGTCTAGTCCAACATAAGTAAAAATTTAGAGCTTACTTATGACTTATTATTTATAAAATTACGAGAAATACAGGACCGTATCCCAAAAATTTCGGATGTTGTTCAAAAACCCTCGAAACGTCATTAAACCACAATGTGTCATACATCGTTGCATTTGGAAGAAAAAAAGCTCTCAAATTCCAATATCAGGAAAACATTACCGTATTTAAAAAAATAAAGTTGATAGTGGCCCTTCGAAGACGACTCGTCGGATTACAAACGAAATATACGTTTTTCAAAAATATACCATTTTTTTTTCAGTAGGCCATGACGGATATTAAAAAAAAATACTGGTGTGATTAAATATTAGACAGAAAAATTGAAAATTTATTGAACTCCCTCATAAATATTGCTCAAATTGTTCTCCATTATGCCTTAGACATGTTTCACACATGGTTCTTGTTCGCCTTAATGAATTAAAAATAATAAACGTTTTTAACTCCCTAATAGCTCTGTCAATGGCAATTCTTAAATCTGCCATTGTTTGGTACTGAATGGAATAAATTTTATTTTGAAGGTATCCCCATAAGATGAAATCCAAAACCGACAAGTCGGGTGACCTTGGTGGCAATCTTACAGGTCCATTAGTTCCAATCCAGCGACCTGGGAAGTTATTATCTGGGTAGGCCCTTACAATTTGGGCATTGTGAGCGGGCGCTCCATCCTGTTGAAGATGCAAGTTATTGAGACCAGCTAAGAGCACATCTTCTATTATTTCTGGCACAACGTTTTCCAAAATTTCCAAATATTTATTTGCATTAAGGCTTCCTTCAAATATATTATAAACTATTCAGTATAAAGCATGACACGCTAACGCCAAATCTGCCTTGCCGTTCGATTGGAAATATTACATGCTGATTTTCATGAGACCGAAACCTCGTATTCTGTCGATTAAACATGCCAGCACTGGTAAAATAAGCCTCAGACCATATAACGGGTTTTTCAAAATTGTTTTACCTGTTCAGATTTTGTAAATACCAATTGCAAAACTCTATACGGCGCTGTGCATCATCAGGATGTAAGTTTTGTACACAGTTGAATTTATATGGCTTAAAATTATGTTTGTTTGCACTCTTGATTTAATTATTCCGACCGAACCTTTGACTTTTCTACAAGAACTACTTGAATTTATTTCAATTGAAGCTAACACATTTATTTCATCAGTCTCGCGATTATCCTTGTGTAGAAAATGAACCGTGTTCAATTTTGATTTTATTCTTGAAAAAATTCGTTTATCCGGTTGCCGTCTTTCGGGATATCTACAAGTAATTTAAGAAAATTTATAAATTTCATAGATTTACTACATAAGGGCTTATATTTACCTATTCAAATACACTTCTAATGCTCCATCTTTCGTTACACTGGATATAACAAACGAGCATGCCGTACTTCTCAAAGTTGACATGCTCTGCCATAATTAGGACAAACTGATTTTTCACTATTAATTAGAAATCTTAAAACAACTTAGAGAACCTGAATGCTCTGACAGAATTAGAAGATTTTATTATTATGACACATAGGACTGTGTTCTTTTGTTTGTTTTTAATATCCGTCATGGCCTACTAAAAGAAAATGGTATATTTTTGAAAAACGTATATTTCGGGCCTAATACTAAGACTAAAAATAAAGTGTTATTTATTTTTGAGAAGCTTATTACAAACTAAATTATATTATTAAAAAATATATAGGGTGACCCATTTAAAAAAAGCAAATTTGTTTATTTTCCTTGATAACTATTGAATGTAGAAAAAATCTGAGTACATCACTGGATTCTACGTAAAAAACTAGAAAAAGATCATTTTATTTCTTGATACGTTACGGGGTAACCGGTGTCCGAAAATGCATAATTCTCAAAAACATCCCGTATATCAAAAACAAGGGGGCCTAGAAAAATTCTGATTACGGCATCTTCTGTTTGACAAAGAAGTAGCACAGTGCTGTGAAAACCGCATCCTTCTATCTTTACTAATAACGGAGATACCCCGTAAAACTACCCAAAAATGGACACCCTGTACGTCTGATTTTTTAAGCTTTTTAAGGTCCTGTCAGTCACATCGGTACGCTGATGACATGCAAGTGTACTACTCATTTGATGCGAATAATATAGCTGCAACAGCTAAAAAAATTAATGATGATTTTCAAATAATCGTAGAGGTGTCTCGCCGTCGATTAGAAATAGTAGTTACAATGTAATTTTTGTGGAAATCACTAGGCGTTTATTATTAAACTCCTGGACAAAATTAACGCAACATCATAAATTTCCCATATTTTTGATGCTATTTTTTTTCTGAATTTATGATCCGATTTGAATGATTTTTTTTTGCATTGTAGGTTGGTTCCTTGACAATGTCATAGTTTTCGCTGTTTATGATAAAAATTTAATTTTCGATTTATACTGGGTTTACTAAAAATGCTATGTTTTTTTCCGATAATTCGTATCACCCTGTGGAGTATATTAGCAACCGAAACATATTGCAGTTGACATTAAACGGTAGGTCCATCTTTCCCCAACATTTCCTTTTTTGGTCTACTTCATTATCTCTGTTATTAAAGGAGATACACCGTTTTATAGAGTAACATGTTTTTATAGACTTTAACATTCAACACATTCATTGTTAAATGTTTTCTAGTAGGTTTCAAGATTAAAACACACGTCGGGCAACGGGGCATACGAAACGAATGTTTAATAAGCAGTTTCCGAACAGGTTTTATCAGTATGGCGAATTTTATTTGACCTTTGTAACTATAAAACACAACATCTGCTGACACATTGCTTGCAATGTCCGAAAAAGTCCATAGTCTACGTGAAAACATTTAACAATGAATGTGTTGAATATTAAATTCTATAAAAACATGTTACGCTATAAAACGGTGTATCTCCTTTAATAACAGAGATAATGAAGTAAACCAAAAAAGAAAATGTTCGGGAAAGATGGACCTACCGTTTAATGTCAACTGAAATATGTTTCAGTTGCTAATATACTCCACGGGGTGATACGAATTTTCGAAAAAAAAACATAGCATTTTTAGTATACCCAGTATAAATCGAAAATTAAATTTTTATCATAAACAGCGAAAACTATGACATTGTCAAGGAACCAAGCTACAACGCAAAAAAAATCATTCAAATCGGATCATAAATTCATAAAAAAAATAGCATAAAAAATATGGAGTTTATTTTTATCTTAGATTTCATGTCCGACGTTTTATCATTCAGATGCCATCGTCAGGTGTGTTTGTTTAAAAATAGACCTGCATTTTTATTGCATTTATATAAACTTAATACCTGATGTAATCTTAAACAAAATTACTTTTATTAAATATCAACGTTTCTATTACATAAAACATCTTCGGCAATATTTTATTTAAAATACTTTTTTTATTATTGCAGATTAAAGCCATCGTTGACAATGTGTAACAGAGGGAGATGAGCCTTGAGGGTTATCATGCAGCATGTAAAACGGACTTTAAGTACGTAAAAATTCGTTGGTAAACTTATAGTAAACATTTTTAAATCTAAACAGGAACTTTTTATTATTAAACTCAAGAAGACTTCTTAAAAATAACATACATCAGAGAAAATGTTAATGGAAAATAAGGAAACGAGCAAAATAGTTAATAAAACATAGGTATCGACAAATTTTTTGGTAACCAAAAGTAAGCATTCTTAAATTTAAACAGGAACTTTTAGGTAACTATGAATACATGAGTACATGAATTTAAAAAAATAATAACCAATTTTCTTATTTTGTCAGTCGCGTAACTAAGCCTAAATTATTGAAGTGCGCACAGTGGGCACCTGATAATTTAAAGTGGAAGAATTTGACAAGCTATTGAGTAGATTGAGAAAGATGTGAAGAAAAATAACTCTTGGTAATACTTTTTGTTCGGGTTAAAAACGCACAATAATAAACGTAACAATAAATACATATTTGGGTGATTTTTTGCAGTTTTGTTGTTTGATATCGAGACACGTGGTAAAAATTCATTATTCACAAATAAATAAATTTCTGGAATTTTTTTGGTGGCTACTACAATTTTTTAGATAAACCTGTGCCCACCCGTTTTTACGTGCCTGCTAAATACCCTACCTGATCACATGTAAACGGCTAGGCTGCCGGTCGAGCAGTCGGTGACGTCATCGCCTGGTGAATTGGAATTTCAAGCGATTCACTCGATTATTAAAATCGCTCGAGTATCAAGTACTCGATTATTAAAATCATCGGTTTTTTCCAACACTAGTAAAAAGTTATATTATTACAAATAAACTATTTATATGTCACAATTGGCATTTTAGAAGTTCTTTTTGAAAGTATTATTTTTATTAATACACACCCTCCTATGATAAAACTTGACATGTGTCCTCACGTGATATTCGTTTTACTAAACAATTTACTGACTGTTACCTCCATAAAAATGCAAATGTACCACCGAGCTGACTGGATTTTGTGTCCGTCGATATCGTGCTGATTTGACACTAGTTAAAAACGTATTAAATAAGTTAGCGCTGTGGCAGGATTATAAATACGGTCTTTTTAAACGGTCAGAGAAATTTTGATATATTGTTATTAGTGTTTATAGGGACCACACACGGGCACAGTTCCCATCCAATGTAAATATTGAATTAAGGATTAAATCAAAGAGATGCATATCTGTCGGGTAGTTTCGGGTTTATCCTGATTTATCTTCGAATGATTTGACTCGTGATATATTTTGCTATATTTATGGTTACACGTTTATTTTGGTTCTACACTACGAATTATCGAATATTCAAAATGTTGTCTTTGCTCCTCATATTAAAACAATGTAGGTATCGATAGTTGAACCCAACACGCCACATTATCGACTACTCAATTACTCAAATATCCTACATAAAAATTGAATTTAATTTATTTTTTAAATTAAGCCAATTAGAGATATATCTGGGTTAGGAATGGAGAAAGCTATTAACCAACATCTTCTAAAGTACCTGGAAGGCTTCAACATTATCAGCGATCATCAATATGGTTTTCTTAAGTCCAGATCAACTGGAGATCTTCTAGCCTATGTCACCCATATTTGGAACAACGCAATCGAACATCATGGGGAGTTTCGGGCTGTTGCACTGGATATTTCTAAAGCCTTTGATCGTATTTGGCATGAGGGACTTCTAAGTAAACTGCGATCCTATGGTATACCCAGTCGATTCTGTGCATGGTTGTCTAGCTTTCTTAAGACGGATTTCTCTCAGACACATTCACCATCAATGCCGGTGTTCCTCAAGGGTCCATATTGTCTCCCACTCTCTTCTTACTCTACATTAACGGCCTTCTAATGAAAACCAAAAATCCGATATTTAGTTTTGCTGATGATGATAGCACACTCATCTCATCTTTCTTTTTGAATGCACAAACATCGGCTGCCGACGCACATCTTCGCAGACAGCATGAAGTATCACGCCTCAACAAAGACCTAGAAGAAATTTTGGCTTGGGGTGACAGTAACCAAGTCGAATTTTATGCTAAAAAACCCAGGCAGTAGTTTTCTCTAAAAAGGTTAACATTACAGAACCGGATATAGTCATGGACGGACACGCAATCCCACTGGCTTCATCTATTAATTTGATGGACGTCAATCTAGGAGGAAATATGTCTTGGCATAACCACGTTGTGGCAATCGCCAGGATAGCTTCTCAGAAACTTGGTGTACTCTTCCGAACCAGAAAGTTGTACACACCTCAACAACTTTTGACACTATACTATATTCCATCGAAAAGAGGGCCATTCGTCTGATTGGAAAACCACGAGCTTACAAAGAACCTCGACAGCCTAGAACATAGATGACAAGACAGGTTGGTGATTCGACTCTTTTTTACAGATATTTCCATGGAAAATACTCGGCTGACCTTGCCCTCTTAATTCCGCCCATAGCGGCGAATAGCAGAAATACACGCCGAATCACTGCCGCCCATCCATATGTGGTTCAGCTTAGTACTCCTCAAACTTCATTATTTACGAATTCTTTTATCTGGACGGCTTCATCCTTATGGAACGCGACCTTCCTGAGGTCGTGTTTTCCAACGAATATAACCTCCAACGATTCAAAATCACCGTGAATCGCTTTATTTGCACATGCGCCACTCCCAGAGCGCCTTAAAAGATTTTTCCTCAGCTTTGCCTTTTGCTAATTTAAAAATAAAAATAATTTCAACACATAAAGTCTATAATACGGAGTGCAACGTAATTATCTGTACCTTACTTAACTTTAAAAATTCAAAAACTAACTATCCAAGTAAAGTTTAGCTAGAAAATTAAGTGGGTTACCAAGGATACGGTAAGTAAATGATATCTATCTGTCATCTATTTGACATTAAAAATTATTAAGTTACCATATTTAGCAATGGGGAATGCGAATCGGGTTTTAACACCAGGCATCGTATACATCAAGCACGTGGAACCATCGACAGCATCATTCCACCACGAGCCTCGAAACATACTGAAGCAACGATAGTGAGGCGCGGCCGGTATCCAAGCAAGGACGAGACACGCGGAGTGATCTGACATTACTGTTAGTATGCTCTAGTGACCCACATTGTTGCTAAGTGAATCCAGATGAGTTTGTTCGGGTTTGTTCGGGTTAGTTGACGTAGTGTAGTTCTAAGAATACTATTAATCTACATAAAGGAGTAACAGGAATTAAAACTTCTAATAACTGATTAAATGACGTTAATAATGCTTGGTTACATTACGACAGGATTGATGCAAAAAAAAGGGAACTCAAAATTGATCAGTGACATTTAGTAAGACAACGCCATCTTTCTTTACTGAAACATCAATACGATCATCAATTCGTACTTCAAGGACAATGAAGAGCCATAACGCACAGCGTATTATTCTTCGTTTACCAGATATTTTACGTGCATACATCATATAACTTTTAAATAATTTATGGCATAATAAAAATATCGAATAAGGCAATTTTAAATCATTTACAAATTACCCTCTATTAAAGTTTATGTTTTAAGGAATGCGTTTTATGATCAGTTAACTGTCATAAAGGTCATGCTGTGCTTAATGGGGGTTACAAACTATCAGTTGTGTGAATATACGAGGGATATAGTTTGTTTCACGAAAAATGGATATAACTTAATGACTGCCGTAAAAGTGCATGGGCCATCCCATTATTTATGACCGTTTGTTATTATTATGTGGAAAGGACCGGATTGTCATAATTATAATTAAATATAGGCACATCAGGTAGGTTAGGTTGCTTAATTTATATTTAAATATCTTTTTGTGGTAAAATTTGTTAGTTTGTGAGGAATGGTTCAAGAATTGTCTTTTACCAAACATTCCTCAGAATAGCGAGATAATAATGGACAATGCGAGCTATCACAGTCGCCAATTACATAAAGCTCCAAGCTCAAATAATGCAAAATTGGAGATTCAGAACAACATGGCGGTGAATGATATATATTTTGAAGAAAGTTATAAAAAAAGTGATGTTTTAGAAGTTTTAAAGACATTTTGTATAAAAAAAGTATATGTTTGTGACACATTGGCAGAAGAAATTGGACATACAGTGCTACGGCTCCCACTCTATTATTGCATTTTTAACCCCATAGAGGATATGTGGCACCAGTTAAAATCACTGGTTAGGTCTGAAAATGTTTCTCCGACTTTAAGTTGTAGTGTTGTAGAATTAATACGAAAATGCTTTAATGATATTCCCCCAGGTAGTTGGAAAAATTCAGTCCGTCACGTAATAACTGTAGAAAATTCGTATATAAGTCTGGATCGTATAATTAATACAATTATAATTAATTTTGATGAGGATAGCGATAGCGAAACAGAACTATCTATAGAATGACATTATAAATGTAAATAAATATGACTAGTAATATTTAAAAAAAATGTTATTTCATTTGATTCCATTAATATAATCATATCATTACTTGTTTTCCTTAGTCCGTCCCTTCATACTTCACTTGTTTATTGCCAAGCTCTTGTCGACACAATGGGACCTACCCAGGAAATTAAGTTGTATCCAATTTTCGTGAAACGTATTATACTAGAAAATCTATTAATATCCTCTCAAACTTACGTTTGGAAGACGAGAAGTCAAGCGAATTTGTTCGTTTCATTATATTTAAATTGGTGACTCCTAGCGTGTCCTAGAGAAAGTCTATATACTTTTTTTTTAATCGAATATCTTAATACTCAGGTAAAAAACCCTTTTTACCCACATACTGTAGCGGCGTTCCATCTGGATTCAGTTAGTATCGCCGAATTGAGAAATAGGCACCAACGAATTTTTCAGGTGGAACGTACGTACATTATACCATGGTATAAGCGGAGTACATAGCCCGGAACGTCCGTCCGTTTTGCGGTTAATAAATGATAGGTAACTCTAAACTTTCTCCTTATCTGCGTGTTTCACGTAAGACGTTTTTTGATAACCCCCCGTATAACCAAGTTTCCCCTTAAGTTTTTTAGTTTTGAATCTTATTTGACCAGAATTTTGTTAGATGGCAATTTGGAAATTTTAATGTTGTCCCATTATTGGCTTCCCTCCGAAGGTGTATTCTCCCACTCAGGAATTGATTATTTAAAGCCTATCTAACTTCTAAGCCTTTTTAATTTAAATTTTGAAAATACAAGAACTAGTCGACACTATGAGTAAAGTGGCCAGTTTTAGCAAAAAACCATAGCAATATGAGCCGTTCCTAATTAACTAATTTCGGACGCGATTTCTCTTTGGTTCAATGAGTTTTTTTGAATTTTCGGTGCTGTGTCAGGGATGCCAGGCATAATGCCATTGCCGACTTGACACGCACGTGTCAGTCGGTCTTGGGTGGGCCCACCATCCTTTCCCCGCTAACTGGAAGCTGTCAGCAGTCCACCAGAGCGCATGAAGAAATGAGGGCAAATTTTATGTCTCAGAAAGTAAAATGACTGATTTTAATTTAAAAGTATAGTTATTTGAACGTAGGACGAGGCCTAACTTTTGTTCAGACAATACTTTTGATTGTATTGGCTCGGGCGCGTCCAATGTAATATAACACAATGCAAGTTGTTATATTAGAACACGGGGGGCTTTTTTATTTATTTAATTTTATGTCCTTGTCTTTGAGGGTGAATTTAAGGGGATGTCCTTGCGTATGTCGAGTAACGCGACCCGATGTACACGTAGTTAATTATGTACAATTTATATATAATCAGAATTAACCTGAACTACAATTCAATTGTTTCAACAAACCTATCATTCATCTGTCACGTACTCTGTTTAAATTTAGATTGATTTTCATTATTTACAATATAAAATAAACCTAAGCTAGCATTTTGTTCCCAACTAAAGAGATCTCAACTACCCTAATAATTTCCAAAAGAAAATTATAACTCGCGGTAGTGACTGCTAATACTAACTTAAGATATTTTAGCACTTACTTTTGATGTAACGATCGGGTAATTTTTTATTTCGAAAATTATTCTAGGCTTTTAGCACAAATTCTTTATAGAATAATTTTCCTCGCACTTAAGATTTATTTATACTCGTACCAAAAACGAGTGTTCGAAGATCAATTTTAGGTGTTATTTATACTCGCACCAAATACACGAGTGTTTGAAGACGAGTCTGCGTTACTTATACTCGCACTGAAACATACGAGTGTTTGAAGACAAGTCAGCGTTATTTATACTCACACTGAAACATACGAGTGTTTGAAAATAAAATTTACTGAGGGAAAGATCCGCGGTTTGACTTTTCTCGGAATTTTCGGTGATAAACACTCTAAAACCTGTAGCCGAAAATACGGACCCCCCTTCTTACGTAAAAATTAGTAAAAAAAGTAAATCGCATTTGAGTACGACTCTGGGAATCCCCAATCGACGGTATACCGCGCAGTTGAAGAATCCAAAATCTACTAAAATTACTGCCTCCTGCAGAATGTCTTTATCCGTCTGTTTTAACGTTACATTGCATCATCCTGACCGATTTAATCTACCGGTGACGCCATGCCCGTTGCGGCAAGAGAGAGCGGGAACAAAAACCGCTGACACTGCAGAATTATAAGCGGCCAGTCTGATTTTATATCAAAGACTCACATCCATCAAAAATATTATTATTTATTTTTTAACTGAAAAAATATAATTTTACAACATTAGCCACAATGTGGGTCACTAGAGTATACTAACAGTGTTGTCAGATCACATCGCATGTTTTTCCCTTGCTTGGATACCTGCCGCGCGCGACTATCGTTGTTTCCGTATGTCTCGAGACTCGGGGTGTAATGACGCTATCGAGGATTCCACGTGCTTGATGTATACGAATTTTAAACGTTTTGCTGGTTGTAGCATTACTCGATTTTTTTCTGTTGTGAAATAATTCATTATTAGAAATATTGTGATGTGATTTTGTGTGATATTACTTATTGTTGGTGCTGTTGCAAAACATACTTTTTGTGTTTTATTTTTTTATGGAATTTAATTATAAAACGGATTATAAGATCGAAGGTAAGAGAGTATGTACCTTAAAATTGTAGCCTCTTTTTCTAAAAAGTTTGAAAAAGAAGTGATAACGCGGATCAAAGACGTCTTGTTGTCGAAAACTGAACACGTCCGTTTACAATTCTGTGTTGCAATATATGACAACACCGCCTCAATAAACTATTGATTGCGAACGTCCTCAGTTGCGGCCACGTAAATTTTCAGATTTCATATAAAGTTGATATTTCGTACCACAAATATAATTAATTAAATATAATAAGTCATTTCAATAACACCCTGTATAACTCTAAAACCATCAGTTAAAAGTTATGTAAGTTGGTACATAGAGGGTGGCCAATTAGTGCGACATAGCTCAATATCTCTTTTACCGCTAGGGATAGCGGAAAACTTTTTTCACGAAAGTTATTAAGAGTTAAGAGGTGCAGCTTTTAAAATTATTTTCGACTATACAGGGTGCTCCAAAAGGGCGGTGTGATAAAAATTTCATATTTTTTAAATGGGACACTATGTATATTTTTACATATTTGAATTCACAGTAAAATTCTGTACATAGGACCGTAATTATTTGTACACATTTTTGCAACGTTGCCAAAAAGATTGGAAAATCCCTAAAATTTGTGCAAAAACATGGTTCAAGGAAATGTGTAATATTACTTACTTATAATAATTTGAAATAAAATATTTTTATGTCGGAAAGAGGAATGTTGACAGAAGTCTTCCTATGATAACACATATCAATATTTTTATACAGAGTATTTTCTATGGATATGCCAACATTACGAACTTGAAACCTGAGTTTCGTAAGTTTTTTAAATGAAACACCCTGTATATGATTACTTTATCTTGTAGATATTTTAATCCTCTCAAATTTTCATTAAGGTATTTCTATGCCTATCTCTACTAATCTTGGTGGTATTTCAATTTTTATTTAAACACGAGCAAAAATATATATGTATATATATATAGGAAGGGTAGTCGTTGCTGACTAGTTAGGGATAACTATTTAGGAAATATTGGGCTTTGCAGCAAATGAAAGTGTACTCTTTAAAGTTGGTCCAAGCTTTCGGAAATCTTTATTTCCATCATCAGGGATACTACAATACAAGAAAATTGAATGTAATCAGAGTTAAGCTCTTAATTCACCAAAACAACTTAAGTTACTTACAACTTTGTTGAGGATGTTCATAAATTTGTAGTTAATTACTAATAGTAACACAGTAAAATTAGAAAGCACTGAAGCATCGAAAAGTCAAAATCTCTTGTGGCTGGTAAATCCATAAGAAACAACACTATAATTCATTAATTAAAAAAGACAGCACAGATTAAAATAATTTAAAATTTTTTTCAAATAAAATTACTGGTCTTTATCGACCATGCCTGCGGAAACGGCCATTTTGTACCGGTATTATTTGATGAAATCGGCGTAGAGAATTTATAGGAACAATAATGCACAATTATTACTCTGTGATATGACACCATTCCACAAAGGACTTTTTTAAGTGTATCTCTCGATGCTGGACAACAAAAGAGGAAAACCTTATTATTCTTAATTCTATTGGTTGAGGTGTTGATTCAAATGTATATATATATACAGGGTCCGCAAACGAAGCGTGGACGGAAGATTAAATCGTTATCGAAGAACTTATCAACAATACTAAAACAGCCTGAGATATTGGATTAAAAGCGGCATGTTTAAAAAATATTTTACATTATACAGGGTGGCCCAAAAAAGTGTGACACCATAAAGTTATATTTTTTTAAATGGGACACCCAGTATTTTATTGCATATTTAGGTGCGTATTACTATCGTTTATAAGTGCCCCAAATTTTATTTAATTTGGTGTTGTAGTTTCGGAGAAATAAATTAAAAACTAAAAAAAAAGTATTGCAGTCCTGAATAAAAAAATAAAAAAAAAACAGTCTAGAACTATTTTTGTAACCTCGGCATTGAGTGAAACTTATGACAAGAGGTCTAGAGATACTATGAATGTAATTGCGTTTATTCATTTTATACAGGGTGTTCATAATAAGCTTTCAAAAACCCCACATTTTAAAATAATTTTTCTCAAGTTTTTCAAATGGAACACCCTGTATATTATTTGGCTATTTGACGTAGAATTCATAGACACATTTTTTTTGTAATACAAGCATATAAGTTATATCCAGCCGTTTTCGAAATAATTATAAATATCATAAATTATGTTGTTTAAATAGAGTTTTTATTGGGAAATTTTGTTATAGGCCACTAGACTAATAATTGTAAACTAAAGTAAATGTTCAAAATAGCTTCCTTTTACTCTTAGAGTTTACCATATTTTAGTTACTTCGATATAAATTTTAAAAGCCTAAATTTTTGCTACTTTTTCTTAAAATCTAGCGGTAACTTTTTAATGGTTTACATTTGTTATGCATAAGTTCATTTGCAACAACTTCTCGAAGGTTTCGGGTCTCGGATTTCTCTCAATATCTGGATATCTTTCAGCATACACTCGGCTCGCTAGGAGGCAATTTGCACATATACCAAGTATGAAAATCATTTACCATTTCTAAAGTTGTAAAATTTGACATTTTGTGTAAGTTAGTACTTAATTTCGACGACTGAACAAATGAAATAATTTTATTTGGATAACATAGTGACAATCTAAACAAAAAAAATCATGGCAACTCGATTAAGAATAAAAAATAAAATTAAATAAATAAAAGTAGCAAAAATGTAGGCTTTTAAAATTTATATCGAAATAACTAAAATACGGTAAACTCTAAGAGTAAAAGGAAGCTATTTTGAATATTTACTTTAGTTTACAATTATTAGTCTAGTCGCCTGTAACAAAATTTCTCAATAAAAACTCTATTTAAACAACATAATTTATGATATTTATAATTATTTCGAAAACGGCTGGATATAACTTATATGCTTGTATTACAAAAAAAATGTGTCTATGAATTCTACGTCAAATAGCCAAATAATATACAGGGTCTTCCATTTGAAAAACTTGAGAAAAATTATTTTAAAATGTGGGGTTTTGGAAAGCTTATTATGAACACCCTGTATAAAATAAATAAACGCAATTACTTTCATAGTATCTCTAGACCTCTTGTCGTAAATTTCACTCAATGCCGAGGTTAAAAAAATAGTTCTGGATTGGTTTTTTTGATTTTTTTTGTTCAGGACTGCAAAACTTCTTTTTTTAGATTTTAATTTATTTCTCCGAAACTACAAAACCAAATTAAATAAAATTTGAGGCACTTATAAACGATAGTAATACGCACCTAAATATGCAATAAAATACTGGGTGCCCCATTTAAAAAAATATAACTTTATGCTGTCACACTTTTTTGGGCCACCCTGTATAATGTAAAATATTTTTAAAACATTCCGCTTTTAATCCAATATCTCAAGCTGTTTGAGTATTGTTGATAAGTTCTTCGATAACGATTTAATCTTCCGTCCACGCTTCGTTTGCGGACCCTGTATATTTTGCCATTGTCATTTTTCTAGTCACCTATGACAAAATAAAAACAAAATGTAATTTAAAAAAAATATATATTTATTCATACGGGAGGATACGACACAAAAATATTTTAGCGATTCAAGCTTGTGAACAATTTCTAAAGTAAATTATTACCTAATTATTTGTTCATATAGTGACCCCCATTAACTTGAACACATAATTCAATACGTTTTTCAAAAGAATGAGTCATGTTTCTACACATTTGGAACTGTTTTCAGAGTATTACCTAATTATTAGTTCATATTGAATTATATGTTAAAGTTAATGGGGTCACTATGAACAAATAATTAGGTAATACTCTGAAAACAGTTCCAAATGTGTAGAAACATGACTCATTCTTTTGAAAAACGTATTGAATTATGTGTTCAAGTTAATGGGGTCACTATATGAACAAATAATTAGGTAATAATATACTTTAGAAATTGTCCACAAGCTTGAATCGCTAAAATATTTTTGTGTCGTATCCTCACGTATGAATAAATATATTTTTTTTAAATTACAACATTTTGTCTTTATTTTGTCATAGGTGACTAGAAAAAGGACAATGGTAAAATACATCCACTTTTTTTTGCTCGAGTTTAAATAAAAATTGAAATACCACCAAGATTGGTTGAGATAGGCATAGAAAGACCTTAATAAAAATTAGAGAGGATTAAAATATCTACAAGATAAAGGAATCATATACAGGGTGATTCATTTAGAAAACTTACGAAACTCCGGTTTCAAGTTCGTAATGTTGGCATATCCATAGAATATACCCTGTATAAAAATATTGATATGTGTTATCATAGGGGACTTCTGTCAACATTCCTCTTTCCGACATAAAAATATTTTATTTCAAATTATTATAAGTTAAGAAATATTACACATTTCCTTGAACCATGTTTTTGCACAAATTTTTAGGAATTTTCCAATCTATTTGGCAACGTTGCAAAAATGTCTACAAATAATTACGGTGCTATGTACAGAATTTTACGGTGTATATATGTGTGTAAATATGTAAAAATATACATAGTGTCCCATTTAAAAAATATGAAATTTTTATCACACCTCCCATTTGGAGCACCCTGTATGGGCGAAAATCATTTTAAAAGCTGCACCCCTTAACGCTTAATAACTTTCGTGAAAAAAGTTTTCCGCTATCCTTAGCGGTAAAAGAGATTTGTCGCACTAATTGGCCACCCTGTATATGAGTTAATACCGTAGAGGCTAGCGTGAAGGTGACAATACGATTTCTTCAATACTTGAGCCCGCGATTTTAACAGAAGTCATTTGAAGTTACACCTTAATATTCCTCTTCCTTCCTCCTCCTCCTTCCTCCTCCTTCTCCTCCTCCTCCTCTAAGTGGTACTAATAGATATTATGAACAAAAAAAATAATTTGAAAAAAAATATTAGAATTAGGAATTCATAACAATAACTTTTTAAGAACTGTGAGCAAGTGGGGTGACAAGACCGTTGCTTCGCCCAAGGAACTTTCACTGCTTGCGGTAACTTGAGTCATAGTCATACATTTTCTTCGTTATCGGTCTAGACCAGGGGTCGGCAACCTCTTGAGACGGAAGAGCCAAAAGTTATAATTTACACAATCTCTCAGGTTTTAAAGAGCCACTAAAGTCCGCAATTTAATATCGAAATAGACACAACTTGACATCGAAAGAGCCGCAGATTGCCGACCCCTGGTCTAGACTCTAGGGCCATAGTAACATTGGATTTAAAAGATAATACAGGGATTATGGAAGTGACTTGGAAGTGACTTGTTATATTTAAATGGGTGACTCCTTGAGCACCCCAGAAAAAGGGGGTGAAAGAATGGTTGCTACAACGCCGCGAAAGGCGACTTTAGTATGTTTTGATATTCGAGGAGGGTAAACCGGGCGCGTCTGTCACTTGAATCCCTAGGTGCTTGTATAGGAATTTTAAACGTTAAGGTATTTCTGGCTTAATAAATAAAGTGTTAAATATTTTACCGTTCTTTTATTCTGTTGTGAAAAAATTTATAAGAATAAAATTTAAAATTTGTGTGATTTTACTATTGGCAATGTTGCCAGACAGACTTCTTGGGCATTATTTCTTTATGGAAATTAATTATGAAAAATAACAACGCGTCTGACGTCGTTGACAAAAACTGACCTACCACATTCGTTTGCTTATGCAGCTTTCCCTTGAATTCCTACATGTTTGTTCGCGCTTATAATTCTTTTTGTTGCAAACATTTTTCGCCGTAATTTTTATTAATAATTATTTAATATTATTATTATTATTATTCATAATTGTTTAAAAAGGTGTTTCTAAACTTTTTCAGGACGTGTGAACATGATAATCAGTTGCGGCTCGTGAAGTATGATAGAGGGGGGTTCACAAGTATCATGAAATTATTTTAACAATTTAATTTTTCTGTAACGACCAAATAATTATATTCTTCGGCGTTTTAAACGTAGGAAGAAAAAAAGAAAAGAAAATGCGTTAGATAAAACATATTTTTATTAATTTTTTAAATTTTAAACAAGAAAATACAATTTTTGGAAAATAAGGAAAGTCTTTTTAGGGTATAGTGCTTAGACGTAAAGTCCATTCTTCGGTTTGGAATACCCTCTATACATTTTTTTCCAATAGATAGCATTGTTAGGGCTGTTAGCCTTTCTTCGTTAATGGAATTTCGCTTTTATTCCTTTTAATGTTGAATAACGTCGTTCACCTTCGGCCGTGGTCATTGGTATGATAACAATTATTTGTAAAACTGTAAAGGGGGCAGAAAATATGCTCTGAAGATTATTTTCTTTTCCATTTTTTGTCCAGGCAGGCTCCGCAACGCCGCGACCAAGCAACAAACAGGAAAAGCAGAAAAAACGGTTAGTTGTGCTGCATCCAAAAATCCAGTTTTTTTTTTCCTATATTTAATTTTTAAACTTTCTAATAAAGTTCCTAGATTTACCCTTTATGGTCTGCGTTAAATTAATTTCGGGTTTAGGTCTTCCCGCATTCTTCACTTCAATATTTTTCTCCAAACTCAAAGAGCTAAAGTTATTTTTTAGATAGTCCACCGTGAAACTATTCATTTTAACTTAATAAATACAGGGTGTTATGGAAATGACGTATTATATTTAAATGGGTGACTCCTGGGGTGTCCTAGAGAAGCGCTACATATTTTTTTTTAATCGATCGTTTAAAAAGTGTCACCCCTAAACCCACCCGGTTACTCCTCGGCACATTCATGTATGATCATATTACATTGCCAAGCTGTGTAATCAACAGATGTTCAAGCCCAATGTTGCCAACTGTGTAGAAAATAATATAACTTTAGATTCTTATAAAAATAAACATTTAGTTTACCTAGTATCCAAATAGAAGTGAATCCAGGTGCCAGTACACTAGCAAGTAATCTAGAGCACAGACATCTTCAGGTTTTTGTTTCTTTTTCTATGGGAAAAGCTTTATGCTCATCACGTACCATGATGATAATGTGAAACTGCATAATAAGCTTATACCCACTAAACCCCATTCGGAATCTTATTTCCAATCTCTCGGAACATTTGCACTAAATCACTTAAAGAAACAGACACCCACGAGTTTCCAATTATTATTTTTTGAAGATATGCACTTATTATTAGATTACAACACAAAAGCAATAAATACTAACGCATAATTACACTTTACAATAACCTACCGTACACATAAAACAACAGCACTCTAGGATATAAATTATTTCACAATAGAAATTCAGAAATAATAAAAACGCTAATTTCTAATGGGCTAATCAAATTTATTAATCCTTTACTGAAGAAGAATGATGAAATAATTATGTTGATAGATCCTTCCATCCTTTTAAAATAAATAATCTCGTATATTTAGCGCGGTTGCCATTTCCGAGACTATCATTATAAAGAAAAGTATTGTAATACTTCTTTTTATGAATATAACCTTCTAAAACATCGAAAATGACAACGCTGTATTTTTAAGTATCAACCCGTCGCGTAAATATGCAACCAGTTTCTCCAAACATCAGCTGTTCCTCCAACATTAGCCGGCCGGTTTTCTAATGCTGATTCAAGCAGATTTGTGTGTTAAATTGTATGTTAATACTTAAATCCGAGTTTAAATTATTAAGTTATTTGTTCTTTTCGCGACGGCAGTGCCCCAGTCCAGCAGTTCAATATTGATCGACGGAACCAACGTGTTATTTAGACAATAAGGGCGTACTTTTGTCTACACAGTACCTAGCACTTTAAAATACTATTTCAGATTGAATGGTACTTAGATGTGTTGTGACGCGAAAACTATGTGATTTTGTGATGTGAGTACTTGATGCTTTTTTATAAATTAAGTTGATTTTAAATAAGTCCGAAAAGGTAAATAAAATTACATTTTTTTTTAAAGGGTAGGTGGCATTTATAAACTTTTAAGTTTTCCAGATCTGACGGGTATCGTTCGAATTGAACAAATGAGAACATACCTGACCATTTAAAAACTCCGCGGCAGTTCGTTCGAGTCAGTTCAAGTTTATAAATAAGAGATTGTTTCCTAGCGAACTGAACTGAACGTAAAAGTTTATAATAATGTACCCTGTAAAATAAACAACTTGTAATCTGTCAAACGGTTATATTGACTTTCTAAAGAGTTTACCCTGAAGATATGACAACACTGTTGACATATGTTGCTTTGTTTACCTTCCTGACAGGGGCATCACTTGGTCATTTTTGGTTTGACATAAGGTCATGTACAGGGCATATTAAATTAAAGCGCCATTTTTGGATATTTTTCTTCAATTTGCTTTCATCTCAGGAATTGCCGATTTAAATATAATACGTCATTTCCATAACACCCTGTATATACACTCTAAAAAATGCATTGGTATGTAAGACTAATTTTATCTTACTGTTAATGTTTCAGCTTTTGTAAAAGTAATTTCTGGTTAGCACAACAAATTTTCGTTTTAACTGAATTACGATGAATACTTATGATCTAGTACAGAACTAACTATTATTTTTAACTACTTCTTAGTTAACATAACTACATTATCAGGTTGAAACCAACACATTTTTATTAATTATCTCCCTATACTAATTAACTTAGTAATTGTTATTGGCCAGATATAGTAGTAATAAGTAGGTACGATGTGAGAACTGACGTCACACCAACTGCCGCCATTCGCTGCTAGGAGATGGCGCTGCACGCTGTATTTTCTCGACTACCGTTGATAATACGGCGTGAAGTATTAGATGTACACCTTCACTGTACTGACGAGAACTAAAGAGTTTGATAACGGTCTGCAGGTGGTTACATCCTATCAATGGAAAAGGCTTCCTTTTCTTGGTAGTACGATTCAATCTGAAATGGTATTTTAAAGTGCTACTGTGTAGACTAATTGTATAAGGTATCATCGGGTGGTCTGGAAAATTAATAATTTTTCCATACATTTTTATTTAATATTTCTTTGCTCTTTGTTTAACAATAAAATAGGTAATAATTAACAAACACAATTGTTGAAACAACAATATGATATTGCTCCTAATAACTAACTATATTGATTATCATAAATATTTATTCTTTCGGGTATAACAAGTACTTGGTTGACTTAAAAAGAATTATTAGTGACTTCAACTAGAATAATCGTAGCAATAAAATTTGGCCTTCGATACTAAATTTGCTTTTATCGCCATTTTCACTAAATTTTCTTGTTATTGAGACTAAGATCTTGATATCCTAATCTAGACCAGAGTGTACTATTAAAATATTAAATCATACACGCTCGAATTTCTAAATACGTGCACAAATAGACAGACAAAGGCGCACATCAAAGTTGTGCGACTTTCCCATGTAAAATCGCCAAATCCCCGCTATCCCCGGCCACCTGATACTAAAGAGAAACTGCATTATGTCCCGTTTATTTACGCGCATATGCGAACATCTCTCGTCATCAACGATGTCAGCGACGATTCGCGCGACAGCCGGAACGCGCCACGGTGAGAGATATATACAGTTTGGTTTGACGGTACGATAAAATATTAGGGAGGGTCGGACTATACGATAAATAATATTAAATGAATATAAATTAATATTTTTTTTTTCGTTATGGGGGGGCACGTGCGCATATGCTTTTGTGGAAGAACCGCCACTGATGACAACACCGGTCAACATTCACTTACAAATTTTGAGGCGACCTCTACAATTTAATGTGATTCTGATTCTCGGCAGTGCCTACTAGGAGGTTTTTCAGGTTTGATATAAGGTTGCTTTATCTTGCTTATTAATTCAAAGCGCCATTTATGGTTATTTTTCTTCAATTTGTTTTCATCTCAGGATTTGCGGGTTTAAATATAATACTTAGGGGAAGAGTGGGTAGCACCTTAAATATCTAATAATAACGCACAAACTGATAATAATGGAACATTATGATATACGATGTGTAAAGACAAATTGCATTTGATAATGACTTTATCTGTGAAAGCGTTAGACGTAAAAGGCAATTTCTTAACCACTAAGGTAAGTGTGGGACAGTTGCCGCACTTTTACAAATAAAATCGTCAACTCGTCTATTTCATATTATATTTCTTACAAAAATAGCAAAGTACATTTTAAACCATTCAGAACATATTATATAAATATAAGAAAACCGAAAAGAAATTACTTTAAGGTTACAATCAACAATACTTATATTCAAAAAACTAGGTTTTATGGCGTCTCACTCCGGGACCTAGAAGGGTTGCCCAGAGTTGTAGGGAGAGATGCCTCGTGAACTTCTCCATAAGGGACAGATGCCATATTGATTAATGTTCTTTTTCTCAATTATTTCGGTATGCTTATATTTGTTGCATATGGCGAGGCATAGGTCTCCTGTAGCCATTTTGCACTGCAACCGTATTCCTCGAAACATTCCACACAGTAATATCGTTGATTGCTGTATTATAAAGGTACAAAACAATATCCTTTTGGTTTATTCTGCAGGTATATTAGGTATTACTTTCACCTAAACACATAAATACAATGTGTAGCAACTCTCTCACTACAATATGCAGCGTCTATTCTTTTTCGTAGGGAGAGATGCCGCATCACTTCACAAGGAACTAAAATAAAAAGTTAACTTAAAATGTGCATACTAATCTATAAAATCGAATATCTAATTGGAATACTTCAAATAAAACTAGATTTTTCTTGAAATTTAAGGTGCTGTTAAAGTAAGAAAATTGCCTGATAAAATATTAGGCATTGAAAATGCTCCTTATACCGTTTTAATTATTAAATTAAAAACGCCGGAGACACAGGAAAAACACAAGAACCGCAGACACAACGAATTGGTACAAGCCGACTGACTTGAGATGTCGCTGATCCCAACGCGTGGTTCCATTACATGTGCGTACCACGCGAGGTGCTACATCTATCCCCACGAGGCATCTCTCCCACACTTACCCTATTATTTTTTCGGTACCCCGTTAAAATTTTAGAAGATAATATCGGACACAAATCGTATTGTATTTACTGATGTTCTGCTTTAAAATTTAATTTTTTATACAATCATAAAAGCATTGTTTGAATCAGTTTCCTTGTTTGATAGTTTGTGATAGAAATATAGAATCTTGGCACCCTCGGACACTGTATAGGTATAGCAATTTTTTCAAGGGTACCGTTATTGTATGTAAGGTATATTATAAATATCTTTATTTACAGATTGAGCAAAGAATTCCAATATTTAAGAGCAAGATCTTAGGGTATAATGGGATAAAATAAAATGAAGTAAGCCATAAAACTAGTTCAAGAAGGCAAGATATCAGTTGCATCCGAAAAATACAATGTTGCGAAGAGCACACACCAGGATTGGGTGGCGGCCCTATATTAGGACTGCTTCATTCAAAATTAGGTCCTTTTAGCACATTTTCAGTAAATTTTAGAATAACTTTACAGTCATTGCAAAGTACTGGATAACAGTTTAATACCGTTAACAGAACAGACCTTTTAAAATTGTCATTTGATCTCGCAGAAAACAATTGGACGGCGTTAAGCAGGAAGATACCAACCCACAATATACGAAAAATTGGGTTCAGTGCGGATTTGTGTAATAAAATACTCGTTCTGCATTCTGTAAAAACCTTCCAAGCCTCAACTATTTATTATACCCACTAAAACTATAAAATGCTAACCCACATATTTATTTTGTTCAAACTTTAGATTTGCAGGACCCTACCAACCCACTTGGTATTATTTTAATATAGCACCAGATGCATCCAAGTGGGTTGGTAGCTTTCTGCAAATATCGGGTCCTTCAATTAACATAACCTAGTTTATTATGTTTTGTTTTAAATTAGCAAGTGTGATTAGTAGTGATCCGGATAGTTCAAATATAAATTTTAATACAATATAAAAGTGTGTAAAAGTATACTAGGTACTTATTATTTAGCGTAATGTACAGTATTCGAACAGCTAAAATTTTGAAGGCCGCTCTTGCAATAAAGGAAATTCCAGGTAAGTTATCTTATATTATTGTTGTTTTTTTAGTTTTGCCTCTAAAGTTCAGAACAAAACTCTAACAAATAACAAGTTCTTACTTAACAAACAATACTAAATTAATTAGTCAAATCGGCTACCTTAACTTATAAAGCTTATAAAACTAATACATTTTAAGCACTAAATAAGCACACATTTTAAGCAAATTTAATAAAAACATCTCTTTTTTTAGATGTCATTTATGAACCTGATCAGAAAATTGTAGTAGGACTAGATTCGCCCAACGTTGCTGTTCAAATTGCCACATCTGAAAACACAATACCTGCAAATAATAAAATTCTAACAACTCTTACACCTGTTGCTACGTTTAATAAAAAAATGTGACAATATCTCTGAGGAAGCTTTTGTAGAAGATAGTGACGACTCGGTGGCAGACCCGAATTATGAAATTGAACAGGAAGATTTATCAGAAGTAGAAAAAGATGCACCTGATGAAGATATCAGTGACGAAAATATTCCCGTGCATGTTGTTGCGGATAACGATCCTCATTACAATGCTACCCAAGAAATTAATCCAGCGATGCAGCAAAGGCCAAAGAGAGGCAGAAAACGAAAAATTGCCAATCAAACCCGAAAAGAAAAAAAGATACGGATGTACACCAATAAACCATATTTTAACTATAAAAGTATTCAAATCCAACCCAAAGAGTTTGTCGATTTTCGTTGTAACTGTACATCAAAATGTGCAGAAAATATTACCGTTGAAAGCCGAAAATCCGAATTTGATAGATATTGGTCGCTAAATTCATATGATGCTCAAACTAATTTTATTGCTGCTAGTGTATCCGAGATTGCAAAAAAGAGATCCTATGGTAGAAATACGGAAAAAAGGAAATTCTCTCGAATTTATAGAATAGCAGGCACAAAAGTTTGTAGGGAAATGTTTATAAATAGTCTAAAGATAACCACATTTCGAGTAAACACTGCTTTAAAAAAAATTCATGACCGGGCTCCCATTGGTGATCAAAGAGGTTTAAAACAGGGAGATAAAAACAAATTATCAGATGAAAGAATTCAAGCTGTTGTCAATCATATTACCAAAATACCTAAATACAAATCACATTACCGTCGAGAACAAACAGAGGCGGAATATTTACCCCCTGATATTACAATACAAAAAATGTATGACATGTACAAACAGGAAGAAGCCAATCCAGTAAGCTTAATGTCTTACAAGAACATATTCTACACGAAATTTAATTTAAAAATAAAGGCATTAAAAAAAGATACCTGCAACGTTTGCGATACCCTTAAAATGAAGATAGACAATGAAAAGAATGAAGAAAAAAAAGAAACGTTCAAGCAGGAACATAACAAGCATTTGCAAGTAGCAGAGGAAGCGCAGAAATTGAGAAGAGATGATTTCCAGATAGCAAAAGAAGAAATAGATTATGAATGTTTAAGTTTTGACTTGGAGAAAACCCTACCACTTCCTAGAATTCCTACAGGCATCGTCTTTTATAAGCGCCAGCTGTGGGTGTATAACGCGGGTATACATAGTGCTAAAGAAAGTAGAGGTTACTGCTACGTATGGGTAGAAGGTTCAGCTGGAAGAGGCGCCCAAGAAATAGTCTTATAAAACATGTAAAAACTAAATTACCTCTAGAAGTTAAACATCTTACCCTTTGGTGTGATTCTTGCGGCGGGCAGAATCGGAACATTAAATTAATACTTATGCTTAAATCGATATTGCATGGTACACTCACGGACTTAGAAAGCATCACGGTAAAATATCTTTGTTCTGGTCACAGTTTTTTACCGAATGATACGGACTTTAGTTACATCGAATCATCGCTTAAACGACAGCAAAGATTGTATACACCAGATGACTACATCGAGGTAATGCGTTCTTGCAGAAAGAAGACTCCATTGGTAGTCACTCAAATGTCTGCCGAAGATTTTGTGGGCGTGATAAATATTGAAAAGAAAATCACGAATAGGAAAATTACAGATGATAAAGAAAAAATTAATTGGTTAAAGATAAGGTCAATCAAAATAGAAAAACAAGAGCCATTTTGGCTAATGATACAGCAACATGATTTTTCACAACCCTACCAAAAAATTTCGATCAAGAAATCTTCCCGAGGTAGACCTGGCAACGAGGAAATCTTTAGCGACTTAATACCACTGTGGTCCAACGGAAAGCCTATCGCTGAAGCGAAATTGCAGAATTTAAAGGAAATGATGCATCTTATTCCTGCAGATGCATTGCCTTTTTATCAAAATTTGCAGGCTGCCAATATAATTGAAGATGTTGAGGGATATAATGTTGCAGATTTAGATTTTGAAGTGGACGATGTAGAATAAAATAAAAACTATATAAAATTAATAGTTGAAAAGTTCATTATCTTGTTTTTTTTGGTAAATAAAAATAATTTTCCATAACACTGCTTTTTTTTTAATTCAAAGGTATTGGTAATTCCCTGCTTTCCAAAATGCAAAAACCTACCAATCCACAAAAAGTCGTCATTTTTACCTTTATTTTATATTTAAAATATTTAAACCGACATTAAATATCAAACGACCTATCTAGAATGATAATAAGTTAACAAAGTATTGTTTAAACATCCTTCAGATTTGTTAAATTAATAAAAACTTTAGAGCTGATTATCTCAGTTTGTTACTATTGAGGGTTGGTATCTTTCTGCTTAACGCCGTCCAATTGGAGTTCGTCATAGATTTAATGGAGACAAAAAATAACAGGAAAAGACTTTTACGTGTCACCATGGCACCAACGTCTCATAACATGATCACAAAAGTCTAAAAAAGGGAAATATTAAATATATCAATGTCACAAGCAGGGTTGTTAAAAATTGAATTTACTACATTGTCACATTTGTTGCGTCGCAAACGTAGTAGGTAAATATAATAAGTGTAAATATTGTGTTTGATTGGTTGAAAGTGTCAAAATCACAACCAGTGCTGCCAGATCTAGCACTTTTACGGTAGATCTACTGTTTTGAGAGTCGGGCTACCGTTCTACCGCAGAGACACCTTAAAGCTACCGCAAAAATGAAAAGCAGATAAGCTGATATTACAATTGAATTTAGTAGGTTTTCCCTCTTTTTTAGTAATTTGCGATAGGCCGTATACCGCTTAATTTTTTTTTATTTTACTTTTTTTTTTGTTTTTTTAGTACTTTGTTAGAAAAAAAATCTATTTTATATGGTACCAAGCAGACCGTGTACCATTTACCGTAATCTACCGTTTTTATATGTGAAATTTACCAACGAATACTTATAACCAGGAAGAAGACAAACTGCCGTGTTAAATAATCGAAGCAGGCATGATACGGTGACATCCATTATGCCTGGCGCGCACGTGCTTTTCAAATGTCACTTTTGTCCAAATTTTTATTACTGTCAATATTTTAAAGTGACATTTAAGCAAAGAAAACATCAAAACCCTTTCATTTGATTTACTAAGTAGAGAAAATTAAATATTAGGATTTTGACATAGGTTTTCAGCTGTAAATATCGCTTTAAAAATTGTCCTTACATACTTTTATATTATTATTGAACTAGTAACGAAACTAGAAATAAAGAATTCAGAGATTGAAGGTTGTAATTAGTTTTATTAAAAAATAGGAAATAAGTCATAATTTACATAAAATATTTTACCATCTTCAACTTCAAACAAATCAAGATAAATACAATACCAAGTAAATATATGCACCATCATTATGATTATGGGCTTCCAATTTGTTTGTTTCGTAGCATACTCCTGGCAACATTAGTGATCGAAGTC
Organism: Barypeithes pellucidus; assembly: GCA_963991005.1. NCBI lineage: Eukaryota > Metazoa > Arthropoda > Insecta > Coleoptera > Curculionidae > Barypeithes > Barypeithes pellucidus. Next base: position 54,905,917 of record OZ022560.1, read on the forward strand.
CTCTTTAATGTTCAGTCATTATGGGATTCTCAATTAAACTATGAAAAGAAAGAATTATTATAATAATATATTACCGGACTGGCTGCGGGTTAATATAACTAAGCTGTAATTATTATGTTGTAGCTTTTTACTTGTAGATTGTAAATTTTTTTAAAAATTCTTTAAAAATGTGTTTGTTGCTAGTTTGCGTGACAAGTTTGGGACATAATGGGACAATTTTATAATGCAAAATAACAATAACGAATAAAAATTAGTAAAAAAATATTTCAATCATAAATTACTTACCTGCAAAAAAACGAAAAGGTCCGTTTTCGTGAAAAGAATAGAAAATTAAAAATTATTTTAGAATTTAATGACGCTTCCTCCACCATTTTCAATCACATTATAAATCATATGTTACTTTATTTTATCCCCTTCCAGACGAAGGATGTTCGGTTGTGAAATAATTTAAGAACGTGTGCTGCTCGCATTCTATGTCTGTCTCTGTCAGCATCAACCTTCCCCGCTTCATTAAAGGGAGACAAATATTGCCTAGATCAAATCGAACAAACCCGAACAAATACACTCACGTTTGTAACTTTCAGATATAGCTACGTAAGTCTGATATTGACACAGAACGATTGACACAAAAGGATAAACGTATGCTTCGATCCTCGCCATAAGCGGTCTCACCGGGCTGAAATTTACCATCTTTATAATTTTCGATCTGGCAGCACAACTTTATTATTAACAACTTTATAAATTTGATGTTAAAAGTTGGAAATTCGAGTGGAAAAGTAGAAAATAGTAGTTTTAAAAATGAAACGTGAAAGTAGCAAATGTGGTAAATGTAAATGTAACAAAATTTATAGTAAGAGCATGTAGCAAATTATATTTACTACGTTAGTAAATTACGTACTATCTAATTGTTACATTAACTGCTGTAACAACCCTGGTCACAAGTGAGAGGATTGTGTAAAAATCCAATAATATCTAATAATTATTATGTGTGCCACAAATTAAATCCTTAGCCACTGTGTCCAGGGTTCACCAGCGAATTTTTTATTTTCAAAATCCATTTTTTATAATTATTTAGATACCTTTCTATTTAGTAATGTAATATGATAATTATATCCCTAAAATGTGTATTATTTAAGTGTTCGGAACTACCCATTCTTCCCCTAAATCATTTCCATAACACCCTGTATATTCAAGAAAATCGGTGAAAAATTGTTAAAACAAGATTGATTTATTTTAACCTACAGTAAACTGATGTAGAATATAAGTGTAAATGATGTTGAAATAAACGAACATAAACCTCCATCGCGTCAGTCGACGCGAACATTACTCTGGTCACCGCCTTAAGAATATTTGCCTCCGAACCAATGAGATCATCGGCAACAGTGGCTAAAACTCCTCCCAGCATCCGATTAAGTCAAGTCAGATCTCTCTCCGGACCACCTATTACGAACATATTAGTTCCCAATTAGTGCCTATTAAGTCGACACCAGCGAACGCGTGTGGTACGGTACGCGCTTACGTCTTAAGCAGACCCTTCCGTTGATGCTTATGTTTAATTGGATGTTATAAGTGGACTTTTTGTTTTGTTTAATGTTGGTATTTAGATTTTAGAGTTGTTGGTTTTGTGTTGTGGTGTTTGTGGCTCAACTATAAAGGTAAGTTTCAAGATAGATCAACGTATTGGAATTACAATTTCGGTACCTACCGTGAACATAAAAAATCCTGAGGAGTTCATATACTAAAGGTATGTTCATATTAGCGAATGTCGCAAGAAATATGTACATTACGTTTCACGAAAATTGGATACGACTTAATGATTTCCTGGGTAGGTCCCATTGTATCGACAAGAGCTTGACAATAAACAAGTGAAGTATGAAGGGACGGACTAAGGAAAACAAGTAATGATATGATTATATTAATGTAATCAAATGATATAACATATTTTTTAAATATTACTAGTCATATTTATTTACATTTATAATGTCATTCTATAGATAGTTCTGTTTCGCTATCGCTATCCTCATCAAAATTAATTATAATTGGATTAATTATACGATCCAGACTAATATACAAATTTGCTACAGTTATTACGTGACGGACTGAATTTTTCCAACTACCTGGGGGAATATCATTAAAGCATTTTCGTATTAATTCTACAACACTAGAACTTAAAGTCGGACAAATATTTCAGACCTAACCAGTGATTTTAACTGGTGCCACATATGCTCTATGGGGTTAAAAATGCAATAATAGGGTGGGAGCCGTAGCACTGTATGTCCAGTTTCTTCTGCCAATGTGTCACAAACATATACTTTTTTTATACAAAATGTCTTTAAAACTTCTAAAAGATCACTTTTTTTTATAACTTTCTTCAAAATATATATCATTCGCCGCCATGTAGTTCTGAATCTCCAATTTTGTATTATTTGAGCTTGGAGCTTTATGTAATTGGCGACTGTGATAGCTCGCATTGTCCATTACTATCACGCTATTCTGAGGAATGCTGGGTAAAAGACAATTCTTGAACCATTCCTCAAAAACGAACAAATTTTACCACAAGAAGATATTTAAATATAAATTAAGCAACCTAACCTACCTGATGTACCTATATTTAATTATAATTATTACAATCCGGTCCTTTCCACATAATAATAACAAACGGTCATAAATAATGGGATGGCCCAGGTACTTTTACTGCAGTCGTTAAGTTATATCCATTTTTCGCGAAACAATCTTTAACAATTATTATTATACACGACATATCTATGAGACATAGTGTTTATTGATTAGATGAATATGTACTTAAGCAAGTAGGTACATAACTTAATATGCATTACATAAGTTTAATTAATATTTTTGTAGAAAAATATGACATTATTTTAGATTGTGTTTCTGCTAAACAGGAAGGTTTGATAAAATTGCTTTTAAACTAGGGATTTCTATTATGTTCAAGGTGCTCGGTTTAGCCCATTCTCTGGCTTTGCTGATGGCTTTAACTGCTTCACCGTGTTCAATTTTAATACTTGGCTGTGCTTGAATTTCACGATCACTTTCGTCCGAGTCATTATCATTTTCGCCTTCTCCAAAATTTGTTGTCGAGAATGTTATTTCAGCATTTTGCAATGACCTGGGGACTTCTTCTCCCATGCGACTATACCTATTAAATGTATAACTTGCATCTCTTAATGTAATTCTCTAAATGCTTCAGCAACCATCATCTTGCTCTTAACTGAACAAACTGTAGGTGGCAATACTTCAGTTTAGCGAGTATCGCAAGAAATATGTAACAATTATTATACACGGCATACCTACGACATAGTGTTTATTGATACATGAATATGTACTTAAGTAAGTAAAGACACGAAAAATGGATATAACTTAATGACTGCAGTAAAAGTACCTGATACGATCCCATTATTTATGACCGTTTGTAATAATTATAATTAAATATAGGCACATCAGGTAGGTTAGGTTGCTTAATTTATATTTATATATCTTTTTGTGGTAAAATTTGTTAGTTTTTATTTCTTCTTCTTCTGCAAAAAACATTAAAGACTCTTGTGTGGACTACCATTAAGATACAACGGCCGAACTTTTTGAGGAATGGTTCAAGAATTGTCTTTTACCAAACATTCCTCAGAATAGCGTGATAGTAATGGACAATGCGAGCTATCACAGTCGCCAATTACATAAAGCTCCAAGCTCAAATAATACAAAATTGGAGATTCAGAACTACATGGCGGCGAATGATATATATTTTGAAGAAAGTTATAAAAAAGTGATCTTTTAGAAGTTTTAAAGACATTCTGTATAAAAAAGTATATGTTTGTGACACATTGGCAGAAGAAATTGGACATACAGTGCTACGGCTCCCACCCTATTATTGCATTTTTAACCCCATAGAGCATATGTGGCACCACACTGGTTAGGTCTGAAAATATTTCTCCGACTTTAAGTTCTAGTGTTGTAGAATTAATACGAAAATGCTTTAATGATATTCCCCCAGGTAGTTGGAAAAATTCAGTCCGTCACGTAATAACTGTAGAAAATTCGTATATTAGTCCAATTATAATTAATTTTGATGAGGATAGCGATAGCGAAACAGAACTATCTATAGAATGACATTATAAATGTAAATAAATATGACTAGTATTATTTAAAAAAAATGTTATTTCATTTGATTACATTAACATAATCATATCAATACTTGTTTTCCTTAGTCCGTACCTTCATACTTCACTTGTTTATTGCCAAGCTCTAGTCTATACACTGGGACCTACCCAGGAAATTATTAAGTCGTATCCAAATTTCGTGAAACGTACTTTACCTACATAACTTTAGATGCACTACATAAGTATAATTAATATGCGCACGTGCACCCCCAAAACAAAACGAATAAAAAATATTAATTTATATTCATTGAATATTATTTATCGTATAAAGTCCGACCCTCCCTAATATTTTATCGTACCGTCAAACTTAAAAAGTCCGACCCTCCCAAATATTTTATCATCCCGTCAAACCAAACTGTATCGATCCGGCAACCGTGCCTCGGTCGAGGTAAATTACGATTATGACGAGACTTGCTCGCACGTGCGATTAAGTAGTGCAGTTTCTCTGTAGTAACAGGTGGCGGGTGGCAGCGGGGGATATATTTTTGTGTGCACCGCGCTGTTGTCTGTTCGTGCATCTAGTTAGAAATTCGAGCGTGTATGTTTTAATATTTCAATATTATATATTTATTAAGTTAAAATGAATAGTTTACGGTGGACTATTTAAGAAATGACTTTAGCTCTTTGAGTTTGGAGCAAAAAATTGAAGTGAAGAATGCGGGAACACCTAAACCCGAAATTAATTTAACGCAGATCACAAAGGGTAAATCTAGGGACTTTATTAGAACGTTTAAAAATTAAATAGGTATATAAAAAAAAAATTATGGAAGGTATATTCCAAACTTAATGAGGTTGTTATTGATCAATTTTCTACAATTAAGAACCGAGGAAGGAAGGAGCGAGGGCTAAGTTGAGGTCCGGTTTTGCTAAAGTTAAAAACTATCTAGACACTTTCAAACTCCATATCAATATTCAAAAAACACATTACATAGCATTCTCATTAACAGAAGCAAATAGACCGGATTTTAACAACATCTTGCTGGATAATATCCCTGAACCCATAACACAATGCGAAAAAATTAAATACCTTGGTGTCATAATAGACAAAAATTTGAAGTGGAACGAGCATGTGCCGTACATCACTAAAAAGATAAGGTGTTTGATTTACAAATTTTATACTTTGAGAGAATTTCTATGCCGTAAATTTCTTATAATGATCTATAAGGCACTGGTTGAACCACTTCTAAATTACGCAATTGTGGTGTGGGGAGGGGCATATAATATACATTTAGAACAACTTAAAAGAATTCAAAATCATATTGCTAAAATCATATTTAAAAAATCCAGAATGTATCCTACTAATTTGTTATATTCCAATGAAATAAATAACTTGCAAAGTTTATATATTATAGCTGCTTGCAACTTTATACATAACAATCAAAAGTATGACTCGTGATATAGAGTGCATATGTATTGTACAAGAGGAGTTGAAAATAAACTTTTAAACACAACCCTTTGTAACAACAGTTTGGGCCAACACTTTATATCATATCTGGGTCCTAAATTATACAACAAGATACCATTGGAAATACGAAATATAAAAGATGAAAAACATTTTAAAACTCAGTTTAAAAAATTCTTTCTGACTAATTTAAATATTTTCAATGATATATTGTGATAGCGGTGTTATTTAGACTGTTACACTCCCTGTAGGTTTTGTGATTTTCGCTGCTTCAATTTGTTGTTGTTACACTAGTGGTGCTATAACTTAATTTTTTTTTTCACTAAGCATTTTATTGAGGTTTGTAGAGATTAATTTAATGCGAGAAACACTTAGTAGCTGTGATAGTTAAAAAAATGTTAAATTCTAAAAATAGTCACATACAGGTTTTTGATACCTAGGTGCCATATGTAACTGTTTAACATTTTTATAAAACTATATGTTTATTTAATTTGTATTATGTGTAAAGACTGAATAAATAAATTTGAAATTTGAAAATTTGAAGAATGGACTTTACGTTTAACCACTATTGTGTAGGGTCGGTAAATGTTTTGTATTTCGATAAATATGATTTTTAAACATTTTATTTAAGGATTTAAACTAAAAAAACCCTGAAAATATGAAGAATGCCAACTTGTCAGTATCGTGGCTCGATTCGTTCTCGTCATAAAACAGTTAACTATTGTTCTCGTCTTGGTTGCGGCTAATGACGTAGCCCGTAGATGGCGTAGTGGTATTAGACATCATTCGGTTTTCTTGATAATTCGTAGATGGCGGTAGTAGTATAGGACATGATTCGGTTTTCCTGATAGCTCGTAAATGGCTTTAGTAGTATTAGTAGTGGACTGTATAAATATTGTTACGAGGGTTGCATGCGACGACGTTAAGATCCGACAGCTATATACACTAAGAAAGCCTTTCTTATTTTCCAAAAGTTGTATTTCCTTTGAATTATAATGATATCTGAGCACTAAAAAATCCTACTATATAAAAGTAAAAATGTCATGGGGTATAAATATAACATATTGATAACATAGCATGGCAGTTTTCTCCTCACCGCCTCTAACAGTCACGAGCCGCTACTGAATGAAGTAATAAGTAAATTCGTTCAACGTTTATAGGAATGCATTGAGAATAACGGTGGTTAAAGCCATTGACTTGAAACAAACCTGGATCCCGTATTTCTATCTGCCTTGTACATGTACACGTCAATGTGACGTCTGTTATTACGAAAATAAACACAACAAAATAGAGATCTCTTGTTATCTTTTGTGTGTTTCTGGTTTTATTCTAACAGGAAATCGATCTGATATGTCTTGGTTAGGAAAAACAAACAATCGACGGACGTGACTCAAAGTGTATATTTTTATCCAGTTTACGGCGGACTTGGCACAATCTATGTTGAGTTAATAATTGCCATTTTTTCCACAAACAATACGTAAATTTAACACACAATTACTGAAAAACAACAAAGAATTGTATTTAACAATGATAATTATCGTCGTTAATTTCACAAACTGACGTATCTCAGAAAATCCCTATTTTGAGATAGGACCGAAAACATTTAACTTATATAAACCTCTTTCATCTCACAAAGTGTCGTAACTTTACCTGTTATACTTTTCTCGTAATTATCATTTGGTCGGTGACGAATCTCAGAATAGTAAACTTTACAAATCTCACAAACCGACGAAACTCGAGTTAGGTCGGTTTGTGAGATTTACTTTTTAAATAAATTGGTGCAAGTCATCGACGTATCTCAATTTGACGAGTTATAACTCGTATTATACTCGACCGCGTCTTTTATTTTACGGCAATTTTTATGCATTTAGTCTAGTTTTAAACGTAGCCGAGTGCACTGAGTGCAGTAAAGCCATATTTGACGGTGATATTAATACATTTTTACGATGGATGCACTTGTACTATGGGAGGATGGCACAAAAAATGTTGTGTTATCAAGTGAACTTATGTAATGTATGTTACATAGTACCAACCTTGATGAAATTTCCTTAAAATTCTTCAAGACCTCCCATGGACAGAATGAAGGAGATTCTGTCCATAGTACTATTTCTTATGCTATTAAGCATGCTGGGAACATCTTTATTCCGTCCCAACTGTTTCCAGTCGTCAAACTAGCCAGAAGACAACACCCGTACAATGTTTTCCCGTTACTTGGATTTTAAGACATTGGCGAAAGAATTAAAAGTTCTGACAGTGAAGAAATCCGAAAGTGGAGATCCATTCAAATGGACTGAAATTATGGAATTAAAAGTTTCTAAAAATCACCCACAACAGATTTTTTTGCAAGACTAGCCATCTTGCGGATGACTTCAAGGTTTTGTCTTTAAAACGTCTTGGTACAGCTGATCTCAGAACCGTAGTTCCAAACCGTTTGAATAATCAACGAAACAAAATTTCTCATGAAAAATATGCAGATTTACAATCCATGTGTATGGGAGAAACTCCAGTCATCCGTCTCGAAGAACATAAGGCATTTTTCGTTCACTACCACATTAAAAAAAATTTATTGTTCATGATTCTTTTTACCTATTTTTATGTGTTCATATTTCTTTGTGTATTTTTGCTAATTAATGTTTTAAGATTTGCATAAAAAAGACTGCAAAGTTTCATTTACATGTTTTACATACTATGTTAAGATAGGTTTGCATACTTTTGTATCCTAGTTTAGGTATTTAAAATAAAATTTGTTCATTTCGAAGGGTTTGCCTTATTTTTCTATCATAAAATAATACATTTTATCATAAATCACAAAGACATATCTCAACATACAAGTATAATTTTATTCTCACAAATGGTCGTATCTAGTTTTTTTTTTCTTAACTCAAGGTGAAAAAATCATATCATGTATATTATCATGAAACTACAAAAAAAAGTCCTAACACTATAACACAAGACCAAATAAATATTATGAAACAACTGCTTTTTTACTTTTATCGAAAGCCAAAACTTACGAAAATCTTTAAACCTCTCTCCTGAAAAATTACAATAAATGAGATACGTCACTTTGTGAAATTAACGACGATATGACAGTTGTTAAGCCGGTAGTCTCAAACGTATGGGTATGAAAGATGGCCGTTCCAATAAGGGCTTGCTAAAAAGTAAGTTTCGAACGCTGGAAGGCGATGTATCTAATGTCTTTGTCAAATTAACAGAAAACGACAAAGAAAAATTATACTAATTTTCAGAGCTCTGCGATTGTTTTTCTGGGAAGTTGTTTACAACCTACCTAATAATATGAATTGTGTATTCTTCAAAGACTGTGAACCAGTGGCGGTTCTTCCACAGGAGCACATGCGCACAAACGAATAAAAAAATATTAATTTATATTCATTCGTCGTATAAAGTCCGACCCTCCCTAATATTTTATCGTACCGTCAAACAAACTGTATACATCTATCACCGTGGCGCGTTCCGGCCGTCGAACCAGTCGTCGCTGACGTCGCTGATGACGAGAGATGTTCGCATATGCGATTATTTAAGCGGGACATAATTCAGTTTCTCTTTAGTCGTAGAAAGGGATAGCGGGGTTATGGCGATTTAACATGGAAAAGTCGCACAATTTTGGTGTGCGCCTTTGTCTGTTTGTTCGTGTATGTATGTAGTAATTCGAGGGTGGATGTTTCAATATTTTAATATTACATATTTATTAAGTTAAAATGAATAGTTTGACGGTGGACTATTTAAAAAATAACTTTAGCTCTTTGAGTTTAGAGCAAGAAATTGAAGTGACGACTGCGAAAAGACCTAAACCCGAAATTAATTTAACGCAGACCACAAAGGGTAAATCTAGGGACTTTATTAGAAAGTTTAAAAACGAAATATAAGAAAAAATAACTGGATGTATGGATGCAGCACAACTAACCGTTTGTTTTGTATTTCCTGTTTGTTGTTTGGTCGCGGCGTTGCGAAACCTGCCTGGACAAAAAATGGAATAAAAAATAATCTTCAGAGCATATTTTCTGCCACATTTAAAGTTTTACAACTAATTGTTATCATACCAATGACCACGGCCGAAGGTGAACGACGTTTTTCAACATTAAAAGCAATGAAAACATTTTTGGGAAATGTCCCATGAATGAAGAAAAGCTAACAGCCCTAGCAATGCTATCTATTGAAAAAATAAATGTATGGAGGGTATTTCAAACTTTAATGACTGTTATTGATAAATTTTCAACAATTTTCTAAAAATTGTATTTCCTTGTGTAAAATTAAAAAATTAATAAAAATATGTTTTACCTAACGCATTTTCTTATTGCTTTTTTTCTTCCTACGTTTAAATCGCCGAAGAATATAATTATTTGGTCGTTACAGAAAAATTAAATTTTTGAAATTTCATGATATTTGTGAACCCCCTCTATCATAGGTCACGAGCCGCCGCTGTTGTGAACCAAAGCCCTATTCTCCTTGATTTAAGATGCTTGCTTTAATCACAGGTATCTGAAGGTTTAGCCAAATATACTTAATTTTTTTTCTAATCTAACATTGGATTCGTATAGATGAAGGATTGGGAAATTGCGTTAAAAATATAATGTAATAAGAATAATAATAACAATGTCAAATATGAACCATTTTCAAATTTTTCTCAAAGATATTCCCGAAACTTGCTGGATACCCCAATCAACTGTGAGACAATCTAAATATCAATAAATTTAGTAAAAAACTTTATTATTGCCGGCTATAACTTCACGAAAATAAATATTGATCAGCTGATGACTCTCGTCTCTTTCTAATCTGCCAAGAAGCGCCATATTTTTTAATTGACTTATTGCAACTTAGATGACTCTGATTGATAATTTAGAATCCTCATTTTACAGCACACTCCTGATACGATTATTAAAAGTAAGATATCTAACCGTATCAATTCGTCTGCGGCGCGCCGTGAGGTCACAGGGAAAGTGATTTTTAAATTTCTTATGAAGATTTATACTGTGTTAGCGTCTTTAATTCTATATTAAAGGTATCAAAAGGTTTTCGCAATTAATGGTATGTGAAATGAAAGAATAATATATGACAAGTATTTACGTATATTAATTTCATAGAAATATAACACATATTAAAGCTAAAATACCACTAAAGATTCCGACAAACTTTTAAAACAACCGTCGCGTCATCGGAACCGGTCGACGATAGCTGAAGCTGCTCGGTGACCCCTGCTGGTTGCCACCAGCGTTACAGTCTTTTACAATAATTGTAATATATCTATTACTAATTTTAACAATTTTTTTGATGTTCATTCTTGTTGTGGGGCTCTCCATTATGTTCAATCTGGAGGTGCCCCCCATATCATAGGAAAGTAGCGACCTTCTTTTTCGTACTCTTCTTACTCTGACGCCGTTTTTTACTATTCTATTAGGTTTCGAACCGTTAACCTATTACTTTTGATCAAAGATTTTTGAAAACACTGCTCGCCACGTAGTGCCGTTTGCCGTAGTTTTCCATTGAAATTTTTAAAGTTTATCAGAATTTTTTCTTATTTAGTCGTGTGTGTTTATTAAAATAAATATTTGAATTTTCATAAAATGAGGTGCGCTGTGTTCGGTTGTGATATGAATAACCAGGCAAAGAAATTTGATAGAAATATAAGGTGTTTCCGCTTTCCTAAGGATAAAAACAAAAAATTAGAATGGATACGGTTTTATTTATTTTGTTAACATTTACTTCTTAAGTATTTTCCACTGAAGCTGATGAAGATATATGCCTTCGAAACATATATGGAAATTAAGATATTGTTTATTTAACTACTGAAGCAGACTATAATTTAATTTGTTTATAACAAACTACTTAGGTCGTATTTTAGCTTTAATCTTTGTTGTATGTTCATGAAACAAATATACCTAAACCATGATATTATTCTTTCATTTCACATACCATTAAATGCGTAAAACCTTTTAATACCTTTAAAAAAGATTTAAAAACGCTAGCAGCAACATAAATCTCCATAAGAGATTTAAAAATCACTCACCCGTTGACGTCACAAGCAACGCCTCCATCGGCGTGGAATCATACCTCTTAGTTATTTCTACCATGCAGCACACTATATTTTATTAAATAATCTCCAACTAATTGTAATTATTACCATTCCATTTTCTGATGAAAGTGTTATGAACAAAAAACCCGATATCAATATCATATTGACCTCACTGCATTCAAAAATAAATAATAATAATAATCCAGGGACACCCTGTATAATTAACCTTCGTCTTCCCGGGTGGGGTACAAATGTACCCCAGAAGCGTTTTTTTTTGCATATTTTCCCCAAAAGTGCATATTTTTTGTGACTAATTTTATTTTGTGTCAGTAAGGGCTTTGTAAATAATTACAGCCCGTCAAACAAGATTTTTTTTAAAATTTCTTAAAAATAATACATTTTGAATAGCGTGGGGTGCATTTGTGCATTTGTAGTGACCCGTTCGGGCATTTGCACGTTGGAAATCTAAACGGGTCACATTATACTTCATTATAACCATACAAAGGGTGCTGTAGACACTACAGATAAAATGGTAAAGCAATACTCTGCTCGCAGAATATGCAATCGATGGCCGATGGCAATTTTTGGCCAATTATTAGATATTGCGTCCCTAAAAACGCTTACATTTTATGGGGCATCAAATATCCAAAAAATTCTGAAACTAAGGATGGCCGACGGTATTTTTTACTTCAGTTAGGAGAAGCTCTTATGAAACAAAATATTATACGGAGATATAATGCACAAGGACGATTGAGAAACACACTAAAGCAGTTTATGCGGGATGTTGTTCCAGACTTGGCATCGGCCCCAGTTGAAACACCAAGAGAAAGACTTGCAAGTGGACGTTGTTATCTATGTCCACGAAATAAAGACCGCAAATCTAGGCAATTTTGCAAAGAGTGTCAAAACTTCGTATGTGCAGAACACTTTGTAAAGGAAGTCAAGTGTTTTCGATGCAAAGAAGATTAAGACATTTTTTTTTAAACCTTATTTGATTTTATAAAAAAATTGTTAACTATACTTTGTTCTAAGTTTAATTTACCTATTATTACCTTTTAGTATAATTAAACACATGTTTAATTATTAGAAGTATCATTTTCATCATGGGGTACAAATATACCCCACGTGGGAATCTACGTAATTTTTCTGACGTGGGAAGTCGAAGGTTAAGTTGGAAAATAGACCATTCATTATGACAGTCCCTGTAGGTAGGATACGTGTTGGACAGTTGCCGTGCTTTTACAAATACAATTTGTTCGGGATTGTTCGGGTTTGTTCGTATTATATTTCTTTTAAAAATAGCAAAGTAAATTTTAAACCATCCATAACATATATACTTAAATATAATAAAACCGAAAAGAAATTACTTGAAGGTTGCAAAAAAAAATATTCAAAAAACTGGGTTTTATGGCGTCTCTCCCCGGGACGTGGGCGAGATGCCCAGAATTGTAGGGATAGACGCCTCGTGAACTTTTCCATAAAGGACAGATGCCTTATTGATTGATGTTTTTTTTTTTCAATTATTTCCATTCAATATGGTGAGGTATACAGGGTGATTCACGACGAGCTTGCATTAGAGCTTTATGGAGAACTACTGAATATATGTTTCTGAAATTTTTTGAATTTGGGTTTATCGATATGCTCTCTTTAACTAAAATATTGACATGTTTCTGTCATTTCCGGTTATACCGGAAGTAGCTGCCTACATTCGTTTCTTAAATACAACATGGTAATTTTTATTACATTTTTCGATTAAGCATTAAATACTAAGCACATTTTATAGAAAATGTTTTTGTCAGACTCTAATAGTTTTTGAGATATCTGGAATTTTTGTAATTATTTGGCAAATGCATGACGATGAAATAATCCATATAATTTTTTTACCTTAGCGCTTGGACTAAACATTTTTGCTCACCGAATAGCTAGAAGATCATCAAGTCTCAAAAACATTTCAAATTCGGCATAAAATGTACAGGGTGGTCACAATTCAAGCCTCATTGTGAAAAAATTTAACCATTAAAAACTTTCTTATTTTAAATGGAACACCCTGTATATTTTTATTTAATTTGATGGCAAATTAGTTGTTCTTTACAAATAGTATTTACTGTCCTATACCCATATCAAAGCGTTTTCTCAAAAAATCCAATTTTATTCCGAAAATACTATTTGTTCAAGTGTGCTATGAAAACAATTGTACTTAGGGTACTGATGTCTATACAGAGGAAAATTAATAATGGCGGCAATATTTTCTAGTGTGCTTTGACAAGAAAAACAATTGTCTGATATTTCTTGGCGTATTTTCAAACTGTCAATTATTCTGTTACTAAAAAATGTCACGCTCCGGATTTTCAAGTGAAGATTTTTTAAATTTATTTACGGTTTACATTGAATGTGGTAAAATTAAGCTAAGAGCTTGTCGAATATATCGGGATAAATATCCGAATAGGCCTATTCCCACACCTGATATTATTAGAAAACTAAATAATAATTGTTTAAAATTTGGATCATTTGAAGCCAAAGTACGAAGAATTAAACCAATACAGGACAATGAGGTATTTGAAGTTACCATTTTAGCCTATTTTTACGCTTTCCCAAAAGACTTAATTCGTGAAGCTGCAATGCAATTAAGAGTTTCGTATTCCAGTATACAAAGAATTTTAAAAAAATATGGCTGGAGGCCATATTCATATGCCCAAGTTCAGCATCTAAAACCACAAGATTTGCCAGCTCGAGTCGAACGAGTTTTTTCTAATCAAAACCCAAGAAAATGAGCAATTTACTAATTCTGTAATATGGAGTGATGAAGCCAAATTTACTCGTAATGGTTTTCATAACAGACACAACAGCCATTATTGGGCTCACGAAAACCCCCATATTGTCAGGATAGGACGTTACCAGGAATCATTTCAATTTAATGTTTATTGTGCTATTAAACATGACCGTATATTTTGCTTACACATTTACGACGAAAATTTAAATGGTCAGAATTATTTGACAATTCTTGAGGATCAGTTAGAAGAACGTCTGGATGATTTGCCGCTCCAAGAGCGAATAAATGCATGGTACCAAAACGATGGGGCTCCAGCACACAACGTCCAAGTTGTTAAGACTGCCCTAAACAGACTTTTTCATGACCAGTGGATCGCAAACCAAGGTCCCTTCCACTGGCCAGCTCGTTCGCCAGACTTAACTCCACTGGACTTTTTCATCTGGGGAACCATTAAAGATAAAGTTTACGCGCGTCCCATCACCACGAAGGAAAATCTAATTGAAAGGGTGAAGGCAGCATTTCAATCTCTCACTGCACAAGAAATTAGGAATGCTACAAGAAATAGCATGATGAAAAGAATACATAAATGCTTGGAAGTAAATGGCAATCATTTCGAACATATTTTAAAAATATAATCAAAAGATATTAGGTATAATTTTCAAACACATTTTTAATTAAAGAATTTAAAGTTTATTAACTTGTTTCCTTGCTATTTTTAAAAAAATAATATTTAAACCATTAAATTTAAAACAATTTAAAACAATAAACTGCATTTTATTTATAAATTATTAAGAAACACTTTAGAATGTTGTATTTTCAAGCAATCAATCACTATTCCTCCGTATAGACATCAGTATACAGCCCCTAAGTACAATTATTGTTTTCATAACACACTTGAACAAATAGTATTTTCGGAATAAAATTGGATTTTTTGAGAAAACGCTTTGATATAGGTATAGGACAGTAAATACTATTTATAAAGCACAACTAATTTGCCATCAAATTAAATAAAAATATACAGGGTGTTCCATTTAAAATAAGAAAGTTTTTAATGGTTGAATTTTTTCACAATGAGGCTTGAATTGTGACCACCCTGTACATTTTATGCCGAATTTGAAATGTTTTCGAGACTTGATGATCTTCTAGCTATTCGGTGAGAAAAAATTTTTAGTCCAAGCGCTAAGGTAAAAAAATTATATGGATTATTTCATCGTCATGCATTTGCCAAATAATTACAAAAATTCCAGATATCTCAAAAACTATTAGAGTCTGTCAAAAACATTTTCTATAAAATGTGCTTAGTATTTAATGCTTAATCGAAAAGTGTAATAAAAATTACCATGTTGTATTTAAAAAACGAAAGTAGGCAGCTACTTCCGGTATAACCGGAAATGACAGAAACATGTCAATATTTTAGTTAAAGAGAGCATATCGATAAACCCAAATTCCCAAAGTTTCAGGAACATATATTCAGTAGTTCTCCATAAAGTTCTAATGCAAGCTCGTCGTGAATCACCCTGTATACAGGTCTCATGTAGCCATATTGCTCGTTTGACACAACAACTCCAATCCACTGTTTTAGTCTGTATTTCTCGAAATATTCCACACAGTGATATCGTTGATTCCAGTTTTTCTGAAACCTACAAAACATTATCTTTTAATTATCTGTTTATTCTGCACGTGCATGGTTATTAGCTATTTGTGTGGCAACTTTCCCACTAAAATATGCCGAGTCTATCCTTTATCGTAGGAAGAGATACAGCATCACTTTACAAAGAACCAAAATAAAAACTGAACTTAAAATGTGGATACTAATCTACAAAATGGCCTATTTAACTGGAATACTACAAATAAAACTAGATTTTTCTTGAAATTTAGGGTGATATTAAAGAAAAGTACCTTATAAAATATATTAGGTACGGAAAATGCTATGCTTACCATTTTAATTATTAAATTACAAACTCAAAAGACACAGGAAAAACCCAAAGATGTCGTAGGTACGGCATCTATCCCCACGCGGCATCTCTCCCACACTTACCCTACTAATGCAGTGGCGGATTAAGAAGTTTTCTGCCCCTAGGCCTTTCAATAATTGCCGCCCCGAAACTTGGTAACAGTACCGAATTTATTGTTATTATTATTTTTGGGCACCAAATTATCGGTCTATAAGTAATAGTCTCGAAATGCTTTGTTGCGATTTCTATAATGGTTTGTGCAATAAAATGCAATACATGAAATATTTAATGAAACTACAACACTGCCCTTACACAAAATTTTTATTTTCTAGATAATTATTAGAATAATGGAAACATGTACAAATTCGAGTCTAGTCAACTTAGAAAAAGAACCTACGAAACTGAAATTCGGTATAGAAAGACTGCTGTCAAGGGACAATTCCGAAAAGATGGAACAAGAACGGCAGTTCTTCAAGGCAGCTCCTATAATAACCAAACCGTTGCCCCAACTAGCGCTTCCATGTACGGATTGTGTAACCTCATTGTTTGGTTGTTGCAGGTAAAGTAAATAATTAATTTATTATAGCTTCTATAAATAAAGTATAAGTAGGTCTCTTTCTGGAGGAATATTGTCACGCTATACATGTTTTATAACGGCGCACTCGCCAAATGGCACGCTGGGGGGGTTGCGTGCAGAATGAAAGGTAGACAAATCTTCTAAAGTAACACTTAGTTATATTAATAATAACGGAGACAATTCTTACATCAATATATATCACTGTTTTCAACTCTATACTTATTATACTTACATAACGTATAAATATCTATATACAGGGTGTTATGGAAATTACTTATTATATTTAAACCGGCAAATCCTGAGACGAAAATAAATTGAAGAGAAATAACCTTAAATGGCGCTTTGAATGACGTGGCCGCTACTGAGGACGATCGCAACCAATATTTATTGAGGCGGTGTTGTCATATATTGCAACACAGAATTGTAAACGCACGTGTTCAGTTTTTGACAACAACACGTCTTTGACCTGCGTTATCACTTCTTTTTCAAACTTTTTAGAAACAAAACACTACAATTCTAAAGTACCTACATACTCTCTTACCTTCGATCTTATAATCCGTTTTATAATTAGATTCCATAAAAGACACAAAAATTATGTTTTGCAACAGAACCAACAATATCACACAAATTTGAAATCACATCAAAATATTTCTTATTATGAATTATTTCACAACAAAAAAAAAATCGGGTAATGCTATAACTAACAAAACATTTAAAATTCGTATACATCAAGCACGTGGAACCCTCGACAGCGTCATTCCACCCCCGAGTCTCGAAACATACTGAAGCAACGATAGTTCAGGATGGCTTCTACCATGGCGGGGGTAAGGGCTTTAGGTGAGCGTCTCAGGGTAGCGCTTCTAAGACTGTCAATCTTAGTAAGAGAATGGGGGTAACTTCCAAGCTTGTCGACTTTCTATTTATACTGATCGCCCTTTGTTTAATTTGACCAGGATAAAGTAAACAAGCCTATGTTTATGTGCAGCTTGCAAAACAAGCTTGGACTAGATTTAAGGTAGATAAAATAACAATTATGAAACAAATAATAATTTAAGAAAATGCCCTATTTTCGTGAAAATATGAATCCCGATACAGCGGAGGATGACCAAGAAAAAAAAATTCAGAAATACACTACGCCAATTAATTATCGATTAGTCAAAAATTACGTCCTGATTAATAAGCTGGTATTTCATTAGTAATGAATCAATTTTTATAATTTTTAATTTTGCAGAAGCTAAAAGTGATAAAATATCGCATTGGCTCTTTAGAAAACGCTATTTCGACAATACAGGGTGTTCGGCCTTCGGCATTGAGATTTCCGAAACGGTAAGAGATACGAAGTCGGTTAAACTGGGGCAAAGTTGTATAATTATGGGCCCAATAATATGTCGCAAAAAAATCAAAAAAAAATACAGGGACTCTGAAAATCTTTGAAAAATTCTAAAATTTTGCGTTTCGATTCTTATTTCTTCCTGACTGTGTTCGAAGTGTGTGAAAAAATAATAAATATCACTTTCTCATTGCTACTTGTTATTCTCCACAAGATAGCATTATCAGATCTTTCACCGTCATCAACTTAATTTTTTTTAATACGGGCATGGATCTTTTTGTTTAAATTATGAAGGAGGACTGAAATCTACGTTCAGTGGTATACAACATTTGCAGGTTTTCGGACGTTTTGTTCCTTGAATTGACGATGTTCATTAAAATCCCCTAGTACTTTCCTGTAATTTTTTTTTTCCGAAGAAACTGAAGATTTTAAAATTATTATTGCTATTTCTGTCGTTAATTGTTATTAGGTCCTACTATCGTTTTTTCTTTATTTCAAACTAATAGTTGTATCAAATTTCTACTTAGCGTAAATACAAGTAATTTATTTTTTTAATACAGATAATTTTTTACTCTTAAAGCACATTCTTAAGACTTTTAAAAGAGGTATTTCGAATTATACCGAATTTTAAAAAAATTACAGGAACGTACCAGGGGTATTTTAATGAAGATGGTAAATTTAACCAACGAAACGTCGGAAAACCTGTAAATGTTGTATACCACTGAACGTAAATTTCGGTCCTCTTTCATAATTTAAACAAAAAGATCCAGGCCCGTATTAAAAAAAATAAGTTGATGTTGGTGATCCAAAGACGAAACGTCGATCTGATAATGCTATCTTGTGGAGAATAGCTTTACTTTTGGACATATCTTCGAACAATGTCAGGAAAAAATAAAAACCGTAACGCAAAGTTTTAGATTTTTCCAAATACTTTGAAAGCCCCTGTATTTATTTTAGATTTTTTGCGGCATATTATTGGGCCCATAATTACGCAACTTTGCCCCCAATTTAGCAGACTTCGTATCTTCTACCGAACAAACCCGAAATCCCAATGGTGATGACCGAATCTGTAACACCCTGTGTAACAACGAATACTTATAAACAGGAAGAAGACAAACAGCCGTGTTAACACATCGAAGCAAGTATGAACAAACGAACAAACCAGGTATCCATTACGTCTGGAATCAGCTGACAAACGCACGTGCTTTTCAAATGTCACTTTTGTACAAATTTTTATTATTGTCAATATTTTAAAGTGACATTTAACCAACAAAAAACATTCAAACCCCTTTTATTTGATTTACTTAAGTAGTGAAAATCAAATATTAGGATTCTGACATGTTTAAGCTGTAAATATCACTTTAAAATAATCCTTACACACTGTTATATCATTTTTTGAACTAGTAACGTAACTACAAATGAAAAATTGAACTTCAGAAATAGTAGTAGTTTTATTAAAAAATAGGAAGTAAATCATAATTTACATAAAATATTTTATCATCTTCAACTGGGTTCTAGGTCCTAGCAAATATTTCAGGCAGTCCGAGCATATTTTTTGGGCCCCATATGATTTATGAAAAGAAATTATTATTGATGCTTACTCTCAGTAAAGATGACTAAATGAATATTTCAATTACAAATTACTCACTTGCACCAAAAAGGAAACGACGTTTTTCGTAAAAGATTAGAATATTAAAAATTATTTTAAAATTTAAAGATGCGTCTTCTCCACCATTTTAAATCATATCAGATGTTGCTTGATTTCCATGCCCGCCAGACGAAGGAAGTTAGCTTGTTTAACAATTCGTGCTGTTCGCATTCTATGCCTGTCTCTGTCTGCAGCAACCTTCCCTAATTCAGTAAAGTGAGACAAATATGACCAGGATCAAGTCGCCTGCATAAACACTCACTTTTTGGCATTTCATATTAACTCTATGTAAGTCTGATATTGACGCTTAAATGATAGAGTGAAACAGATAGATAAAAGTAGGTTACTTGTGAGCGTATGGAGCAGAGTAGGCTTAGCATCACTTCCAAGGCCTTCTTACGTGTTTCGACCCCCCCCATAAGCAGTCTCACCGGGCTGCTGTGTAACGTATTTAGAAGAAATGAAAATTGCCACCTAAAGTAGCATGATGATATTTTTGGACCAGTGTCTAATCCAGATATATCTCTAATTGGTTTAGTTAAAAAAAAATAAATAAAATTCAATTTTTACGTTAGATAGTAAATTTAAATTTTAGGTGACTTGCATGCATCTAGATTTTATGCGAACAAACCTCGTACAATTAGACGTAGCAGAGGTAAACTGCTCTGCCCTAAAACTCTTTAATATATTTTCTATAAGGAACAAAAAATTATTAAAATTAGTTTGTTCGGGTTTGTTCGTTTATTAACGAAATAACAGCTTATTAAATCGGACGTGAATTTTTGAATATTCGATAATTTATTGGTAAATATTGTTTCACGAAAAATGGATATAACTTAATGACTGCAGTAAAAGTACCTGGGGCCATCCCATTATTTATGACCGATTGTTATTATTATGTGGAAAGGACCGGATTGTAATAATTATAATTAAATATAGGCACATCAGATAGGTTAGGTTGCTTAATTTATATTTAAATATCTTTTTGTGGTAAAATTTGTTAGTTTTTGAGGAATGGTTCAAGAATTGTCTTTTACAGTACGTTTCACGAAATTTGGATACGACTTAATGATTTCCTGGGTCCGTCCCATTGTGTCAACAAGAGCATGGCAATAAACAAGTGAAGTATGAAGGGACGGACTAAGGAAAACCAGTAATGATATGATTATATTAATGTAATCAAATGAAATAACATTTTTTTAAAATATTACTAGTCATATTTATTTACATTTATAATGTCATTCTATAGATAGTTCTGTTAGGCTATCGCTATCCTCATCAAAAATAATTATAATTGGATTAATTATATGATCCAGACTAATATACGAATTTTCTACAGTTATTACGTGACGGACTGAATTTTTTCAACTACGGGGGGGAATATCATTAAAGCATTTTCGTATTAATTCTACAACACTAGAACTTAAAGTCGGAGAAATATTTTCAGACCTAACCAGTGATTTTAACTGGTGCCACATATGCTCTATGGGGTTAAGATTGCAATAATAGGGTGGGAGCCGTAGCACTGTATGTCCAATTTCTTCTGCCAATGTATCACAAACATATACTTTTTTTATACAAAATGTTTTTAAAACTTCTAAAAGATCACTTTTTTTATAACTTTCTTCAAAGTATATATCATTCGCCGCCATGTAGTTCTGAATCTCCAATTTTGTATTATTTGAGCTTGGAGCTTTATGTAATTGGCGACTGTGATAGCTCGCATTGTCCATTACCATCACGCTATTCTGAGGAATGTTTGGTAAAAGACAATTCTTGAACCATTCCTCAAAAACTAACAAATTTTACCACAAAAAGATATTCAAATATAAATTAAGCAACCTAACCTATCTGATGTGCCTATATTTAATTATAATTATTACAATCCGGTCCTTTCCACATAATAATAACAAACGGTCATAAATAATGGGATGGCCCCAGGTACTTTTACTGCAGTCATTAAGTTATATCCATTTTTCGTGAAACAATCTTTACATTGTATCTTCACTAAATTATTGTTTATGTTAATTTAATTGTATGATATATGTACCTATATTTCACCATCAAAATTAGTTAGTTATCCTCTCATAATCTAAAGCAGTGGTTCTCAACCTTTAAGAGCTTGCGGACCACGAAAGTAACACTTGAACTCTTCAGGGACCACGTATAACTGGATGTGGTGTTGGGAAGGCGCACAAAAGCTCGCAAGCGAGAATTTTTTGGGATCACGCCCTAATGTTGCTAAATTCGGTCAATAATTTATAGCAAATACTAGAAAAACGTTGCGCTAGGAACCACGTATTATATTATTATAAAAATATAAGAATCTAATTTTGATGACTGACTTTTGTTAAGGAATCAAACGACCTAAAAACATTAAGCAAAACTGTTTTTCTAAAAAAGGTTTCTAGTGGAACTTCTGAGAATGCATTTGCTTCATTAGGAGATAAATTATGGGGTTCATGTTGCTACTTAAATCTACACGCATACCGTCGCCTGCGTCCAACCGGTTTCTTCCTTACTTTTTATTTGAATTAAAGCCGAGAATCCGTGTTCACAAAGGTAGGTTGTAAAAAGATCGCCAGATATTTGAAAGCAATTTCACGCAACTTTGGATGCTTTCTTGCACCAAAACACCTCGAGGTTTATATATGAACTAAAAGTGTCATTGCGTGCCATCATCCTGCAATTTGGTGAGCTCTTGGTGGGTATCATCAGGTAGGTCCCCTAGCGTTGAATTGGTTTCAAATAACCCTCCGCATAACAGGAGATTTGGGATTTGCAGATCTGCCCAGTCGGTCGGGATGTACAAGTGTCTTTTTGCGGACCATCTGGAACTGAGTTACGGACCACCGGTTGAGAACCACTGATCTAAAGTAACTAAAAGAACGGTAAAACCGCAAAGCCGTATTAAAAACGGATTAGCATGCACCCTGGGGGTGCATCATGCGATCTATTTGAAAATCTGTGGGCGGCAGGTGTTCGTCGTGTATATCTGCTATTCGTCGCTTTAGGTAAAATTAAGCGGGCAAGGTCAGTCGACTATTCCCCACGGAAACATCTGTAAAACAGAGTCAAATCACCAACTTGTCTTCGATGTTCCAGGCTGTCGAGGCTCTTTGTCAGCTAGTGGTGTCCAATATCAGACGATGGAGTCCAGTAGCCGCAGAGCATGCTTAGGTGCAGATCTCCGGAGATGATGAGAGCAGTAATCTAGTGATGATCGAATTTGGGCATTGTATAGAATCAAAAGTTGTTGAGGTGTGTACAACTTTTTGGTTCGGAAGAGTACACCAAGTTTCTGCGAAGCTAGCTTTACGATTGCCACAACGTGGTTATGCCAAGACATATTTCCTCCCAGATTGACGCCCAGCTAATTAATAGATTAAGCCAGTCCTCCATTGAGGGATGAAGCTTGGCTTCATAGGGTATCAAAAGTTGTTGAACTCAAGTACTTTTTGGATAATTATTTCTAGTCAGGGCTATTTAGATGTCGGAGGCATTCTTGTTAAAAAATCTTATTTTTTCTATTCAATTTTTGTGTGTCGTATCTAGATTTGTCCCTGATGCGTGTAAAGGTATAGGGAGTAACATACTTAGAAAGAATATGATTCGCATTAGAAAAAAAAGTTAAAAGACGTAAACTTTTTAGGTTAAGTCCAAATGGAGGATGCCCATCCGATATCTTACCTGGCATGTCTGGATTTCTAAATAGTCATGGTTTCATCACCTCGCGCAGTGACGGACTGTATACAGGACAGCCTATAAGGCCGTTTGCCACTAGACCAAGTAAGTATCGATCTTGTTGAAGAGTTATTTCATTCGCTGATTGTTATTAATATAAATCATGCGACTTTTTATTTACTTGATATTAGAATGAGAATCGAAAACAAAGCACTTTATAACATACAGGGTGGCCAATTAGTGCGACAAAGCTCAATATCTCTTTTACCGCTAGGGATAGCGGAAAACTTTTTCACGAAAGTTATTAAGCGTTAAAATGTGCAGCTTTTAAAATTATTTTCGGCCATACAGGGTACTCCAAAAAGGCGGTGTGATAAAAATTTCATATTTTTTAAATGGCACCCTATGTATATTTTTACATATTTGAATTCACCGTAAAATTCTGTACATAGCACCGTAATTATTTTTATACATTTTTTCAACGTTGCCAAATAGACTGGAAAATTCCTAAAATTTGTGCAAAAACATGGTTCAATGAAATGTGTAATATTTCTTAACTTATAATAATTTGAAATAAAATATTTTTATGTCGGAAAGAGGAATGTTGACAGAAGTCCCCTATGATAACAAATATCAATATTTTTATACAGGGTATTTTCTATGGATATGCCAACATTACGAACTTGAAACCTGAGTTTCGTAAGTTTTTTAAATGAAACACCCTGTATATGATTACTTTATCTTGTAGATATTTTAATCCTTTCTAATTTTTATTAAGGTCTTTCTATGCCTATCTCTACCAATCTTGATGGTATTTCAATTTTTATTTAAACTTGAGCAAAAAAAAGTGGATGTATTTTACAATTGTTCCTTTTCTAGCCACCTATGACAAAATAAAAACAAAATGTTGTAATTTAAAAAAAATATATTTATTCATACGGGAGGATACGACACAAAAACATTTTAGCGCTTTAGCTTGTGAACAATTTCTAAAGTAAATTATTTCCTAATTATTTGTTCATATAGTTACCCCCATTAACTTGAACACATAATTCAATACGTTTTTCAAAATAATGAGTCATGTCATTTTCAGCTGTTTTCAAATGAATTACTCGGCAAATGTCTAGAAACATGACTCATTCTTTTGATAAACGTATTGAATTATGTGTTAAAGTTAATGGTGGTCACTATGAACAAATAATTAGGTAATACTTTGAAAATAGTTCCAAATGTGTAGAAACATTACTCATTCTTTTGAAAAACGTATTGAATTATATGTTCAAGTTAATGGGGGTCACTATTTGAACAAATAATTAGGTAATAATTTTATTTACTTTAGAAATTGTCCATAAGCTTGAATTGCTAAAATATTTTTGTGTCGTATCCTCTCGTATGAATAAATAATTTTTTTTTTAAATTACAACATTTTGTTTTTATTTTGTCATAGGTGACTAGAAAAGGGACAATGGTAAAATACATCCACTTTTTTTTGCTCGAGTTTAAATAAAAATTGAAATACCACCAATTTTGGTAGAGATAGGCATAGAAAGACCTGAATAAAAATTAGAGAGGATTAAAATATCTACAAGATAAACTAATCATATACAGGGTGTTTCATTTAAAAAACTTACGAAACTCAGGTTTCAAGTTCGTAATGTTGGCATATCCATAGAAAATACCCTGTATAAAAATATTGATATGTGTTATCATAGGGGACTTCTGTCAACATTCCTCTTTCCAACATAAAAATATTTTATTTCAAATTATTATAAATTAAGAAATATTACACATTTCATTGAACCATATTTTTGCACAAATTTTATTAATTTTCCAATCTATTTGGCAACGTTGCAAAAATGTGTACAAATAATTACGGTGCTATGTACAGAATTTTACGGTGAATTCAAATATGTAAAAATATACATAGTGTCCCATTTAAAAAATATGAAATTTTTATCACACCGCCCTTTTGGAGCACCCTGTATGGCCGAAAATAATTTTAAAAGCTGCACCTCTTAACGCTTAATAACTTTCTTGAAAAAAGTTTTGCCGAACAAACCCGAACATTATATGTTAAAGATTATGTGAAAAAAATTTTGCCGTTCCAGGTCTCGCCATTTCATTATTGGAACTTTTTTTAAATCTCCTAGGAGGAAATTCGGAAAGCGATCGTGACATGTCAGAAAATTGTCACACTACATTCCTTGACACCCAAATATTGTGGAATTTTTTTTTTTCAGAAGTATCGCACCTAGCTAGGCGGAATTCTGATAATATTACGCATAGATGACGGAAGGCAGGTATCGTTCAGTTGTATACATATATTCAATATTCAATCGCAATATTCTTTTTATCAGAAAATTATTTACGAGTCATCTCCATGTGAATACAACTCGATAAGCCCACTTGGACCCATGTCACTTCAGACTTTATAATTTTTCCATTCATTGTTTTCTGACACGCTCGGAAAAGTATATGCAAGGGTTGACTTGCCAGAAAATGTATTTCCCGTGACTTTGGGATCACGCAGATGCTGTAATAGTAAAGATTGTTTCACGAAAAATGAATATAACTTAATGACTGCAATAAAAATACCTCGGCCATCCCATTATTTATGACCATTTAATATTATTATGTGGAAAGTACCGGATTGTAATAATTATAATTAAATATAGGCACATCAGGTAGGTTAGGTTGCTTAATTTATATTTAAATATTTTTTTGTGGTAAAATTTGTTAGTTTTTGAGGAATGGTTCAAGAATTGTCTTTTACCAAACATTCCTCAGAATAGCGTGATAGTAATGGACAATGCGAGCTATCACAGTCGCCAATTACATAAAGCTCCAAGCTTAAATAATACAAAATTGGAGATTGTAGAATTAATACGAAAATGCTTTAATGATATTCCCCCAGGTAGTTGGAAAAATTCAGTCCGTCACGTAATAACTGTACAAAATTCGTATATTAGTCTGGATCGTATAATTAATCCAATTATAATTAATTTTGATGAGGATAGCGATAGCGAAACAGAACTATCTATAGAATGACATTATAAATGTAAATAAATATGACTAGTAATATTTTTAAAAAATGTTATTTCATTTGATTACATTAATATAATAATATCATTACTTGTTTTCTTTAGTCCGTCCCTTCATACTTCACTTGTTTATTGCCAAGCTCTTGTCGACATAATGGGACCGACCCAGGAAATCATTAAGTGGTATCCAATTTTCGTGAAACGTACTGTACATTACGTATCAAGGGCCGAAAAGAGTGAGAATTTCCTATCTAAAGCGGTACAGCGCCTCTCAGCAACGCTCTACGGCATTTCATCAGATATAAAAGTTGTAGAGGGGGACCTAAACTCCACAAATTACTGATATTCCACTTCACGGACCCCCTATTGTCACCGTCTCTCTAACTATAGGTAATAAATTCGAACCTATATTGTTATTAGTTATGTTACGTTGAGTAAAAAGTATGTGTTATTACAGAAATATTTTTATAAATTTAACTAATTTATCAAGTTCAATTAGATTATTTTATTTTGTTCAGCGAAGCCAATGCTCATAACCTTAAAAACAATAAATCAATCAGAAAATCCTGATTTACGCCAATATTGCAAAACTAGTCATAAGACTTGTCTCCATTTTCAATGAATACAACTGCACATATAATTAAGTGTCACCCTGTATAATCTCATTGTAACCGTATCTGTCATGGCTTTGAAGACTCGTTAAGAATTAAATAATAGTTAAAAACTGTAGAAATAATATTTTCTATCTTTACATTTTTTTTTGGCGTAATTTAAAATATGATAAATTATTTTAAATCTAGATACTTTGTTGGCCTAATTTTTACTATACATCAGTCCACCATACAATTCAGCCAGCATCTGCTCATTTAAATTTCTAAATACTTCGGCTTTTACATGTTGTTCACAAAAAATAGTATTGATTATTATACAATAATTATCCAATATAAGCATTTTTCATCAAATTTCTATTTCTTGAAAGATTATTTGTGTTATCACTCAAAACTTAAAAAAATTAGCGGTTGAAACCTCTTCTAGGTTTTCGATTTGTTTGTATAATATTTAAATTAAATTTAGCTATAAGGAAACGTATCAATAACTAGGCGAAGATGTTTATAATGAAAACGTTGTTAATCTGGTCACTACCTATCAACGCTCTTCACTGTTTCAAAATATTAGATTTTTATTTGAAAATTAATTAGCAAGCTCTGAAACGAAATCGTGTTTATTTGAAGAAAAATCACGCTCACACCCACAATTGTTTACGTTCTCTCCCAATCTGTTGAAATGATGGAGTATAATAAATGACAGTGTATGCGAAAATTGTGTTTTAGAAGCTGAGAACTGTTTAAATCGAGGGCTCTAATAATGTTTTCAACGGGATATTTTTCTCTGTAGTAAATTCGATAAACAAACGATAAAAATCGGCGAGAAGAGGTTGAAGATGTTTGTATATGCCTTTACTTTGCGACTGATATTTAGCAGAGGGCCCCAGGAGTTGTAAACAGACAAATTCCTTGGTTTTACATCATGTTTATTGCTGCTGTTTAAAGAAGTTTAAAAATACTTAATGATGTGCCTATGCTGTTCACGACCCGATGATATAAAATATGGCGATAAATATAACGAATATTATAATTATCAGCTCGTTAGGTACTTTTTTCAGGATTATTTATTATTTACGAATATTTATAACTCTGGCTCTATTGTCAGCTGAACACGGTAAATATATATAGGTGTTTTTCCCGTTTCGGTGTTTTCTTGTATCGTACACTAGCGTTTCGTACACTTTTACAAATGTACATGAAATATTCTTGTTTGGCGTACACCAGCGTTTCGTACACTTTTACAAATTTACATGAAATATTCTTGTTTGGTACACCGAAGTAAATAATCTTCTCGTTTCGTATACCGACTTTTGTGATGACCGAAAGGATATGGCAGTGACAGATGAGCAGCCAATGATTTCAATTCCATTGCGGCAGTTACCTAAAGGACTTTAATTGTTTTTCTCTTTAGTTTTACATATACAGGGTGTTATGGAAATGACGTATTATATTTAAACCGGCAATTCCTGAGATGAATACAAATTGAAGAAAAATATCCTTAAATGGCGCTTTCAATTCATTCAGCGGTAAAAATGACCTGACGTCAAACCAGGAATACATCTGTACGTCACTGTGGCACATCCCAATTCTCACCAGTGTTGTCAGAATTACACCTTACACTCTTTAAGTTTGAAATACGCAACTACGTAACTAGGTCAAATGTCAATGACCTTTTGACTTTTGATTGGCTGATTGATTTTTTAATGTAATTTTATTTAGGCCACACACATACACTTACCTTGTCGGTCTTATTTAAAAATTAATGTCAATTTCTATAAAAACTTATACAGCGTTTTAGTAAAGACACCAGACATAACCCATAACCATAATCGGAAAACTTCACATGAACACACACAAAATTCACTTAGAGACATCGTTTTTTATTAACATTGGGTTGTCTCGCCTAGATTTGTATGAATTTTTGTTTTTAATTAAAAAACACATTGTAAAATATAAATAACATTTATTTGAATTAAAAATGACATCTGAACTGAAACATTTAAAACACGAACTGTCAAAAACTAGAAATGTATTAATGCAATGCATGTTTTGCGGTAGATTCCAGCGCATTCACCAAAAAAGGTTGAAATAAATAATTATAATAATCTACAGCACTTATTTATTGTTTTCCTTCACTGCTGTAGATACCAATAAAGATTAAAAAACTTGTTAATCGCTGCTGTGGTGCTTTATTTCATTCGAAAAGCTTAAAAAAATTAAATCGATCGTTTCACAGCGGGATTTTAAAACCAAAGATTAGCCACATCTCTAGTATAAATTGACAGAAGGTTAGAAGTTGACATTTGCTTGACAACAAGATATTCCTCTGCGGAAAGAGTTTTTTCGGAATATTTAATCAACTGTACAGTGCGAATAAGAAGTGTGAAAATGTTTAGTACATACAGAAAAATCAAGTCGAAGGCATATTAGAAAATGTTCCTTTAGTAAGAGACTGGAA
The DNA here is from genome assembly GCA_963991005.1 of Barypeithes pellucidus. NCBI lineage: Eukaryota > Metazoa > Arthropoda > Insecta > Coleoptera > Curculionidae > Barypeithes > Barypeithes pellucidus. The sequence continues at coordinate 54,935,587 of OZ022560.1, forward strand.
ATCGCAAGGTCACCGGATCTTACATCACGCAATTTTTTTCTATGGGGTACGATGAATAAAGAAATAGTTTATAAAGTCGAAGATATGGATCAGTTGCGATATAAGATATTGGACGCAGCAGATAAAATAATTGCTGAACGTTTTAGTTTATAAAGTGCCAATTTGTGTCCTATCTCCTATTTGTGTGTTTGTTAAAGAATGCATTAGTGTGTAGCGATTTTATGTGAAACATGTGTGTGTTTCTTTAAGTGATTTATGGTAATTTGTTCAGTGTTTCACTATGTGTTCTGTGTCTCTGACGATATACAGGGTCATGTTCTGATTTTGGATAAGCTTTACCCACTAAAACCAAAAAAACTGAAGATTTATGTGCCCTGGATTACTTGCTAGTATACTAGCACCTGGATTCACTTCTATTTGGATAATAGGTAGCTAAATATTTATTTTTATAAGAATCTAAAGTTTTACACGAACAATTTGGCAACATTGTGCCAGGACATCTGTTTATTACACAGCTGCTCAGTGTAATGTGACTGTGCCGAGGAGTTGTGTGTGGGTTTATGGGTGAATTACCCCACTTTTTAAACGTTCGATTTGAAAAAAAATATATGTAGCGCTTCTCTAGGACACCTCAGGAGTCACCCATTTAAATATAATACGTCATTTCCATAACACCCTGTATTTACCGGTTAATACATGTTTTATATTAGTTTTATATTATAATAGTAACTGACGTTTGAGCTCGGTGTGATATTATGTGGTATATGAACTGTTAAAACTATAACCAACCTGGGATTTATATATTGGTTGAATTATCACTTAATTTAAACGTTGTTCATATTATTTTCATTCATAGTGCTTAAATTGTAATATTTTATTTTTAAAGATTTAAATGTGAAGATATAAATAACCCTAAACAGGGAAGCAATATATTGTCCTGAATTTTATATATACAGGGTGTTATGGAAATGACTTATCATATTTAAACCGGCAAATCCTGAGATGAAAATAAATTGAAGAAATATAACCTTAAATGGCGCTTTGAATTATTGTACGAAATAAAATCTGAAAATTTACGCGGCCGCTACTGAGGACGTTCGCAATCAATAGTTTATTGAGGCGGTGTTGTCATATATTGCAACGAAGAATTAACAACAATACGTCTTTGACCCGCGTTATTACTTCTTTTTCAAACTTTTTAGAAAAATAAAATACTACAATTTTAAGGTACATACTCTCTTACCTTCGATCTTATAATCCGTTTTATAATTAAATTCCATAGAAAAATAATACACTAAAAGTACGTTTTGTAACAGAACCAACAATAGGTAATATCACACAAATTTGAAATCACATCACAATATTTCTTATTATGAATTATTTCACAACAGAAAAAAATCGGGTAATGCTACAACTAGCAAACCGTTTAAAATTCGTATGCATCAAGCACGTGGAATTCTCGACAGCTTCATTCCACCCCCCGAGTCTCGAAACATACCGAAGCAACGATAGTCGCGTGCGGCAAGGGCGAAACATGCGGTGTGATCTGACAACACTGTTAGTATACTTTAGTGACCCACATTGTTGCTAGCTGAATCCAGATGGAACGGCGCGACAGTATGTGAGTAAAAAGGGCTTATTCCTTAGTATTTAGATATTCGATTAAAAAAAATATGTAGACTTTCTCTAGGACATCCTAGGAGTTACCTATTTAAATGCAATAAGTCATTTCCATAACACCCTGTATATTGTAGAACACATTTTGAATAAAACACTTAAGAAGCTTACCTAACATAACCTGTCTTTTTCTGGATGTAAGAAAATATCTCTATTATCCGAGTATCTTTTCAATCGGTGGTTAGTGGCTTTGTAAGCATACTAAATTTTCTTGCAGGATAATATTCATGAAGCGACTGTACTACTACAGCAATGATGTATCCAGAAAAATCATTATTATTATTATTTCTTTAATTATGGTTTAAATTTTTATAACGGCAGTAAAAATATTCTCTCGGGGTAGAATTTAACTAGTCACAGAACTAAAAGAGTTATATTTGACTGTAAACATTTGAACAACACCAATAATTTATTCGGATTTATAGTTAGTGCGTCATCATTGTGTGTAAATAACAAGCAATTACATAGAACCTTATATTATGCATATATCTACTGGGTGATTCACGATCTATGGTAGTTTAGACGTAAATAAATAGCAAATAATAGGATCATTTCAAAAATTAACCTCTTATAAATGCACCGGCTAATTTTTTAAATTTAATTTCTTAAAACTTTTCTATGCATATACGGAAAGAAAAACTTGCTTCTAGACATGTTTTCTTCTACTGACCAATTGTAAAATCTTGCTGACCAAGTAATCATTTCGCAGCTCGACTGTTAATAACGGCAAACCATTTAATTACTTCTCTTTTTACAACAGTTTATTTAAAAAATTATGATACCTATAATATACAGATGTCGAAACTATCTTACCAATAAATCTAAATTGAATGTGTGCAATGACTTCTTCCTGTCGCACTTTAGATATCTAATGCCAACATGGGGAACATGTGGGAAGACTAATTTTAAGGCAGTCCAAGTACTCCAAAATAAAGTTTTAAAAATTCTGTTTAATTATGATTGGTTGACAATTTCAGAAACTTTATACAGGGTGTCCGGAAACATGTGGGAAATCTCCCGGATATGAAGAAAACACGTGAAAAGAATACTATAGGTTCATATAAACTTCTTTCGTATCGGCCTCCTCTTCGGAGATATGGGCTCCCAAAGAGCACCAATGGAATCAAGTTTTTTACACATAATTATTGAACCACCTGGTATATTTCAATTATTTTTTAATATGATGTATACCAGGTAAGACCCGTCAAATTACTACCCAAGAAACTGTTGTGAATTACTCACAGCTGCAGGGACGGACTAGCTGTAACACTCATGGGCCCATTTTTTTTAACGCCCTGTATGATAAGAACTTTGGACAACGTTTTTTAAGTACCTTTAACTATTGACTAAATATTAAGTACTCTTCATTCCTGTCGCTAATCCTAACCGTTTTCGAGGAAACGTCATTTTATTTGCACTGATCCCCCTATCTTCTCACGGGTTAAATATGAAAAAGCGGAATTTTTACGTTCATCATTTCATAGGAACAAAGATGGATCTCTTACCGAGATACGCCAAATACATGATGTAATTAAAATGACGTTTTCTCGAAAACGGTTAGGATTAGCGACATGAATGAAGAGTACTTAATTTTTAGTCAATAGTTAAAGGTATGTAAAAAACTTTGTCCAAAGTTCTCATCATACAGGGCGTAAAAAAATGGGCCCATGAGTGTTACAGCTAGTCCGTCCCTGCAGCTGTGAGTAATTCACAACAGTTTCTTGGGTAGTAATTTGACGGGTCTTACCTGGTATACATCATATTAAAAAATAATTGAAATATACCAGGTGGTTCAATAATTATGTGTAAAAAACTTGATTCCATTGGTGCTCTTTGGGAGCCCATATCTCCGAAGAGGAGGCCGATACGAAAGAAGTTTATATGAACCTATAGTATTCTTTTCACGTGTTTTCTTCATATCCGGGAGATTTCCCACATGTTCCCGGACACCCTGTATAGAGAGTTGAAAATACCAAAATTGGAGATGCTTCTAGAATTAGAACAGATAAAATTAGTGTATAAAGTTTTAAAAAATAACCAAAGATGTAATATAAACATCTTATTGTCCAATAACATACACAGTCATGAAACTAGATCTCAAAATAATATATATTGTGTAACTACCAGGACAAAAAATGTAGAGTAACCCAATAGTAAGAGCGGCTAAGGCTTATAATAAAATACCAGAGGATCTTAGAAAATTATGTCAATTTGTGAAACGAGTGAAATTGTATTTAGAGATTTAATTAGGGATACGTCCGGCATTGTGAATTTATTACTTATTGATGCTCGAGGTCAGTGCTATCAGGCACTGATAAGAGTATAGTATTCAGGTGAATGTACATTATTGTTTTAAAACAAAGATTGTTTTTTCAAAAAACTTGGTCATTTTTACAATAAAAAATACTTAAAGTACAATAATAGTCTTCAGTAAAATGTAAGAACACACAAGTTATAAATAAATTATTTTCACTCTACATTTGTTTAAAATTTACAATATATTTTAGTAATTACTTGATTTTACTAAATTTATTAGAAATTCTAACTATGCTTTTTTAGAAATTGTGAGTACTATCTACAATATTATTTTGGTGCGGATTAATAATGCAAAATAAAATCTAATAATAATAAAATAAAAAAAATTAAATAAAATCTAATTAAATATAAATAAAATCAATAAAATCTTTACTATAATAATTTTACTATTTTTACTATAGTATTTGTTCCGTGCACGTATATTTGTGGTAAAATTTATAATATATTTGAGTAATTACTTGATTTTACTCAATTTATCAGAAATCCCATTGCAGATTTTTGTAAATTATATTTACAATATTATTTTGGTTGGGATTACTAATAAAAAACGTAATTAATAGTATATTTTATAGGAAATTTTACAATAAAATCTTTACTCTAATAATTTTACTGCAGTGTTTGGTCCATGCACATACATTTGTTGTAAAATTTACAATATATTTCAGTAATTACTTGATTTTACTCAATTTATTAGAAATCTCAATTATAGTTTTTGTAAATTATATTTACAATATTATTTTGGTACGGATTACTAATAAAAATGTAATTAATAGTATATTTTATAGGAAATTTTACAATAAAATCTTTACTCTAATAATTTTACTACAGTGTTTGGTCCGTGCACATACATTTATTGTAAAATTTACAATATATTTCAGTAATTACTTGATTTTACTCAATTTATTAGAAATCTCAATTATAGTTTTTTGTAAATTATATTTACAATATTATTTTGGTACGGATTACTAATAAAAATGTAATTAATAGTATATTTTATAGGAAATTTTACAATAAAATCTTTACTCTAATAATTTTACTACAGTGTTTGGTCCGTGCACATACATTTGTTGTAAAATTTACAATATATTTCAGTAATTACTTGATTTTACTCAATTTATTAGAAATCGCAATTATAGTTTTTTGTAAATTATATTTACAATATTATTTTGGTACGGATTACTAATAAAAATGTAATTAATAGTATATTTTATAGGATATTTTACAATAAAATCTTTACTCTAATAATTTTACTACAGTGTTTGGTCCGTGCACATACATTTGTTGTAAAATTTACAATATATTTCAGTAATTACTTGATTTTACCCAATTTATTAGAAATCTCAATTATAGTTTTTTGTAAATTATATTTACAATATTATTTTGGTACGGATTACTAATAAAAATGTAATTAATAGTATATTTTATAGGAAATTTTACAATAAAATCTTTACTCTAATAATTTTAATACAGTGTTTGGTCCGTGCACATACATTTGTTGTAAAATTTACAATATATTTCAGTAATTACTTTATTTTACCCAATTTATTAGAAATCTCAATTACAGTTTTTTGTAAATTATATTTACAATATTATTTTGGTACGGATTACTAATAAAAATGTAATTAATAGTATATTTTATAGGAAATTTTACAATAAAATCTTTACTCTAATAATTTTAATACAGTGTTTGGTCCGTGCACATACATTTGTTGTACTAAATTTCTTAGAAATCCTAACTATAGATTTTTGTAAATTATGTTTACAATATTATTTTGGTACGGATTACTAAAAAAAAATTTAATCAATACTATATTTTATAGGAAATTTCACAATAAAATTTTTTATATAATAATTTTACTATAGTGTTTTTCCGTGCATATCTACTATCTTTCTCGACATAATAATTAATTTAACTTTTTCTTTCCGTATATGTCCTTCAAAAAGGGCTGATATTTTTGAACCTGACAAATTAGCGTAAGGAAATGTGGTTAAGAGTCAGGTAATACCCAGAGGCATTTCACTCTGTTCCAAAATATAGTACAGGGTGTTTAAAAATACAAATATTTTGAAAGTTTGGGAAAATGATAAAAAATTTGTTTTTAAGTGAAACACCCTGTATTTTATCTGTGTTGCTAAAAGCTATTGACATTTTCTACGTGTAATATTGCTATACCTATCTCGAACAGTATTTGACATAAGCATTTATGTAGCAAAATTAATTAGAACTAGGAAAATATTAACGAAAGTTATTAAGAAATTAATAGCGATTCGAAATAATAAATAAGACACATTGGGGTGGTGTTCCATTTAAATTATCAAAGCTGCTAATACTTTGTAGTAGAAGCGGCAATACTACACAGCTGAAAATATTTTAAAAAGGGAGAGCATGTTCACTTAGAATACAGGGTGTAACAAATTCGTCCTTCACAATTGGAATTTCGGAAACGGTAAGAGATACGAAGTCGGTTAAATTGAGGTAACGTTGTGTAATTATGGGCCCAATAATATGCAGTAACAAAAAAATACAGGGGGTTTCAAAATATTTGGAAAAATCTAAAATTTTCAGTTTCAGTATTTATTTTTTCCTGATTTTGTTCGAAGAGATGTCCAAAAATAAATTTCACCTTTTTATTGCTACTTTTCATTCTCCACGAGATGGCATTATCAAGTCTTTAATGTGACGTTTCGTCTTTAGGCTACTATCATCAACTTAATTTTTTTAAATACGGGCCTGGATTTTTTTGTTTAAATTATGTAAGAGGAACTAAATCAATGTACAGCGGTATACAACTTACTGCCTTTCCGACGTTTTGTTCCTTAAGTTACGCCTATTACGTTCCTGTAATTTGCTTCTTTTTAATTCGGTATAATTCGAAATTGTAGTATTCAATGCCTTTTTTAAAAGTCTTAAGAAAGCTTAAAGAGTCAAATTTTATTTGTAAATTACTTGTACCTTGTACTTACACTAAGTAGAAACTTAAGGTTGAAATAAAAAGAACAGTGGTATGTAATAATAATAATTAAGGACAGAATTAGCAATAATAATTTTTAAACCTTCTCAAATTCATCGAAACAAAAATAAATACAGGAACGTACTAGAGGTATTTTAATGAAGATGGCCGATTTAAGGAACAACACGTCGGAAATCCAATAATTGCTGTATACTGCTGAACGTAGATTTAGGTTACCTTTCATAAATTAAACAAAAACATCCAGGACCGTGTTTAAAAAAAGTTGATGATGAACACATGAACACGGCACGTCGGATTAAAGATGTGATGATGCCATCTTGTGGAGAATAAAAACTAGCAATGAAAGTGAAATTTATTACATATCCTCGAATAAAGCCAGGAAAACATAAGAACCGCATTGCAAAATTTCAGATTTTTCCAAATTTTTTTTTTATGATCAAACACAAGCACTATAGGAAAAATCCTTTAGGACACTCCGGGAGTGGTACGTGTATGCAAAAAGCGATTCACGTTGGTTTTTAATCGTTGGAGATTATATTCGTGGGAAAAACGACCTCGGGAAGGTCGTTCCATAAGGATGAAGTCCTCCAGATGAAAAAATTCTTAAATAATGAAGTTCGAGGAGTACTAAGCTTAACCACATATGGATGGGCGGCAGTGGTTCGTCGTGTATTTCTGGTATTCGCCGCTCTGGGCGGAATTAAGAGGGCAAGGTCAGCCGAGTACTTTCCATGTAAAAGAGAGTCAAATCCCCAACCTGTCTTCGATGTTCTAGGCTGTCGAGGTTCTTCGTCAACTCGTTGTCTCCAATCAGACGAATGGCCTCCTTTTGATGGAGTCCAGTAGCCGAAGAGTATATTTGGGTGCAGAGCTCCAGACATGAGAGTGTGATGGTCGAATCTGGGCTTTGTATAATGTCAAAGGTTGTTGAGGTGTGTGCAACTTTCTGGTTCGGAAGAGTACACCAAGTTTCTGAGAAGCTATCTTGGCGATTGCCACAACGTGGTTATGCCAAGACATATTTCCTCCCAGATTGACGCCCAGCAAATTAATAGATGAAGCCAGTGGAATTGCGTGTCCGTCCATGACTATATCCGGTTCTGTAACGTTAACCTTTTTAGAGAAAACTGCTGCCTGGGGTTTGTTCGGGTTTGTTCCCTTGAGGAACACCGGCATTGATGGTGAAGGTGTCTGAGAGAAATCCGTCAATCGCCAAATACAAATACTTTGAAACCCCCTGTATTTATTTTTGGTTCCTTTGCGGCATAATATTAGACCCATAAGTGCGAATCTTTGCCGCAATTTAACGGACTTCGCATATCATACCGTTCCCGAAATTCCTATAGTGAAGGACGAATTTGTTACACCCTGTATAAGCTACCAAATTTTCAAAGTGATTCGTTGACTAGTTATTCATGAATGTTTAAGAGACCATGTAGTTATTTGCGAATTTCTCAAAACTCTCTAGTTTTGATTTTATACTCTTCAAGTGGAAAATTTAAGTAGAGGCGGTGACCTCTCTTGGCTTACCTAGCAATTCTCCACTAACGTAAGCGTATTTCAGTAGTTCCTTAATTTTCCGCACACTTCTTTTAGCCTTTCCAATTCCGTATCTATATCTTTAGCTTTTCAAAAATAAACATTTGTTGGTGGGGTTTCCAATAAATGTAAACTTAAATAAATATACTACTTAGAGTTTACATCTCTACCTAAATAGTAATCATTTATCACGCAAACAGGCAGATTTTCAATCGTTTGTTGATTTAGGTAAATGTTTTTCGAATGCCAATAATAATAAAATTATCGGTAAGAAACACAGATATAAATATATAAGTAAAGCGGTAGCGGTCGTAAATCGATTAATAACATAATAACTATCTAACCAAACATATATCTATTTTTAAGCATTTTATAACATTTGCGTCTTGATAGTTTAGCGCTCTATAGGCCACCGAAATCAGGAGTGTCAATGTATTTTGCGGCAGGACTAGGGGCGGACTCAGACTTTTTTCACCCCAGAGCGATCAAAGTCATCCCCCCCCCCCCCCTTCCTGGGCACTTCCTTCAATTTTTCAATATGATTTCAATAAGAAATACAAGTAATGAAGAACTAGTTATCGAATCCCTTCGAAAATTTATTAGCTTTACAATGGACTAAAAATTGAAAGATACGAAAAAAAGTCACTCTTAATAAACGTTTTTGCTTGTCTAGAAAATACGATTCATCATAAGAAACTTCAATTTTTTTTATACAGGGTGGGTAAAAACTGCAAAAATGTTATTTGGCTTAAGAGTAAACATACTTTATTTTGAAAGATACGAAAAAAGTCACTCTTAATAAACGTTTTTACTTGAATAATGAATAGGTGATACTTGTTGTCAATGTCTTTATTTAATGAAGTAATTATAATAATAATAATACGAACATTTTTATTGACATGAAAAGAATACGATAACGATTTCATAATTCAAAAACTCCACCCCCATACTCGACACATTTTTCTAATTGCTTTCTCAAATAAGTGAAAGAATTTCTGATTTCTTCCTGAGATATCGATTGGACAGCCTGGATAATTCTGCCCTTCAGCACTTCAATATCAGTTGGTATTGCGGTTGCAAAAACAATTTGTTTGAAGCGGTCCCATAAAAACATATCGGCCAAGGTTAAGTCGGGACTTCTTGGGGGCCGCAAATTTGAACCATTCCTGCCAATCCACCTTGGACGAAATCTGTGGTCAAGTCATTCTCTAACCTCACGAGCGAAATGGGCTGGACAACCATCTTGCTGAAAATACATATTTTGTCGAATTCAATTCATTGAAAAATGTATCCAGCATTTCTAAATATGATAATCTATTGCACGTGTCCTCAAAAAAATATGGCCCTATAATGCCATGGATGGATATCGCACACCACACGTTCACTTTTGTGAAATATTGTCTTTTCGTCATAATTCTGAATTCGGGATTTTCTAAAGACCAGTACCTAACGTCAAGGCATCTTTTAGTGATTTTTTACTGCGTATCTATGTCTTTAGGCAATTTTTGCTGCGTATCCATGTCTTTTAAACAGCCCTATTTTTTTAATATTTTTTCTGACTCTGATCGTTTTAAAGCATTTTTAGGTTTTAGGTATCAGTCATCACTTGTATCAGTTCAGTAGTTTTTAAATTACTAAGTAATTAAAACATTTCTGAATCGATTTGATGTTTACTGGGTATCCAAATAAAATGCTTGCGTATCCAAATGCATACTCAAAAGTACGTTAAAAGATGCCTTACCTAACGTGCTGGGTTGCAACGGTTCAATTTGTTAAAAATGTACTTTCATCAGAAAACATGATACATTTATAAAAATCAACATTTCCGCTTAAAATTGTGTCTCCTATCCACAGGCAAAAATCAAGTCGTTTCGCGTCGTCTCCCTCTTCCAATCCTTGATTAAAGTGCGGTTTATGCGGAGACAATTTATTTGCTTTAAGGATCTTCTGAATTTGACTTTTTTTCACATCTTCCAACTGAGTAACACGATTTCTAAGGGACGTCATAGGATTTTCTTCAACAGAGTGAAGAACTTAGACTGTAGCAGCATCATCATGGTCGTATTTCTTCTTTTTTTGTTAGGTCCAAAACCGAACCAGTTCTCTTGAACTTTTTTATTAACTTGCAGATTGCCATCTTAGTTATTGGGATTCCTACAAATTTCTCGGTAAATTGTTCCATTACGTAACGGTATGAAACTTGACCATCCTCATAACATTGTATTATAAAAACTGAAAGAAGTCAAAAAAATTTTTTTATGTCGCCTTGATACAACTTAGATTTGGTTAAGTAACCTTAAGATTTTACGAATTGATTTGTGATTGTTACCAATAATAATTAATTTTGCTAAATAAATGCTCATAAGTCAAAAACTGTTCGAGATAGGTATAGCAACATTACAGAGCTTTTAGGGCCATACATTAAAAAAACTTACTTTTTATCATTTTTTCAAACAATTTGTGTGTTCCCGAATTTCAACCTGGCGTTGAATGATATCCACAAATCTTACTATAAAACTAATTTGTTCCACATAACCCACATCAGGAGTGCAATGTAGTAATATTGAAAAATATTTTGATTCATTTAAACTATCAATTATTTTGGATTTCACATTTTCGCCCAGTAAAGTAATTATTTCATTTTGGAAGTGCACCCCTAAATAGTGAGGCATGTGACTTTTAATATCTTGTGACTTTTGAATGTTATTCAAATGATCTGACATAACTATCAAACTAAGCCAAAATTTCAACAGTTTTAAAAAAGTTTCTATTATTTCTCTAAAACCCAGACACTAACCAGCCAAATACTGCACAATTGCCACTAGTCGTTCTAAAATAGCTCTCCATCGTTTTTTTTCATGATCAAAAACCATTTGTTGTTTCTTATCTATAGTGCAGTTTATGGTTAATCTAACTTTTAACTCACACTATTTTTTAATACACTCTATATGGTACAGCTGCTTCTAATCGCAAAAAGATATAATTAAAACGCGCCGCGTGGAGCGGGGTTGACACTTCTAGCTGTATTCCTTTAAAGGGGTTCTTCTTATTTTATTAACGAAATGGCCGCCCCCTAATTCCGGTCGTCCGTGCGATTGAACCTGTTGCACCCCTGCCAGGATCCCTGCAACTTGGTATAAAGCAGCCAGCTATTTCGGCTGCTTTATGTCATCAGCAATATCCACATGGTCGCCTCCATTACATTTTTGTAAAGTTTATCACGCTTATTCATGAGATCAACTAGCTCATTAATTTGTAATCCACCTATTGTCTTCTTTACATTTTATTATCCTCAGATATTCACATTGGCTCTTACACATGCCTATAATTTTAATTAACTGGTGAAATGACCTTACATTTGCACCCCGTACCTTTTATTGAAATAATTCCCTGAACTTATTGTGATCTACCCACATTACTCTGTATGTAGTCGTTGGTTTATAGATTCGTACCTGGTCCGTTACAGAAATGTCCCGCATCTTATGGTCTGATAGATGATTTTCTTATACTGTGACAACACAGTTTTTGGTGTTTTCCTGACTTGCAAACACAAGATCAAACAGAGTTTTCGTGGCTGTTGTCACTCTGGTTTCATTTTCCACACTTATATTATTCATGGAAGTTGTTAAGATATGCCATATTCTTATAGCTTCTTATCAATTTAGTATCATCACCCAACAAGTTGATGTTAAAGTCTCCAACAATGATATGCTTTTTGGGATACTCAGTCATAATATTTTCTAGTTGTTGCAGAAATTGATCATGGCCGTATGATGGAGGTTTATAAATCGCACTGATTTTAAGATCCTTCACGACCAAATTAAAAATTTATTAATTTGACATAATTACAATTGGTTTAAGGTTAATCCTATGAATGATAAAAATCCCGTAAAAATTACAGCGTTGGTGCTGTGGTCTAAAAGCCGTATTAGAGTCGGTAATTTTTGTCTCTTGCGCCAGCAATGGCAATTATAATTGCACGTATTCATGCGCACTAAACCGTTCTGGATCAGCTGGCCAAATACTTCTCGCATTGCGGGCGAACAAACCCGAGAATGGAATCCGTTTTACAGTTGGCAATTAAAATTGCACGGTTTCATGCACAGTACACCGTTCTCGATCAGCTGTCTCGCATTGCCAGAAATGGAGCACGCGCCATTTTCATTACCATTGTCGGTGCAAGTCTGGGTAGAGATGGATTATTCTGTTACTTTTAAATATTTATTAGTTGGTCGAAGCACCTATGAACAGCTAATGGCTATTTAAACTAACTGGTACTTAAATTAACGTTCACATTCTTTATTAAGCATATGTACTGCTAATTCGTAGCAACTTTTTTTAACTGCCATTTGTAAGTAGCAGTAATTGCCTTAACTGTTAATCAAAACGAGCAGGTTTGCCCATCTCTAATTCTGATGGTATTTTAGGGATTTCGATACTACCAGCAGCTGTTCTGACTGTTGGTAATGCGCCAGCTGATCGAGAACGCTTTACTGCGCATGAATTCGTGCAATTATAATTGCCATTGCACCGGAAATTTTTATTGCCGACTCTAATACGGCTTTAACGAAGTGCTTATATATTTTGGTTGTTTTGCATAAGAATTTATCTCACGGTAATAAAAATTCTCTCTTCAGTTATTTATTTTAAATATGTTATATATATACAGGGTCCGCAAACGAAGCGTGGACGGAAGATTAAATCGTTATCGAAGAACTTATCAACAGTACTAAAACAGCTTGAGATATTGGATTAAAAACGGCATGTTTTTAAAATATTTTATATTATACAGAGTGGCCCAAAAAAGTGTGACAGCATAAAGTTATATTTTTTTAAATGGGACACCCAGTATTTTATTGCATATTTAGGTTCGTATTACTATCGTTTGAATGAGTTGAGAGCATAATGCGCAGGGCAACCGTTCTGTTGAAACCACATGTTTAAACGGGTTTCTAAAGGCATTTCATCCAAAAGAGGTGGCAAATGGTTCCTTAAAAATTTTAAATATCTTGCTCCATTAAGAGTCTCTTCAAATATAAAAACAATAATTTTACCTCCAATAAAGCCGCACCAAACATTCACGCTGAATTGATTTTGATGATCAATTTCTATCATCCAATGAGGATTATTTGAAGACCAGTAATGGCTATTATGTAAATTTACTTTACCTCGACTAGTAAAGGTAGCCTCATCTGTCCATAAAATTTGATGAACAAAATTTGGATTTTCTCTGGTCATTTCAAGCATCCAGTTGCTGAAATCTAGCCTTCGGTCAAAATCAAATGCCGTAAGTGCCTGATGAAGTTCAACATGATATGCGTGTAATAATAAATGTAAATCTTTTAGAATTCTATGAATAACCGATTGAGGAACTACAAGATCTCTTTCTATATCCCTAATACTGCGTTTAGGATAATCTTCAATATATGTAAGAACATTTATGATATTGTTTTCATTTCGAGTTCTGCGAATCCTGAATTGAGCTTACATTACATACAGCTAACACTTGTCCAGACTCTCGCAAGCATCTTGCTAAACGCTTAAATGCCATCCGCGAAAAATTTTGTCGCTCAGGATATCTTACAGCGTATTCCCGCAAGGCAATAACTGTATTTTCAAAACATTGAAAATATACTGCCAGCATGTCATATGCTTCACCAATAGAATAAAACATAACTTTCAAATTGTTTACTGAAAAAAATGTTAAAAGTATTGATCTTTGCAAGGTGATAAGTAATTAGTAATTAGTATTAAGTGTGAATTTTATTGTTTCGATTGTCATGGCTTACTTGTTATTAATGAACATTTCATGTTTTAATTTAAATATTAAAAAATATATATTTTTGCTGATAACTTAAGTTAGAAAAATGGTATCGACTTCCGGTTTGTGCCACTTTCTAAATAATTTTACGAGTAATACAACTAATGAATTAAAATGTTAGCCTTCCATTCAACTTTTCATGGAAAATTGAGTAAATTACTAAGGCGGTCAAAAAACGCCATCTGGTGATTCTTGCTTAAACTAAAACTTAAGTATTATAATAGACTATAATTCGACTGTCAAGGGGCTTTAAAACAAGACCAAGTTCCATGAAATCGGTTAACGTATTCGGGAGTTATCGAACTTTTTCTGCAGCAAGATTCAAACCTCCCGCCACCCCTTATTTTAGGAGATAGAGCAAAATGTCAAATAAATTATTTGCACAGTGTGAATTGGAGAGTCGAAAACAGATCCACATGACATACCTTCACTATCGATTTTAAGAGATATTATCATTTCTTGATTTTGAATTCAAAATACGCCATCTAGCGGGAAAATTTCAAAGCTAAAAATAATTTTAGTATACTTCTAGGAGTCACTTTTGTAATAAATTTTTTTTCCCGGAAGCCGTAGGACAAACAGTTATCGAGATACAGCCGCTCGTCGACCTTAGCGGGACACCTGGTATATATATATAGTACAGGGTCCGCAGAAGAAGCGTGGACGGAAGATTGAATCGTTATCGAAGAACTTATCAACAATACATCAACAACAGCTTGAGATATTGGATTAAAAGCGGCATGTTTTAAAAATATTTTACATTATACAGGGTGGCCCAAAAAAGTGTGACAGCATAAAGTTATATTTTTTTAAATGGGACACCCAGTATTTTATTGCATATTTAGGTTCGTATTACTATCGTTTATAAGTGCCTCAAATTTAAATTAATTTGGTTTCGTAGTTTCGGAGAAATAAATTAAAAACTAAAAAAAAAAGTTTTGCAGTCACGAATAAAAAAATCAAAAACAACAATCCAGAACTATTTTTTTAACCTCGGCATTGAGTGAAATTTATGACAAGAGGTCTAGAGATACTATGAATGTAATTGCGTTTATTTATTTTATACAGGGTGTTCATAATAAGCTTTCAAAAACCCCACATTTTAAAATAATTTTTCTCAAGTTTTTTAAATGGAACACCCTGTATATTATTTGGCTATTTGACGTAGAATTCATATACAATTTTTTTTGTAATACAAGTATATAAGTTATATCCAGCCGTTTTCGAAATAATTATTAATATCATAAATTATGTTGTTTAAATAGAGTTTTTATTGGGAAATTTTGTAATAGGCGACTAGACTAATAATCGTAAACTAAAATAAATGTTCAAAATAGCTTCCTTTTACTCTTAGAGTTTACCGTATTTTAGTTATTTCGATGTAAATTTTAAAAGCCGACATTTTTGCTACTTTTATTTATTTAATTTTATTTTTTATTCTTAATCGAGTTGCCATGATTTTTTTTTTGTTTGTTCGGCCAAATAAAATTATTTACATTTGTACAGTCGTCGAAATTAAGTACTAACTTACACAAAATGTCGAATTTTACAACTTTAGAAATGGTAAATATGATTTTTATACTGGGTGAATGGCCAAGAAATTGCCTACTCGCGAGCCGAGTGTATGCTGAAAGACACCCAGATATTGAGAGAAAGCCAGAAACCTTCGAGAAGTTGTTGCAAAGATTTGTAGCAACAGGAAGCACTGCATACACACAAAGGATGATAATCAATAAACCCGTTATTAATGAAGAAAATGAATTAAGAGTTCTGTTGGCAGTAGAGGAAAATCATTAAATTAAGTAAAAGTAAGCTATTTTGAACATTTACTTTAGTTTACAATTATTAGTCTAGTCGCCTATAACAAAATTTCCCAATAAAAACTCTATTTAAACAACATAATTTATGATATTTATAATTATTTCGAAAACGGCTGTATATAAATGTATTACAAAAAACTACGTCAAATAGCCAAATAATATACAGGGTGTTCCATTTGAAAAACTTGAGAAAAATTATTTTAAATTGTGGGGTTTTTGAAAGCTTATTATGACCACCCGGTATAAAATAAATAAACGCAATTACATTCATAGTATCTCTAGACCTCTTGTCATAAATTTCACTCAATGCCGAGGTTAAAAAAATAGTTCTGCATTGTTTTTTTTTGATTTTTTTATTCATGACTACAAAACTTTTTTTTTTAGTTTTTAATTTATTTCTCCGAAACTACAAAACCAAATTAAATAAAATTTGAGGCACTTATAAACGATAGTAATACGAACCTAAATATGCAATAAAATACTGGGTGTCCCATTTAAAAAAATATAACTTTATGCTGTCACACTTTTTTGGGCCACCCTGTATAATGTAAAATATTTTTAAAACATGCCGCTTTTAATCCAATATCTCAAGCTGTTTTAGTATTGTTGATAAGTTCTTCGATAACGATTCAATCTTCCGTCTACGCTTCTTTTGCGGACCCTGTACTATATATATATATACCAGGTGTCCCGCTAAGGTCGACGAGCGGCTGTATCTCGATAACTGTTTGTCCTACGGCTTCCGGGAAAAAAAATTTATTACAAAAGTGACTCCTAGAAGTATACTAAAATTATTTTTAGCTTTGAAATTTTCCCGCTAGATGGCGTATTTTGAATTCAAAATCAAGAAATGATAATATCTCTTAAAATCGATAGTGAAGGTATGTCATGTGGATCTGTTTTCGACTCTCCAATTCACACTGTGCAAATAATTTATTTGACATTTTGCTCTATCTCCTAAAATAAGGGGTGGCGGGAGGTTTGAATCTTGCTGCAGAAAAAGTTCGATAACTCCCGAATACGTTAACCGATTTCATGGAACTTGGTCTTGTTTTAAAGCCCCTTGACAGTCGAATTATAGTCTATTATAATACTTAAGTTTTAGTTTAAGCAAGAATCACCAGATGGCGTTTTTTGACCGCCTTAGTAATTTACTCAATTTTCCATGAAAAGTTGAATGGAAGGCTAACATTTTAATTCATTAGTTGTATTACTCGTAAAATTATTTAGAAAGTGGCACAAACCGGAAGTCGATACCATTTTTCTAACTTAAGTTATCAGCAAAAATATATATTTTTTAATATTTAAATTAAAACATGAAATGTTCATTAATAACAAGTAAGCCATGACAATCGAAACAATAAAATTCACACTTAATACTAATTACTAATTACTTATCACCTTGCAAAGATCAATACTTTTAACATTTTTTTCAGTAAACAATTTGAAAGTTATGTTTTATTCTATTGGTGAAGCATATGACATGCTGGCAGTATATTTTCAATGTTTTGAAAATACAGTTATTGCCTTGCGGGAATACGCTGTAAGATATCCTGAGCGACAAAATTTTTCGCGGATGGCATTTAAGCGTTTAGCAAGATGCTTGCGAGAGTCTGGACAAGTGTTAGCTGTATGTAATGTAAGCTCAATTCAGGATTCGCAGAACTCGAAATGAAAACAATATCATAAATGTTCTTACATATATTGAAGATTATCCTAAACGCAGTATTAGGGATATAGAAAGAGATCTTGTAGTTCCTCAATCGGTTATTCATAGAATTCTAAAAGATTTACATTTATTATTACACGCATATCATGTTGAACTTCATCAGGCACTTACGGCATTTGATTTTGACCGAAGGCTAGATTTCAGCAACTGGATGCTTGAAATGACCAGAGAAAATCCAAATTTTGTTCATCAAATTTTATGGACAGATGAGGCTACCTTTACTAGTCGAGGTAAAGTAAATTTACATAATAGCCATTACTGGTCTTCAAATAATCCTCATTGGATGATAGAAATTGATCATCAAAATCAATTCAGCGTGAATGTTTGGTGCGGCTTTATTGGAGGTAAAATTATTGTTTTTATATTTGAAGAGACTCTTAATGGAGCAAGATATTTAAAATTTTTAAGGAACCATTTGCCACCTCTTTTGGATGAAATGCCTTTAGAAACCCGTTTAAACATGTGGTTTCAACAGAACGGTTGCCCTGCGCATTATGCTCTCAACGTGAGAGCATATTTAGATACCGAGTTCCTCAACAAATGGATAGGAACGGGTTGTTTATTTCCCTGGCCACCCAGATCCCCTGATTTGGCAGTTTTGGACTTTTATTTATGGGGAAGACTTAAAGAAATTGTCTATCAGACCCGGCCAACCACACGAGAAGACATGTTTTTTAGAATCCGAAATGCGATATCGTCTATTTCTGTGGCAGAGATCGAAACTGCTGTTGATGTCACACGTCAAAGAGTTCAAAGTTGCATCGACAATAACGGCGGTCATTTTGAGCATTTATTGAAAAAAATGTAAAAAGTATTGATCTTTGCAAGGTGATAAGTAATTAGTAATTAGTATTAAGTGTGAATTTTATTGTTTCGATTGTCATGGCTTACTTGTTATTAATGAACATTTCATGTTATAATTTAAATATTAAAAAAATATATATTTTTGCTCATAACTTAAGTTAGAAAAATGGTATCGACTTCCGGTTTGTGCCACTTTTTAAATAATTTTACGAGTAATACAACTAATGAATTAAAATGTTAGCCTTCCATTTAACTTTCCATGGAAAATTGAATAAATTACTAAGGCGGTCAAAAACGCCATCTGGTGATTCTTGCTTAAACTAAAACTGAAGTATTATAATAGACTATAATTCGACTGTCAAGGGGCTTTAAAACAAGACCAAGTTCGATGAAATCGGTTAACGTATTCGGGAGTTATCGAACTTTATCTGCAACACGATTCAAACCTCCCCCCATCCCTTATTTTAGGAGATAGACCAAAATGTCAAAGAAATTATTTGTACAGTGTTAATTGGAGAGTCGAAAACAGTTCCACATGACATACCTTCATTATCGATTTTAAGAGATATTATCATTTCTTGATTTTGAATTCAAAATACGCCATCTACCGGTAAAATTTCAAAGCTAAAAATAATTTTAGTATACTTCTAGGAGTCACTTTTGTAATAAATTTTTTTTCCCGGAAGCCGTAGGTCAAACGGTTATCGAGATACAGCCGCTCGTCGACCTTAGCGGGACACCCGGTATATATATATTATTTCAAGCCCGACACCGCTAGGGGGTCATCGGTAAAATTAGTTCATGAGGCGCCGTTGGCTTCGTTATATCTACTCGCAAAAAATTATATTTATTAAATAAATGATTCAAGAGAGTATTTTTAATTCCGTGGGAATTCGATCACAGAATTGAATATCAACTATTCACACCGCACCTGCAATGTTGCCGCAAATAAGAACAAGGGACAGATACCCTTTGGTGTTTACCCGCTCCGCGACGGGAAGACAATAAGTTTGCTAAAAACCGAAACAGAACATAAAAATGGATAAAATGTTGCCGATTTGTTTCTAAATTGTTGAAAAACATTGTGTTGCTGTTTTGTTTTAATTTATAAAAAAAAATTGATTTCCCAATTAATTAGCATCGATTTTATAATAATAAAACGACAACGACGCCTATAAAACAATTTCTTTGTTTCCCTATTGACATATTTAAGACATAAATTTTACATTTAAGAGCTTTCTGTTTTATTGCTTTGACATGTGGCCCATAAAGATGTTCTTATTGGAATACGTTATCTAATTTTATAGTGTTTATTTGTTTTTGAAAGCTTACTGTGTTATTGCTTTATTAGATACTTTTATAGGTTTTGTAATGGTTTTTCCAAGAGGGGTCAAATTGTCTTATTTTTAATATCCTTTTTAATATCCCACAATGATGGTAATAATAAGTATGCATGCGTGCATATTGTTACAACATTATTTATGATCCGATTTGTATTAATGTATCTACATTGATAGAAAACAACTTCTACAAGGTGTTCCACCGGGAACCGCCTCGATCTATATATGAAAAACAATACATAGGAAAATTTTGAAAATTGGACAGTATGCTAATGTTGATGGGGGCAACTCGGCTAAAATATTGTCAATATAGTGGCACTTCCGGTTATACCGGAAGTCGGTGTCAACTTGCTTATTTTCCATTTAATACCCTATATGTTCTTACAGTTTTGGATTCGCAAGATTCTTCGTATACTATATCCTATGCTTAAGTCTAAGCACATTCCACAGTTTAGTCCAGTTTGGGGTTTTATATTAAACTGACCTTAAAATAATTATTAATATTTCCTATAAAAAGCTTTTATTGTTTACTTTTGGTTGGATTTCTTGTTCAATAAGACCTGCTTTAACAGATTTTTTATAATAGTTTTAAACTATTAATACAGGGTGTTCAAACAATATGATTAAAAACGAAATTGAGAGAACTGCTAAAAATCAACATTTTCAAATGAAAACCCCCAAATTATATAGTTATTTTCTATTTAGCATTAAAAATAAGGGTAAGTTAGGTTGTTTATTTTGAAGATTTTTACTAATCTCCATAAAAAAATATAAAATTAGCAATATTTCGAAAACTACAAATTTTAGGAATATACAACCTTATGCAAACTTACCCTTATTTTTACTGCTAAAAGAAAATAATTATAAAATTTGTAGCAGTTTATATTATTTAAAAATGTGGATTTTTTGCATTTTCATCAATTTAATTTTTAATCTTAGTTTTTGAAAATAGTTTACAAACATTATAAAAATCTATTAAATCAGTCCCTTTTAACAAGGAATTCGACCCAAAGTAAATAATAAATGCTTCCGGTTAGAATTTTTATTTTTAATAATTCTATTAAAAATTTAATTTTAATATAAACTCCTGGACAAAATTAACGCATCATAATCAATAATAAATTTGCCATATTTTTTTGTCTGAATTTATGATCCGATTTGAATGATTTTTTTCGCATTGTAGCTTGGGTCCTTGACAATGTCATAGTTTTCGCTGTTTATGATAAAAATGTAATTTTCGATTTATACTGGGTGTACTAAAAATGCTATGTTTTTTTTCCGAAAATTCGCAACACCCTGTGGAGTATATTAGCAACCGAAACATATTGCAGTTGGCATTAAACGGTAGGTCCATCTTTCCCCAACATTTTCTTTTTTGGTTTACTTCATTGTCTCTGCTATTAAAGGAGATACACCGTTTTATAGCGTAACATGTTTTTATATACTTTAATATTCAACACATTCATTGTCAAATGTTTTCAAGTAGACTAGGGACTTTTTCGGACATTGCAAGCGATGTGTCAGCAGATGTTGTGTTTTAAAGTTACAAAGGTCAAATAAAATTCGCCATACTGATAAAAAATCTTCGGAAACTGCTTATTAATCGTTCGTTTCGTATGCCCAGTTGCCCGACGAGTATTTTAATCTTGAAACCTACTAGAAAACATTTAACAATGAATGTGTTGAATGTTAAAGTCTATAAAAACATGTTACGCTATAAAACGGTGTATCTCCTTTAATAACAGAAATAATGAAGTAAACCAAAAAAGGAAATATTGGGGAAAGATGGACACCTACCGTTTAATGTCAACTGCAATATGCTTCGGTTAATAATATACTCCACAGGGTGATACGAATTTTCGGGAAAAAACATAGCATTTTTAATAAACCCAGTATAAATCGAAAATTAAATTTTTATCATAAACAGCGGAAACTATGGCATTGTCAAGGAACCAACCTATAATGAAAAAAAAATCATTCAAATCGGATCATAAATTCAGAAAAAAAATAGCATCAAAAATATGGGAAATTTATGATGTTGCGTTAATTTTGTCCAGATGTTTATTTGTTCCTTCCTTCCTTATAGGAAGAATTAATAATTATTTTAAAGTCTGCAAACGTCATTTCGGACGTAAAACCTCAAATATGTCAAACACGTTTAGATCTAGTTATATACGAAATCTGGATATACGAAAATAGTTTATATGAACTTGTAGTACTCTTTTCACTTTCTCTCCTCATATCCTGGAGATTTCCCACATTTTCACCGACACCCTGTATACTTAGATCAAGTCGGTTCTCGATGGATGTAAAAGACTATATTATAGCTAATTATGATAAAATATCCCATTTCGTAAGGTTTGATTTTGACACAAAGAAAGGAAGAGATAGAAGAGCCACAAGACAATTTTTCTCTCGAACCTAAATTCTTATGAAAAAATATCTTCTACATTAACAATGGTGTAATCTATATTTTTGTGCTTTAAATTGCGAATTATATTTATTATTAGGCTGCCCTAAGGAGTTTTTTTAACAACACAACAACAGGGCGAGTTCTTTAAAACTTTACAATCTCGAAGAGGGTTAAAAGTATTATCAAGAAATTTTGGTGACTTAATAGGGAGATGAGCGAAACACAAAAATAAACAAATAGTTCCTGTTAACATGGACCCGCAGATGCTATGTTTGAAAAATACATGGTGTTAAAAATTTTTAATTTTTTCGGTTTTCTCAATATATTTCCGAAACTGGTTTCATAATTTTGGTGAAATTTGGGTTTTGAAAGTATCTAAAATAGCACATATCTATAAAATTGTGTGAACAGTTTTACTAGGAGCCTGCGTGCGATTAGGCGCTCTAATAAGTTTTAACAAAAAATAAGTACGACACTGACTTTTTCACATTTTGCTGAAAAAGAAATTAAATGACGTAAAAAGTTTAAGCCTGTGAGGGCACAACGAACGGTTTTGTACGCGGGCGGCCCTACCCAAATAACAATTGTAAGACATTTTTGATTTATTTATGATTTAAAAGTGCTTTAATACGTTCAATAAAAAGATGTTGGTTTTAAAGTTACCTTAAAATAAACTAAAACTTCTTAGAGACAACTTATTCTCATGCAAATAATTTAATACACTCTTTAAATTAAAATTTAAAAAATTATTTGCTCTTAATGCCCTATTGATCTTATACTGGTTTTATAATACTCGTGACATTGGCTTTGCCTTTTTAAAGGGTGAATTAGCATGTTAGTTTTAAAATAATAGATTTTGGAACAAATAGTTTTAATGTAGTTTGATGTAGGTACTCATTAAAACCCATTAAGAAAACTATTTTTTCTTATGCCTATATGTATTTTCTTAAGCCTATATGTCAGTGGCGGTTCTTCCACAGGAGCTCATGCACACGTGCACCCCCAAAACGAATAAAAAAATATTAATTTATATTTATTGAATATTATTTATCGTATAAAGTCCGACCCTCACTAATATTTTATCGTACCATCAATTATCGTATAAAGTTCTACCTTCCCTAATATTTTATCGTACCGTAAACCAAACTATAGTATATTATAGGCTCTCGATTTGGCAACCGTGCCTCGGTCGAGGTTAATGACGATTATGACGAGACTTGCTCGCATGTGCGATTAAGTAGGTGGGACATAATGCAGTTTCTTTGTAGTAATAGGTGGCGGGAGACAGCGGGGGATAGCGGGGTTATGGCGATTTAACATGGGAAAGGTGCACAATTGTAGTGTGCTCCGGGCCGTTGTCTGTTCGTGCATCTAGTTAGAAATTCGTGCGTGTATGTTTTAATATTTTAATATTATATATTTATTAAGTTAAAATGAATAGTTTGACGGAAGACTTAAACCCGAAATTAATTTAACGCAGACCACAAAGGGTAAATTTAGGGACTTACTTAGAAAGTTTAAAAATTAAATATATGAAAAAAATTTTATAGAGGATATTCCAACCTTTAATGAGGCTGTTATTGATCAATTTTCAACAATTAAGAACCGAAGAACGGACTTTACGTTTAAGCACTATACACACTAAGAAAATTTTTCTTATTTTCCAAAAGTTGTATTGCCTTGTGTAAAATTAAAAATAAATAAAAATATGTTTTACCTAACGCGTTTTCTTATTACTTCTTTTCTTTCTACATTTAAAACGCCTATAAAGTAATTGTTTGGTCGTTACACAAAAATAAAATTTTAAAAATAATTTCATCATACTTGTCACGTGGCGCCACTGCTATATGTTCAATGAAATTGCACATTAAATTCAAAAATATAATTTTTACTTTTTAAAGAGTACATTAAGAATATTTTAAAACTCAAAGGTTTTAATTTAGTCAATTTGATTAAAATAAATGCCGTCAAAACAGGTAGGTACAATATCTAAGGTTAAGATTTCATTCAAGCGCCAGACCACTTTAAATCAATAAGGGCACGAGCTTGAACATATTAAAGCAATTCGGTTTTAAAATAAAGAGTAAATAGACGTCAGCGAGAGTAGTTGTGCTTAAAGTTGTAAATACAACGCATTTTAAGTATTATAAGTTTTAAAATGTTCTATAAAGAGTTTTAATCTAGATCGCGCCATATTTTATATAAAATACAGAGACTCCGCCATGATGGACATTTTCAATAGCCGAAAAAAATTATTATTATTGAAATGCATGCGCATTACATCCTCTTAACTAACTGAAGAACGGTGTAATTAAACTTGATGATATTTTTTAAATCATTAAAAAATCATTGAATTGTTAGCCCTCGAGTTATGTAGAAGTTTTTTTTATTATATTTTGTCAGAAAAGTGCAATCTGTTGGTAAATTCTTCATTTTCAACCGTATTTATGATCTGCTTCATAATATGCGGTACGTTTAAAATATTATCACTTAACTATTTCACACAAAAGTTGTCCGACTATAGTACACAAAATAAAACTATTTTAGTATTAATTATATTCATTCTCAAGGTAATTCATTCTGCTGCAAGTATATTTTAAATGCAATGAGTTTTAATACATAAATTTAAAGTTGCCTTGAAGAACTCTTTAAGAATATAAAATTAAGAACAAATGGTTTTCATGTAGATTTAAAATTTAGTCTTAAGATCCTTTTAGGATCAGTCCTCAGGCTGTCTTGAAGTTCATTTGGTTTTATTCCAAATTGTATTAGGTTTGTTCCAACACCCTATTTTTGTATCGTTCTAGAACCGTCACGAAACTGTCGATTTTGTGCGCAGGCGTTAATTTTGCTCAGTTTGTTGCCGATGCACAAGGGAGGCAAGGTTGGTACGTTTTTGTGACCATTCTGTGTAAAAATCTCAGCTGATCGCCTGTCTGATTCTAGGAAAGAAGTTTAGTAATTAGTTAATTATCATAACATTCATAAATCACAACCCTACTTTTGTTGTTTTGATTTCTTCGTCTAAGCTTGAGTATTATCTTTTTTCGTTCCGTTTTGTTGTATTTAATAATCATGAAAGAGAATAAAGTTTAATGTTAAGAATATCTTGTAGGTTTGGGAACCGGATTATACAAATTTAATAAGAATAAATTAAATAATCAAAATATTAAGCAACAACTCCTACAAAACAAGGCTAAAAGAACTGCATGAATGCCAGGAATACAAAAACAACGGTTAAAATTCTTAGGGCGCAAGTCAGTACAAGCGGTTCCTGGTCTTGGCCATGTATCGTTTTTACCGTTCAGGAACTGGTTTGCGAACGATCACAATTTGGTTGGAACACCAAAGGGATCGCCAGATCAATGCGAGAATGGAGTCCGTATTAGAGTCGGCAATTCTAGTCTTCTGGCAATTAAAATTGCACGGATTCATGCGCAGTACACCGTTCTCGATCAGCTGTCTCGCATTGCCAGAAATGGGGCACGCGCCATTTTCATTACCATTGTCGGTGCAAGTCTGGGTAGAGATGGATTATTCTGTTTTTTTTTAAATGTTTATTAGTTGGTCGAAGCACCTATGAACAGCTATTGGCTATTTAAACTAACTGGTACTTAAATTAACAGTTCATATTCTTTATTAAGCATATGTACCTACTGCTAATTCGTAGCAACTTTTTTGAACTGCCATTTGTAAGTAGCAGTAGCAGCTTTAATTGCTAATCAAAATGAACAGGTTTGACCATCTCTAATTCTGGGGGTATTAGAGTCGGCAATTTTTTCTCTTGCGCCGGCAATTATAATTGCACGTATTCATGCGCAGTAAACCGTTCTCGATCAGCTGGTGCATTGTCAACAGTCAGAACAGCAGTTGGTACTGTCGAAATCCCTAAAATACCCCCAGAATTAGAGATGGGCAAACCTGTTCGTTTAGATTACTAGTTAAAGCAGCTACTGCTACTTACAAATAGGAGGTGCAAAAAGTTGCTACGAATTAGCAGTCCATAAGTTTAATAAAGAATGTGAACTGCTAATTTAAGTACCAGTGGATTTAAATAGCCATTAGCTGTTCATACCTGCTTCGACCAAATAATAAACAGTTAAAAATAACAGAATAATCCATCTCTATACCCAATTGCACCGGTAATGGCAATTAAAATGGCGCGTGCCCCATTTCTGGCAATGAGAGACAGCTGATCGAGGACGGTGTACTGCGCATGAATCCTTGCAATTATAACTGCCATTGCTGACGCAACAAAAATTGCCGACTCTAATACGGCTTTTAGGGATTTCGACACTACCGACGGCTGTTCTGACTGTTGGCAATGCGCCAGCTGATCGAGAACGGTTTACTGCGCATGAATTCGTGCAATTTTAATTGCCAGAAGACTAGAATTACCGACTCTAATACGGATTACATTCTCGCATTGCGGCGGCAATGCGAGCAGTATTGGGACAGATGATCGAGAACGGTTTAGTTGGCATGAATACGTGCAATTGCCGACTCTAATACGGGTTGAAGTGTTACTTGGGTAAGTCTTGCGGGGGCCTGGATACGATACTTGATGATCTGCTCTGTGGCTTATTTCTAACATTAAGAAAAGGTCAAATTTCGCTTTTCACAACGAACCACTAAAATCTAAAAATAATTCACTTAGCACCGAGCACACAATCATTACGAAATCGAAACAATCGGTTTCCCGGCCGTCTCGAATTGCTAGTGATTAAATTAGCCACATAATGCTTTTATTACACCAAATGTGCCCTCAACACATCCAAATAGACTTTTATAAGTATGCCCTGTATACACAAATGGAAATACTTAAAACTAAATTGTAAACGTAACGGTCTGAAAGTGTTTACACGATAATGGTAATAGAGCGAGATTTGTTTATGTTGAGCTCGAAATTTGGTACCCATCAACGGTTTTTAACATGTATATTTACAAACCATTATAGTCTGTTTTAAGTTTTATGAGCCCCTAACTAATTAAACTTTTCTAATACTGACACATTCTGGATAGACACTTCCGCTTATATGTGTTCTTAAACCGTAGATAGAACAGAAATCTGTAAACAAACAATTAGATGCATTTAGTAAATAAAACATTGATACCAATTTAATAGTAATCTACATATTTCGAATTATTTTTATTTGATTCTGAGCGAAAAAGAATAGACACAATTGGCTTGGATTATGGAATATTTTAATATTTAAACCAATACACCTAATTCACAATGGAGGACACGTCACTAAAGTCAGCAATTGAGGTTTAAGCTAGTAATGCAATCATATCAGTCTCGGGCTGTTGCACTGGATATTTCTAAAGCTTTTGATCGGGTTTGACATTAGGGGCTTCTAGGTAAACTGCGATCCTATGGTATGCCCAGTCGATTCTGTGCATGGTTGTCTAGCTTTCTTAAGAACCGCTCTCTGTAAGTGGCGATTGACAGATTCCTCTCAGACAACTTCACCATCAATGCCTGTGTTCCTCAAGGGTCCATATTGTCTCCCACTCTCTTCTTACTCTACATTAACGACCTTCTAGTGAAAACTAAAAATCCGATATTTACTTTTGATGACGATAGCACACTTATCTCATCTTTCTTTTTGAATGCGCAAACATCGGCTGCCGACGCACAACTTCGCAGACAGCATGAAGTATCACGCCTCAACAAAGACCTGGAAGAAATTCTGGCTTGGGGTGACAGTAACCAAGTCGAATTTAACGCTAAAAAAAAACAGGCAGCAGTTTTCTCTAAAAAGGTTAACATTACAGAACCGGATATAGTCATGGCCGGACACGCAGTCCAACTGGCTTCATCTATTAATTTGCTGGGCGTCAATCTGGGAGGAAATATGTCTTGGCATAACCACGTTGTGGCAAGATAGCTTCTCAGAAGCTTGGCGTACTCTTCCGAACCAGAAAGTTGTACACACCTCAACAACTTTTGACACATACAAAGCCCAGATTCGATCATCGCACTAGAGTACTGCTCTCATGTCTGGAGCTCTGCACCCAAACATACTCTTCGGCTACTGGATTCCATCGAAAGGAGGGCTGTTCGTCTGATCGGAGACCACGAGCTGACGAAGAACCTCGACAGCCAAGAACATCGAAGACAAGTTGGGGATTTGACACTCTTTTACAGATATTTTCATGGAAGGTGCTCGGCTGACCTTGCCCTCTTAATTCCGCCCAGAGCGACGAATAGCAGAAATACACGACGAACCACTGCCGCCCATCCATATGTGGTTAAGCTTAGTACTCCTCGAACTTCATTATTTAAGAATTATTTCATCTGGAGGACTTCATCCTTGTGGAACGACCTTCCCGAGGTCGTTTTTCCCAACGAATATAACCTCCAACGATTCAAAACCAACGTGAATCGCTTCTTGCGCACACGGCACCACTCCCAGAGTGCCCTAAAGGATTTTTCCTATAGTACTTGTGTTTGATCATAAAAAAAAATAAACATATAATATAAAAGGGGCGACAATACATTCCATGCATAAAACACCATTTATTTACAATCATGCACAGTTCTACAGTTTCAAATAGGGGAGGCCGAGGAGGGTTGTGACAATTTTTACTTAAAAGAGCATATCTCAATAAAGAAACATAGCACCATTATGAATTGTATATATGCCGCAATGTAGCTCAATCCTTGCTCTTTTAAAAACAGTCATCAAAGTCAATAAAAGTTATAAGGTTGCTGACAAAAATCATGAAAACTGAAACTACTCCATTTGTCACAACTGTCCGAACAAACCCGAGCAAACACCGAAATAAATTGTGACAGGTACCAAGGTAAGTTGTGACAGCTGTGTATAGACCATATTTAATAGATAACATTACTTTTATATGAATTCTAAACAAAACACACGTTTTTTTTTACATAAAATTACTTTAATTGTCATTTGGCATAATTGTAGGAACTAAAATAACATGAAACATTAACATAACAGTATTAAATCTTTTATAAGTAACTAAGGCATCATTATATCAAACTTAGGTTGTAAGAATTGACCAAAGCAAACGAACAGGAACAGAAATAAACAGAAAAAAATATTTCAAAAAGTGTAAAATTTAATGTGAGAGTTCTCTCCTAGGTGCTGCGCGCGATCTGGTCAGAATAATAATTCGTAATGTCAAAACAAGATGCAAACACAATGCCACGCTTTGAAACTCCAAACCCACACAATATAAGAAAAAATATCATAACCACGTGAATGTATCATGATACAAATACAATTAAAAATTTTATAAAAATATACTTTTCGGTTGTTTTTTCACACAGACGTCGTAATCACTCAACCGCTTTTCGTGGGCCATTGGCCATTGCCAGCTCGCTAACGGCCATAGATTCCGAGAAATAGTCGTTGTCACAACTCTACTCTGTCACAATTCTCCTCGGTCTCCCCTAAGTTAGCAGAAGATGGCTTTAAAAATGGCAACGCTGTAATAAGGTACACGTTTAGATAATTTCGATCTATTAGTTATAAATGGGTAATCGTTTTCGGTATATTTTTTACAGAAATTCAGAAAATATAAAGAAATAATCCATATTTTTGCAATATTTACTTAAAATATAGAATTAACTACACCACGTACTGCTTTACCTAAAAAAGCATAACCTCATTATTCTCACTTACCGACGAAATATTAATCCGGGGTTAGAATTGTCGAATGTCTTACACACCTCGCACTGACGAACAATTATAGATGGCTAATAAATAGCTCTAAATAGTTTTAGTTCGAAAAACACTAAGAATTAATCCAAAAACACAATAGATCACAAGCAATCACAAAAACAGCAGTTATAAACCGGTTACAACACCGCCGATGAAAATAAAAGAAAATAGTAAACTCCATTTTTACACAGCAGGTAATAATGAGCATACAGCATTGCCACTGTAATTTCCTTAAAACATTGCAATTTGATGTTCTTGGGATATATAAATAACTTACGAGTAGAATATTAAAAAAATACGAACATAATTAGTACAATATTTTTACTTAATACGTAGACATGATAAATGCATTCAATATAATTAATATTATACTTTTCGATTTCAAACGCAGGCGGTAGATTTAGGACTTTCAGTACAGACTTGGCATCATTGATGAACAATTCTGTCTATTTATTAATTAAATGTTTTTGGATGCAACGATTATTGTTATACGATTACGATTAATGACCTACATAGTCGTACGATGAATAAAAAAGCACGTAAATTTCTAGAAATATAGGGTGTTGAAAGTGAACGTTTATTTTCGTAAATAAGCCATAATTTGAAAACGTTTCTATGTATCGCATTGAACGTTGGCGGTATGATATTTTCACATTAGATGGCGCTAGTTTCATACACTGGGTTAGTAATTTTAATCCAAGATTCTCAAAATTTCTAAACAAAATGATATATTTGCTCGATCTTAAATCTCAAACCATTATCGAGATATTTCCATTTTCACTTTGAAATTTTTCATGCATTGTGATGTTTAAATAATATACAGTGATGGGCTAAAATATGAAACAAATTCATTTAAAAATCAGATATTAATTTTTTGTAAAAACGCTCGGACACGTCGATTATAATTTTTTCTTCCGGATTTTTTGCCTCAAAAAGAAATTATACTGGGTGTGTCAAAAAGTAGATGTAGGTATAATTTTGAAAAATTATTTTATTAAGTGTTGAAAATGCAAACCATTAACTTCTTGACAATATGCCGATCTACTTAAAAATCCTTCTAAAACATTATTTACAGTATTTTCATTAATTTGTCTAATTTCATATCTAATTTTAAATTTTAAGTCTTCCAAATTTTGTGGTTTATCCTTATACACTTTTGATTTCAAATAACCCCAAAGAAAGAAATCCATTGGTGTAAGATCGGGAGATCTTGCAGGCCATTCTATGGGTCCTCTTCTACCTATCCATCGTTCGGGAAAAATAGTATTCAAATACTCTCGTACTTGTCGAGCAAAATGAGGCGGAGCACCATCCTGCTGAAACCAAATAGACGCTTCTGGTAGATTAGGCTGATTCGGATTTGGAAAATCCGCTGCTAGTATGGGAATTAATTCATTTTGAAGAAATTATAAATACCGGTCTCCTGTAAGATTTCCATCGAAGAAAAAAGGTCCAATAATTCTATCATTTAATATCCCTGCCCAAACATTTACTTTTTGTGAGTATTGCGTATATGCTGTTCTCTCATCCAACGGGGATTATTTGTACTCCAATACCGAAAATTTTGTCTGTTTACCGAACCATTCAAACAAAACGTAGCTTCATCGCTAAAAAGTACGCTGCGATGGAAAAATAGATTTAAGTTGCAAATTTCCATCATAGTTTCACAAAACTGTAGTCGGCGGTCGGGATCATCTTCGTTTAGCTCGTGCAGCAACCTAATTTTATACGGATGGTACTTTTCTTGTTTCAATACCCGCAAAACAGATCGTCGGCTAACATTATTATTAAGGGCTACTTCAGTGGGTGCACTATGGGGATTATCTTCAACTTCTAACAAAATGTTCAATTTTGTGTTTTCACTAATTTTTGGACGACCTGGCCATAGACGATCCTTTACATTCCCTGTTTCCCTGAATTTTTTCTCAATTTTACTTACTGTAGATCTTGTAATCCGTCGTTCTGGATACTTAGCGCTAAACAAGTTACAAACTTCTTCTTGACTTCTTGTTTTGTCTCCACATCCAATTAAAATTAAAATTTCGATTCTTTGAGTTTCATTTAAATGCACCATGATCACCGTTTTTTTAAAATTATACTTAAAATTCTTTTTGATTGACACATGACTTGCTATCGTAGTAACAATTAATTTAAATTTACCTGTTTACCTTTAAGTAGGTACCTTTTTTAAAGAAATTTCTTTTTTAAGATGTAATTTTTCTCTAAAACCGTTAGAGATAAGGATAGAGTATGCTACATGAATTATGGTCAGAATTTGACGTAGAATTTATGTGATAAGTAAAAATAGGGTGGTTCTATTTAAAATACAAAAAATTTTTACAACATCTACTTTTTGACACACCCAGTATAATTTCTTTTTGAGGCAAAAAATCCGGAAGAAAAAATTATAATCGACGTGTCCGAGCGTTTTTACAAAAAAATAAAACCTGATTTTTAAATGAATTTGTTCCATATTTTAGCCCATCACTGTATATATATACTGGGTGGCCCAGAAGTACGGAATAAAATTAATATAGCCTTAACCTGTAACTTGTGGGGAAAACGCTCGGACACGTCAATTTAGTTTTATATATGCTCACATTTTGACGTTATTCGTTTGTTTTTTATAGGCATTTGTCAAAGATATGACGACATCGATCTTTTTTTAAATAGAAACATACAGCTTGTGATACATCATTTGGAAGCTAATATCTCATACAGTATGCTCATAACTTTGCGATTCTGTCAAGCTATTTCAAAATGACGACTGTTTTTTTTTTAAATCTATATTTAAATAAGCGGAAATTATAAATCATTGATGGTTTTTTACCTTTCAAGGTAAGAAATCTTCTGAACGCGACACAATGTACTGTACGAGATATTAGCTTCCAAATGATGTATCACAAGCTTTATGTTTCTATTTCAAAAAAAGATCGATGCCGTCATATCTTCGACAAATGTCTATAAAAACCAACGAATATCGTCAAAATGTGAGCATATATAAAACTAAATTGACGTGTCCGAGCGTTTTCCTCAAAAGTTACAGGTTAAGGCTATATTAATTTTATTCCGGACTTCTGGGCAACCCTGTATATATAAAATATCTCGAAAACGATAGGAGATATTAAGATCGAGCCGAGTATACCTTCTTAGTTTAGAAATTGCCCTTCTTTGAAAATCTTGGATAAAAATACTTAATAACTGGTAAAAAAGAAAATTGTAGATTTTTTTAAACCCTTTGTATGTAACTAACGCGTTCTAATGTGAACCTTAAAAATTTCTGCAAATTCTCATTTCTTAGTCATATACGACATATTGAACCATTTTCAAATTATGGCTTATTTTATTACGAATCTGTTGATAGAGAGAATGCGGGCACAAATAAAAACCTAACAGCAATGATTCCGTCATATAGCGAGAGTTTTAAAGCCGTTTTGCCTGACAGTCTTATTTGAAGAACTAAAGCATCAGGTTAAACCTCATGTATAGACCGGGCTATTGTAACCGTTCTACATAGTGTTGGAAAAAGTACTCGAGCGATTTTAATAATCGAGTGAATCGCTCGAGCGATTAATCACTTGAAATTTTTATGACTGAGAAGAATGTGTTGATAAAACACCAGGGGTTGTTTTTGTAAGTTTTAGAAGTTTAATCTAGAGTTTATATTAAGGAAGATTAGTAGCCAGTCAAAACAAAACCCATGTCGCGATGAATCCACTAAGGGATTTGGCATACTTTTTTGTATGCACCTTCTCGATTATGTGCCTTTAACTAAGACGTATGTCGTGTCAGCCTTTTGAGCGCCTATCGGCAGATTTCGGGTGGCGCGCGGCGTAGCGATGATCGGGTGGTATTAAGTGAAAGGCGATGATTTTCGATCTTTCGCTTGAATTTATAATTAGAGTAGTATTTCCTATCAAGC
This sequence comes from Barypeithes pellucidus, assembly GCA_963991005.1. NCBI lineage: Eukaryota > Metazoa > Arthropoda > Insecta > Coleoptera > Curculionidae > Barypeithes > Barypeithes pellucidus. The sequence goes on from OZ022560.1 coordinate 54,969,634, forward strand.
GAAAAGTGGTCGAATATACGAGCAGTTTTTTACCTCGAGCGATCACACCACCAAGCCCCGCACATTTTGGTCGGCGTCAAGCGAAGCTCGGGTATCGAGTGAAAGGTAATAAGTAACAAGCGACTATTTTCGCTTGAATTTATAACTCGAGCGGTTTTTTTAAATATCGAGCGATGTCGGTTATTTCAATAATCGAGTAGTCAAGCGGTTTTTCGCTCGAGCGATCACAACACTAGTTTTGTCTGATAGTCTTCCTTGAAGACCTGACATCAGGTAAAACCTTATGTGTCGACGGCGTTTAAGTGTAAAATAATGCACAACTTGCTTGGATTATCAAATATTCTAGTTACAGATTTCCCACGTGGAGTTATATACTATTATTATTAAACTTCGTAATATTAGAGAATAAGGATGTGGCTTAATCTTAACATTTTATTTACAGCTGTTAGATTAACAGTATCAAACAATCCACCATCACCACCGTCGGGCATATCAAATGGCTCAAACAACAGCAAACGAAAAAGATCATGGTCTCGTGCTGTATTTAGTAATCTCCAAAGAAAAGGTCTGGAAAGGCGATTTCAACTCCAAAAATATATTACCAAACCGGATAGGAGGCAGTTGGCAGCGACGTTAGGTGGGTACAGTGAAACTTATTTACTCTCCAGAGAAAAGTTAGCATAAAGGTCGTATTACAGTCGGAAAGTCTTTCTGGAATTGCAATAACTTTGAAGGAAGGCATGCTCATTAACGAGCCAGCTTTTGACAATATTCTTACAACTTGTAAGACCTGCTAAAAAACGAGTCTGCCAGTTTTTTGTTGCTGTGTCTGCTGAAAGTTTAGTGGAAAACATAGTGATTTTTACATTAACAAACCAAGAATAAAAGTTATTAAATATTAACCTTAAGGTAACGTCTCCTGTGTCTATTGTTTATCGTGTATTCGTGCTTATTTACATTCTTATCAGTTTTTAGTTGTGTTTTGCGAAGTTTAAGCCACACACTTTGATAGTTTCACGGTGTTTTTTTTGCTGGGTTGGCAGTCTTCTACGTTGAAGACGCAACTGCAATACAATTTCCGACTGTAAAACGATATGCATGATATATTGCTTGCAAATGCAAAAGTATTACATACTAATGCGGCCTTAATACGGCCTTTTATCACGTCAAGTTTGAAGTTTTCTCGTCTATACCATTTCGTAATGCGGATTGCGGAATCCGGTCGAAATAAAATTCGGAGTTTGGCCTCAGCTTCTATGATGGCCATACTTTCATTCTATGTAGAACCCGGTAGGTTATATCCCATGACACAATCAACACAAGGTATGATATCTAGCCTTTTCATTTCGTGTGGCGCACGCTGCAGTTACGCCATGGCGTGAGTCTTTAAATTGCTTGATAGTTGGTAAAATGAAAGAATAATATGTAATATGTAGAACATAAATTAACGTTAAAATATAATATAATAGTAAAACAAATGAAAGTATGACAAAACTTATATTGTCTAATACGGGGTTTGTTCTATGCCCTCCCTTCGCAAAGTATGACACAACTTATTTTGGACTTATTCTGGCATTACTTGCTCGCTTCCGTTAAGGCCAATTTATGAAGTTGACGTTACGATTGATGGTGCAGCTTGACTGTGCCCATTCCGTAGATACAAAATTCGACTATTTATAAACTTGACGTTGGCGACAATAACATAACCTGTTTTTCTCGGCTTTTTTATATTTTTATGTGATTATATTAATTTTGGTGTTTATGTGATCTGAATGATACCATCAACACTTATCAACAATATACTTTAAAATGGTTAATAAGATGATATAAAGTAAATTTTTTTTATGATCAAACACAAGCACTAGGAGTGGTGTGTGTGCGCAAAAAGCGATTCACGTTGGTTTTCAATCGTTGGAGGTTATACTCGTTGGGAAAAACGACCTCGGGAAGGTCGTTCCATAAGGATGTCCAGTCCTCCAGATCAAAGAATTATTTATTATTTATTCGTGCTGTGTCTTTCGATAAATGATACTCGATATGATTTTAAACCATTTTATTTAAGGATTTACTCTAAGAAACATTGAAATATGAAGAATGCCAACTTGTCAGTCTCGTGGCTCGATTCGTTCTCGTCATAAAACAGTTAACTATTGTTCTCGTCTTGGTTGCGCCTAATGACGTAGCCGTAGATGGCGTAGTGGTATTAGACATCATTCGTTTTGATTGATAACTCGTAGATGGCGGTAGTAGTATTGGACATCATTCGGTTTTCTTGATAGCTCGTAGATGGCTTTAGTAGTATTAGTAGTGGACTGTATAAACATTGATACGAGGGTTGCATGCGACGACGTTAAGATCCGACAGCTATACGCACTAAGAAAACCTTTCTTATTTTTCAAAAGTTGTATTTCCTTGTGTAAAATTAAAAAATAAATAAAAATATGTTTTACCTAACGCATTTTCTTATTGGTTTTTTTCTTTCTACATTTAAAACGCCTAGAAAGTAATTGTTTGGTCCTTACACAAAAATAAAATTTTGAAAATAATTTCACCATACTTGTGAACCCCCTTTATGATAACTATGACATTATAATATAAATGTAGGAAATGAACAATGAAAAATACAGAAAAATTAAAATATGTCGAAAAGTATTAAAAATAAGCATACCAGACAAAAGTTAAATAGAATTACATATTTTAACAGAGAAAAATAAAATATACAGGGTGTGGTATTTAGAGAACCTAACGTAAAGGAGATAATAAACTTTATTCTGTCGTTGACTCACCTTGCACACTCCGCATCACAAAAAACTTAATATCCTATGCAAATATTCACTTTTTAACGTAACCAATATCATATTTAGTGTTTGTTTGAAGGTTAGAGACGTATAATGGATTGATAGAGGTATTGTGGACTTCCATTATGTTTACCAGTTGAAACGTTGTGATATAAATAAATAAAGACAATGGAAAGTCAAATACGTCTGTCACAATATCATATTTGTTGACGAGCCCTTAGTTGTGAATGTCAGTGAACGGAAGATAGATTATAAGACCAGCTAGAGCAACGTAAAAAAAATTTACTATATGATTGTATTCACCAAATTGTCAGGAAATGTACATTAATCATAAACAACCCATGAATCAAAATACAAATCGCAACAGATCGGACAGAGCATTTGAGTAATATTTCAAAACACGATTGCAATATTCAAGCACACGACTGGAACTTAAGTCAGACATCTAATGGCGTTCATTTATATCCGGAATGGAATTCTTCTTTCGAATTTTCAAATTCACAAGATATATAGGGGGGGGGGGGGGGGGGTGTCATGAGGTCTTCAATCAATAATTTGGTCATGACCTGAACTTTTTTTTTAAATTTGTTATATTCGAAAATGTAAAACTCAATGCCTCTTTTAAAAGTCTTAAGAAAGTGCTGAGAGTCAAATTTTATTTGTATTAATAAAATAAATTACTTGTACTTAAGCTAAGTAGAAATTCGATACAGCTATTAGTTTGAAATTAAAAAAAACAGTAGTAGTACATAAAACAATAACAATTAAAGACAGAAATAGCAATAATAATTTTAAAATCCTCAGTTTCTTCCAAACAATAGTAAATTATAGGAACGTACTAGTGATATTTTAAGATGGTCAATTTAAGGAACTAGACAGGGAAAACCAGTAAGTGTTGAACGTAGATTTCGGTTCTCTTTCATAATTTAATCAAAAAAATCCAGGCCCGTATTTAAAAAAATTAAGTTGATGATGGTGACCTAAAGACGAAACGTTGCATGAAAGATCTTATTATGCCATCTTGTGGAGAATGAAAAGTAGCAATGAGAAAGTGAAATTTATTCTTGGAGAGCTCTTCGAACAAAGTCAGGAAAAAATAAAAACCAAAACGCAAAATTTTAGATTTTTCCCAATATTTTGAAAGTCCTTGTATTTATTTTTATTTTTTTGGGGCATATTATTGGGCCCATAATTACGCAACTTTTCCCTAATTTAAACGACTTCGTATCTCTTGCCGTTTCTGAAATCCCAATGGTGAAGGCCGACTTTGTATCACCCTGTATATACCACCTACTCATAATCTTAGATTTATGAAAATAAACTGTAACTTCCGTTGTGCCCCCCCCCCCCCCCCACACACACATATTCCTAAGATCTGATTACACTATTGATTATTATATTTATTTATTTATCTGTCACTTCCCTTACTTCCAGGGCCTTTTTCATTCCGTCTTCTTAATTCTTTTTATAAGATCACAATATATGAGGTTAAAATTTTAGGTCTTACAGATGCACAAGTTAAGGTGTGGTTCCAGAATCGCCGAATGAAATGGAGACACTCGAAGGAAATTCCAAAAAATGGCGAAAGTGCTGCCGATTCGACACAAGAAGAAATGCACATAGATGTTGATACCATAGGAGAAGACGTCGACTGAATTATTCCCAATAAAAATATTTACGTTTTATTTACGTTGTTTTTTTTTTTCATTTTAAAACTAAAAAATAACAATACTAATACTGAAGAATTTATTGCAAATATTTAATGAAAATCAGATTCATCATTAATGGCATGATATTATAGTTGCAATTTATTGTCTGTGGTGTTATACAGCGTGTATCAGCCAAATGGAATAAATTCTATAATAAATAAATGGGGGCGTGTACGACAAAACGCTCGGACACGTCGATTGGTATTCTAGTTGCGCATTTTTTTCAATAAAAACTTTTCATACAGGCTGTCATGTATTAGTGGCCAATACCAACTTTCTTATTTTAAATGCAACACCCTGTATATTATTCAATTTTTGGATCCCTCAGAAAATTTTAGACATATTTAATGTACAATATCATATACATATCTTCAACTGTTTTGGAAATATTAAGTGTTTTCAGATTTATTGCAAAAACTAATAAGTAATACTGTTTATTTCCTGATAATATAAAAAACAAAAAAAAACATTAATGTAGGAGATTTTGAAACTGCTCGCCGTGACTGAACATCTCAGGCGTGACCGATCTAATTGCAAGCGTTATTCGTCTTCTTAAGTCAGATAAATCCAGGGGTTTAGTTTGGTATAAAATATTTTTGACATAACCCCATAAGAAGAAGTCTAATGGCATCATATCAGGGGATCGTGCTGGCCAATCCATCGATCCACCCATCCCTATCCACCGATTTGGAAATACTCGGTTGAGGTAGTGCCAGACATTGATTTTGTATTAGGGCGGTGCTCCATCTTGCTGAAACCATATCATATTCGCTGGAAGTTGTGGGTTTGATGGATCAGGATATAAGTTTGTTAACGTTGGCAAGACATTGTTTTGGAGTAGTGCTAAATAATAATCGCCATTTAAATTGCCCTTAATGAAAAAGGGACCTATAATATGATCTGCAACAATTCCTGCTCAAACATTAACCTTTTCAGGATATTGCGTATCTTCTTCTCTAATCCAGTGAGGAGTTTCCAAAGATCAATAGCGGAATTTCTGACGATAACGATGATCGTGAACGTGCACTCATCAGCAAACAAAACATGTTCTAATTGGACAACATTGTTATCTAACATTGCCATCATTTGTTCATAAAAATACATTCTCATATCAAAATCGTCTTCCATTAGCTCATGAGTAGGTATCATTTTATAGGGAAACATTTTATTTTCTTGTAATGTTCGAATAATCGATGAATGGCGAACGTCGAATATTGGGGCTGCTTCTCGACTAGAAGTATGTGGGTTTTCCTCAAACTCAAGCATAATATCTAATTTTGTATCGTCACTTATTGCATTGGCAGCTAATTTTCTATCTGCTTTACCAAGTCCAAGCTGACGAAACTGCTTTTCTATTTTACTAATTCTCCCTCGAGTTATATGCGGCAAATTCGGAAATTTTTCATGAACAATAAGCGAGCAACTTCCATTTGTGTCCGTGTTTTATCTCCATAACCAATCATCTGTAGAATTGTTATTTTGTGCATTTATGTTAAATAAACCATTTTTCTGATATACAGTTAACGAAATTCAAACGACTATAACTCTGACAACTACTGTCATGCAGAAAGACAACAATTTGTTAAGGTCACGCGTTTTAAACATAAGTAAATAAAACTATTTATAACTTGTTTTTATTTCATATCAGTAAAAAGAAACTCTGAAATGCAATAAATCTGTAAACACTTAATATTTCCGAAACAGTTGAAGATAGGTAATAGGATATGATACATTAAATATGTCTAAAATTTTCTGAAAGCCAAAAATTGAATAATATACCGGGTATTGCATTTAAAATAAGAAAGTTGGCCACTCTTACATGACACACCCTGTATGAAAAGTTTTTATTGAAAAATAATGCGCAACTAGAAATACCAATCGACGTGTCCGCGCGTTTTTTCGCAGACACCCCCAATTGTTTATTATAGAATTTATTCGACTTGACAGATACACGCTGTATATCTTACCGTAAAAACCCGATTTCAGTTAAAACGCGATCCTTCTTAGGAAAAACTAGTTTTAACTATCCTCTTTAGTCAATTCTAGATTTACCTAGTTAAAACTAGAATTGTTTTATAATCATAGTTAAAACCGAAAATCTCGTACCTACTCGTTTAATTGTAAACGGGTTTTTGGTAGTTAAAACTAGTTTTCTAGTCCTATAGAATTTTAAGTAAACCTAAAATTTTACCGAGTTAAAACTAAAATTAACTGAAAATGTTTGTAAATTCTAGTTTTAACTAGTTAAATCTAGAATGAACTAAAATATATTTAGTCAAAACTAGAATTAACGCAGAATATTTGTTAATTCTAGTTTTAAATAGTTAAATCAAGAATAGACTAAGGAAGATGGTTAAAACTAGTTTTTCCTAGGAAGATCGCGTTCTAACCGAAATCGAAGTTTTACGGTAATATATACACTCCCCTACAATAAATTCCGGACAAAGAGAATGTTCGCCATGTTGATCGTCCTGTAACTTTTTAAATTGTTTTCCTATCTTGGTGAAATTTTTAGAAAACTGTAGGCTTGTGTCTTGGAATGATAACCTGAATTTTAATTTTCAGAAAATATTGATATTTTGATCATTATACAGGCAGAAACAACTTCCTTCTTTTACCCTTCATTTCTTAACGCCCTGTGGAAAAATTGAGCGATAGAATTAGACTTCATTATGTCTTGTTTTGATGTGTGTCCTTTTCTTAACACAATGTCTTTTGGTTCACGTCGTTATCTGGTTTTTAAAAGAAGATACAAAAATTATTCTATAAATGAAACACAAATATTTTAAGTTGATTCTTTACTTGTATCTATATATATCTATACTACATATTAGGTGTACCAATTTACTATTTCGTCATAATGGTGACATATGAGTATGTGGCTTTTAAAATCTGAAATAAAATAAAAGCACTCGAACAAGTCCAGGTATAAATATGCAAAAGAAATACAGAATAATTCAACGCGAGTGGCCTATTAAAATATCTCGGGAATTAAAAGAGATATTTATTTGAAATATTGGTACTCGCTATAACAGATGATGATCCTTTCAATGAATATATTTTGACGTGTCTATCACTGCCGGTTATACCGGAAGTCGATGTCAACTTGCCTATTTTAAATTGAATACCCTATATATTATTACATTTTTGGATTGTACGAAAGATTCAGATATCATGTGCTATACCTAAGTCTAAACGTGTTTGGCATATTTCGGGTTTTATGTCTAAAATATCGTTTGCAGACCTTAAAATAATTATTAATTTTTTCTATAATGAAGCCGTTATTATTTAATTTTGGTCGGATTCCTTATTGAACAGGACATGTTATAATGGATTTTTTATAATATTTTTAAACTATTAATACAGGGCATTCAAAAAATAAGATTAAAAATTAAACAGAGAAAACTGCAAAAATTCTATATTTTCAAATGTAACCCGAACAAACCCAAATTTTATAATAATTTTCTATTTAGTCAAAAATAAGGATAAGTTTCTGTAAGGTTGTCAATTCCGAAAGTTTTCAGTTTTCGAAATATTGCCAATTTAATATTTTTATATAGCGACTTTGTTGCGGATTTTCAGTTCAGTTACATCTAGTTGGCTATGACGGTGTTGAAAAACAGTCAAATGCCAAAGAAATAAATTTGTCACATGTTCTTGTTATTACTTTATCACATTCTCTGTATAATTTAAGCACCCCGGTATGATTATTCATAATTTTCAAACGATGAGTGACAGTTTCATATATTTCTTTTGCATTTTTTTTTTATGATCAAACACAAGCACTATAGGAAAAATCCTTTAGGGCACTCTGGGAGTGGTGCGTGTGCGCAAAAAGCGATTCACGTTGGTTTTGAATCCTTGGAGGTTATATTCGTTGGAAAAAACGACCTCGGGAAGGTCGTTCCACAAGGATGTAGTCCTCCAGACGAACGAATTCTTAAATAATGAAGTTCGAGGAGTACTAAGCTTAACCACATATGGATGGGCGCCAGTGGTTCGTCGTGTATTTCTGCTATTTGTCGCTATGGGCGGAATTAAGAGGGCAAGGTCAGCCGACCACCTTCCATGAAAATATCTGTAGAAGAAAGTCAAATCCCCAACCTGTCTTCGATGTTCTAGGCTGTCGAGGTTCTTCGTCAGCCCGTGGTCTCCGATCAGACGAATAGCCCTCCTTTCGATGGAATCCAGTAGCCGAAGAGTATGTTTGGGTGCAGAGCTCCAGACATGAGAGCAGTATTCTAGTGATAGTCGAATCTGGGCTTTGTATAGCGTCAAAAGTTGTTGAGCTGTGTACAACTTTCTGGTTCGGAAGAGTACCCCAAGGTTCTGAGAAGCTATCTTGGCGATTGCCACAACGTGGTTATGCCAAGACATATTTCCTCCCAGATTGACGCCCAGCAAATTAATAGATGAAGCCAGTGGGATTGCGTATCCGGCCATGACTATTTCCGGTTCTGTAATTTTAATCTTTTTAGAGAAAACTGCTGCCTGGATTTTTTTAGCGTTAAATTCGACTTGGTTACTGTCACCCCAAGCCAAAATTTCTTCCAGGTCTTTGTTGAGGCGTGATACTTCATGCTGTCCGCGAAGATGTGCGTCGGCAGCCGATGTTTGCGCATTCAAAGAGAAAGATGAGATAAGTGTGCTATGGGCAGCAAAATTAAATATCGGATTTTTAGTTTCCACTAGAAGGTCGTTAATGTAGAGTAAGAAGAGAGTGGGAGACAATATGGACCCTTGAGGAACACCGGCATTGATGGTGAAGGTGTCTGAGAGAAATCCGTCAATCGCCACTTGCAGAGAGCGGTCCTTAAAGAAGCTAGACAACCATGTACATGCATGCATGCATTTGACTAGTTTTCAACGTCATTATAGCCAACTAGGAGTGTTGTGAACTTAAAATCTTCAGCAAAATCGCCATTTAAAAATATTAAATGGGGAATATTTCAAAAACTATAAATTTTCGGAATAGGCAACCTAACACAAATATCCTCTTATTGTTAATGCAAAATATAAAATAATTATAAAATTTGAAAATTTACAATTACAATTTTCTCAATTTTTAATCTTATTTTTTGAACACCCTGTATTAATAGATTTAAAATATTATAAAAATCTATTAAAGCAGGTCCTTTTCAACAAGGAAACCAATCCAAATTAAATATTAGAAGCTTTCTTATAGGAAAAATTGATCGCAAACGTAATTTTAGACATAAAACCTTAAATATGTCAAAAATGCTTATGGTATATGACATGATATATAAAAAATGTAATAATGCATAGAGTGTTTCATTTGCTAATGGAATATAAAACAACATATTTTAGTTCCAAAAGTCATTCTCTCAATTCACCAGTGGCGTCCCTGCTAACACATCCTTTGGTATTCTATACAAGAAAATTGATCCCCCTTTGAACATTCAACTTTTATTTTATTAACTATACATGGTCCTGCAATAGTGCGTCAGGCTTCCATAGCTCATATACGAATTAAGTTAGGATTTTCATTCATATTTATACTGTATTATATGGTATATTTCAGGAAAATATTTTTTCATATACAAGGTTACCATTTAAAAAGATACAACGTTATGTTATCACACTCTTTTGGACGACCAAAATGGAAAAAAAATGGAAAAATATTTTCGTGATCCTGACCTCATGATACAGTATAAGTCATCATATGATTGAAATTTCTAACTTAATTCGTTCAGGAGCTATATTGCAGTACCCTGTATACGATAAGTTTAAAATAATATACACTAGAGTTTAGTGTCTTAGATTCTAAGATGAAGAAGATGAACTGTTGATAGAAAGGGTAAAAGAAAATCCAATATAATATGCAAAAAAGTTATAAGTAGATCATCTTCCCAATTTATTTTGGATTGTATGATGTGTGTGAAGAACAACCTGTATAAGCTCAGGAAACATGAGGATGTTCACTCTTATGGAACGCGAAATCGAGGGTATATTCTACCGACTTACAAACGACCCCGGAGATGTCAGGATGGTCCTGGCTTCCTTGGAGTGCGCTTCTATAATAAATTGCCAGCTCCTGTTCGGGAAATGCCCCCTATTGTTTTTAGGCGGGTTCTAAAGAATTTTCTCGGTAAGGGATTCTATAGTACTGCTGAATATTTTAATTACGACTTTTCGGATTTGTGAATTGTCAATTTTAACATATTGTAAGGCTTTTTTCTGTTGTTGGTTTTGTAAATTTGAAGAAATGTTAGTGTGAATTTTCATGTCTTTCTTGTAATATTTTGACATTCTAACGTTACTGCTTGACTTGTATAAATACTGTGGTACATAAACATGAATAAATGATTTGATTTGATTTGAAGTACGAAATTTGGAGAAAAAGAAAAGCGGAAAAATTAGGATCAAATAAAACCGATAAGAATCTATTAATATGTAGTAGTCCATTTCTAACCACGAACTTGTAGTCCAATAAAACTATACATCCCCTACTTTTAATATGAACTTTCGTTACAATGAACAAAGACGATCGTTCTGATCCACCGAAATATTTCGTAACGAAATTTAATAAAAACCAAAAAGAGGTATACTTGACAGCTCTGTTGACGAAAAAGTCCTAAAGTGATAATCCCCTTAGTGACTAGAGAAGAAAATAGAAATTTTTACAGATAAAACTACTTACCACTAAAATAGTTTCAGTTGTCATAGGTTGAAATGGACCAATTGTTAATGCTAAAGGTTTTTGAGCTCTCATGACCATTATATTTAAAATACGTTTTGTGTCTTCATTTTGGTCATACCACAAACATCGATAAGCTGCATCGGAAATGGCAAGGCTCTAAGAAAAAAGATCAGGTTATTTTTGTTCATATTTAAATATCCTGTTCATTTTCTCCTTTATGTTAAGAACTAGATAAAATTTCGAATTACAAAAGTTGTAGAGATCATTAAGGTGCACATTCTAAAATTATATAGGAGTATACAGGGTGACCCACAAACACGTGGCGAATATAATTAGGCTTTTTAAATGGAACACCCTGTATTTATATAAATTTTTCGATTATGCGTACAATGTTGTATAACATTTTTTCAGCGTTTAATTTAATTGTGAATACCTACACTACCTTCGGAAATTATAGATTCATAATTTGTATGGAGATTACATCGAGCTAAGGCAAATAAATTATGAAAACAAATTTACCTCAGTTCTTATAGGGTGTTCAAAATAAATTTTCGAATTTCATTAACTTAAAACTAAAAAATCTCGTTTTTTTTTAAATAGCACACCCTGTATATTTTATTTTTTTCTGATGGAATATGCAGTTCTCTTTAATTTTTGTTTAGTATATCATGAGCTTATATCTCCCCTCCCCCTACCCGGATAGATATATTTAATCGTTTTATTATGTTTTTTTGCATTACTCTCCTTATATTGTTCTACAAACATTTCGTATTCTATCGTCCTTATTTTGTTTGGTTGTGGGGGGATTTAAGAAAGCAGGATCTTTAACATATCCCCAAAGGAAAAATCTAGGATTGTTAGAGCACGAGATCGGCCTGAATAAATCCACCGCGGCCGTTCAATTTTTGAGGATAATGTCCGTTTAAGAATTGTCCGTCTGTTGAATTGCTTCTTAAACGAATCTAAAATCAAATAAGAAACTTTTCTATTTCAGTATTAAGTATGTCAAAGTCTTGACAGTACCTACTTTGTTTTTTCATGACAACTATGACATTATAACATAAATGTACAATGAAAAATAGGGAAAAATTAAAATATGTCGAAAAGTATTAACAATAAGCATATGATTTACTAAAGAAAAGTTAAAGAATATTACATATTCTACCAGAGAAAAATAAAATATACACGATGTACTATTTTAAAGAAACAGCGATATTTTCGTTTAAAGTTACTGACATTCGAAAATATATGTTAAACGCCCTGTAAAATCTGAGGTAAATTTCTTTCCATAATTTATTTGTCTTAGCTCCATGTAATCTCCATACCAAATATGAAAACATTTTTCTGAAAAAATAAAATAATAGGAAAACTATAAGATTTATATATTTAGTACAGTATGTCCACATGTCCACGGATGGAGTTTACAAGAGGACAAATGGACTAAAAATTGGATGATACGAAAAAATGTCACCCTTAATAAACGTTTTTGCTTGTCTAGAAAATACGATTCATCATAAGAAACTTCAATTTTTTTTATACAGGGTAGGTAAAAACTGCTAAAATGTTATTTTGCTTAAGAGTAAACATACTTTATTTTGAAAGATAGGAAAAAAAGTCACTCTTAATGAACGTTTTTGCTTGTCTAGAAAATACGATTCATCATAAGAAACTTCAATTTTTTTTATACAGGGTGGGTAAAAACTGCAAAAATGTGATTTTGCTTAAGAGTAAACATACTTTATTTTGAAAGATAGGAAAAAAAGTCACTCTTAATAAACGTTTTTGCTTGTCTAGAAAATACGATTCATCATAAGAAACTTCAATTTTTTTTATACAGGGTGGGTAAAAACTGCAAAAATGTTATTTTGCTTAAGAGTAAACATACTTTATTTTGAAAGATAGAAAAAAAAGTCACTCTTAATAAATGTTTTTGCTTGTCTAGAAAATACGATTCATCATAAGAAACTTCAATTTTTTTTATACAGGGTGGGTAAAAACTGCAAAAATGTTATTTTGCTTAAGAGTAAACATAGGTACTTTATTTTGAAAGATACGAAAAAAAGTCACTCTTAATGAATGTGTTTTCTATACAACAAACCGAAGTAGAACAATTCATTAAAAGGTTTATTTCCCAAAAAGTATTCTCTGGCACACCTCTGACTGGTGAAACTAGTTAAAATAATAATGACACTTAAGGTGATAGGTTGTCAATGTCTTTATTTAATGAAGTTATTATTTAAGTAGAAATGCTATCTACTGAACAAAGAGTTTTTATAATACAATGTTATGGGGATGGTCAAGTTTCATAGTGCTACGTCATGGAACAATTTACCGAGAAATTTGTAGGAATTCCAATAACTAGGATGGCAATCTGCAAGTTAATAAAAAAGTTCAAGAGAACTGGTTCGGTTTTGGACCTCAAAAAAAAAAAGAAGAATTAAGACCATGATGATGTTGAACTTTAGTTAATATTAACTAAAGTTCTTCATTCTGTTGAAGAAAATCCAATGACGTCCCTTAGAAATCGTTTTACTCAGTTGGAAGTTGTGAAAAAAGTCAAATTCAGAAGATCCTTAAAGCAAATAAATTGTATCCGTATAAACCGCTCTTTAATCAAAGATTGGAAGAGGGAGGCGACGCGAAACGACGTGATTTTTGCCTGTGGATAGGAGACAAAATTTTAAGTGGAAATGTTGATTAGGTACTGGTCTTTAGAAAATCCCGAATTCAGAATTATGACGAGAAGACAATATTTCACAAAAGTGAACGTGTGGTGTGCGATATCCATCCATGGCATTATAGGTCCATATTTTTTTAATAACACGTGCAATAGATTATCATATTTAGAAATGCTGGATACATTTTTCACTGATGAACTCGAAAATCTACCATTAAATTTTCGACAAAATATGTATTTTCAGCAAGATGGTTGTCCAGCCCATTTCGCTCGTGAGGTTAGAGAATGGCTTCACAGCAGATTTGGTCCAAGGTGAATTGGCAGGAATGGCCCAGTTTTGTGGCCCCCAAGAAGTGAACAAACCCGAACAAACCCGACTTAACCTTGGCCGATATGTTTTTATGGGGTCGTTTAAAACAAATTGTTTTTGCAACCGCAATACCAAATGATATTGAAGTGCTGAAGGGCAGAATTATCCAGGCTGTCCAATCGATATCACAGGAAGAAATCAGAAATTCTTACACTTATTTGAGAAAGCAATTAGAAAAATGTGTCGAGTATGGGGGTGGAGTTTTTGAATTATGAAATCGTTATCGTATTCTTTTCATGTTAATAAAAATGTTCGTATTATTATTATTATAATTACTTCATTAAATAAAGACATTGACAACAAGTATCACCTATTCATTATTCAAGTAAAAACGTTTATTAAGAGTGACTTTTTTCGTATCTTTCAAAATAAAGTATGTTTACTCTTAATCAAAATAACATTTTTGCAGTTTTTACCCACCCTGTAAAAGACTCAATTTCAACCAAATTAATAAGACTTTTTTTATGTTAATGGAAAGACTATAGATGGAAAGTGTAACTCCCCTTCCCTCGATGTTACCTGCAAATTAATTTGTTCTATTCTTACTTACTTGTACTTTAATTTCATTGCAGAGCCATCCGATAGAAAAAACTTCCCACGTAATCAGTAATGCATAAACTAAAGGGAACATCAAGTCGGACATAGAGTTAGCCTAAAAGTCGATAAGAAGAAATAATTCGATGGTAAGAGGCCCAGAGTAGACCAAAGTAGCAAGAGTTCGTTCGCGTTTGTTTGCTTTCTGGAAAATTACGTTTACAGGTATTATATAGCTAGGGTTGCCAGGTGGCTGGGATATTGTCGCAAGTTTTGGCGGAGACTGGATTGCTGTGTATAATCCGGGAATTTTGTATCAGTTATATTAACTTCCTATTTTCGTTTACTTTTTTTTTCGCTAAATTATAATAATGTTCCAGAAATCCAGAAGATCATCCTCAAATCCCGACGAAAACAAATTTTGTCTCGGAAAACTCTAAAGACAATCTGGCAACCATAATTGTCGGACGCCTTCGCCGACGATTTTCGCTCGAATTTATAACTCTAGTAGTCTTTCCAATAATAATCTCTCGAGCGGTTAATCTTGTCGTTCTACAAGGATGATGACAATTTCTGGGGGCTATTAGGGGTTATATCTCTCAAAGATGTGATGTTGCGGGTTTCACTTTAGTTTTCTACTTTTTAACTAGGCGAAAGATTCCTGTGTCAAATTTGTGATGATTCTTAGTTTTTAATCGAAAAGATGATTTTGAAAATCTTTGCGAATTTTATTAGTTAAATTAATTAAGAATACCTCTGGCTTTACAAACATGAATATTTGTTTATATTTATATTTTTATATGTATTATTTAAGTTACTTATTATAACAGTAGGCCATGGTCAAGTTATTAGAACAAATGCAAAAGATCAGAACCTGACAGATTTTATAAACAACTGTACATTTTTGTATAAAGCCCAAAGTATCCTCAATAAAAACTTTTACTTTTGTTAATATCTCAAAGAATACACTTTTGAGGAAAAAACTGGCTACTCCACTGAACTTTACGTAAAAGCCTCTAACTAGATCAGTTTTTACCTTTTTGATAAGTTAATGCGTAACGGAACTACGAGAGGAGGGACACAAAAGTGAAAACCGCAACCTTATATCTTTGGTAATAACCAAGAATTTTCAATTGAGGAGGATACGGCTTTGGTTCTCAGTCTTTGATGAATAAACAATCGGGGAGCTCTGAGAATTAGTATAACTTTTCTTTGTCGTTCTATGTTAATTAGACAAAGACATTACCGTCTTCTTCGAGCGTTCGGAACGTATTTTTTTTTGAAGCCGTTATTGGAACGGCCGTATTACATACCTGCTTTCACATTGGACACTATCGGACTAACAAATAGTCATATTTGTCGTTATTGTTAAATAAAATTCTTTGTTAGTTTTTAGTGTTTGGTGTGTTAAATTGTGGAAAAAATTCTTAACTCAATATGGTAAGACTGTACCAAGTCTATAAAGCCTATAAAAATATAGATTTTTGAGACACGTCCATCGATTGTTTGTTTTACCTAATTAAAACATAAAAACCGATCAGAGGTAAGCATGAAGACAGAAACAGACTGGAGATAAAAAGGAATGGGAATTCTACAGATAAAATCCCTAACTCTTTTTTGTCACATTGATCTGTGCAAAGCAGGTTGAAATCACATATATATAAACAGTATATTGCCAATACGAACGCTCCAAAATACAAAAAGTGTACCCGCTATGGGAGTTGGCGCGGGCCTATTGAGTTTGCACAGTAGGGTGGAAATTTTATCGATCGCTTCAGAGCCGGCCCGACATTATTTGTATGTTATTATTCGTCGCCATATCTGGTTCTGGATGCTTTTCCACATTAGGTACAGAATAAAAAGTGGTTCATCCACATTGTTGTCGGTATATTAGTGCTTATAAACTTTCATTACCTAACAATAATTTTTGTAAGGTAGGTTTTAATTTGTGGTGATTCCATTCGCTGTTTGGTAGGTTAGTGGCTTGTTTCGTTTAAGATGAACGGACACAAGTGCATGGTGCTTTTTTGCAAAAGTCGTGGATCACTACCAGGGATAAAATATTTCAGGTATCTTTGGAACCGATTTTCTCTAAAAAGCTTGTAAAAAAAGAAAAGAGTGTCACTCGTATATAATATATATGTGGTAACTACCTAATCTTAAAATTAACGTATTTTTAATTTTGTGCATGCATTAACCTGATAATAATTCCCAAAATAGTCAATATGGTCATTCATTCTTAATTTTTGGTTTAGAGAAAAGTGAGGGTAAGAAACATACGACGTCGGATGAAAGTTAAAATAAAGCTCATCGTGTCGATTGTTACAAATATTCGGACGAAATTCGCCACCAAAAGTTTACACCAATCAGGGCATCGTCGGATCATCATATCGTCAGAAATCATATGCATTGAACGCTGTCTTAAATCGTACTAATCGAAATTTTGATTGCAATATTTTTCCTAACTAACTAGTGAAATTTACATTAAAAAAGTTGAAATCCGGTCCTGTCGAATGTTTACTTTCACAAGGAAACTGCGCAAACTCACAAGCCCATAGCGGGGACATAATTGCAGATGGTATTAGCAATATAGGTACTGTTTATATACTGGTATATGTGGTAGAAATACCTGGACCATGTGTGTTTCAAGTCAATTTTAATAACTCTAATACCCCCCAGAAAGTGTAAAAAATGGGATACCCTGTATAAAAATCTATATTTGAAGCTCTTTCAGCATGACAAAAGTTTGCACGTAATACAGGGTGATTCACGACGAGCTTGCATTAGAACTTTATGGAGAACTACTGAATATATGTTCCTGAAACTTTGGGAATTTGGGTTTATCGATATGCTCTCTTTAACTAAAATATTGACATGTTTCTATCATTTCCGGTTATACCGGAAGTAGCTGCCTACTTTCGTTTTTTAAATACAACATGGTAATTTTTATTACACTTTTCGATTAAGCATTAAATACTAAGCACATTTTATAGAAAATGTTTTTGTCAGACTCTAATAGTTTTTGAGATATCTGGAATTTTTGTAATTATTTGGCAAATGCATGACGATGAAATAATCCATATAATTTTTTTACCTTAGCGCTTGGACTAAACATTTTTGCTCACCGAATAGCTAGAAGATCATCAAGTCTCAAAAACATTTCAAATTCGGCATAAAATGTACAGGGTGGTCACAATTCAAGCCTCATTGTGAAAAAATTCAACCATTAAAAACTTTCTTATTTTAAATGGAACACCCTGTATATTTTTATTTAATTTGATGGCAAATTAGTTGTTCTTTATAAATAGTATTTACTGTCCTATACCTATATCAAAGCGTTTTCTCAAAAAATCCAATTTTATTCCGAAAATACTATTTGTTCAAGTGTGCTATGAAAACAATTGTACTTAGGGGCTGTATACTGATGTCTATACGGAGGAATAGTGATTGATTGCTTGAAAATACAACATTCTAAAGTGTTTCTTAATAATTTATAAATAAAATGCAGTTTATTGTTTTAAATTGTTTTAAATTTAATGGTTTAAATATTATTTTTTTAAAAATAGCAAGGAAACAAGTTAATAAACTTTAAATTCTTTAATTAAAAATGTGTTTGAAAAAAAGTCCAGTGGAGTTAAGTCTGGCGAACGAGCTGGCCAGTGGAAGGGACCTTGGTTTGCAATCCACTGGTCATGAAAAAGTCTGTTTAGGGCAGTCTTAACAACTTGGACGTTGTGTGCTGGAGCCCCATCGTTTTGGTACCATGCATTTATTCGCTCTTGGAGCGGCAAATCATCCAGACGTTCTTCTAACTGATCCTCAAGAATTGTCAAATAACTCTGACCATTTAAATTTTCGTCGTAAATGTGTAAGCAAAATATACGGTCATGTTTAATAGCACAATAAACATTAAATTGAAATGATTCCTGGTAACGTCCTATCCTGACAATATGGGGGTTTTCGTGAGCCCAATAATGGCTGTTGTGTCTGTTATGAAAACCATTACGAGTAAATTTGGCTTCATCACTCCATATTACAGAATTAGTAAATTGCTCATTTTCTTGGGTTTTGATTAGAAAAAACTCGCAAAGTTCGACTCGAGCTGGCAAATCTTGTGGTTTTAGATGCTGAACTTGGGCATATGAATATGGCCTCCAGCCATATTTTTTTAAAATTCTTTGTATACTGGAATACGAAACTCTTAATTGCATTGCAGCTTCACGAATTGAGTCTTTTGGGAAAGCGTAAAAATAGGCTAAAATGGTAACTTCAAATACCTCATTGTCCAGTATTGGTTTAATTCTTCGTACTTTGGCTTCAAATGATCCAAATTTTAAACAATTATTATTTAGTCTTCTAATAATATCAGGTATGGGAATAGGCCTATTCGGATATTTATCCCGATATATTCGACAAGCTCTTAGCTTAATTTTACCACATTCAATGTAAACCGTAAATAAATTTAAAAAATCTTCACTTGAAAATCCGGAGCACGACATTTTTTAGTAACAGAATAATTGACAGTTTGAAAATACGCCAAGAAATATCAGACAATTGTTTTTCTTGTCAAAGCACACTAGAAAATATTGCCGCCATTATTAATTTTCCTCTGTATAGACATCAGTACCCTAAGTACAATTGTTTTCATAGCACACTTGAACAAATAGTATTTTCGGAATAAAATTGGATTTTTTGAGAAAACGCTTTGATATAGGTATAGGACAGTAAATACTATTTATAAAGAACAACTAATTTGCCATCAAATTAAATAAAAATATACAGGGTGTTCCATTTAAAATAAGAAAGTTTTTAATGGTTGAATTTTTTCACAATGAGGCTTGAATTGTGACCACCCTGTACATTTTATGCCGAATTTGAAATGTTTTTGAGACTTGATGATCTTCTAGCTATTCGGTGAGCAAAAATGTTTAGTCCAAGCGCTAAGGTAAAAAAATTATATGGATTATTTCATCGTCATGCATTTGCCAAATAATTACAAAAATTCCAGATATCTCAAAAACTATTAGAGTCTGACAAAAACATTTTCTATAAAATGTGCTTAGTATTTAATGCTTAATCGAAAAATGTAATAAAAATTACCATGTTGTATTTAAAAAACGAAAGTAGGCAGCTACTTCCGGTATAACCGGAAATGACAGAAACATGTCAATATTTTAGTTAAAGAGAGCATATCGATAAACCTAAATCCCCAAAATTTCAGTAACATATATTCAGTAGTTCTCCATAAAGCTCTAATGCAAGCTCGTCGTGAATCACCCTGTATAATTAGATAAAAGTTTAAAGAGATGATTAATAACTTACCGTCATAACGTTGAACAAATTAAATGCAACTTTAAAGGAATTTAACAGAAAGTCCACAAGTTGAAGATACTTCGTAGAGTCATTTAAGGTTTCTACTAATCTACAAATACAATACAAATCCTAAAATTTAATGATTTTCAGTTCCTTGCTTAGGTGCATCTTATTAATTATAATTTGTTATTTAACTGTTGTCGTTATCTCCCAGTCGTTCGTTAGGAATATAATTGGTGTTGGGAAAAATCGATGATTTAAATAAGTACTAAGTAAAAGAGTACTTGATACTCGAGCGATTTTAATAATCGAGTGAATCGCTCGAGTGAATCGCTTGAAATTCCAATTCACCAAGCGATGACGTCACTCGACCGGCAGCCTAGTCGTTTACATGTGATCAGGTAGGGTATTTAGCAGGCACCGTAACTACGGGTGGGCACAGGTTTAGCTAAAAATGTGTAGTAGCCACTAAAAAAATTCCAGAAATTTATTTATTTGTGAATAATGAATTTTTACCACGTGTCTCGATACCAAACAAAAAACTGCAAAAAATCACCCAAATATGTATTTATTGTTCGGGTTTATTCTTGTGCCTTTTTAAAACAAAAAGTATTACCAAGAGTTATTTTTCTTCACATCTTTCTCAATCTACGAGCATACAATAAGTTCATATTTAGAATGGCTTGTCAAATTCTTCCATTTTAAATTATCCTGTGTCCTCCAAAAATTAAAGTTTATAGAGTTCCTGTTTAAATTTAAGAATGTTTACTTTTGGTTACCAAAAAATTTGTCGATACCTATGTTTTGTTAACTATTTTGCTCGTTTTCTTATTTACCATTAGCATTTTCTATAATGTATGTAATTTTTAAAGAAGTGTTCGTAAGTTTAATAATAAAAAGTTCCTGTTTAGATTTAAAAATGTTTACTATAAGATTACCAACGAATTTTTCTATATATTTTGTTAACCGTTTTGTTCGTTTTGTTATTTTTATTTACAATTTCTATTATTATGTTATTTTTTAGAAGTTTTCTCGAGTTTATAGTAAATAAAAATTTAAAAATTATATCCTTTAATTTTTTAATATTTACAATCGAAGACCTAAACTACGCCGCTGGCTAGCCAGTTAAAACAAAACTTTACAAAACCCATGTGGCGATGACTCCGCTAAGGGATTTGGTATACTTTTTTTATATGTACCTGCTCAGCGTCAAACTCTAACGTCGCCAATCGGATGGCGTGGCGCATAGACCGAAGGTCGTCTATCAAGTGACAGGCGATATTTTTCGGTTTTTCGCCTGAATTTATAACTAGAGTATTTCCTATCGAGCGAAAAACTGTTCGAATATACGAGCAGTTTTTTAACTCGACCACACTACAGCGGTACATTTCCGCCGGCGTCAAGCGAAGCTCGGGTATCGAGTGAAAGATAATAAGTGACGAGCGACGGTTTTCACCTGAATAGATAACTCAAGCTGTTTTTTTAATAATCGAGCGATGTCGGTTATTTCAATAATCGAGCGGTTTATCGCTCGAGCGATCACAAAACTAAATATAATATCTAAAGCAAGGTCCAGACCAAATGAGCGGCTAAGAGCGAGCAAGATCATGTTTAAATGAATGCTCATGTGGTGTAGACCAGTGTGAGGATCGCTCGAGTGAAAAGCCGCTCGAGTACTCGATTAGCGATAATCGTCGCATATAAGTTACCACTCGATACTCGCCGCCGCACTATACCGCTGTCGTTCGAGCGAGCAAGTGACATCATCGCTCCATGAATCGTAGTTTTGAGTACGAATAGGGACACAATATTCGGGGGTCATAAAGTATTTGATAGGACCTTTAATAGTTATTTATGTATCAAGGGTACATGAGAGATGATGATTATGCCCTGAGGGCGACAGGCTTACAAAGCCGAGGACCTCTGGCCTGACGGTATACAGGGTGTTATGGAAATGACGTATTATATTTAAACCGGCAATTCCTGAGATAAAGACTAATTGAAGAAAAATAGCCATAAATGGCGCTTTCAATTCATTCAGCGGTAAAAGTGACCTTACGTCAAACCAGAAAACACCTGTGTGGCACTGCGATACATGTAAGCAATCAAGGAATTCTAGCCGGTGTTGTCTTATGTACACATTAAACTCTTTAGACAAAATAAAATAATTTAAACAGTTTTCCATTCTGTAATACCTTTCTGTACAATTAATTGAAGAACATTTACAACGGACTATGTTTTAAACAACCGAAAAAAAAATGGAATAGTAATGGCCACGTACGTCACTAGGTCAAATGCCAATGACCTCTTGACGCCTTACATCGGCTGAGCGAAGTAGTTTCATATAGCGCCGCACGCTTGCGTCTGTTAGTTGATCACCAATCAGCGACCGGATACGTTGTGTGCCGTCGATCACAACACACTCTCAGCAATCAGCTCTGTTTTTTCGGTTTACGCGTGTATCTTGCCCGTCCATAAATAATCTTTGAATATTGTTTTTATTGACGCGTTTCTTCTGGACGTCAAATTTCGTCGCGTGTAATAAAATCTAATAATCTGTGTTATTGTATTTTCAAAAGTAACCATCGGTTTGTTTCACTATTACTGTGTGTACATAAAGTTTCCAGGGTGTTCCCATGAAAAAGAAAAAATACTGATTGTGTTTGTGCCTGGATTTCCTCGCTCTTTAGGTATAAGGATAAATACAAGTAGGTAGAAATTTATTTTTATAATTTTATATGGAATTTCAGTTTTACATTAAGTTTGGCAACATTGCTATTGGCTCTGGGTGAAATGTTGTACAGTAGCGAGGACTGACATGTGAGTAAGATTGTTTATTACCTAAAATTTTAAAACGGTCGATTTAAAAAAAAATAAAATATGTAGCGCTTCTCTAGGACACCCAAGGAGTCACCCATTTAAATATAGTACGTCATTTCCATAACACCCTCTATATCTATTAGTACCCGTGGTGCATACAAACTTTTATGTCATACCAGTTCATTTTAAATAATAAATAGTTTTTAAAATTTAATTTGATTTATCATTTTTTTATTTTTACCTGCGACATTACCTTGACATTATTATATCCTGCGTTTTTGTTGCTAGGAAGATAAGTATTAAAATGTTTAAGGTGTCAAAGTCAAACATCAAAAGTGGAACAAGGTTTTGAAAACGCAAAACTTGTTACGGAGAAGATCCAGAGACTAATACGACAAAGAATATGACCAATTTTTGAAGTGGATGTCAGAAAATGCTGTAGAAAACATTAACGGAACTGCGCTGTTGGGGTACTTTAATTATCTAGCTGAAAAATTTTATTTTGTTAATAAAGAATAAGTTAATCGAAAACTGTTTTTGCGTCTTAATGCCAGCGAGAGCCATAATGGATTACTTTATGCCCGTGGCATCCTCCAGCAGGCGTAGCTGTGTAAACCATCCAGATGTTTTTTGTTATGTATGTGGCGAATACACTTTGAAAGAAAGTAGAAAAACTATTTCTGAATTTGTGAAAAGGTCTTATCTTGCCTATTTTGGCGTTCATTTAGGAGATCAAGATAAATCCTGGGCTCCACATGTGGTGTGTAAAATATGTGTTGAACATTTGCGACAGTGGACAATTGGAAACAGAAAGTGCCTGAAATTTGGTGTACCAATGGTTTGGAGGGAACCACATAACCATTATGATGACTGCTATTTTTGTCTCGTTAATATTAAAGGCATAAATAGGAACAATCGACATAAATGGACATATCCTGATCTAGATTCTGCAAGAAGACCTGTACCGCACTCTAAGGAAATACCCATTCCAACCTTCAGCAGTCTTCCTGAAATCCCGGAAGATGATACAGAAACATCAACGTCTGATGAAGTTCAAAGAATGCAATCAGAAAACGACAGCGAATTTGAAGCAGATTTAACAACTCCTGTTTTAATCAACAAGAACTGAACGATCTCGTGAGACACCTATACCTCTCAAAGGAGTGTGCTGAATTACTTGCATCCAGATTAAAAGAAAAGAACCTTCTTTATCCAGGCACTAATGTTACATTTTATCGTAAGAGAGAAAAGGATCTGCTGCCTTTTTTCACTCAGGAAAATAAGCTGGTATTCTGTAACGATATAAAAGGACTCCTACAAAAAATGGGTTTGCCAGAATACACTTCAGACGATTGGCGCATTTTCATTGACAGTTCAAACCGTAGTTTAAAATGTGTCCTTTTACATAACGGTAACAAATATAATTCCTATTGGATATTCTACTACCATGAAAGAGGAGTATAAAACAATATCACAAGTTTTGAAACAAATTAAAAACGAAGAACATCAGTGGGCAATTTGTGTTGATTTGAAAATGGTGAACTTTCTCCTTGGACAGCAAAGTGGATATACAAAATACCCCTGTTTTTTATGTCTTTGGGACAGCAGAGCTAAAGATCAGCACTGGGTTAAGAGAAAATGGCCTTTAATAGATACTATCGTTCAAGGAAAACAAAACGTAGTGAATGAACCTTTGGTTACGAGAGAAAAAATATTACTACCACCCTTGCATATCAAGTTGGGGCTTATGAAGCAGTTTGTGAAAGCGTTAGATCGAGATGGAAATTGTTTTGGGTACTTGTCAAGTAAGTCTTCTAGGATTAGCACGGAAAAACTAAAAGCTGGTATATTTGATGGTCCTCAAATAAGGCAACTTATGAAAGATCCACAGTTCACCACATCAATGAATGAGGCTGAATCTAACGCTTGGGTTTCATTTGTTCAAGTAGTTAAAAATTTTCTTGGCAATCACAAAGCAGGCAATTACTTAGAATTAGTGGAAACTATGCTTGCAAATTTTCATATTCTCGGTTGTAACATGAGTATAAAAGTTCACTACCTCCATAGCCACTTAGGTCGCTTTCCAGAAAATTTAGGTGACTGTAGTGAAGAACAGGGAGAAAGATTCCATCAGGATATTAAAACTATGGAAGATCGATATCAAGGACGATGGGATAGCCACATGATGGCCGACTTCTGTTGGAGCCTTCAGCGAGACTACACCGGTAAACTCCATGCTAGAAAGTCATATAAAAGAAAATTTGTAGGTGATAGTGACTAATATGAGTATGAATGTATGTTAAGCTACTTTTCATAATAAATATTTAATTATATATGTTTTTGTTTTGTTACTGGCAATAGTCATAGTTGTAATGTAAAATATATAATAGAGGTTAAAAAAAGTAAATAATTCCTATTTTAAAAACTAGATCTGATAGACAAAATCTGATGGCTATTTCGGATTCTCCACCCAAAAATTACCCAGGAGCAAATAAAAAATCGCCGGCACCAAAATGTGTGTTGGCCAGTGTTATTTTATGTCATACCAGTGCATTATTGTGTTCTTATACCTTAGATACCATCTACATAATGGATTACTTTATGCACGGGCTAATAAGAACTAAATTCAATTAGTCTCTATCTCAAAAACTAGAGCTGATAGAAAATATCTGATGCCAGTTTTAGAATCAGCATATTAAATATATCTAAAATCAGTTCTCACATCTCAGGTACCAAAATTTTTTTTTTATTTTGTTGGCTTGTGTAATATATCGCAAGACTACACTTCCGGTTCATTTTTTTTTTTATTAAGATGGCGCCCATCTGCCATTTTGACCGACCTGTCATTCTTCCCCTATTGGCCACTCCTAAATTTTGTAATGAAAAAATTAGCGGATCAAAAGTTATCATGGGGGGTCATTAAAAAACTGCGCGTATTTCAGAAATTAATTGCAGAAAATGGTTAGAGTTTGTTAGGGAATATATTTCAACGCCTCCTGTGTTTTGGGAAATGGTAATTTTTGGTGACGAGACTAGCATCAATCTTTTTGGGTCAGATGGCAGAACTAAAGATTGTAGAAAGAAAAATACAGCTTTGAAATTTAAAAATATTTCTTCTACGTTAAGACATGATGGTGGCAGTAATCTGCTTTGGAGATTAGGGTGAGTTACTTTATTGATGGTACAATGAATAAGCATGTTTATCTAAATATTTTAAGAGATAATTTGAGAAGAAGTGACCAGACGTGAATGGATGACTTATAACGTACGAGAGCAGTTTCATATCCCTCTACAGTCACCCGACATTAACCCCATCGAACATTTATGAGATGATCTAAATCGGCCCATTCGCAAACACACTTTTCACAATTTCTTTCAGTAATTTTTCTTACAATTAAATAAATATACAGACAAACAGACAGATGAAAAAGAATGGCTGACAATGATTCATTTATTTTAAATTTAGCTAGCAATGACTACTTGATTAGGTTCAACTGAATATACCCTAGTTGTTCTTGCATATAAAGTGTCCAAGATAAGGAGTGCCAGTACAGGAGGTAAAGTTGCGCATTTACGTGCCTAATAATATGTTTTAAGTTTTAAAATTTCTAGTAGTTCCGGAGATATCTGGAAAAAACAAAATTCTGAAAAAACGTTTAATTGTTTTCCTGTTTTTTTTTTGTGATCGAATTCTAAAGTAAATTGCACTTTACATTGCCACTTTTTCCGCTCTATCTAACGGCGTTAATTGTTTTGTAATCCGACGTGTTGTCTTCGAAGAGCCATTACCAACTTTATTTTTTTAAATGCGGTCCTGTTTTTCTGATACTGAAATTTGAGAGCTTTCTTTCTTCCGAATGCAACGATGTATGACACATTGTGGTTTAATGACGTTACGAGGGTTTTTTGAACAACACCAGTAAATTTTGGGATACGGTCCTGCATTTCTCCTAATTTTATAAATAATATCTCATAAGTAAGCTCTAAATTTTTACTTATGTTGGACTAGTTCAATAAATAACAAATAATTTAATAATAAACCACAAATAAGTGAACAAAATAAAGGGACATTATTTCAAACTTCTATTGATTCGTGATTTAAAAGAAAAGTAGGCATTTGAAACAAAAAAATTAAGATGGTGACGCGTGATTTGTTTCACTTGACATTCCCATTGTGATGGTTTGAAAGCGTTTTTCCAGAAAATATGGAACATAGTTTTACAAATGTTGAAAAGTTTGATATTCTATAGATTCTATCGCGTTTTATTTTATTTCAAAAAAACTGTTATGTGGCAGTTAGAAGATGTTATTTGTCCTTAGAGAATAACGGAAATCATTTTGAACACCTGATTATGTAGTTCCTTACTTTTTTCGTTGTTCGTTTTATTACTGTTTTGGTATGATTTTTGTTCACTTATTTGTGGTTTATTATTAAATTATTTGTTATTTATTGAACTAGTTCAACATAATTAAAAAATTTAGGGCTTACTTATGAAATATTATTTATAAAATTAGGAGAAATACAGGACCGTATCCCAAAATTTCCTGATGCTGTTCAAAAACCCTCGAAACGTCATTAAACCACAATGTGTCACACATCGTTGCATTTGGAAGAAAAAAAGCTCTTAAATTCCAATATCAGGAAAATTGGACCGTATTTAAAAAAATAAAGTTGATAATGGGCCTTCGAAGACGACTCGTCCGATTACAAAACAATTAACGCTGTTAGATATAACGGAAAAAGTGGCAATGTAAAAGTGCAATTTACTTTAGAATTCGATCCAAAAAACCCAGAAAAACAATAAAACGATTTTTCAGAATTTCGGTTTATTCCCGATATCGCCGGAACTACTCGGAATATTAAAACTTTCTAAACGGCATATTACACTAATCAACACAAAAATCCTCTTTATAAAAATATCGTGTATTTTGTAACATTTGGACTTAAACTAATATACAACTGACCCTAAAATGTTTATATTGGCCCCAGATTTCTTGGAAGGGTCGAATAGGCCCATTAATAGGTGAGAAACGATTGTTGTTTGCAGCTTATTTGGATCTATGCTTGAAATATCCCTTTAGTCGTTACTATATAATCATTTAGTAAACATCTATTAATATTTTCGCTTAGATCTACGTGCGTGGTAAAACGGTACCAAAAATGTCGATGCGTGTTTGCGTTAATAAAGCCGATACTTTCTGTTATATTTGTGGCGAAGTTACCGCGATAGCGTACCAAAAACCGATGTCTTCATTAGTAAAAAAGGCTTATGAACTGTACTGTGGATGCAAAGTTGGCGATGAAGATAGGTCCTGGGCCCCAAAAATGTGTTGCAGTTCGTGCTCGAGAACATTGACTCGATGGCTGAAAGGTACTCATAAATCTATGCCATTCGCAGTTCCAATGGTTTGGAGGGAACCTCGTAATCACTTAGATGATTGTTATTTTTGCATGACAAATATTAAAGGAGTTACTAGCAAAACCAAGCGTAGCATTCAGTACTCCAATATTCCTTCTGCAATGCGACCAGTGCCCCAGGACAACTCATTACCCATTCCCCAGCCACCTGAGAGTTACACGCTTGATTCCGAATCAGACTCCGGAAGTATTTCACCATAAGCCGGACCAAGCTACATCCCTAGTTCTCATGATTTGCCTGATACACCTCATTTAATCACTCAAGGTGAATTAAATGACCTTGTTCGTGACTTGGACCTCCCGAAAACAAAAGCTGAACTTCTCGGATCCCGCCTGCAGCAGTGGAAGCTCTTGTGAAAAGGAGTGAAGGTATCCATCTACAGGAAAAGGCAATCTACTCTCACAAATTTTTTTGCAGTGAAAGGTGATTTAGTATTTTGCCATGACATACCTGGCCTAATGACCGAACTGAACTTATCATATACTCCCGATAAATGGAGACTATTCATTGATTCGTCTAAAACAAGTCTAAAAGCTGTTTTACTTTTTAATGGAAACGAGCATCCATCGGTTCCTATAGGTCATTCGGTAAATATGAGAGAAACATATGACAATCTTAAGATGTTACTAAGATGTGTAAAGTACGAAAATCACAAATGGAACATATGTGCAGATTTAAAAGTGGTGGCGTTACTGACAGGACTGCAAGCAGGCTATACAAAATACTGTTGCTTTTTGTGTGAATGGGACAGCCGTGCAAGAGACAAACATTATAAAATTAAGGTTTGGCCTCCACATGACACAATACAAGTTGGCGTTAAAAATTTGACCCGAGAACCATTAGTTCAGAAAGAAAAAATATATTTACCTCCACTTCACATTAAGCTGGGTCTGATCAAAAATTTTGTTAAAGCACTGGATAGAGAAGGAAATGCTTTCAGTTATTTAAAAGACAAATTTCCACGTATCAGTGAGGCCAAAATTAAAGAAGGAATTTTTGTTGATCCCCAAATTAGGCAATTGTTTAAAGATGCGAACTTCAGGCAAATTTTAAGTGACAATGAAAGGCGGGCATGGAATGCATTTGAAAGTGTTTGCAACAATTTTCTTGGAAATAATAAATCAGAAAATTATCGTGAACCGAGTACCTATCATATTTTAGAATGCAACATGTCACTAAAACTTCACTTTCTCCATTCTCATTTGGACTTTTTTCCTGAAAATTTAGGAGCAGTATCAGATGAGCATGGAGAACGATTTCACCAAGATATTGCCTCCATAGAGAAAAGGTATACAGGAAAGTGGAGCCCGAATATGTTAGCCGACTATTGCTGGACCCTAATACGAGACACATCCAGGAGTTCTTATAAAAGAAAGACGTTAGGGAAGTAAATATTAAATTATTTATAAATGTTTATAATGTGCCTAAGCTAACTGTTAATAAAATATATTATAGGTTTTTAATTGTTCAAAGCACATGTCCCTCCCTTATCATTGGAGGCTGATATCGAAAATCTGAGGCCACATCCGGATTCAGCAGGCCAAAATATATAAAATCCAGCCAAAATCATTCCAGGGAGGAAAAAATTTTTTTAAAAATGTTCGTCAGTGTTATTAGGCACGTAAATTCGTAACTTTACCTCCATTTAACCGACTTCGTATCTCATACGATATCTCATATCCTTTTCTTGAACACGTTGTATATCTTAGTGTATGGAGACATAAATTTTGTTAATGTGTCTAAATGATAAGGTGACATATCAATAAAATATATCGCAGTTAATTTGTATTAACACTTTAAATCATCTGTTCATGCATCGGACATTACCTGATTAATTCTTGATGTTCCTTGATGCAAATTTTCAAAATTATAATAAAGTCAACTTGAGCTTCCTTAGCAATTATATCCAACTTTTCTAGGCGAATTTGTAGAATTAGTAAACGACATATAGCAAATAGAATGTACCCATACAGCATGGATTGACAGGAGACATAAAAAATAATAGTTAATGAAGTACAGACAATGTTGTATACGAAAAGTAAATAAAAATATTTGTTCTTATCCAATGGGAAATAGATCTCGTACATAAAGGATCTGGTATCGAAGTCATAATATTTTGTTCCGGCATTTAATAATCCATCGCTTCCAAAAATGTCAATTACGTAAAAGAATAGGATTGTTCCGATGGAGAACGAAATAACGCAAATATTCAAATATCTGTAATATTTTGCCATCAATATGTATAAATCTTTAATTCCATCATCACTTGATTTCCATATTATGTCCTTTTCTGTCTTAATAAATGATGAGAACTTGTCTGGTAAACTGTTTCTCTGATATACGATTACTTTCAACATTATATTAGCAAGGGTAACAAGTATACCAAAGGCTGTGCTTATTCGT
The DNA here is from genome assembly GCA_963991005.1 of Barypeithes pellucidus. Taxonomy (NCBI): domain Eukaryota; kingdom Metazoa; phylum Arthropoda; class Insecta; order Coleoptera; family Curculionidae; genus Barypeithes; species Barypeithes pellucidus. The sequence continues at coordinate 55,000,339 of OZ022560.1, forward strand.
TCGAATTCTTTTCGTTGCATTATCAATCTGATACATTCGACGATCAATAGTAGATTAAAAATCATATAATAGGAAGAAATAAAATATTTATATAACAAATATAATTTTCGTTGTCCCTCCTTGATCTGATCTGAAGGCCACATTCCTGCTAGTTGCAGTAATAGTCTCGGTATGTTAATTAATCGAATTTTCTCCAGGTTTTTTGATTTATAGTCATTTCTCCGATTTTTGGGATTATCTAATTGATCCATTTGCTCGAAAGCTGTAAAGAAATATAGAGGGTGATTCACGACGAGCGTGCATTAGAACTTTATGGAGAACTACTGAATATATGTTCCAGAAACTTTGGGGATTTGGGTTTATCGATATGCTCTCTTTAACTAAAATATTGACATGTTTCTGTCATTTCCGGTTATACCGGAAGTAGCTGCCAACTTTCGTTTTTAAATATAACATGGTATTTTTTATTACATTTTTCGATTAAGCATTAAATACTAAGCACATTTTATAGAAAATGTTTTTGTCAGACTCTATTAGTTTTTGAGATATCTGAACTTTTTCTACTTATTTGGCAAATGCATGACGATGAAATAATCGATATAATTTTTTTACCTTAGCGCTTGGACTAAAAAATGTTTCTCACCGAATAGCTAGAAGATCATCAAGTCTCAAAAACATTTCAAATTCTTCATAAAATGTACAGGGTGGTCACAATTCAAGCCTCATTGTGAAAGAATTCGACCATTAAAAACTTTCTTATTTTAAATGGAACACCCTGTATATTTTTATTTAATTTGAGTAGTTACTGTTCTATACCTATATCAAAGCGTTTTCTCAAAAAGTCCAATTTTATTCCGAAAATACTATTTGTTCAAGTGTGCTATGAAAACAATACTTAGGGTACTGATGTCTATACGGAAGAAAATTAATAATGACGGCAATATTTTCTAGTGTGCTTTGACAAGAAAAATAATTGTCTGATATTTCTTGGTGTATTTTCAAACTGTCAATTATTCTGTTAATAAAAATATCACGCTCCGGATTTTCAAGTGAAGATTTTTTAAATTAATTTACGGTTTACATTGAATGTGGCAAAATTAAGCTAAGAGCTTGTCGAATATATCGGGATAAATATCCGAATAGGCCAATTCCCACACCTGGTATTATTAGAAGACTAAATAATAATTGTTTAAAATTTGGATCATTTGAAGCCAAAGTACGAAGAATTAAACCAATACTGGACAATGAGGTATTTGAAGTTACTTTAGCCTATTTTTACGCTTTTTCCAACAGACTCAATGCGTGAAGCTGCAATGCAATTAAGAGTTTCGTATTCGAGTATACAAAGAATTTTGAAAAAATATGGCTGGAGGCCATATTCATATGCCCAAGTTCAGCATCTAAAACCACAAGATTTGCCAGCTCGAGTCGAACTTTGCGAGTTTTTTCTAATGAAAACCCAAGAAAATGAGCAATTAACTAATTCTGTAATATGGAGTGATGAAGCCAAATTTACTCATAATGGTTTTCATAACAGACACAACAGCCACTATTGGGCTCACGAAAACCCCCATGTTGTCAGGATAGGACGTTACCAGGAATCATTTCAATTTAATGTTTATTCTGCTATTAAACATGACCGTATATTTTGCGTACACATTTACGACGAAAATTTAAATGGTCAGAATTATTTGACAATTCTTGAGGATCAGTTAGAAGAACGTCTGGATGATTTGCCGCTCCGAGAGCGAATAAATGCATGATACCAAAACGATGGGGCTCCAGCACACAACGTCCAAGTTGTTAAGACTGCCCTAAACAGACTTTTTCATGACCAGTGGATCGCAAACCAAGGTCCTTTCCACTGGCCAGCCCGTTCGCCAGACTTAACTCCACTGGACTTTTTCATCTGGGGAACCATTAAAGATAAAGTTTACGCGCGTCCCATCACCACGAAGGAAAATCTAATTGAAAGGGTGAAGGCAGCATTTCAATCTCTCAATGCACAAGAAATTAGGAATGCTACAAGAAATAGCATGATGAAAAGAATACATAAATGCTTGGAAGTAAATGGCAATAATTTCGAACATATTTTAAAAATATAATCGAAAGATATTAGGTATAATTTTCAAACACATTTTTAATTAAAGAATTTAAAGTTTATAAACTTGTTTCCTTGCTATTTTAAAAAAAATAATATTTAAACCATTAAATTTAAAACAATTTAAAACAATCAACTGCATTTTATTTATAAATTATTAAGAAACACTTTAGAATGTTGTATTTTCAAGCAATCAATCACTTTTCCTCCGTATAGACATCAGTATACAGCCCCTAAGTACAATTGTTTTCATAGCACACTTGAACAAATAGTATTTTCCGAATAAAATTGGATTTTTTGAGAAAACGCTTTGATATAGGTATAGGACAGTAAATACTATTTATAAAGAACAACTAATTTGCCATCAAATTAAATAAAAATATACAGGGTGTTCCATTTAAAATAAGAAGGTTTTTAATGGTTGAATTCATTCACAATTAGGCTTGAATTGTGACCACCCTGTACATTTTATGCCGAATTTGAAATATTTTTGAGACTTGATGATCTTCTAGCTATTCGGTGAGAAAAAAATTTTAGTCCAAGCGCTAAGGTAAAAAAATTATATGGATTATTTCATCGTCATCATGCATTTGCCAAATAATTACAAAAAGTCCAGATATCTGAAAAACTAATAGAGTCTGACAAAAACATTTTCTATAAAATGTGCTTAGTATTTAATGCTTAATCGAAAAATGTAATAAAAAAATAGCATGTTGTATTTAAAAAACGAAAGTTGGCAGCTACTTCCGGTATAACCGGAAATGACAGAAATATGCCAATATTTTAGTTAAAGAGAGCATATCGATAAACCCAAATCCCCAAAGTTTCAGGAACATATATTCAGCAGTTCTCCATAAAGTTCTAATGCACGCTCGTCGTGAATCACCCTGTATAGGATCGCCAATCGGAAACGTACCACAGAGGTACAAGTTTTAACGCACAAATCTTCATCCCCCAAATTATTTCAAATAGGAATGAGGGTCAAGTAAGACATCTTTTTGAAAATTGATCCACTAGTTTAGAAAATAGAAGAAATATAGAAATATTAACAAAACGTTTGACAATAAATTCAAAAATCGATTTAATTTTGCTAATAATAAATTGAAGGAATCTTCACTGAATCTTATTGTACCATGACAATTGTTTCGGCACACAGTGCCTTTATCAAATGGAGAAACCAAAGTGACTGAGGTATAAACATATCTTCTTAAATGTAAAAAATTCCACTTAAGCTAATTATCTAAATTATATTATATGGTGTTAAAATACCCAGAATATTAATGGATTAAATGCAAATACAAAGGAGTACCTAATTATAGGCTTATGAAGGATGGAAAAACCACCCTTTACAGATTTAAATTTAACAATGGGGAACCATTTAAGTCCAACTGATCGTTTAATAAAATATTTAGTTTTTTGTGTTTGTTAATTTCCATACTTTCTAAAAAATTGAGTTTCAGAGATTTTTGTTCTAGGTGTAAAATTTCAAAATTATCGTTAAAACTATGCTGTTCCTCATTTAAATGTATTGCATAATGAGAATTAGTGTGGTTTTTATTGTAGCTTGTTTAGTGTTCTTTAAGTCTTTTTTCAAATGTTCTACCTGTCTGTCCTATGTATATTTTAGGACAACTAAAATGTACACGCTACAAGAAAAACCACACTAATTCTCATTATGCAATACATTTAAATGAGGAACAGCATAGTTTTAACGATAATTTTGAAATTTTACACCTAGAACAAAAATCTCTGAAACTCAATTTTTTAGAAAGTATGGAAATTAACAAACACAAAAAACTAAATATTTTATTAAACGATCAGTTGGACTTAAATGGTTCCCCATTGTTAAATTTAAATCTGTAAAGGGTGGTTTTTCCATCCTTCATAAGCCTATAATTGGGTACTCCTTTGTATTTGCATTTAATCCATTAATATTCTGGGTATTTTAACACCATATAATATAATTTAGATAATTATAATTAGCTTAAGTGGAATTTTTTACATTTAAGAAGATATGTTTATACTTCAGTCACTTTGGTTTCTCCATTTGATAAAGGCACTGTGTGCCGAAACAATTGTCATGGTACAATAAAATTCAGTGAAGATTTCTACACATTGTTGTATTATTTACCTAGTTTTATAATGGATCTTCATCAAGTAACGGCTACTTCAATTGATTATAAATTGAAGGTATTACTTGACCCTTGTTCCCATTTCATAAAAAAACTGAATAGTAACACACTTAGGCGGTGGCTTAAAAATTGCACCCAAATTACACACACCTTGTGCTGCACAAAAATAAAATTACTCACAAGGCAGTAAAAATGCACGCAAATCGTGGCAATTGGCAACAAAACGTACCCTTGATAAAATAAAGTTCTTACTGCAAAATCTATATAGGTAAATTGCATGCATCTATTTTATAGAACAGATGCAAATAAAATCAAGATTGAGGAATATAGTTGATATTGTTAACTACATGTAATTAATTGAATTGGACATTTTATATTATTTAAACAATACATCATTACTCAAAATATTACGCAAAATCATAGAGTAGGGTTATTTAAGTATATGATAAAACATAAAATTTGATATTATCTAATGGTATTTTGCAAATGCATATTTATCGAATACTCCCAGAGAAATTGCATATTGAATATCCATGTCAAATAAATTATTTAGGTATGCCCTAGAGCAGTGGTTCACAAACGGTGGTCCGTGATTTACCCCAGGTGGTCCGCAAGAAGACACTTGGTACATCCCGACCAAATTATAAATAACTAAGAGTGTGATTCCACGCTAATGGATTTTTAAACCTCTTATGGAAATTTATATTCTTTTAAAGGTTACAGGTACAGTTCTGTTCATTAAAATCCCGTACAAGTCTTATAATTAGTTTCTCTATTATTTAAGCTATTTAGAACAGGCTTTTGTGACTGATTATTATTGTTAGGTTATCATTTATGTTAAAGGTTAGATTATGCCAAAAATGCAAATTTGGATTATAATATGAAGCAAATAAAAGAAAAACGTAACAGAAACTCAAATTATATTAAACAAGAATTATAAAAGATTAAAAAAATTAATATTTGGTCAATGAACCTTCTTTTTCGATCACCTATGCCAATCTATTAGGCATAGAGTTTATTAAATTTCTTGCAATATTTTGGTCAAGTTCTTCCCAGCATTGATGTATAATTTCCCACAATTCATTAGAATTATGAGGCAAAAAATTCCGATGATAGATTTTCTTTACGATTATAGCCCATACATTTTCTATCGGATTAATATCCGGACTGATAGAAGGCCAAGGTAACACTTCTACATTATTGTTGTGAAACCAGTCATTCACAACATTTGCAGTATGCACTGGGCAATTATCCTGCTGATAAATAAAAGAATTATTTGGATAAATGGAGCGAACAGATGGAAGCATAATATGTTCTAGAACTTGACGATAATTTTCAGCATTGAACCTTCCCTCCAATTTCCAGCATACCCCAAGCCCATAGTAACGTATCCAACCCAATACATTGACAGAAAAGCGCCCTGGTCTAAAAGCAAGATCACTGGTATAACGCTCTTCAAATCTTGTTCGGTCTGGTCGATACACTCGAATTGATCCATTGTATGTAGATTGGAAAGTCTTTTCATCCGTTAATATTACCCTATTACAAAATTGAGGTTCGCGATATATATAATTTAATGCAAACAGTAACCGCGATTGCTTTCGTTCTTCTGTTAGTTTAATTTTTTTCGCGGCCACGCGGTTTCTTAATTCTGATTTATTGACTCTTCTACTGGCCGTAGGTCGAGAGCCAGGAAATCCTGTGGCATTCATAGCTTGCCTCACCATTTGAAAGGGATTATCTCTTAAGTGGCCTAGAAACAAAGCATCTTCTTCAAGACTGGAAATTCTAGGACCTCCAGAACCCTCTCGTCGGTCGAATGACCCTTCTTGTTGCCAGCGCTTCTTAATTTCTTGGATTGTGCTCTTATTTCTGCCATATAATTGTGCTATGGAACGAATTGACCATCCGTCTTGGATTCTTGCTACTATTTGTGCCTTCTCTACAATAGTTAATGACGAGGCATTTTAAATGTTTGACTTTTAGACAACAATTGCCACCATGCAATTTTAAAAGTGTATGCCAAAAATAAAAACGAACGACTTACACCGGGACAAATTAGATGTACGGGTTTTTAATGAACAGAACTGTATAACAAAGATTGAAGCTAAAATACGACCTAAATTAAGCTATTTTTCTTAAATAGTAAATCTCTCAGTGGAGTGAAATAATGAAGAGGTAAAGAAACTCATAGTCTGCTTCAGTGCCTAGTTAAATAAATAATATTTTAATTTCCATACATGTTTCGAATTAATACACCTACATCAGCTTCAGTGGAAAATACTTAAGAAAGTAAGTGTTAATAAAATAAATAAAACCGTATCAATTTTTTGCTATTATCCTTAGGAAAGCGGAAACACCTTATATTTCTGTCAAATTTCTTTGCCTGGTTATCCATATCACAACCGAACACAGCTCACGCCATATTATGAAAATTCAGATATTTATTTTAATAAACACACACGACTAAATAAGAAAAAATTCTGTTTCAAAATTTACGTGGAAAACTACGGCAAACGGCACTACGTGGCGACCAGTGTTGCCAGAAATCTTTGATCAAAAGTAATAGGTTAACGATTCGAAACCTACGGTGTCAGAGTAAGAAGAGTATGAGAAAAAGGTCGTTACTTTCCAGATTGAACATCTAAAAAATTATTAAAATAGTAATTGATATATTACAATTTTATTTAAAAGTCTGACAACGCTGATGGCAACCAGCAGGGGTCGCCGAGCAGCTTCGGCTATCGTCGACAGGTTCCGATGGCGCGGCGGTTGTTTTAAAAGTTTGTCGCAATATTTTCTTATTTTAGTGGTATTTTAGCTGTAAAGTGTGTTATATTTCTATGAAATTAATATACGTAAATACTTGTCATATAATATTCTTTCATTTCACAGACCATTAATTGCGTAAACAGGGGCGGAAATACTATGCAGCAAGACCATGCAATGCAGGGGGCCCAGGCGTCTAGGAGGCCCTCAGCCCAAATTGGCCTCCCGTTATGGTATGCGAGGCCCTTCGCCACTTCAAAAAGTGTCTTTTTTTTACGCAACACTAATTTATTATGATTTTATACTATCATCAAGAAAAGGAGTTCCTACACATCTATCGATCGCCTTCGATTTTAAGAACCTTTACAATTTTTTTTGTAATAAAAAATCATAAGTAACTATTCGTTTTGCAAATAAGTTAAGTTTTTGTCTTCTTTGTGTGGAATAAGTTAGTGTCGCGCAAGCCAAGCGCTGAGCTCCTCTGAAAGTGGGGCCCAGGCCCAGACCCACCGGGCTTAGCAGGAAAATAGGTCCTAGATAATGTTTACAGTAACAAGGAATTTACAACTACAACGTTTTAAAGTTTTTATGACACCGTAGGTATTTTTAATTGAATGAATCTTCCTATTCCTAAACAAATAATTTAAGAAAATTAAATTTAAAATATAACATATCCCTAGCGCAACGAAATAGGTGCTCCGGAGCGACAGCAAACTGGTCTAAATACAGCACTTGTTATTTATAAATAATATTTTTTATACTTATTTGGCGATATGGCGGTGCTAAGTTTTCAAAGAATTATTTCTTACTGAGAATTATTAACATCAAAAGAATAACTTACTAGTAATATACTAATCTACAAAACAAAATTAATTGAAAAGTTGGCCAATAGTTCAATTTAGGGAAAATGCATTTACAGAAATGCATTAACAAATTTTCAAATATTTTTTTTTGTAGATTATTATTATTAGTAAGCTGAAATACATTCCTTTTATTCAAATATCATTTATGTTTCATTTTACACAATAATTGTTTCCATGGCTAATTGATGACTAAACATTGTGATATTCAGTTATTAACTGCTTAGAATCATTTGGTCACAAAATTAGTTATAAATGGTTAATCGAGTGAAATAGCAAAAAATCTCTTAAAATATGTTTTGGTCAGAATATAAGAAGATTTAACACAAGGGTGGATCCAGAACTTCGGTTTGGGGGTCAAACTTCGAGTTGAGGGGTCACACAAGGAAAAGTTACGAAAATATCCTGTCGTGTTAGTCAAACCGGTATTTATGGTATTTTTCGTGTTTTTGTAAATATTTCCTGGAAATCATTTTATAGGGGCCCAATAAATAATTTTGTGGGGGGGGGCAAATTTTGAAGTTCCGCCACTGTGCGTAAAACCTTTTTAATACCGTTAAAATAGAATTAAAGACGCTAACGCCGTGTAAATCTCCATAAGAAATTTAAATATCGCTCTCCCTTTGACGTCACTGCGCACCGCAGACGAAATTGGAACGGTTAGATATCTTACCTTGAGTAATTGTATCATGCATCCCGACCGACTCGACTGGGCAGTCGGCAATCTGCTGTTATCCGGAAAATTATTTGAAATCAATTCATTCCTATTACACTATGCCAAGCTGTGTTTATTTTCCTAAGTCGGTAAATGAAATGAAGGATAATAAAAAATAACAACTATGCAATTTTTACAATGACGCCATTTTGTTTTCGTTGGGCAGACAGAAGTAACATTCTGGGATCGTAAAGTACTCGATAGTATCTTCAAAATGATGTATCGCAAGACCCCCCTTCCTATTTAATTTTCTTCCCAAAAATGGCGCCCATCCGCCATTTTGACAATTAGTACTGTCATTATTCCTTCAAAAAGAAGTTTACATTCCCCTATAACCCACTCCCAAATTTTGTAAAAAACAAATTAGCAGCTCAAAAGTTATTAAGCCGTTTCCAGGCTATATGCACACACTGTATATGTTAAAATGTAAGTGTTTTTAGATCTAAAAGTTAAAAGTAAAACTAATAGTACCGCTTTCTAAAATTAATACAGATATTATGTAGTTGGCACTGACAATACACAAAAACACATACAATTTAGCCCTATTTACTAACCTAGATGTTTTTCTCAGTGTAGCATAATCCTGTACCGTGATAGCTTGTTTCACGTCTACCGACAATAAATAATGTTGGACATAGGCAACTTCTAATACATTTCTCCAAAATTTACCTAAAACATGCTTCGCGCGCTGCAAGATTACTCGCTTAGAACGAAATTGTAATATCTCAATTTTTGGAATTGTAAAGATAAGACATGAAACTTCTAAGGTACATCGCCACTTTTTTCTAAAAAAAAATATTAGCGACGATATTAGCCTTGAAAAATGCATAAAAATATGCACTTTTTGTCCGACTTTTAAAAATTTTTGACTTACTTTTTTCAAAAAAGGGCCATGTACCTTAGAAATAGAAACATTTCTTTACCAAAATTTAACTTGTCCCGTCAGGTAGTTTAAATAGCCTTTCCAGAATCCTGCAGTAGCGAAACGTTGTTAATCATCCTATAAATTTGCGCATTGTACGCCCTTAAAGCTAGTGTACCTATCTGATGATATCCACTAAGAGGTCACAGAATTGCAGGATGAGGGCATATGCCAAAGACGCTTTTAGTTCATATATAAGCATCGAGGAGTTTTGGTGCAAGAAAGCACTTCCTTATCCGAAGTTGTGTGTTGTGTACAAATATCGTGCATTCAAATAACAAGTAAAAACAGAAACGGGTTGGACGCAGGCGACGATATGCGCGTAACTTTAAGTAGCAACATCAACCCAATAATTTCTCGAAAACGTTTTTAGAAAAACAGTTTGCTTATATTTTTAAGTCGTTTGGTTCCTTAACAAAAGTCAGTCATCAAAATTAGGTTTTTATACTTTATACGTGGTTCCTAACACAACGGTTTTCCAGTATTTACTATAAATTAATCACCGAATTTAGCCACATTTAAGCGTGGTATCAAAAAAAATTTTGGCTTGCGAACTCTTGTGTGCCTTCCCAACACATCCCTTTATACATGGTCCCTGAAGAGCTCAAGTTTTACTTTAGTGGTCCGGTTGGGAACCACTGTCCTAGAGAATACTCAAGAAGCAGTCCAAATGAATGCACATATTAGAAAATGTGAAATTTGTTTATGACAAAGCTTATTCATGTACCATCGTGCCGACAATAAACTAGTACAGTAAAAGTTCATTTTTCTCCTTGACTATTAGGAATTATTTATTGTCGAGTCTGGTACCAGTAAAATGTCATATAGAAATTTTACGTCAAGATAAATCGTCACTTTATCATTAACTTGTAAAGCACATTTTTCTTTTAAAAATATGTCATAATTAACCCCCCAGCAAATTGTTATTATTTACAGTCGGTTGCCAGATGGTGCTTGTATTAGGGATATTGCAGACGAATTGGGAGTAAACAAAAATACTGTGCTGTTGGCGAAACAAAGCTATTATTAGGAAAGCAGGTTCAGGTCCTCCTAAAATTTGCTACCGACAATTTTGTTGTTGTGTTCCTAGGTAATTTGGGTCTGCTAAACCTAAAAATACCCTCAGATCGTTTTAAAAAACTAGGGCAATAAGCTATATTTTCGAGATTAAGGGTATTTTATATCGCAGAATTATATATGTATTAATGTTACCACCAAAAAAAACAACTCAGGAATGGAAGAAAAATGTTTATTGTATACCACAACAAATACAAAAATCATCGGTCAATAACATTAACAATATTAACTTAAGTTTAAGTGAGTAATTTAAATTAACCTAAAATAATAAATAAAAATGAGCTAATCTGCATCAGCCAAACACTTCCATTTATAAAATTTTCTCGCATGAGATTGAACAGGACAGTCTCGTTGAAGACTCCAGCAGTAATCGGCCATCATGTGAATGTCCCATCTATCCTGATATCTCTCTTCCATAGATTTTATATTCTGGTGGAATCGTTCCCCATGTTCTTCACTAAGGTCGCCAAGATTTTCTGGGAACCGTTCCAAGTGGCTGTGGAGATAATGAATCTTAATTCTCTTATTACCCAAAGTTGTTGAGCATATCTTCCAATATATCTCGGTACTTTACTTATTAAATTCACTTTTCGGTAATCGATTCTGTAAAATGTGAATCTTGTCTCTCTATTCCGGCATCCAATTTCTCCTTGCTGAGTGAAGGAAATATACTGGACAAGTATTCAAAACACGCACCATTCTGGTCGAAGCCCTTTACAAATTGTTTCAACTAAATTTTGCAAATGCATGCAGGCAATATTCCGCATATGGGGATTATATAGGCACTATTATCCCAAGTAGCATTTTTAGACACAAATTGGACACACATTCTTTACTGAGAAACGTTTCGAAACATTTTCGATTAAAATTATCAAGTTGTATCGAGACGTATGTGTTACGAAACTTTTGCGACACATTTTCGAATCCAGTTACTAGAAACACTTAAAGACGTGCTAGTTTCGAAATATTTTACAAACCATAGTGTCGATACATTAGCGACACGCGAAGATAAATATTTTTCAAAAAATTTTTAGTTAAAATTTTAAAATTTTTGGTAAGATACAAGATTGCATTCAATTTCCCACAAGAGATTTTTTATAGCATCGGTGTACGTTTATTAGCGATAAATAAGCAACTTCTTGATATTATGCTGCTATTATTGATCCATTTTCAACCACATATTGAAGTAAGTGATTTAGGTAGATTTTTAATCACCATCTGAACAAGTTTGAGGTCATGTTATTGTTTAGCGAGATTTCAATTGTTATTTTTCTGTAAAAAAGGCTTACTGTACTGTATTTATCAACATAAAGTATGGCTATAGGGTGGGTATACTCTATGTTGATAAATACAGTGCAATAAGCTGTTTTTAACAGAAAAATAACAATTTAAATCTCCCTAGGCAAACAATAATAACATAACCTCAAACAAGATGTTGATTAAAAATCTTCAAAAAACACTTATGTCAATCTGTTTCTGAAAATGAATCAATAATAACATCTAATATACAAATAATATCAGGAAATTGTTTAATTATCCCTTATAAACGTGAACCGATGCTTTAAAAAATCTCTTATGGGATTTTCAATGTAATTTTAGTTTGGAAAGGTTTTTGAAACCACGCCTCTCGTGACGTCAGACTTAGGCTGTCCATACCAAACCTTTGTTTTCTGTGCATACAAGCAAACCTATTTTTTCTGCGGCTTTCACCATCACCTTAATAAACCTTTTATTTTTCTGTACATCATGGAAACATTATAGAAGCCAAAGGCTAGAAATTGTGTGTTGAGTCCATTTTGGACCAGAATAATTTATTGCTTTCTAGCGGCCATTTTGGGAAATGAATTTTTATTTTGTTAAAATGAGTTTTAACGAAATTTCTGCATCACTTGCAAAGCCAAAAGGTGTTAGATAAGTTCGATTTTCCTAGCTAAGTCGATTTATGAAAGAAATAATAAAATTTTGATAATAGTTTATTTTAATTTTTTTGACAAAGTATATTTTTTTTGTAAATGAAAATAAATCGAGGGCACGTTAAAAATATAAAGCAAAATTACTAAACTGCACGATAAAATTTACTGCGACAATGATTTTTTGGTTCTTATGTGCAATAACTAGGTATATGAAATAAAATAACTTATAGGAAATATACGTATAACAAATTCATCATGGCGAAATTATAATTTCATATTGTATTTCTTTTATTTTAAAACACTGAAGGTATCCTAATTGTTTTGCGCGTGGTTTAACATATCCCCGCCCCTTTATACTGTCATTTTTGAATAAATGTAAGTAACAGTTTAGAAATATTTTCGAACATTTTCGAAACATTTTCGATAAAAGTTTCGATTGTGCATCGAAACAGCGAAAGTCACAGCTAGTACCAACCACTTGGAAATACGTGTAAATGTCCAATTTAAAATGTATACGTTTCGAAAATATTTCCATTTTTGTTGCCAGCAGTTACGATACATGTACCATAATGTGTCTAAAAATGCTACGTGGGATATAATACCCTAACACACAAGCCAAGTTAATGAATTAATTTATTAGGCTTACGATATACACTTTAATTCATTTTTATTGCCTTCTTAATGTATATTTTGTGCTAATTGCAAATACGAAAATAAGAAATCTGCAGGTGATTTTTTTTTTGTTTCAGCTGTGTTATCTAAGGGATCATCCATTCGATACTGCAATAAAGGCGAAAAAGGACGAACTTTCCAGGTTCTGCAAATACTGCTAGAGACAGGATTCGAAATTCCGATATACGAAGTCGTTGTGCTGCTAATAGAATATTTTTAACGGAAAGAAATAAACAAGGCAGGTTAGAATTTGCACATGAATATTTAAATCAGTTTCTGGGAAACAGTTGTATACAGGGTGTTAAGGAAATGACTTATTATATTTAAATGGGTGACTCCTTGGATGTCCTAGAGCGTTACATATATTTTTTTTTAATCGACCGTTTTAAAAGTGGGGTCCAGCCTCATAAACCCACAGCTCACCCCACTTCATTATAACATGTCACTCTGTGGAGGCATGGCACAAAACACGTACTACGTTCAATGTTGCCAAACTTAATGCAAAACTGAAATTCCATTTAAAATTATAAAAATTAATTATTTATCTACCTACTTGTATTTATCTTTATACCTAAAGAGCGAAGAAAAGAAATCCAGGCACAAACACAATCAGTTTTTTTTTCTTTCATGGGAAGAAGCCTGGAAACACTTTATGCTCGAAACATCTTAGATCTTGACAGCGACAGAAAACACATAGTAATAGTGAAACAGAACCGATAGTTAGTTTTTCATCAGATCAGATTATGAGACTTTATTACACGCGACGCGACAAAATTTGGCTTGTTCGTCGGCGACATTCCATCTTTTCTGTCAAGTGAAACGTCAGCTGTTGCGTCCAGAACAAACTACCCGTTTTAACTGAACAACTTAGGTTCGTCAATAAAAACAATGTCAAATAATATACAAAGTTTGAACTCATGGCCCGAAAATGATTACAAAACAACTATTATACAAGTAGGTACCTTCTGAAAATAGAGAGGATGGCCGAAAGTATAAATGGTTATCAACAAAATCGACTGTATTCTAATGCTCATCTCCTTCAACTGATAATTGCAAGCCGCACGCTTGTACGCCTAGAGCTAGACCTATGATGACCAAGCGCTATCAGCGAATTGTTTGAAATAGATGGAGAGATGGCCATGTGAGGGCCTTGTCATTTGGAGTAGAGAAGCGCTAATTTAATTTTTTAAGCTTCTCAAAAGGAAAAGTACAGTGGCAGTATTATCCACCATAATTGATGGATTAGACCAGGCCAGCGGACGCGCGGCAGTGTCAGCTACTACTATCATTTTATGCAATTTGGTCGAAATTCCATTAACTCTATATAAATTACACGTCTTGCAAGAAATCTCGCGCCTTATGGTAAATAATCAAGTAATAGGGAATAATCTAGTTTATTACCATAAGAAAAACACGCATTTAAACCACCTTCGTTAGTCCAAACGCCAAAAAAGTTTCCGATACAAAATCATACTCGATGCTTTCATATCTGTGGAACCAAAGGTTGTGATTGTGATTTCCAAACCACTGAAAAAATATCATACTGTGAAATGTTGACCATCTCTATTCCAAATTTTGAACGTTTCCGTTCAATTCGTTCGTTTTCAATGGATAAATGAAATGTAATTTTTAAATTGAAGGAATCGTATTTAAAATGTGTGTTTTTTAATTAGTTAAACAAATAAATCTAAGCAAGAAAAATAAAGAACCAAAATTAATTAAAACAACATTCCCGTGTAATCCGTGTATTCTTTCCATGTGACTAGCTGCTATTTGTGAAGTTATGTGAGAGTTTTTTTCCTAAAACTTAGATTCTGTGTGTTTTTTTTACGTACGTACTTGTCTAATTTGACATAAGGTGATATAATCCGCTTAGTAATTACAACCGCCATTTATGGTTATCTTCCTTCAATTTATTTTCATCTCAGGATTTGCCGGTTTAAATATAATAAATCATTTCACACTCTGTATTATACAGGGTGTTATTTAAGTATGTGGAGTAAATTTAAGAGACGATTCTTAGGGTGATTCTAAGACGAAAAGTTCATATAAACATGGATCCGCAAATACTTCGTTTTCAAGATAAAGGGTAAAATTTTTAAATAGGGGATTCGTAAATATCTTAAATATCCTTTTGTCGATATTGTTGAAATTTGGTAGTTTTATTTGTAGCTGACAACTGTGAAGTTAAATGCTGCAATTATTTTTCAAAGCAAACCTTGATTAAAATAGAAAATGTCCATGCATCGCCAGGGACATGCATCAAAGTGGTTTTAATTTTTTTTTTCTCGAAAACAAAATAAGATACGAAAAAAATTCAAGAGACAAAAGTGTTGTACTTTTAGTTGCTTAATCCGAGAAAGATATAAAAATTCCAAGAAGCCAGTGGCATACTTTTAAAAAAAATAATATTCATTAAGGTGCCGCCCGGGACGCCACTGGACTGAATAAATTTAATCTACTTAGGGCTAAATTAGCCCCTTACTACTACAAATAAAATTACAAAATTTCAACAAAATCGACAAACGGATATTTAAGATATTTATAAGAACCCCGATTAAAAACTTTTAGTCTTAGAATCACTTTTAAAATTACTGCACATACTTAAGTAACACCCTGTATAATAGAGAGAATTTTTCTTTGAATCAAGAACTAGGGAACCAGTTTGAATTGAAACAACTTGTAGAGAGAACTTGAAAGTTTAGTGATGTGGACGGGGAACACTAGTTTTATTTTTTTAAATTAAGTAAAACTGGCGTTATACGGACGTTTTAAAATGTACAGTCTTACAACCAACTTTACACCTTAATATAATTGTTACTAAGTAATTAAAAAGAAACTAAACCTAGAGTTCCCCACAGTGATCCTTAGTGCCTGTTCTCACCAAAGCAACTGGCAACCGCAACGCAACATCAACGCGACACAGCACTAATGTTTAAATACGCGTGTTCCCACTGACTTAAAGCAACTCAACTGCAACGCAACTAGTTGCTTATGAGTTGCCCGGCATACCGCGTCGCCGTCGTCATGGCGGACGAGACAGCAAAATAACTTTTGTGGCTCATTCGGTAAAACCTATGGAATTTAACCGGATCATTATTTAATTCCTGTACCACTACATACGAACTAGGTATGTCTCAAATTTATGGTATGAGAAGGGTTAACCCAAAATTGTCGCTCAGTTTTTTTTGTAAGCTTTTTAACGAACAAGTATGTTGCGGCTATATCTTTATCTGACATCATGTCAAAAGAGTTGATTGAAACCAGTTGATTCCAGTGGGAACGCAAGAGCAACTCAACTGAAGTTGCGGTCGCGTTGCAGTTGCGTTGCGGTTGCTTTGATTCCAGTGGGAACGCATGAGCAACTCAACTGAAGTTACGGTCGCGTTGCAGTTGCGTTGCGGTTGCCAGTTGCTTTGGTGAGAACAGGCACTTAAAGTTGCTAATTTTTGCATAGCTGGTATATTAATTTATTATGGTACCTAATCTCTCAGTTGATTCCAAGCGGACGTGTGTTTTCAGGATAAAACGTCAATTTTTGACGGTTCAGCGGTGAGTTCTCAATGTTGATAAAATTAACATAGGCAATATTACTCTCCAATATACATATACATATTTACTTTTAATGTGGTTTAGTTTATATGTTTTGTAATAATATGATCAATGTCGTCATATCAAAAAACATTTGTGAATATATTATTGTCCTGACTCAAGTCGAACATCAAGAAAGAAAGTTATAAGTCATCCTTGTCTTATATCCGCTATTCGAAATTTCACCTCAGTTGTTTTGTTGTGTAGGATACGTTAACCCGAGCATAACACAAAACGCCAACGTAAATTGATTGGTGTATTACGTAAGCCTGAAATTAAAGAAAAATTGAATTAAATAAAAAAATCATATTATACTTATGCAGGGTGCCAGATAAGTATAGGGCAATATAGACTGTTATTACCAAAGATCTTACATGGTTATTACGAACATATATACAACAAAAATGAGATAGCGATTCTATCTGAACAAACCCGAACAATCCCCATCTCTTTTTACTATCATTCTAACCTCTGGTCGATTTGATATGTTTTGGTTAGGAAAAACAAACAATCGACGGACGTGACTCAAAGTCTATTTTTTATGTTTACGGCACTGTCTTATCATATTGAGTTAAGAACTACTATTTTACTATTACACCCAGTATTTTATTGCATATTTAGGTTCGTATTAGTGTCCTTTATAATTGCCTAAAGTTTTATACTACCTAAAATAACTTTTTTAACCAAGGCATTGAGTAGAATTTAAGACAAGAGGTCTAGAGATACTGTGAATATAATAACGTTTATTTATACAGGGTGTTCATAACTAGGTTTCAAACACGACACATTTGATCTATTTACATTCCTCAACATTTCAAATATTTCAAAGACGGCTCATTAGTGATGGTTATGCCTAAAAAACATTTTAGGCTTTGAAATAAAATTAAAATTCATTTGTTTATTATATGAGTTCTTATTTTATGAAATGTTGAGGAATGTAAATAGATCATTTGAAGAGCGCATTAACTTGTGCTCAGATCAACATGGTAGGCATTTTGAACACTAACTGTAGGTCATAATTATTAGTCTAGTCGCCTATGCATAATTTTCATAATAAAAACTATATTTAAACAACATAATTTATGAAAGCAAGTATTTCCAGAACGACTAAAAATAACTTATATGCTTCCATTACAAAAAAGAATAATTCTTATGAATTCTACATCCAACAGCCAAATAATATCCATTCCATTTGAAAATCTGGAGAAAAATTATTTTGAAATGTGTCGTGTTTGAAACCTAATTATGAACACCCTGTATAAATAAACGTTATTATATTCACAGTATCTCTAGACCTCTTGTCTTCAATTCTACTCAATGCCTTGGTTAAAAAAGTTATTTTAGGTAGTTTTTTGAATTTTTTTCTAAGACTCCAAAACTTTTTTTTTTATTTTTAATTTATTACTCTTAAACTACATAACCAAATGAAATAAAACTTTAGACAATTATAAAGGACACTAATACGAACCTAAATATGCAATAAAATACTGGGTATCCCATTTAAAAAAAGATATCATTATGTTACCACACCTTTTTGGGCCGCCCTGTATATTGGAAAATATTTTCCTGAAATGCACCTTATAATACAGTATAAATCGGCATATGAAAGAAATTCCTAAGTTAATTAGTATAGGAGCTAGGGAAGCCTGACACACTATTGCCAGTGCATTTGCTTATTTTTACTATTTTGATTGCGATAGCTCCCCGGGATCGCATTTTCGGACCTCGGGCCTGGAGACTTTTGATCAGCATCGATTTTTTGATAATATCCCCGAATATCAAAGTTTTTAACCGAGGGCCGATTCCCATAATAATATGTTCCATGCGGGGTCCTTTAACACACAAACACTGAAAAACAACGAAGAATTTTATTTTACAATAACGACAAATATGACAGTTGCTAATAGCTGTATAAAGTATTCATTCTAAACGCTCAAAGGCGCGTAATGTCTTTGTCTAATTAACAGAAAACGACAAAGAAAAATATACTAATTTTTAGAGCTTCCCGATTGCTTTTCTGGGAAGTTGTTTACAACCAACTTGAGAATGTGAATTGTTTATTCTTCAAAGACTATGAACCAAAGTCGTATCCTCCTTGATTTAAAATCCTCAAGACTCCCCAACAATAAATTGCGGAGATAAACTTAGTCAGGTTTATAGTCCCGTAACTTTTTAAATTGTATTCCCATCTTGGTGAAATCTTTAGCAAAGTGTATACTTGTGTTTTGGAATGTTAGTCTGAATTTTAGTTTTCAAGAATTACTGATGATCATTATGCAGTCAGAAACAAAATTTCCTTTTTACCCTTCATTTCTTAACGCCCTGTGCAGGCGCGGAACAACTATGCAGCAAGACCATGCAACGCAGGGGCCCCAGGCGTCCACCTATTCAGCAAGACATGCAACTCAGGGGGGCCCAGGCGTCCAGGGGGCCCCATTTATTTACAATCATGCACAGTTGTTCTACAGTTTCAAATTCGACGAAATATTATTCCGGAGTTAGAATAGTCGAATTTCTTACACACACACGGCTTTAAAGCCAAGTCGATAAATATTAATAAAGCACTTTTTAGCAATCGTTTGTGTTTTTTTCTTGGAAATCATGGCCGTAAATATATGGAATTGAAATCATGTTGGCTTAGCATTCTACTCGTTAAGACGTTAAGTAAGCTAGAATAACAATTAGATTTTGTGAAATAAGTAACGTACATGTAGAAAAAATTTAATTTTGTTTTCCAAGATACGAATTTTAGTTCTGCTTTTAAACTTGCTTTCAATGCTCTCAACGTACAATTTTCTTAATAACGAAATTCATACTTAGTTCAAAAAAGTCATCGTTTTGAATTAAAATTGCATTTTCAATGGTAAGCCTTATTTTTGTTTATGTACAAGGTGTTTCATTTTTCAGTCATGCTGCAAGTTGCGACATATAGTTTTTGTTTTTGAATATACCTGGGAAGGCCAAGAAAACATAAAAAAGTGTTGTTACTATAATAATAAAACGTCAATGCTAAATTTCTATATACATAATAATAACATCATAATACTTTGCTTTTATTAGTCGTGTCCTATGCTAATATAAAAGCGTGTAGTAAAAAACCTGAAAAACTGTCACACCCGGGCGGTAAATTTTGACTTGCACCCGGGCGGCAAATGTGTCCTAGCCGGCCCTGCTCACAGCATAAAAACAATTCTGTCTATTTATTCACTAAGTATTTTTGGTCAGGACCAATAAAACAGATTCTAACACATAGAAGATATAATTTTACCACGGATAATTTCGAGAAACATTTAGTTATAGTATAACTGTTAGATATACATTATTTTAACCCATTAATAAAAATAGCAGCATATAAATAATAAATAACATTATGTATTATTAAATTATTATCATTACAACTTATTTTAATTTTTTTTCACATTGGTTTATAAATTTAATTTTTTCTTTTTTATCACTTTTTGTTTGATATTTTTATGCATTTTTAAAATACTCTATTTCAATTCTTTTGCGCTTTTATATCCGCTCTAGTTATAACTATCTTGTAAGCGAGGCATAGCTATAAAATGTTGACTAAAACACTGTGAATATCGAAATATATTTTTTTAATTCGTGTTTTTCAAATTTTGTCATTTCTATTATTAGACAAACAATAAATGAAATCAGTACATGCTAATGTTATATTATGTGGAATTTTCCAATCATTAATCTGAATGAAATTATACTACTTTGATCTGATAATTTGTAAGTTAATAAATGTCTTTTAAGAAATTTTTATTAGCTCTAATTTTCTAACTCACTGGGCATCGACCGTGAAAAAAATTATTGCCGCTTGGTGCCATATTTTCACTTTTATATGTTTAATTGGGCTATTTACTCTAATTAACTTTTTACAATAATTGTTGTAATAACGAAAATTAAAAACCAAATTGATTAACATGTAGTATATTGCTAGTTTTACTTTTTCATTGGTTCTAATTATAAAGGAATGGTTTTCCTTTCCGTTCCAATTTTTTTGTTTTTTTTTTTGTTGAACTCTATTTTTTATTTTTCTTAAATTTCATACACATTTCAACAATAGTTTTAACTAAAGGGATTTACATACAGGGTGGTCCAGCGAAAACTTAACACCTCTATTTTCCTGCTTTAAAATGAAAATGTAGAAAATCGCTCGGACCCGTCGATTTCTGATTCGAGGGGGAATAACTTTTCCGCTTTTTTCATCTTCGTAACTTCAACCCCCTGATTTTAAACAGGGATGAGGGGTGTTGCGATACCTCATTTTGAAGATCTTATCGAGTACTATCTGACTCTAAAATGTCGCTTCAAAATTTTCATCTTTAACGAAATGACAGCTAAAATAGTGGAAGGCTACTTACTTTTGTGATTAGTTTATTAAATGCTGAAAATGGCCACCATTCACTTCCATGCAGTAAAGAACGCTGGTGTATGAGTAGAGAATGTGGAATTTACCTCGAGGATATTACTCTTATCAGACGCAGTTGAATTTATTTATTTATTTGTTAATTTTTTGTCCAAAAAAGTAGACGGACCATGTTTTTGATTTACCTTAGTCTATCGTGAGTTTTTAAGAACGTTAAAACTGTGTCAATTCGCTTGTAGTAGAATTAAAATGGTGTATTCCGTAGAAGGAAGGGTGGAAATTATAAAATTATTTTTTTAGAAATAACGACTCTGCGCGAGTAACAGCGGCAATATTTAACGAACGGCATCCTGAAAAAAATGTATCCGCTGCTTACGTTGTGCCACTGGTTGCCAAATTTGACGCTACTGGTTCAGTCGGAAACAAAAAGAGGGTGTATGACAGAGACGAAGCGAGGGAAGTGGCTGTCTTAAGTCAAGTAGCAATGGATCCGACCCTTAGTACTAGGAAATTGTCCAATGTATCTGATGTTTCACGCACAACAATCATGAGAATCCTTAAATAACATAAGTTCCATCCTTTTAAGATACGACTGGTTCAGGAACTGAATGAGGATGATTTCGATCGCCGACTCCAGTTCTGTGAAGTGGTCAGTGGAATTATTAACAATAATCCTAACTACATGTTCAATATCTGTTTCTCGGACGATTGTTCATTTTACCTTAATGGCATTGTAAACAGGCATAACTGTCGGTATTGGTCAGATGAAAATCCAAGATTATTTCGTGAAGTACTCAGCATCCCCAAAAGTTAAATGTTTTGGCGGGTATTTATGGAAATCACATAATCGGCCCTTTTTTATACCCGATATCTTACTGGCCAAATGTATTTAGAACTATTAGAGAACGCAACCTGTGCGTCAGTTCTTAGATGAAAATTTTCCTCAGGCCTGGATTGGAAGAAGGGGATATATTGAGTGGCCACCCAGATCACCTGATCCGGCTCCACTGGACTTTTATCTATGGGGTCACCTGAAATCTAAGATTTACGCTACCCAACCTGAGTCACTGAAGGGTTTGCGAATGTGGATCATTAATGAATGCCGTCAAATTACACCACAAATGTTGAGTAATGTCCGTGAACGTTTTGAGCAAAATTTATTTTACTGCATGTAAAGTGAATGCTGGCCATTTTCAGCATTTAATAAACTAATCACAAAAGTAAGTAGTCTTCCACTATTTTAGCTGTTATTTCGTTAAAAATGAAAATTTTGAAGCGAAATTTTAGGGTCAGATAGTACTCGATAAGATCTTCAAAATGAGATATCGCAACACCCCTCATCCCTATTCAAAAACAGGGGGTTTGTTCCGGTTTGTTCGAATCAGAAATCGATGGGTCCGAGCGATTTTCTACATTTTCAATTTAAAGCAGGAAAATCGAGGTGTTAAGTTTTCGCTGGACCACCCTGTATAAAACCGTTCTAAATTGGCAGTTGAATGTTTAATTACGGTATACATACAGCGTGTATCAGCCAAATGGAATAAATTCTATAATAAATAAATGGAGGCATATGCGAAAAAACGCTCGGACACGTCGATTGGTATTTGTAGTTGCGCATCTTTTTCTGTAAAAACTTTCATACAGGGTGTGCCATATATCAGTGGTCAATACCAACTTTCTTATTTTAAATGCAACACCCTGTATATTATTTAATTTTTGGATCCGTCAGAAAATTTTAGACATATTTAATGTACCTACCTACAATATATCTCTGTTTCTGAAATATTAAGTGTTTTCAGATTTTTTGCAAAAATTAACAACACACTCAAAAACTAATAAGTAATACTGTTTATTTCTTGATAATGTAAAAAACAATAATGTAATAGATGTTGAAACTGCTCGCCGTGAACGTCTTGCATTCTAATCTTAAATAGAAATTTTTTCTAACGTTACTGAACAACTCAGGCGTGACCCCTCTAATTGCAAGCGTTATTCGTCTTCTTAAGTCAGCTAAATCAAGGAGTTTAGTTTTGTATACAATATTTTAGACATAACACCAGAAGAAGAAGTCTAATGGCGTCAGACCAGGGGATCGTGTTGGCCATTCAATCGATTCACGGCTCCATATCCACCGATTTGGGAATACTCGGTTGAGGTAGTCCCGAACATTGATTTGGTACTGCGGCGGTGCTCCATCTTGCTGAAACCATATCATATTCACTGGAAGTTGTGGGTTTGCTGGATCAGGATGTAAGTTTGTTAAAATTGGCAAGACATTATTTTGGAGCCATGCTAAATAATTACCGCCATTTAAATTGCCATTAATGAAAAAGGGACCTATGATATGACCTCCAAAAATTCCAGCTCAAACACAATTCTCCTTCCAGGATATTGCGTATGTTCTTTTCTAATCCAGTGAGGATTTTCCCAAGACCAATAGCGGCAATTCTGACGATTAGCATAACCATGAAGTATAAAGGTGCACCCATCAGAGAACAAAACATGTTCTGATTGGATTACATTGTAATCTAATATTGTCATCATTTGTTCACAAAATTACATTCTCCTATCAAAATCGTCTTCCATGAGCTCATAAGTAGATATCATTTTATAGGGATACATTTTATTTTCTTGTAATGTTCGAATAATCGATGAATGGCTAACATCGAATATTGGGTCTGCTTCTCGACTAGAAGTAAGTGGGTTTTCCTCAAAGTCAAGCATAATATATAATTTTGTATCATCACTTATTACATTGGCAGCTAATTTTTTATCTGCTTTACATGTCCAAGCTGACGAAATTGTTTTTCCATTTTACTAATTCTCCCTTGAGTTATATTTTATATTAACCAGTCTATGAGCGGCAAATTTGGAAATTTTTCATGAAATAAGCGAACAACTTCCATTTGTGTCCATATTTTATCTCCTATCTGTTCTGTTCTGTTCTTCTCTAATGAAACCAAGTCTAGCTCTTTGGAATAGTCGCTTACAAGAGGAAGATGAAGAAATGTTCTCTCTTTTGGATGAATTTTTGATTGCTGCTGATGTGAATACGAATAATAAAGCAACATTTAAGAGCATTAGCTGAAAATTTGAATAAGTATTTCCCAGAAAATGAAGATCCTCGTAAAGGTAACCTCTGGATTAATAATCCATTCTTGGAAGATATAAACTCATGTGAACTTGATCTTCATGAAAAAGAAAAGCTGATCGAGTTGTCTTCTGATGTCACTCTGGTCTCCAGACATAAGATATCGCTAGAAAAAGAATATCCAACTTTGAGTTATAAAGCTATCAAATTATTAGTAAATTTTTCAACTTCTTAATTATGTGAAAAGACTTTTTCAGCCATGTCTGTAATAAAAACCAAACAGAGGAACAGAATAGATGTTAATGCAGCATGGTTTATTATTAAATAATTTGTTATTTACTGAACTAGTCCAACATAAGTAAAAATTTAGAGCTTACTTATGAGATATTATTTATAAAATTAGGAGAAATACCGGACCGTATCCCAAAATTTCCTGATGTTGTTCAAAAAACCCTCGAAACGTCATTAAACCATATGTGTCATACATCGTTGCATTCGGGAGAAAAAAAGCTCTCAAATTCCAATATCAGGAAAATAGGACCGTATTTAAAAAAATAAAGTTGATAATGGCCCTTCGAAGACGACTCGTCGGATTACAAAACAATTAACGCTGTTAGATAGAGCGGAAAAAGTTGCAATGAAAAAGTGCAATTTACTTTAGAATTCGATCTCAAAAAAACCTAGGAAAACAATAAAACAATTTTTCAGAATTTCGTTTTTTCCGGATATCTCCGGAACTACTAGGAATTTTAAAACTTTCTAAACGGCGTGTTATTAGGCACGTAAATGCGCAACTTTACGTCTATTTAACCGACTTCGTATCTCTTACGGTTTCCGAGATCCCTGTACTGGCCCTCCTTATCTTGGACACGTTGTATATGTAATGAAATATATTTTTCTTATAAACAACCATTAAGACCTGTCTACACATAATGTTTTACCTAACGTTTTACTTATTCAAGTAAAAGTTATCACTTAAAACATTAGGTATGGACAGGGTCTGTACATAAGGTTTTACCTTACGTTTTACTTGTTCAAGAAAAACGCATTAGTTAAAACCTGTGGACAGCATAATGAGGTTTTAAAACAGCTCTGTCTGACAATCTTACTTGAAGACCTAAAACATCAGATAAAGCCGCATATGTAGACAGGACTTAACCCTTTGGTTTCATTGTTTAGGTAGTAAACTTTTCTGGTGTCATTCCTAGAAAAGCAACTAAGTTAGTAAAAGTACCAAAATATTCAGTCATATTGTCGTTTTATCGGTTACCATTTTCTAAACTTTCCGGGCCTAACATGATAATAATAAATAAATTTGTTTGCTTGACTATTTAGTAATGTCACAAATATAACCGTTAAGAAATACCTTATTATGTTTGTGGGTTAGTAAGTAATGTAAAAATAGCATCTTAATATGTGCAAAGTGGCCATTAGTTCTAATATTATAAGTGTATTTATTTATTTGTGTTCAAAAAGTTTTGGATAATTTTGCCCATCTCGTGGGAACTATTTGCCAATGTAAATTTTAAAAACCAAACCATCAGTAGGTTTGAACACTTCTCAAAGAAAATAATGCACAATCATAAAATAACCAGTATGGTAGCATAATCTTCTTACTTCTCAAGCATCAAAGTAATTCACAATCAAAAAATAACCAGTATTGTAGCATAATCTTCATACTTCTCAAGCATCGGTTGCCGACGCACATCTTTGCATGTAGCATGAAGTATTTGACATCAACAAAGACCTGAACGTATATTCTTTACTTAGATGACCGCTATCGAGAGAAGAGATTATTGTTTTGTCTTAAGAAGGTATCACCATATTGTGGAACCTGAAGTCCAAGCGATTGTTGATTAAGTGGAATGTAGTCTACAGGGTGGTATGGTAATGACGTTATATTTAAATGGGTGACTCCTGGGGTGTCCTAGAGAAGCGCTACATATTTTTTTTAAATCGAACGTTTAAAAAGTGGGGTAATTCACCCCTAAACCCACACCCAACTCCTTGGCACATTCATATATGAACATATTACATTGCCCAGCTGGGTAATAAACAGATGTTCAGGAACAATGTTGCCAAAATGTTTAAAAGTGTAAAACTTTAGTTTCTTATAAAAATAAATATTTAGCGCGATTAAGGAATCCAGCGCACAGACACTTTCAGTTCTTTTTTCTATGGGAAAACTTTATGCTCATCACGTGTCCTGATGATAGCGCATAATTACACTTTACAATAACACACATAGAACAAGAGCACTTAATCATTTCGCAATAGATATAATAAAAACGCTAATTTCTATGGGCCATTAACCCTTTACTAAAGATAGAATGAAACAATTATGTCAACAATTAACAGGACTACCCTTTGAAATAATGGTCTAGTACGTCTTCGGACCAGGCGTCGAACTTTCTTTCCGAGAAATCTCCGCTCTCTAGAGCCAGCGCGGTTGCTATTTCCGAGACTATAATTATACAGGAAAGTAATATTATAGAAGGAAATTCGGCAATTTATGATAGTCGCTTATAAAACATCGAAAGTGGCAACGCTGTATTTTTAAACATTACCGGATTGTCCACAATCAGCTGTTTAAAGAACCAGGCCGATATCGATCGAGAGAACCAACGTGTTATTTATTGTTAAAATTTTTAGATGTTAAATACATTATTTCCCAGACCACTCAGACAATAAGGGCGTATTTTTGTCTACACAGTAGCACTTTAAAATACTAATTTAGATTGAATGGTACTTAGATGTGTTATGTGATTTTATTGTGCCGGTTTTTTTTTTGGTTCAAGTTATCTAGGTACTTGGTGTTTTCTTATAAATTAAGTTGGTGTTAAATAAGTCCGAAAAGCTAAATAAAATTTTTTTCTAAAGGGTAAGTGGCATTTATAAACTTTTAAGTTGTCCAGATATGACGGGTGTCGTTCGAATTGAACAAATGAGAACATACCTGACCATTTAAAAACTCCAGAGATTGTTTCCAAGCGAACTGAACTGAACGTAAAAGTTTATAATAATGTACCCTGAAAAAGAAACAACTTGCCATCTGTCAAGCGGTTATTGACTTTCTAAAGAGTTTACCCTGAAGATATGACAACACTGTTGATGACATATGTTGCTTTGTTTACCTTCCTGACAGGGGCATCACGTGATCATTTTTGGTTTGACATAAGGTCATGTACAGGGCATATTAAATTAAATCGCCATTTTTGGATATTTTTCTTCAATTTGTTTTCATCTCAGGAATTGCCGATTTAAATATAATACGTCATTTCCATAACACCCTGTATATAAAAGGCTGATCCGTTCCATCATAACCCTGTATATTGTATTCAATATGTCCTTGAGCTTCTGACATATTAAAAATAGATGTTTACATTGTAGTTTAGAACTGCCAAAGTACAGTTACTGAATATCTTTTCACGTTTGCTGGCTGGTGGTAAAAATAACATCTTAATATGCAAACTATTATCGATTTCCGAGTAGGGGAGAGGCGCCCAAAACGGTTCCAGAGGGTTATGTTATTGTGGTTAGCATTTATGATAATGTTATCAGAATTTTTGGTAAGTTACTAGTAGTGATGTCACAAATCCATTTTTTGAAAATGCCGGATACCGGAACCAACGCCAACTTTTTTGGGAGAATCGCGGACCGGTGACTGTTTTTCAATGCCGTCGCCAGCAAAATCGCCATATAAAAATATTAAATTCACAATATTTCGAAAGCTACAAATTTTCGAAATAGACAACCTTATACAAACTTATCCTTATTTTTAATGCTAAATAGAAAATTATTATAAAATTTGTTGGTTTCCATTTGAAAATGTAGATTTTTTGCAGTTTTTTAAATTTCATTTCTAAACAATTTTTTTTTGAGGACTTTGTATCTATTAATAAAATATAATTTAAAAAATTTATTATAGCAGGTTCTTTTCCATTTTAAGGTCTGCAAACTTTGACATAAAAACTTAAATATGCCAAACACACTTAGACTAAGGTATAGGACTTGACATTTGAAATCTGACTAGAATCTTACGTGGGATCCAAAAATGTAATGATATTATAGGATATTCTATATAAAATAAGCAAGTTGACACCGACTTCCGGTATAACCGGAAGTGCCACCATATTGAAAATATTTTAAGCGAGTTACTCCGATCAACATTACCATATTGTCCAATTTTCAAAATTTTCCTAATTATAGTTTCTTCGAGGTGGTTCCCGGCGAGACACCCTGTATACTAGTGTTTATGTTATATAAATATTATTTCTATCTGGTTTCTTTCTTCTTGCAAATCATAGCAAGACAACTATTGTTATTGAAATTGGGGTTGATCATAAACATATAATATAAAAGGGGAGACGAAACATTCCATTCATAAAACACCATTTATTTACAATCATGCACAGTTTCAAATAAGTTAGAAGAAGATGGTTTTAAAAAATTGCAACGCTGTAATAAGGTACGCGTTAAGATAATTTCGATCTATTATTAGCCATAAATAGGTAATCGTTGTAGGTATTTTTAGAGAAATTCAGATAATATAAAAAAATAATCCATATTTTTGCAATATTTACTTAAAATAGAGAATTAGCTAAAAACTGCATCGCCTAAAAAAACATAACCTCATTATTCTCACTTACCGACGAACTATTATTCCGGGGTCCGAATAGTCGAATTTCTTACACACCACGCACTGACGAATCATTGTAGATTGCTAATAAATAGCTCTAAATTGTTTTAGTTCGAGAAAACGCTAAACATTAATAGACAAACACAATAGATCACAAACGATCATAAAAGCACCAGCGGATAACCCTAACACCACCGCCGACGAAAAATGAATGAAAGTAGTAAACTTCAGGGTCGTTTGTACACTAGCAGGTAAAAATGACCACAGTGATTTCCTTAAAACATTGCAATTTGATATTTTTGATAATTAATATTATACTTTTCCGTTTCAAACGCAGGTGATAGATATAGATAGACATAATTTTAGACATAATGCTTCTATTTTATATAATGCGATTTTAAAAGACCGCAGAGGGGTTATTTTCACAGTAATGTACGAACCTTTAAGAGTTTTATTGTTTTCTGCAGTTTAGTTGGTTTCTGTCTCGTTTACAGTACAGTCAAGTGTTTAAGTCGATTTTGATATAAAATGGCAAGTTCGAGTCGTCGATGTTGTAAAAATCCAGCCGATAAGTTTTGTTATATATGTGGACGATTTATTATAAAGTACCAAGCTAGATCTATATCTGAGGAAGTCAGTAAATCATATTTTTTATATTTGTGTGGCCAATTTATAGTGCCAAATTGGGAATTAAGATAAAAGTTGGGCTCCTCATGTTTGTTGTGTAAGTTGTCACGTAAATTTAGTGCAGTGGATGTATTGCAAGAAAAATTCTATACCGTTTGCTGTTCCTATGGTGTGGAGAGAACCTACTGACCATGTAAGTGATTGCTACTTTTGCATAACTAAAACAGAAGGAATTTCAAAAAAGCATAGAGACAAAATAGAGTATCCAAATTTGCCTTCTGCGCTTTAAACCTGGACATGTTTCCCGGTGATTCTAATTCTTCATCCGAATCTGATCCACAACTTCCTGAGAACACCAGTTGTGGCCCAACATTTTTACCAACTACCAGTGAATCTCACTTAATAACTCAGAATGAATTAAATGACTTGGTACTTGTCCTAGAATTATCAATACAAAAATCGGAACTTCTTGGTTCCAGGCTTCAACAGCGGAACTTGTTAGATAAAAAGCAAGTTTTTAAAATGGAAGGATCGCTATGTGTCTGTTGTGATATTGATGGTTTAATGAATGAGCTTAATATGGAACATGATCCTAGCGAGTGGCGTTTATTCATAGATTCGTCGAAATACAGCATAAAAGCAGTCCTGCTTCATAATAGAAACAAAAAACCATCCATTCCTTTAGCCCATTCAGTGACAATGATAGAAACGTATGACAACTTTAATTTAAAAGTGATAGGTATATTGCTAGGACTTTAAGGGGGTTTGCTGTTTTTGTGTCTGTGGGACAGTAGGGCAACAAAAGAACACTACAGTGAAAATGATTAGCCTCATAGAACTTCTTTTGAACCTGGTACTTCGAACATTAAATATGCCCCCCTTGTTAACCCAAAAAAGGTGCTGCTACTGCCTCTCCATATTAAGCTTGGACTAATGAAAAGCTTTGTCAAAGCCATGGATAAAGAAGGTAGTGATTTCCAGTCCCTAAGAGAAATATTTCCTCACCAAAGTGATTAATAGAAGGCATATTTATTGGACCTCAGATAAGGAAGCTCCTAGAAAATCTCCGTTTTCAAGAACAATTAAATGAAAAGCAGCTTGGACGTATTTTGTACGTGTAGTGAAATGATTTCTGGGCAACAAGAAAGATGAAGACTATAGAAGACTCCTAGATGAACAGTTGAAAACCTATGAATTACTAGGGTGTCGCATGTCTCTAAAAACAAATTTTTTGCACTCCCATTTGAATTTTTTCCCGGAAAATTTGAGTGCAGTAAGCGATGAACGAGGAGAGAGGTTCCACCAGGACATCAGGACGATGGAAACAAGATACCAGGGACGCTGGAACCCATCTATGTATGGCGACTACTGTTGATTTTTAAAAAGGAATGATGCTACAGAACACAGAAGGAAAAAGTGAACGTTTTTGTCGCTGTATCATATCTCGTGCAATATATTTTTTATTAACATAACAACCAATCCTCGGCAATGTTTTTACATAGATGCCACATGTTTGATATATATGTTTATATTAAATAAATATATTAGATTGTAAAAATATGTCGTCTCCTCTTTTTTCTCCATCACCCACCCCTTATAACAAAAAACTGTACATGTTACAGTAATTAGCTTATCATTTTCGGTTTTAGGACTCTAAAATACTTCAGACAAACCTATTTTCATTAATGTTACTTTACAAAAATATGTAATTAAATCTTTTTGGTTGAAATGCTTGATTATGCAGGTACGGTCAAAATTAAACTTATACAACTTTGCGACGGCGTTGCTAAGTATGACATTTTGCAGTTCAATCCCCTATTAATTTTCAGAAAGTTACTCTAAAGTTATTCTAATGGATATCGTTTAGAATTTTCGAGATACATCTATTTTAGTCTTATAGTTTCTTCAACCGTAACCTGATGAAAATCGAAATAAAATTATTAAAGAAAAGAGTGTGTCAATGTAGATGATTCTGACGAAACAACTTTCCCTGTTACTAGTATAAGTAATTGTAATTATTGTTTGTTTCATTTTAACATTATAAATAGAATATAAGTTATAGTGCTTATTTCTAATAAAAGAAAATGTTTAATATACAGGGTCCGCAAACGAAGCGTGGGCGGAAGATTAAATCGTTATCGAAGAACTTATCAACAATACTAAAACAGCTTGAGATATTGGATTAAAAGCGGCATGTTTTAAAAATATTTTAAATTATACAGGGTGGCCCAAAAAAGTGTGACAGCATAAAGTTATATTTTTTTAAATGGGACACCCAGTATTTTATTGCATATTTAGGTTCGTATTACTATCGTTTATAAGTGCCTCAAGTTTTATTTAATTTGGTTTTGTAGTTTCGGAGAAATAAATTAAAAACTAAACAAAAGAAGTTTTGCAGTCCTGAATAAAAAAATCAAAAAAACAATCCAGAACTATTTTTTTAACCTCGGCATTGAGTGAAACTTATGACAAGAGGTCTAGAGATACTATGAATGTAATTGCGTTTATTTATTTTATACAGGGTGTTCATAATGAGCTTTCAAAAACCCCACATTTTAAAATAATTTTTCTCAAGTTTTTCAAATGGAACACCCTGTATATTATTTGGCTATTTGACGTAGAATTCATAGACAAATTTTTTTTGTAATACAAGCATATAAGTTATATCCAGCCGTTTTCGAAATAATTGTAAATATCATAAATTATGTGTTTAAATAGAGTTTTTATTGTGAAATTTTGTTATAGGCGACTAGACTAATAATTGTAAACTAAAGTAAATGTTCAAAATAGCTTCCTTTTACTTAATTTAATGATTTTCCTCTACTGCCAACAGAACTCTTAATTCATTTTCTTCATTAATAACGGGTTTATTGATTATCATCCTTTTTATGTACGCAGTGCTTCCTGTTGCTACAAATCTTTGCAACAACTTCTCGAAGGTTTTTGGATATCTTTGAGCATACACTCGGCTTGCGAGGAGGCAATTTCTTGCACATTCACCCAGTATAAACATCATATTTACCATTTCTAAAGTTGTAAAATTCGACATTTTGTGTAAGTTAGTACTTAATTTCGACGACTGAACAAATGTAAATAATTTTATTTGGCTGTCATAGTGACAATCTAAACAAAAAGAAATCATGGCAACTCGATTAAGAATAAAAAATAATATTAAATAATAAAAGTAGGAAAAATGTATGATTTTAAAATTTATATCGAAATAACTAAAATACGGTAAACTCTAAGAGTAAAAGGAAGCTATTTTGAACTTTTTCTTTAGTTTACAATTATTAGTCTAGTCGCCTATAACAAAATTTCCCAATAAAAACTCTATTAAAACAACATAATTTATGATATTTACAATTATTTCGAAAACGGCTGGATATAACTTATGTACTTGTATTACAAAAAAAAATTGTCTATGAATTCTACGTCAAATAGCCAAATAATATACAGGGTGTTCCATTTGAAAAATTTGAGAAAAATTATTTTAAAATGTGGGGTTTTTGAAAGCTTATTATGAACACCCTGTATAAAATAAATAAGCGCAATTACATTTATAGTATCTCTAGACCTCTTGTCATAAATTCCACTTAATGCCGAGGTTAAAAAAATAGTTCTGGATTGTTTTTTTAGATTTTTTTATTCAGGACTGCAAAACTTTTTTTTTAGTTTTTAATTTATTTCTCCGAAACTACTAAACCAAATTAAATAAAACTTGAGGCACTTATAAACGATAGTAATACGAACCTAAATATGCAATACAATACTGGGTGTCCCATTTAAAAAAATATAACTTTATGCTGTCACACTTTTTTGGGCCACCCTGTATAATGTAAAATATTTTTAAAACATGCCGCTTTTAATCCAATATCTCAAGCTGTGTCAGTACTGTTGATAAGTTCTTCGATAACGATTTAATCGTCCGTCCACGCTTCGTTTGCGGACCCTGTATATATATATTGTTTCATTGCTTTGAATGTTATGAGTTAAAAAAATGGGTTAGTGCGCACGGTTCACGATGATAACCAGGAAATCCGGATTTATATATTCTGTAAATGAACATCCCAAAATGAAGCATAGCAGGAAATTTATATTTTAGGTGACTATTCTGAACGTACACATGACTGACATGATCATATTTATTAATACAATACACAAAACGAACACATGCATTCTGGGCCAGTTGAATTTTATTCTGAAACTCAAGAGTTAGGTATTGGAAGTACACAACATTGCAATAATCTAAGTGAGGAAAAATAAGTGACTCAACCAGCACAAGCTTGAGCCGCTCAGGCAGAATGTATTTAAATGAATACAAGCTATTTAGTTTAAAATATACAAGTGATAATTTTTCTTTAATATGAAGCTCAAAATTAAGATACTTATCAAATCTCATACCAAGGTTCCTGACATGCTCAACAGATGGCACTACAGATCCACTGATATGAACAGTTGTCAAATTATATGATTCAAACCTATTTCTAACCACATCAGTACCTATTATCATGTAATTACTTTTGTTAGGATTAAGCAGCAATCCATGTTTACCAGACCATTCAGAAACCCTATTCAAGTCTCCATTTACCTCCTGCAAAGCCCAGCTAGCACTTTCCGGGTCAATATCAGCAAGAAGCTGAAAGTCGTCGGCATAGGCATGTCTCGAGCAAAACCGCAACTCATCAGGCAATTTAGGGCCATTGTTACTACCCTGAGGAACTCCAAGTTTTAAAATAATGAATTGCGATCTCATCCCGTCCAGCTCTACTACCTGTGACCGTTCAAAAAGATAGCTGGAGAACCATCTACATACCTGCCCGGAAAAACATACCATGATTAATCAGGTCAAATGCCTTACTATAGTCCAAAAGGACCAGGCAAGACGCCTTGGATTCATCCATATTCCGAGCAATGTCAGTTGTCACTTTACTTGTTTGTGTGCAGTGCAGTCGCCGTACTACGATTTTTCCTAAAGCCGGACTGCTCACCGGGAAAAAGGCCATGCTCAGAGATAAATTCATCCATCATGTCACAAACAAGTGTGTCCAGCATTCAATTCTAAAAGTGGCTTTTCAGTGATGGCCACAAGGCCTTCTTTTATGCGAGAAAATAGATTACTTATTTCCCAGTAAAGAAGGTACAATGAGTGCCAAAATATTGCCGCGTAATCATTTTCATTATGGGCGAAGTACGGTCCTGTTCGCCGGTTAAGGTAAATAGTTTATCAGTCGGCATTGCGCATAACATCCGACGAGCTGCTTTGTTTACATGCGCGAGGCCATTAAGTACCTACACCATTCAATACATTTTTGATAATAATTTCCCGTGGCGCTCCCTCAATCTGAATATCGTAGTCACTCATACTATACAATGAGTCCCAGAAGAAATGTCTAAATTCATTTAAAATTCAGCGGTAAGTTTTTTCAAAAAACGCTCGTACCCGTCGATTTTCATTTTTTAATTTTTTTTTGTGCTAATTTCATGTATACAGGGTAGCTCAAAAATAAGTTACGACCATCAACTTAATTTTTTCAAATGAAAACATATATTTTTTATTTCATTTTTGAATTTTGCATTGAATTCTAAGCATGTTTCATATACCATGTCCTATACATAAACTCAACAGTTATTGAAAAAATTAGGATTGAACATATCATTTAGGGAATCCAACGATCTATCAAATCTTCTGGCAATATGGCATTTTGGGCTCCATAATAAGTAAGAGTGTACTGTCTCACTGTCACCGTTTATTTCCATAAAAACTGTATGACAATTTTATTTCAAATAAGTATAATTATTATCAAGCGTAGTTTCAAAGTTGCGGTTTTCACAATAATGGTGAAGTTAACGGAACGGGAAAAAATTGAAATTCTATGCATGGTTGGGTTTGGTGATAAAACACGTACTCAAATAGAAATAGCCCAATTATTTAATGAAATCCATCCTGATCGTCCTCCCATATGTCATAAGATGGTGAGTAGAATAGAGGCTAAGTTTAGAGAATTCGGTCATGTTAGAGATTTGCCTAAATCTGGTCGTCCTACTCGAGATGAAAATGAACAACTTGACGTTTTGCTTTCCTTGGAAGAAAATCCATGTACTCCCCTGTCGCACATTGGGGCCGATTTACACATGCCGAAATCTGTTGTTCACCGAGTAGTTCAAAAGCACAAATATCACCCATACAAAGTTATTCCAGTGCATGAGTTATTTGAAGATGATTTCGATAGGCGAAGTGAGTTTTGCGGACGCATGCAAAATATGTGCAATCTAGATAATAATTTAGTAAAAAATATTATTTTTTCGGATGAAGCTACGTTCTATTTGAATTGTAATGTGAACAGACAAAATTGTCGATATTGGGCAACAGAAAATCCGCATTGGATGATAGAGGTTCACAGCCAGTACCCTAAGAAAATAAATGTTTGGTGTGGAATCGTACGCGAAAGAGTAATTGGTCCATTTTTCTTTGAACAGTCTTTAACTGGACAAGTGTATCTCGAATTTTTCTAACTAGAATTAATTCCAGCATTAGTGGCTTTATTTCCGAATCCATTGGATCCAAACTCCCCTGACGAAGAACTGATATTCCAACAAGATGGTGCTCCTCCGCACTATGCGGCCACTGTGCGCACATTTTTGGATGAAACCTTTCCCAATCGGTGGATTGGAAGGAGAGGACCTATCGAATGGCCTGCTAGGTCGCCATCAGACCTAACTCCGCTGGACTTTTTTTGGTGGGGTTACCTCAAATCAAAAGTATTTGTTAACAGGCCAAACAATATGCAGGAGTTGAAAGAAAGGATCCGAAGAGAAGTGCGTGTCATAACTCCGGAAATGGTTGGAAACGTGCAAAGATATATATTGTAAAGCCGTAAATGGCGCACATTTTCAACATTTAATTTGATTTTGTTGTGTTTTTTTTTAATAAACAGGTCTTACTTATAGATATGTTCAATCCTAATTTTTTCAATAACTGTTGAGTTTATGTATAGGACATGGTACATGAAACATGCTTAGAATTCAATGCAAAATTCAAAAATGAAATAAAAAATATATGTTTTCATTTGAAAAAATGAAGTTGATGGTCGTAACTTATTTTAGAGCTACCCTGTATATATGAAAATACCACAAAAAAAAAATTAAAAAATCAAAATCGACGGGTACTAGCGTTTTTTGAAAAAACTTACCGCTGAATTTTAAATGAATTTAGACATTTCTTCTGGGACTCACTGTATATACGCAAAAATATCCAAATAAAAAATGTTGAGGTTTAAAATTTCTTGATATTTACGTTGTCAAAGCGACCCGGTGGAATTCACAGCCCATTCAAGCACGACTAGTCATTTTCTACATTGAGAGAAGCTCTAGCTGATAAATCTTTACTAGGATTATTTTAGCTGGAATAGAGTATTTTCTACCTGTAACGCAAAATTTATTTCTTGTGATAGTAGTAACCATTTTCCTGGATATTCTTTATTCCTGTTAGATGAATCTTTGCTATTTTCGAAATATTTATCTTATAATGACAATCAAATAATTCTTTAAAACTATTATTTTCTGTCATTAGCTTCATATATAATGGAGAAGGAATGCACTTTACTGTGAATAAAAGAAAACTTTATAAAAATTTCTTTGTAAATTTTTTTTACTCGCACGGTAAATATTTTGATTGAAAAATTACCTTCGTATTGCTTGTTCGGATCACTTTCGGAGTTATCAGTAATACGTTGCGGCTTGCATGTCGTCCACACAAAACACAAGGCCGTATCGATGAGACGTATTTCAATTCCATAGCGGTAGGACTTTAATTATTTTTCTCTTCAGTTTTACATAATAAAAACGCAATTTTGAGAAATACAACAAAAACTTTAAAATGTTTTATTTTAGTTTTATGTTATAATAACCTACGTTTCAGCTCGGCTTGATACGTGATATATGAATTTAAACTTCGTTGATATAATTTTCGTTTTTAGTGCTTAATTTGTAATCAATTTAGTTAAATGTAGGTAAAGATATAAATAACCATAAACAGAGAAACGGTATATTGTGATTGTAGAAGAAGATTTTGATTTTGAATAAAATACACAGTTACCAAACATAACCTGTCTTTTTTTCTGTTTGTAAGAAAATATCTTTATTATCTCAGCAAAGAATCTTTTCAATCGTTGCTAATTGGCTTTGTAAGCATAAGAACTTTGCTTTGCTTTAACTGCAGGATAATATTTTTGTAAAGCGACTACAGCAATGATATACCCAGCGAAATCAATTTTACGGTCACGGCTATTTTTTGTTTAGAGGTGGGTTGCGATTTCACAGACTGCTACTCTATCACTGCTTCGCCCTTGTCAAAGTCACGTCCTGCTGCGCTTTCATAAAAATCGCAGTGATATTTCGAAGTAGTTTACATTGGGGTCGCTTCGACTGCGAATAGCAGAAGCAATCGTAGGCCGTCAACTATTTGGAGCTGCGACTGCTCCAAGCAGTTTAAATCGCATGCAAAGAGCCGGAAACTGTCGCGGCGGGTCTGCTCTTGGGCTCTGCGACTGCTCCAAGCAGTTTAGGTCTCATGCAAAGAAGCAGAGGCAGACAAGGAAAGAGCAGAAGTAAGCAGCAATCGTCGCCGTTGTGGCTGCAGGTAGTTTTAAGCAGTTAGCGAGTATACAGTATTTAGGCCGGGAAATTTAAGTTTCAAATATTTCCAAATATTTTCCAGCAAAGACCACATATTAGAGGATTTAATAAAAATAAGAAAAATGTATTTTGATCCTTTTCTTTTACATGCAACTAGATAGAAATACATTCATTGATGGAATTTACAATCTGGCACGAGATAACTGCCACCTAGAATTGCCAGATTATCAGAGTTTTCAGGGGCAATTTTTTTTGCCGGTTGTTGAGGATGATCTCCACGATTTCTGGCAGATTATATATATCCGGGCAACCTGATGACAACCCTGCTGTAACCTATCCATGTCTTCTCTAAGCCAACTCTAATCAATTTACTGTAAACAATCATCATAGGATTTCTGTTTTACGTCGTGCGTTGCGCTTCGCTGCGAAAGAGAACTGCTCCGGAAAATCACTGCTACTTGTCACAGTGACAAAGCCGGAGCAGTCGCATTGTGTCACTGCTTTTTAAAAGCGCAGACTGGCTCACCTCTGGTTAGGTATTTTTTTGCTATCGTAGTAAAGTTAGTTAAGTATAGTTAGTAAAGTATAGTTCTCAAGAGATGCGTCGATGAACTAATACACAGAAAGGTAAGAAAACCCTGCCTAACAACTATCGACCAGTCGCAATGCTTTCAGTTATATCAGAAGTAATGGAGAAGGCTATTAACAAACAACTTCTAAAGGCTTCAACAGTATCAGCGATCATCAATATGGTTTTCGAAAGTCCAGATCAACTGGAGATCTTCTAGCCTATGTCACCCATCTTTAGAACAAAGCAATCGACCATCATGGGGAGTATCGGGCTGTTGTACTGAATATTTCTAACAATTTGTATCGTTATTGGCATGAGGGGCTTCTAAGTAAATTGCGATCATATGGTATGGCCAGTCGATTCTGTGCATGGTTGTATAGCTTGCTTAAGAACCGCTCTCTGCAAGTGGCGATTGACGGATTTCTCTCAGACATCTTCACCATCAATGCCGGTGTTCGTCAAGGGTCCATATTTTCTCCTACCCTCTTCTTACTCTACATTAACGACCTTCTAGTGAAAACTAAAAATCCGACATTTAGCTTTGCTGACGATAGTACACTTGTCTCATCTTTCTTTTGAATGCACAAACATCGGCTGCCGACGCACATATTCGCAGACAGCATGAAGTATCACGCCTCAACAAAGACCTGAAAGAACTTTTGACTTGGGGTGACAGTAACCAAGTCGAATTTAACGCTAAGAAACCCCAGGCAGTAGATTTCTCTAAAAAGGTTAACATTACAGAACCGGATATAGTCATGGCAGGACACGAAATCCCACTGGCTTCATCTTTTAATTTGCTGGGCGTCAATCTGGCAGGAAATATGTCTTGGCATAACCACGTTGGGGCAATCGCCAAGTTTGCATGCAAAAAGTTGTACACACCTCAACAACACAGCCCAGATTCGACCATGACTAGAGTACTGCTCTCATGTCTTTAGCTCTGCACCCAAACATACTCTTCGGCTACTGGATTCTATCGAAAGGAGGGTCATTCATCTGATCGGAGATCAGAAGCTGACGAAGAGCCTCGACAGCCTAGAACATCGAAGACAGGTTGGGGATTTGACTCTCTTTAACAGATATTTCCATGGAAAGTGCTCGTCTGACCTTTCCCTCTTAATTCTGCCCAGAGCAGTAATACACGACGAACCACTGCCGCCCATCCATATGTGATTAAGCTTAGTAGTCCTCGAACTTCATTATTTAAAAATTCTTTCATCTCACTCCTAGAGTACCTTTAAGGATTTTTCATATAATGCTTGTGTTTGATCATAAAAAAAACTTTTATTTAACTGTAGTAAAAATCTTCTCTCATTGTAGGTCTATCTTTCGTTTTAACATGGATCATTTCGACCCCTTTTCCCCTATTTTTATCCAAAAAACGATCCTCAAAGATACACATTCTTGACGCTTTGGTCACTTCGCGCCGCCAATGATAGCGGACTAGATTGTGCCATCCAGTTTAGAGACTGCTGCGTCCGATTCTGTTAGCCGTCAAAGGTAAGTGGGTCACCATATATAAAGCGAAGTTCAAGGTACGAGAAGAACCATTTGCGCTGGTTATCTTCGTCTGCAAGTATACCTGTTCCGTGTCGGTAATCGTCTGTGATTTTAGTGAAAAATTAAATTAGGTAAGTTGATAAGTTGTGTCCTGAGGTGCATCGGGAATTAGTTAATTAAATGATGGTTAAAAGTGTTACTAAAGTCCTCTTGGCATGGTTCTGATCGAGCGAGAAATAAATGGAATATTTGCAGTTATTAAAAATAAAGTAGTATTTTAGAGATATGTAGGTAAGTAGCACCTGTAACGGGATATTTTAAAAATTTATGGTCGGGTCGTGTGGTATTCATTTCTATAATTAACTGTAGCTAGGCTTTTATAATATTTATAATTATTGCTAATATATTTTTAAATACTCAAGAAGATTTCGAAATGTTCGGGATAAAAGTTAATAAGGACTACTGATTATGAAAAATTTTGATTTTGCTATTCCTTTTTGTTTTGAAAATTATGCCAAGTGACATGCACATGAGCAATAGAGCCAGTTTTTTACATAATCTTGTGACATCTTTTCAAAGGCAATATTTTCAGGTAATTTTGCAGCTTTGTCGATACATTTTTTGGAAGTTTTATATATTTATTTGTGGCTTAAGGGCTTACAACCGCCCTACATCGGGTGGGGTTTTGAATTATCGTAAGCTACATTAGGATAAATCGTAACCACCACGCATACGATGTTTTGCCATGGACATGTTGGATCTTACGATGTAAATACGCTTTGAGAAATGCAAAATATTTAGTGGAGGATACGATAGATTAAATATAATTTGTTCCCTTTTTTATTAATTATAGGCCGACTAAAGTTATATAGTGCACTTTATCCTAAGCAAGAGTTTGCCGTAAAAATATTATTTTTGAGAAATTTGTCGCTTACGCTTTTGTCAAAAACCCATTGAATATGACATTATTTTTCAAAATTTTAGAAATTTGTACAATGCACATGTACCAATTTTCATCTCTCTAGTAGAATTTTTTTTTTTTAATATTTTTTTAAACTGGGCATTTCTGACATTTATACAGGGTGATTGACGACGAGCTTGCATTAGAACTTTATTGAGAACTACTGAATATATGTTTCTGAAACTTTAGGGATTTAAATTTATCGATATGCTCTCTTGAACTAAAATATTCACATGTTTTTGTAATTTCCGGTTATACCGGAAGTAGCTGCCAACTTTCGTTTTTTAAATACAACATGATAATTTTTATTACATTTTTCTATTAAGCGTTAAATACTAAGCACATTTTATAGAACATGTTTTTGTCAGAATCTGTTAGTTTTTGAGATATCTGGACTTTTTGTAATTATTTGGCAAAAGCATGACGATGAAATAATCCATATAATTTTTTTTACCTTAGCTCTTGGACTAAAAATTTTTTCTATAGCTAGAAGATCATCAAGTCTCAAAAATATTTCAAATTCGGCAGAAAATTTACATGGTGGTCACAATTCATGGTTCATTGTGAATCATAAAAAACTTTCTTATTTTAAATGGAACACTCTGTATATTTTTGTTTAATTTGATGGCAAATTAGTTGTTCTTTATAAATACTATCTACTGTCCTATATCTATATCAAAGCGTTTTCTCAAAAAATCCAATTTTATTCCGAAAATACTATTTGCTCAAGTGTGCTATGAAAACAATTGTACTTAGGGGGTGTATACTGATAAAATTAAATAGTTTTTTTACATAAAAACGTCAGCAACAAGTTGACGCAAAATTTACATAATTTGTACAAATAACATTTGACTGTAATTCAATTTTTTTAATGGATACATAAATCCAATTTAAAAAATAATCCTAATTAAAAAATGTTTAATTTATCCTTTACTACACTTATAATTAATTTATGAAATAATTTCCCATATAATGCGAACTTTATGTGTAACACTGTATATCGGAGCATTATTTATTAATTTCAGGGGTTGAAAAACATTGTAAGGGTCTAAAATACTCAAAAGCTTTTTGTTTTAAATAGGAAAGAGGAAAAATCAATATTTTGTTCATACTTTGCTTACTAACTTAGTAACTTGGATTTTCGGATAGAATCAAAAAAAGCCAAAATATAGAGGAAATTTTATTTAAATAACAATGTTAAGCCTCACTTCCGGTATAATCGGAAGTGATAGATACATCAAAATATCTTCATTTAAAAGATCAGCGTCTTTTATAGCGATCACTGGCGTAACAATGCAGCCCCGGGCCTGTGTGCAAAAGTTTAGCCGGGCCCCTGCACATATTTAATAAAATATCCAGTACATGACAAGGGTGGATCCAGGATTTAATTTTTGAGGGGGGAGGGGCTAAATATTTTGGGAACACGAGACAGCAGCGATGCCGAATCCAGTTAATATGGAATATGGGTCCATGGGCCATGGCTTAGTGATATAAAATGTAATTCTTGGGGATACCTATGTGAGGTTCTTGGTTCTTGTTTAGAGAGTCTACAGCCACCCGCCCTAGCACAAATCACAACATTTTTTTCTAAATTTATATTTTTATAAAACATAAAAAAAAACAGAAAATAAACTGGCCAAACAAAATATGTATAACATAAATCATAAAATAAAAACACAATATAAATAAATGGAGAAAATCAATCAATCATCAAACATTGAGTAAAGTAGAGTTAAAACTTCTTTTTCTTGCTTTAGAATGTGCAAAAGTTGACACTAAATTATCAATGTCCAATGATTGAGCAACTTCATTTTCAATAGAAATAATTGCCAATGCCGATAATCTTTCCTCACCCATAGTGCTTCTTAAATAATTTTTAATTAACTTTAATTTCGAAAATGATCTTTCAGCTGAGGCCACAGTAACAGGTATAGAAAGAAATATGTTAAATTGTTACTTATTTCATCAAAGAATATTTTTGGACGAAATATTCTTTTTTTGTAAATTCAGTGGTAGTATTCCCATTCTCCCGCTAAATTAGTTGCTTCCGTGATAATTAAATTAAAATCATCACGCATTTTTTTTAAATTTTCGTACGATGTTGTAAACAGTTTTGATGCCTTCTCAATATTTTGCTCTTTATTTTGCAAAACCTTAGACACAGTGTCAATATTTTTCAAAATTTTTGTTTGAAAAATAATCAGAAAAACCGTTTCAAATTCATACGTACGTTTTTACCGAAGATGTAAAAAATAGTAATTTACATCAGTTTCGGATTTTAGATTTATTGAGATAGTTTCAGATTCGTACGTATTTCTTATAAACATCTTTTTACTCTCTTACTTTCAGATTATACTTGCTCTGGAACTAGATCCAAATAATTTAATTATAAATTTTTGATTTTACTGGGTGTCCTAAAAGGTATGGTCAATAATTCGGCATTAAGTATATTGGGTCGAAAAAAAGTAAGAAAATAACTTCCTATAAAAGTTTGTATTTTGTCTTCTCATTACCGAGATATACTGGAGACTCTGGAGATGGGTTTCACAAAATATATTCGAAACTGTCAGGTATCAGGTAAAAATATGAAATTTGAAAATTTTGGTAAACTTTGTACGCCCGATCTATCTTTAAAATGCCAACACTTAAAACGTATTATCAAAGGAGGGGGCAGTGGAATAAAAATATATCTAACTTATGTGTACATCGAATTTGGCCCCTTTCTATTCTAGCTAAAAAAA
The DNA here is from genome assembly GCA_963991005.1 of Barypeithes pellucidus. Lineage (NCBI taxonomy): Eukaryota > Metazoa > Arthropoda > Insecta > Coleoptera > Curculionidae > Barypeithes > Barypeithes pellucidus. Next base: position 55,044,239 of record OZ022560.1, read on the forward strand.
CTCAAATCAATTTAAAAATTATGTTGCGTCGGAAAAAAAATTTTATTTTATTTTTTTATAAAGATGCACTAATAATTAAAATTAATTTAGTTAAACAGACCACAAAAACAGTACATAAAAAGATCCTTAAAAAATAGGATTTTAAATAAAATATATATTTTTTTCCGACGAAACCTATTTTTAAATCGATTTATCTCGAAAATGGTAAATTAACTCGTATCTAACTGAGAATACATGTTCTTGTAAAATTCCTACATAGTAAAAGTTCAAAATTCAATGAAATAAGTTAAGTCTATTTTTAATCTACTACCACTGATTTAGATTTTTAAGCGTCGGCATTTTTAAGATAGTAGACAATTTCCAAATTTCATATTTATATCTTTGATAGATTCGAAAATATTTAGTGAAAACAATCTCCGGATTTCCCCTTCAGATCAAGCGCGGATCCAGAGGACGAAAAATACCATATATACCGGTTTGACTAACGCGGCAGGATAATACTTTTCGTAATTTTTCCATGCATGACCCCCCCCCCCCCCAAACTGAAGTTCTGGATCCGCCCTTGCTTCAGATGCCTGTATCTCAGCACTGAGGTGACAAAAGACAACATTTTATATGAAGTTCTAACTTTATTTTGGTCCAATAGACTTTATGTCTAATTATTGACCATGCTTTTTAGCATACCCTGGATTTTGAATGGAATTATGTTGCTAATTTAGAAACTTTATTGATTATTTATAAGTTCTAAGCCATAAAAAATATTATCACCAGTAAAAAATCCTTGTCAGTGTGGCTTATTTGATTGACACATATTGGTTAAGCCTACAGGGTGTCCGTAAATGACGACCAAAAAATTCTGGGGATTATTCTAGAACGAAAATAAATGCCACCCCTTCCTATAACATTTTTTCGAAAATTGATTATCAACGAAGTTACAGGGTGTTAAAGTTAAATTTTATTTGCAGTTTTTTGCAATACATTTTGCCACGCTCATAATATTTTGACGAAATCTCGTATATGGGGCTTTTTCGAGATGAGGAATACAAATTTGTCCACCGTTTTTTTGGATTTTGTAGAGGGCGCCACATACGAACATATACTTTAATTTGAATGGTCCCAACTTTTTTGTGTTACACTGTATTCGCATTTTGACTGAATATTTTTATTCTTCTAACCTTTTGACATAAAAAAGGTATATAAATTTGTTTCGATAAATCTAACCATTTTCGAGGAAAACGCTAAAATAATATTGCTTTCATGTGATGAATACGAAATCATTTTAATTTATTTCATTTATTTATTTTTGGTTTACTAACAAAATCATAAGGTTAAAATACATAAGTTACTAGAACAATAAATTAAACATTCTAACCAAAGGTTCAAAGTGACGTCCTTCGTCTGCAATTCATAAATTAATTCTTCTTAAAATATTCCTTCCTTTTGCTTAATTTCCTCACAATTAGCAACAATTCCTTCTCTCAGCTCTTCGACGCTATTCACAGGACGGTGTCCTGTATACAAGCGTCTTCAGATAGCCCCAAAAAAAATAATCCATTGGGTTTAAGTCAGGGTATCTAGGGGCCCATTGTACAAAACCACCGGTTCATATCCACCTTTCAGGAAAAGTTTCATTTAAGAATTGTCTGACTACTATTATAAAGCATGTTTCCAAAGCATGCTATGTTTAATGTTGAAAATAATTTAAAATAATTTCGCATTCACATGCAAGCAATGATATTTTAGCGTTGTTCTCGAAAACGGCTAGATTTATCGAAACAAAAGAAGTATACCTATTATATGTCAAAAGGTTAGGAGAATAAAAATATTCAGTCAAAATGCGCATACAGTGTAGTACAAAAAAGTTGGGACAATTTAAATTCAAATATAGGTTCGTATGTGGCGCCCTCTATAAAATGCGAAAAGACGGCAGGCAAATTTATATTCCTCATCCCGAAGAAGCCCGATATACGATATTTCGTCAAAATATTATAAGCGTGGCAAGAGGTATTGCAAAAAAGCTGCAAATAAAATTTAACTTTAACACCCTGTAATTCCGTTAATAGTCAATTTTGGAAAAAATGTTATAGGAGGAGGTAGCATTTATTTTCGGTTTACAATTATCCCCTAAATTTTTTGCTAATCATTTCCGTATACCCTGAAAATTTAGGTTAAAGATAACAATATTCTTAACAGCAAGATGAGTACAGTACCTTACTGTTGCCAACAGGATAGGACGCAAATAAATTAAACTGTAAACGTTACCTACCGCAATGATAATTGCTGCTACAAAATTAATGTTGCAATAAAAACTTGAAGCGGTAAAAATTATAAAAGATAATAAAATGCTCTAAAACGGTATTTAGTACTCTTAAATTTTCTGTGTGTATTCTTTTACCCTGAAATCCGTTACTCCCATGGGCGTCATTTGGGAAGGGCAAGATGGGACACTTCTCCCCCCTTGTCAACTTTATGCATCAATAATATTTTATTTCACTAGCGGAAAAGATAAAAAGATGTATTTTTTTTCTATTTTTTCTCAAATTTTTTTAAAGTCTGAAATAAATTCGCATGGTATCTTCGAAGATATTATTTCTCTTAATTGAAGCGAAGCCAAACGAAGACAAATTCTAAAATAGCGGTTCCGAAGCTGCTATATAAACAAATTTATAAATACATTTTAAGCACCATTATTAATTAAATTAAAACTAGATTTTCGAACATCAGTGAATTAATTTTTTTCATTTTGAATCCTATTCAAAATTGTTTCCGCAAGAACTATTTAACAGGTTATTGAAGCAATATAAATTGTTTGATTCTGTTCAACTGAAAAATGAACTTTAAAACCTATTACTTCGGTCTCAGTCGAAAGAAGATTTTTTCTTTAAAATTAATCAAAACTTATGCTTGAAATACGAAATAGAACTGGCCAGAACACTTAGGAGATCTCGTTGAACGTCGAACAATGAACTTTTTTACGATGAAATTACTGCCTATTCGGGTACTAAAATACAAAGAAGCATACTAATTAATGTTTCTTAAAATAAATATGGAGTTATTTTTTGGTTTGTTTTCCGTTGTCTCTTTTTGTAAGTACCTGGGTCGTAAAACTGGGATCGTTTTGAAAGCCCTGAAAAATCTTCAGAAAATCGGGCTTTGCAAAACTCTCCTCGAAAAAAAAAAATTACTTTTGCTCGTCTGTTGTGACTTAAGTAAAAATGTCGCGCTTTTGAAATTAAGTATAACGAGAATTCGTCAAATTTCTGTCAAGTTATCTGAATTCACACCTCATCGCATCGGTTTTTCTAGTATTTACTATAAATTCTTGACCAAAGGACCCCGCACGTAACATATGGGAATCTGCCCTCGGTTAAAAACTTTGATACTCGGGGATGTTATCCAGAAATCGATGCTGATCACAAGTCTCCATGGGCCCGAGGTCCGAAAATGCGATACCGGGGAGCTACCTTCATCTCAATCAAAATAGTAAAAATAAGGAAATGCACTGGCAATAGTGTGTCAGGCTTCCATAGCTCCTATACTAATTAACTTAGGAATTTCATTCATATACTCTATTCTATTATATGGTGCATTTCAGGAAAATATTTTCCAATATACAGGGTGAGCCAAAAAAGTGTGATAACGTGATGCTGCATTTTTTTAAATGGGACACCCAGTATTTTATCGCATATTTCGTATTAGTGTCTTTTATAATTGCCTAAAGTTTTATTTCATTTGGTTATGTAGTTTAAGAGTAATAATTTAAAAATTAAAAAAAAAAGTTTTGGATTCAAAAAAACTACCTAAAATAACTTTTTTAACCAAAGCATTGAGCTGAATTTAAGACAAGAGGTCTAGAGATACTGTGAATATAATAACGTTTATTTATACAGGGTGTTCATAATTAGGTTTCAAACACGACACATTTCAAAATAATTTTTCTCCAGATTTTCAAATGGAACACCCTGTATATTATTTGGCTATTGGATGTAGAATTCATAAGCATTATTTTTCTTTGTAATGGAAGCATTATTTCTAGTCGTTCTCGAAATAATTGCTTTCATAAATTATGTTGTTTAAATACAGTTTTTTTTATTAAAATTAATTTTAATTTCTTATAGTTTTTAGCCCTAAATTACAACAATATTAAATTAAAGAACTATCAAACTATAATAAACAAATGCATTCTTATTTTATTTCAAAGCCTACCATGGTGTTTAGGCATACCCATTACTAGTGAGCCGTCTTGCTAGTATTTCATCTGAAATGTTGAGGAATGTAAATAGATCATTTGAAGAGCGCATTAACTTGTACTCAGATCAACATGGTAGACATTTTGAACACTTACTGTAGTTTATAATTATTAATCTAGTCGCCTATGCTTAATTTTCATAATAAAAACTGTATTTAAACAACATAATTTATGGAAGCAATTATTTCGAGAACGACTAGAAATAACTTATATGCTTCCATTACAAAAAAAAAGAATGCTTATGAATTCTACATCCAATAGCCAAATAATATACAGGGTGTTACATTTGAAAATCTGGAGAAAAAATATTTTTGAAACGTGTCGTGTTTGAAACCTAATTATGAACACCCTGTATAAATAAACGTTATTATATTCACAGTATCTCTAGACTTCTGGTCTTAAATTCTACTCAATGCCTTGGTTAAAAAAGTTATTTTAGGTAGTTTTTTTGAATTTTATTTTTTTTTTTATTTGTTACTCTTCAACTACATTACATAACCAAATGAATAAACCTTTAGGCAATTATAAAGAACACTAATACGAACCTAAATATGCAATCAAATACTGGGTGTCCCATTTAAAAAAATAGAGCATTATGTTACCACACTTTTTTGGGCCACCTTGTATCTTGAAAAATATTTTCCTGAAATGCACCCCACAATACAGTATAAATCGGCATATAAATGAAATTCCTAAGTTAATTAGTATAGGAGCTATGGAAGCCTGACCCACTATTGCCAGTGCATTTGTTCATTTTTACTATCTTGATTGCGATGAAGGTAGCTCCACGGGATCGCATTTTCGGACCTCGGGCCCATGGAGACTTGTGATCAGCATTGATTTTTGGATAATATCCCCGAGTATCAATGTTTTTAACCGAGGGCCGATTCCCATATGTTCCGTGCGGGGTCCTTTAGGTGTGTATTTTGGGCGTGGTCAATACAAAAATTTCGCCTACGTCGAAAATTTCCTCCTTCTTGCTACTACTGGCGTCCTGGCGTTTATAAAATTAGTCATTTATCATTGCTACCCCCTACAAAGCTTTCTAACGAGGCCCATGATTGCTCCGAAAATAATCATTATCATGACTTCATGTAGGTACCTATTACAGAGATATTGGTGTGCTGATACTTTTTCAGTATTTGCTGTAAATAGAAGTTATGTTAACGTACGCAAGAACTAACATCACTCTTTAGACTGTCAATCTTTCGAGTATTTTTTAAAGGCGTCGCTAGGAATTTCTGATTTAAATCCTCAACTATTCTGTTGCTGATTTATCCATGTGTTTTTCAGAACTGAAAATACAATGGATACATATGTTGTAAGGTAATCATATTGAAGCGGTATACATTTGTTTAATTATATTCCTAATTGAAGCTAACGGACCATTTTCGACCTGCTTTCGAGCAAGAGCTGTTAAAATCCATTCAGCAAATTCTACATATCTTTCCGCATAGACCAGTATTAAATGGTTGGTAGAAAAATGGCAAACAAACATTATTATAGAGATTTCTCTAGTCAAAATTGGTCTTGTTAGGTGAATTCAAATTTTATATAGAATGATTCACGACGAGCTTGCATTAGAACTTTATGGACTACTCAACATATGTTCCTGAAACTTTAGGGATTTAGGTTTATAGATACGCTCTCTTTAACTAATATTCACATATTCCTGCAATTTCCGGTTATACCGGAAGTAGCTGTCAGCTTTCGTTTTTTTAATACAACAAAGTAATTCTTATTATATTTTTCGATTAACCATTATATTCTAAGCAAATTTTATAGAACAACTTTTTGTTTGACTAACAGTTTTTGAGATATCGGGACTTTTTGTAAATACTTGTCAAATGCATGGTGATGAAATAATCCACATAATTTTATTACCTTAGCTCTTGGACAAAAAAAAGTTTCTTACCGAATAGCTAGAAGATCATCAAGTCTCAAAAATATTCCAAACTTAGCAGAAAATGTACAGGGTGGTCACAATTCAAAGTTCATTGTGAAAGAATTCAACGATTAAAATTATTTATTTTAAATGTATATTTTTACTTCAGTTGATGGCAAATTAGTTGCTCTTATAGTGTTGACTCTTCTATACCTATATCAAAATGTTTCTTCAAAAAATCAAATTTATACTTAGTACTCTTCGAACTTTATTGTTTAAGAATCACGACGTCATCCTTGTGAAACGACCTTTCTGAGGTCGTGTTTCTCAACGAATAGGTATAACCTCCAACGATTCAAAACCAACGCGAATCGCTTATTCGCACACGCACCACTTCCAGAGTACCATAAAGGATTTTCCTATGGTGCTGGTGTTTGGGCATAAAAAACAGAAAAAGGAAATAACATTATACGAGCACTGTTGAGGGTCCCTTTCAGCAGCTCCGCTCTATGCTCTGCCCGCCTCAAGAATGGGAGTTGGAAACTTCCCCCCCTTTGTAGTTTTGTCAACCAGTTGTTATCAACTCCATTTCTTGAACTAGAAAACATCAAAGTACCTAAATTGACAACCATTATCCAGCTGATAGGTTAAGAACTACTGAAAATTATAAATATATTATCCTTCCTATGTATCCAGTGAAATAAAACCAAGAAAGTGTGTCGTGCATAATTCATAGGAGCCGCCAGGTATGCCGAATTTTGAGTATACAGGATGCTCCTTGGTTGAAATCATTATTATTAACATTGATCAAAATAATTTTTATTTTATAAAAATTGTTGGAAATTAACTTTATGCTTCCGCCCGTCTTCGCATTTTAATTATTTTAATTTATTAAGAACGGTGTCTCTGACGCAAGAGACCGTTTTCATGTAGAATTGACCAGGCCACATGCCAGAAATGGAAATAATATCTAAATTACTTAGAAATAAAAACTATTTAAATAAAATTTTTAAAATCTTATGATCACTCTAAAATATTAGGATGTTATCAATGAACAAGGGCGGATATAGAACTTCGGTTGGGCGAGGGGGGTTATAGAAGGAAAAGTAATACGCTGTCGCGTTAGTCAAAATGGTGTATCTGTCATTTTTCGTCCTACATTTGTTGTTTTGGGGAGGAGGTATGGTCATGACCCCCATGATCCCCCACCTAGATGCGCGCTTGTCAAAGAATACCATGTATAACCAGGGTCAATGTTAATTTCTGGTGATTAGGTAGTGATTTTTAAATATTTAGTGAACGATCAAATAGAAGCTTTTTTAATATACAGCCATATTTATATTTTATACATTATTCATGATTTATTACAGAACAATTATTTCTTTTAGAGCTTTTGCCGATCTTTTTGTTGACGAGCTAATTTAAACTTACATTTCTTCTTTTTTCTCCAAGTGAAACCACAGAGACTGTTACTATCATTAAATCTAATTATATTTATCAATAAACGTCATACTACTTCCTCATAATATTCAGAGCTACAAACCTCATCATCAGCATTAACCTTTCATCGAGAATTATAATATACGGTAAAAAGTATACATTTTAAAAGTGGGTCAATATATTATGTTCATCTTAGTAGGCCACAGTCATCGCTTTATAATCATCGGAAGAGACCAATGCAAAGTACATCAACCTGTGCGAAAGAAATGCACGATAGCGAACCGCGATACGACGAACGGGGAAAGAACTAACATTCTTCACGTTCTTTAGGTGGCCGCCGGTTCCGCTATAAGAACCAAAAAGTGTCGAGGAATTAATACGTTAACCAAACGAATCTAACAAGCCTTAATTAGTCCGTTTGTGGCGTATTTGCATTTTAATTTAGCAGCACAACGTAAAAGTGTACGATGAAATGAAAAATGTACAAGAAGGAAACGATTTTCTTCTTTTACGCAGTGGCGTGTCGTGGGAGGCAGGGTTGTTAATGTCACAAAACAACGGAAACGTAGTAAATATAATAAATGTGTAGGAAAATGGGCTATAGAAAATTAAAGAACGATGCAAGTTTTAAACCGTCTATTTCTCTTGTAAATTAAGACCATGCGGAAAGCACGTCAGTATAACACTACCATATCTTTCTAAAAGAAAGGTATAATCCCAATAGCGTCCTATTAAGTTATTTTTGGCATTTTTGATGCATTATATTCCAACAAAATATAATTATTGGTTTGATCAGCTGAAAGTGTCAAAAACACAACATAACCTCAACTTTGTTATTGTAAATTTGATGTTTTCGATTATTGTTTTTCTGTTGCTATTTGCTTTATGGTTTGATCTAAATAAAAATATTCTAAAATTGAAACGCGGAAGTAGTATATGTAGTAAATGTAACAAAACACGTAGTAAGAGCATGTAGCAAATTACATTTACTACGATAGCAAATTACGTCGTATAGTATAAGAGAGAAGTAAGAGACATAGTACTTAAACCTGTTAATCCTAGAAAAAATCGGAGTGATTCTGGCACATTTAGAAGCATTGACGAAAATTACATGGATTTATTAAGAAGAAAGATTTACCAAATGTATGAGGCACAAAACGTACCCACTTTGATTTCCCTCAAAGAGCGGCTGATTAAAGACGAAACAAATATATCTTTTAGCCTTTCAAGCCTTAGGAAAATATTGCGTAAAATGGGTTTTAAGTACCAAAGCATTGATAAAAGACAAACATTAATAGAATCTAAACGTTTACGGGAATGGAGACTTAAATATTTAACAGATGTTAAACAATTTAGAGAAGAAAATCGTCCAATTATTTACCTTGATGAAACATAGTTCGATACCCATGACACTCCAAGAAAACGTTGGGATGATTCTTCCAAAAAATGTCAAACCAAGGCACCATCAAATAAAGGCAAAAGAATCACACTATTACATGCTGGTTCAGAGAACGCGTTTGTTCCAAATCGTCTGTTGCTTTCAGCTAAAAACATAGCAGATTCTTCTTTAGATTACCATCAAGATACCGACGCACAACTTTTTGAAGATTGTTTTTTAAACATAAACTCCTTAAAAATATACCTGAAAATAGAGTCATTATAATGGACAATGCTAGTTATCATAGTCGGCAAGCAAAAATCATTCCCAATTCTAATAATACAAAAGCTGAAATTCAAAATTTTATGATTGAAAATGATTTATATTTATGTGTTTTGTTAAACCAACCCAACTAATGTACCTATATTCAACCACATATCTGCACAAAGTCGCAATTTCAGTTCCCCCATCAGCTTCTTGGGCTATATAGAAAACTTCAAATATTTCCTAATCAATCAAAGGAATGGGAGTTTTTAATAAAGTTAACAAACTTGTATTTCTTTTTTTTTACCTGTGATGTAAGATATCATTTGATACAAGCAAGCAGCATTATTTGTCCTAAAAACTTTATTTTACCATTACGTGTGGAATTACATTCTTTATCTAACTGACTCAGTACCTACATATGTACATGTCTCCATCTTAAGTAGTTTTTAACTTAAAAAAAATAAACTTATGAGTATTTATTTCATTAGACCAGAAAGGTATAAATTTTAAAATACCCTGTATACAAAATGTTTAGTATTTTTATAAAGTAAACTTTTCCAAATATCCTCTAATCTATTTCTCCAACTGCAACATCAAAGTAAGGCCAAATTACCTTTGACATGTTTTTTATAAACAATTCCTTCATTAAATTTTATCTCAAAACAAATATATTTTTAGTTCCCGAGATCTTTTATTAATAAGATAAATTCACTCACGCAATTAAATGTCTATTTAAATATGTCATTTTTTTCACTTTGACATCGATAAAAAGGTACATTCTCTTTTACAGCAATAAGAATGTTTCTTTCTAAATATTAAGTGGTAAGAACGTCTCCAGCTCAAAATTAAGTAGCTTTTCAAGAATTCTTTCATCTGGAGGACTTCATCCTTATGGAACGACCTTCCCGAGGTCGTTTTTCCCAAAGAATATAACCTCCAACGATTCAAAACCAACGTGAATCGCTTTTTGCGCACACGCACCACTCCCAGAGTGCCCTAAAGGACTTTTCCTATAGTGCTTGTGTTTGATCATAAAAAAATCACTTTTTGTCAGTGATAGAACCGTTGATTTGCGATTAAATTATTAAAAATGAACTTGCGTTAGAAAAAAATATTAGTACTATTCTTAGTATCGATACATGAATTCATGTATTTATTATATAAACTCAAACTAGATTGTTTTTTAGCAATTTAAACTCGAACAATTCTAAAAGTTCCCTATAATCCTCTCTAAGCTATTGTTCGCTCAAATTTGTTGGTACAAAGTCAAGAGTTCAAGATATATATCGCCCTGATTCCAGTGTCATGACCATTTCGTTTTCAATCTCGGATGAAAAATTATGAACATTAATTTTAGGTCATAGGCGTTTAGAAATTTCTTAAACATTAGACATTAGACAATATTTTTGTCAAAACGCTTCTAAGAATAATTTCATATAGGTATGTGATGTCTACAAGCAAAATAGAAAAGACATCTCTAAAACCTTCAGTGTTCGTGGCTGTCACATCGAAAATGAATGATTTAATATAATTCTGGAGACCCCATTCAACGAGAGTTTGACAAACAGCAGATGCCTACTCTTTTCCAGTTCCAGATTGCAATACAGGCACTCCAAAAAGTTGCTCAGTATCGCCATTTGAAAGAATCACAGGTGGTATTTCCACGATCTATGTACCTGTTAACGCTGCAAGTAATTTACAACTTAGTATCATTGAAGTTTTTCTTAAACTTGGCTGGCGGTTTCATGTAAGCTTGACCACACGAAGATTTGTTTTATGATCAAACACAAGCACTATATGAAAATCCTTTATGGCACTCTGGTAATGGTGCGATTCACGTTGGTTTTGAATCGTTGGAGGTTATACTCGTTGGGAAACACAACCTCGGGAAGGTCGTTCCATAAGGATGACGTCCTCCAGATGAAACAATTCTTAAATAATGAGGTTCGAGGAGTACTGAGGTTAACCACATATGGATTAGCGGCAGTGGTTCGTCGTATATTTCTGCTATTCACCGCTCTGGGCGGAATTAACAGGGCAAGGTCAGCCGAGCATTTTCCATGGAAATATTTGTAAAAGAGAGTCAAATCACCAACCTGTCTTCGATGTTCTAGGCTGTCTAGGCTCGTTGGCAGCTCGTGGTCTCCGATCAGATGAATGGAATCCAGTAGCCGAAGAATATGTTTGGGTACTGAGCTCCAGAGAAGATTGAAAAATAATACACTGAATATCTGTTTATTTGATGGTAATTTATTGCCAGTTACTTATACTATGCGCGTAATGTCCGATTAAATAAATTGTCTGAAATAAACGACTACAGCAGGTCATGACGTGAAAACTTGACTTGCACGAAAAACTTTTCCACATTTTCGTCTTAAAATAAGGTGAGGATTAACCTGCTTCTTGAGGCACCCTTTCCCTTTATTGGATTGAGCTGAAATGCTATATAAATTTTTTTTCATGCAATGGCACCAAACGGGAGGGTAGTGCAAAAAAAATCCAGAAAAATATTTTCGTACTAGACTAGAGAGTGTTGCCTTAATATACACATAGATTCAAAAGTTTTGCATCACTCTGATTCTCGAATAAGTAATTACGTCATGGTGAAAATAGATTAAATATTAGTTCATTGATAAGTTTAGAATAAAAATCAATGAGTTTTAAAATTTTTTATTTTGTGCTGCTGTGCTATGCGTAAGGTTAGCAATCAGTTCTTGTGGAATAGCCTGCCATTCCTCAGAAGCATTGATGTCAAGCTCCTGGAGAGTTCTAGGGGGATTTCTTCTAACGCGAACTGCCCTAGAGAGCATGTCCCTAGCATGTTCTATCGGGTTCATGTCAGGGGACAAAGCAGGCGACTCCAATCGATTGATTCCCTCACTTGCTAGATATTCATCCAGAGCTCTAGTACGATGGGGCCGGGCATTGTCGTCCATAAACGCAAAATTGTTAACAACAGCCCCTCTCCACGTTATAACATAAGGAGGTAGAATATCCCTAATGTACCTGTCGTCAGTCATTGTGCCTTGAACGTGGACTAACTCAGTACGCTCGTCAGACCTAATACCTGCCCAAAACATGGCGCTTGCTCCAGCGAATAGAGGCAAGGGGCGAGCATGGGCAAGTTCAGCGGCTCTTGTTGGTTCTCTCCAAACACGAATCCAGCGACTATCGTTTACCAGACAAATCCTGGTCTCGTCGGAAAATAGGACAGAATTCCAAAATTCTTCGGGTAAGCGAACGTGCATTTCAGCCCTCTGCAGTCGACGAACTCGGTGATCATATTGTAGGTGTTGAACTCTTACTGGTCGCCGACATCTTAAATCGGGTTGAAGAATTCGTCTTCTTAGTGTAGAGACGCATTCGCGAACTCCAATTGCATGCGTAACATCTCTCTGAAGTTGTGGGACTGGCATAGTACGATTTCTCCGAATTGTTAACGTAATATAGTGGTTCTACTATTCGTTAGTAACACGCCTTCTACAACTTCGTTGTCTGTCTCGCACGGAATTGGTCTCTAGATAGCGATTCCATATGAGAGAGACATCACTTTAAAGACCCCCTATTGTTTCAGCAACATTCCTTTAGGAATGACCTTCTTCAACTAAAGCTCCTATTCTTGCACGATCAATTTGAGATATTTATCGGCGATTCATTTTTAAACACTGCACCGACTGGCCAGCGCCAACAAAATACAATTTTGCTACAAAAAATGGTATCGTTTTAACTGATACACATAAATAAACATTTAGAAAATTCATTCCTGAATTTATCTTAACATGCTAGAATCAGAGTGAAGCAAAACTTTTGAATCTATGTGTATTTAAACCTGCTAATCCTTCGAAGAAAACACATTACCCTTTTTTTGCTACCTACAGGATGTAGAATTTTTTTCAATCGTTATTTTTTAACATCCCCGTAAGTCCTTTATGAAATTTCTTTATTTATTTCTTTTGCCGCATTTTTTTCATCAATTTCCAAATATTAATTTCACTAAATGTGAATGGGAAAAATAGTATAATTAAAAAAAGTTTTGAATTCATTCTTCTCTTACGCTATCAGCATTGTTCTAATGCCAAAATGTAGGTACAATATATAATAATGCACAACTATAAAGAACTTATTTTAAATTAAATTAAACAACAACAATAGGAACGTTAAGCCTAGTTTAACAAAAATAAGAGCTTATTGTTTTATGAATTTTGACACTTCCTATCATAGTTACTGAAACCATTACTTTCTATATAACTTAAAAAAAGGAAAATGTCCTTTTAACTTTTTGGTAGAATGAACACCGTCACGTAAACCGTTATGATGCTACTTCGGCACAATTTAGTACGTTGTTTTTTTTTAAATCTGGGTCAAGTAATCTTCTTAATTTAACCCAATTCACTTTTTTAATTAAACATAAAAAGAAAATACATTTAAAATATATGTTATGGATTAAGAGCGGCTAAACGAACATTTTTTTTTAAGGAAAATGTTTTGATCTAAAAAAATATGAAAAAAATGTTTTATTTACAACCATGCATGTAATAATGACATTTCATCTATCTTTGTGAGGTGGAAAGTTGACGTTTTTTTACTTTTACTTTCCACCCGGGTGGAAAGTAAATTATTTTTTTGTAATTTTTAAAAAAATCGATATCTCAAAATAATATACAAGCACACTTTTTTAAAAAATGCTACTAGCTTTGCGTGTTTAAATATGTCTACTTTTTCCCTAATTGATAGAGTGGTCCTCAGAATTGAAAATTGTGACCAAATCGTTGATATCTTCTTTGCCTTGGCGTTTTCACTGAAATAAGCTAATAGCGCCGACTCAGCAACAGGATTTTGAACTTTGTTTCCAGTACACCATTCTTTGAAACAGTTATATGCCTTGTCATATCTCGGGCGGCTTTTAGTTGTCGGAAGATCTTCCTCTACTATTTCTGCTGCTTCTCAAATCTCTGGTGGAGTAGCAGCAAAATCAAATTCCTCATCTGATATCATTATTCTGTTGTTAAAATAATATATTGTTTAGTCACAGGGAAACCATATTCAAAAAATGATATTTGCCATCTTGATGTGTACCTACCTACCTACGTTATTTTACCACCTGCGGTTATTTGAAATTTCTGTCTAACTTTTCAATGGAAAAGTCAAAATGACATTTATCTTTTATTAATAATTTTAATTCAAAATAATAAGAAGTGGATGTTAGATGTGGTAAATAAAATAGTATACAAACCTCGGTGAAAAGTTTCATTACTGTCTCGAGATTTAGTCGACAGGAATGAAACACTTTCCACCTCGGTACGTAATATACTATTCCCTGATACAAGATCAATAAAAGTATGATTTTAAGATAGAGAAGCAATTCGTATTATACAGCGTATGTGAAAATATACACCATATGGAAATCTTTTTTATCTGTGATTATAGGAAAAAAAAAATTTGATGACCTAAAAAACTGCATATAGTTGAACAAATTACAAATACAGGGTGGCCAAAAATAAGAAATTAACGTAAACGTGCTTAGAATACAGTAACCTTTATTTTAGACGATATAAAAAAATTATTAGAAAAAGTAAAGAACCAAATTTAATGTCAAAATATAAAATGGCAACCATCTAGAAAGAAAAAATTTCCATCTATTTTTCTCTCCTCAGATACGAACAACATGTTAAAAAGAAAAGAAAAAAATGTTTTTCTTATTCAGTTGAGCCACCATTCATTTTCAAGGCATTTAACGAGTTTTCTTCTCAATCTGAGAACAGCGTTTTCAATTTCGAATCTTCCTAGTTCATTGCAGGCTGGTGTTATTCTGTTTTTTAATTCATTGATATTGCCTACAATAAACACACTTTCCACTTTGCCTTGGTTAATAAGTAGCATCTTTAAGCAAGTAAGTTTTAAGCATCATATTGCCGTTTATTTTTGACACCTTATTGTTTCGTGGGTGACCTGATGTCATGGCAAATAAAATAGGATAATTTTATTATTATTGGTGTCCGAAAGCTCAGTTAATTTAACTTTGATGAGTGACATCAATCAGTGTTCGCAATAAGCGTGTAATTATACGATTTGCGTGTATTTTCATTGCCTTGTGTGTAATTTTTGTGTAGCACAATGTGTATGATGAGAGACACCACCTAACGGCTAGTGTTATAGCTTTCATTAAAACTTTAGTTTAACCTAGAACTTAAACTGAAGTATGAAATATAGATTTTCCTATACCATACTATTTTTATGCGTTTTTCACCTACCAATTATTAATAATCAGCAGCTGAATACTCGTGTTAATAGAATATCAAAATTATTGATATTGAATATTTCTTCCATTATCAATAATTTTATTAACCTTATAGCATATCATAATAAAAAACAATTTTAATTTATAAAAGTTGGGTTAAAAAATATAATTCATAAATAATATTTGACATTTTTCCTTCGCACATATTCAAATCCGTAGATTGTGGTTTAAACTGAACCCATTACACCAGTAAGTTTAACTGCAATCTTGAAGATAACCTGGACTTATAAAACTGGCCATAAGTGTTACTATTCCGTTGTGTGACCTTTACATATCTTACACACCCAATAGTCAGCAATATTTTGGCACATCAAGACCTACTTTAATGGAAATAAACAATCTATTTTCTCGCATAAAAGAAGGCTGAAGACACTTTTGCAATTAATTTTCATATCTATTGTCAATGTATCGATAGATTTTTAATATCGTTACATCCCTACGACTGATTTCGGTTCTGGACGGTCGTCAATGGTTCACGTCGTTGGTTGGCAACCAAACTGACACCAATACGGCGGGGTTGCCTATATGACGGCGACATTGTGCGCAAGACAACCGACGAGCAACCTTTAAAAATATAACCGGTGAACTGTGCGCACCAACCCATTATTCACCCATAAAATTTAACTAGATTTATCGATATGCTTTATTTAACTAAAATATTCACATGTTCCTGTCATTTCCGGTTATACCAGAAGTAGCTATCAACTTTCGTTTTTTCAATATACAACATGGTAATTTATTTAATATTTTTCGATTAACCATTAAATTCTAAATAAATTTTATAGAACATGTTTTTGTCTGCCAGTTTTTGAGATATCTGAACTTTTTTTAACGATTCTTCACATAATGCTTCTAGATTCTCGTTTCTAAATAACTCCGAACTGAAAGGGGCATATTTTTGAAACATAATAATTACCAGGACCGTATTAAAATAAGTTGCTTCGATTCAAAGCGGTGAAATTTTGTCAAGGCTTGATTCATGTTTTGGAGGAATGAAATAAATTAAAAAGTGATATTTAAATTTCAGGTCCGTACTTACAGATTTTGACTTGATAATGATATCTGAAAACCGAAACGTAATATTTTTAATTAGAAACTATCTTAAAATGAATCGTAAAAATCTGTCTAGAAAGTATTTCCAATTTTAAGTAAATAAGGTCATAAAAACCGAAAATGAAATTTTCGCTTTGTTTCGGATATCTGCGGAAGTATTCGGAATTTTCTTAATTTCTCACCGGCATTAACTTAAGCTCTAAATTATGCAACTTTTTCACAAATTAACCTTCTATCTCTTATAGTTTCCGAGATCTCAATGCTGCACTGAGCGAAATCTCGAGTTGATATAGCTCAAATATGAGTTGTCCTAGACCGAATCGTGTTGAGAGTAAGGGGACAGCCCAGACCTCTGAATTACGGCAACCAAATCGAAGAAATTGCATCAACTCACTATTCATAAGTTATAATAGCACAGAAGATGGGTTATTTTATGGGTTGGAATCGCTCACGCCCCACCGTCTTAAATTATTGATAGGCTACCGTATAGCTACTAGTATGTGAATTGTGATGCGTTACTAGTCGGGGGAGATTAATTCATGATTCGAGCTATCAAAACTTGACATTTAAGTTGTTCTAGCTTACGATGATGGCTGGAATAACTCACTCTTTGGGCTACCAGAGTCCAAATTTTGGACTACCAGTACCTAAATTGTGGATTATCGGAACTCAAAATATTTCTTTGATTTAACCCCTGCATATTGTAGACTTCAATTGCCTTTTGTTTTCTCTAGACATGACATTTTTGTTGAATATTAAAAAAAAAATAATTAAATGAATTATAGACAGGAGAGCATACTACGGCTAAGAAACCATGCGAACGAAGTGATGACGATTGCTTATAAATAATAAGGCTCCATTCCAATAATAACAATTTGTATGCATCTCCCTCATGGGAACACAAATTTTCACGTACAGAGAACAAAGATGAAAAATCCCGCAAACGGCGCAACGGCCAACAGGTTCTATACGCGCGATCGAAGGAGAATTGACGAATGAACCGCGCCAAACCTACATGAGCATGAATTCGGAACTTTCCGTGACCTTACGATCTTGCGATTTACCCTCGATATGGGCTTTTGGAGAACGTTTCCTGAATTATTCCAACTAATTTACACATGGTAATGAGTTAAAATAATGCACATCCGGGTTAAAACGACACTTTATAATCAATTAGTAAGTTTTCCCAACCCAGAAACTGAGTTCAGGTAACTCATAAAATAGTTACAAGATGAGAAATTGTGGTGATCCCAAATATGTTTAAAATGTTGATAAAAAATCTCTCTCTGGGTTGAGGCGAACCAAAAGAACCTGAATTACTGTAGCGTTTTTAAATAATTTCTGATAATTCGTAGGCTCAGTTAGAACAACATAGTGAGGTGGGTTGAGGTAGCTCCAATTTTGTAACCCACGATATTGGTAAATGCATTTTTGTCAGTGTGAGCATCAAATTTCGGACACCCTATATAACAGACACATATCTAATGATTTAAACACATATTTTTCCTCTATAGAAATGTACAGAGAAACTACAGGATGGACCCTATTCGGCCTTCTAGTTAGCAGTTCGATACTGAGTACCCTGGCATACCCCAACAGTCAAGCACCGCCCGGATACAGACAAGTTGGCGGTGCCCAACAGCCTACAACCCAACAGAGAGAAGAACGTAAATTTGCCGAAAAATCTAATTCACTTAAAAAAGTAGCTTTGGATGATTTAGACGACATTCAGACCAATGAAATATCTCAATCTAGTAGTACCGCAGGGGGGTTCTCTTGGTCGAATCTATTAGGTACGTCTAATCTTATTCCGTCGATCACAGGTAAGTCGGATTCCTTAAACGGATAATGTTAATGGTGTGATATTTACCGTTATATACAGGGTGTCGCATATCTTATGGCCCATAGAGCAACTGGAGATACTAAACATCAAATTATAATAAGTTTTATCGAAAATAAGCAATAATTTGAAAACGGTTCAATTTATCGGATTGAAAGTAGGCGGTATGATGTTTTTATGAGTAAGGAATAAGAATTTGTAGAATTCTTTTTAAGTTTCACATCAGAGGGCACTAGTTACATACACTGGATTTAATAAATCTATGATTTTCTTCTTACCTGTTACCTATATTAGTGTTTTTAAGCCAAGATTCTCAAAGATGGGCAATTTCTAAGAAGGTATACTTGCGCGATCTTAAATCTCCAACCATTTTCGAGATACAGTTAAACCTCTCTTAGGCGAACGCCTACGGGACCGTCTAAATGTGCCTAATAGAGGTGTCCGCCCATGGGAAATTTGTTATTAGGTAATCTGTAAATGCAAAATTATTACTATGTATGTATGTACAAATAAACATAACATAACAAAAATACACTAGTTTTAGTTAGGATGTAGTACTAAAAAATCTAATAACGTAGTTTGACGTGTTTCCGTTTTATACTTGCAATCTAGAAAATGTAATTCCAAATCTGATAACAATTCCATTGGTATAGAGTCACCTCTATTCTTTGCATACTCTTGTAATTCCTTTACCATACTAATGGCTTGTTGATAATTGGTGACATTTGTTTGATTACTGCATTCAGCTTCTTCGTCAGAGTCGTCAGATAGTGATGTGGTTTCAGTTTGGCCTACATAATCGGTACGAATGGGGTCACTATAATGTTCTAATAGCACATTGCTATCAATGTTAATGAACTCGGCCAAATCATCGTTATCAAATTACGAACTTCCACAATATCAATATTCCCTTTCAGACTCAAAACGCGACATTTGTGTGCCATTGTTTACGACTTTAACCTTACAACTCACAAATAAACGGCGCACTGCTATCGGGGAATTACATATACTTTTATTTCGCTCTGCCACGCATACGCAACTGGTTGCCGGTTTGTCTTCACAGAGTTTTTGCACCGTACTTATTCGTGTCCCACTTTAACATTTTTTTTGTCCGTTTAAAGGAGGGTTTTCGCACTCTTTGTATGAAAACAGCCTGTCCGCGTCCGCCCAAAGGAGAGTCCGCCCAAGAGAGGTTGATTTTCATGGAATTTGTCCGCTTAATAGAGATGTCCGCTTATTAGAGGTGTCCGTTATGAGAGGTTTCACTGTATTTCCCTTTTTACTTTGATTTTTTTGATGCATTGTGATCGCTAAATGGAAATATCTCGAAACGGTTAGATTTAAGATCGAGCAGGTGTACCTTTTTAGAAATTGGATTGGTTTTAAAATACTTACTTAATAACAGGTAAGAAAAAATCTTAGATTTTTAAGCCCAGTGCAAGCCCAGCAAAATTAACCAGCATCCTCCAATGTGATTTATACAAATTATCATTTCTTACTCATATAAACATCATACCACCAACTTTCATCTTCGCAGTACTCCGAATAAGTTTTAAGAATCTTATACAGGATATTACTTACTTACGTACTTATTTTTTATGAGTGCCTGGACCAACTTTAAATCGAAAAATTCATGCACACTTATGTCCTAAAATGCTTCGTTTTAGATATGCAAGGTTATTGTTTCTGTTTTTATCAATAATCTCGAAACCAGTTTGAGAAATCTCTTAATTCTGTTATAGACACTATTATGATATGAAACCACATATTTTTTCTCAAGCCAGTAGCGTAGGAACAGAAACGCCTCAATAAAGTTTTAACCAAAAAATGTGCTACGCCACTGATATTTTCGAAACAATTATTTTATTATCAATTATCATTCAGTAACCATATCGAATTGAAGTAACCCCAGGCAGCAGTTTCCTCTAAAAAGGTAAAACATATAACCAGGCATCATTTAACGTACTTTTGAGTATCCATATGGATACGCAGGCCTTTTACTTGGATACCCAGTAAACATCAAATGGATCTAGAAATTTTTTAATTACTAAGTAATTAAAAACTACTGAACTGATACCAGTGATGACTGATACCTAAAAATGCTTTTAAATGCTGAAAAATATTTAAAAAAATAGGGCTGTTTAAAAGACATGGATACGCAGCAAAGATTCACTAAAGACATGGATACGCAGTAAAAAATCACTAAAAGATCCCTTGTAGCATAACCACGTTGTGGTAATCGGCAAGATAGCTTCTCAGAAACTTGGTTTACTCTTCCGAACCAAAAAGTTGTACACACCTCAACAACTTTTGACACTGTACAAGGCCCAGATTCGACCATCACTGGAGTACTGCTCTCATGTCTGGAGCTCTGCGCCCAAACATACTCTTCGGCTACTGGACCCCATCGAAAGGGCCATTCGTCTGATTGGAGACCACGAGCTAACGAATAGCCTCGACAGCCTAGAACATCGTAGACAGGTTGGTGATTTGACTCTCTGTTACAGATATTTCCATGGAAAGTGCTGGGCTGACCTAGCCCTCTTAATTCCGCCCAGAGCGGCGAAAAACAGAAATACACGACGAACCACTGCCACCCATCCATATGTGGTTAAGCTTAGTACTCCTCCAACTCCATTATTTAAGAATTGTTTCATCTGGAGGACGTCATCCTTATGGAACGACCTTCCTGAGGTCGTTTTTCACAACGAACATAACCTCCAACGATTGAAAACCAACGTGAATCGCTTTATTCGCACACGCACCACTCCCAGAGTCATTTAAAGAATTTTCCTATAGTGCTTGTTTGATCATAAAAAAAAATTAAATTCTAAACAAAAGAGGTCTCTTCTATCTTTCTCGATTGGAAGAAAATAACATGATAATAATAATGTTTTGGTTAAAACTGTATTGAAGCAAGCCTACGCTTGAGAAAAAGAATGTATGGGGTAAAAATGTGTCGTTTTATAATATAATAATATTCTATACCAAAACTTAGTGTAATATCTCAAACTGTTTTTGAGATTTTTGATAAAAACCAAAAAAAGAGCATAGAGAATTTCACACCCTGTACCTACATATATCGATAACAATGCATTTTAGGACATACGTGTAAGTATGTATATGAACTTTTCGATAATTTGGGAAGAAAATATCCTATGTGCATATGATCTTGTCTCCATAATATGATCGCAGGAAATATCTTCACTTCAGTAAAGAACAACCTGTATTTCTAAAACTCTGACCAAAAAGCAAAAATTGTATCTATTAATTTGATTTGTGAATTTTAGAATCATATAAATTAATAATTATCTATCATTAATCACACCATTGATATTTGTACCGTTTATTCTATATCTAAACATATTTACCACCGCTTGTTATGCACTTATTCATTGGATGTAAAGTGGAAGATAAGTAACGTTTAATAACATCATTCATCTACCACGTAAGTAGGCATCAGATTCCATCTTAAAAATAAGTATGAGTAAGTATGATATGGTGATATGATTATAAAACACTTATTGCCTATCGGTTATAGATATTTATTTAATTGAGTAATACTGAGAAATAAAACGTCAAAAGTTCTAAACTGGCTTAAGTAAAAAATACGAATTTGCATGGAAACAAAGAATACTAATTTTAATGCCACAGCCGCGTCCACACTAAACCAACAAAACACAAACAACATAATGACCTTTTTCAATTTTTCAACAATTTAGAAACAAATTGGCAACATTTTATGTTTTGTTTCGGTTTTTACCTATATATTGTTTTCCCGTCGCGGAGCGGTAAACATCAAAAGGTTCCTGTTTTATTTTTATTTCCGGCAACACTGCAGGTGCGGTGTGTTCGGGTTAGTTCGAATAGTTGATTAAGGTTCGTTCCAACCACCCTAAAAATCGTACAATGTACGGTCACGCACATGCGTAGTAGTCGAAAGGCGTTCCAACCGACACAAAACGGTGTAGCTGGCGATCCCTTTGGTGTTCCAACCAAATTGTGATCGTTCGCAAACCAGTTCCTGAACGGTAAAAACGATACATGGCCAAGACCAGGAACCGCTTGTACTGACTTGCGCCCTAAGAATTGTAACCGTTGTTTTTGTATTCCTGGCATCCATGCAGTTCTTTTAGCCTTGTTTTGTAGGAGTTGTTGCTTAATATTTTGATTATTTAATTTATTCTTATTAAATTTGTATAATCCGGTGCCCAAACCTACAAGACATTCTTAACATTAAACGTTATTCTCTTTCATGATTATTAAATACAACAAAACGGAACGAAAAAAGATAATACTCAAGCTTAGACGAAGAAATCAAAACAACAAAAGTAGGGTTGTGATTTATGCATGTTATGATAATTATCTAATTACCTACTAAACTTCTTTCCTAGAATCAGACAGGCGATCAGCTGAGATTTTTACACAGAATGGTCACAAAAACGTACCAACCTTGCCTCCCTTGTGCATCGGCAACAAACAGTGCAAAATTAACGCCTGCGCACAAAATCGATTCCAACAGTTTCGTGACGGTTCTAGAACGATACAAAAATAGGGTGTTGGAACAAACCTATTCAATTCTGTGATCGAATTTCCACGGAACTAAAAATTCTCTGTTGAATTATTTATTTAATAAATATTATTTTTTTGCGAGCAGATATTTCTTTTCTATTATATGATATTAATGCTACCTGACAAGCAAACAGACTTGTTCGTTTCGGGGGGTGTAGGGGCGAGTAATGACTTTTTTGAGGGTTTTATGAATTAAAAACTATCGATTAAATATTGATAGTCACTATAGATGGTGCTACTATCCATAGTTCGCAACCTCTATCTGTCATTGCTGCTGTTTTTCGTTTTTGAATTTGTTTTACAGTGCAGGGTGTCCATTTTTGGTTAGTTTTACGAGGTATCTCCGTTATTAGTAAAGATAGAAGGATGCGGTTTTCGCAGCACCGTTCTACTTTTTTGTCAAACAGAAGATGCCGTAATCAGAATTTTTCTAGGCCGCCTTGTTTTTGATATACGGGATGTTTTTGAGAATTGTGCATTTTAGGACACATATACATATCTCAGTTACACCGTAACGCATCAAAAGAAATAAAATGTTCTTTTTGTAGTTTTTTACGTAGAATCCAGTGACGTACTCAGCTTCTTCTACATTCAATAGTTTTCAAGGAAAATAAACAAATTTCCTTTTTTAAAATGGGTCACCCTATATATTTTTTAATAATATAATTTAGTTTGTAACAAGCTTCTCAAAAATATATAACACTTTATTTTTAGTCTTAGTATTAGGCCCGAAATATACGTTTTTCAAAAATATACCTTTTTTTTTTTAGTAGGCCATGACGGATATTAAAAAAATACTGGGTGAGTAAATATTAGACACAAAAATTGAAAATTTATTGAAGTCCCTCATATATATTGCTCTCCATTATGCCTTAGACCTGTTTCACACATGGTTCTTATTCGCCTTAACGAATTAAAAATAATAAACGGCCGCGTTTGTAACTCCCTAAAAGCTCTGTCGATGGCAATTCTTAAATCTGTCATGGTTTGGTACTGAATGGAATAAGTTTTATTTTGAAGGTATCCCCATAAGAAGAAATCCAAAACAACAAGACAAGTCGGGTGACCTTGGTGGCCATCTTACAGGTCCATTAGTTCCAATCCAGCGACCTGGGAAGTTATTATCTAGGTAAGCCCTTACAATTTGGGCATTGTGAGCGGACGCTCCATCCTGTTGAAGATGCAAGTTATGGAGACCAGTTAAGGGGAGATCTTCTATTATTTCTGGCACAACGATTTCCAGAATTTCCAAATATTTATTTGCATTAAGGCAAATATATTATAAACTATTTTGCTATTCAGTATAAAGCATGAAACGCTAAGGCCAAATCTGCCGTGCCGTTCGATTGGAAATATTACATGCTGATTTTCCTGAGACCAAAACCTCGGATTCTGTCGATTAAACATGCCAGCACTGGTAAAATGAGCCTCATCAGACCATATAACGGTTTTTTCTAAATTGTTTTCCCTGTTCAGATTTTGTAAATACCAATTGCAAAACTCTCTATGGCGCTGTGCATCACCAGGATGTAAGTTTTGTACACGGTGGAATTTGTATGGCTTCAAATTGTGTTTTTTTATAATTGTTTGCACGCTTGATTTAATTATTCCGACCGAACCTTCAACTTTTCCTCAAGAACTACTTGAATTTGTTTTAATTGAAGCTAAAACATTTATTTCATCAGTCTGTGTTCAATTAAATTTGATTTTATTCTTTAAAAAATTCGTTTATCCGGTTGTCGTCTTTCGGTATATCTACAAGTAATTTAAGAAAATTTATAAATTTCATAGAATTACTACATAAGGGATTATAATTACCTATTCAAATACACTTCTAATGCCCCATCTGCGTTTTCTTTACACTGGATATAACAAACGAGCATGTCGTACTTCTCAAACTTTACATGCTCTGCCATGATTAGGACAAACTGATTTTTCACTATTAATTATAAATTTTAAAACAACTTAGAGAACCTGAATGCTCTGACAGAATTAGAAGATTTTATTATTATGAAACATAGTACAGTGTTCTTTTGTTTGTTTTAAATACCCGTCATGGCCTACTAAAAAAAATGGTATATTTTTGAAAACGTATATTTCGGGCCTAATACTAAAAATAATTATAATATATTATTAAAAAATATATAGGGTGACCCATTTAAGAAAAGCAAATTTGTTTATTTTCCTTGAAAACTACTGAATGTAGAAAAAATCTGAGTACGTCACTGAATTCTACGTAAAGGACTACAAAAAGAACATGTTATTTCTTTTTGATACGTTACGGGGTAACCGAGATATGGGGTGTGTCCCAAAATGCACAATTCTCAAAAACATCCCGTATATCAAAAACAAGGCGGCCTAGAAAAATTCTGATTACGGCATCTTCTGTTTGACAACAAAGTAGCAAAGTGCTGCGAAAACGGCATCCTTCTATCTTTACTAATAACGGAGATACCCCGTAAAACTACCCAAAAATGGACACCCTGTACGTATAGTTGATACTTGAATATCTGATCGAATTCCCACAGAAATAAAAATTCTCTCTAAAATTATTTATTTTAAATCTTATTTTTTGCTGGTGTTTCAAGCCCATTGCACCCCTATCATCGGTCCAATTAGTTCAGGAGGCACAGTAGGCTTAGTTATATCTGCGCGCAAAAAGTAATATTTATTAAATAATAATTTAAGAGAATTCTTAATTCTGTGAGAATTCCAATCCAATCCACAGAATTGAATATCAACTATACACACCTCGCCTGCAGTGTTGCTGGAAATAAGAACAAAACAGAAACCCCTTAACCGCTCCGCGGCGGGAAGACGTTGAGTTCCTAAAAACCGGAAACAAAACATAAAAGTTGGTAATTGATTTGTTTCTAAATTGTTAGAAAACATTGTGTTGTTGTTTTGTTTTGTTGGTTTCGTGTGGACGCAGCATAAAAGTTGATAAATTGTTGAAAAACATTGTTGGTGTTTTCTTGGTGCTTTGTTTTTATTTTGTTGGTGAAACACGAAATAAAACCAATAGCACGCAGTTTTCGTTTCGTCTTGTTTCCAGAGAGTTGTTAGTTTGTTGTGTTTCTGTTTTGTGTTTTTGTTTTGTTGGTATGGTGTGGACAAATTAATTTATTTTTTAAATTAAAACAGAATTAAGTCAAACGTAACTCCGTAACCGAAAGAGCCAATCAACATTTTATTGTATACATAGGTACACTCCCCGCCAAAATAACCGATTCACGCAATATTTTGATGGGTTCTTGATCGTGAGTAACTGTTTTAGTTCAATTCCTATTTTCGTCATTCTTTTTTAGATTGTAGGTAAAATTATTAAAAATCTTGCACATGTATGAGATTTTAAGAAAGTAACGACAACCGTAAGACTATTAGTTGAAGCGACCATGCAGGCACGTAATCGTTACCACAAAATTATTCCCCTTTTAGGTGACAACGTGGTGAAAAAACGGTGCCTGAACGGTTGCCGCTACTAGTAGCGGAAACTTATAAAGATCTTTATTAGTGGCAAATAGGTGGCGGCTACTAAAATTACTAGTTGAGTAATTAAGTATGTATTACACCTATGCCAAAGTTAGTAGAAACCTAATTGAAATATTTTCTTTACCATCGCATGCACATCATACAGCACTCGCAGAAGCATATTATTAAAAAATATATTAAATACCTTCATATTAAAATTGTTTATAGGTGCCTTAATGCAACTGATCTTCAATCCAGGAACCGCAGCGACCGGACCTAACAAATCCGATAGCCTCGACGACGGTCCCATAGCGCCCTCGCCATGGGCTAACCTCTTGTCGGTGGGGCTGAAAATTCTTACCGCTATTTTGGGAGGAGGTGGAGGAGCCGCTCCAAGCGAAGGAATTGACAAGGTCGATAATGGCGGATCACCATTACAGGTTAGTGAAGCTTTTGGTCTTTAGGCTTGTAATTTGTGAAAGAATTTGTAGGGTGAATAGGGGTGAATGATTTTTTTTTTCTAAGAGCAATATAGCAAGGAGGGCCACTATGGGTATCTCGTTCATGGTAACAGACAGACACAACGTCGATTAAATGGAGAAAGTATCTCAATCAAAACACGAACAATATTCCGTATAAAAAGTTCTGGTAAGATTTTTAAGTTTTGAGTTATTTAAGAAAAACTGAAATTTTGAATTTTGAGTTTAATTTTTTTTCGACGTTAATATTAAAGTTGAGCAAAACTGACAAAACATTCTCACAGCAACTTTTAGTGAACTCTAAGAATACATAACACATTTTTTTATACGACGTTGCGTTTTCAAGCAATCATCACAAACTTCATTTTTTCTAATACGGCCCTTATTTTATAATGTCAAATTTTGAAACCTTTTGTTTTGTTATTCAATGATATACCACACATTATCGTTTATTTACCTGTCGAGTCCTTTTAATCATCTTCATGAAATTTTCCGGATACGGACCTGTATTTTCCATAATTTTTGTAAAAACAATAAAATTCAATGCATATATTCAATATGAATATTTTTAAACTTAATTTAGAATGATGCAGTACATAATAATCATAAAACAAGATAATTAACACTAACAAAACAGTAATTATGAAAAATAGATACATCGGCAAAAATTAAAGTAAAACCAACAGCAGATTGTTAGAAATTAATTTTCCAAAAAGTTTTCGAAATAATTTCCGTCAGTCTCCAAACAAATAATATCTTAAAATTGCTGAATTAAAAAAATTCATTAGTTATGGCCTTGCGCTTTGAAGGGCTTCAATAACTTTGCTAGTCGTCTAAGATCTCTGGAAAATGACGGAAATCATTTCATCATCATATATAAACGGGGGCCCGAACAACCCCCCCCCCCCCCCCGGGAATTCCATTATAATCCATATTAATATTACGGGACCGAACAAGAGTCGAAGGGGAATCGATCGGGAATTTCGGGGACATTGATTTTTTCGTTATTCAAGTCCATTGAAATTTGGTGCTGTACGAGATTCGAGGTATGGATACAGAGACGTTCGAAAAAAAATTGATCTATGTTAAACTTTTTATTCTGATGGTACAATACGAAAATGACAAACAGTCCATAACACGCCAAGTTTTCGAAATTTTCATATTCAATTTTAGAATTTTATACGCCTCACTTTCGACAAAAGATAATACTCAAGCTTAGACAAAGAAATTAAGCAACAAAAGTAGGGTTATGATATGATAAGTAACTAAACTTCTGTCCTAGTCTAAGCACTAATCAGACAGGCGATCAGGATCAGCTGAGATTTTTACAGCAAATGGTTATAAAAACAGTGCAAAATTAACGCCTGCGCACAAAATCGATCCCAACACTTTCGTGACGATTCTAGAACGATACAAAAATAGGGTGTTGGAACAAACCTAATGGCTCGCAAATTTGAAATTGAAAACTTAAAAATCGTAAAAATATAAAAGGTAGATAACGAATATGAAAAATGAAAAATCAGCTTTTTCACTAAAAACTTTTATTTGGATTTCAATTCTACAAAAAGTTAACACAGCAATTTAAAAAAATATATTTTCGTTCACCACCTTTGGGGGCCCCCTGATACTCGGGGCCCCGGAAAATCTAACCGGCCCTACCGACGGTAGTTACGCCACTGATCGTACACCTTTTCGAAAATTAATTTGTGATAATCTAGTGTTAGTTTTACATTAATTAATGTTTTTTTGCCGATGTACCTATTTGTTGTTTATTTTTTCAGACTTCCTGTTTTGTTATTGTTAATAAATTATCTTGTTTTTTGATTATTATGTAGCGCATTATTATAAGTAGTATTTTTAAAATATTAAGTTTAATACTTACTGCATTGAACTGTTTTTACAAAATTATGGAAATACAGATCCGTATCCTGAAAATTTTATGAAGATGATTAAAAAGATTTGAAACGTAATTAAATGATAATGTGTGGTACATCATTGAATTTATAATAAAAAACAGTCTTAAAATTTGACTTTATAAAATCTGCACCGTATTAGAAATAATGAAGCTGATGACGGTTGCTTGAGAACAAAACGTCGTATAAAAAAAATTTGTTATGTATTCTTAGAGTTCACTAAAAGTTGCTGCGAGAATGTTTCGTCGTTTTGCTCTAACTTTAATATTAACTTCGAAAAAAAATTCAAAATTCAAAATTTCTTCTTTCTTAAATAACTCAAACCTTACCAAAACTGCTTGTACGGAATATTGTTCGTGCTTTGATTGCGATACTTTTTCCCTATTTAATCGAAGTTGTATCTGTTACCATTAACGAGATACCCATAGAGGCCCTGCTTATCTTGGGTACCCTGTATAGGTAAAAATTTCTCACAGTACGTTGTAGATATATTGATTGTAAATATTTTGGAAGAAATCTAGCGTATATTGGACCTACAGATATCAGAAAATATACACATATGACATAGAATTTCTCAATCACATGCTAATATTTTCGAACATGATTCCATAGATCATTTTTTATGAAGAAAAGTACATGTATCCGCAGCGGCTTATTTTTTTTTTTTGATACAGTTTAAAATCTTTATTCTTAAATATTTCCGAAAGTATTTTTACTTTCAATATTATTATCAATATTAATTTTGATATGTTAATAGGATATACAACCTAACATTTTAGTTCAAAAAGTTAATCTATCGATGCACCAGTGGCGTCCCTGAGATGAAATTTTTTACAAAAAAATTGATACTTATGCCACTGTTATTTTTCGATGTGGAAATCAATTTTTTAGCTGGCTGATACTCACTGCCTTATTCCTAGTTGTAAACTAATATAGCAAAAGAAAAAATAGTAAAATTTCATTTTTTGTTATCAAGATGTCGCCCATCCGCCATTTTGAATTTGAGCACCATGCAAGAAAGTGTAGCTCTCTGATCCCTACTACACCATGCCAACTTGTATTTTTTTTTCTAAGACTGTAAATGAAATTTTCAAAAAAGGCCGCCATTTTGTTTCCGTTGCAAATACAGAAGTAATGTTCGGGCATCATAAAGTACTCGACAGTACCTTCAAAACGCTGTATCGCGACCCCTATTCCCATTTAATTTTCTTTGCTAAGATGGCGCCCATCCTCCATTTTGACAGTTATTACTGTCATTTTTCTGTGATTCGTCAAAAAGTAGTTTACCTTCCCCTATATGCCAAACCCAAAAATAACTGAATTATAGTTTGCATCAAAATGTAGCTATTTTTTGCTCTTTAAGCATATATAATAAAATAATGTATCATGCTATTTAATTTTATTATGAAAATATAAAAAAACATAATCATGGGTAAACAGCACCCTCTAGAAGACGCAGTGTTAATTAGTGATCACGACCAACGTCGGATATTTAGTAAGTGTAAAATTGCCTTTAAAACGATCCTAACTTTATTAAATTCGTATAAAGGTTACGGAAGATACAAAAAATTTAAAAAATTTTTTACACGCATCCCTCACCATTATTATCGACGATATGAAAAACCCTAGCCTACCTTAGTGGGACACCCTGTATAATATCTGTAACATCCGTGAATAAGTGGATAAGTCAAGTTTTGTGAAAAATGAGATGGCTTACCATGTCCATGAGCGAAATCAAATTTCCACCGTGAATAAATTGGGAACGCAAATTATCAATATAAGATTGAGGTGCCGAGTTCACTTTCAACATCGGTCTAGTTTGATGTTTAGTATATCCAGTTGCTCTATGCCGAATGAATGAGATATATTCTATACATTTTTCTTCATAAGATGCTCTGAAATAGTAGCATGTTGTAAGCAAGTTGACACAGACTTCCTGTATAACCGGAAGTGGTAGATACATCAAAATACCTTCATTAAAAAGATCAGTTTTTTTATAGCCAGTACAAATATTTCACACAAATATCATTTTTAGTTCCCGATATATTTTTATCAACAATATTCACTAAAGGGTTTTATATAACCTTAAAACCCTCCTAAATTGACAGTTGGGGGTTTAAAACAGCAACTATAATATTAAGGGCCGATTTTTCAAAGTCACCTTAAGGTACAGAATGATGTAAGTCTTCCTTAACACAGATTTGACGGTATATTAAAGTTCTCTTTAACTCTCATCCTAAATGAATGGATTTTTCTTAGATGGTAATATTATACTTAATGCGTCCATTCCGCAATTTTTTTTTATTTTGGCGATGGAAAACCCTTTATGGGCACCGAGTACTTGTTCTACCTTTCCTCGGTAGTGTGGGAGTCCTTATACCCACTAAAAACCACCCTTGATGTTCACCCAGTTGCGCTTCACTGAACCATCATAATTGACATCTCCGCGAAGGCAACATGTGTCCTTTTCTTCCTCCTCTCTATCTCCTGTTTCATGTCATATTACCCATTCTTTCTGCCTTAGGTCTGGTATTGCATTTCGCCCTCTCTGTTATGCTTATTTCTCTCTTCGCGTTCCTTAGTTTCTAGTATAATTTTCAGAAATTTTTGAATTTCGTTCCAGTTTTCCCTTGATAAAACCATAATGTCTACTATGTTGTCCGGTGTTATTTCAGTGTTTACTCTGGTTTCCGTCTCTTCCCTTAACTCCCTCCATCGTTTGCAAGTGAATATTTTATGTCAGCCACAGTGTAGATTGTACAGTTTTCGTCCGTGTCTTTTCCAAAACGCTTTGCATATGTCCTATACATCCCATGTCACTAGATGGCATGGGTAACATAGTACCTAATCAACCTTTCAATGCTCACATTTAATCCATTTGTTGATGTCAGGAATTAGTCTTTTGGTCCATTGGCCCTTATATGAATTGTTGTTCCATCTCTCCTGCAATTTCTTCAACGTCCTGTCCTTCACTTCTATGTACGTCTCTTCTGGTCTCCGTTTATACATTTCCTTCCTCTCTTCTGCCATCAAGTCTCTGGGGGGTATGCCTGCGATCACTTGCAGCGCTGCTGCTAAGACAGTTTTATAGGCAGCCACACCCTGATTAAAGCCTTGTTGACATATCTCCATTAATATCCTCCTTATCTTTAACGATTCTATCCATATGGGTGCTCCGTACAAGCAGTACTGAATGCACTACCCCACACAACAACGCTCTTTTACCACTGCTCGGACCTCCAATATTTGGCATCAGCCGTGCCAGTTTTCCCAGTGTATCCTCCGCTATCTGGGTTCTTTATGTGCTCTCCGAATTTACCGCGTTTGTCAAAAAACACACCAAGATATTTAATAGTGTTCTTTGGAGTTATTTCTACATTTCGTATTTTAAACTTTATTCCATCCCCTTTTCGTTTCTGTCACACATTCCGCAAAATTAATTTAAAACATAATTTATTTTAACGTTTACCTTAACGTTAAGGCTACCTTATCAAAGGCCTAACTTAAGGTAACATTCAAATATCGGCCCTAAGGGCCGATATTTCAAAATCGCCTTGAGGTACAGAATGACATAAGTCATCCTTAATATTCTATGCATTCTTTTTCATAAAATCATCTGAAATAGCATAGCATGTCATTAAGAAACACCCTGTATAGACAAATAGACATACATACTTAATAAATGAATCAATGAAAATTATCGATATATTTATCTAAGTATTTTAAAGTTAAGAATAAAAAATGTGAAATTCGTTTCTTTTCTAATATAGAAAAAAACGGGTTCAAAAGTTGAGTGGGTTATTTCCATATTCCATAGGGTAAAACCCAAGTGCCTACTACCGTTCGTTTTAACAATTTTGATTTAAGAATATCCATTATGTTTTCTTATCTACAGGATTATGTGAAAGTGCTACTTACTATAATCTCCATAATACAAATGTATTTTCCAATTTTTGTCATTGTAAACAATAATATAATAAATTAATATTTTGCTCCCTCATCTATCCAAAAGGAGAATATACCGGGTCCTGCATTAGTGCGTCGGGCATCCATAGCGTCCTTATTTACAACAGTAGAACAAAAAGTTTAATACAAAAGTTGTAGGATGTGGGTTGATGCATATTCTAAAAATATTTGTAAATATACAAGGTGGTCCAAAAAAGTGTGACGTCATAAAATATAAAAAAGATAAAAAGATCGTTTTGCACGCTTGGTAAAATCAGTCAAATCAGTTTTTCTTAGTATTTTTACATACCCTCTGTTTTATTCATTCATTATTTAATGCAGAATTTAATTACAAGCATATATAATGAAAGTATTGAAATTCTCAATGGTTTTAGAGATATTTACCAAAAACCATAAATATCCTCATTAAACTAGCGCAGTGTATTGGGAAATTATCATAGACAGCCATGAATGCCCCAGAATTGAAATATTATCCCAGCAAGCTATAGAAAAACAATTGGTACTTTTCAACAACAAATGATTTTGACATTTCTAATTCCTTTTAAAAAAATTTTTATCTCATTTAGTTCTTTTCTGGATTATTGGTTTTTTAAAAATGAAGTTTCCAAGGGAAGAGTTAATTGATATGGTATTTGTGTTGGGGAATTGTGACAAAAATTGTTTACTGGCCAGTAGAGTTTACGCGACTAAGTTTCCGGAAAGGCGTCATCCAGATCTCCTAAGCTTTACTACATTGCGCGAGCGTTTTATCGGGACAGGGAGTGTGGATTATAAAAAGGAAGAACGAACAAAACCGGCTACAAATGAGGAAAATCAACTAGCAGTTTTGTTAAGAGTTACTGAAAATCCAAACCATAAGTCAGGCACGCGTGGGAGAAGAGGTTGAAATTAGTGAAAGGTCAGTCCAGCGAATTTAAAAAAAATGCATCGTTATCATGCATATCATATTCAGCTACACCAGGCTATGAGTGAAAATGACTTTCAGTGCAGGGTACAATTTTCCGAGTGGGCTCGAACACGTCTTCAAGAAAATCCACTTTTTTTATGTCGGTGTTATTTACTGATAAGGCGACATTTCACAACAATGGATGCGTAAACAAACTTTTCATTATTATGCCACCAAAAATCCACGCATCTTTCGTGAAATGGACTACCAACATCGTTGCTCGATAAATGTTTGGGGAGGAGTGATTGGTGGTAATGTGATAGGTCCTAATTTTTTTGACGGCCACCTTATACTGGTCAAACTTATCTTGAATTTTTGAGAAACGATTTACCTGTATTACTTGCTATTTTACCACCAAATATGCTGGCACAAATGTGGTTCCAACAAGATGGAGCTCCAGCCCATTATGAGCAACAGGTCAGAGCAGAGTTAGATAATACTCACGAAAATCGCTGGATTGGAAGAGGAGGGCCAGTTCGATGGCCTCCGAGGTCGCCCCACTTAACCAAATTAGATTTTTTTTCTGTGGGGGTATGTAAAAGATCTAGTTTATAAGGAACGGCCAACTACCGAAGAGAACATGCGGCAGAGAATAATTAACGCATTTGCGACAATTACACCAGCGATGCTGGGCGATGTGAATAGGAGCTTACAACTAAGAATAAACAAATGTTTGCAGCAAAATGGAAGACATTTTGAACATTTGTTAAAATGAATTGCCAATAGTTCCTGTTAAAGTCTGTAAAGTGATAAATAAACACTTACATATTGTTTTTCCATGGCCGTCTATGATATTTTCCCAATACGTTTTTAGTTTAATGACGATATTTATGGTTCTTCGGATCGGGCTTTTATATAGAATACCGTCCACTTAATCAAGAACCGATCCAATCCGGCAAATTAATTGTTTTGAAATACATTTTTTTAGAGAAACGATATACTCATAAAAATGCTACTTGTATCAACTTTAATTTTTTTAATGGAACATATTCTATATTTTTACATTTTTATATTCTACATTCAATTCTAGACTTTTTTCGTGAATCATGTCCTATA
This sequence comes from Barypeithes pellucidus, assembly GCA_963991005.1. Taxonomy (NCBI): domain Eukaryota; kingdom Metazoa; phylum Arthropoda; class Insecta; order Coleoptera; family Curculionidae; genus Barypeithes; species Barypeithes pellucidus. Next base: position 55,079,052 of record OZ022560.1, read on the forward strand.
CCTATATTCGGCCGTTTACGAAATATTAATACTTTAATGCTGGTATGCACCATTCATATGTTTATCGACATAGCAACGTTCTGAACTCAAATCACAATCTTGAAAGCATTGACAATGACAATTTGCTATTTAAGTTTGAGACGTTAAAAAAATATCAGTGAATGTTAATCAAATTTGCACAATTGCTATGTCGAGAAACATATTAATGGTGCATATCAGCATTAAAGTCAATATTTATATTTCGTAAACGCGGTTGAAGATAGGTATAGGATAGGGTATGATTTATGAAAAATGTCTAGAATTGATTGCAGAATGTGAATATGTAAAAATATTTCAGCTCTACCCGAAAAATTGAATTTTATGGTCAGAGGGCTACTTAGGATTTTATGGCAATCAAAACAATGAAAAAATGTACCATACTAAAAACTCTTCCGTGAATAAGGGGGAAAATATATGTGTGTTATGGGTAGCATCAACAACGTGTCCAAGATAAGGAGGGCCAGTACATTGATCTCGGAAACCGTAAGAGATACGAAGTCGGTTAAATGGAGGTAAAGTTGCGCATTTACGTGCCTAATAATATGCCGTTTAGAAAATTTTAAAATTCCGAGTAGTTCCGAAGATATCCGGGAAAACCCGAAATTCTGAAAAATCTTTTTATTGTTTTCCTGGTTTTTTTTTTTAGATCGAATTCTAAAGTAAATTGCACTTTTACATTGCCACTTTTTCCGCTCTATCTAACAACGTTAATTGTTTTGTAATCCGACGAGTCGTCTTCGAAGGGCCATTATCAACTCTCTTTTTTTTAAATACGGTCCTGTTTTCCTGATATTGGAATTTGAGAGTTTTTTTTTCTTCCGAATGCAACGATGTATGATACATTGTGGTTTAATGACGTTTCGACGGTTTTTTGGACAACATTAGGAAATTTTGGGATACGGTCCTGTATTTCTCCTAATTTTATAAATAATATCTCATAAGTAAGCTCTAAATTACTACTTATGTTGGACTAATTCAATAAATAACAAATAATTTAATAATAAACCACAAATAAGTGAACAAAAATCATACCAAAACGTACAACGAAAAAAGTATGGAACTACATAATCAGGTGTTCAAAATGATTTCCGTTATTCTCTAAGCACAAATAACATCTTCTAACTGCCACATAACAGTTTTTTTGAGATAATATAAAACACGATAGAATATCAAACTTATGAGCATTTGTAAAATTATGTTCCATATTTTCTGGAAAATAGGAAACCTCTTAAAACGCTTTCAAACGATTACAATGGGAATTTCAAGTGAAACAAATCACGTGTCACCATCTTAATTTTTTTGTTTCAAACGCTTACTTTTCTTTTAATTCCCGAATCAACAGAAGTTTGAAATAATGTTTCTGTATTTTGTTCACTTATTTGTGGTTTATTATTAAATTATTTGTTATTTATTGAACTAGTCCAACATAAGTAAAGATTTAGAGCTTACTTATGAGCTATTATTTATAAAATTAGTAGAAATACAGGACCGGATCCCAAATTATCCTGCTGTTGTTCAAAAAACCTTCGAAACGTCATTAAACCACAATGTGTCATACATCGTTGTATTCGGAAGAAAAAATCTCTCAAATTCCAATATCAGGAAAATAGGACCGTATTTAAAAAAATAAATTTGATAATGGCCCTTCGAAGACGACTCGTCGGATTACAAAACAATTAACGCTGTTAGATAGAGCGAAAAAAAGTGGCAATGTAAAAGTGTAATTTACTTTAGAATTCGATCTCAAAAAAACCCAGGGAAACAATAAAACGGTTTTTCAGAATTTCGTTTTTTTCGGGATATCTCCGGAACTACTCGCAATTTTAAAACTTTCTAAACGGCATATTATTAGACACGTAAATCCGCAACTTTACCTCCATTTAACCGACTTTGTATCTCTTACGGTTTCCGAGATCCCTGTACTGGCCCTCCTTATCTTGGACACGTTGTAGATCTATCCATGTTATTATAGGAATTCAATAGGCACATAAAACAATCCAGGTTTATGGTGACGATATGTCGAGAAAAAAACTAAATTTGTAATATTATATTGTAAATATATATATACAGTTATGGAACAGTAGTTAGTTGCTTATAAATTACACAGGGTGTTCTTGCTGCAGTGGTGTCTACAATGGTGGGAAATAGGGATCCTCAGCAGGTCAATGTGCTGGCTAGACAGGCTGGTGAGGTATGTAAATAAATATTGCCAAAGTTATAACCAAGAGTCGTTCAGGGATAGGTGATATAGGAAATAAATATTAATAATACATAATTAGAAAAATAAAAAAATTTTAGAATTTCTGCATAATATTGTAGATTTCGCTAGTTTCATTATGTACCTTTACCAATTATTATAAATATTTTTTGTTCCATTTTTAACCAACCCTAAATGAAGAAATATATGTTAGAGGTTTTAGGTTTTTAACTATCCTGTATAATTTTTATTTAGCATTTACTACTTTTGTACATAAGAGAACTAATTGAGGAATCTCAATCGCTTTATTAGTTTATCCTATATGCGAACTAACCTAGGATTAAACTCACCATTACGTTAGTTTATCAATCATCAGAGATCAACATTTTAATACTAGGTTATTTTTTTTTTAACTTGACATAGGCTAATTTTTTTTTTGCAAAGATAGACCTTTAGTTACTGAAGCCGATACAGCCGGCTAGCGCGCTGGCTCGTCGTTTCTTGCAATGGCAATGTTGTCTCATTGTTCAATAACAATTTCGCAGCGAAATCCCAAATCGGTCCACTGATAAATACTCTCATTTGAAGCGCTTTGACGTCAAATGTCCATAAATCCTGCATTTAATGCAACAGTCTTGCCTCACTTTATATTTAGTCTGAATTTGCAATGATGTGATCCTTTAGAAAAAATTCAGTTTTGGTTAACAGAAATTTAAATTTTATCAATTCATACTCTCTTTTATTAGTTTTATTGTTAATCAGGGTGATAAAAACGGTAAAGTTTTATCAGTTTATATGCATCTATAGTTAAAGGCCTTTAGTTGTACTATATTACAAATATTTAAAGGCTAAGTCAAGAAAGAAAATATTATTGGACAATTGATATTCGATACGATCTTCCGTTCAGCTACAAATGTCCAATATTAAGAGTATTTATCAGTGGACCACGTGGTCCGATTTTGGGCTTTTGCCGCGGAACAGAATAAGTCATTGTTATTAGTGTTGTGATCGCTCGAGCGAAAAACCGCTTGATTACTCGATTATTGAAATAACCGACATCGTTCGATTATTAAAAAAACCGATCGAATTATATATTCAGGCGAAACCCGTCGCTTGTCAGTTATTACCTTTCACTCGATACCCGAGCTTTGCTTGACGCCGACGTGAAATCGAGTAGTTTTTCGGTCGATAGGAAATACTTTAGTTATAAATTCAGGCGAAAAATCGAATCATTACCTTTCACTTGATACCCGATCTTCGTGCGCTACCCGAAATGTGCCGATTGGCGACGTCCGAGTTTGACGTTCAGAAGGCTGATACGACATACGTCTTTCTTAAAGGCACATAAACATGAAGGCGCATATAAAAAGTATGCCGAATCCTTCCTTAGTGGATTCATCGCGACATGGGTTTTCTTTTGACTGGGACTGGCTAGCCAACGGCGATTGTAAATTCTTAAAAAATTAAAGGATGTATTTTTTTAAATCAAAATCAACTGTTCTTCCTTAATAAAAACTCTAGACTAAACTTGTAGAACTTACAAAAACAACCCCTGGTGTTTTAACAACACATTCTTCTTAGTCATAAAAATTTCAAGTGATTAATCGTTTGAGCGATTCAATCGATTATTAAAATCGCTCGAGTATCAAGTACTCGATTATTAAAATCATCGGTTTTTCCCAACACTAATTGTTATTAAATAATGAGACAATATCGCCAATCCAAGACACGACGAGCCAGCGCTGTAGCCGGCTATATCGAGGGAGTAGGAGACGTATCTCTTATTCCTCTGCCTTTGATCACCCGAAGCGTTGCCAAATCCCTTTAAATAGTTGCGATTTTAGATATTTTTTTCTGAAAACCTCGGTGTGACTTATTTGCATTAAAACTAAGCTATGGAATTAATTAAGATTATTCGTAGTGCATGCAATATTTTAAAAAATGACTGTATAACCATATTTTATCAATTTAAAAGTTATTTGCCGTTTTCTTTTTCGAAAAATTCAAGATAATATAGTCATGTAGTACCACATTTCGAAGCTAAATTCAAAATTTTAACAAATTCTATCCAATAGTTTTCTTGTAGTTTGTCACACCATTTTACCTTAATGGAGGTCACTGATCGGTGCTCTTAAGGAATAAGGCTATTTCTTATTCCTTGCAATATGATGTGTTTATTTCTCCTTTCTTTTAGTTCATCAACATCATCGTTAACCTCCTCGATGCGCTCAAAACCTCATTTTCCCATCGCTCTTTAGCGGCTAGAAATATCGGCCGCAAAGATTCCATTAGTGATGCCGCCGTTGCCGGGATCGCTATGATGAAAGGGTACGTCCGATCCCTGGGAACCGATGAAAGCTCATGTATGGCCAGGTACATGTGTCAAGCAAACAACGAATGTTCTACCGATGTTGGACAAGGATCGATCTTCTGTAATATTGGAAGGTAAAATCATTTGTAAAACGTCCATACTAGAGATCTGTTAATCGCGAAAATAATTCGATCACAGATTTGTACCAGTGGAAAATTTATTTCAATCGTAATACACATATCCAGGCTCGCGATTGACGAGACTGAGAATCGAGCACCGCAAACCTATCATTGTTTAATGGTGAACTACCGGTACTAAATATTGAACCGAAATAAGGAATAACATCCGAACTGAAAGCAACAGACACCAATAATTCGTTGCTTTCTATGCTGTCGGGCGGCGTCGAAACACTCGGCACTCTCGAATGAAATACAGTGACTCCTTGGGTGTCCTAGAGAAACGCTACATATTGTTTTTTTAAATCGACCGTTTTAACAGTGAGGTCCAGCCCCATAAACCCACACCTCATCCGGTGCTTGTTCGGGTTTGTTCGTCATGTCACCCTGTGGTGGCATATCAGGAAACAGGTGTTACTTGCCAAACTTAATGCAAAACTTAAATTCCATATGAAATTATACAAATAAATTATTTATCTTCCTACTTGTATTTATCTTTATACCTCCAGGCACAAGTTCTTTAAAAATACACTCAGATCAGATCATTAGATTTTATTACACGCGACGCGACGAAATTTGACTTATTCGTCGGCGACATTCCATTTTTCTGTCAAGTCAAACGTCCAAAACAAACTACTCGTTTTAACTGTGCAACTTAGGTGTTCGTCTATAAAAACAATGTCAAATAATATACAAAGTTTGGACGCGTAGCCCGAAAATCATTACAACTATTATACGCGTGCCTTCTGAAAACAAAGCGGATAGCCGAGAGTGTAAATGGTTATCAACAGAAGCGATTGCACCTTAACGCTGTTCTTCTATTACTGACACTTGCAAGTCGCACGCTTTTACCCATAGACCTACGTCAGCCAGGCGCCGAGTGGATTGTGTGAAAGAGATGGCCGCGTGAGAAAGAAAATAAAATCTTCGTCAGTCTTGTCTTTTAAGCTTCTTAAAAGAAAAAGTACAGTCGCAGTATTATCAGCTACCACTATCATTTTATTCAATTTGGTCGTAATTCCATTAACGCCATATAAATTAAACGCCTTTCAAGAGATCTCGCGAATAGACAAGTAATAGAGAAGAATCTCGTGAAATATCAAACTGTTAAATACACTATTCCGTGTTTGTCGGGTTTGTTCGGGCTACAGTGAAATCCGCAACATTATATCTTTGATAATAGTTCTAAATACCCCCAGAAAGTGTCGAAAATGGGATACCGTGTACTGTAGATATTATTTTCAGTTTTGGTATGTGTTACTAGGATATAAAACCACATATTTTAGTTACAAAATTTATTCTATCGATCCACTCTGCAAACAAGCCATCTGAAATTTTTTACAATCTGGTCAATTCTACATGAAAACGGTCCCTTGCGTTTTTTCTCGCCACCGATCTTGATTTAAACAATTGGATTCAAATTAAAACTCATTATTGTTAACATAGATAATGATAAATTTTATTTTATAAAAATGGTTGAATGGCCACCTTCAAATGTACAGGGTATCCCATTTTCGACACTTTTATAGGGTATCTCCGTAATTGCTAGTGCTATCAAAAAAGTAATGTAGGTGTCATGTACTCTTTGTGGGTCAAACTTAAAACGGTGAAATCAAAACTTGAAAATTTTCGTCCGTTTAAGAGATACCGGGAAAGTAAAAAAATTGACAATTTCAAAATTACCCAGATGTTCTTAGTTAAAGAGACACAGAAAAATGTTTTATACAAAAGTTTCTTTATAATGATTTTTCAATAATCTGCCGTATTTAGAATAAGTATACGCGGTCAGGTAAAAAAGTTATCGGACCTAACCCCATTTTTTTAAATGGAGCACTTTGTATATTTTATAAAGACGATTGCATTTTAAATTATATTTTAAATATATAACAGACCATGGATGATATTTGATTCCTAGGCGATTTATTTAAACTTTATTACTTTAAACCACAGTAGCCCATGAAACAGAAGCTAATATCCTAGAGGCAACTATGTTGACATTCTAGTTGTTATTAACATTTAACGTTAATTTCATTTTTACATATTCAATTGTCAAAATGATATTATCAACATTTTGAAAAATTTGATATGATATCTATCATCCATGGTGTATAGTATTATAAATTTGAGAAGAGAGTTGGAAATGCTATCTTTTTAGATTAAAATATACAGGATGTTCCATTTTAAAAAATCAGGTTAGGTCGGTCCGATAACCTTTTACCTGACCCCGTATACTTATTCTGAAAACGGCAGATTATTCAACAATCATTATAAATAAACTTCTATAAAAACATTTTTCTATATCTCTTTTAACTAAAAAAATATAGGGTAATTTTGAAATTGTCAATTTTCCCCCGTTTTCGCTTAAGAGAGCGAAAATTTTCGAATTTTGATTTTAAGTTTGAACCAAAAAGGGCACATGACACCTACATTACCTTTTTGACAGCACTAACAATAACGGAGATACCCTATAAAAGTGTCGAAAATGGGATACCCTGTACACTATTTAGTTGTGCACGAGGGAGCTAATAATTTGTATAATTCCTTTTTGTTATTTCAGCTACGCAACTGGTTTCGTACTGGACAAATCAACAGCTTCAACTACCTTCGATCTGTTATACGAAGCTGGCCGAAGGGGTAGATCCGGAGACAATTGCCAACGGGCATATCTTGAATGTAACGAAGTCTAGAAAACTGCGATCTTCAAACAAGTTATTAATTTTTTGTTTATAAATTTTGCCTCCTTAAAACATTCTTTATTATTTCAAAATGATACGCTGAGTGAATATAATTTATTTTGAGAGATTTCAGTATTTAAAAATTAAAATCAATAAATGAAACCTTTATTATTACTTACAGGAATACGTCTAAACTGGGATTTGTTAAATTTTACCATAAATTTCATTGAGCTAGTACGTACTTACTAATAACTGTAGGGAAAATAAACTCAAAAACTAACTATTACAAAAATCCCAGAAGTTTTGAGAGCAAACAACATTTCTTAAAATTGCGTTTCCCGTTCTTAAATTATTAATTAATTTTATATTTCATTCTAATTTATTTATTTAATTTATATCGTAAGCTTTGGTGAATTTTCTGAATGCGTTCGAGCGAAAGATGTTGAATGAATTGAATGTTAAACCTATAAGTGTACAGTAGTTTTACATGTAAGTTTAAATTTTTCTGCAATAGCGAAATTTTAAGGATTATTTTTACCATTTTTATCACGTTTCTCTTTGTTTACCACGTCTGTGAGCTTAGCTATGTGTCTTGTTGGTTAGAAGTATATTATTTATTGTTATTTAATAAATATTTATTTTCTTTAATATGTTTTTTATTTATTATATAGGGTGACCGTATAGTGTGGCAAAGTACAACCTAACTTGGTTACCTGGGCACTGAACTCTAAACTGTGATTAGTCAATTTCAAATCATAACAAGGTTGGATATAAAATTATATCTACAGTTAACTGAAATAGCCTTTATCTGTAGATTTTATAGATTGTGAAGGAAACAGAACCATGTGGGATTAGAAAAATACATTCTTTACAAAACTTTACTAACACATAAATAAATATTATTTTTATTAATATTTTTATCAAAATTAATCGTCGACAGCGTGAAACTATTATATTAGAAATTCTAATCGGGTTTATTGTTGGGAACGTTACAAAATTTACTCTTGTAATGTTTGCTTGTTTGAGCCATGTATGGACGAGTTGGTATAACTCAAATTTGAGTTCTCCTAGACCGAAGCGTGTTGCTAATAGGGGACAGCCCAGACCTCTGAATTACGGCAACCAAATCGAAAAAATTGCACCAACTCACTATTCATAAGCACAGAAGATGGGTTATTTTATGCGTTGGAATAGCTCACTCCCCACCGTCTTAAATTATTGATGGGCTACCGTAGCTAATCTTAATTGGGTTTGACGAACATTTTGACGTGGGCTGAAGCAATTCATTGTTTAAGGTGCCAGATAAAGATTGTTTCACGAAATGACTGCAGTAAAAGTACCTGTTGCCATAGGCGTAACTAGAGGGGGGGCCAGGTGGGCCGTGCCCACCCCAGCTTGCTCTGGTGCCCACCCCAGTGTTTCCGAAGTTCGAAGCCATAATAGGTCATAGTGACACTTGCCATTAAAATCCTACTAGACTAGGGGCCAGGCCCCCCCTACAAAATCATTCTAGTTACGCCAATGCCTGTTGCCATCCCATTATTTATGACCGTTTGTTATTATTATGTGGAAAGGACCGGATTGTAATAATTATAATTAAATATAGGCACATCAGGTAGGTTAGGTTGCTTAATTTATATTTAAATATCTTTTTGTGGTAAAATTTGTTAGTTTTTGAGGAATTGTTCAAGAATTGTCTTTTACCAAACATTCCTCAGAATAGCATGATAGTAATGGACAATGCGAGCTATCACAGTCGCCAATTACATAAAGCTCCAAGCTCAAATAATACAAAATTGGAGATACAGAACTACATGGCGGCGAATGATATATATCTTGAAGAAAGTTATAAAAAAAAGTGATCTTTTAGAAGTTTTAAAGACATTTTGTATAAAAAAAAACATATGTTTGTGACACATTGGCAGAAGAAATTGGACATACAGTGCTACGGCTTCCACCCTATTATCGAATTTTTAACCCCATAGAGCGTATGTGGCACCAGTTAAAATCACTGGTTAGGTCTGAAAATATTTCTCCGACTTTAAGTTCTAGTGTTGTAGAATTAATACGAAAATGCTTTAATGATATTCCCCCAGGTAGTTGGAAAAATTCAGTCCGTCACGTTTTGATGAGGATAGCGATACCGAAACAGAACTATCTATTGAATGACATTATAAATGTAAATAAATATGACTAGTAATATTTAAAAAAAAAAATGTTATTTCATTTGATTACATTAATATAATCATATCATTACTTGTTTTCCTTAGTCCGTCCCTTCATACTTCACTTGTTTATTGCCAAGCTCTTGTCGACACAATGGGACCGACACAGGAAATCATTAAGTCGTATCCATTTTTCGTGAAACAATCTTTACCAGTATGTGAATTGTGATGCGTTAGTACTCGTGGCTGAAATAACTCACTCTTTGGGCTGTCTGAATTATGATATTTCATTTACTGGGCTAGGCGGACTCAGAGTTAGGACTGCCAACTCAAAATTTTAGACTACCAGACCCCAAATTTTGGACTACCTTACCCAAAGTTTTGGACTACCAGACTCCAAATTTTGGACTACCAGTACCTAAATTGTGGATTATCGGACCTCTAAATATTTCTTTGATTCAACGCCTGCATATTGTGGACTTAAATTGTATATTTAAAAATTAAGAAATCATGCGAACGAAATGATGACGATTGCTTCAAAAGGCATATTGATTTAATATACTGTAGAGAAGCGCGCGAGTGTATAATACTCGTGTTTGTGTATATCATTGGGAATTTAATTATTAATTTTGTAGAACAGGAAAAAAATTGTCAGGTCTTAAAAAAATTATCAAGTTTATCCACAATATGCAGGCGTACCTTCAAAGAAGTATGGAGCGTACTTCCATACCTGAGAAAAACATCATTTGTTGTGTTTGGGTTGTTTAATGTCAATAGAAATTATTAACCAGTCCTGAGCACTGTATTTTTTTCGTTCTGTCGTTTTCTCAGGTATATGGACTTACAATAATAAGTATAGAAACTTATATATTTACATGCATCTAGATTTTATGAGCTATCGAGCATAGCGGAACGTAAACTACGCTGCATTAACTCTAGGATCAGTTAAACCGAAAATTATTAAAATTGGTTCGTTATTAATGAAATAACAGCTTATTAATTTGGACGTGAATTTTTGAATATTCAATAATAATTACTTGGAATGGCAATTAGCATGGTATTCTTGAATTATAAAAATAAATTTTTTTCTCAAATTGTCCTCTTGAGGAATGCGTACACTCGTACAGTCCCCCTTATCCCACCGTGGTATAAATAACTAAACAGGTAAGATTCCACGCCGAAGGAGTCGTGGCTTGTGATTGGGTGGGTGATTTTTAAATATCTCATGGAGATTTATATTGCTATCAGCGTTTTTAATGCTCTTTTCAATATATTAAAAGGTTTTACACATTTAATAGTAAGTATATGAAATGACAGAGTAATATCATAATATTTACTTCATGAACATACAACAAAGATTAAAGCTGAAATACGATCTAAGTTGTTATAAACAAATTAAACTATTTTTTTTTTTTAAATAGTCCATCTATCAGTGGAATGAAATTCTGAAGAGGTAGAGAAACTCATAGTCTGCTTAAGTAGTTAATTACACAATATTTTAATTTTCATACATGTTTCGAAAGCATATATCCTCATCAGCTTCAATGGAAAATACTTAAAAAGTAAATGTTAACAAAGTAAATAAAATCGTATCTATTCTAATTTTTTGTTTTGATCCTTAGGAAAGCGGAAACATCATATATTTCTATCAAACACAGCGCACCTAATTTTATGAAAATTCAGATATTTATTTTAATAAACACACACGACTAAATAAGAAAAAACTCTGATGAATTTTCAAAATTTCCATGGAAAACTACGGCAAACGGCACTACGTGGCGACCAGTATTGCCAGAAATCTTTGATCAGAAGTAATAGGTTGACGGTTCGAAACCTAATACAATAATAAAAAACGGTGACAAAGTAAGAAGAGTATAAAAAAAAGTTGTTACTTTCCTATGATATAGGGGCCACCTCCAGAAACAAGAACAAGAAATGAACATCTCAAAAATTGTTAAAATAGTAATGGATATATTACAATTGTAAGAGACTGGCAAAGCTGGTGGCAACGAGCAGGGGTCGCAAAGCAACTTCGGCTATCGTCGACAGGTTCCAACGGCGCAGCGGATGTTTTAAAAGTTTGTCGGAATCTTTTCTTATTTTAGTGGTATTTTAGCTGTGATGTGTGTTATATTTCTATGAAATTTCCATTAAATGCTTAAAACCTTTTATTACCTTTAACATAGAATTAAAATCACACACACGCCACTGTGCGCGGCAGATGAAATTGGTTAGATATCTTACATTTAGTTATTGTATTATGGTATTCCACGAGATATCCGATCTCATCCGGCCTGGTTACCTGCGTGAATGGGGTAGGGATGATCTTCCTTACTGACCTAGTAAGTAAGCTTTCCATTCAATATCTTAGAATATGTCAGAAATCATATTACCAATTTTTGTGGCACATAAAAGATTTTTAAAATTTGCAATGCTTTCTACAACACCTTGCATAACATAGAAACATAGCATTTTTAATGATAAATTAGGGTCATATCAAAGTAGACAAGATTCTCTATCTAACCCCGGAAGAGAGATCACTGATTTCTACTATTAAATATTTATCATCAATATTTTCAGTTGCTTTTGGTTTAGCTATGTTTAGCTTTTGGTTCAGCTAAATCCTAACAAATAAATACTATATATACTTAATTACACCTTATTTCTTATTTTCCTTTAAATACTCTTAAAAACATAAACACTGATAAGCTTCCCTTTTTAAATTCTCAATAAAATAATCTGAAAAAATATATATAGGGTATTAATTAATATCATAATTTATTATTTTTCGGACTTTCCAAGATCGCGATCCAAAAATGGAAGTAATAAAAACGTTTGTAGGCGGCGACTTTGTCGACTTCTTGATATTTAAACGATCTTTACAATGATGTAATACTAGACCCTAACTGTTCCTAAAAACAAAGTCTCCGATTCTGTCGTATTATTTACTGGAAGTGATTGATTGATTGACACCCTGTATATAAACTACAATCAAGTCGGATCTTATTTTCCACGTCAGATAATGCCTAATTATTGCTGCAAAGTTTAACTAATTAAAATAATAATGCTCTTACAGAAAACATAAATCACTTAAACATTCTAATGAAATAATTTTTCTTCTTTTTTCCGCCTAAATCCATCGGCCTATGGAAACAGTTAAGCGTCGTGCTATTAACGTACCGGCAAAGATATTTTCTGTTATTTTTTTAAACCACGAATATTAAAAAGATAAAGTAATCATCTTAACTCTTATATTCAAGTAAACTTAACTACCTTAAACTAAGCACAGCTAGAAAAAAAAACAAATTGTATATATATAAAATATATTCTATTTTTAAAGTTCTATTGTAAAATTTTTACCTAAAACTAATTATAGTGCTAACCTAGGTAAGTTGTGCACTTTCCTCTCTGCACTATTCTTTATTGTGACGTTAACTTTTTAATTTTCCACGCGTACTTTCCAATTTAAAAAATTCCTATTCCACTTAAGATTTTGCAGGAAGTAGGCTTTACAACTTCTTTATTAATTTTACAGAACTACTAATTAATATTTGTTTTAAAGAACCGGATATACGATCAACGATGTTTCAGATTTTCTCCCTTTCGAAATATTAACGGCGTTGAGCCTAGAGGCTGTGTCCACAACGGCGCACCGCCCCTCGCCCATTGCCTTGTACCATAGCACCGCACAGGCACAGTCTCGCTTGAGCTACGCACGGTAGAGCCTCGACAACGAGATATAAACATGGACTGTGCGTTGTTATCTTCTTCCGATGTAGAAGATATTGTTTTAGACTATAATATTAACAAAGTGGTACTTATATGCTTTAACAAAAATCTAGTAATTATACAGGGTGATATGGAAATTACGTATTATATTTAAATGGGTGACTACTTGGGTGTCCTAGAGAAGCGCTACATATTTTTTTTTTAATACGACCGTTTTAAAAGTGGGGTAACAAACACTCTTACTCACAGGTCAGTCCGCGCTACTGTACAACATTTTACCCAGAGCCAATGGCAATGTTGCCAAACTTAATGTAAAACTGAAATTCCATATAAAATTATAAAAATAAATTATTTTCTACCTCCTGGAAACACTTCATGTACACATAGTAATAGTGAAACAGAACCGATAGCTTTTGAAAATACAATAATACAGATTATACTATAGATTATTAGATTGTATTACACGCGACGAAATTTGACGTAAAGAAGAAACGCATCAATAATAACAATATTCAAAGATTATTTATAGACGGGCAAGATACACGCGTAAACCGAAAAAACACAGCGGATTGCTGAGAGTGTGTTGGTTATCGACGAGACACAACGTATCCGGCCGCTGGTTGGTCTTCAGCTAACAGACCGCAAGCGTGTGGCGCTATATGAAACTACTTCGCTTAGACGATGCAAGGCGTCAAGAGGTCATTGGCATTTGACCTAATGACGTAGGTGGCTATTACTTTTGTATATGTTTTTTCGGGTTGTTTAAAACATAGTCCATCGTAAATGTTCTTCAATGAATTGTACAAAAAGGTATTACTGAATGGAAAAGCGTTTAAATTATTTTATTTTGTCTAAAGAGTTTAAGTTGTACATATGACAACACCGGCCAGAATTCCTTGATTGCCTACATGTATCGCAGTGCCACAAAGGTGTTTTTCTGGTTTGACGTCAGGTCACCTTTACCGCTGAATGAATTGAAAGCGCCATTTATGGGTATTTTTCTTCAATTTGTCTTTATCTCAGGAATTGCCGGTTTAAATATAATACGTCATTTCCATAAAACCCTGTATGCATTCTCATATATTCACAAAAGCGTTGGGGATCTTTCCTTAGATCTTTATAAAGGTGATATAAGATTCTCCATAGAATCTTCGCTTTGCGTTAATAGGATGCACTGGTAATCCTGATTTCTGTTTAAACATATACCATTTTGTTATATTAGCGTCTAAAATAATACTTTCTGCATCGTAAGAAGATGACAACGCACAGTCCATGTTTATATATCGATGTCGAGAGACAAACTGGTCGACAGGCAAGGCAATGAGCGAGGGTCGGCGCGCCGTTGTGGACACTACCGTGCGGTGCTATGATGCCAGGCTATGAGCGAGGGCGCTGTGCGGTGTACCGTTGTGGCCATACACTTAGGCGGCATTTTAATCGACTAGATCGAAAATTGACGACTTTGCAATCTAATTACTTAACTAATTTAATGTCAGAAAAAATACAGTTTGGAATTTTGGGAGATTACATACATATTACAAAGTTTTACAATAACCTTGTTCGCAGTGCCACAAGCTATATTTCAAAAGGGTTTCTAGCAAATCTTACATTAATCAAGAGTGCTTTATTTTTCATGCCGACGGCGTAATTTACACCTACCACCATCCCTGAGTGCTTGATTAAAGGACTAGAAGTCCAGTGCCTGCAGTCCCTTACGGAACCTAAAGCACAGGGCTTCTAAGCTATCAAGTGCTGTTCAGATATGATTTCTTAAGTGGGTTCCGGAGTATCTCTAAACGAGTTTTCTCCCCAAGCATGTATTTCTATTTTAGGAAAAAAATGCTCAAGGAAAAAAAACTTTGTGATGCAACTAAAATTGGAGAAAAGTATATATTTTTTTTTGTTTCGGAAGATTTTTAGATTTATTATTATTTACTGTTCCATGAACTGTTCCGACGAAATTATAGACTTTCCTCCAATTGTTAATAAAATTTAGACATCTTTTGTTCGATATTTTTTTTAAACGCAGCCTTTTTTATTAAAAGAGGAAACTTGGTTTTTCAGCGCTAAAATTTGAAGTCTAGACCGCGATCACGTTCGGTCTCTTTCTTCCGATTATGGTTGTTTCTGTCGGCGTACCGATACGAGCGGACGCTTGACGTATTGTTCTAATAAAGTCGGTACGTTGAATGAAATCCGCTAAGCAATAAAACCTCTCGAGCAGGGTAGTCGGTGGCTCTCAAACAATAAATTATATTTTAGGTATTTTCTAAATAAAATAATTTAAAGTAAATAAAAAAATAGAAGATACCATCCTGCACTTGAGCAAATTTTAATTATTTCTTGGAAAATAGTGATTATTATATACAATGTGTAAAGTAAGGAACAAATTCATTATCTAGGAATCTAAAAATATTTCGGAAATATCCTCGGACACGTGTATAATAATTTTTAATGGCGCATTTTTTCCCATACAAACTTAATATACAAGGTGGCTCATGTAGTAGATATGACATTATCGACGATTTTTTTAAATGGGAACCCCTATATTTTAGTTCAGATCTGTAATCTCCAAGAACAGCTGATTTCAAAAACATAACACACTTAGAGCCTAAAATTCATAGTTTCGTTACTACAGGGTAAAACAAATAATTTTATTTAAGATATTTTTTTTTGGCTTGGGAGGCATCAATTAATTACGTGAGGCGTTTTTAGCGATTTTTCAACCCCCCTTCCCCCAATAAAAGATTTCGTGACATTTGGCTCAATCCCTTCCGCCATCACCCAATTTTACCTGAAAGCCTTACGTAATTAATGGACGCACCATCATTTGCTGTTACTAATGTTTTTTCTCAAGTAGGCTTATTTGCTGTTATGTAACTATGGTATTTAGATAATGTCATTGTCATTACATTGTATTTTTCTAGTAAGTTTATTAGAAGTAATAAATTTTATTTTAAAACATATTGAGTTACTATGCGTTTATCTTTAACACAAAGAATAGAAATTCTTATGATGATTGGATATGGTGATAGGATCCGTACTCAACAAGAAGTTTGCATTTTGTTTAACACTAAGTATCCAGCAAGACCAATTACTAGATCAACTGTGAGTAAACTTGAAATAAAATTTCGGGAAACGGGTTCAGTGGAAGATATTCCCAGAAAAGGCCGTCAAACTATTCCGGATGATAAGAAATTAGATATTTTATTGGCTATGGAAGAAGATCCCCACAACAGCGTCCGCCAGATTAGCATTGATCATGGGGCGGCTACTATATGACCGTTCATAACCTATTGACGGTAGAAAAATGGCACCCGTTTAAAATCCGATTGGTTCATGAGTTGAATGAAGATGATCCAGATCGTAGGATGGAGTTTTGTCAAATATTAATGGAAAGATGTAACTTAGATCCTTTGTTTGTTGAAAATATCCTATTTTCGGATGAATCTACCTTTAAATTAAATGGAGAAGTGAACCGGCAAAACTGTAGATACTGGGCAAAAGAAAATCCCAGGTGGATGCGTGAGCACCATACTCAATATCCTCAAAAAATTAATGTTTGGGCTGGTATTGTGAAAAACAAAATTATTGGGCCATATTTTTTTGACAACAATGTAAACGGGCTAAATTATCTTCATTTTCTTCAGAACTTTCTTATCCCTACGCTAGTTAACTTATACCCTAGTAGAAATAATCCAGGAATTCTAGATGAAAATTTGTGGTACCAACAAGACGGCGCACCTCCACATTATGCAGCAGTAGTGCGCCATTACATAAACAAAGTTTTTCCGAACAAGTGGATTTGAAGACGTGGGCCTATTGAATGGCCGCCTAGGTCTCCAGACCTTACACCACTGGACTTTTTCTTGTGGGGTCACCTGAAAAATGTTGTTTATAAAGTCAGACCTGCCAATATTGAAGATTTAAAAAAATCGAATAACAACAGAATGCAGGAACATTTCAGAAGAAACCATAAGAAAAGTCCAACAAGAATTTATTGATCGCTTGGAGTACTGTCAGGCAGCAGAAGGAGGACAATTTCAACACTTAATTAAATAGCTTATTTAATTTTTTTACATTTTTTTAAATTAAAAATATCTTAAATAAAATTATTTGTTTTACCCTGTAGTAACGAAACTATGAATTTTAGGCCCTAAGTGTGTTATGTTTTTGAAATCAGCTGTTCTTGGAGATTACAGATCTGAACTAAAATATAAAGGTTCCCATTTAAAAAAATCGTCGATAATGTCATATCTACTACATGAGCCACCTTGTATATTAAGTTTGTATCGGAAAAAAATGCGCCATTAAAAATTATTATACACGTGTCCGAGGATTTTTCCGAAATATTTTTAGATTTCTAGATAATGAATTTGTTCCTTAATTTATGTACACACTGTAGATTTAACTATAATGATCTCAAAATAACTAAATTCTAGGAAAAAGTACTTGAGAAAATCTTTACCTTATTGACGCAAAATGTTTTTCATTCGATACATAAAAAAACTACGAGTGAAAAATAAACAAGGGAAAGATATTTATCGCGGTACATAATTCTGAGATAATTTTATTTTGGAACCGCTATCCAGCCGACTATAGTGAACCAGTGGAAAGTTCGGTACGATTAAGTACAGCGAAGGTATTGTTAACTTAACCGTCTTGCTGTTTAACAACCTTCCATGATTTAATGCAATATCGGACTTCGTGAAACGAACCGACTTTAGTACGGCAGCCCGTTACCAAAATGTAATGTTATTACGCCTTCATCTAGTCAATGACTAATCGCTAGATTAATAAAGAATAAGATAGTGTTACTCGAGCGAAAAAGTTCGGCAACGTTGCGCTTACCCGTCAGAGTGATTTCAGTCCGTAAGATAACAGATGTATTTTTGTCTTGTCCGTTCTTGATGAAATCATATTAAAAATATAAAAAAAACGTGAATTCATCGACAACGGACGTTTTGAGTGTTGCAAAAATTCCATTAAAGAAAATGAGTATCAAAAAATTACAGCGCCTGGGTCAATTTTTTTAAAATTGTTGATAACACTCTAAAAAATAGTAAATCGAGTCGAACGGACATTTTCCGTGTTGCGCAGCTACAGGGAGGGCAGCGGAGTCGGATCTCGTATCTGTATAATTCATGATTGCCGTACACGGCGCGGCTTGCTGTGTGGCTTGTTTGTCTATAACAACTCACCATCAGCTATGTCCAGATATTGATTTATTATTGATACACGTGCTGTGTTGACTGAAAACGGGCTTGCTAAAAAATGCGTGTGTAAAAATGTCAGTTCATATTTTTTCCCCACTTTCCGAGCCACAATACACGATCTCTGCTTGAAAACGGAGGAGACGCGATAACTCGAACAGCGTTAAAAAAATGATACATATCTAAGACAGCGGTTGCGCGTCGATGAAAATGTCCGTTCTCAATTTTTTCGGGTCACAAATAACGAAAAATAACATCCGACAAGTAATACGGACGAGGTGTAAACAATTTTCGATTTTTCTCAAACCAAAACTATCCACCGCACGGAAAATGTCAGTTACTATTTTCATCTCATCATAAAAAGAACGGACGAGGCGCGATAACTGTTACGATCACTTTTTTGATCCATATGTAAAGATGATTCTCAATGATTTCGCAACGTTGCCAATGTCCGTTCTTGTTAATTTCCTTCTCAAGTCACCAAAAACTCAAAAAACTTTAAGTCGTAATCAGTCTGAAAACCTGATAAGGGGCTGCCGTACTATAATGGAAAGGGAAGGTCCAATTCGCCAAATTGTGCCTATAAATGAAGAGGGGTCAAATCTCGGAGATTTCGACTGACTCAGCCTAGGCATCCTCACCGCTCTGAAAATCTGCTCGTGCTTGGCTTAAATTACAAGACAAGACAAACTAAGTAAAATATTGCGTTGTTACCCAGCGCGGCTGAAGAAATATTGTATCTTGTAATCGAATAAGAGGAATATTTTATCTAATTTTTAAATTTGTCCTAAAATCCCAATTACGCAATGACATATTGTCTTTCTGTCTCAACATCATCAAAAATGTTAATAAAGACACATAACTCATATTATTGAGCAGTGGCCGCTCGTGACCTATTCACAAGTATCATGAAATTATTATATATTTTTCTGTAATGACCAAATAATTATATTCTTCGGCGTTTTAAACGTAGGAGAAAAATAGCAATAAGAAAATCCGTTAGGTAAAACATATTTCTATTATTTTTTTTAATTTTACACAAGGAAATGCAGTTTTTGGAAAATAAGGAAGGTTTTTTTTAGTATATAGTGCTTAAACGTAAAGTCCATTCTTCGGTTCTTAATTGTAGCCAATTTATCAATAACAGCCTCATTAAGGTTTGGAATACCCTCTATACATTCTTTTTCAATATATAGCATTGCTAGGGCTGTTAGCCTTTCTTCATTCATAGAACTTCGAAAAAATGTTTTTATTCGTTTTAATGTTGAAAAACATCATTCATCGTGGTAACAATTATTTGTAAAAATGTAAATGTGGCAGAAAATATGCTCTGAAGATTATTTTCTATTCCATTTTTTGTCCAGGCAGGCTCCGCAACGCCGCGACCAAACAACAAACAGGAAAACAAAACAAACGGTTAGTTGTGCTGCATCCACAAATGCTGTTATTTTTTCGCATATTTAATTTTTAAACTTTCTAATAAAGTTCCTATATTTACCCTTTATGGTCTGCGTTAAATTAATTTCGGGTTTAGGTCTTCCTGCTTCCTTAACTTCAATTTTTTGCTCTAAACTCAAAGAGCCAAAGTTACTTTTTAAATAGTCCACCGTCAAACTATTATTTTTAACTTAATAAATATGTAGTATTAAAATATTGAAACATCCACGCTCGAATTACTACATACATTCGCGAACATACAGAAAAAGGCGCATTCCAAAATTGTGCGACTTTTCCATGTAAAATCGCCAAATCCCCGCTATCCCCCGCCCTGATACTAAAGAGAAACTGCATTATGTCCCGCCTATTTGAGCGCATATGCGAGCGTTTCTCGTCATCAATCTAACGACTGGCGCGCCACGATATGTTAGGAAGGGTCGGACATTATACGTGGAAGAACCGCCACTGTTATTGAGAATATTTGTTTTAAAATTAAATTACAGTCAATGTCCTGATCAAAACGAACAGAATCTGGTAGAATTTACAAACATAAAAGTCTTAAAATGAGGTATCTTATTAACTTATATAATTTTAGTTGTTACAAAAATACTTCGAATCACCTCCAAAAGCGTTTTCATTCTTTTAGATATAAGTAAGGTGGTTTCTCTATCGAATTACCAGAAATTCCATAACCTTTTTTAATACATGCATTTTTTTTTTTAGAAAATAGAACCAAATAAGAATAACGATAGATATTATAGTATTTATGTCTACAATATCTACCATTGCAATGGACGTAAACTCTCTCATGGGTACTGGGAGCCCGCTGTTGAGGAATCATCAGTTGGACCTGGCTGGTAGCAATTCTGCAAAAGTAATGGATAGAATTAACTACTACCATCCATCATCTGGTGGTGACGAATATTATGGGTAATTATAGAACTATACCTACAGGTTGATTGATAGTGGATGGCCTAACAACACATAACGAAACAAACTGTTTCCATGAAACAGTTTCAAATGCTTGCAACGATGTTTAATATTTTTCTGAAATATGGAAAAAAATTAATAATTTTTTTTAACACAAAAATAAATTTAAAATATATTAAATAAAAACTCTTTGACAAGGTATAAAGATAAAGTTTGTGTCCACAGTATCAATATGCCTCTATGCATCGTAGAAATATTTATTTTAAAAAAATTATAGGTAAACCTGTACCTATTTATCAGTATAATCTAAATAAAGAAATATCGTCCTCTTTGCACAGTCGGGTGTTTCCTTTCAATATGTCTTTTTAAGTTTGTTATAGAAGATGTAGGTATACGATATTTGTAACTTGAATATAGTGGGGTTTATTTCATTTAGTATTGTATAAAGTTTCAAAACTGGTTACTTTTTTTCGTGTTGATAAACTTTTTATTAAAATAAAAATAGAACTGGGGAAAGTCCCTAGAAGCTAACTCTTCTATTAATGGAACAACCGTCAATCCCGCTTTATCAGCGCAACCTTTTGAAACAGTTTGGAACTGGAACAGGTTTGTTGAAATACATATTTCTTAAAACCAAAACAGGTTGCACCTGTTATTTAAAAAAACCGTTTTCCACCCATTCCTATAGACAAGTAGTCACACTGCAATGCTGCCACTTCTACTAGAAAGTAATAACAACTTTTTTTTAAACCCTGTTAATTTCTTAATAACTTCCCTTAATATTTTCCTATACCTATCTGTTAGGCCAGAGGCATTTCACTATGTTTTCAAATATTAATAATAGTACAGGGTGTTTCAAAATATAAATATTTTGGTTGTTTGAAGAAATGATAAAAATTATGTCTTCTTTATCTGCGGTCCTAAAAGCTCTTGAAATTATCTATCTTCCTATGTGGGCATTACTTGTTTTTGATTAATTTTTTTATTTTAATTGTGGTACGTTAGGTCTGATGATGCCCAGTTAAGGATGGAACATATGTTACCAAATCGAGGATATAATTTTGATGAGACGACGACTTTGTGATTTTAGAATTTTTTATTACGTCTTGTTTAAGTTTTCCTGTCGAGTATGAAATTACTATTTAAAAGGCGATTTAGCTTAAAATAAAATAATGGAACACTCTGTATATTTTTATTTTTATGAGAGATCTTGTTTTCTAATTACAAAAATATATAGTTATACTTAGCTACTCAATCCGTTCTTAAGTTATGAGCGGCACACATCACTCTGATATGAACGATATCTCTGGTATCGCCCAGTAAATATATATTTCTGGAACATTCCTCAATAAATATGCCTTTATTTTAGCGGATACAGTCATCAAAAGGGAGGAAAAAGAAGTATTGCACTAACAGCCCTCACGTTACTAGCATTTCTGTTTTTCCTACACATTCTACAGAATTGCATCCAAGAGCAAACCGACATGATGAACCCGCAAGTTGTAATAATGCAAGCAAGATTAAGAGCTGCTCAGCGAGAGGCAGCAGCTGAAGCTAACAAACGTGTAGGAGAGGCAGCCGAAGCTCTAGTGGATGAGCAAATTAAAGTTTCCGATATCAATGATTTTAAATCAGTGGAGAATGTTGATAGTGCGATTGATAACGAAAAATATCAATACACCAAATTGACTCATCATACACCTCTACGGACTATTCAGAGGACGAATTAATCGATTAAATAAAAAGTTTATATCTTTATCTGGTCTTTATTTCCTTTTCTTATTATAAAGCTTATTTTTACCATTATTCGGGCAACTTTGCAACGTTAGTACTAACTTTCCGGAGCAGATATACAGGGTGTTCAGCCTTCACCATTGGAATTTCGGAAACGGTAAGAGATACGAAGTCGCTTGAATTGGGGCAAAGTTGCGTAATTATGGGCCCAATAATATGTCGCAAAGAAATCAAAAATAAATACAGGGGCTTTCAAAATATTTGGAACAATCAAAAATTTAACGTTTCGGTCTTTAGTTTTTGCTGACATTGTTCGAAGAGATGAGAGTTATAAATTCAAGCGAAAATCGTCGCTTGTTACTTATTACCTTCCACTCGATACCCGAACTTCGATTTACGCCAACGTACTATCGTGCCGATAAATAACTAGGACAACAAAATCACAAACTGGGACGGATATACATATCTCATAGACTATAAAAGGTGCTCGACAGCTGTAAAGGTAAAAACACATAACTTTTAGGAAGTAACCTAGGTTACATAATTTAACATTTTATATTTTTCGATACGAGGTGGCATCAAAATATCTTATTTCTTTTATAAACTTGAGCGCCAGTAAATAAATATATTGGGCATTTTTATTAAGAAAAAGTCTAATACCTTATTTAAAGTAGGTATAAATAACGTCGCCTAAAAATGAAAACGAAACTAAATAATAAAAGAAATTTAATAGAAGGTTACAAAAATACAAACGCAAAATTTGTCGAAACAAAAACATTTTTAATATTTAGTCATAGAACCATTCCTGTTTATTACTTCTTGAAGCCTTTGCGCATACTTAAAACTAGGTTTCTGCATAATTCGCCTGTTACTTCATCCCAAGCTTCATTTATCCTGTAGCGTAATTCATCTGTGTTTCGTGGCCGAAAATCATGTTTATACATTAATTTCACCATTTTACCCCAAATGTTTTCGATCGAGTTCAAATCGGGACTCTTCGAAGGCCAGGGAAGAACTGCTATATTATTTTCTAGGAGAAAATTTTGCTGTATGTATTGGAGCATTATCATACTGAAATGTCAAATTTTGACCATATACAGCGTTTATCGATGGTATCATCACTGCATTTAGGAAATTAACGTATTCAGGTGCAGTTAGTCTTCCTTCCACGATTTGGCAAATTCCTGGACCTCTAGCGCTAACCCAACGCAAGACATTTATAGAGAAACGCCGGGTCCGTTACACTATTCGGACACACGAATTTTAAATTTTTACTATTTTTTTCTAAAAGTATACATTTTTAGTAGTAATATTCAATAAAAAAATTTGCGGAATACTCAGTAATTTTTAAGAAATTAATTAATAAAAATCCTGATTTTATGGTTTTTGAGTGATTTGACAAGGTTCTGACCCCAACATTTTTAGCGATGTTGCCGGATTTATAATTTTATAACAAAAATAAAAAGTAAAGGTTCTGTGTAATGACTACACTTGAGCACCCACGGAATTTAACAATTTTTGAAAATGTAATGGAAAGATATGGTTGTAGAAAAAGAAAACATAAGAAAGTTAGGGTAAGTTACATAAATTGACACTGCCCTGGGAAAACCACTGAAAACCCGCCCCCGCTACACCTTTTGTAGCCGATTTGTTTTTGTATTCGGCAAAAAAACACACGAAAGTTACATAAATTGACAGTACCCTGAGAAAACAAGTGAAAACCCGCCCCCGCTACACCTTTTGTACCCGATTTCCTTCTGGATTCGGAAAAAGAAAACATAAGAAAGTTACATAAATTGACAGTGCCCTGGGAAAACAAGTGAGAACCCGCCCCCGCTACACCGTTTGTAGCCGATTTCCTTCTGTACTCGGAAAAAGAAAACATAAGAAAGTCACATAAATTGACAGTGCCCTGTGAAAACAAGTGAGAACCCGCCCCCGCTACACCTTTTGTAGCCGATTTCCTATTCGGAAACAGGAAACATAAGAATGATACATAAATTGACAGTGCCCTGGGAAAACAAGTGAAAACCCGCCCCCGCTACACCTTTTGTAGCCGATTTGTTTGTGTATTCGACTAAAGAAAACACAAGAAAGTTACAAAAATTGACAGTGCTCTGGGAAAACAAGTGAAAACCCGCCCCCGCTAAACCGTTTTTAGCCGATTTATTTTTGTATTCGGCAAAAGAAAACATAAGAAAGTTACATAAATTGACAGTGCCCTGGGAAAACAAGTGAAAACCCGCCCCCGCCGCTACACCTTTTGTAGCCGATTTCCTTCTGTATTCGGGAAAAGAAAACACAAGAAAGTTACATAAATTGATAATGTCCTAACAAGTGAAAATCCGCCCCGTTACAGCTTTTGGAACCTCATTCCGCCACGCGCCTCTTATGGACTCAGTGCAGCTCAACCGAGCCACTGAAAACGCCATCCCTCGGCCCATAAGAACTGTGTACAACATAGTGCCCGCAGCGTGTAGCGGCCACCGGCGGCGTGGCTGTGTTTGCGACCAGCCAGGCTGGTCGCAAACACAACCACTTTGTGGTCGCCACCGGTGTAGTTTAAATATCTGCCTAACAGGAATATTCATATTTTGAAAAAAGAAAACAAAGGATAATCTTTCCGGCATTTGCAACAATAAAAGCAGGAATTCAAGGCATTTGCATTAACTCTCTGCCTAATAGTGCATACGAGACGACAATTTCTGGTTTTGCATCTGAAATTATCTCTAATCAATCCTATGTATTGTATTGTAAATATTTTGCAAAATCCACATCATGCTTGTTTGTAATTGCGTCAACATTATCTATATTTGCTATTTCCATTTTATTTTGATTTGTTCTTTCCTTTTCCTTGAACACCAAAGTATAACTGCTCTTGGCAACAGTGTTATGCAATGTCAAATTTGTGTTCGACTTAAAAGTGACATCTTCAACAGAGTTGCCAGTTGTCATTTATTAGCTACATAGGAAAAAAATTTTGCACAAAAACGGATATTTTTGGGCCTTTCTATCGCAGTTAACCCTCTTAAAAGATATTGCTTAGTCGTGACATAACTACATTGACAATAAATTGCGGTCTTATATCGATATAAACAAACCCGAACAACCTAAAAACTGTATTATTGCAGAAAGCTTTTCTATGTGGCAACACTGTTAAAATACCGAATTTTGCAAATATGACATGTTCGCAGCGTAAAGTTTAAGAATCAACAATTTTACGACCATTTTTGCATTTAAACTCAAATTTTATGAATTAATGTGTGTTTTCCGCATCTAATTTTACTTAAAAGTATTCATATTACACAATTAAACAAAAAAAAAGTTAAAAATACAAGTAATTAGTGTGTCCGAATAGTGTAACGAAACCAACGCCCGCTTTGGTTTGTTTTGTGAGTGTATATCTCATCATACCGCATGCCGGAAAGCCTATACACTCGAATTCTTCCATTATTACACGATTGAAAAGTTTTCTCGTGAGAAAATATAACTGTTTCCCAGAAAATATTCCGATTTAAATATTCATGTGCAAATTCTAACCTGCCTTGTTTATTTCTTTCCATTAAAAATATTTTATTAGTAGCTTCGAACCCTGTCTTTAGCAGTATTTGTAGAACCTGGAAAGATAGTCTCTTCTTTCGCTTTTATTGCAGTTGCGAATGGATGAATCCTTAGATAATTAACTAGTCTTCTATCTTCATCTTAAGTAGAAGTTCTAGGGGGACCTAAAACTGCTTTCCTAATAATAGTCCCATGCCTTGCTATTTTTTGTTTTGCCACCATCTCGCAACCGACTGTAGATTATAGCCTTTTGCTGGGGTGTAAATTGTGGCATATTTTTTAAAGAAAAAAATGCTTGACAAGTTAATGATAAAGTGACAATCTATGTTGACATGCAAAATTTGTAAATGACATTTTACTGGTACTAGACTCGAAAGTAAAAAATTCCTAATAGTCAAGGAGAAAATAAGAAATTTTGCTGTCCTAGTTTTTTACCGGTACGATGGTACATATATTCAAGCAGTTTTTCGCTCGATAAGAAATACTCTAGTTATATATTCTGGCGAAAAATCGACTCATTGCCTTTCACTTGACCCGAACAAACCCGATCTTCGAGCGCTACCCGAAATGTGCCAATTGGCGACGTTCGAGGTTGACGCTCAGAAGGCTGACACGACATACGTCTTTCTTAAAGGCATATAAA
Source organism: Barypeithes pellucidus (assembly GCA_963991005.1). NCBI lineage: Eukaryota > Metazoa > Arthropoda > Insecta > Coleoptera > Curculionidae > Barypeithes > Barypeithes pellucidus. Next base: position 55,105,862 of record OZ022560.1, read on the forward strand.
CGAGAACGTGCATATATGTAACGTATGCCAAACCCCTTAGTGGATTCATCAGGTCATCGGGTTTTGTTTTGACTGGCTAGCCAGCGGCTATTGTACATTTTTTTAAATTTAAAAGATGTATTTTTTTTTAAATCAGAATCAACTGTTCTTCCGTAATGAAAACTCTAAGACTAAACTTCTAAAACTTACAAAAGCCACCCCTGGTCAACACATTCTTCTTAGTCATAATAATTTCAGGTGATTAATCGCTCCAGCGATTCACTCGATTATCAAAATTACTCGAGTATTAAGTACTCGATTATTAAAATCATCGGTTTCTCCCGCACACTAATTCAGTGGTATACAATACTTAATGGTTTTCCGACGTTTTGTTCCTTAAATTGACCATCTTCATTAAAATAAATACCCCTAGTACGTTCCTGTAATTTACTTTTGTTTCGAAGAAACTGAAGACTTGACAATTACTTGCCAAGTACGGCGTAGTGAGTAGCCACCTTAACAGTTTCATTTAATACCAAACAAATCATTTAATGGTAAATTTACTTATTGATAATTTATTGTTAAAAATAATACATAGTATCACTGAAATCACTTCTTAGATATTCACAGATTCGCTCAAAAATTATTTAAATAGCTTGTGGTGCTGGAGTAGTGGGCCTGTCACCGCACTTGGCGTTGGTGGCTCCTTTAACGCAGGCACCGTCCGCAATATTCCAATAGGTTCCCTGAGAGCAAAACAGTTGAATTGGGAATCCAGCATTACAAACATAGTAGCTTCCGCAATCGTCTGTGTCGGCAAGAATGGTAGGAGGTTGTTCTGGAGGATCAAATTCTGGACATTCACCTGAAATTAAGAAGAAAAGTTATATAGAGGACATTCAAAGATATCGGCACTTGTCATGTGTGTTATACTTAAAGTCGATTAATCATTATATAAGTAGGTATTGTATTTCCGATTTTAAAAGAACCTTAACAAAATAGCATCTTAAAGGATTAATAACAATTTTGTGTTGTGGTATTAGTTAGAGAGACGGTGACAATACGGGGTCCGTGAAGTGGAATATCAGCAATTTGGTTTTTCGTGGAGTTTAGGTCCCCCTCTACAACTTTTATATCTGATGAAATGCCGTAGAGCGTTGCTGAGAAGCGCTGTCCCGCTTTACATAGGAAATTCTCAATAAATTCAAAATTATATCGAGCCATGTCTGAAAATATATTTACAGCATCTGCGTGACCCCAAAGTCACGGAAAACACATTTTCTGACAAGTCAACCCTTGCATACACTTTTCCGAGCGTGTCAAAAAAAATTAAATTAAAAAAAACAGAAAATTTGAAGTTGACACTTTCTAGAATGGAACATTTAAAGATTATGTGAAAAAAATGTTGTCGTTCCAGGTCTCGCCATTTCATTAATGGAATTTTTTAAAAATCTCCTCGGAGGAAATTCGGAAAACGATCGTGACATGTCAGAAAATTGTCACACTACATTTCGTGACACCCAAATATTGTGCAAAAAAAAAATTTCAGAAGAATCGCACCTAGCTAGAGGGAATTCTGACAATATTACGCAGAGATACTGGAAGGTAGGTATCGTTCAGTTGTATATATTCAATATTCAATCGCAATATTCTTTTTATCAGAAAATTGGTTACGAGTCATTCCATGTGAGAGTGTTGAGACTTTATAATTTTTCCATAAATTTTTTTTTGACACGCTCGGAAAAGTATATGCAAGGGTTGACTTGTCAGAAAATGTGTCTCCCGTGATGCTGTATACGTATCCAAGATATGGAGGGCCAGCGCAGGGATCTCGTAAACCGTAAGAGATACGGTTAAATGGACGTAAAGTTGCGCATTTACGTGCCTAATAATATGCCGTTTAGAAAGTTTTAAAATTCCGAGTAGTTCCGGAGATATCCGGAAAAACCCGAAATTCTGAAAAATCGTTTTATTGTTTCCCTGGGTTTTTTTGAGAACGAATTCTAAAGTAAATTGCACTTTTACATTGCTCCTTTTTCGGCCCTATCTAACAGCGTTAATTGTTTTGTAATCCGACGAGTCGTCTTCGAAGGGCCATTATCAACTTTCTTTTTTTATATACGGTCCTATTTTCCTGATATTGGAATTTGAGAGATTTTTTCTTCCGAATGCAACGATGTATGACACATTGTGGTTCAATGACGTTTCGAGGGTGTTTCTCCTAATTTTATAAATAGTATCTCATAAGTAAGCTCTTTTACTTATGTTGAACCAGTTCAATAAATAACAAATAATTTAATAATAAACAATAAATAAGTGAACAAAAATCATTCTAAAACAGTAATAAAATGAACAACGAAAAAAGTAAGGAACTACATAATCAGGTGTTCAAAATGATTTCCGTTATTCTCTAAGCACAAATAACATCTTCTAACTGCCAAATAACAGTTTTTTTTCAGATAAAATAAAACATGCGATAGAATATCAAACTTTTCAGCATTTGTAAATTTATGTTCCATATTTTCTGGAAAATAGAAAACCTCTTAAAACGCTCTTAAACGATCACGCTTCACAATGGCAATGTCAAGTGAAACAAATCACGCGTCATCATCTTAATTTTTTTGTTTCAAGCGCCTACTTTTTTTTTAAATCCCGAATCAACAGAAGTTTGAAATAATGTTTCTGTATTTTGTTCGCTTATTTGTGGTTTATTATTAAATTATTTGTTATTTATTGAACTAGTCCAACATAAGTAAAAAGTCAGAACATACTTTTATGAGATATTATTTATAAAATTAGGAGAAATACAGGACCGTATCCCAAAATTTCCTGATGTTGTTCAAAAAATCCTCGAAACGTTATTAAACCACAATGTGTTATACATCGTTGTATTCGGAAGAAACAAAGCTCTCAAATTCCAATATCAGGAAAACAGGTATTTAAAAAAAGAAAGTTGACAATGGCCCTTCGAAGACGACTAGTCGGATTACAAAACAATTAACGCTCTTAAATAGAGCGGAAAAAGGGGCAATGCACAAGTGCAATTTACTTTAGAATTCGATCTCAAAAAACCCAGGAAAACAATAAAATGATTTTTCAGAATTTCAGTTTTTTCCGTATATCTCCGGAACTACTCGTAATTTTAAAACTTTCTAAACGGCATATTATTAGGCACGTAAATGCGCAACTTTACCTCCATTTACCCGACTTCGTATCTCTTACGGTTTCCGAGATCCCTGTACTAGCCCTCCTTATCTTGGACACGTTGTATATGTAAATATTCTAAAATGCCAAGGTTAAAAATGTGGGGTTTGTAAAATAATGGTTAGAATTTTAATATTTATAAGGTTTCACATATCACTGTCATCTTGTAAGCGCCCCCATATCATAGGAAAGTATTGACCATTTTTTCGTACTCTTCTTACTCTGACACCGATATTTACTATTCTATTAGGTTTCGAACCGTCAACCTATTACTTTTGATCAAATATTTCTGGCAACACTGGTCGCCACGTAGAGCCGTTTGGGTAGTTTTCCATGGCAATTTTGCTAGCTTGCTACTGATCAATAATTCTTAACAAAATGTATAGGCAAAGTCTAGTCTTCGCTATCCTTACGTCATGATTGAAAGAATATTAAGCTTACCATCGGGTTCAGCAAACACAGCGCTAAAAACTAAACAACACAGCAGAATTTGTTTAATCATGTTTAATGAATGCAGTTAGCTACTTGTATTGGAGAACAAAGTTAATCTACAATAAGTTAAATGACGAAAGTTTTCTTATATAATAAAAATTCTATCAATAGGTACTTAATAACGGCGCAATAATCTCGCTTCAAGTGTTTAGATCTAAAGTAAAAACACAGGATAAAAGATCCTCATGTGATTTGACAGGAAGCTTAAAATGTCTGATGCATGTTTAGATAATTTTTAAAGTATTTTGCGCCCTCGTTATTTCCGAAGGATAAGACGGTTCATTTCTAAGAATAAACTAAAAATAATTTGCCCAAAGTATTGTAATTGTGCGGTCCGGAACAATGATATTGAATCTCTTAGGTACAGTACGTTTCACGAAATTTGGATACGACTTAATGATTTCCTGGGTCGGTCCCATTGTGTCGACAAGTGCTTGGCAATAAACAAGTGAAGTATGAAGGGACGGACTAAGGAAAACAAGTAATGATATGATTATATTAATGTAATCAAATGAAATAACATTTTTTTTAAATATTACTAGTCATATTTATTTACATTTATAATGTCATTCTATAGATAGTTCTGTTTCGCTATCGCTATCCTCATGAAAATTAATTATAATTATACGATCCAGACTAATATACGAATTTTCTACAGTTATTACGTGACGGATTGAATTTTTCCAGCTACCTGGGGGAATATCCTTAAAGCATTTTCGTATTAATTCTACAACACTAGAAGTTAAAGTCGGAGAAATGTTTTCAGACCTAACCAGTGATTTTAACTGGTGCCACATATGCTCTATGGGGTTAAAAATGCAATAATAGGGTGGGAGCCGTTGCACTGTATGTCCAATTTCTTCTGCCAATGTGTCACAAACATATACTTTTTTATACAAAATGTCTTTAAAACTTCTAAAAGATCACTTTTTTTATAACTTTCTTCAAAATATACAGGGTGTCCGGGAACATGTGGGAAATCTCCCGGATATGAAGAAAACACGTGAAAAGAATAGTATAGGTTCATATAAACTTCTTTCGTATCAGCCTCCTCTTCGGAGATATGGGCTCCCAAAGAGCACCAATGGAATCAAGTTTTTTACACATAATTATTGAACCACCTGGTATATTTCAATTATTTTTTAATATGATGTATACCACGTAAGACCCGTCAAATTACTACCCAAGAAACTGTTGTGAATTACTCACAGCTGCAGGGACGGACTAGCTGTAACATTCATGGGCCCATTTTTTTTACGCCCTGTATGATGAGAACTTTGGACAATGTTTTTTACATACCTTTAACTATTGACTAAAAATTAAGTACTCTTCATTTATGTCATTTTATTTACACAGTCCCCTTACTTCTCACGGGTTAAATATGAAAAAGCGGAATATTGAGTTTCAACATTTGATAGGAACAAAGATGTATCTTTTACCGTTTCTCGAAAACGGTTAGGATTAGCGACATGAATGAAAAGTACTTAATTTTTAGCCAATAGTTAAAGGTATGTAAAAAACATTGTCCAAAGTTCTCATCATACAGGGCGTAAAAAAAATGGGCCCATGAGTGTTACGGCTAGTCCGTCCCTGTGAGTAATTCACAACAGTTTCTTGGGTAGTAATTTGACGGGTCTTACCTGGTATACATCATATTAAAAAATAATTGAAATATACCAGGTGGTTCAATAATTATGTGTAAAAAACTTGATTCCATTGGTGCTCTTTGGGAGCCCATATCTCCGAAGAGGAGGCCGATACGAAAGAAGTTTATATGAACCTATAGTATTGTTTTCACGTGTTTTCTTCATATCCGGGAGATTTCCCACATGTTCCCGGACACCCTGTATATCATTCGCCGCCATGTAGTTCTGAATCTCCAATTTTGTATTATTTGAGCTTGGAGCTTTATGTAATTGGCGACTGTGATAGCTCGCATTGTCCATTACTATCACGCTATACTGAGGAATGTAAAAGACAATTCTTGAACCATTCCTCAAAAACTAACAAATTTTACCACAAAAAGATATTTAAATATAAATTAAGCAACCTAACCTACCTGATGTGCCTATATTTAATTATAATTATTACAATCCGGTCCTTTCCACATAATAATAATAAACGGTCATAAATAATGGGATGGCAACAGGTACATTTACTGCAGTCATTAAGTTATATCCATTTTTCGTGAAACAATCTTTACCTAAGGTCCATGATATAATAACTAAAGGTAAGATATCTAACTGTTCCAATTTCGTCTGCCGCGCGCAGTGACGTCACAGGGAGAGGATTTTTAAATTTCGTATGGATATTTACACGGTGTTAGCGTTTTAAATTCTATTTTAAAGGTATTAAAAGGTTTTACGCATTTAATGGTATGTGAAATAAAAGAATAATATATGACAAGTATTTCCGTATATTAACTTCATAGAAATATAACACACATTACAGCTAAAATACCACTAAAATAAGAAAAGATTCCGACAACTTTTAAAACAACCGCCGCGCTATCGGAACCGGTCGAGGATAGCCGACGCTGCTCGACGACCCCTGCTCGTTGCCACCGGCGTTGTCAGTATTATATCCATTACTATTTTGACCATTTTTTCGTACTCTTCTTACTCTGACACCGTTCTTTACTATTCTATTAGGTTCCGAACCAACCTATTATTGAACCAATTATGTGTAAAAAACTTGATTCCATTGCTGCTTTTGGGGAGCTGATATCTCCAAAGAGGAGGCATATACGAAAAAACTTTATATGAACTTGTAGTATAGTATTTGCAGAATTATACCGTTGATCTTTTGACTGCAATAAAACCTCATTATCCCTTCGACCATAAAATAAATAAGAAAATCCCAAATTTTAAAACCTTTTCGAGCAGAGCCGGACCAGGTATACAAATTCAATTTATACCTATGCCTGATGCATATATAAATACAAAGTGATTTTTAATAATTGCTTTCCGGCGAGTAATTTTTAATTAGGCTTATTAGTGGTAGAATGTGGCGTCGTTGGAATTGTGCTGATAGGGGGGCATCTTCAAGTGTTATTTTTAAAAGAAATCATTTATCTACCGATGCCAAACTAATAATTAAAAATGTGTATCAATCGTTGTTGAGTAGAAATTTTAATTCGATGGATGCTTTAGCAGAGACGTCTACTTTGACAAAAACTCCTTTATCTTCGGTAAGAGACATAAGGTAACGGCCCCAATAATTGACCTATTAAGGCATAGTGTAAAATTAAAAATTTTGTAACAGGGTTGAATATGACTTAAATCCAATTTTAAAAAATTGTAGGTATATAATTACTTGTCTATTTTTTGGAAAAATTGTTAGTTTCTTGAAAATGTTATTTTTTAATTTGTAAAAATAATAAATGTTATATAACTACCAAATGTACTAGTTATTGACCGTTGTAAAAAGTAATTGTTGCAATGATTGACCCATAGAAGTCCTAGTAATTGACCAATAAGTAAAATCCCAAAATTAAATTTAATGAACTTGCATAATAATATTGTGTTTATTTATGGACTTTAAAACGTTTTCACTAGTAAATATCTCCGTTTTGAGTAAAACATCATTACAATACAAAGAGTACATAAAAAAAGATAGGGAAGTTCGACCTTTTAATATTAACATTAATTAGATAGAAATATTTAATTAACAAGAAAAACTAGCTTTTACATTTTACAAATAAATACAACCCAAATTAACTTAATTAAATGACTTGAAAAATTGAAACAGCATAATAATTATATTTAAAATAAATAAAACTCTAGGTATTTGTTATATTCTGACATTTCTTAATTTTGAGTTTCTTATTCTTTTTATCGTTTTCGAGGACTAACCCAGGATAAAATTGGTCGTCATATTTTACTACAGCATGATCTTGCATATATCGAAAGATCCAGTTTACCAATAATTTCTCTTCCGCGTTAGAAAGGTATGTCTCTGGACCCATTTTTCTGTCTATTGGAATTTTTTCCATTTTTTTATAGATTAATGTAGTTTTTGGGACGTTAAATAATTGCGCTGCGCGATAATATCTCATCCCGTTCTGAACTGCATCAATTGCATTTTTAAAATTCTCTTTGGAATAAGCAGGTTGCTTTGTTGGTGCCATTTTTCTAAAAAAGGAAAGAAAATATCAAGATCTAGTGATTGACCTCTATCACATTCTAATAATTGACCTAGTCGTTTTTATCGCGATTTCATATAATTCCATACTTTAATAAATAGGTCAACTGAATGTAGGCCCTTAAATAAATTTCATTTTAAACAAAAAAAAATCTTAACTATAAAAATGACAATATTATGTATAGTAATATTAAGTTTTTTTAAATTTGTTAACAATAACTCGTTATTGACCGCATTGGAGCACCAATTATTGTCTTAAGATTTGCTTCAGTTTTTGACCCTTTACAAAATATTTAAATATCTATGAAATACTTGTATTTTTTATATGTCAAATACTAGTCCATGAATTTGTTAACATTTAATACATATTGTACCACGTTTGTTAGTTAAATTAAATATATACTTATTTCTCAAGAACTAAAATAAAAATCCACTGTATTGTACTATTAATTGACCTATAGGTCAATTACTAGATTACACAACAAAATATTTGTACTAGTAATTGATCATCAATTTTCTCAATATATCAAAGAAACACGCTTGTTCGATAAATATATAATTAAGAAGGAAATCATTTTAACTTACCTTTAAATGTTTAAATACTAAGCTATTGAATGTGTTCACTGTAAATCACTATTATTCAATGGCAAGTTGCTTAGGTAAAAATGGCGGACTTTCGACGATGGCTTCTCTATGCAAGTAGAGCTGTTACTTAACTGAATGTCAAATAGATTCAGAGACACTTACCCCTACAACTTTTTGTTTCTGGTATGTCGAGTGTATTATAGAAGTCACTATGAATATCAGGAGACCTTAAATATTTACCATATCTTTATTTTGGGCAAGAAACTGAAAAAGCGGTCAATAATTAGGACGCGGTCAATCACTGGGGCCCTTACCTTAGTACTTAAACCTGTTAATCCTAGAAAAAATCGGAGTGATTCTGACACATTTAGAAGCATTAACGAAAATGACATGGATTTATTAAGAAGAAAGATTTACCAAATAGTGATAGTGATACAGAGTTAAATTTTGAATAAATTATCAATAGTTTCTTAGAATTTAATTAATTTTTATTGTACTTGTTATCCTAAAATACTTTTAAATTATATTATTTTCAATTATCATTAATTGTTATCATTATTTTACATTTATTATAGGTAACTAAACATAACTATCTATTTATTTTAAATTATAAAAATAAATCATGTGGTGTGGTATACATTTTCCTGATCCCAGTTATTCAGCTTTGAAAAGGTTGAGGCGTATACAATAGTGTTTAATCAGGTAGTTTATTTATGGCAGTAAGAGTCAACGGTATAATTCTGCAACAACATACTTTTGATCGAAGATTTCTGGCAACACTGGTCGCCATGTAGTGCCGTTTGCGGTAGTTTTCCATGGCAATTTTGCTAGTTTGCTACTAGAATTTTTTCTTATTTAGTCGTGTGTTTTTATTAAAATAAATATCTGAATTTTCATAATATGACGTGCACTTTGTTAGGTTGTGATATAGATAATCAGGCAAATAAATTTGATAGAAATATAAGGTGTTTCCGCTTTCCTAAGGATAAAAACAAAAAATTAGAATGGATACGGTTTTATTTATTTACTTCTTAAGTATTTTCCACTGAAGCTGATGAGGATATATGCCTTCGAAACATGTATGGAAATTAAAATATTTTTCATTTAACTACTGAAGCAGACTATGAGTTTCTTTACGTCTTCATTATTTCACTCTCATGAGAGATGGACTATTTAAAAAAAAAAGTTTAATTTGTTTATAACTAGGTCATATTTTAGCTTTAGTCTTTGTTGTATGTTCATGAAATAAATACCATGATATTATTCTTTTATTTCACATACTATTAAATGCGTAAAACCTTTTAATACCTTTAAAAGAGAGTTAAGAAGGCAGACAGCAATATAAATCATAAGAGATTTAAAAAGTACTCACCCGGTGACGCCACAAGCCACGCTTCCATCGGCATGAAATCATACCTCTTAGTTATTTATACCATTCCTAAGGTCCTTAATAATAATACAGGACGAATTGCAGAGGAATAAACTAAAAACAAAAAGTTTCATTTTTATTTTTTTAATATGCTTCATTGTGGTAAGATAAATCTCATTCACAAAGGTTCTAATATGAAAAGGGGCCATGAGTGTCACAGCTAGTCCATCCCTGCAGCGGTGAGTAATTCACAACACTTTCTTGGATAGCAATTTGGAGGGTCTTACCTGGTATACACCATTTAAAAAAAATATTGAAATTGTGGTTCAATAATTATGTGTAAGAAACTTGATTCCAGTGAGGACGTAAAGTAAGGAATAAATTCATTATCTTGCAAACTACAATTTTTTTAAAAAATCGCTCGGACCCTTCGATTTTGTTTTTCGAACGCGCATATTCTGACATAAAATGTAGATATACAGGGTGTTGCAAATAAGAGTGACACAAAAATTTTTTTTCTTAAATAGAACCCACTGTATATTATTGCATGTACGGATTCTTCGGAAAATCCTAAACATTTTTCATGTAGCATGTGCTATACCTTAGCCCAAGCGTTTTGGAGTTATTCTCATTCAAAATTTGAAAATCAGATATTTCGCAATCAATCAAGACTTGCATTGATTCATGCACGCTGAGGAAAACCTGTAGTCAGCATGCGTGAAGCGCAAGAAAAGTCAAGTAGGCTTTGGAGTTATGATGTAAGAACCAAAAGAATTAATGTCAATAGTTACTGTTATTGTCAGTTTTATATGTATTTTCCTAACGTTTTACTAGTTCTCAAAAGACTCATTTCGTTTCTTCATAACTAAATTAAATTAAAATGCGGCTCACTGAGAAACAGCGCATAGAGGTTTTGATGATGATGGGCTACGGTGATAGGGTTAGAACACAGCAAGAAACTTGTGAGTTATTTAATCAAAAATACCCCAATTGTCCGCCAATATCACAATCAACAGTAAGCAAAATTGAGTACAAGTTTAGGCAATTCGGTTATGTAAGAGATGTCCCTAGATTTGGTCGTCCTCAAGTTGAAGAAAATCAACAATTAGAAGTCTTACTGGCAGTTCAAGATAACCAGCATGTGGTGTCTAGGCAGGTAGCAAGTAACGTGGATATTGGAAAAACAACAGTTCTTAAAATACTGCATACAAATAAATACCATCCTTATAAAATGCAAGTTCTCCAAGAACTTTTGGAAAGGGACTTTGAGAGGCGCCTTGAATTTTGTGAGCGTTTACAGGATATGTGTTTCGTAAACAGAAATTTTGTAACAAATATAATTTTTACCGATGTGTGCACATTTTGCTTGAATGGTGACGTAAATACCCAAAATTATCGATATTGGTCCGATGTAAATCCACACTGGATGAGGGAAGGACACACACAATTTAATCAAAAGATCAATTGTGTGGGCTGGCGTTGTCGATGACATTGTTATAGGGCCTTTCTTTTTTGACGAAAATTTAACAGGCGAGAGATACTTGAGTTTTTTAGAACAAGAACTTGTTCCAGCCCTGGCCACCCTTTTTCCTGAGTTAGAACGTCCCGATTTGCCACATCATAATATCTGGTTGCAACAAGATGGTGCTCCCCCACATTTCGCTGTGGGAGTTCGTACATATTTGGACGATACTTTTCCAAACAGGTGGATTGGAAGAGGTGGTTTTATTGAGTGGCCGCCAAGGTCACCCGATTTAACACCACTCGACTTTTTTTATGGGGATACCTTAAGGGAAAAGTATTCAAAAGCCAGCCTGCAAATTTAGATGATTTAAAAGATCGCATCCGGCAAGAAATTCGGCAAATTACACCCCAAATGGTTCGAAATGTTCAGCGAGAATTTGTAGATCGGTTAGGCTATTGTCAGTTGACCAACGAAAGACACTTCGAACATTTACTTTAGAAAAATTATTTTTAAGTTCACCTAACTGTTTTTTCGATAAATAAGACATTTTTAAAATAATTTTATTCTTTGTTTTCTCCATGACTTTTTCCACTTTTCAAATTTTGAATGAGAATAACTCCAAAACGCTTGGGCTAAGGTATAGCGCAAGCTACATGAAAAATGTTTAGGATTTTCCGAAGAATCCGTACATGCAATAATATACAGTGGGTTCTATTTAAGAAAAAAAAATTTGTGTCACTCTTATTTGCAACACCCTGTATATCTACATTTTATGTCAGAATATGCGCGTTCGAAAAACAAAATCGAAGGGTCTGAGCGATTTTTTTTAAAAATTGTAGTTTGCGAGATAATGAATTTATTCCTTACTTTACGTCCTCACTGTATATCCGAAGAGTAGGCCTATACAAAAAAGTTTATATGAACTTGTAGTACCTACTCTTTTCATTTGTTTTCTTCATATCCGGGAGATTTCCCACATTTTCCCGGACACCCTGTATATTGTGTACTTTCGTAACATATTTCTCTATTTACAAAAAAATTGGTTTAAATTATAAATAATTATATTATCTAGGTTTATTGCAATAAACGTTTCAAAATAAATACATTTTTTCTTTGATAATTATGACCCAGGCAGCACATTGGCCAACAATTGACAATCAATAGTTGGCTTTATGTTGGACCAACATTGGCTATCTAGTGTCTTATTTTTTAACGAACCAACCTTGGTCCGATATTTGCCAACTATTGGCAACCTATTATAGGCCCATACGTCGGCCGCAGTCTCCAATAGGAGGCGGCCCAATGTTGAAACCCAACATCGAACACACATTGTATATCGAGGTAAATGGTATGGACGCCAACATTGGGCCAGTGTAAAATTATTTGCTGGGGGACATGAATATTTTTTAAAATTATTTCCCCAAATAACCCCATAGCGTGGGGCATTTTGGAAAACACTAAAACACTGGTATTTCAAATAGCCTCGCGCTCCACATTACCACTCACCCATATAATATCCTCCCAAACAAACTTAGGAACAAGCGTAAGGTAACAAACTTGCAACTGATGACGTCAGAAACAAGCCCGATCGTGTAAAAACTGTATTTGAAAGTTTGTCCATGGCCAAAAATCGTATGTACAGGGTGTCAATTCTTGGGTAGTTTTACGAGGTATCTCCGTTATTAGTAAAGACAGAAGGATGCGGTTTTCGCAGCACTGTGCTACTTTTTTGTCAAACAGAAGTTGCCGTAATAGAATTTTTCTAGGCCGCCTTTTTTAATATACGGGATGTTTTTGAGAATTGTGCATTTTGAGACACCCCCCCCCCCCCCATATCTCGGTTACCCCGTAACGTATCAAAAAGAAATAAAATGTTCTCTTTGTAGTTAGAATCCAGTAACGTACTCAGATTTTTTCTACATTCAATAGTTTTCAAGGAAAATAAACAAATTTGCTTTTTTTAAACAAACAAACAAAGAAACAAACCTGAACAAACCCTATATATTTTTTAATAATATAACTTAGTTTATAACAAGCTTCTCAAAAATATATAACCACTTTATTTTTACTCTTAGAATTAGGCCCGAAATATACGCTTTTCAAAAATATACCATTTTTTTTTAGTAGGCCATGACGGATATTAAAAAAAATACTGGTTTGATTAAATATTAGACACAAAAATTGAAAATTTACTGTACTCCCTCATAAATATTATTCAAATTGTTCTCCATTATGCCTTAGACATGTTTCACACATGGTTCTTATTCGCCTTAATGAATTAAAAATAATAAACGGCCGCGTTTGTAACTCCCTAAAAGCTCTGTCAATGGCAATTCTTAAATCTGCCATTGTTTGATACTGAATGGAATAAATTTTATTTTGAAGGTATCCCTATAAGAAGAAATCCAAAGCCGACAAGTCGGGTGACCTTGGTGGCCATCCTACAGGTCCATTAGTTCCAATCCAGCGACCTGGGAAGTTATTATCTAGGTAGGCTCTTACAATTTGGGCATTGTGAGCGGGCGCTCCATCCTGTTGAAGAGGCAAGTTATTGAGACTAGCTAAGGGCACATCTTCTATTATTTCTGGCACAATGTTTTCCAGGATTTCCAAATATTTATTAGCATTAAGGCTTCCTTCAAATATATTATAAACTATTTTGCTATTCAGTATAAAGCATGAAACGCTAAGGCCAAATCTGCCTTGCCGTTCGATTGGAAATATTACATGCTGATTTTCCTGAGACCAAACCCTCGTATTCTGTCGATTAAACATGGCAGCACTGGTAAAATGAGCCTCATCAGAACATATAACGGTTTTTTCAAATTTGTTTTCCCTGTTCAGATTTTGTAAATACCAATTGCAAAACTCTATACGGCGCTGTGCATTACCAGGATGTAAGTTTTGTACACGGTTGAATTTATATGGCTTAAAATTGTGTTTTTTTAGGATTGATTTAATTATTCCGACCGAACCTGCAACTTTTCTGCAAGAACTACTTGAATTTGTCTCAATTGAAGCTAACACATTTATTTCATTAATCTCGCGATTATCCTTGTGGTAGATTTTAGGGCGAGGTTTAGAAAATGAACCGTGTTCAATTAAATTTGATTTTATTTTTGAAAAAATTCGTTTATTCAGTTGTCGTTTTTCGGGATATCTACAAGTAATTTAAGAAAATTTATAAATTTCATAGAATTACTACATAAGGGCTTATATTTACCTATTCAAATACACTTCTAATGCTCCATCTGCATTTTCGTTACACTGGATATAACAAACGAGCATGTCGTACTTCTCAAAGTTTACATGCTCTGCCATGATTAGGACAAACTGATTTTTCACTATTAATTAGAAATTTTAAAACAACTTAGAGAACCTGAATGCTTTGACCAACGAATACTTATAACCAGGAAGAAGACAAACTGTCATGTTAAAAAATCGAAGCAGGCATGATGCGGCGGCATCCATTATGCCTGGCGCACACGTGCTTTCAAATGTCACTCTTTTCCAAATTTTTAGTACTGTCAAAATTTTAAAGTGGCATTTAAGCAAAGAAAACATCAAAACCCTTTCATTTGATTTACTAACGCCGGTATTCTCCGTAAGCATTTGATCCAGATTAGATGCTCAATCCCGCTTAGATCATATTTTTGCTATGCACCGTCAATATTTGACATTTCTAATTGAGATTAAAGTAATCCGTCAAGGTTGAAATATTGCATTTGATCCAGATTAGATGCTCAATCCCGCTTAGATCATATTTTTGCTATGCACCGTCAACATTTGACGTCCCTAATTGAGATTAAAGTAATCCGGAAAAGTTGTTGGCTTAAGCGTGTTTTTATTACATTATATTATTTTATATTGGTAATTTAAGATCGAATGGAGAGCCACCGCCTGTTAAAAATACTTGTTTGCTATTTTCAGGTAATTTTTTATCAGCAGCCGGATTGCTGAACAGAAAAATCATTTTCGAATGGCAAAACAACGCTTGTTTTAGAACTTTGCTACTCCGATTGATTTTTCTATCGTTTTCGTCCTTATGAAATGGGATTTCTAAAACGGGTTTGTTCGGGATTGTTCGAAACTTTTTCGAAATGATTTCGATTCAGTATTAAACTTTTGTGTCCATACCTGGCTCTTTTCCTCTATGTTTACTCGGCTACTTTTTTTGGAATTACCCATTTTTAAGAAATACTAAAAAAAATAACGTACAGACTTGTCAATAATAATTCTCGCTAAAACCATTCTGATTTTACATTATTAATTTTTTAAGTTGCGTGTGATTCGAAAGCAGTAAAGTTTGCTTACTAGTTTTGTTAATAAAAAGAATGAATGAGTATAACAAATCCTGCAAAAATTTGGAAACAAAATGTGGTGAAGAACAACACAAAGGTTGATGTGAATAATTTATTAGTGCATCATTTCGGAGATGAGTGGAAAAATGATCCACGTCTTTTACAAATGCGTCATAGAAAAGAACACAGTTCCAGAAAACGAAACCGTCGATGATGAAACGACACTATGTGAGAAAGTCAAAGAGGACGTGGAATTTTCTATTAACTGTTTTTGAATTTTTTTGTCCCCTCCATCCGCTATTTCTTCTTTGTATTTTTTTTACTGAATTTAAAGTTTTTTTTATTTTTTTTATATGAATAAAAATAATTAAAGAAAAATTATCTTGCGTTATTTTCAAAGCTTCTTCAAGCAACTTCGATTGTTATTTTTATAACGTATAATCTTCAAATATTTTTTCAAAACAACTCTTATGTTTTTCAAACATTTAAAAGAAAAAAAAATTAGTATATGTGATGTAAATGCAATAAAAAGGGAAAACTATCTTAATTGTTTATATTTAATGAATTATTAGTTTTTTCTTCTACTGAGAATTTAGGAAACATGGAGATTGTCCACTTTGAAACTACACTTCTCATTTAATTGTATAAAAATCCAGTATTGCCAAATTGTTAACTCGGATTCCCAAAACGATTACGGTGCATAACAAATAATCCGGATTCAACTAAGCTGGATTTGCCAATCTCAATTAAATCTTAAAACACGTGTTTCCGTGTTTGACTTTGACATAATTTTCTTTTGTGTCATGTTTGGAAATTAGTAGTTAATATCAAAATTGAAGAGAAAATTTTCATTGAAGATGATTAGGAGATGTTAGTCATCATAAATGTTGCTCTTAAAAATAGTTTTTGGTGTAATATAAGATTCGTTTTTGTAATGTAACAGTTTTAGTACTTTATTCAATTTTTTTTTTGAATTTGCTTGCAATTTTTCAAGCAACAAATAACTTTTAAAATTGAATCTAATATTACAAGCCAAATTATTAAGTATTTATGTTGCCATTTTTGTCAAATGAAGAATCAAAACTAAGACAGCTTGTACTGTTCATAAAATAATAAACTAAAAATTATTTCCTAGCCACCTGAAGAACCGCGGGGCGTAGTTTTGTCTAATATTGTAGCGCTTAAAATTCTAATTCAGATTGAATGATACTACCAAGGAAGGGAATCCCTCTCCATTGATAGAATATCACCACCTGCAGACACGTTCTGAACTCTTTTGGTCTCGTCAGTACAGGGTAGGTGTCCATACCTACCATCAGAGAAGTCTCTACTACTTCAAGCTGTATTATCAACCGTACTCGAGAACAAAAGAGTTCGAAACCGGTCTGTAGTTAGTGACATCCTATCAATGGAGAGATTTCTTGCTAGTATTTGATATTAATACCACCTCAAAAAATACACATTGTTTTTTAATATATTTCAATAAAAACATTCTTTTATTTAGCCACAAAAAATTAGAAACAATTTATTATTGGTATTGGAACATACATAAGTACCTAAAACGAGCTCGAGAAATAATCTTTAACACGAAAGATCAACTGATCTTTAACACGAAAGTATATTCAGCTGCAAATAAAATAGCACCCTCGCGACTGCAAGAGTCGTTGGTTCCAGCTATACATGGCAATGCACTGTTGATATGCTTCCATCTTTGTGGGCTATCTTTTGTGGGCCTTTATTTCCTCTCTACTTCTAGCACTAAATATGAAAAATATCAATCCTTTGTAATAGGTGGAACTCCATGAATTAAATTATAGATATTGAAAGTTCAGTGTAAGGGGGTCCATATTATGTATTAAGTTTAGCTTCGTTTGATATCTGTAAACAAATATTTTACTTCATAAAAAGGGAAATGAAACTGCCAATGTTTCGTAAACAAAGGCAAATGAGATTTTTCAGCTTACCTCTCGCGGATTTCAAGCAATTTTCCAATGATAATGTCTTTAAATATTCACTCTGCATCTTAAAAATATATTAAACACCATTGTTTCCAAAAACTCACAAAACTTTGAAGAAAATTCTGTTTTAAAGGCTATAAATCGCGAATTTCAATGATTTCTTAATGCACGTCAGAACAGAGTTTGCCGTCAGGTCAAACGAAAGTAGGGTTATGTCTTACGTCAACCCCATTTTCCACGACATATTTGTTGAAATCCACTGTTGCCAATTTGTTAACTTGGATTCCCAAAACCGATTACGGTGCATAACAAATAAGTCAGATTGAACTAAGCCGGATTTACCAATCCCAATTAAATCCTAAATACGGAGAATACGGGCGTAAGTAGAGAAAATCAAATATTAGGATTTTGACATAGGTTTTCAGCTGTAAATATCGCATTAAAATTGTCCTTACATACTTATATACGAATAAAAATTAGTCAAAAAATATTTCAATCATAAATTACTTACCTGCAACAAAACGGAAAGGTCCGTTTTCGTGAAAAGAATAGAAAATTAAAAATTATTTTAGAGTTTAATGACGCTTCCCCCACCATTTTCAATCACATTATAAATCATATGTTACTTGATTCTATTCCATTCCAGACGAAGGATGTTCGGTTGTGAAATAATTTAAGAACGTGTGCTGCTCGCATTCTATGTCTGTCTCTGTCAGCATCAACCTTCCCCGCTTCGAATCGAACAAACCCGAACAAATACACTCACGTTTTTGGCTTTCAGATATAGCTTACGTAAGTCTGATATTGACACAGAACGATTGACACAAAAGGATAACGCCTGCCTGGCTGTGACGTCACTTGCACGGCCTACTTATAGGCTTCGATCCCCGCCATAAGCGGTCTCACACACATAAGCGGCTTTGACAGAATTAGAAGATTTTATTATTATGACATAATAATATAGGATTGTGTTCTTTTGTTTGTTTTAAATACTCATCATGGCCTACTAAAAAAAATGGTATATTTTTGAAAAACGTATATTTCGGGCCTAATACTAAGACTAAAAACAAAGTGTTATATATTTTTGAGAACTTTGATACAAACTAAATTATATTATAAAAAAATATATAGGGTGACCCATCTAAAAGAAGCAAATTTGTTTATTTTCCTTGAAAACTATTGAATGTAGAAAAAATCTGAGTACGTCACTGGATTCTACGTAAAAACTACAAGAAGAACGTTTTATTTCTTTTTGATACGTTACGGAGTAACCGAGATATGGGGGGTGTCCCAAAATGCACAATTCTCAAAAACATCCCGTATATCAAAAACAAGGCGGCTTAGAGAAATTCTGATTACGGCATCTTCTGTTTGACAAAAAAGTAGCACAGTGCTGCGAAAAGCGCATCCTTCTATCTTTACTAATAACGGAGATACCCCGTAAAACACCCTGTATATTAACTTGGAATTATAATGGGAATTACCCAGCAATAAAAAGGAATTATTAAAACATATTACAATGGCTTTATGTACGTTTTTAAAACTTCCAATTGGTAAATAAGCTTCTATTATTGATGAGGCGCCGCAAATTTATTTTTTTAATCCACAATGTTTTGGTTTTTATGACAATTATCGATAATAAAATTTAGAAATGCATTATATACTTATAAACAATTCGTTTCTATTAAATTAATAATCACAAACACTTAAAGCGATTGATAAAGGGTTGTTTGATAAAATTTAAAATGAAGTGAATTGTAAAGCTAGTTGGCTGTGACCATGGGCGTCGCTAGAGAGTTTTGTAGGGGGTTGCAATGATAAAATGACAAATTTTATAAACTGAAAAACCGAGACGCTAGTAGTAACAAAAATAGGGAAGCCCTTTGCAGGTGAAAGCGCCGCAGACGAAGTTTTTTATGGACCAAGCCCAAATACACACCTAAAGTCAAATCTAGCGTTGGGAAAAACCGATGATTTTAATAATCGAGTACTTGATACTCGAGCGATTTTAATAATCGAGTGAATCGCTACAGCGATTAATCACTTGACATTTTTATGACTAAGAAGAATGTGTTGATAAAACATCAAGATATATTTTAAAAGTTTATTCTCGAGTTTTTATTAAGAACAGTTGAATCTGATTTTTTTAAAATTACATGCTTTATTTTTTAAGAATTTACAATCGCCGCTGGCTAGCCAGCCCAGTCAAAATAAAACCCATGTCGCGATTAATCCCCTAAGGGATTTGACATACTTTTTTATATGCACCTTCTCGTTTATGTGTCTTTAAGAAAGACGTATGTCGTGTCAGCCTTCTGAGCGTCAAACTCGAACGTCGCCAATCGGCTCATTTCGGGCGGGGCGCGAAGATCGGGTTTCAAGTGTTGTAAAACTAGCTTCTTCCAATTCAAGAAAATTATGAGGATATTTAGGTTAAATTATTTTTTAAATAATTTAACATGTACAGAGGATCATATATTCCTATATGTTACCTAAAAAGGAGTTCTTTTATATTTCATAAAATAATAATAATTTTTAACGGATGTGAGCTTTTGATGTGCAAAATCAGACCCGCTTTATATGATTTGCAATGTCAGCAGAAATCACGGCAACGGCTTTTCGGGCCAGAGGCAGAGAGACGGAGTCGTCAGTCGATGTTTTGGGTTCTTCAGGCACGCGGTGGCCGCCGGCTTGAGATTTCCAGAGTCGTACTCAAAAGCGGTTTCGTTTTATAATTTTTTTTTCTTTTACGTAAGAAGGGGGTCCGTATTTGGGCTACAGGCTTTAGAGTGTTCGTCACCGAAAATTCCGAGAATAGTCACCCGCGGATCCTTCCTCAGCAAAATTTAATTTCAACTACTTGTGTTTCCGGCGAGTTTAAAAAATACTGCACTGTCATTAAACACTCGTAGTTTCCGTGCGAGTATAAATAACGCTGGAATCTCTTCCAACACTCGTATGTTTCAGTGCGAGTATAAAGAACTCTGGAATATCTTCAAACACTCGTGATTTGGTGCGAGTATAAATAAAAACCTAAATATCTTCGAACACTCATGTATTTTGGGGCGAGTATAAATAGAACCTAAAATTGACCTGCGAAAACTCGTAGTACGAGTATAAATAATGCTGCGATATCTTCGAACACTCGTCTCTCGTGCGAGTATAAATAAGTCTGAACTTGAAAGAGATCTAAAGTGAGAGGACAATTATTCTATAAAGACGTTGCGCCCAAAGCCTCGAATAATTTTCGAAATCAAAATTCACCCGATTGTGACGTTAAAAAAAAAAATTCCGAATCCGGAATAAGTAATGGTAACTGAAAATATTCTACAAAAAGTGACGGTAACTAAAATTATTATTATTCCTAAAACAATGAAATATCTTAAGTTAGTATTAATAAGCCTTTACCGCGGTTCAAAAAGTTTTGGACATTATAGGGTAGTTGAGATCTCTTTAGTCGAGAAAAAATATTAGCTTACTGTAGTTTTCTATTGTGCAAAAATGTAAATATCAAAGTTAAAGTGAGAGTACGTGATAGAAGATTGTAATTATTTAGTAGTACTTTTTGGACACCGTGTATACGTTAGTTAATTTTTCATAACTGATACACAAAACTTAATCAGTGAGTAGAGTCCACTGAGTAATTATGGGTTTAAAAAACAAAATACATGTTGAGAATTTAATCATTAAAATTGTTAGTACATTTTGACAAAATATGAAATATTTCACAAACCGTAAGGTTTAAGTACGGTAAACCTTAATGAAAGTATTATTTATTTTGATCGTAGGAACCGAAAATGAAATAATATACTGGGCATTCCATTTAAAAAATGCAACTATGATACGTTTCGTGTTTTTGGGACGACCTGTACATTACGAAAATAATTTTAAAATGTACCTCAAATAGGCCCCTATCCACCCTGAATATTTGTTTTTATCCAAAACAAATAGCTTAGCTATAATATGTCGTCTCGAATAACGTGAATAACCCTGTATACAAAAATAGACGGCGGAAAACAAACCAAAAATTAACTCCATATTTATTTTAAAAAACATTGATTAGTTGCTTATTTGTATTTTAATGGTACTCTACGGTTGTAATGCAAAATAATCAATAATTTCATCGAAAAAACGTTTAATGTTTGTTAATACTACAACGAGATCTCCTGAGTGCCCTGGCCAGTTGCCGTTACTTTACTTACCGTCTGATCGTTAAATAATATTTAGTTACTAATCGGTAACTTGCAAACATAACTTATAGATATCATAATATTCAGAAAACATACAAATTATTTTTAATAAGCGTGAAAACAAATTAATCAGGTGGAGAGATGTTACCTTGACAATTAGATTGATTTATCATATCCGGCTCCATGGCCGTAGGAGAATTGATTTGCCTTAGATTGATAAAGTTAAATTAGTTCTTCAAAAAAAGAATAAAATTTAAGTCTTCGTTTATCATTTAAGTTTGTTATCCTTTCGAGGTTCTCCTGCTTCAGAAATACCAGTCGGCACGTGATCGCCTGCCGAAAAAGCTTATTAACACAAGGTTTTACCGCATGATACAAATAACTGAAGGTAAGATATCTAACCGTTCAAATTTCAGGTGCCGTGAGCAGTGTCGTCACAGGGAGAGTGATTTTTAAATTTCTTATGGAAATTTATACGGTGTTTTTAACTATATTTTAAAGGTATTAAGAGTCTTTATCAGTGAACCGCGTGGTCCGGTTTGGGATTTCGCCGCGGAACAGCATAAGTCATTGTTATTGAACAGTGAGACAACATCGCCATTCCAAGACCCGACGAGCCAGCGCACTGGCCGGCTGAATCGAGGGAGTAGGAGAGGTTTCTCTCTTTTTTCTGCCTTTGATCACCCGAAGCGTTGCCAAATCACATTAGATAGTTGCGGTCTTAGATATTTTTTCTGAAAATTACGGTGTGACTTCATTTTGCATTAAAACTAAGCGATAAAATTAATTGAGATTATTGATAGTGCATACAATACTTTCAAAAATGGCTGTATATCCATATTTTTTCATTTTAAACGTTATTTACCGTTTTGAAAAAAAATAAAATTATTTTTCGAAAAATTCAAGATAATTAACGGCTGATTTCACCAGTTACACTTAAGGTGGACTTAAGTTAAGTTGGAACTTAAGTTAGACTTTTGGATTTCACCGTCATTTAAGTGTAACTTAAGTAGGAGTTAAGTTAGGCCCAGGATTTTTGGAGCTTAAGTTCAACTTAGGCATACCATAACCTAAATGTCAGTGTTTTTTGTGGTTTCTTCCGGATTTGAGGTTAGATAATTTGTGAATTTGAACTGGCTATTAACAGAAGAGGGTTTGCTATAGATGACGATGATGATTGGGACGATCTAAATTTAATATTTTTTGGAATTCCTTGAAGAATTTATGATTGAGCCAACTACTTTGAAGCCTTAGATAATTAGACTATTTTTAAAAGGTCCAGGGTAATGAAAGAAACTGCTCTATTTATTTTAAGCCTTATTGAGGATGAAATAGAAAACCCTCATAATTTGTAAGTACCAGGGCCGTTCCTGGCGAGCGTGCAGGGCGTGCATGCACGCAGGCGCAAAATTTTTAGGGGCGCAAAATCGACGGTCATTCAGTATTCTTTATTACAAATTAAAAAAAAATCATATATTTTATCATTTTAATATGTCTAAAAATGTTACCAAACGTTTGCTCAGTAAGTGAAACTAGGTGGGAAAGTAGAATTAAAGCAATTCGTCCTCTTAGATATCAGTTAGAAGAAATTTGTAATAGCCTAGAATTTTTGACAAAAGATACATCACGAGACATAAAGACAACACATAGTGCACAATCTTTATTGGATAAAATTAAGACCTTTAAATTTATTTGTTCGATTTTAATCTGGCATGATATTTTAGAAAAAATTAATATAGTAAGTAAAAGACTACAAGATCCGAATAGAAACTTAAATGACTGCCATAAAGAAATTGAAAATCTTAATCTTTATTTTAACGAAAAACGTTCAGACAAAAATTTTGATTTGCTCATCAATAAAGCTAAAGAAGAAGCAGCAAAAAACGATGTAGAGTAGATATTCCCAATAGTACGGCAACGAAAATGTAAGCAACAATTTTCATATGAAAGTAAGGATGAATCTGTAGCAGATCCAAAGCAAAAATTTAAAATCGATTTTTATTTTCTAATTTTAGATACAACCATTCAGTCTTTACAAAAGCGGTTTGAGGATATAAACAAATTTCAAAATTTATTTGGGTTCTTATGTAATTTTGAAAATTTAGAATCTGACTT
Organism: Barypeithes pellucidus; assembly: GCA_963991005.1. Lineage (NCBI taxonomy): Eukaryota > Metazoa > Arthropoda > Insecta > Coleoptera > Curculionidae > Barypeithes > Barypeithes pellucidus. Next base: position 55,129,663 of record OZ022560.1, read on the forward strand.
AATTAAAGAATCATGTGTAAATTTAGATACCGAATTGCAAGTTGAGATTGATAGAGTAATATCTAAAGACATTGACGGCTTAGATTTACATAATGAAATTTTAACATATAAGATTCTTAATCCTAAAAATACTACTGATTCATCCATTCCCATAGACATTTTAAATTATATAACTAAAAAAAATCTACAGTCTCTTTTTCCAAATTTATTTATAGTCTTACGGATATACCTTACATTACCCATTTCAGTAGCTTCAGGTGAAAGAAGTTTTTCTAAGTTAAAACTAATAAAGAATTATTTAAGGACATCTATGAGTCAAGAACGCCTATCAGATTTGGTCATTATTTCGATCGAAAATGATATTTCTCAGACTCTTGATAATAATCAGATGATCAACGAGCTTGCATCCGTGAAAGCCAGACGTGTATTATTTTAGGTATATCGTTCCTTTTTTGTTTTGTTTATTACAAAAATAGTATTTTTTCATTTTTGAAACGTTTATTTTTTTATCATTAAAATATTGCTGTTAGGTACCTACTATATAAGTATTAGGTATAATATTGTTTATGTTTTTGTTGTTTATTTTATTTACGTTAATTTTATTCTCTTTTAATTTTCTTGTGAATATACTTACCAAATATTTTTTGTGATTTTGTTTGTTTTGGTAATTTAATTAATAAAAATTTTTCTAATTATTTTTTATCAGTTTTCTTACAATTCAAAACATTACCAGTTTTTCCCGAAATATATTTTTAAAAATAGGACAATTTTTTTTAAACTAGGGCGCACCAAAGAAACCTGCACGTAGGCGCCAAACACCCCAGGAACGGGCCTGGTAAGTACCATTTTATTTTAATAATGCAGAAGGAAGGCTCCTCCTCCTGTCTTTTGAACTTCCTTTTTTTTTTCTTCTGCAACAACTTTCCCAAGAGACTTATATTATCGCAAAACTTTCTCAGTGACTCTTTGGTTCTAGGGTAATTTTCAGGAGTCTGGCTATTAAATAAATCTTACAAAAACCTTTTCTCTGTTTGAAAAGTTTGGTGCTCTTTTTTTTATCGTCCATCACTTTACCCAGCTTTTTGACCACACAAAAATACAAGAGCAAACAAATAAAAGCTTATGAAAGCAAAACAGAAAAAGGACGAAGTTAAAGCTTAGGTTAGGTAAGAAATTCTTTTCCTTCTTTTTTAAGTCTTGGTTGGTTCATCTGAACTACTTTTGCGATGTTGCCAAGTGTTTGGTAAACTTAACTAAGAAATTACTGGTGAAAACCACATCTCCCTTAGGGTTCACCTTAAGCTAAGGTGGACCTTAGATAAGTTGTAGTTCTAAGCGAAGTGGTGAAATCAGCCGATAGCCATATAGTACCATATTTCGAAGCTAAATTAAAAATTTTAACAAATTCTATCCAATAGTTTTCTTGTAGTTTGTCACACTCTTTTAGTTTAATGGAGGTCACTGAGTGTGCTCTTAAAAGGTTTTACGCATTTAATGGTATGTGAAATGAAAGAATAATATATGACAAATATTTACATATATTAATTTCATAGAAATATAACACACATCACAGCTAAAATACCACTAAAATAGGAAAATATTCCGACAAACTTTTAAAACATCCGCCGCGCCATTGGAACAGGTCGACGATAGCCGAAGCTGCTCGGCGACCTCTCCTAGTTGCCACCAACGTTGTCAGTCTGTTACAATTGTAATATATCCATTATTATTTTAACAATTCAGATGTTCATTCTTGTTGTGGGGCTCCTGATATAAAATGTATGTTCAAGCTGGGTGCTGGCCCCCATATCATAGGAAAGTAACGACCTTTTTTTCGTACTCTTCTTACTCTGCCACCGTCTTCTATTATTCTATTGGGTTTCGAACCGTCAATCTATTACTTTTGATCAAAGATTTCTGGCTCCACTGGTCGCCACGTAGTGCCGTCTGCCGTAGTTTTCCATGGAAATTTTGAAAGTTCACCAGAATATTTTCTTATTTAGGTGTGTATTTACTAAAATGAATATCTAAATTTTCATAAAATGAGGTGAGATGTGTTCGGTTGTGATGCGGAGAACCAGGGGAAAGAAATTTGATAGAAATATAAGGTGTTTCCGTTTTCCTAAGGATAAAAACAAAAAATTAGAATATTGATGAGGGTATATGCCTTCGAAACATGTTTGGAAATTAAAATATTAATATTGTTTATTTACGTCTTCATAATTTCACTCCACTGAGAGATGGACTATTTAAAAAAATAGTTTAATTTGATCGTATATTAGCTTTAATTTTTATTGTATGTTCATGAAATAAATATACCTAAATTCATTTCACATACTATTACATGCGTAAAACTTTTTAATACCTTTAAAAGAGAGCAGAAATATAAATCTCCATAAGAGATTTAAAAATCACTCACCCGGTGACGTCAGAAGCCACGCCTCAATCGGCATGGAATCTTACCTCTTAGTTATTTATACCATGGTTTTACCCACAGGGCCAACACTCCATTCATAAATCTGTTGGAAAGTGAGGTTGTGATTGTGTGGAATGTTATTGAAAATCAATAATGGGTGGAAGAGAGACAAAACATGTTTGTCTTTATAATGGCAATAATGTTGAAGTCTGGTTAAATCCAATAAAGTTTAAAAGGTTATGGAGCGGCTTTTCTCGTTTCCTTGCAGCGGACCTAGTCTGGACAAAATGGCCGACAAGGGCGTATAATTCCATTTTTTCAGAAAAATGTCAGTTTTCAGCGTTGGATTTAATTGTTAATACCTACACTACCTTTGCAAATTAGAAGTTCATATTTAGAATGGACATTCTATGGAGTTAAGGCAAATAAATTATGGAAACAAATTCACCCCACTTTTTACAGGGTGTTCAAAATAAATTTTCCAATTTCAGTAACTTTAAACATAAAAATTTCGATTTTTTTAAATATATAAATATTTTATTTCTTTCTGATAGAATACGTAATTCTCTTTAACTTTTATTTAATATATATATGTTTATTTTTAATACTTTTCGACATATTTTAATTTTTCTCTATTTTTCATTGTTCGTTTCCTACATTTATGTTTTAACGTCGTAGTTGACCAAATAAATGATTCTTAGTTTCTTTGGTTTTTGTATAAAATAAAATAAAAATATGTGTTGTAAAAATATTACAACTATTGTTGCCTTCGTTGTACAGAAGACAATGTCAATGTACCAAAATAACACACTATTCACAGTTAAATAATATGTCTTACTACGAGATACATAATACACACAACGTTTTCATTACAGTAATAAGTAAATGATAGTTGACTGTAGATACAGGGTGTTATGGAAATGACGTATTATATTTAAATCGGCCATTCCTGAAAACAAAGCAACATATGTCAACAGTGTTGTCATATCTTCAGGGTAAACTCTTTAGAAACTCAATAACCGTTTGACAGATTGCAAGTTGTTTATTTTTCAGGGTACATTATTATAAACTTTTACGTTCAGTTCAGTTCGCTAGGAAACAATCTCTGATTTATAAACTTAAACTGACTCGAAAGAAACGCCGCGGAGTTTATAAATGGTCAGGTATGTTGTCATTTGCTCAACTCGAATGACACCCGTCAGATCTGGACAACTTAAAAGTTTATAAATGCCACTTACCCTTTAGAAAAAAAAAATTTAATTTTATTTACCTTTTCGGACTTATTTAAAACCAACTTAATTTATAAAAAACACCAAGTACTCACATCACAAAATCACATAGTTTTCGCGTCACAATACATCTAAGTACCGTTCAATCTGAATTAGTATTTTAAAGTGCTACTGTGTAGACAAAAGTACGCCCTTATTGTCTAAATAACACGTTGGTTCCGTCGATCAATATTGAACTGCTGGACTGGGGCACTGCCGTCGCGAAAAGAACAAATAACTTAATAATTTAAACTCGGGTTTAAGTATTAACATACAATTTAACACACAAATCTGCTTGAAACAGCAGTAGGAAACCGCCTGGCTAATATCAAACAGCTGATCTACGGGTTTCATATTCTTTACGCGACTGCAGCGACTGGGGTTATGGGGTTAATACTTAAAAGTACAGCGTTGCCACTTTCAATGTTTTATAATGTTATATTCATAAAATGAAGAATTTCCTGCTGTAATACTTTTCTTTATAATGATAGTCTCGGAAATGGCAACCGCGCTAGTTAGACGAGACTATTTATTTTAAAGGGACGGAAGGGTCTATCAACATAATTATTTCATCATTCTTCATCAGTAAAGGATTAATAAATTTGATTAGGCCATTAGAAATTAGCGTTTTTATTATTTCTGAATTTCTATTGCGAAATAATTTGTATCCTATAGTGCTGTTGTTTTATGTGTACGGTAGGTTATTGTAAAGTGTAATTATGCGTTAGTGTTTATTGCTTTTGTGTAATCTAATAATAAGTGCATATCTTCAAAAAAATAATTGGAAACTCGTGGGTGTCTGTGTGTTTCTTTAAGTGATTTAGTGCAAATGTTCCGAGAGATTTGACATAAGAAGCCGAATGGGGTCTAGTGGGTATAAGCTTATTATACAGTTCCACATTATCATAAGGGTACGTGATGAGCATAAAGCTTTTCCCGTAGAAAAGGAAACAAAAACCTGAAATGTCTGTACCCTGGATTACTTGCTGGGGTACTGGCACCTGGATTCACTTCTATTTGAATACTAGGTAAGCTAAATATTATTTTTATAAGAAAAAGAATCTAGTTTTACATTTTCTACACAGTTGGCAACATTGGGCTTGAACATCTGCTGATACACAGCTTGGCAATGTAATATGATCAATGATTGTGAATGTGCCGAGGAGTAACCGGGTGAGTTTAGGGGTGAATTATCCCACTTTTTAAACGTTCGATTTATAAAAAAAATGTGTAGCGCTTCTCTAGGACACCCCAGGAGTCACCCATTTAAATATAATACGTAATTTCCATTATACCCCGTATACACAATACAACGTTTTTATAACTTTTTGAGAATATCTCGCTTGAAAAATAAATATGGTTAACAGTTAACATTTATTCTTGTAGTGACGTTACAAAACGGATCTAATATAGTGATTTAGCTTGCTCAATTGTTTCTGGTATCAACTATATTTACATGTTCAGCAAAGTTAGTTCCTTCCTGATTATTTTAACTTCCATCGGGTCAATACCATGGTATAAAGATCTAAGAGGTATGATTCCAAACCGATGGAGGCGTGGCTTATAAGGTCAACGGGCGAGTGATTATTAAATCTCTTATGGAGATTTATACTGCTGTCGGAGTTTTTAACTCTCTTTTAAAAGTATTAATATCATGGTATAGTTGTTGCAGAATTATACCGTTGACTCTTACTGCCATAAATAAACTACCTGATTAAACCCTATTGTATACGCCTCAACCTCTTCAAAGCTCAATAAATGGGCCGGCCGGCCGGCTTGAAAATGTATATCACACCACATGATTTATTTCTATAATTTAAAATAAATAGATAGGTATTTTTAGTGTAATGGAAAATAATGATAACAATTAATGATAATTGAAAATAAGATAATTTAAAAGTATAACTATTAGGATATCAAGTACAATAAAAATTAATTAAATTCTAAGAACCTATTGATAATGTATTCAAAATTTAACTCTGTATCACTATCACTATCTTCATCTAAGCCTAAACTTATAATTAAGGGTTGAACATTTGTAATCATACAATTGTAAGAATGTTCCACCTTAAGTACACAGTTTTTCCAGCTGTCTGCAGAAATTTTTCTTACTTCGGTATTTAAAACCCATTTTACGCAATATTTTCCTAAGACTTGAAAGGCTACAAGAGATATTTGTTTCGTCTTTAATCAGAAGGGAAATCAAAGTGGGTACAGTTTGTGCCTCATACATTTGGTAAATCTTTCTTCTTGAAGAAGCAAATACTATATTTAGGGATATTTATTTCGTGAACATACAACCAAGATTAAAGCTAAAATAGGACCTAGTTATAAACAAATTAAACTATTTTTTAAATGGTCCATCTCTCAGTGGAGTGAAATTACGAAGAGGTAAAGAAACTCATAGTCTGCTTCAGTAGTTAAATAAACAATATTTTAATTTCCATACATATTTCGAAGGCATATAGCCTCATCAGCTTCAGTGGAAAATACTTAAGAAGTAAATGTTAATAAAATAAATAAAACCGTATCCATTCTAATTTTTTGTTTTGATTTATTTTAATAAATACACACGACTAAATAAGAGACAGTTCTGGTGAACTTTCAAAATTTCCATGGAAAACTACTGCAAATGACACTCACTACATGGCGACCAGTGTTGCCAGAAATTTTTGATCAAAAGTAATAGGTAGACGGTTCGAAACCTAATAGAATAGTAAACAACGGTGTCAGAGTAAGAAGAGTACGAAAAAAAGGTCTTTACTATGATATGGGGGGCCACCTCTAGAATGAACATAAATTTCATATGGGGAGCCCCACAACAAGAATGAACATCTCAAAAATTGTTAAAATAGTAATGGATATATTACAATTGTAAAAGACTGATAAGGCTGGTGGCAACAAGTAGGGGTGGCCGAGCAGCTTCGGCTATCGTCGACCGGTTCGAATTGCGCGGTGGATGTTTTAAGTTTGTCGAAATCTTTCCTTATTTTAGTGGGCATTTTAGCTGTAATGTGTGTTATATTTCTATGAAATTAATATACGTAAATACTTGTCATATATTATTCTTTCATATACCAGTACATGCATAATATCTTTAAAATAGAATTAAAAACGCTGACAGCAATATAAATCCCCATAAGAAATTTAAAAATCGCTCTCTCTTTGACGTCACTGCGCGCGGCAGATCAAATTGGGATGAGATATCTCACCTTTAGTTATTGAGTTAAGATGAGTTATAGATGAGTCAATACATAGTTTAACACACTTCGGGGTCTTGGTTTGGTACTATTTTTATTGAATACATACGGTGGGATGCCTCATCTACTGAACAAAACTATCCAGGGTGTAGTTTGTCATTAAATCCGAGAGCTGTCGTCAATGATCGGCGAGTTGAGCGAAAGAGAGTGGTTTTGGGGAATAAAATCCATTGTAGGTTATTTTTAGAATACTGATAATTTAAAGACACGAGCGAACTGACAGATAGACACATCTCGGTATAATTTCGAAATATGTGTTTGAACTTGCTTTTTAGGCGTTTAAGGACAATGAAGTGTGATAGAGGTTTGATAGTGGAAGATTAGAGTCTGTTTGCGAGTTGAAACACATTTACAAAGAATAATGTGTTTTAGATGCAATTGTTTTGTATGAAGGAAGAATTAGATATTTAGTGGTACCAGGGAAGTTTAGAGATTAAATATAATTGTAACATGATTGTTGGAACTAGTTGTCCAACAGGTATGTAAATGCTTCCTTTTAATAATCGAAGTTGGTTTCCTCAAATCCACAATGATTATTGTGCAACATGCAACAACGCTTTCAACATGAATAAAAATAGTTTTTAATCTTATCACAGAACTAGAGTGCATACTATATGGTCTTAGATATATATATAAGGGGAGCAATTTAAAATGATCTTTACAGGTAAATTACGGTAATCTTTTATTTAATTAAGGTAAAAATAAATAACAGCAATTGATAATGGTTTCAAAATTTTTCTTCAGTTACCTCATCCTTGGCTTCATTCTTGGTCTATCTTCTGCCACTCCAGACGGTAAGTAGAGCTTTTGACTTGCTATTTTATCATAGCGTTATCGGCAAAAGTGCGCACCATATGGGAAATATTTTTATCAACGAATTTAATAAATTTCCTTTAAAAAAAGTTCTGGATGCTACCAAGCTAGGATATCATCAACCAAACCCAGATTTTTATATGCTATTTAAATATAAATATATACAGGATGTCCCAAACTTAATAGCACACAGAAAAACTGCAGATTCTTTGGGTAAAAATATCGTGATTTGGTCAAACATTGCTTGCTCAAAAGTTGGTAATAACCGAGTTGTGTCCAAAAGAAAATTTAATTTTCTAATTTCCTGATTAATTTACTTTTTAATCGACTTTTTGCATACAATTTGTGATTGGGAGAAATTTAATTTGTTAATTATTTTATTTTTATGTATTTTCATTATTTATTTTATGCGGCACTCCGGGTATACAGCCTGTTCAAAATGAAGTCGGCACTATTGCTAACTTTCTTATTATAGAAGCTACGAATTCGATGAAATTAGGAAAGTAGTGTAGTTTTTCACGCTAATTATTATGCTCATGTCAAAAAACAATTGAACATCAGATGCACTTGATATTTACAAAAATGTATTTTTTTTAAATGGAATGCCCTATATCTGCTATAACCGTTTGATAGAGAGTGAAATTCTAAACAAAATGCATCCTTTACTACATATCGCTAAAATTAATAATAACGGAAATATCTTGATTTATTGTAATTATCCATTTCCTATCACATGCGGCTGTGAACCGATAACAAGAAGTAAAATACCTATTACTTACTTATTATTACTTACTTATTAACTTACATCAACTATTCAAACACATCTCCTCCTACTTCTATACCTATATTTCTGAGTACATTTAAAAACTTTGCGTGTAGCTTTCAGAACGCTTCGCCCATCGATGTTATCGATAATATTAGTAATAGAGTCTTGTAGTTCATCAACATTATTGTACTGTCTGGTGAACGCGGAGGCCATAAAATTGGTGCGCGTGTAGCTAACCAACGGTATCCAAAAAAATTGGTAAGTCGATTGGCAACAGCGTAGGTATTGTGAGGCGGCGCACCATCCTGTTGAAATACTATTTCTTCCCGATCTGCTAAATTAACATTGTCTAAAAATTCCTCCAATATGTTTCTTAATAATTCTACATAGCGTTCGCCATTCAGAGTACCTTCATAAAAAACTGGCCCAACTATTTTTGAACCTATAAGGCCACACCATACGTTTAAGCTAAATCGTATCTGCGGATTACAAGGGCGGTGACGCTTACGATTTTCGCGACTCCAGTAATGCGTATTTTTTCTGTTAAACATGCCTCTATTACTGAAATTAGATTCATCACGCACAAAACTAGGCGCAACATATTTGGATTATTATTAACCATATTAATAAACCACTGATAAAATTCCATGCGTTTCTCTAGGTCATCCTGGATTAAAGATTGCGTTGGTCTATACTTATTGGGTACATACTTGTGCTCTTTTAACACATAGTCCAAAATCTCGCACACAGTCTCTTGTTGAGTTTTCGCGGAATGATTCAAAATATGCCCAGGCATTTATTTCAGTCTCTTCATTGATTATAAAGGTTTTCTTCGGTATCGATTTCTGAAACCGTTCTCCATTGGATCGAAACTTCCTGTATAATATCAAAAAAATATCTCCGGTCTGGAAAATTTCTTTCAAGAAGCACAGTACGATAATGTTCTTTTAAAGCACGTTTACTATTTTTTGGACACACTATGTAAGCTTCAAGTAGATCGCATTTTTCTAAATGGATAAATACCACTTTATTCCAAAAATATCAAACAGCAACGAAAAATTACAAAATAAAATGTTGAATATGACAGATCCGTCAAAGGTTTTGTTCCTGTTACTGCGATTCACAGCCGCCTGTGACAGAAAATGGATAATTACATTTCAAAGGGTTTGTTCATGTCGGTGCGATTCACAGCCGCCTGTGATAGGAGATGGATAATTACAATAAATCAAGATATTTCCATTATTCATTTGATCATAAAAAAAAAAATAAAAAAAATAAAAAATTTAGCGATATGTAGTAAAATATGAATTTTGTTTAGAATTTCACTCTCCGTCAAACGGTTATTGCAGATATAGGGCATTCTATTTAAAAAAAATACATTTTTGTAAATATCACGTGCATCTGATGTTCAATTGTTTTTTTGACATGAGCATAATAATCAGCGTGAAAAACTACACTACTTTGCTAATTTAATTGAATTCGTATCTTTTATAATAAGAAAGTTAGCAATAGTGCCGACTTCATTTTGAACAGGCTGTATAGAACAAAGTGCAACTTTTTTGCGCTTTAGTGTATTTATGTTCATATTAAAAAATGTTCATCACTTTTACCCAAATACGGTGTGTGTGGCTTGTCATGACCAAGATACACACACCATTTTTTGGTAAAAGTGATGAGAAAGTTGATATTTTTAAGAAAAATATATAGACACTAAAGCGCACAAGAGTTGCTCTTGTGCGCTTTAGTGTCTATACAGGGTGCTGATAAAGTCTGAAATAATCGATTTTTCTTGAAAACGCAAAACTTTTTCGAAAAACGCTCGTACCTGTCGATTTTATTTTATTCTTTGAAATTTTTTGGCGTTCTTCAATATTATACCGGATGCGCCAAAAACGCTAGGCAAGTGTCAACTTCACTTTTTCAAATAGAACACCCCTTTTTTTCTCCAATATTCAGATTCCTCTCTAAACTCTAGACAAGTTTCATATAACATATTGTATGGCTAAAGTCAACAGGAATTGAAATACAGGGCCCACAATAAAAATCAAGGTATAATTTTAAGGTCTAGGTATTTACCTTCTTACCGGTTTCTACATAATAACTTAGTTACGTAAATGTCAAAACATTTAATATTTACTCCAAAGTTGTCACTTTTACCCATAAAAATGTTTCTAACGGAAGCTGAGAGAATCGAAATATTAATAATAGTAGGATGTGGAGATCGAAAGAGAACACAAATAGAAGTTTGTGAGTATTTTAATGATAAATATCCAAATAGAGAACACATAAATCAGGCAACTGTTTCCAAAATTGTTAAGAAGTATAATGAAGTTGGTCACGTTAAGGATAAACCTAGAAGTGGACGACCTAAAATTTCCGACGATGTCAAACTTGATATTCTAGTTTCGTTGGAAGAGAGACCACATTCGAGCACAAGAAGCATTTCTCAAAATGTTCAAAATATCCACGATTCAACGGTGGCAAAGTTCCTGAAAAAGGAAAAATGGCATGCATATAAATGTCAAGGAGTACAGGAACTTTTGGAAGGCGACCCTGACAGAAGGAATGAGTTCTGCGAAATTCTCATGGATAATTACTTGATTAACGATGCATTATTTCCGAGTAACATAATTTTTTCCGATGAGGCTACTTTTTTCTTGGATGGCATGGTAAATCGTCAAAATTGCCGGTATTGGTCCAGCGAAAATCCCCATTGGTTCCGAGAAATTCATACCCAGCGGCCGAGAAAAATTAATGTATGGGCAGGAATAATTCGGGATACTGTTATAGGACCCTATTTTTTTGGAGAAAATTTGACTGGCCAAAGATATTTGCAGTTTCTTGAAGAAGACCTCGCTCCAGCGTTGATTGCCCTATTTCCCGATCGGAACATTCCTGACTCACATGATACAACTATGTGGTTTCAGCAGGATGGTGCACCAGCCCACTATTCGGTCGAAGTCCGTAGATACCTGAATGAGTTATTTCATCATCATTGGATAGGTCGACGGGGTGAAATAGAGTGGCCTGCGAGGTCCCCCGACTTAACGCCATTGGACTTCTTTCTGTGGGGCTATATTAAGGAAAGGGTTTACAAAAATAAACCAGAAGATATTGATGTTCTCAAAACGCGTATAACAACAACCATAAGACAAATTACCCCAGAAATTGTACATAATGTACAGTTAGAATTTGTTGAGAGATTGGGACATTGTAGAGCCGTAAATGGACACCATTTTCAACACTTACTCAAATAATTTTTTAGATTGTTCACTGTATTACCAATTTCCTGTTAGAATTTTTTTTCTAGCCTAAGTATTTGTCATGGAAAACAAGCTTTAAAATTATACCTTGATTTTTATCGTGGGCCCTGTATTTCAATTCCTGTTGACTTTAGCCATACAATATGTTATATGAAACTTGTCTAGAGTTTAGAGAGAAATCTGAATATTGGAGAAAAAAGGGGTGTTCTATTTGAAAAAGTGAAGTTGACACTTGCCTAGCGTTTTTGGCGCATCCGGTATAATATTGAAGAACGCCAAAAAATTTCAAAGAATAAAATAAAATCGACGGGTACGAGCGTTTTTCGAAAAAGTTTTGCGTTTTCAAGAAAAATCGATTATTCCAGACTTTATCAGCACCCTGTATATTAGTACCAGGCGTACCGCTGTTATGCTAAAATATTAGTTAAATAGTAAGTTAATTAGGAAATTAGAAAACAAAATTTTGACTTGGACACCATGATCTTAGTTATTATCAACTTTTGCACTAAGTAAAGTTTGGGTAAGTCGCAATGTTTGTACCCAAAGAAGCTGCCGTTTTACTGCGTACTATTAATTTTGGGACACTTTGTATAAGATACTTAACAAAACCGGCGCGACGCCGTTGTGCTACAACTGCTATACTTGAATTTGCCGCCCACTGAAGTGGCCGCCCGGGGCAGTGGCATCGGCTTGCCCCCCTAGATCCGGGGCTGGCGCTTATATGTTTTTTTTTTATTTGTCACCGCGTATTTAACCGTGTGTGCGTTTTTCCGTGTGCGCATTTTTTTGTACGATTATACAGGGTGTCCCTGGATGTGGTTACCTATACCACAAATGGAGCTATTTTTTAATATCGCAACCAAAAGTCATTCTTTATAAAAAAATTAAAATTTGTACAATTTAACCTGAGAGTAAACTACCTTAATTTTTCGTTTTTAAGAAAAATGCATTTAGGAAATGTTCGTTAGCATTACCTTTATCGTCATAATTCAAGAATTAAAAAAATGTATTTTTGTATACAGGGAGGATGTTATTTGTAGTGTGTAGAAGTTGGGGGCTTTCACGATGAATAAAAACTTTTTAAATTATATTTATGTAATTAATATTCTTAGAATTTTATATTTTAAAAGATAAAAAATTATACAGGGTGTTATGGAAATTACGTATTGTAATGTTCGCCTATTTTGGGTATTTTACTATAATAATACGACTTATTCCCAAAGTAGAACATTCTTTATTTAAATTAATATACTCCAACTAAAACTACAATGGAGTCAAATACCGTACCGATTTCACACTGCCGATAAATTGTGTTGGCTGCATTTACCTGATTCCCCAGTTAATAGGAGTAGGGGAGATCAAGCGCTCTAAGGCCACCACACTCCCTCGGATCCAATTCTCCGAATAAGTCTACTACATTTACCATTCTAGATTTAAACGGTCTGGTGGCCTTCTAGCACGCTGAGGCCTTGTGATCAAACCTGAGTCCAGCTCACTAGTGTTCTTATTTGCCGCCATGCAAGACGACATTCCTCTGTCTAAATCATTATTTTTTGTAGTAATCATACTACCCGCTAAACTAACTTCTAAACTATCAAGTTCATTTGTACTTATATCTACACACTCGCGAATCTGATTAATATGGCGCTTCCATATTAATGGAGTGCCCACAACTTTAACTAAATACGTATAAACACCAATTTTTCTTTCCACCGTGCACTTGGTCCATAACACGATATTTGGTTTTCGATAGTCTTTGCAAATAACTAATTGTCCAACGTTTAGCTTCACTTTCCTTCTCCCCCCTGAGTTTTTAATTTGGCGATTTTGTGCTCTTTCCACATTTTTAAAAACCGAATCGCGAGTACTCTCGTTTGTATTATAAAAACCAATAGGATTAATTAGATTAAATCTTGTCCTAACACAACGACCTAATAACAATTTAGCTGGGGATTCACCGGTTGAACAGTGTGCAGTATTTCGGTAATCAAACAAAAAATCTTGCAATCGAAAAGACATATTCTTTTCATTTACCACCTTTTTCAAAAATTGCTTTACTGTCCTTACCGTATTTTCTGCGCAACCGTTAGTACTAGGGTTATAAGGAGCTATAGTTTTGTGTTCAATTCCAAGCTTACTCAAAAAAATTTTAAACTCGCCCGATGCAAAAGGTGATCCGTTATCCGAAACTATACAAGTAGGTAAGCCGAACTGTGCAAAAAGACCATACAGTTTGTCGATTACGGTAACAGATGTTGTACCTGATACTGGATATACTTCAATCCATTTAGAAAACGCATCTGTTACGCATAAATACATTCTATTACAAAAAGGACCTAAAAAATCCAAATGAAGCCTTTCCCAAGGGTTTTGTGGAAATGTCCATGGTATTAAAGGAGACTGTTCGGGACTAGACTGAAAACGAAGGCACGATTCGCAAGATTTACAAATTTGTTCTATATCTTTATTTAGTGATGGCCACCAAACATAACTACGAGCTAACGACTTGGTTTTAACTATCCCCATGTGTGAATTATGTAATTCTTTTAACACAAAAGGCTGCATTGACAAAGGAATGATTACTTTGTGTCCCCACATTAATATATTATTTTCTATTGTTAGTTCATCTCTGTGTAAAAAGTAAAATTTAAAACTTTCTTCCACTTTGGAAGGCCAACCATGCAAAACATATTGAAATATCTGTTTGAGCACTAAATCGTTTGACGTTTCTTTTTGAATTGAAGAAATATCTAACTTAAATTGTTGTTTTTCTATAAAATTTAAATAAGTAAAATCTTTTTCAAAATAAAGTGAATTTGACTGAGTGGTTGATGCTAACGGAAAACGAGAAAAGAAATCAGATACATTCTTTCCCGATTTAACATATTCAATGTCGTAAACATAACCTGATAGTAACCATGCATATCGCTGTAACCTGTTTGCTGCCATCTGAGGAATGCCCTTTTTACTTCCGAAAATAGCAACAAGCGGCTTACTATCTGTAACCAAAGTAAAGCGTCGACCGAAAAGATATTGATGAAAATGTGTGACCCCAAACACCAAACCAACAGCTTCTTTATCTATTTGACTATATTTCTTTTCGGTATCATTTAAAGTCCTAGACGCAAAACATATAGGTTTTTCTACACCATTATTAAATACGTGAGATAATACTGCGCCGACTCCGTATGGCGACGCGTCACAAAATAATTTTAATTTTACCGCCGGGTTATAATGTACTAATATATCGGGGGATGCTATAACTTGTTTTAACTTTTCAAAACTTACAACGCATTCCTCCGACCAATTCCATAAACTATCATTTTTTAACAGAGCGTATAACGGATACGCTAATGTTGCCATGTTGGGAATAAACTTCCTGTAATAATTAATGAGACCTAAAAATGCCTGTAATTGAGTTTTATTTTGAGGGGATGGTGCGTCTAAAATGGCCCGAACTTTTTCAGGAGATTTCTGAAGACCATCTTTATTTAATGTATATCCCAAATATGAGACAGACTGCTGAAAAAATACGCATTTACTTTGTTTAACTTTTAAACCGCAAGCTTTTAACCTTGCAAATACCTCATTTAATCTTAAAGCGTGCTCAGCTGCATCCTTTCCAGTAATTAAGACATCATCCTGAAAGCTTACTACCCCTGGAATTCCTTGCAAAACCCTCTCAATAATTCTTTGAAAAGCTGGAGGTCCATTTGAAACTCCAAAAGGCAAACGATTATAATAAAACAACCCTTTATGTGTACTAATGGTTGTCAGCATTTTAGACTCGTCATCTAATAAAACTTGTTGGTAAGCATGTGATAAATCAATCTTTGAAAAAGTTTGTCCTCCTTGGAGCTGTGTAAATAAATCCTCTATACGTGGAATCGGAAATCTGTCTACTTCAATGGCTTGATTCACTGTAATTTTGTAATCGCCACACAAACGTACTGTTCCGTCGCCTTTTAACACGGGAACAATCGGTGTACCCCAAACGCTATAATCCACAGGAGTCAAAATTTTTAATCTAACCAACCTATCTAATTCTTCCTCAACCTTATCTCTAAGCGCATAGGGAATCGCCCGTGGTTTAAAAAATTTTGGTTGCGAATTATGTTTAAGTTTGATTTCGATTTTACCTCTAGTGAAGGTCCCCATGCCCTCAGAAAACACATCGTTATAATTACACTTTAATTTTTGTATAATATCATTCTCCGTAGTGACATGTTTGATTTCCTGAATACCTAAATTAAATTTGCCCATAAAATCGCGTCCCAGTAAAGGGGGTCCCCCATTATTTACAATGTAAACATCAATGGGGCGCGTTCTATTATTGTAAGTAAAATTTAAAGTAACTGTCCCTATAGGATCAATTTTTTCTCCAGAATAACTAATTAATGTAGTTTTGGAAGAAGACAACGGTATGTGTGAAAAATGTTTGTTAAAAAATTCGCTTGACACGGCTGTAACAGCACTACCGCTGTCTAATTCCATGTTTAGAACTACGCCTTCTAACTTAACCTCTAATTTAATGGGTGAATATTTATTTCCTATGCCTAATTTATACATATGCAAAAAATCTTCATTCTTTGTATCGTTATCTCTGTTATTTGAATTTTCAAGTTCAAGAAAATGAGAGTGTTTTTTATTCGCTGTGCGAGAGTTTTTGCATACGCTTGATAAATGACCTTTTTCACGGCAGATATGGCATGCATAATAACGATACCGACAAATTTCTGAACAGTGTCCCATCTTTCCACAAACTTGGCACGTTGTGTGGCTCCTGCTACCTTCCAAATCTCTAGATGGTGGTCTGCCAACGCTTCCTTCAGGAACATTGCTATTATTACCAAACCACTTTCTGTTATTATTTGCTGACCGCTGTGATGGCGATGAGCCCGCCTGCTGATGACCTCTACTGGATGACCAGTTAGATGCTCCACTCATACCTACACGATGAATCTGTGGTTCTGATTTAATTACCGGGTCGTTATAATTTGAAGCATTGCCATAACAAGTCTTTGCTGCTTCTATACCTTGTGCAACTTCCACTGCCTTGGTAAACGTAAGGGTTTTGGCTTCCTCTTGGAACAATTTCTCCAAAATTACCCCTTTTCTCATGCCAAAAATAAATTTGTCTCTTATGGCTTCATCTAAAAATGTGCCAAATACACAATTTGCCGACAAATGACGAACTCTGACGGCCCATTCATTAAGTCGTTCATCAGGATATTGCTCGGCGTTATAAAATACCATCCTTTCACCCCAAATGCTGGTTCTCGAACCAAAATGTTTATCCAATTTCTCGACTATTCTCTTGAACGACACCTGCTCTGGTTCCTCGGGCACTAATAGATCACTTACAATGCTATATGCATTTTCACTCACATTGTTCAATAATATAGCCCGCTTTATGTCATCATCGGTAATTTTATTTATAACAAAGAACTGTGTTAATTGTTTTTTATATACTTCCCATTTATTTACGTTCGGGTCGAACTCGCGGACGGTACCCATCGGCGCCGCGAAAACTCCACTAGCACTACTCGTGCTTCCCTCGACCCCGCTGGTACTCTGCCCATCGTTTTTGCCCATGTTTGTCTCGTACAAATTCCACAAAATGCACGAAATTACCGAATTTTAATTACTTAAACAACGAATTGTATTTTTTTACCGACTGCGCCATTGTAATGTTCGCCTATTTTGGGTATTTTACTATAATAATACGACTTATTCCCAAAGTAGAACATTCTTTATTTAAATTAATATACTCCAACTAAAACTACAATGGAGTCAAATACCGTACCGATTTCACACTGCCGATAAATTGTGTTGGCTGCATTTACCTGATTCCCCAGTTAATAGGAGTAGGGGAGATCAAGCGCTCTAAGGCCACCACACGTATTATATTTAAATGGGTGACTCCTGGGGTGTCCTAGAGAAGCGCTACATATATTTTTAAAGAGTGGGGTAATTCACCCCTAAACCAACACACAACTCCTCGGCACATTCATATATGAACATATTACATTGCCCAGCTGGGTAATCAACAGATCTTCATGCACAATGTTGCCACACTGTTTAAAAGTGTAAAACTTTAGTTTCTTATAAAAATAAATATGTAGCTTACTTAGAAAGTCAATCCAGAACGCGATTAAGGATTCCAGGGCATATACACCTTCAGTTCTTTTTTCTATGAGAAAAACTTTATGCTCATCACGGGTCCTGATGATAGTGTGGTAGTGCATAATAAGCTTATCACTAAACCTCATTCGGCCTCTTTATTTCCAATCACGGAATATAACCGGCATAAAGTCGAAAGAAAAAAAAACACAGTGAAACAGAACAAATTGCACTAAATCACTTAAAGAAACACACAGACACCCACGAGTTTCAAATAGTTTTTTTGAAGATATGCACCTATTATCAGATTACGCGAAAGCACAAAACACTAACGCATAATTACACTTTAAAATAACACACATAGAACAAGAGCACTTAATAATTTCGCAATAGAAATAATAAAAGCGCTAATTTCTATGGGCCATTAACCCCTTTACTAAAGATAAAATGAAACAATTATGTTAACAATTGACAGGAACTACCCTTTCAAATAAATGGTCTAGTCCACCACCAGACTTTCGTTCCGAGAACTCTCCGCTAGTAGAGCCAGCGCGGTTTCCATTTCCGAGACTATAATTATACAGGAAAGTAATATTATAGAAGGAAATTAGGCAGTTTATGAATATAACCTTATAAAACATCGAAAGTGGCAACGCTGTATTTTTAGATAGATAACAGACACGTGAAGGAACAGGTTCAAAGGTTAGTTTCAACATTTTTAGATGTTGAATACCATTGTATGAAAGAATTATATTATTTCCCAGACTACCAGCTGATAAAATCTACAATAAGGGCGTATTTTTGTCTACACGATAGCACTTTAAAATACTAATTCCGATTGAATGGTACTTAGATGTCACGAGATACGCGATGTGACTTTGTTTTGGTGTTTTGTGACGGTTTTTTTTTCGGTTACAAGTTTTTCTATAAATTAAGTTGGTTTTAAATAAGGCCGAAAAGGTAAATAAAATTGCAGTTTTTTCTTCTAAAGGGTAAAGTGGCATTTTAGTTGTTCAGATCCGACGGGTGTCGTTCGAATTGAACAAGTGCGAACATACCTGGCCATTATAAACTCCGCGGTGGTATGTTCGAGTCAGTTCAAATTTAGAAATCGGAGATTGTTTCCCAGTGAACTGAACTGAACGTAAAAGTTTATAATAATGTACCCTGAAAAATAAACAACTTGAAATCTGTGAAGCGTTTGTTGATTTTCTAAAGAGTTTACCCTGAAGATATGTCAACACTGTTCAAGATTCTTTTGTTTACCTTCCTGGCAGGGGCACCACGTGGTAATTTTTGGTTTGACATAAGGTCATGTACAGGGCATATTAAATTAAAGCGCCATTTTTGGATATTTTTCTTCAATTTTTTTTCATCTCAGGAATTGCCGGTTTAAATATAATACGTCATTTCCATAACACCCTGTATTGACCTCACTGTATACAAAAATAATTTTTATTTTAAATCTTCTTTATGACGAAAAAGGTATTTCTAACGAGCATTTTCCAATGGTATTTCCATAAAAACTTGGGTAAAATCAATACTTTTAAAGATTATACAAAAACTTAATTTTTTAATGACAAATCTTAATTTATTTGACTTTGACTTTTTGTCGAGAAATTAAAAATTAGGTGTAGGTACACCCACAGGGACACCCTGTATAATTGTATGCGACTTTCCTCTTACCATATTTGATAGATTCTCCTTATTCGTACACGTTTTTTATTATAGGATCATGCCCAGAAGTGGACAACCCTGATGGTCCTGGAACGTACCTATCCGACCTGGATAATTGCGCTGGGTACTATGCTTGTGCTGGAGGCGTAGCCTTTCATATGTATTGTGCCCCAGGAACCTACTGGGATCCTACCCCAAAGTATTGCGAAATAGGGCCGGAAACAGCCCACTGTGGCACTAGACCTACAACTATCGGGCCAGCCATAATCTAAATAAAAATTTTGTCTTAAAATATATATTTATTGAGTTAAACCCACTGCCCTATATCTATGGATAACCAAACTCTGAAAGCATATGATTGATTCTTGACGGTCATCGTTGGTTTACGTCGTTGGTTGGCAACCAAACCGGCACTAATACGGCGGGGTTGCCTATATGACGACGACAACCTTTAAACATATGACCGGTAAACCGTGCGCACCAATCCATTTTTTCACTCATAACATTTTTTACTGCGCATCCCATAAGTTGTACGTATCCATAGTTATAGGTCGGTGGTTAAATCCCATAAAGTTATTCTTTATGAATTTTTTTTTGTATCTACCATTAAACGTAGAGATTTGTATACTGTTTTTTTCTTCTAAATATTTAAATTGTCATAGCAAAAAGTGTACCATCAAAACAAGAAAAATTGAAAAAGCCTTTTTTTTATCAAACGTTGGAAAAATTGAAAAAATATGGAAACAAAATAGCTCGGAAACCTGAAATATTTTTTGTTATGCGAGTTAAAATTATATAAATATAGTAGGTACTACAGTGAAACCTCTCATAACGGACACCTCTAATAAGCGGACATTTTTTCATAGTCCGGAACTAGGTATATGAAATTTCATGAAAATTAACCTCTCTTGGGCGGACGCGGATAGGCTGTTCTCATACAAAGAGTGCAAAAACCCTTGTTTAAACGCATAAAAAAAAATTAAAAGTATTTGGGAGACGAATAATACGGTGCAAAAACTCTCTGAAGACAGACCGGCAACCAATCGCGTATGACTGGCAGCGAGAAAGGACTTCGGCCAATGAAAGTATGTGTGATTCCCCGACAGCACTTCGCCGTTTATTTGTGAGTTGTAAGGTTAAAATCGTAAACAATGGCAGAAAAATGTCGCGTTTTGAGTCTGAAAGAGAATATTGATGTTGTGGAAGTTTGTAATTTGATAACAATGATTTCATTAACATTGATAGCAATGTGCTATTAGAAGATGATAGTGACCTTTCCTACCGATTATGTAGCCCAAACTGAAACCACATCACTATCTGACGACTCTGATGAAGAAGTTGAATGCAGTAATCAAACAAATGGCACCAATTATCAACAAGCAATTAGTATGGTAAAGGAATTATAAGAGTATGCAAAGAATAGAGGTGACTCTCAGTTTTAAAACGCAAACACGTCAAACTATGTTATGGTACTACATCCTAACTAAAACTAGTGTATTTTTGTGTTATGTTTATTTGTACATACATATACATAGTAATAATTTTGCATTTACATACATATTACCTAATAACAAATTTCCCATGGGCGGACACCTCTATTAGGCGGACACATTTAGACGGTCCCGTAGGTGTCCGCCCAAGAGAGGTTACACTGTTCACTTTAAGATTAGTGTTAAGTAAGTGGAAAAACCGATGATTTTAATAATTGAGTGTTTGGTACTCGAGCGATTTTAATAAACGAGTGAATCGCTCGAGCGATTAATCACTTGAAATTTAGACATTTAGAAAAACACCAGGGGTTGTTTTTGTCAGTTTTAGGAGTTTAGTCTTAGAGTCTTTATTAAGGAAGAACAGTTGTTTCTGATTTTTTTTTTTAATTATATCTTTTTTTTTAATTTACAATCCACTAGCCAGTCAAAACAAAACTCATGTCGCGATGAATCCACTAAGGGATTTGGCATACTTCTTTATATACACCTTCTCGTTTATGCGCCTTTAAGAATGACGTATGTCGTGTCAGCCTTCTGAGCGTCAAACTCGAACGTCGTCATACGGCACATTTCGGGTGGCGATGCGCGTAGATCGAAGGTCGGGTATCAAGTGACAGGCGATGATTTTCGGTTTTTCGCTTGAATTTATAACTAGAGTATTTCCTATCGAGCGAAAAACTGTTCGAATATATGAGCAGTTTTTTCGAGCGATCACACTATCAAGCAGCACATTTTGGTCCGCGTCAAGCGAAGCTCGGGTTTGTCGAGTTCGAGTGAAAGGTAATAAGTAACAAGCGACGAATTTCGCTTGAATTTATAACTCGAGCAGATTTTTTAATAATCGAGCGATGTCGGTTATTTCAATAATCGGTTTGATTGTTCGAGCGGTTTTTTGCTCGAGCGATCACAACACTATTTAAGATAGTCTAAATAAAAAGCAAAAACCAAATATACCTACTATTTTATTTTAAAGTAATAAAGTAGAAATTTTACTCTTTGCTAACAAGGATAGTAAAAACAATAATTACAAGCTACAGGAAACTTTATTTAGGGAAGCCGAAACTAAAACACTTGAATTGCCACTGCCCGAGTGTAATTCCTCGGCTGCAAAGAAATCATTTAATAAATATTTAAAAAATATTGTGCCGCGGGCGCATGTTGTGGCTGCTGCATTTTTTCGGTGATTTACCGAAAAGCCAAGGGAAGCCACAGGTGAATTACACAGCCGCACGGGCCTGTTTATAACATGCATTTTTAATCAAAATAATTTACAAATACAGTTAAACTTCTCATAACGGATACTGATGAGCGGACAGTCTATTAAGCGGACATTTTTTCATAGTCCGGAACTAGGTATATGAAATTCCATGAAAATTAACCTCTCTAGGGCGGACGCTCCTTTGGGCGGACGCGGACAGGCTGTTTACACAAAAAAGGGTGCGAAAACCCTCCTTTAAACGAGCAAAAAAATTTTTTAAAGTATTTGGGAGACGAATAAGTACGGTGCAAAAACTCTCTGAAGACAGACCGGCAACCAATCGCGTATGCGTGGCAGCGAGGAAAGGAGTCGCGTTTTGAGTCTGAAAGAGAATATTGATGTTGTGGAAGTTTGTAATTTGATAACAATGATTTCATTAACATTGATAGCAATGTGCTATTAGAAGATGACAGTGACCCCATTCCTACCGATTATGTAGTCCAAACTGAAACCACATCACTATTTGACGACTCTGATGAAGAAGTTGAAAGCAGTAATCAAACAAATGTCACCAATTATCAACAAGCCATTAGTATGGTAAAGGGATTATAAGAGTATGCCAAGAATAAAGGTGACTCTACAGCAATGGAATTGTTATCAGACTTGGAATTACATTTTCTAGATTGCAAGTTTTAAAACGCAAACACGTCAAACTACGTTATTGGATTTTTCTAGTGCTACATCCTAACTAAAACTAGTGCATTTTTGTTATGTTATGTTTATTTGTACATGCATATACATAGTAATAATTTTGCATTTACATATTACCTAATAACAAATTTCCCATGGGCGGACAACTCTATTAGGCGGACACATTTAGACGGTCCCGTAGGTGTCCGATTAAGAGAGGTTTCACTGTATTATTTTAAATACTTCCGAAACCCAAAAGGGTGGCCCTTTAGTGTGGCAAAGTACAAGTGTTTCATTCCTGTCGAGAGAGTCGGTAGTAGTTAACTAAATCTCGAGACAGTAATGAAACTTTTCACCGAGGTTTGTATACTATTTTATGTACAACCACATCTAATATCACTTCTTATTATTTTGAATTAAAATTATTAATGGAAGAAAAATGTCATTTTGACTTTTGCATTGAAAAATTGGACAGAAATTTTAAATAACAGCAGGTGGTAAAATAACGTAGGTACAGTTTGTTTCACGATAAATGGATATAACTTAATGACTGCAGTGCAGAGTTTAGTTGTATTACCGATATTATTTTACCAAACGTATAAAAAAACAATATGTGGCGTCCATGGAAAAACATTGATGGTGCTTCTTCTAGTGTTGTAGTGAAGAAAATGCATTTATCTCTTGATGCTAGGGAAATTGTAAAAAGAGTATATACTTCTTTACTCAACAGAGGACATTATGCTAGTGCTGCTGCGACTGAAACGTCTGATTTGACTAAGATACCTCTGACTACAGTGAAAAGAATCGCGTCAAATCCCATTAAATCTAGAAAGAAGCGTAAAGATACCGGTTTCACCAAATGTTTCGACGAAAGCGACAAGGACTTGATAAGTTGTAGCCCCACTAGCCTTTGGAGAGTTTTGTCGGAAATGGGATTCAGATACCGCAAAATTGACAAAAGGCAAGTACTCATGGAATCCCACCGTTTACAAAAATGGCGTCATGAGTATATAACTTCTGTAAGGAAATCCCGTTCTGAAAACCGTCCTATAATTTACCTCGACGAGACTTGGTTTGACAGGCATGAAACACCATCCAAAGGCTGGTCTGATTCTTCCGATAAGGGTAAAACAAAAGCTTCGTCAAATAAAGAAAAAGAAGAAGCATTTTACATGCTGGGCCAGAAAACGGTTGAGTTCCAAATGCCTTGTGGCTTTCTGCAAAAAACATTCAAGACTCTTGTGCGGACTACTATAGCGATAGCGATAGCGAAACAGAACTATCTATAGAATGACATTATAAATATGAGTAATATTTAAAAAAATGTTATTTCATTTGATTACATTAATATAATCATATCATTACTTGTTTTCCTTAGTCCGTCCCTTCATACTTCACTTGTTTATTGACAAGCTCTTGTCGACACAATGGGACCGACAAAGTAAATCATTAAGTTATATCCATTTATCGTGAAACAAACTTTAATAATACACATCAAGATGGCCAATATCATTTTTTGAAAATGGTTTCCATGACACTAAACAATATATTATGAAACATGCTATCAGATGAGGAATTTGATTTTGCTGCTACTCCACCAGAAATTCGAGAAGCAACAAAAATAGTACAAGAAGATCTTCTGCCAACTAAAAGCCGCCCGAGATCTGACAAGGCATATAACTGTTTCAAAGAATGGTGTAAGGGAAACAAAGTTGAAAATCCTGAGTCGGCGCTACTAGCTTATTTCAGTGAAAATGCCAAGACAAAGAAGATATCAACGATTTGGTCACAGTATTCAATGCTGAGGACCACTCTCAATCATATCAATTAGGGAAAAAGTAGACATATCTAAACCCGCAAAGCTATTAGCATTTTTTAAAAAGTGTGTTCGTATACAGGGTGTTATGGAAATTACGTATTATATTTAAATGGGTGACTCCTGAGGTGTCCTAGAGAAGCGCTGCATATATTTTTTTTACATCGAACGTTTAAAAAGTGGGGTAATTCACCCATAAACCCACAGGTCACTCCGCGGCACAATCATATTACACTCAACTGTGCAATAAACACATGTTCTGCGCAATGTTGCGTGCTGTAGAAAAGTGTAAAACTTCAGATTCTTATAAAAATAAATATTAAGCTTACTTAGAAATTAAATCCAGGCCGCCGACACGAGTAAGGAATCCAGGGCACAGACACCTTCAGTTCTTTTTTCTATGGGAAGAGGTTTATGCTCATCACGTGACCTGATGATAGTGTGGGACTGCATAATAAACTTATACCTACTAAACCCCATTCGGCCTCTTATTTTCAATCTCGGAACATAACCGGCATATCGTCGAGAAAAAAATACATAGTGAAACAGAGCAAATTACACTAAATCACTTAAAGAAACACACAGACACCCACGAGTCTCAAATTAATTTTTATGAAGATATGCACCTATTATCAGATTACACAAAAGCACTAAACACTAACGCATAATTACACTTTTCAATAATAACACTACCGTACACATAGAGCAACAGCACTTGATACAAATTATTTCGCAATAGAAATTCAGAAATAACAAAAACGCTAATTTCTAATGGATTGGATTAAACATAAAATTTATTAATCCTTTTCTGAAGAGTGATGAAATAATTTGACAGACAGGACCTCCCTTTCATATAGATTATAGGCGCGTCCAAGCCAAGGGTAGAATGCTTCGTGCATATTCATAAAATAGCGCGCTAACTAGCGCGGTTGCCATTTCCGAGACTATAATTATACAGGAAATGGTATTACAGAAGGAAATTCCCCAATTTATGAATATAATCTTATAAAACATAGAAAGTCGCAACGCTGTATTTTTAGATATTAACCCAAGGTAGCACAATATCGATCGACCGAGTAAACCCGAACCTCTCAACCAGATTCAAACGTATTTCACTTCCAAAATTCTTAGATGTCAAATACGTACGTAAAAATTACATTATTTTCCAGACCACCCGATGAAACCTTATACAATAAAGGCGTATTTTTGTCTACACAGTAGCACTTTAAAATACTAATTCAGATTGAATGGTACGGTACCTAGATGTCTTCATGAGACGCATACAAATCTACGCGAAAACTAATGTGAGTTTATGTGTTTTTGTGAGGTTATTTTGCCGGTTTTTGTTCGGGTTAGTGTTTGTTTATAAATTAAGTTGGTTTTAAATAGTCCGAAAAGGTAAATAAAATTGCAATTTTTTTTTTCTCTAAAGGGTGGCATTTATAAACTTTTAAGTTGTCCAGATCTGACGGGTGTCGTTCGAATTGAACAAATGAGAACATACCTGACCATTTATAAACTCCGCGGCGGTTCGTTCGAGTCAGTTCAAGTTTATAAATCAGAGATTGTTTCCCAGCGAACTGAACTGAACGTAAAAGTTTATAATAATGTACCCTGAAAAATAAACAACTTCGATTCTGTCAAACAGTTATTAACTTTCTAAAGAGTTTACCATGAGAACATGACAACACTGCTCAAAATTCATTGACGTTTTCGCCATATGTTGCTTTGTTTACTTTTCCCACAGGGTCACCACGTGCATATTTTTGGTCTGACAATAGGTCATGTACAGGGCATATTAAATATTAAAAAACTACCTTCCTCAAGAAGAGCGTTCAGTTGCATATATTAATTATTGTTAATAATAATTATTAATCAATTATTATATAATTATTATTAATTCGATTGATCCAGTCTGGTCCGTCCACACAAGCGTGTGTCGTCCAAGTTAATTTAGTTTGTGTGTTAATTACTTTTCTCTAATTGCATTTAAGTTTACTTTATATTTTTCATTTATTAATTCACATTTTCTTTCTAATTCAACATCCAACCTTCAATACTTCAATACCTACAAATTTTGTTTCATATCTCCGCGTGCATGGACGCCTTTAAGGTTCCGTACTACACTACGGCGATGCATGCAGAGAGTCGAGTTAATTCCGTGAATCCGACCGGACTGTTTTCGGGAGTGAACGAATATAATTTTCTTTTTATCACCCGCATCCGCAACTAACGAAACCAGGAGATACCCCAAGCAGGCCTGCTGAAACCCTTCTCCGAGTATACAAGGTAAGGAATTTTAAAGGCCCGTTTTTAACATCATTATAATTTGGAGAGTCCATTTTTCTCTCCAGCTGAGAATCGAAGGTATTTATTTTTATTACATCCGCACAAGTCATTTTGGTCCTTCGAGCCGGATATAGACTAAATATTTTCTGGTTTTAAAAGTTATTTTTATAAATTAATAATTTTCATCAATCAATAATTATTTCATTACGCTTTTTAAAAAATTAAACTAATACAGTTCCTTTTCCACGCATTGGAATTAGATTTGCTTGGCGACGAACGTACCGGTTTTTTTTATCAAATTCCTTAATACATTTTTTAGGTTTGTAGGAGACAGAGTTTAAAGGTGTTCAGATACGTACAAATTTGTTGCACGTGAACTAGTTTGCATTGTTAATTATAAGTAAATACGGTTTTATTGGAGTAAAAATGTCCGATAAACTTAAAAAATATCAAGCGTTACGCAAAATAGAACTTTCTCAATTACGAGAAATGTATGAGGTCGCAAAGCAGGTTGAAGGAGGTGATACCACTCAGGTTGCGAGGTTTAAATGTATGCTGGAGAATATCGAAAAAAGGCATTCAGGCTTCTATGAAAGCCACCAGTGTATTATTTGTTTAGTGGCCGATGATGGGGAGAAGTTTGAGGCTGAAGATGCGATTCGAAAAGAATTTGATTTGTTCTATTATGGTATTAAAGCAATTAAATTTAAATTACCGTCTGATTCAGCATCAGCTTCTCAGTCGTCAGCGGATACTTCGCACCCTAGTGGAAATATAACTTCAAATCAATTACCCAAAATTAGTTTGCCTAGTTTTACAGGTGATATAACTTTATTTCAATCCTTTATTGACATGTATGATGCTTTAATACATAATAATGCCACTTTGGCTAATTGTGAGAAATTTACTTATTTGCTTTCTACACTTAAAGGTTCAGCTTTATCTGTTATTCAACATCTTCCTGTAACTTCTACAAATTATACTATTGCGTATGATACACTTTGCAAACGTTACAAAAACGTTCGTTCAATGGCTGCCACACTGTGGAATAATTTAGAAAATGCTCCAAAAGTAGCTTGTGATAATTCAAATGACCTTCGAAATTTGTTAGATATTTTTGCTGAAAATATAGCAGCGTTAAAAAACTTAGGACTACCAACTGATCATTGGGACTTTATTTTAGTCCAAATGATACTGAAACGTGTCGATATTGCAATTGTTACAAGATTTGAGCTATTCTATGATAATTCCCTGGCGTTACCTACGTATAAAATATTATCAGATTTTTTGATGAAGAATTGTATGGCTCTGGATAATGTTAATTTTCCTCTTAAAAAATACAAGCCTACATTTCGAAAGCCTGTGCATCCTAAATCTCAATCGCCTTATCATACTGCCTTACTAGTTCAAACGCAAAATTCCGATCCTCAATGCCCAGTGTGCAATAAAGCGGATCATACAATTTTTGAATGTTCGAATTTTTTAGATAAAACAGCCTATGATCGGTATCAATTCGCAAAAACACATAAATTTTGTATTAATTGCTTAAGCCATACCCATCGCTTTGCTACTTGTCGTTCCGAAAGTAGTTGTCATACATGTGGTCAGAGACATCACACGTTATTACATTTTTCAAAAAATACCTCTCCACCGCACCCAACAGCTTTATCGCCAATACCGGTTACTGTTCAAACCACTCATCAAGGAAATTCTACACCCGCATCACATTCTACACAAAGTTGTTTTACTTCTTCAAAATCTAGTGTTTTACTTTCCACCGCCCGCATCGAACTCTTAGATAACCGAGGTACTTATCAACCCGTCCGATGTCTTTTGGATTCTGGAAGCATGACCTCGTTTATAACTTCAAAATGTGTTAAACGCCTCGGACTTCACCCTGTACAAAGTTCAGTCAATTTAAATGGCTTAGGACCCATGAATACATTGGTAAATCAAGGAGTAACTATTTCATTTCGTCCATTTCAACAAACGAATCCTATATTCTCTATTGATGCGCTTATCCTTAATAAAATATGTGATAATTTACCAACTTATAAACTTCCAATTGAAACTTGGCCCCATGTTTCAAACATTCGCCTGGCCGATAATCAGGTTCATGTTCCTGGTTCTGTCGACTTATTACTAGGCGCTGATGTATTTTCTAAGGTTTTACTAGATGGGCGTATCCCAGGACGCGTAGGAGCCCCTGATGCTCTAAATACCATTTTTGGATATATCTTAATGGGAACCGTTCAAAAGCCCTGTCCCACTACCTCGATTACTACGATGTTTTGTCATATTGACGATTCTGCCTCTTTGGAGAATCAAGTTAAATTATTTTGGGAGTTAGAGGAAGTTCCACAGGTTAAATGCTTATCTCCTGACGAAATTCAATGCGAAAAATTATTCATGGACACTTATAGGCGTGATAAGTCCGGACGATTTATATTAAATCTTCCTTTTAAAGACGATAATCCCTCTTTTCCAGAAATTCGTCCTCTTGCCCTTAACCGCTTTTATTCATTAGAGCGCAGGCTCCTTAAAAACCTGCACACTTATGATCAGTATCGTAATTTTATTCAAGAATATCTTGATCTTGGCCATATGGAACCCGCCTCTGGTTTTTCTCACAATTCATTTTATCTTCCGCACCATTGTGTTATCAAACCAGATAGTTTGACTACTAAATTGAGGGTGGTTTTCAATGGTTCAGCTCATTTACCAAATCAACCCTCTCTCAATGATCAACTTTATATTGGTCCAAAACTTCAAAATGACATTTTTACAATTTTGCTTAATTTCCGCATCCACAAAATTGTTTTAACTGCGGACATTACCAAAATGTACCGTCAGATTATTATCACTCCTGAGCATCAGGACTATCAACGCATTTTATGGCGTTTTTCTCCCACTGACCCGGTTCAGGAATTTCGCATCAACCGCCTTGTTTATGGCCTTACTTGTTCACCTTATCTTGCCATCCGCACTCTTCTGCAATTAGCGGAGGAAGATGGAACGTCTTATCCATTAGCTGCTGAAGCTTTACGCACTAGCACCTACGTTGACGATATAGTCACAGGTGACTCCTCGCTTGAGCGTGATTTAATTCTTCAAAACGAACTAACTTCTTTACTACATAAGGGAGGTTTTGAACTTCAGAAATGGTCAAGCAACCATCCTAAACTTTTAAGTCACTTACCCTCTTCCCTTGTAGCACTAGATCCAGTAAGTTTTGACTCTTCTCCTTCAAATGAAACTTCCTTAAAGGTGTTGGGTTTAGAATGGAATGCTTCTTCTGATAGTTTTCGCTTCTGTGTGAAGTTTCCAGATCGACCTTGCACTAAAAGGAACCTTTTATCTAATCTTGCTCGAATATTTGATCCTTTAGGCCTAGCCTCGCCGATAACTTTTCTCCTCAAACATCTTATTCAACGACTTTGGACTTTAAAGTTAGATTGGGATCAAACACCCCCCGAAGAAATTGTCAGGCTTTGGGACCGTTATCTGAACGACGTGTCCTGTTTAAGTTCGTTTAATTTGCCCCGTCTGCTCTTTCCGGAGGGAACATCTCATTATGAACTACATTGTTTTGGAGATGCAAGTGAAAAGGGATTTTGTAGTTGTTTATATATTCGATGCTTTTCACCTTCCAATAATATTTCAGTGCATTTTGTTTGTTCTAAAGCAAAGATTGCACCACTCAAACGAGTCTCATTGCCTAGACTTGAGCTTTGTGCTTCGGTTCTAGCTGCTCGTTTGGTTTCTTTCGTTTTAACCGCTTTTGAAGGAAAAGTACACTTTCAAAAGGTTCACTGTTATTCTGATTCCACTGTTGCTCTCAGTTGGATCAAATCCTCACCGCACAAATGGCGTACCTTTGTCGGGAATAGAGTTTCTGCTATTCACGAGAAGGTACCTCCTTCGAATTGGTTTTATATTTCGTCTTCGGATAATCCTGCTGATGTGGGTTCCCGGGGAATGCTACCATCCGAGTTACTTGATTGTTCCTTATGGTGGGCGGCACCCGTTCTTTCTTATCATAACTTCCCCACTATGGATTATCCTGACATTCCGCTTACTCCAGAAGTTACTGTGGAAAAGCGTCCTTTAGTTTGCGCTGCCTTTATTTCACCTAACTTTCTTGATTCCTTAGTTGAATCCCATTCTTCGGTTAATACTTTATCCCGCATCTTAGCATATGTACTACGATTTATTCATAATTGCCAAATTAAAATCCGCAACCATCCCCCCCTTACAGGTGCTCTTACTCCCCTTGAAATTCACAAGGCACTGTTGTTATTTATCAAACGCACTCAGGAATTAAAATTTTCACTTGAAATTCACGCTCTTGGTCAAGGGCAACCACTTCCTAAAGTTTTACGTAAACTTTCGCCCTTTCTGGATGACCGAGGAATTTTGAGAGTGGGAGGTCGACTAAGACACGCTCCCATTGACTATGATCGTAAATTTCCCGCACTTCTTCCTAGTCGCAGTATTCTAACTGACTTGATTATTGAATCTATTCATCTGCAGTATCTCCATGCGGGGATACAAACTGTTCATTTTTTACTTTTACAAAAGTTCTGGATATTATCCGCTAAACGTTCCATCAGACGTGTTTTGTCACGCTGTGTAAGATGCTTTAAGACTCACCCTACTGCTACGGCTCCTCGAATGGGCGATTTGCCTTTAGCAAGGGTTTCCCGTTTTAAACCCTTTCTTCACGTTGGTATTGATTACGCAGGCCCATTTACTATCACAATGTCTAAAACTCGTGGTGCCAAAACATTAAAAGCTTACCTTTGTCTTTTTATTTGTTTATCCGTTAAGGCTGTTCATCTAGAACTCGTTTCCGAGTTATCGGCCGACGCCTTTCTTGCTGCATTTAAGCGTTTTATTGGTCGTCGTGGTCGATGTTCGCATGTCTATTCCGATAACGGAACAAATTTTGTCAAGGCTCGTAAACTGCTGGATCAATACGCCGAGGCAGCTGCGGTGAAGGAGACTATTAGTTGGCATTTTAATCCACCTTCGTCTCCCCATTTTGGAGGCCTTTGGGAGGCCAATATCAAATCTATCAAAACCCATTTACTCCGTGTTGTTGGAGATTTGATTCTTACTTTTGAAGAGCTTTCAACAGTTTTTATTCAGGTTGAGGCTATCATGAATTCGCGACCGCTCACTCCAGTTAGTAATGACCCCAACGATTTAAGTGCCCTTACCCCGGGTCATTTTTTGACCTTAGAGCCTCTGACCGCCCCCCCGGAACCTGACCTTCTCGATCTTCCCCTAAATAGGCTTTCGAGATGGCAAGTTGTTACCCGCATCCATCAGCATATTTGGGCTCGATGGTCTAATGAATATTTGCACACGTTACATCAACGAGCCAAGTGGACCTCACCTTCCTTCAATCTTCAACCAGGTACACTTGTTATTATTAAACAGGATACTACTTCACCACTTAAATGGCCTCTGGGGCGTATAGTGGAGACCTATCCTGGCCCCGACGGTATTGTCAGAGTCGCTAAGGTTCAGACGGCCAATGGTAGTTTTAAACGACCGGCGCTAAAACTCTGTCCTCTACCTACCTAATTAAAATACTACGTATTTTGGTGGGCGGAAATGGTCCGTC
Organism: Barypeithes pellucidus; assembly: GCA_963991005.1. NCBI lineage: Eukaryota > Metazoa > Arthropoda > Insecta > Coleoptera > Curculionidae > Barypeithes > Barypeithes pellucidus. The sequence goes on from OZ022560.1 coordinate 55,162,364, forward strand.
CACACAAGCGTGTGTCGTCCAAGTTAATTTAGTTTGTGTGTTAATTACTTTTCTCTAATTGCATTTAAGTTTACTTTATATTTTTCATTTATTAATTCACATTTTCTTTCTAATTCAACATCCAACCTTCAATACTTCAATACCTACAAATTTTGTTTCATATCTCCGCGTGCATGGACGCCTTTAAGGTTCCGTACTACACTACGGCGATGCATGCAGAGAGTCGAGTTAATTCCGTGAATCCGACCGGACTGTTTTCGGGAGTGAACGAATATAATTTTCTTTTTATCACCCGCATCCGCAACTAACGAAACCAGGAGATACCCCAAGCAGGCCTGCTGAAACCCTTCTCCGAGTATACAAGGTAAGGAATTTTAAAGGCCCGTTTTTAACATCATTATAATTTGGAGAGTCCATTTTTCTCTCCAGCTGAGAATCGAAGGTATTTATTTTTATTACATCCGCACAAGTCACAGTCTTTAGGTGGTGTGGTGTGTATGTTGCGTCTGGCAATGCGTGTATGTGAGATAAAAGAATACGTATTGTTAATAATTACCACAGTAATTAATAAAATATCGAATTTATGACAAAAACAATAATAACAATAATCAAATAAATTAGAAATATACAGGGTGTTATGGAAATGACGTATTATATTTAAATGGGTGACTCCTGGGGTGTCCTATGGGTAATTCACCCATAAACCCACCCGGTTACTCCTCAGCACATTTATATATGATCATATTACATTGCCAAGCTGTGTAATCAACAGATGTTCAAGCCCAATGTTGCCAACTGTATAGAAAATAACTATAGATTCTTATAAAAATAATATTTAGTTTACCTAGTATCCAAATAAAAGTGAATCCAGGTGCCAGTACACTAGCAAGTAATCCAGGGCACAGAGACATCTTCAGGTTTTTCTTTCTTTTTCTATGAGAAAAGCTTTATGCTCATCACGTACCCTGATGATAATGTGGAACTGCATAATAAGCTTATACCCACTAAACCCCATTCGGCCTCTTATTTCCAATCTCTCGGAACATTATTGCACTAAATCACTTAAAGAAACACACAGACACCCACGAGTTTCCAATTATTTTTTTTTTGACGATATGCACTTATTAGATTACACAAAAGCAATAAATACTAAAGCATAATTACACTTTACAATAACCTAGCGTACACACAAAACAATAGCACTATAGGATACAAATTATTTCGCATAGAAATTCAGAAATAATAAAAACGCTAATTTCTAATGGCCTAATCAAAATTATTAATGATGAAATAATTATGTTGATAGACCCTTCCATCCTTTCCTTTCTAGTCTAAGCTTCCAGCCCTTTAAAATAAATAGTCTCGTCCAAGCAGCGCGGTTGCCATTTCCGAGACTATCATTATAAATAAAAGCATTTCAGAAGGAAATTCTTCCTTTTATGAATATAACCTTATAAAACATAGAAAGTATGGCAACGCTGTATTTTTGAAGTATAAAACCCAGTCGAATATTCAACCGTTTACCGTTTCTGCTGATCAGCTGTTTCTCCAAAATAAACAGGCCGTTTTCATACTGTTTCAAGCAGATTTGTGTGTTAAATTGTATGTTAATACTTAAACCCGAGTTTAAATTATTAAGTTATTTGTTCTTTTCGCGACGGCAGTGCCCCAGTCCAGCAGTTCAATATTGACCGACGGAACCAACGTGTTATTTAGACAATAAAGGCGTACTTTTGTCTACACAGTAGCACTTTAAAATACTAATTCAGATTGAACGGTACTTAGATGTGTTGTGACGCGAAAACTATGTGATTTTGTGATGTGAGGTGTTTTTTATAAATTAAGTTGGTTTTAAATAAGTCCGAAAAGGTAAATAAAATTGCATTTTTTTTTCTAAAGGGTAAGTGGCATTTATAAACTTTTAAGTTGTCCAGATCTGACGGGTGTCGTTCGAATTGAACAAATGAGAACATACCTGACCATTTAAAAACTCCGCGGCGTTTCTTTCGAGTCAGTTTAAGTTTATAAATCAGAGATTGTTTCCTAGCGAACTGAACTGAACGTAAAAGTTTATAATAATGTACCCTGAAAAATAAACAACTTGCAATCTGTCAAACGGTTATTGACTTTCTAAAGAGTTTACCCGTTTACCCTGAAGATATGACAACACTGTTGACATATGTTGCTTTGTTTACCTTCCTGACAGGGGTACCACGTGGTAATTTTTGGTTTGACATAAGGTCATGTACAGGGCATATTAAATTAAAGCGCCATTTTTGGATATTTTTCTTCAATTTGTTTGCATCTCAGGAATTGCTGATTTAAATATAATACGTCATTTCCATAACACCCTGTATATTCCAGTGGTATTTTCAATTTACAATATTTTCTAAGTTTCAGAGGGGCGAAATCCCGTTTCTGATCCCCATTGCAGCGATCATGCTAATTAGGGTTAGTTCTTTCAGATGCCTCTGTTTAAATCACTAATATAATTTACCACCAATGTACCTATAGCTACTCTCTATAGAGGAAGTTTAGACTTGGCTTGACGAATTTTCTTGAGATTGACTTGGCCACTTATATTTTTTATAAAAACAACAAAACACTTGAAGAGGCTCTTAAAATCTTACTAAATATATACGCAGCACAATGAATCTTAATCGAATCTTATCAGGAAGTTTGTGGATTTATTATATCCGCAAATTTTTATATTTAAGGAAGGAAGTGAAAATAATATTCACAGTAAAAATTAAACCGAAGAAAACGAATAATAAGAAAATATGTCTTTCAAGTATTTATTAAGTTTTTTGGTGATTGGCGTTGTTCTATGTTTAGCTACAGCTAAGCCAGATGGTAAGTAAACGGTTTCGACTTTCTCAAATTGTGACTGTAATTTTTTTCATATATTTAATTTACGTGTGGTTGCCAGTCCCGGATCTAGGGGTACACCTTCAGTGTGGCAGTTATAACACTCCGGGCGTCGCGCTGTACCCGATTCTTAATCGATTAGAAACTTTTATCAGTGTCCAACTATTCATAATATCGGCCAAATTGCAGTTCTGTTGAAAATATTATACAGAGTGTCACAAAATTAATAGTACACAGTAAAACTGCATATTCTTTGGGTAAAAATATTGCGATTTAGCCAAACTTTACTTAGTTCAAAGGTTGATACTAACCGAGACACAGGGTATCCAAGTGAAAATTTTATTTTAGAATTTCCTAATTATCTTACTTTTTAACTAATATTTTAACATACAATTTTTGATTTGGGGGTTTTTAGAAGCGTGAAATTTGAATTAATTTGTCAATTATTGAATTTTTTTGTAGATTGAAGAGGGCGCTCGCTGCTGCACTGTTGGTTTATGTAACAAGTGAAACTCTTTTGCGTTTTAGTATTTATGTTTTTATTAAAAATATCAATTTTCTCATCACATTTACCCAAAAATGGCGTGTGTATATTGACAATGTCGCTCCGAGCAATTGTTTTCGATATGTTTGCATTTATAGTACCCAGTGCCAGTGGCGGCTCGTGACCCATGATAGAGGGGGTTCACAAGTATGATGAAATTATTTTTAAAATTTTATTATTGTGTAACGACCAAACAATTACTTTCTAGGCGTTTTAAATGTAGAAAGAAAAGAAGTAATAAGAAAATGCGTTAGGTAAAACATATTTTTAATTTATTTTTTAATTTTACACACACTTTTGGAAAATAAGAAAGGTTTTCTTAGTGTGTATAGTTCTTAAACGTAAAGTCCGTTCTTAATTGTAGAAAATTGATCAATAACATCCTCATTAAAGTTTGGAATACCCTCTAAAAAAATTTTTCATATATTTAATTTTTAAACTTTCTAATAAAGTCCCTAGATTTACCCTTTGTGGTCTGCATTAAATTCATTTCGGGTTTAGGTCTTCCCGCATTCTTCACTTCAATTTTTTGCTCTAAACTCAAAGAGCTAAAGTTATTTTTTAAATAGTCCACCGTCAAACTATTCATTTTAACTTAATAAATATATAATATTAAAATATTAAAACATACACGCTCGAATTTCTTTATAGATGCACGAACAGACAACGGCGCAGCGCACACTCAAATTGTGCGCCTTTCCCATGTTAAATCGCCATAGCCCCGCTGTCTCCTGCCACCTGTTACTACAGAGAAACATTGCATTATGCCCCGCCTACTTAATCGCACACGCGATCAAGTCTCGTCTTAATCATCATTAACATCGACCGAGGCACGGTTGCCGGATCGAGATCCTATAATATACAGTTTGGTTGACGGTACGATAAAATAGTAGGGAGGGTTGGACTTTATACGATAATTGACGGTACGATAAAATATTAGGGAGGGTCGGACTTTATACGATAAATAATATTCAATGAATATAAATTAATATTTTTTTATTCGTTTTGGGGTGCACGTGCGCATGTGCTCCTGTGGAAGAACCGCCACTGCCCAGTGCGCTTTTAAAAATATTACAACAAATATTGTCAAAAACAGATATTTTCTTGATAGAGAAAATTGATATTTTTAATAGGAACATAAATACACTAAAACGCTAGAAAGTTGCACTTGGTTCTATGTACCCAGAGGGCCGTAGCGAGCGCCTTTTACAATGTACATAAAAAGAAAATAATAAACAAATTCAAATTTCCCGCCCCTCCAATCACATAATTGTATGCAAAAACGTTGGTAAAAAAGGAAGATAATCAAGAAATTATAGAAAATTTTCACATGTATACAGGGTGATTGATGGTGGATGGCCTATTAGACGTTTATTTTTAGTCTTGCAGTGTTGCCGCTTCTACTTGAAAATATTAGCAACTTTGATCATTTAAACGGAACAACCTGTGTATTATTTTTGTTTTAGAATCCCTATCAATTTCTTAATAACTTTCCTTAACATTTTTCTATACCTATTTGTTACCGTTCTCGAGATAATAATTAATTTCACTTTTCTTTCCGGAAAACATGTCCTACAAAAAGTGATGATATTTTTAAACTCTGACAAATTAAAGCACTGAAATTTGGTATGGAGTAAGGTTATATCCAGAGGTCTTTCGCCCTCTTTCCAAATATTAGTTATAATAGTACAGGGTGTTTCAAAATACAAATATTTTGATGGTTTGGAAAAGTACGTTTTTTTTTAACGTACGTTTATGCTATTTCATCAAATCATGTAATGTTCTGGATTGTGAATACAGTTGAAAAACTGCAAAACTTTCTTTAAAAATTTGTATCTTCTTTTACAAAGCAGTTAATGACGTGAACCAAAAAACATTGTGTTAAGAAAAGATCACACGTCAAAACAAAATATAATTCAGCTAAATTCTACGGCTCAATTTTTCCACAGGGCGTTAGGAAATTAAGGGTAAAAAAAGTAACTGTTGTTTCTGCCCGTATAATGATTAAGAATCAGTATTTTTCGGAAACTAAAATTCAGGATGTCATTCCAAAACATAAGTCTACACTTGGCTAAAAATTTCACCAAGATCGGACAACAATTAAAAAAGTTAGAGGACTTTAAAAAAAGGCTAACATTATCTTTGTCCGGAATTAATTCAGAAATAAAAATATTTTACTATTTAATTTTTACAGGGACATGTCCAGAAGTTGACCCTCCTACCGGGCCCGGTGTCTATTTAGACGACCTAGACGACTGTGGCTCCTATTATTCCTGTAGTGGTGGCAATGCCGTCCAAATGCACTGTCCCCACGGAACCTACTGGCAAATCGCCACTCAATATTGTATAAAAGGAGCCACCACAGCTGAATGTGGCGAGAGACCGACAACCATTGCTGCGTTTTAGAGTGCCATCCATAGCTTCACATAATTGATACATTTTTCTTATTTGTTAATATATTGTATTTATAATACAGTAATCTTCGTATAATTACTGGTGTATAAGATAAAATAAAGATTAAATAATTAATATTAACTCCTTTATTCTGTCTATCAACTTTAACATTACGTCCATTTTTGAAACTGGATTTCTTCCAAATTACTGCTTAAAAAATAATAATTGGAAAGATGATGTGCCACTTGACGCCTAATCCCATTTAAGATTTTCAGGGTAACATCTACTTACATTGCGAAGACTGCAAATATTCTTTAACAACGCCACAATAAAATTGACGTGTCTCCGATTTTTATTATTATTCCTTGGAAGTGAGATATTTAGGGTGAGAAGTTTTCAAATTGACACCCTGTAGCGCCGATGGACGCGTGGCTTGTGGCGTCACCGGGTGAGTGAAATTTATATTGCCGTCAGCGTTTTTAACTCTCTTTTAAAGGTATTAAATGGTTTTACGCATTTAATAGTATGTGAAATGAAAGAATGCTATCATGCAATTTAGGTATATTTATTTCATGAACATACAATAAAAATTAAAGCTAAAATACGATCTAAGTAGTTATAAACAAATTAAACAATTTTTTTAAATAGTCCATCTCTCAGTGGAGTGAAATTATGAAGAGGCAAAGAAACTCATAGTCTGCTTCAGTGGTTAAATAAGCAATATTTTGATTTCCATACATGTTTCGAAGGCATATATCCTCATCAGCTTCAGTGGGAAATACTTAAGAAGTAAATGTTAATTTTTTGTTTTTATCCTTAGGAATGCGGAATCACATTATATTTCTATCAAATTTCTTTGCCTGGCTATCCAATATCCATATCACAATCAAACACAGCGCACCTCATTTTATGAAAACTCAGATATTTATTTTAATAAACACACACGACTAAATAAGAAAAAATTCTGATGAACTTTCAAAATTTCCATGGAAAACTACGGTAAACGGCACTACGTGGCGACCAGTGTTGCTAGAAATCTTTGATCAAAAGTAATAGGTTAACAGTTCGAAACCTAATAGAATAGTAAAAGACGGCGTCAGAGTAAGAAGGGTACGAGAAAAAGGTCGTTACTTTCCTATGATATGGGGGCTCTCTCCAAATTGAACTTAAATTTCAAACACACACAACAAGAATGAACATCTAAAAAATCGTTAAGTCGGAAGTCGACTAACAAGGATGGAATATGCATACTTTTTTTGTTGTTTCGTTATGGAAAAATTATTTGGTATAGTGTGTAAGTTTCGGCTTCAGGCATGAATTCGAAATTTGTTCTTTGGAATAGACATGTTGGCCAATGAGATAGTGTAGGACAGATGATGAATATTAGAATAGAAATAATAAATACTTGTTATAGTTCTCTAATTTATTTATATGTAGAGTAGCTGTCGGCCAATTTGCGCTCGAATTTTGTTTGTTAAAATTACATTACATACAATAAAAATTAAAATACAATAGAAAATCTATTTAAGAAATGAAAAGTCTATGCTTGTCAGGTGGTATTAATATCAAATACCAATATGGAAAATTATTACTTCCCAGACCACCCGATGATCCTTATACAATAAGGGCGTATTTTGTCTACACAGTAGCACTTTAAAATACTATTTCAGATTGAATGGTACTACCAAGAAAAGGAAGCCCTCTCTATTGATAGGATGCAACCACCTGTAGACCGGTTTCGAACTTATTTGTTCTCGTCAGTACAGGGTAGGTGTACATACCCATCATCAGAGAGGACTTAACGCCGTACTATCGACAGCATAGACTTTTCATTTCTTAAATAGATTTTTAAAATTTGATTTAATCAAATAACGTCTGTTCAGATTGTGTGGGACTACTAAGAGATGGCGCTGCGCGCTGTATTTTGTCGACTGCCGTTGATAGTACGGCGTTAAGTCCTCTCTGATCATAACCCACAGGAGAAAGATGGCTCACGCCCAACTGAGCACTCTATACCCGCTGCTCAACAGTAGGAGCAAGCTAACAACCAGGACAAAAGTCATGATGTACGAAGTGCTCATCAGGCCGGTTCTCACATACGGAGCACCGGGTGCACACTGGGTAAGCAGGACTTACAAAGACTACAGGTAATACAGAACAAGACAAGGCACTTAAAATAATACTGAATACACCTAGATATACCAGAACTCAGGTCATACATCGAGACCTCCAAATTTACACAATTTCGGAGTTTCTCGATAAAATAATCGTGAAATATCACACCAAGGCTAACTTGGCCAACAACGCCAAGATAGCCTCATCGCACATACGCAGACTACCGCGTCAAAAACACAGAATGCCCAAAGACTGGATCACTCGCTAAATCCACACTCCAATTATTTAAGAACTTGTTCTGTATAAAATAAGGGTACACGCACACTATACGCATCTGTAAACAATTACAATAACTACCCCTCTACCTCTACACCCAATATGTTAAGGGAGCTCTTAAAACTTGCTTATTTGATTAAATTCAAATAAGAAAGGGTTAAGAGCTGTAACCGAAACACACCAAGCAACGCTTCAAGGCTTAACCTAAAAAATCATACTGATGATAAACAAAAATAACACGTCTAAGTGAAAGGAGTTACAGGTATCATGCATGACTCAGACGGTGAGTTTTAGTCGGTTGGCTCGTCTCCTTCTGAGGCGGATCCCCTCCTTCAGAGCGGATGATATTGATGGTCTTTTCCCACAATGTTGCTAGCCCGACACTACCTTGCAGCCTCTGTAAAGTGTCTGTGCGCAGATTTCTCATCGTGTGTCCAAAAAAAAAAAAAAAAAAGGGTATGTACACCTACCCTGTACTGACGAGAACAAATAAGTTCGAAACCGGTCTACAGGTAGTTGCATCCTATCAATGGAGCGGGCTTCATTTTCTTGGTAGTACCGTTCAATCTGAAATAGTATTTTAAAGTGCTACTGTGTAGATAAAATACGCCCTTATTATATAAGGATCATCGGGTGGTCTGGGAAATAATAATTTTCCATATTGGTATTTGACAATAGGAAATCGTCTCAATAGGTGTATCTGGGTTTGCACTTGTTTCCCCAGGGCATCTATAAATATTATTACACATTAATTTTCTTCTTATGTAAGAATAAAATTTCGATAATAAAATAACTACAACTAATGGCGTAGTCAGGTAGGGTGCAGGAAATCCCAAAAATATTACAGTTCTAATATGAAAATAATTATGAATGACATAACCATTCAATCGTTCGATGCTAAGAGCAATATTTTAAGTCTATACAATAATAATTCACAGCATGTCAGTAAAAATGCATGTAAACAGGGGGAAAAGGCGTTCCCAACGGATTAGGTCATACGAGCTTAACTGAACATCACCCGAATACACTCGACTGGTAGGGCAGATGAACATTACGGTAGTTGAACAGTAGGACAGATGAAGTCATCTCGTTTTAAAAGTTTGTCGGAATCTTTTCTTATTTTAATGGTACTTTGGCTGCAATGTGTGTTATTTTTTCAATACTGAACATGTTTGATAACGACGCGCTTATTTTTTTTTTGAACAAACAACAGAACACTTGAACTGGAATTATAATCTGCTCTTGAAATCCTACAAAAAAATTACGCTTTGGAGATATTTTTTAGTAATATCTTATCATAAAGTTTACGGACATTATTATATCCGCAAGTTTCTGTATTTAAGGAAGGAAGTGAAAATCATATTCACAGTCAATATTAAATCGAAAGAAACGGAACAATAAAAAAAATATGTCTTTCAAGTATTTATTAAGTTTTTTGGTGCTTGGCATCGTTCTATGTTTGACCACCGCTACGCCAGATGGTAAGTCTACTTTTTCAATGTGCTCAAATCGTCTTACTGTTGTTTTTTTGTGGTGTTCCTTGATGACATATGGGGTGTGACAAATTCGTCCTTCACCATTGCGATTGCGGGAACGGTAAGAGATACGAAGTCAGTTAAATTGAGGCAAAGTTGCGTAATTATGGGACCGATTATACGCCGCAAAAAAATGAAAAATTAATACATGAGCTTTTGAAATATTTGGAAAAATGTGAAATTTTGCGTTTCGGTTTTAATTTTTTCCTTACTGGTTTTCCGACGTTCTGTTCCTTAAATTGACCACCTTCATTAAAATACCCCTAGTACGTACCTGTAATTTACTTTAGCGTCGAAGAAACTGAAGAGTTTTAAATTATTATTGCAATTTTTGGTCCTTAATTATTAGGTACTTCAAACTAAAAATTTTATCAAATTTCTATTTATTAGTATAGTAAGTACCTACAAGTTATTTATTTTATTAATACAAATAAAATTTGACGCTTAAAGCCAGCACTTTTTTAAAGACTTTTTAAAAAAGGCATCGAGTTTTACAATTTCGAATTAAACCGAATTGTTTTGAAACAAAAGTAAATACAGGCATGTACTAGGAGTACTGTAATGAAGATGGTCAATTTAAGGAACAAAACGTTGGAAAACCAGTAAGTGTTGTATAGGTACCTCTGAACGTAAATTTCGGACCTCATTTAAAATTTTAACAAAAAAAATTGAGCCCAGTATTTAAAAAATATATAAGTTGATGATGGTGACTCAAAGACGGAACGTCGCATTAAAGATCTGATGATGTCATCTTGTGGAGAATAAAAAGTAGCAATGAGAAAGTGAAATATATTTTTGGATATCTCTTCGAAGAAAGTCAGGTAAATCGAAACGCAAAATTATTGATTTTTCAAAATATTTTGAAAGTCCCTGTATTTATTTTCGATTTTCTTACGTCATATTATTGGGCTCATAATTACGCAACTTTGCGCCAATTTAACCGACATCGTATCTCTTACCGTTCCCGAAATCCTAATGGTGAAGGACGAATTTGATACACCCTGTATAGTGATTTTTCGATACAAATAGTTTTTGAGATATTGACTAGTGTTGTGATCGCTCGAGCGAAAAACCGCTTGATCACTCGATTATTGAAATAACCGACATCACTCGATTATTAAAAAAAACCCGCTCGAGTTATCTATTCAGGCGAAAACCGTCGCCCGTCACTTATTATCTTTCACTCGATACCCGAGCTTCGCTTGACGCCGACGGAAATATACCGCTGTAGTGTGATCGAGTTAAAAAACTGCTCGTATATTCGAACAGTTTTTCGCTCGATAGGAAATAATATAGTTAAAAATCAGGCGAAAAACCGAAAAATATCGCCGGTTACCTGATAGACGACCTCCGGTCTAAGCACCGCGCGATCCGATTGGCGACGTTCGAGATTGACGCTGAGCAAGTACACGACATACGTCTTTCTTAAAGGCACATAAACGAGAAGGTGCATATAAAAAAGTATGCTGAATCCCTTAGCGGAGTCATCGCAACATGATTTGGTAAAGTTTTGTTTTAACTGGCTAGCCAGCGGAGTAGTTTAGGTCTCCGATTGTAAATATTAAAAAATTAAAGGATATAATTTTAAAATTTTTAATTACTATAAAGACGAGAAAACTTCTCAAAAATAACATAATAATAGAAATTGTTAATGAAAAATAACAAAACGAACAAAATGGTTAAACAAAATATATAGAAAAATTCGTTGGTAATCTTATAGTAAACATTTTTAAATCTAAACAGGAACTTTTTATTATTAAACTCAAGAAGACTTCTCAAAAATAACATACATTATAGAAAATGTTAATGGAAAATAAGAAAACGAGCAAGATAGTTAACAAAACATAGGTATCGACAAATTTTTTGGTAATTAAAAGTAAGCATTCTTAAATTTAAACAGAAACTTTTAGGTAACTATGAATACATGAGTACCTACATGAATTTAAAAAAATAATAACCAATTTTCTGATTTTGCCAGTCGCATAACTAAGCCTAAATTTTTGAAGTGCACACAGTGGGCATCTGATAATTTAAAGTGGAAGAATTTGACAAGCTATTTTAAATATCTACTTATTTTATGCTCGTAGATTGAGAAAGATGTGAAGAAAAATAACTCTTGGTAATACTTTTTGTTCGGGTTAAAAACGCACAATAATAAACCTGAGCAATAAATACATATTTGTGTGATTTTTTTCAGTATTTTGTTTGGTATCGAGACACGTGGTAAAAATTCATTATTCACAAATAAATAAATTTCTGGAATTTTTTTGGTGACACTATCATTTTTTAGCTAAACCTGTGCCCACCCGTAGTTACGTGCCTGCTAAATACCCGACCTGATCACATGTAAAGGGCTAGGCAGCCCGTTAAGCAGTCGGTGACGCTATCGCTTGGTAAATTGGAATTTCGGGCGATTCACTCGAGCGATTAACTCGATTATTAAAATCGCTCGAGTATCAAGTACTCGATTATTAAAATCATCGGTTTTTCCCAACACTAATATTGACATGGGAATTGTATCGTATATTTTCTATGGGTACTTATTAAAATACTACTTCAGATTGTCAGTATACCGACATTCTTTCTAAGAAAGTTTTCCTCTCTTAGTATTACACAAGCTCTATCACTATATTCATTATTTCGATGATACAAAGAGCTGTGATAAATGCTCTTTGCAACTGCCTTCAGTTATTGCGGTATTCCCTAAAAAATAATAATTTGTAAAGGAAGAAAGAAATAAAAATAAATTAGGAAGGAAAATACTTTAATGCTACTGAATTTTTACAGGGACATGTCCAGAAGTTGACCCTCCTACCGGGCCCGGTGTCTATTTAGACGACCTAGACGACTGTGGTTCCTATTATTCCTGTAGCGGTGGCATTCCCGTCCACATGCACTGTCCCCATGGAACCTACTGGCAAATCTCCACTGAATATTGCGTAAAAGGAGCCACAACAGCTGAATGTGGCACTAGAGCGACAACCGTTGCTACATTTTAGAGTACCTACCATAACTTCACACATTGGATCAACTTCTAATATTTGTAAATATATTGTATTTATAATACAACAAAAATCTCTTATAATTATGTTTAAAATAATTTCAAATTTTAATAAATCATATTAAAGAAAACTTTGGGACTTCTTTGTATAATTCCGCCCAGCGATTTTGCGTCACCTTTGACACTTAAAGCACCGGTTCTCGGGGTGTGACAGTGATGCCAAACGAAGTTAGTTATTGCATATTATAGCCCCACAGCTGGTGATAAAAAATGGTTTACTAGTTTTGTTATGGCCCATATTTTAACATGATATAGTATTATGGATGTATATGAATCAGTAACAGGGTAGTTAATGTAACATTTACTACCGTAGTAAATGTAATTTGCTACATGCTCTTACTACGTATCTATTTTGTTACATTTACTACATTTGCAACTTTTACACGTTTCATTTTTAGAACATTTTTATTTAGGTCAAACCGTAAGCAAAAAGCAACAAAAGAACAATAACCAAAAACTACTATTTTCTACTTTTCCAGTCGAATTACCAACTTTTAACATCAAATTTATACTAATAAAGTTGAGGTTATGTTGTGTTTTTGACACTTTAAGCCAATCGAAACAATAACATAATATTTATTACATTTAGTAGTAAATTCAATTTTCTTGCGACATAAACAACCCTGGTCAGTACCCGCGCGGCTGCGCGCTTTGAAGTATACAGGGTGGCCGTTTAGTGTAGCAAAGTACAATAGCTCCGTGACTATTTCAAATACATCAAAAATGTAAGTAAGTGAGTTATAACGCAAAAATTATTTTTGACTCTATAGGGTGGCTCAAAAAAGCGGTAGGAGATTTTTTTTTTTTTTAAATAGAACACCGTGCATAATTTTGAATTTTTAAATTTCCCTCGCAATTTTGCGCACCGTGGTAAACATAGTTTTCAATTATATTACAATGGTGCCATGTTATTTAAAAAAAAATTGTTGGAAGAAAACTTAAAATTTGAAATATGTATAATTGAATTAACTTAAGATATACCAAACACTCTACAGACTTCACCCCCTCGGAACATTCCATATTTTGTACAGGGCGTTCTATTTATAAAACATCACTTTTTCTTGTTCTGCTCTTTTGAGCCACCTTATAGAATAAAAAATAAGTTTGCGTTATACATCACATACTGACCTTCCACTTTTATATTAACATTTTTGGTGTATGTAAGTAACGGAGCTATTGTACTTAGCCACTCTGTGGCTGTAAGAGGTGGGTTTTCTACGTTTATTGAATGGTGCGGTGTTGCCGAATCATACCGAAAGTGGTAGCTACTTCGGAATTTTAAATGAATTACCCTATATATTTTATTTTTTATTTTTTTCGGAATCTAGATAAAAATCTAGAACAGTTTTCTGTATAATATCATATACCTATCTTTAAGAGTTTTATAATATAAATAATCTTGTGAGTTTTTAACGCCGTATCGGGACCGGTAAAGAAAATCATATCTTTTTAGCGGTTACAGCTAGAAAGCTGAAATTTTGACAATAGTTTCACAAGACCATCGAAATTTTATAATTTTGAACAGTATTTAATTCGCTTTATACAGGGCGTCTCCATAACAATATTTCTGAGGGAGATAGATTATTGCAAAATATTCTTTTTTTTTAAATGGGATTTGATATGGTTTGCTAATGGAGGATCGAATTTTCTTTAAGTGTTCCTATACCTATCTTTGATATTTTCGGACTGGAAACCGGAAATTTAAAAATTATCTTTTAAAAATATAATTTTGGTAGTTGGCTGTGAAATGCATTCATAGAAACAAAATAATGAAAAAGCCATTTGACGTTATGTCTGTGTTGTTGTAGATAGTTAACAAATGCAATGCAAATGGAAGATGTTGGCCCACCCGGCATCGCCCGGTGAGATACCATTGCATCGGTTTAGGTGGCGTGAAGTTTGCTCCTTGAGCTAACTTTTGCTCATTGAGTTGACGTTTCGTTGCTGTGCCGATGTTTCCGGTTACCAGGGTGGGACCCCCCAAAAATAGCATGATGGAAGCTCCAGGCCCAAAATACTCCGGAGGTAAACTCGCCCCCCATTCGGATCTCCGGGCGGGGGCTGGACTTGGGGCCCCATCAAGCGAAGTTCATCAAAAAACAACCATTTCCGACAATTTACTGGGATCTAACAACACTCAACGAAGAAATGATGTGGCACCTGCAGTTGCTAACCAACCCAGAACTAGCAACTTCAAAATTGATTTCTGCAATATTAGAGGGCTTAACACGAACATCAATTCAGTCCACCAGCACTTACAATCTTCCAAGCCTCACGTACTCGCACTGACCGAGACAAAGGTCAGATCGTCAACAAACACCGTCAGCTATTTATACCCTGGATACGATTTTCATTTCCGATTCCGACGAAACTTCGGCGTGTGTCTTTTTATTCGAGATGATCTCTGCTGCCAACGAGAACCTACACTGGAACCGAAAGACTTTGATGTAATGTGGTTTAAAATATCAACACCGAAAATCACCAAGTTTATCTGCTGCCTTTACCGTCCTCCAAGTGATACCCATTACAGAGACCTTTTCTCATCACTAGCCAATACAATCGACTTCGTGCAAACCAACTATCCAAATGCCGAGATTGCTATCTTTGGTGACTTTAACGTCCACAATGTTAACTGGCTTAAATATTCAAATACAGACGATGAGCAAGGCCGCGAGGCCGAATCCTTCGCGATCAGTTCTGGTCTAACTCAACTCGTAGAAGAACCAACGCGGATTCCAGACCGAGCTGGAGATTTTGCTAGTCTTTTGGATCTTTTCTTAACGTCAAATCCCGATCTATATACAGTCACCGTACAGCCTCCGTTAGGATCGTCCGATCACAAACTTATTTCAACTCTAAGCGAACTACCAATTAATTCTGAACAACCTCCTAAACCTCGCAAGATATGGCATTACAGATCGGCCAAGTGGGAAGACCTGAAAGACCATTTTCGGACTTTTCCTTGGATGAGCGTATGCTTCTCTTCTGATGATCCATCCGTCTGTGCTGGGGAGGTCTCCGACGTCATTCTAACGAGCATGGAAGCATTTATCCCCTCCTCCCAAAAACGCCCTTCCAACGGCAAGCCCTGGTTTAGCAAGGATTGTGAGCGTGCTGTCAAATCAAAAAATCTGGCTTACCGACAGTGGCGTAAAAACCCTACCACTGAGAATCGTACCATCTTTATTACCGCTCGAAACCAATGTAAGCTAACAATAGATCAAAGCAAAGAAGCCCATAACGTGAGGATCAAAAACAAACTTCTTGACTGTCCAAACGGATCAAGGTCCTTTTGGTCAGTCGCTAAGGCCGTCAGCCAAAATTTTACCAAATCAACTATTCCACCTCTAATACGTCCCGATGGTACAATAGCATCCACAGCCGGAGACAAAGCAAACTTACTTGCTGAACTATTTTCTTCGCATTCCACTGTAGATTTCCAGGGAAGAACACCACCCGACATTCCTGCAGTTGAATCCGAAATGACCGAAATCGTGTTCCGTCAGCGTCCCGTCAAACGAATCTTGAAAGGACTCGACGTCAAAAAAGCTACTGGTCCAGACGAAATTCCTATTATAGTTCTCAAGACATGCGCCGATGAACTAACACCAGTATTTTGTAGACTTTTCAACTTATCCTACAAAAAAGGAATATTTCCATCTTGCTGGAAGACGGCGCGAGTCCAGCCTATTCCAAAGAAAGGTAAGAGAACCCTGCCTAACAACTATCGACCAGTCGCATTGCTTTCAGTTATATCAAAAGTAATGGAGAAAGCTATTAACCAACATCTTCTAAAGTACCTGGAAGGCTTCAGCATCATCAGCGATCATCAATATGGTTTTCGGAAGTCCAGATCAACTGGAGATCTTCTAGCCTATGTCACCCACATTTGGAACAACGCAATCGAACATCATGGGGAGTCTCGGGTTGTTGCGCTGGATATTTCTAAAGCTTTTGATCGTGTTTGGCATGAGGGGCTTCTAAGTAAACTGCGATCCTATGGTATGCCCAGTCGATTCTGTGCATGGTTATCTAGCTTTCTTAAGGACCGCTCTCTGCAAGTGGGGATTGACGGATTTCTCTCAGACACCTTCACCATCAATGCCGGTGTTCCTCAAGGGTCCATATTGTCTCCCACTCTCTTCTTACTCTACATTAACGACCTTCTAGTGAAAACTAAAAATCCGATATTTAGTTTTGCTGACGATAGCACACTTTTCTCATCTTTCTCTTTGAATGCGCAAACATCGGCTGCCGACGCACATCTTCGCAGACAGCATGAAGTATCACGCCTCAACAAAGACCTGGAAGAAATTTTGGCTTGGGGTGACAGTAACCAAGTCGAATTTAACGCTAAAAAAACCCAGGCAGCAGTTTTCTCTAAAAAGGTTAACATTACAGAACCGGAAATAGTCATGGCCGGACACGCAATCCCACTGGCTTCATCTATTAATTTGCTGGGTGTCAATCTGGGAGGAAATATGTCTTGGCATAACCACGTTGTGGCAATCGCCAAGATAGCTTCTCAGAAGCTTGGCGTACTCTTCCGAACCAGAAAGTTGTATACACCTCAACAACTTTTGACACTATACAAAGCCCAGATTCGACCATCACTAGAATACTGCTCTCATGTCTGGAGCTCTGCACCCAAACATACTCTTCGGCTACTGGATTCCATCGAAAGGAGGGCTATTCGTCTGATCGGAGACCACGAGCTGACGAAGAACCTCGACAGCCTAGAACATCGAAGACAGGTTGGGGATTTGACTCTCTTTTACAGATATTTTCATGGAAGGTGCTCGGCTGACCTTGCCCTCTTAATTCCGCCCAGAGCGACGAATAGCAGAAATACACGACGAACCACTGCCGCCCATCTGTATGTGGTTAAGCTTAGTACTCCTCGAACTTCATTATTTAAAAATTCTTTCATCTGGAGGACTTCATCCTTGTGGAACGACCTTCCCGAGGTCGTTTTTCCCAACGAATATAACCTCCAACGATTCAAATCCAACGTGAATCGCTTTCTGCGCACACGCACCACTCCCAGAGTGCCCTAAAGGATTTTTCCTATAGTGCTTGTGTTTGATCATAAAAAAAAAAAAAAAAAAAAATATGGAATTTATTAATAAATAAATAAACAAAATTAAAATTACGCAACAGCACCAATAAAATAACTAATAACTAAATTATTGGCGCTTAAACATTCATGAATTGTAGTTCATTTGTCACCTTTTTCATTTCTTCCCCTTCTAGAGACCCCAGAGCTGTTCTTACTCGATTTCCTAAATCTTTACTTGTTGTGACGGGTGTCTTGTATACTATTTCTTTAATCCTACCCCATAGATACAAATCTATGGGGGTAAGATCCGGAGACCTTAGGGCCATTTCCATGGACCTCCTCGGCCAATCGACTTTTTGGGAGTCATAGGAGCTGCAGGATGAAGTTCATTAAAGTTTCTGCAAGTTCTAGCTAAAACTCTACCAAACTCCCCATGAATATAAAATAAACTTAAAATATCTAAGCTCGAATAATGTAAATTAGATATTTTTATTACAATAACACAGACATAACGTCAAAAGGATTTTTCATTATTTTGTTTCTATGAATCCATTCCACAGCTAACTACCAAAAAATATATTATTATAAGATAATTTTTTTTTCGCTATAAGTCCGAAAATATTGAAGATAGGTATAGGACCACTTAATTTCATTAGATAGAAAATTCGATCCTCCATTAGCAAAAAATATCAAATACAAAGGTGTCCCATTTAAAAAAAAGAAGATTTTTGCAATAATTCATCTCCGTCAGAAATATTGTTATGGAGACGCCCTGTATAGAACTAATTAAATACTGTTCAAAATTATAAAATTTCGATGGTCTTGTGAAACTATTGTCAAAATTTCAACTTTCGAGCTGTAACCGCTAAAAAGATAGGATTTTCGTTTCGTGTCCCGATACGGCGTTAAAAAATCACAAGATTATTTATAATTCAAAAACTCTTAAAGATAGCCTGCACCAATGATGGCATGTATAACATGGTGGTTGAAGTTACACGGAACATGAATGCTAATAGGAGAACTTTGGCTATGTATCTGGACCTGGCTAAGGCTTTCGATACGGTGCCTCACGCCGCATTGTTGGATATTCTTTCAGGGTATGGCATGAGGGGTCCTGTGTTGGGCCTTTTTGAATCTTACCTCAGCCACCGTAGTCAGACAGTAAAAATCAGCGATGTTCTGAGTGATCCACTGACCGTTAAAATGTAATGTAAGTAATGTAAGTAAAATACCACAGGGTACTGTTTTGGGTCCGATTATTTTTGTAATATACAGGGTCCGCAAACGAAGCGTGGACGGAAGATTAAATCGTTATCGAAGAACTTATCAACAATACTAAAACAGCTTGAGATATTGGATTAAAAGCGGCATGTTTTAAAAATATTTTACATTATACAGGGTGGCCCAAAAAAGTGTGACAGCATAAAGTTATAATTTTTTAAATGGGATACCCAGTATTTTATTGCATATTTAGGTTCGTATTACTATCGTTTATAAGTGCCTCAAATTTTGTTTAATTTGGTTTCGTAGTTTCGGAGAAATAAATTAAAAACTAAAAAAAAAAGTTTTGCAGTCCTGAATAATAAAATCAAAAAAAATAATCCAGAACTATTTTTTTAATCTCGGCATTGAGTGAAATTTATGACAAGAGGTCTAGAGATACTATGAATGTAATTGCGTTTATTTATTTTATACAGGGTGTTCATAATAAGCTTTGAAAAATCCCACATTTTAAAATAATTTTTCTCAAGTTTTTCAAATGGAACACCCTGTATATTATTTCGCTATTTCATGTAGAATTCATAGACAATTTTTTTTTGTAATACAAGCATATAAGTTATATCCAGCCGTTTTCGAAATAATTGTAAATATCATAAATTATGTTGTTTAAATAGAGTTTTTATTGGGAAATTTTGTTATAGGCGACTAGACTAATCATTGTAAACTAAAGTAAATGTTCAAAATAGCTTCCTTTTACTTAATTTAATGATTTTCCTCTACTGCCAACAGAACTCTTAATTAATTTTCTTCATTAATAACGGGTTTATTGATTATCATCCTTTTTGTGTATGCAGTGCTTCCTGTTGCTACAAATCTTTGCAACAACTTCTCGAAGGTTTCTGGGCTCGGCTTTCTCTCAATATCTGGGTATCTTTCAGCATACACTCGGCTCGCGAGTAGGCAATTTCTTGCACATTCACCCAGTATAAAAATCATATTTACCATTTCTAAAGTTGTAAAATTCGACATTTTGTGTAAGTTAGTACTTAATTTCGACGACTGAACAAATGTAAATAATTTTATTTGGCTGTCATAGTGACAATCTAAACAAAAAAAAAAAACATGGCAACTCGATTAACAATAAAAAATAAAGTTAGATAAATAAAAGTAGCAAAAATGTAGGCTTTTAAAATTTATATCGAAATAACTAAAATACGGTAAACTCTAAGAGTAAAAGGAAGCTATTTTGAACATTTACTTTAGTTTACAATTATTAGTCTAGTCGCCTACAACAAAATTTCCCAATAAAAACTCTATTTAAACAACATAATTTATGATATTTACAATTATTTCGAAAACGGCTGGATATAACTTATATGCTTGTATTACAAAAAAAATTGTCTATGAATTCTACATCAAATAGCGAAATAATATACAGGGTGTTCCATTTGAAAAACTTGAGAAAAATTATTTTAAAATGTGGGGTTTTTGAAATCTTATTATGAACACCCTGTATAAAATAAATAAACGAAATTACATTCATAGTATCTCTAGACCTCTTGTCATAAATTTCACTCAATGCCGAGGTTAAAAAAATAGTTCTGGATTATTTTTTTTGATTTTATTATTCAGGACTGCAAAACTTTTTTTTTAGTTTTTAATTTATTTCTCCGAAACTACAAAACCAAATTAAATAAAATTTGAGACACTTATAAACGATAATAATACGAACCTAAATATGCAATAAAATACTGGGTGTGCCATTTAAAAAAATATAACTTTATGCTGTCACACTTTTTTGGGCCACCCTGTATAATGTAAAATATTTTTAAAACATGCCGCTTTTAATCCAATATCTCAAGCTGTTTTAGTATTGTTGATAAGTTCTTCGATAACGATTTAATCTTCCGTCCACGCTTCGTTTGCGGACCCTGTATATTAACTCCCTTCTTAAAGAAGTTCCTATAGAAGGTACAATCATTTCCTATGCTGATGATACGGTGGTCATTTTTTCGGATGAAACCTGGGTGTTACTACAGAACATTGCTGAGAACGGTTTGAGGTTGATAAAGGAATGGCTGGATTCATTCCAACTTTCCTTCAATATAAAAAAAACTAGCTACATTGCTTTTTCACCAACAATAAAGAATGGACCACATTTCAATAAATTACATTTAGACAACAATAATTCTATTAATGAAGTAAATGAGACAAAGTATTTAGGAATAATGGTTGACCGACACCTAAAATGGGATAATCAGGTGTATAGGATTGTTAAAAGTATCAAGAATTTAATTCATAAGTTCTACGTATTGAGGGAGATCATGAGTGAAAGATTGTTGATTATTATTTACAAATCTTTGGTGGAGTCCATATTGTGCTATGGGATTGTAGCTTGGGGAGGTTTGTATGGGTCAGCATTGAAGCCGCTGAATATTGTTCAAAACCATATACTAAGGGTTATTTATAAAAGACCGAGACTATATCACACTTCTCTTCTCTATTCTCCTAGAGTTCTGAGTGTGAGATGTCTGTATATTGTTAATGTGTGTAAATTTATGAGAAGAAAAGAGTATGTATGTAAAATATCCCACAAATACGAAACGCGTGCCAATGTACAGGAAAACCTCGAACCATCAATTAACAATAGGACGTTGAATCTAAGGTCAATTGTCTACATGGGTCCTAAATTGTTTAACTCTATACCTTTTGACTTACGTAACATAAAAGTTAAGAGGGGTTTCAATAAAAAGTGTGCCGAATATGTATATAACAATTTCGGTTTGAGGTTTTGTTTCGGGTCTGAATGATTTTATCTCCTTGATTTTTTGTGTATTGCTCTGAATGTTGTAGCTTCTGGAATGATGTCTAGCAGAGCTGGGCAGTATTTGTACTCACAAATACTTTTTTTTATTTAAATACTTTTTTGTATTTAAATACTGAGTATTTAAATACTTTTCTATAATAGGTATTTGTATTTATTTCACAAATACTTTGCAAAAGTATTTAGTATTTAAATACTTTTTTTATTTTTCTTTCAGTATTTAAATACTTTTTGGAGTATTTAAATACTTTTTTAGTATTTAAATACTTTTTGAGTATTTAAATATTTTTTTAGTATTTAAATATTTTTTGGAGTATTTAAATACTTTTTTTGGGGTATTTAAATACTTTTTACTATTCAAGTACTGTTTTCTATTTAAATACGGTTCATGTGGAAAATTCTAAGTTTGCACTTGTCACGCGTGTCAGGAAGCGAAAGATAGTTTCCGTACGATGCCGACACAAGTGGAAGGAACGAAATGGTAGCTTTGATGGTCAGAAATCAAATGATTCTGGACCGAAAATCATAGCTGTTCATCCTGATCAATGGCGTAGGAATCTCGAAAATAGGTCATGCAGGCGCGTATAAAAGGAGGGGGGCCCTTGGTTGTAATTACCTCCCATATACGATGAAACAGAAAAAAAAACTGGAGAAATCAGGCAAAAGTAATTAAAAAAAATACGATAATCTTAGCACATGTTACGTAATATACGAAGTTATTAATGTATTTTGTATTTATTAAAGTGCGTTTTTTAAAAATATAATTCAGCTTCAACTTTGCAGCTTAATTTTATCATATCACAAAAGAATGTACTTAATGTACAAAAGACTAACTACATTGCATTTTCTCTCACGGAAGCAAATCGTCCCCACTTTGAAAGCATTCACAATATATGCAAGACTCACAAACAGACATAGAAATGCTGAGAAAATATCCCATTATCAACAAATTATTTTTGAAATATAACACGACTCTTCCCTCATCTGCCCCAGTTGAAAGAATGTTTTCATTTGCAACATTCATTAATACGCCAGGACGACATGCTTTATCAGACGATAATTTCGAAAATCTTGTTCTTATGAAAGCTAACGCATCGAACATTTAAAACATTACATTATAAATTATTATTCTTGCATTACAAATTTTGAGTAATTAGGTTTAGGTAGAAAGTATTTTGTTATGTTATCAGTTGAAGAATACAGGGATAAAATAAGGATTGTCAGAAAATCAGAGTTTTGAGATAAAGTGCATTTTTTAGTATGGACATCCCTAGTTTTATTTCAGTACAGTAAAACTTTGACTCTAATTTCTACAGACGTTCCTAGTTTTATTCGGCTAATATTTTGACCATGGAAACAACATGTGCCAACAGGTTGCGCTAGTAATCTCGATTTCGATAAATATGGACAATTCCTGTTTTATTCCTGTACCCTTAAGTTTATGTTGTCGTGGTTTTTTAATTAAAATTTACTGTCAATACCAATAAAATATTACAAAACACACTTTTTATTGCTGTTAAATCTTATTTGATTCTAAAATATTTTAATGATTGAGGTACCTACCTATTCAACTGCCTACTTAGAGGAGACAAAATTACTACTATACTATTTAAATATTTTTAAAAGTAATTACAGTCGAACCTCTATAACTCGAACTTGAAGGGACAACCAAACAAGATCGAGTTACAGAGAGTTGGAAGAGAGAAGGGAAAACCACATGAATATTCCAAAACATTTTTTTTATTACATACATTATGTCTATGTACCATTAAAATATGTACATAGAAATCTTGGAAAATGTACAAAAACCACTAAAGAGTCCGAGTTAAAGAGAGGTTCGACTGTAATTGTTTACAAAGTATTTAAATTTTGTGTTTCATTCTTAAAGGTATTTATAAATATTTAAAAAAAAAGTAATTAAATACTCAGAAAGTATTTATAAATACTTAAAAGTAATTAAATACTTAGAAAGTATTTAAATACTTAGAAAGTATTTAAATATAGTATTCAAACCTAAAAAGTATTTAAATACTTTTTATAATTAAGATTTAAATACTTCATTACTTCAAAAAGTATTTAATATTTAAATACTTTTGAATTTAATTAAGTATTTAGTATTTAGTATTTAAATACTTTTAAAAAGTATTTGCCCAGCTCTGATGTCTAGTGGATTGATTTGGTTTTTCAGTTTTAGTTTGGGGGTGTATTGTTAGAATTATTATTAGGATATTGTAGGATACACATATAACTATTTGATATTCTTATCTCGAAAAGACCACATACAGGTATATCAGGTACCTAGGTGGTTTGAAATGTCTTTAATTTACATGTAATTATTACTTTTTTTTTGTGAATCCGTATTGTAAATTTGCAGTTGCGATGTAATAATAATTAAATTAATGTAATGTAAATTCAATGATGAAAATTAATATTAAATTAAATTAAATTAAATGATATTATACAGAAAACTGTTCTAGATTTTTACCTAGATTCCAAAAAAAATAATATATAGGGTAATTCATTTAAAATTCCGAAGTTGCTACCACTTTCGGTATGATCTGGCAACTCCGCACCATCCAAAATATTTTATAAACGTAGAGAACAATCTCTTACAGCCACAGCCAAATTATCAAAATAAAATCTCATTTAGTCGAGATACTTCTAATAGGCCACTTTACTTGGTGTACCCTGTATATGTATATTTTTTGTTTCGGAAGATTTTTTGATTTAATTTTATTTACTGTTACATGTAAAAGAAATTATGGAATTTAGACATCTGTTCGATTTTTTTTTAACATGCAGCGTTTTCATAAAAAGAGCAAACTCCGTTTTTCACTGCTAAAAATTGAAGTCTTGACCCCGATCAATTTCGGTCTCTTTCTTCCGATTATCGTTGTTTTGGTCGGCGTCCTGATTACGAGCGGACGTTCGACGTATTGTTCTAACGGCAAGGGAATATCCAATTCGCCTCGTGCATACACAGCGCGAAATGAACAGGGGCCAAATCGAAGATTTCGACATCATCTTAAGATTATCCAAGATCCATGCATGATGCTATTAGTTGAAACATAAAGCCGGCAAGCGTATTGGACATTTCTTGTTTCATCCGTTTCAGGTTAAAAAAAAATCAAATTATTAACATTTGGGAGACATTTATTTCCTACAGATTACGTTTTATAATGTAAAATACGCATATGAAAAGAAAAAAGTAACAAAATGCTTATTTAAAATGATAAGAGAAAGTTTGGTTATACAAAAATCAGTTTTATATAACAAAAAATTGTATTTTATGCAGGCAAAAATATCACCACTTGTAAAAAATTAAATTAAATGATGATGATTGATGAAGATGATGTTTTATGCTATTGCGCTTTAAGATTAGTAACTTGAATACATGACCATAACAAAGCACGAACAATTATTATTTAAAAAAACTAAGGCAAATAAGTATTCAATTTTATTTGCTCTCAAAGGAACATAAAGAAGCAGCTATTTTATTAATAAAGTAGTTTCAAGCATGATATAGTGACAGGCAAGAAGTTGGCCACTTATGGAAATATTAAAAAAAAATTGTTACGCCAATTTGTTTCTGAATAATTGAATGGAAAATTTTAAAAAATATATTTTGTAATGGAAAACTTGTATTCGATGACGAGATATCGAAAAAAGTTATTAGAAAAGTGTTTAGAGATGATAAATATAAAAAAAGATACCGGATAATTGTTAGGTAACCCATTAAACATAATAAGTGCTTAGGTAAAGGAGTAATGGGATAAGTACCGATTTATTTTCGATTTTTAAAATTATCAAGGATAGAATATCCATACGGGACAGTATAAGCCTGATTTATGTAATTATATTTGTTGTAACACTAATTTGCAATTTGCAATTAAGCAAATATTTAAAACTGTCATAATTGACAAATTAACGACATTTAACTCCATCTCTATAAACATTAAGGTAAGGTTATGAGTTTTATGATTTTTTTGGAATTATATGTATTTATTTAATGTTAAGATTAATATGATATTTTTGTTAAAATTAAAAAATAAACGGTTCGGCTCTTTAACTTTAATAGTCTAGGATAGTTTTACACGAACCGTCATCGATGGTAGCGCGTTTAGCCGAAAGGAGAATAACCACGAACTGGCAGCAGACCAGCGGAAAGAATACATCCATTTTGTTTGCTTTAATTAATACTTAAATAAACGTTTTTAAGAAATAAAAAAGTTCTTATGATTAAACAATTCACTACGTTGAAGAGGTGAAACAGCGCCTCAACAGGATTAATCTAATTAACAAATCAGAAATTATAAAAATGTATACACAATACAAAGTAATTAGCATAAGCAAATAGGAGACTAGCTATTATTTTTTATGTACAACCAGGTAAGTGAGCTAAAATGTCATATTCCCAGGGGAATATAATGAAAATGCGTTAAATGACTGTAACAATCTGTTATTTAAACATTATTGTTGTTTTAAAAAAAATATATTTGTTTAAATCTAGTTTTCAATTTTTTATCTCGTTAGAGCAACTTTGGGAGACAGGTTAAAGCAAAATTAGAAAAAAGACTTTTCATAAGCATATTGTTCCCGAAGTAACTATAAATGGTAAATATGGTCGCCAGATACAGGGCCTGACCACGGTAAAAAGCTAAATTGTAATTACAAATAATTTTTTTTTAAACAACAAAAATGTTAAATAAGAGATTGTTACCTTGGTTTTTGATCATTTAACATAAGATTAATCTAAATACTTCTTTAAAATCCCTTTTTTTCGAAATCTCGTCAACAAATAGCAGTTTTCCATGACAATGTTGCAGGCAGTTAAGTGACAAATGTCAAACTGAATTTATAGGTTACCAATCGGGCAGGGGCAATCGGCGTAAAAAGTTTTTTTAATATTTCAATACTAAAAGTTTTCCATATATCCCCAACTTTTCGCCAGTCCCTGTATAACGTAAAGATGATATACCAAATTAAGCAATTTTGCAAGATTCTCACTATACAGGGTGTTATGGAGACTTATTGTATTTAAATGGTCGACTCCTAGGGTGTCCTAGAGAAAGTCTATATAATTTTTTTTTTAATCGAATATACTAAATACTAAGGTAAAAACCCTTTTTACCCACATATGTAGCGCCGTTCCATCTGGATTCAGTTAGCAACAATGTAAGTCACTAGAGTATACTAACGGTGATGTCAGATCACACCGCGTGTCTGGCCCTTGCTTAGATACCTGCCGCACGCGACTATCATTCTTCAGTATGTTTGGAGATGCGGGGATGGAATGTCGAGGGTTCCACGTGCTTGATGTATACGAATTTTAAACGTTTTGTTAGTTGTAGCATTACCTGAATTTTTTTCTGTGGTGAAATAATTCATAATAACAAATGTCGTGATGCGATTTAAAATTTGTGTGATATTATCTACTGTTGGTTCTGTTACAAAACATACTTTTTGTGTTGTGTTATTTATTTATGGAATTTAATTATAAAACGGATTATTTTAAAATAAGATCGAAGGTAAGAAAGTATGTACCTTAAAATTGTAGTTTTTTTTTCTTAAAAAGTTTGAAAAAGAAGTAATAACGCGGGTCAAAGACGTCTTGTTGTCAAAAACTGAACACCTGCGTTTATAATTCTGCGTATAAGATAACACTGCCTCAATAAACTATCGATTGCGAACGTCCTCAGTAGCGGCCGCGTAAATTTTTAGATTTCATATAAAGTGTATATTTCGCTCAATAAATCAAAGCGTCATTTATGGTTATTTTTCTTCAATTTATTTTCATCTTAGAATTTGAGGGTTTAAATATAATAAGTAACTTCCATAACACCCTGTATTTAAACCAGCAAAAAATTGCTTCAAAGATTAAATGAATATCTGCATGAGAAATTCTCCGAGAACTAACACGATCAAAGCTCCAACTTTAAAAATAAAATCAGTTAAAGAAATGGTCAACTTTATTGATCAATTTTTTTAAAAGTTACTAATCTAAAGGCGATCATTATTAATAATCGCACAGCCTAACTGTTTCAATATAATAAATTATAAATCGGCAATATTTTCCCAAATTGCTCTTTTGCTGCTAACTCTCCTATAGTTTAACATCTATAATTAAAAACGGATAAATCTGTTGTTTGTTAATTGTGACATTTAATCAAAGCTACCTTGTAATTGAGGTATCCTTGTGATTTCTATATCATCAACACAAACATATACACTTCCGTGCAAAGAAAACGGCCATTACACAATATTGATAACTTTTTTATTTCTAGTCCGATATTAATGATTCTTTTAGTGAACTGCAGGTACAACTATCAGATTTAACGTGTCTTTTACAAATTTTATCCAACATTGGTGATTCGACATATTACACAAGGATAATTGAAATATTTTTTTATCTAATTTGAAAACGCCCTGTAAAATAATCAAGTAGCAAAATTATTTGAAAATACCAGTTTTCAATTAGAGTAATCTATTCGGTACATTTTGGTTCTTGGTTCATGTCAGTACATGCTTTTATTCTCACACAAATGCAAAATCTTATCAATAATAATTGAAATTTTTCCATAATAATTTCATTATTATTATCGGAATGAGAATAAAATGTTTGATGGATAAACAAAAGATTATCAGGACGCAGAAATTATTGTTGTAATCAAGATTTAACTGCAAATTCATATTAGAAACAAACGTAAATACCAATTTTTACTTAAATATGATTATTAAATTAAATATGCTATATTATTTAAAAACAAACGCTTTAACTTAAATATGCCTCAATACTTTGTATAGACGTCGGTTCATACCATCTCAGAACCTCCTTCTTGTGAAAGAAAATACTGAATTCATATTGCATTAGAAATTATGGAAAAATGTAAATTATTGATAACCAAGATCATTTGTTTGAGAACAAATGCATGTATTGACATGACATTGCTAAAAAACCAAAAGTACAGAATATATGACTAAATGAAAATTGGTATTTTGCAATAATTTTGCTACTTGATTATTCCACAGCCTAAAACTTTTTCAAAATTTTTTCAACGGCCGTTCTCTTTACACATAAATGTATTTTAGTATTTGAATTTGATAATTATTCTTATTAACACTATGTAGGTGTATTTGTATGGTCTTAAAATCCACGAATAGTCGGAGAACTAGTAATAAACTCTTTAAACAGAACTTAGTTTTCTTTATTCGGTTTCCGAATTCGGAACAAAGCCGGTAGTATTGGCGTTACAAACGCGCTGTTTCCAGCAGAATGGATGACGAATTTTTGCGAACAAATGCAGAATATTAATCACAAAGGTCGCGTGTGTACTCATTTTATACGTAAAATAGATGGTTATAGATTTGAAGATTATCTAGATGCCCAGAGCATAGCGCTACCGTAAAAACGGTAGCTGGCAACACTGACACTGATTCCTGAATAAAAAATTCCGGATGTCTGCATCGATAAATACAACCAATATCTTGGGTTCAGAAAGACGAATTCGATTTTTTCCGAATCGAAATTCCGCACGCAACCCGAGGTTTTCGGAACGACGTTATGAAAATACGCCGTACCGAAAGAAAACGTGTGCGTGGCATAGACTACTTTAATCTTTTCTGTGCGTTCGGGTTTGACCGAATCGGAAAACGAATTTATTATTTATTTATTTTACTAGTGGCAATAGCACATCACATCCTTTATAAGTTTGAAGGAAACCCAAAGATTTAATAAAAGTACAAAACTTGATTTAGCGTAATACTATACAGGGTGTAACAAATTCGTCCTTCACCATTGGGTTTCGGATACGAAGTAGGTTGAATTAGGACAAAGTTGCGTAATGAGCCCAATAATATTCCGCAAGAAAATCAAAAATAAATACAGGGGCTTTCAAAATATTTGAAAAAATCAAAAATTCTGTATTTCGGTTTTTCGTTTTTCCTGCCGTTGTTCGAAGAGATGTCCAAAAATACATTTCACTTTCTCATTGTTATTTTTTTTTCTTCACAAGATAGTATGATGGATCTTTAATGCGACGTTTCGTCTTTGGGTCACCATCCTGATCTTCATTCAAGCCTGCGTTCAGCGGTATGCAAGACTTACTGGTTTTCCGACGTTTTGTTCCTTATATTGACCATCTTCACTAAAACACCCCTAGCACGTTTCTGTAATTTACTTGTTTCAAAAAATTCGAAACTGTAAAGCCCAATTTTTTTTAAGCCATAAAAAAGTGCTGCTAAATAGCAATAATAATTTTTAACTAATTTAAAAAGTAAATTACAGGGACGTACTAGGGGAATTTTAATGAAGATGGCCAATTTAAGGAACAAAACGTTGGAAAACCAGTAAGTGTTGTATACCGCTGAACGTAGATTTAGTTCTTTTTCATAATTTAAACAAAAAAATCCAGGCCCGTATTTAAAAAAATTAAGTGGATGGTGACCCAAAGGAAACGTCGCATTAAAGATCTGATAGCGCCATCTTGTGGAGAATAAAAAGTAGCAGAGAAATTTATTTTTGGACATCTCTTCGAACTATGTTAAAAAAAAATAAAAACCTAAATACAAAATTTTAGATTTTTTCAAATATTTTAGAAACCCCTGTATTAATTTGTGATTTTTTTGCGGCATATTATTGGGCCGTTGATTTGCCTAATTAAAGTTTTTTTAGTTTTAATTTAATTATATTTATTTATTATTATGGGCCCATAATTTCGCATCTTTGGCCCCAATTTACATCTCTTACCGTTCCCGAAATCCCAATGGTGAAGGACGAATTTGTTACTCCCTGTATAGTTATCATTGTTTACTCTTCATACCGGGATCGGGCACAGCTTCAGGACTGACACCCCTAATTCGATCCCCTCTCAAAAATTGTATCAAATATGACTAATTGTAAGATATCTTAAATAAACTTCCAACAGCAAATCAACGACTTTAACACTTTACAAACACATCTACCGACATTGCTCTTTATACAACTGAACGCAAAGGAACCTATTCTAGGACCGTCTGACCCTCGCAATGTACTTGGTCTGAGTCAGGGCTCTTCCGCCATTGGTGGGATCCATCATTCTACTCCAATCAGTCTGGCCGACAACGAATCCGATGGCCTTCATCTTCTTCTGTTGTCTCTGTTCCTCCAAGTCGGCCCATCGAACCTAGCAATTACACACTTTCTATATTGTTGGCTTCTTTCACAAGTTATGTACTGCGCTCTACCGGGTGTCCCAGAATATGTGGGAAATCTCCCCGATTCAGATAGAACACATAAAAATAACATGACACGTTCCTAGAATAGTATATTAAGGGACGCTCATGGAACCCGTTCCTTTTTAAATAATTTTAAAAGTACCCGGTATAATTTAATATTTAATTTGCCAAGACGACGAACTAGCTTAAACATAATAATGCAATTTTTTTACACCCTGTATGATATTGGAAATAACGTCAATAGTCTCTATACGAGACGAGAACGAAAGAGTTCGAAACCGGTCTGCAGGTGGTGACATCCTATCAATGGAAAAGGCTTCCTTTTCTTGGTAGTGTACCAATCAATCTGAATTACTATTTTAAAGTGCTACTGTGTAGACAAAAATACGCCCTTATTCGATATTAATACCACCTGATATTAATTTTGGTAAACATTTGCATTGAAGCACAGGTAGAAAGAAAAATCAGGAGGTAAAAATGTAACTCACTCCTAAATGAACAATATGTTCATATTTCTTTATTGAGGGAACAGACCTATATGTAAAAAATACGTTGGCATGTCTTACCCTCTTCTGTCCTGGCTTGGTGGGTGCGGAGGGTTCCTCCCACTCGTCGTCCAGTTGGAGGTACTCCTCCATGGTCCTGGAGGGGCGGAGGGGTTTGCTGACGCCATCAAGTCGAGCTGTAACACACAAAAAGAAAGCGAGATAAGGCATTTGTCGTCACAGGACCTTATTTAACTAAAAGAGAAGGTAAGACTTCTTAAGAACCGCTGAACGGTGATTTATAGTTGATTAAAATAAGAGTACGTGTACGTTACTGAAATTAGAACATGAATTTTTGAGAAAATATGTGGTAAAACCACACTCGCAGCCAAAATACTCGATTCACGCAATTTTTGGACGGATTTTGAATATTGCATGGATCGATTATTTTGACTGAGTGTACAGGGTATCCCATTTTCGACACTTTTATAGGGTTTGTTCGTCGCCGTTATTGTTACTGCTATCAAAAAAGTAATGTAGGTGTCATGAGCTCTTTTTGGCTCAAACTTAAAATGGTAAAATCGAAATTTTCGATCGCTTAAGAGATACGGGGGAAAATCAAAAAATTCAGAATTTCTAAAATAAAATATTTTCTTAGTTAAAAAAGATACAGAAAAATGTTTAATACAGAAGTTTATTTATAATGATTGTTGAATTATCTGCCGTTTTCAGAATAAGTATACGGGGTCAGGTAAGAAAGTTATCGGACCTAGCCTCACAAATACCATGTATATTTTAATCTAAAAAGATTTTAAACTCTCCTTTCAAATTTATAACACGCTATGAATGATAGATATCATATCAAATTTTTCAAAATGTTGATAAGTCATTTTCACAAATGAATATGTAAAAATGAAATTGACGTTAAATGTAAACAACAACTAGAATATCAACATAGTTTGTCGTCTCTAGGATATTAGCTTTTCTTTCATGGCCTACTGTGGTTTAAAGTAATAAAGTTTTCAAATAAATCGACTAGGAAACCAATATCATGCATGGTGTGTATATATTTGTAAAGAGAATTTAAAATGCTATCTTTTTATATTAAAATATACAGGGTGTTCCATTTAAAGAAATGACCCCGTATACTTATTCTGAAAACGGCAGATTATTCAACATTCATTATAAATAAACTTCTGTAGAAAACATTTTTCTGTATCTCTTTTAACTAAGAAAATATAGGGTAATTTTGAAATTGTCAATTTTTTGATTTTCCCCCGTATCTCTTAAGCGAGCGAAAATTTTCAAATTTTGATTTTATCATTTTAAGTTTGATCCAAAAAGAGTACATGACACCTACATTACTTTTTTGATAGCACTAACAGTTACGGAGATATCATATAAAAGTGTACATATACAGGTACTATATCGATAGTATGCATAATTAATAGTAATAATAATTATTGTATCGTCGGGCAAGCGAAAAGAAACAAATATTAGTGAACAAAACCGAATTGGAGCGAAAATAACCTAATTATTCCAACAAGCTTAAACTAAGTTTTTTTAACTATAAGGATAAGCTGTTTTAAATCGCTGAAAACCCCTTCTCAAAGCTGAAAATTATATTTGATCGCCTCTTACAATTAGAATGAATCGACAAGCAAAAGGTATGTATATCACTTCTTTACAAGACAACTTGTCTATGAATAATAGCAAACACAACCAAATTTATAGCGAAATTTACCGAATTATAATTTTACTATAATATATAAAAATAGTAAAAATGGATTAGACCTAAAAACAAGCCCAAACCAAACCAAAATAATATCGAAATAATGTGATTCGTATAAAATCATTTTAAGGCGATTATAGATAATAATTACCATTAAAAGAAGAATGTACTATCATACCATATCACTTGTTTATAAAAAAAATTATCATACCTTGCGTCACATTAAATATATCACGATCGACATTCTCTCAATGTCAATGAGAGACATTTTAAGCAAATAACGTGTACCATCATCATCATCATCATCATATCATAATCAAGAATCATAATATTATCGCTTAAATGTAGGCAACAAAAATCGGTGTCACCTTAATCGCGTATAATACATTATATATTCGACCTAGATAGTTAAAAATCGCATTTACAAAAACTATTGTTATTAAAAATAACATATGTGTGACACCAAGGATTTTATTTTGGCACATACGAAATAACATTAATATCACTTGAAATATTAATAAATATAGGTAGAAAATAGTTAATCCAGAGATAAAAAATCAAATTCAAAACAGTTCCTAATGTGTTGCATAATACAAATACCACTTCAATATTATTTTAAAAAAAATAACGAGTAAAAACTTTACAATTGCAAAGCTTTTGCTAGAACGTAAACTGTACTTGTAAGATTGTAAAAAAAAATTGACAAAGAGGACGATAGTAATAACTAATCCGGTCTTAGTAAATAAATACTAACAGAGCTCATTTTTGTATCCTGTTAATTAAGGAACTAAAATTTAAGCCAGGAAAGAAACATTGAAATCAATGTTTCATCTCACAGTCAACACAACATTTCATATGGTAATATATGCGGCAGTCACTGGGAACTCCAGGACGAGAGTACCCTCAGCCGGTAAACCGATCCGCACTAGGTGAATTTTAGTGGTATAAGTCATGGCGATACTGTCCGATGTCACGCAAAAATAGACAAGAGTGAAAAACTCACGCTGGTAACCTGGCTGGATGAGATTATACATCTCGTGGGCTATGGGGGACGGTAGGTCAAGGATTGATAGCCCTTGTGAGAGCAACGTGTGACCGAGGATTGTGGTTCAGACCCCACGCTAAGCCGAGAGTGACCTTGACAGGCCAACGAAGAGGAACAATAAAGAAAAAATAAGAGCTATAAATGTAGTTCGTCGTATCATACTTTTGTAATTTCAAATGAATTATAAACAGGTTTGGCAAATATCTATTACAGGCGACTAGAACACAGGAAGAGAAGGTAATATAACATCTACAACTTAAACGAAGAAAAGCAAAATTCCCCGTCGTATCTTAAAGCACATTGATATTTCTCTTTCTACCATCGATCAACATGACGCGACGCAGTCAGGTATTACGCACGGAGGAAGATAAATTCTGCAAGCGGTTCATGCTCATCAACGCAATGTTGCCAGATCAAAAATTGAAAAATCACTAACACAAGATAGTGCTTAAAGAAATCACTAAAATTTCACCAGATTTAAAACTAAAGGGCTAATTAATAATAACCTTATTAAATAACATAACATATCATTTCCGTAATAAAAAAGCAAATGAATAGATACAAATTTTAAAATAATATTTACATTTTGGATGTGAATTAAAAAAATCAATACAAAATAACATTTTTTAAAAAGTTAACTAAATCACTAGACCAAGCGAAAATTTATTAAACCTGGCAACACTGTATCGTGTGTAAAGTCTGCGAGAGGAGAGTACGAAAATCCCCCTACCGTGGTAGAACGGGAAAGCAAGCGAATTCGGATATGACAACGAGATCTGTTGCCTCTTTATTTAATTTATGGCTGGTATATTAGCCAGATAGGCGTCCGATTCTAATGTTTGTATACCAAACCTGTATAACAGATACAGTCAAGTTAGTCGCCAATATAAAATTACCAGTAATTAAATAAAGCAAAGAAATGTCCGAGAATGTGGAAAATACTTGTCCCATGGTGCTACGGTAACATAAAAAAATATTGGAAAGGACAAGTATCATTTAGGACACTGCCATTTGACAGTTGTTCATGGTTGCGTAAAATCACGACAAACTCTGACGTATTACTTCGCATCACCAAAATATAGAGGCATGTTACGTTCAATTTCTAATACATATTCCAATCCCCAACTTCTTTAAGCTAGAAACTTACCGAGGTTATTTACAGAACAGTCGAATGTGTCCCATTTGCTTCTAACATGGTCCTGTGAAGACTCAATTTTTATCATTTTGTAAGGCATATTACGAAATTATTAATAATCATAATTTTAACGATTAACGTCTTTGCTGTGAAAAAAACATTAGTAATACTGAAATGCTGAACATAAACCAGGATTCGAATGGAAAAATTGATATAACATCATTGTCGGAAATATATTTCTTTATATCTAGGTTGAGCGATTATTGTTAGTAAAGAAAAACACCTTTCATCGCCTTCAGCTATCTCTATACTACTAGGGTCACTTATAACAACCATACTGCCGTCTAATTAGAAGCTCAATTGGCACGCTTTATGATCGTCGCCATTTTATTTTACCGTCGTACCCTCTAGAGATGGTGATAGATTATGCCATAATTAGATAACCAATTACTGGGCGCATTCAGCAGAGCCCATTGATTTTTAATCGGTGACGTAACAATGCGCATCGATTTGTAGTTCTGCTGAATGTATATTTTTGAGATTTGAATTTCAATTTGTTGCTGTTTTTTTGTTTGATTAGGATCCCTCCCTGAAAGAGTTCAATTTAATGAATTCATCAAGATATTCTGGTTCTGTAAGGAACAAAACAGAAAATAAATTCCACTACAACATGTCCGCCGCAGTAGCTTCGTCACGAACAATATCTGAATGAATGAAATAAATAATGTATAATAAAAGTAAGTAGGTGATAACAGGTAAAGATCTGTAATGGTGGGTTTTCTTAATTCGTATATCTAAATTATATACAGTATGTATACGTAAGTATATGCAGGGTACGTCAGGCTTCCATAGCTATTATGCGAATTAAGTTAGGAATTTAATTCATATGCTGACTTAAACTGTATCATAGGGTGTATTTCAGGAAAGAAAAATGAAAAAAACATTCTAGAATAATTTTTTAACCACTGGATTGGGTTATAACAAGGGGGCTAGAGATCTATAAATCTAATAGTGTTTATATATTTTATACAGGGTGTTCACAATAAAGTTCCGAAAACGACACATTTTAAAATTGGTTTTCTCAAGATTTTTAAATGGAACACAGTGTATATTATTTAGCTATTGGATGTAGAATTCATAAACAATTTTTTTTGTAATACAAACATGTTATTTCCAGCCGTTTTCGAAATAATTCCAAATTTCATAAATTATGTTGTTTAAAAACCACTGACACACCGACTAATAATTCTAAACTACAGTAAATGTCTTCCATTTTGATCTGTATACAAGTTATATTGAAAAGATGTTCAGATCCCCCGTGGTTATATACACGGTGTGGAAAAAAGGTCGGTACCCCGGAATAACTCCGGTGCATCGCATTGCAGCGGAAAATGTCTGGGGAAAAGGGGAAAAAGTTGTTTAGTTTTGAAGGAGGAATTTGCAATTTACCCCCCACCCCCGGGCGCGGGTTGTGGTAAGTTAAGATTTTCAAATGGAACCCCATATTTTGTATTGGCGTATCGTGTTCCCTGACCAAAAATAAACATCTTGTCCGAAATTTTTTTTTTTTTTATTCGGGTCCATCCTTCACCAATAATCACCATGAGAAAGACAAAATCAAAACCGTGCGAAAATCAAGTTTTATCCCGGAAATACTCTTTTTCTCTGTCTAAAAAATGCCCGTGATTAATGGTGAAGGTAGGGCTCAAATAAAAAAAAATTTCGGACAAAACATGTTTTTTTGGTCGGAGAACACGATACGCTAAAAAAAATATGGGGTTTGTTCAACAGCGTATATAATAAGTCTAAGAGTAAATAACGTGACGCAAAATAACTCCTTGCCAGCAAGTGCAAAGATCATATCAATCAACGAATAAAATCGATTTGAATTTCTTACTATAATTTATTTGTCCTAAATAACAATTGTTTTAAGTTAAAGAACTAGTCAAACTATAATAGACAAACGAATCCCTAGTTTAGTTCAAAGCCTGGCATGATTATTAGGCTCATTCACTACTAATGAACCGTTATGCTAGTATTTCACCTGAATTGTTACGGGATGTAAGCAGGTCTGTACTTGTGCACAGATCAAAATTGAAGACATTTTAAACATTTACTATAGTTTACAATTATTATTATTAGACAATGCGCAATTTATGAAAATTGGAATTATTTCGAAAACGGCTGGAAATAACTTATGTTTGTATTCCAAAAAAAAATTGGATATGAATTCTACATCCAATAGCCAAATAATATACAGGGTATTCCATTGAAAATCTTGAGAAAAAGGATTTTGAAATGTGTCGCTTTTGGAATTATGAACACCCTGTATAAAATGCATAAACACTTTTAGATTCATAGTATCTTTAGACCCCTTGTTATAAAGCTCATCCAATGCCGTGGTTAAGAAAATTATTTTAGAATGTTTTTTTTTTGTTTTTCCTTTCCAAGACTATAATAAAATACAGGGTGTTCCATTTTTTTAAAAATAATAACTGATGGTTGCATTTTAGGTTTTAGACCAAGCAGAACTTTTTATACAGAATTTTTTTTTAATTAATAATAAAAGTTTTCCATATACCCATAACTTACATAAGATGACATACTGTATAATATTCTATAATTTTATTTACCATTATTATACCAAGAAGAACTCACTATTAGAGATCTGTACCTATAGTAACCTATTTAACTACTAATATTGTACAGGGTCATCTTAACTCTTTTATTTTGTATATTTGGGAAAAATTAAAAAGATCGGTATACAAGATTTTTAAAGTAGTATTCACAAGGGAATCGAACATCATTTTAGGTCTGTTAATTTATAGGGCCGTTCAAAATTTTTTTGTTAAATGCGAGATCCTGTATGCACCGATAATAGCAATCTCGATTGTCATTCATTCCTGCATTTTTAGATATTTGGAATAGTGGATGTTGCTAATCTTCAATTGTGAATATATCGAAAACGGTTGATTTTAGGTATAGGGTATATTAATAGTAATAAATTACGTTCATAATTGGAAAATTAGTTAATAAGAAAAACGACGAGTCGTTTTTTAGGCAATACAAGGTCGGTGGCAGTTGGCAAAGTAACTAATTATAAACCACAGTCCATTTCTAACATATCTGGTTTATGTTCAGAAACCTAAAAATAAAAATATTTAGTCCATCATATAAAAATACTCATATTTCGTTTTCCTAGGCACTTACACGTACAAACAAGGTGTCCTGGATAAGAATGTATTCTACATGGATCTCGGTAATAGGACATATAGAAATGACCAAATTAAACGAAAGATGCGCATTAATGAGTTCTGCAACGCCTATTATTTATTACGCGTTTCGGACTAAAAAAACTTATCTTCAATGCAAATAAGCACCTTAATTTGAATATTTTTGTTTGTTTTTTTTTGGTCTATTTATACTCACTCTAGTTGTCATTAAAAACACTAATGAAAAAATTTATTTTTCATTTTCAAAAAATCATCATTTTCGAACAAAAAAATAATAATAAATAATAGGTACTAGTTCATATAAACTTTCTTCGCATATGCCCCCTCTTCGGAGATATGGGCTCCCAAAGAGCTCCAATGGAATAGAGTTTTTTTACACATAATAATTGAACCACCAGGTATATTTAAAAAAATTTTTAATATGATGTATACCAGGTAAGACCCTTCAAATTACTATCCAAGAAAGGGTTTTGAATAACTCACAGCTGCAGGGACGGAGTAGCTGTGACACTCATGGCCCCTTTGTTTAACGGCCAGTATGATAAGAACTTTGAAAAATGGTTTTTACATACAACTATTGACTAAAAATTAACTACTCTTCATTCATGTCGCTAATCCTAACCGTTCTCGTGAAAATGTCGTTTTATTTACACCGAGTCCCCTCACTTCTCAAGGGTTAAATATGAAAAAGTAGAATTTTGAGGTTCAACATTTGCTAGAAACAAAGATGTATTTCTTACCGAGATACACTAAATACATGATGCAATTAAAATGTCGTTTTTTCGAAAACGGTTAGGATTAGCGACATGAATGAATTATAATTTAATTTTTGGTCAAAAGTTAAAGGTATGTAAAAAACGTTGTCCAAAGTTCTTATCATACAGGGCGCTAAAAAAAGGCAATGAGTGTCACGGCTAGTCCGTCCCTGCAGCTGTGATTAATTCACAACACTTTCGTATCCAAGCTATACATCATATTAAAAAAAAAAGTTTAATTATATCTGGTGGTTCAATAATTATGTGTAAAAAACTTGATTCCATTGGAGCTCTTTGAGAGCTCATATCTCCAAAGAGGAGGCATATACGAAAAAACTTCATATGAACTTGTAGTACCCTTTTCACTTGTTTTTTTTTATATCTGGGAGATTTCCCACATTTTCCCGGACACCCCGCATAGTTGGATTCAGAATACAAAGTGGAGTTCATAAAGCGTAAAATAAAATGTTAATACTATTTAATAAAGCAAGAAAATTTAATTAAATCATCTTATAGAGGAAAAAATGCCAATTAGATTTCAAATTTTTTTCACATATCTCTTCCAATAGAATCATGAATCGTAAAAATTTCAAAACATGACGTCGCAGAACTCACTAAGGCGCAACTTTTGTGTAATTTGAGAATTTCCATATGTGCTATGGTTAACGAGATCACTGCAGAGTGCATTCTTATCAAGGATACCCTGTATATCATAGCTTGTGGTCATGCTAACTACCTTTATGCAGAAAATATATCACATAAATTAAACATGGATTCGTTTTACAAAAGTAAGGTTAGAAACCTATAAACCCCCTATTTTAACTATGTTGTTGACCAAACAGTAAAAAATAACTCATATTTTCCTGCAAATACAGTCTAAGGTTGCAAAGATTTGGCACACATAAGTGAATATTGGTAAATATAAACCCCCAAACAAAATTATGTCCGACAAAACAAATCTTTAGTTGACATTCCTATGCCATACTTTTTTTTACAAAAAATGTCCCAATTAGAATTTTTCTAGGCCTCTTCGTTTTTTCATATACGGGATGTTTTTGAGAACTTTGTATTTTGGAGACTGATATTTCGGTTACCCCGTAACTTATCAAAAAGAAATAAAATATTCTCTTTATAGCTTTTTATGTGGAATCCAGCGGCGTACTCAGATTTTTTCTACGTTCAATAGTTTTCAAGAAAAATAACAAATATATTTTTTTAAATGGGCCACCCTATATATTTTTAATAATATAATTCAGTTTTTAACAAGCTTTTCAGAAATATATAATATTTTATTTTTATTCTTAATATTATGCCCGAAATTTACGTTTTTTAAAAATATGCAGTTTTTTTTTAGGACATGAGGGGTTTGTTCGGGTTTTAAAACGATTACTGGCGCGATTAAATACAGGGTGTTATGGAAATGACGTATTATATTTAAACCGGCAAATCCCGAGATGAAAATCAATTGAAGAAAAATAACCATAAATGGCGCTTTGAATTATTAAGCGAAATATACACTTTATATGAAATCTCAAAATTTACGTGGCCGCTCCTGAGGCCCTTCGCAATCAATATTTTATTGAGGCAGTCTCCAGGTTCAAAAGAGGTTAACGCATTAAATGCGATGTTGTCATATTGCAACACATTGCACGTGATCAGTTTTTGACAAGACGTCTTTGACGCGCGCTATCACTTCTTTTTCAAACTTTTTAGACAAAGAAAACTACCATTTTAAGGGACATACTCTCTTACCTTCGATCTTATTTTTAAATAATCCGTTTTATAATTAAATTCCCTAAAAAAATAAAACACAAAAAGTCTGCTTTTCACGAGAACCAACAGTAGATAATATCACACGAATTTGAAATCACATCACAACATTTATTATTATGAATTATTTCACAACAAAAAAATCGGGCAATACAACTAATCAAACGTTTAAAATTCGTATACGTCAAGCACGTGGCACCCTCGACGTCATGGAACCAACGTCCTTTCACTCCCGAATCGCGAAGCCTACTGAAGTATGAAGGGCGCGCCGCCAGTATTCAAGTAAGGGCGAGACACGCGGTGTGATCTGACAACACTGTTAGTATACTATAGTGACCCACATTGTTGCTAAGTGAATCCAGATGTAACGGCGCGACAGTATGTGGGTAAAAAGGGTTTTTACCTTAGTATTTAGATATTCGATTTTTAAAAAAAAAAGTATGTAGACTTTCTCTAGGACTC
This sequence comes from Barypeithes pellucidus, assembly GCA_963991005.1. Classification (NCBI taxonomy): domain Eukaryota; kingdom Metazoa; phylum Arthropoda; class Insecta; order Coleoptera; family Curculionidae; genus Barypeithes; species Barypeithes pellucidus. The sequence continues at coordinate 55,204,091 of OZ022560.1, forward strand.
CCTAGGAGTCACCCATTTAAATATAATACGTAATTTCCATAACACCCTGTATAAGAAACAAAAATTGATAATCATAATCATAAATATTGCTCAAATTGTTCTCCATTATGTTCCATGTTTCACACATATTATTATAATAGGATTTGTTTCAATTAAATCAAAAGCACACCTATTTCATCAGTGCCTCGATTTTCCTTATGGTAGATTTTAGGCCGAGGTTTTGAAAATGAACCTTTTTTTTATCCGGCTGTAGTCTTTCGAGATATCTACAAGTAAGTCAAGAAATTTCATATAATTACATACTACAAAAAGACCATTCAAATTCAATTGTAATGCTCCATCTGTAATTTCGTTACACTGGATATCGCAAACGAGCATGTCATATTTTAGTTTACATTGGCTGTAATAATTACGACAAACGGATCTTTTTTATTAATTAGAAATGATAAAACAACCTGAATATTCATTCCGACAGGAACAGAAGAATTTTTTATTATGACACAACTGACAGTGTTCTTCCGTTGTTTTTTTTTTAAATGTTTGTCATGGCCTACTCGAAAAAATTGTATATTTTTAAAAAAACGTAAATTTCGGGCATAATATTAAGAGTAAAAATAAAGTAATCTACAGTGATACCTCGAGATACGAGTTTAATTCGTTCCGCAACCTTGCTCGTATCTCAAAGCAATTTTCCCCATTGAAATTAATTGAAATGCCATTAATCCGTTCCAGTCCCAAAAAGGCTACCCCAATTGCCTTTGTTACGTGTTTTTGAATAAGAAAAATGTATTTATAAATGACAAATATTGTATAAAAACATAATAACTTAAACACAACTTAAATGCTACTGTATGCTTAATTTTAGTCACTGCTTTTTTCACAAAAAGCGCAAAGCCCTAGAAAAACTTAGCAAAGATGTTTCGACAGCGAGGTAAACAAGCACACTGGGGGAATTACGTGGGATAATGCGCGAGGCGCAGATAGAGTAAAATGATGGGGAGGGTGCAGCATCGCCGCTGGCCGTTCCTCGTATCTCAAATTTCGCGCGTATTTCAAACCAAAACTTCGTTCGCTCGACAGCTCATATCTCAAATAACTCGTATGTCAGGGCACTCGTATCTCAAGGTACCACTGTATATTTCTGAGAAGCTCGTTACATTATTAAAGAATATATAGGGTGATCCATTTAAGTTTTTTTTATTGAAAACTATTGAACGTAGAAAAAATCTGAGTGCGTCACTGGATTCTACGTAAAAAACTACAAAGAGAGCATCTTGTTTCTTTTTGATAAGTTAAAGGGTAACCGAAATATGGAGGGTGCTCCAAAATGTAAAATTCTAAAAAACATCTTGTATATCAAAAACGAGAAGGCCTAGAAAACTTCTCGACTAATAACGGAGATACCCCGTAAAACAACCCAAAAGAGGACACCATGTACATGATCGCCTATTTACTCCGACACACCGGCCGCCCAAGATTTGTTCTGCCAAACAGCTTCTGTTGTCTCCCCCCTTCTCTATCAGAAGCATGCTCTCTATCAGGAATTCTGGCTACCTCTACCACTAGTTCATCATATCGAACCATCTAAACCCATCAGGTTTAACACGAAACTTATGAATCCGCGTTTCCTGCGTCGCCCCTTACCTCAGCAGCTTCGTCCATGTCATCCTGCGATTGGACGTCTTCCATCTCGACCTCGGTAATCGATCCGGAACTTTGTAAAAAATTGGTGGCGTCAATCAAGGGATGGTGGAAGGGGGTAGGTTCCCATCCAGCGATGCAGTCCTCAATATCGGACTGACTCCTGTTGTGAATGTTACGTCTGGTGCATAACTGGGGATCCAAATCCATCTGACAAATGTACACCTAAAAAATAGATCTAGATACGCTCAGCAAGGGACAAAGTGCGAGATTTGACCGAGGGTAATTTGGATAATAAATCATAAATATCTCTTCTACATCTTATAACCGAAGTTTGGTTATTCCAAAAAAAAAAAAACGTGTTAACAATCAGCTTCGTAGGTTCATCAATCCGTTTAAGGTTTGTGCTTAAAAAAATATAAATGCATAAAGTATAGGAGATTTTTCCCATTCGTAAAAAAACGTTACTGTATGCATAAGTTTCTTCAGTTTTCTTTTTCAAAATTAAAAAATATATTTTGATGTATAACCAACTCACCGTCACTTAGGAATGCTAAGTTTGGCATATTTGTTTACATCGACTTGATTATTTAGAATTAATGTTGATTTTAGCTTGGAATAGCATGGCCAGTTAAGTCGAAGACTTAAAAATGAGTTATCTTGCTTGAAAATACGTTAACAATACTGCAGTCCTTCGCTTAAAGATGGTATGTCCACTTTTTGTCAAAACGGAGATATGACCATAGATCGGTAAAATAAGTAATTTTACATCTTTTTCCATAACTTTAAAGTGGTATATCCCCAAATATAGCACAATACAACACTACAAAGAAAGTGGTATCTCCACAAAGTATACGTAACAAGACCCTTAAAGGTGGTATGAATCATTACTTAACTATAAAGTGGCATCCTAACAACATATCGGGAGATATCACGTTTAAGTTATTATTTCTTTCTAGAAATTTGTGCGTTTTAGTTGGCTTTGAAACTTTGTCCTTGCAGCAGGTAGTGACAGACAGCTGCTTTTTTTAATTCATCATTATCGCAGGTTTGTTGATTAAAGTAATATATTATAGTTCTAAGTAGTGTTAGTTAATATTGTTAAGTGCATTTTTGGCAACGACTTTGCTTCTGCTCGAAACTACTGGTAAGTAATAGCAAAATATTAATTGTGTGTATACAGTGAGTCCCAGAAGAAATGTCTAAATTCATTTAAAATTCAGCGGTAAGTTTTTTCAAAAATAGCTCGTACCCGTCGATTTTGATTTTTTAATTTTTTTTTTGTGGTAATTTCATGTATACATGGTATACATAAACTCAACAGTTATTGAAAAAATTAGGATTGAACATATCATTTAGGGAATCCAACGATCTATCAAATCTTCTGGCAATATGGCATTTTGGGCTCCATAATAAGTAAGAGTGTACTGTCTCACTGTCACCGTTTATTTCCATAGAAACTGTATGGCAATTTTATTTCAAATAAGTATAATTATTGTCAAGCGTAGTTTCAAAGTTGCGGTTTTCACAATAATGGTGAAGTTAACGGAACGGGAAAAAATTGAAATTCTATGCATGGTTGGGTTTGGTGATAAAACACGTACTCAAATAGAAACAGCCCAATTATTTAATGAAATCCATCCTGATCGTCCTCCCATATGTCAAAAGATGGTGAGTAGAATAGAGCCTAAGTTTAGAGAATTCGGTCATGTTAGAGATTTGCCTAAATCTGGTCGTCCTACTCGAGATGAAAATGAACAACTTGACGTTTTGCTTTCCTTGGAAGAAAATCCATGTACTCCCCTGTCGCACATTGGGGCCGATTTACACATGCCGAAATCTGTTGTTCACCGAGTAGTTCAAAAGCACAAATATCACCCATAAAAAGATATCCCAGTGCATGAGTTATTTGAAGATGATTTCGATAGGCGAAGTGAGTTTTGCGGACGCATGCAAAATATGTGCAATCTAGATAATAATTTAGTAAAAAATATTATTTTTTCGGATGTAGCTACGTTCTATTTGAATGGTAATTGTCGATATTGGGCAACAGAAAATCCGCATTGGATGATAGAGGTTCACAGCCAGTACCCTAAGAAAATAAATGTTTGGTGTGGAATCGTACGCGAAAGAGTAATTGGTCCATTTTTCTTTGAACAGTCTTTAACTGGACAAGTATATCTCGAATTTCTCCAACTAGAATTAATTCCAGCTTTAGTGGCTTTATTTCCGAATCCATTGGATCCAGACTCCCCTGACGAAGAACTGATATTCCAGCAAGATGGTGCTCCTCCGCGCACATTTTTGGATGAAACCTTTCCCAATCGCCAGACCTAACTCCGCTGGACTTTTTTTGTGGGGTTACCTCAAATCAAAAGTATTTGTTAACAGGCCAAACAATATGCAGGAGTTGAAAGAAAGGATCCGAAGAGAAGTGCGTGTCATAACTCCGGAAATGGTTATAAACGTGCAAAGAGAGTTTATTGATCGTCTTGGATATTGTCAAGCCGTAAATGGCGCACATTTTCAACATTTAATTTGATTTTGTTATGTTTTTTTTAATAAACAGGTCTTACTTATAGATATGTTCAATCCTAATTTTTTCAATAACTGTTGAGTTTATGTATAGGACATGGTACATGAAACATGCTTAGAATTCAATGCAAATTTCAAAAATGAAATAAAAAATATATGTTTTCATTTGAAAAAATGAAGTTGATGGTCTAACTTATTTTTGAGCTACCCTGTATACATGAAATTACCACAAAAAAAAATTAAAAAATCAAAATCGACGGGTACGAGCGTTTTTTGAAAAAACTTACCGCTGAATTTTAAATGAATTTAGACATTTCTTCTGGGACTCACTGTATAACATACATCATACCGGATATCATGTCTTCATTGCAAATATATTTCTTGTTCCAGGCATGATGTCTGGGAGCAGATGTAAGAGAATTGTTCAAATGACTGTCACGGAACAAAATGTTCAGGAAGAACCATCGTCGTCAGCTCAAGAATGTTTGCCTTTGGGGAACTCAGATTTAGAAAAAAATGTGCGGGAAAAGCCGAAGTACGTTTACGCTGAGCCACAACCAGTAATTTTTGACACCGAACCATCAGTTTCTGGTTTAATAGTACTAGATAAGAAAACATCGTCATTAGACAATAGGAAAATCATATTCAGAAGAAAATGTACAAGAAGATGCAACTCCCGTTTACGCTGACTTACAACTTTACGACTAGTAATTATTGACACTGATCCACCGGTTTCTGATATAATAATAGTTGATAATGAAACATCGTCGTCAATTTCGTCATTAGCCAATAATAATAATCCGATACCTAACGAGGAACCCCTAAATTAGTGCTGGGACATCGAAACGGAACATCGATGTTGACCATCGATGTTAACATCGAAAGCTAACATCGATGGCGTAGAAACATCGATTGTAAAACATCGATGTTTTCTAAACATCGATGTTCAAACATCGACATTTAAAAAAGTATATTTGCGATTAGGAATAAATTAGATATAAAAAATAAAAATAAAGTTGTTATTTGAAAGAATTGAAAAATCAAAAAACAAAATAACAAAAATTTTAAAAAATAATATAAACAAAAAAATAAAGCAAATATTAAAACATAATATTTTATAACTGCATGAATTCCAGTCACTAACAACTTGTAAACTATTTTTTTTTTGTAAAACTAGATTAATGATGATTCCTTGCAAGCTATTTCGTTTTTGGGGCCATAGTTTCGCCGGCTTTGGAAAAAAAAAAGATTTCAACTACCTTTTAACTTTTAAGCATGTATTAATGCGCGCTAAACCGTTCTGGATCAGCTGGCCAATGCGAGAATGGAATCCGTATTACAGTCGGCAATTCTAGCCTTCTGGCAATTAAAATTGCACGGATTCATGCGCAGTACACCGTTCTCGATCAGCTGTCTCGCATTGCCAGAAATGGGGCACGCGCCACTTTAATTGCCATTGCCGGTGCAAGTCTGGGTAGAGATGGATTATTCTGTTACTTTTAAATGTTTATTAATTGGTCGAAGCACCTATGAACAGCTAATGGCTACTGCCATTTGTAAGTAGCAGTAGCTGCTTTAACTGCCAATCAAAACGAATAGGTTTGATAATCTCTAATTCTGGGGGTATTTTAGAGATTTCGACACTACCAACTGATGTTCTGACTGTTAGCAAGGCGCCAGTTAATCGAGAACGGTTTACTGCGCATGAATTCGTGCAATTATAATTGCCATTGCACCGGAAATTTTTTTTGTCGACTCTAATAAGGCTTTTAGCAAATGAAATCAAAAGCTTTCGCTCTTATTTTCTTGTGCTGGGAAAATTGAGTTTAAGATTACAACCTAGTTTTCTTGTTTTGTTATAACATTGAACATCGAAAGGTAAACATCGATGTGTTTGACCTCTAACATCGATGTCGACATCGATGTTTGACCTCTAACATCGATGTCGAAAACATCGAACATCGGTAACAGAACATCGATGTTTCAAAAACATCGATGAACATCGCCCAGCACTACCCTAAATCCCCCTAAAATAATTCTAATGAATACGCTGGAGATCGCGAATGTGCTATTGAAAATGATGACTCCTCGTCAGAGAGTGATGATGATATGCCGCTATATCTCTTAAAGAGCAAAATCAACGAAGCGCAGGAAAATATATAAATATAAAAGATAATTGAATATACCAGGTCAGAAAACGTAAATTTTTTAAAAAACCACTAACGTGTAGCTCGTTATTTACAATTGATCAAAGAAAAACGATTAATACACAATATTGGTAATCGACGTGTAAAGAAAGATGAAATTTTATTTTGTTTGATGGTATGCCAAGAGGTTAAACGCCATAGAAATTCTGAAGATTCTAGAAGAAAACAATCCCTTCAGTATTTTTTTAAAGCTGAAACAGGAAATAGAGTACAAGTTTGCAACTTTTTTTCCTCGCTACCTCAGGATCGATTATTCACTGTTCATTTTACGAAAACATTCAACGACACATTTGAGTTTGTTAAAATGTTTCTTTTTTGTTATTTTGTTTCTTTAATTTTTATTTAAATAAATGTATTCTAGTTCTGTATTAGTAATTAATACACCAGTGTTCTTATTTTTTTAACTTTTTTCTTAAACATGCCTCAATCACAAATAAAAATGAATGAATTACTTATCTTAAAAGTGGTATCTGTATATACCACCGCCAGACAAGTAAAATTATGAATAAATTACCTAGCTTAAAAGTTGTATCTACCATAAATTCTTTCAAACTTCTTAGCAAACCCCTTTAAGTTATATAAAATTTAAATAGTCAATAGAAATGACAATTTATTGTTAAACATTGGTAAATATGCTATTCTACATTGTTGGGAAATAGCTTTAACTTTGAAGTCCATTTTCTCCATTTCAACAATCTTGGATATACCACTTTTATGCGAAGCACGGCAGAATATCCGTTCGCTGAAACTCTTCGCTTGCTTTTCGTCCGATGCAAAAACGTATTATATTCCTCTTTCTAAGCTTCTTTCGATTTTTTAAGTAATAAATTTTGTATTGCTTCATTGGCTTCATTAATTATTTTATATTGAGCGCATTGAAATGTTTCTTCTTCGGAATCGGAATTATTTCTTTACACTTTTGATGCTTTCAATTATTATTGATAAGGTAACAACAATGCGGCGCCCAGGCAACGAACGACGCGGATGCTGTTTTCATGGAGACTGATATTATAAGCATTCAGAGAGAAGTAAAAAAATAACACGTTACGGCACTTTTTTTAACGCTAAATGACTTGTTTTATCTTATTAAAAAATGGCCGATTCTCGTAAAAAAAAAACATGGTTTTTATAACGATCGTAGAAAGAGAATATTTATTTAATCTTTCGATTTGAAGACTTAGTTATGGAATATTCTTATTTTTCTAGTTCCATATAATCCTTACGTATTGAGGAACTTGCGAAGCTCAATATTATTGTATAAATATAAATCTTAAATTTGAAAAATCCAGGGAAATGGCGATTTTAAAAAGATTTTACGGATAATATACAGGGTGTTATGGAAATGACTTATTATATTTAAATGGGTGACTTCTAGGGTGTCCTAAAGAAAGTCTACATACTTTTTTTTTAATCGAATATCTAAATACTAAGGTAAAAACCCTTTTTACCCACATACTGTCGCGCCGTTCCATCTGGATTCAGTTAGCAACAATGTGAGCCACTAGAGTATACTAACAGTGTTGTCAGATCACACCGCATGTTTCGCCCTTGCTTGGATACCTGCCGCGCGCGACTTTCGTTCCTTCAGTATGTTTTGAGCTCGAGGATGGAACGACGCTGTCGAGGGTTCCACGTGATTGATGTATACGAATTTTAAACGTTTTGTTAGTTGAAGCATTACCCGATTTTTTTCTGTTGTGAAATAATTCATAATAAGAAATATTGTAATGTGATTTCAAATTTGTGTCATTTTACCTATTATTGGTTCTGTTGCAAAACATACTTTTTGTGTTTTATTTTTTTTATGGAATTTAATTATAAAACGGATTATAAGATTTTTTTTTCAGTTTGAAAAAGTGATAACGCGGGTCAAAGAAGTCGTGTTGTCAAAAACTGAACACGTGCGTTTACAATTATGTGTTGCAATATATGACAACACCGCCTCAATGAACTATTGATTGCGAACGTCCTCAGTAGCGGGGATGTAATAAAGTATATATTTCGTACAATAATTCAAAGCGAACAAACCCATTTAAGGTTATTTTTCTTCAATTTATTTTCATCTCAGGATTTGCCGGTTTAAATATAATAAGTCATTTCCATAACACCCTGTAATAAGCACTGTAAAGCTTAAGTTAAAACAACAACACTTGTGGCCAATGCACTAAAAAAACATTAAACAGTCAACTACATTTTATTTTACCTGAAATCCATTTTGCTTCGCGTAACTCCACATTTCTCCAAAGTATTTTACTTTTTGATTAACATTATCCACTACTATAAAGTTAAAGTAACCATCGGTAACCGTCTTTCTAAATGCTTTAGTTAGAGATTGCCTGTACGATTCTTCCATTTCCGCTTCGTATTCGTATACCATTTCTTTGATCCTGACTAGTTTTCCATCTTCAAAAACTTCCTTTTCTTGTTCGATCATAAAATAATCGTCCAACGATAATATCCGAGGAGCAGATCCTCCATTTTCAACCTAAAAATATCAAAAGTACATACTCAAACATTCTCACTGAAGCTTTTTAAATTTAGTCCACTATGAAACCACTAGTAAGCCAGTTACCGCTAGTCCAATCTTTCAGAACTAATAGAAAATCTACCCTTATTGCCCTATGCTTTCACATTTACACTACCGGATTAACAATTGTCATATTTGTCGTTATTGTTAAATAAAACTCTTTGTTGTTTCTCAGTGTTTGTGTGTCAGATTTAAGTATTGTTTGTGGAAAAAATAATAATTCGTCACTCAATATGCTAAGACTGTGCCAAGTGTGCCGTACGATTTACTGAAAATATGTAGCTTAGTAGATATCTAGATAGATGTATATTTTTTTCACTTAGGGGTTAGGTTCTAGTAGTAAAGTTGTAGTAGTATTTGATATGATATCAAATGTTGCACTTACCGAGCAGAGCATTACTGCACTACTCAACTACTTTATATTTTTATTTTATATACAGTATGTCCACGGATGGGGTTTAAAAGAGGACAAATGGGCTAAAAATTGAAAGATACGAAAAAAAGTCACTCTTAATAAACGGTTTTGCTTGTCTAGAAAATACGATTCATCATAAGAAACAATTTTTTTATACAGGGTGGGTAAAAACTGCAAAAATGTTATTTTGCTTAGAGTAAACATACTTTATTTTGAAAGATACGAAAAAAAATCACTCTTAATAAACGTTTTTACTTGAATATAATGGTGATACTTGTTGTTAATGTCTTTATTTAATGAAATAATAATAATAATAATAATACGAACATTTTTATTAACATGAAAAGAATACGATAACAATTTCATAATTCAAAAACTCCACCCCCATACTCGACACATTTTTCTAATTGCTTTCTCAAATAAGTGAAAGAATTTCTGATCTTCCTGAGATATCGATTGGACAGCCTGAATAATTCTGCCCTTCAGCACTTCAATATCATTTGGTATTGCGATTGCAAAAACAATTTGTTTTAAACGGCCCGATAAAAACAGATCGGCCAAGGTTAAGTCGGGACTTCTTGGGGGCCACAAAACTGGGCCATTCCTGCCAATCCACCTTGGACCAAATCTGCGGTCAAGCCATTCTCTAACCTCACGAGCGAAATGGGCTGGACAACCATCTTGCTGAAAATACATATTTTGTCGAAAATTCAATGGTAGATTTTCGAGTTCATCAATGAAAAGGGTATCCAGCATTTCTAAATATGATAATCTATTGCACGTGTTATTAAAAAAATATGGCCCTATAATGCCATGGATGGATATCGCACACCACACGTTCACTTTTGTGAAATATTGTCTTCTCGTCATAGTTCTGAATTCGGGATTTTCTAAAGACCAGTACCTAACGTACCTAAATTGTTCTACTTCGGTTTGTTGTGTAGAAAACACATTCATTAAGAGTGACTTTTTTTCATATCTTTCAAAACAAAAAAAGTTTACTCTTAAGCAAAATAACATTTTTGCAGTTTTTACCCACCCTGTATAAAAAAATTGAAGTTTCTTATGATGAATCGTATTTTCAAGACAAGCAAAAACGTTTATTAAGAGTGACTATTTTTCGTATCTTTAAATTTTTAGTCCATTTGTCCTCTTGTAAACCCCATCCGTGGACATACTGTATAGTATCCGTATCCGTGTATACGGGGATACATGTATCTGGATATTTAATAAGTCTTCAGTATCTGAGTTTATTGTATCCGGTATCCGGCTACTAAGAAAGTGTCCGTACGCGATACTTAAGTACAATTTACCTGTATCCGAATCCAGCACTGACCAAGACATATAAAACAGTTCACCTGTTAGAATGAAAACAGAAACAGACGTCACAATGACGTGGACAATCCAGATATACATACCGGGTCTATGATTGTTTCAAGTCGGTGGTCAGGTTTCATTGCGATTTTCCGATTTTTATTGTGTAAAATGCCTCGACGGTATTCAGAAGATAAAATAAAATATGTTATCAAAGCTTGTTGCCATGGTATAAAGAATGTAAGAAGGTATGATTGCACGTCGGGTTTGGGCGTGGCTTGTGACGTCACCGGCGAGTAATTTTTAAATCTCTTATGGAGGGTTACATTGCTGTCAGTGTTTCTAACTCTTTTTTGAAGTTATTAAAAGGTTTTACGCATGTAATGGTATATGAAATGAAAGAATAATATATGGCAAGTATTTACGTATATGAATTTCATAGAAATATGACACACAAATACCACTAAAAAAAAGAAAACATTCGGACAAATTTTTGCCGCCATTTGAGCCGGTCGATGATAGCCGACAGCTGCTGGGCGACCGCTTCTGGTTTTGAAACAGCGTTGCCAGTCGTTTACAATTGTAATATATCCATTACTATTTTAACATTTCAATTTTTAACATTCTTGTTGTGGGTTGTGGGGCTCAACATATGAAATTTTTGTTCAATCTGAAGATGACTCCCATTTCATAAGGAAAGTAACGACTTTTTTTCGTACTCTTTTTACTCTGACACCGTTTTTTACTATTCTATTAGGTTTCGAAACGTCCAACCTATTACTTTTCATCAAGGATTTCTGGCAACACTGCTGCATGGTTGCCGTAGTTTTCCATGGAAATTTTGTACGTTCACCAGTAATTTATGTTCACCAGAATTTTTTCTTATTTAGTCTTGTGTTTATCAACATAAATATCTGAATTTTCATAAAATGAGGTGCGCTGTGTTCGGTTTTTCCGCTTTCCTAAGGATAAAAACAAAAATTTAGAATGGATACGGTTGTGTTGTCGGAAAGACAAGTTTAGTGTAACATCCGCACGTATTTTAGCTTTAATCTTTGTTGTATGTTCATGAAATAAATATACCTAAATACCATGATATTATTCTTTCATTTCACATACCATTAAATGCGTAAAACCTTTTAATTAAAACGGCGTCAGAGTAGAAAGAGTACGTAAAAAACATGTTATGTTACTGTCCTATTAGATGGGGCCACCTTCAGATTGAACATAAATTTCATATGGGGAGCCCCACAACAAGAATGTTAAAAATTGAATTGTTAAAATAGTAATAGATATTTTACAATTGTAAACGTATGGCAACGCTGTTTCAAAACCAGAAGCGGTCCCCGAGCAGCTTTCGGCATGCTTCGGCTATCTTCGACCGGCTCAAATGGCGGCAAAAATTTGTCGGATTCTTTTCTTTTTTTAGTGGTATTTGTGTGTCATATTTCTATGAAATTAATATACGTAAATACTTGCCATATATTATTCTTTCATTTCATATACCATTACATGCGCAAAACCTTTCAATACTTTCAAAAAAAGAGTTAAAAACACTGACAGCAATGTAACCCTCCATAAGAGATTTAAAAAATTACTCTACAGGTGACGTCACTGCGCACGGCAGACGAAATTGGGACGGTTAGATATCTTACCTTGTCTTGTTGTATCATGGCTTGTTGCCTACTTAACAAAGGAGAGAGAACCTGTTACTACTTACAGTTATAGAGGTAACTAATTTTTTTCTAGATCTGTTACTTGTGTTCATATTATAATGTAATAGGACTTCATTTATTTGACTTTTGTAGAGTATCGATGCCCAGGAAGTTGGAATTACCACCGTTAAAATGAATTAAACATTTCATTACAAAATAATTCCGAACGTCCTCTAAAGCGCGTTTTGGAACATACATGCTTCAATATTGCTGGTATAAATAAACATAATCGAGTAGCATAATAAAAGTCTCTTACCTCTCTATCTTTTATTAATCTCGCAAGATAAGTTTTTCCACTTCCAGGCGGACCTCTTAAAATGATAACAATCCGTGGCGGCCTCTTGTATCGTCCCGGCGCAACAATAATATCTTCAAGTGTTATATTTTGATTGACAGGTATATTATTTGCTGAATTAGACGAATTCGCTCGGAATGACACTTCGGGAGATCGCCTATCGTTCCGCTGAGGGGGTGAAAACCTCAAACCGTCTTGGTTTTCAGGCTTGTTAGTGTCCTCGTCGTTCCATTCATCATCTGACAGTTCTTCCAAGTCTAGTTTTTTTTCGGGGTATTTTCTGTCGTTTTTGTCCTGAAAACCCCTGTTTTGGCCTCTATTATCGTGCCCTCGATCCTTGTCACGAAACTCCGACTCTCTGTTTCTAGGACTATTGTCGTGTCGGTTCCTCTCCCTATCCCGTACAAAATCTCTGTCTCTCTGTGGCCTCCTATTGATACCTTTGTCCTCATACCTATCTCTATAATCCCTATATTTGTCGTCGTTAGGTCTATTACCTCGAGTTTCAAATGTTGGTCGCCTATCAAACCTAGCGTCCTGAGGATATCTGTCTGTGCTAAGATCTCTGGGCACCTGCAGCGCTCCCAGAGAATCGAACTGTCTGTCCGCAACGCTGAACCTCCCGCCTCCCAAGGGGTCGAACTGACGTGTATTTCTGAAAGTCACCTGAAGCCACATTGGTCTTTGGGGATATGGAATGCGGTTTACAGGTTTATGTCTGTAGTCGAACATGTGGATGGGCTCGAGGCATATCTCTGGTTCAGCTGAAAAGGATTGGCGTGAATAAATCTTACTTTTGATAAACTTTTCATTAATTGTGTCGCGAAAGGATCGTTTTATCAAATTTTGTTTAAGGCTATTGTAGATATGTTTACAACTTCAACAATTACATTAACAACGATGATTTGGAGTGACCAGAATAAGGCTTCCTGTATACTCTCCATAAGGTTAGGTAACACGAAAGTTGTATTTCTTGAAATCGAATATAATAAGAAGGGTCTGTTCTGGCTCCATTTTATATCTATTATATGTACAGGGTGTTCCATTTTCGACACTTTTACAGGTTATCTCCGTAATTGTTAGTGATATCAAAAAAGTAATGTAGATGTCATGTGCTCTTTTTGGGTCAAACTTAAAATGGTAAAATCAAAATTTGAGAATTTTCGCTCTAAGAGATACGGGGGAAAATCAAAAAATTGACAATTTCAAAATTACCCTCTATTTTCTTAGTTAAAAGAGATACAGAAAAATGTTTTAAACAGAAGTTTCTTTATATTGATTGTTGAATAATCTGCCGTTTTCAGAATAAATATACGGGGTCAGGTAAAAAAGTTATCGGACCTAACCTTATTTTTTTAAAGGGAACAGACTGTATATACACGTTACATGTTTACTGGCGTGCAAATAGAACTGACGCGACCACTGGCGGCACTAAATCCATGCATGTGTAAATGTTCTTTTTTACACTTGCAAGTCATGATTTTCTGTACGAATTTGTCATCACTGGCGCCAGTGATTTCAGAAGGATGCAAACTTTTGTGGTCTATGCATACAAAAATAAATTTTTATGCAAGTCGATGTTTACAGTTGCTAATTTTATTTACTGGTTCGCCAGTTTTTATTGGCGCCACTAAATCCATGAATGTGTAAATGCACCTTTACGTTCTCCCTGTATAATCGAATATGATAAATAATATCAAATTTAATACTTACGTTCCTTAAGAGACTTATGTTCATAGTCCACTACTACTTCTGGGACAAAAAGTGGCTCCTCATTCTCCATAGGCTGAATAATTTTCTCCAGCTGAGGTGCAGGTGGTGCCATTACAGGTGGGGGCAGCATATGTACCGGAGGTAGACCGGCCATAGGTGGAACCTCGGGTGCTTGATGATCTCCCTCGTTAAACATATCATGATACTTGTCATATTCATCTTCCTCGTTCCACCTTTCTTCATTGTAATCTTCCACGCGACCCTTTTGGTTTTGAAAACCCCTCTGATTATTATAATCGTGATTCTTATTGTTATAACCTTGGTCATATTCTTCACTGTAGTCATTGTAATTATCATTGAACCGATCGTCGTAATCTTCCCCGTAATTATTATCATCATAGTCGTCATACTTCTCAACTTTGCCTCCGCGATTGTTGAAGTTGTCACGACGGCTATTAAAATTATCATTTCTGGTAAGACCCCTGTTAAAATCGCCACCTTGATTATCGTAATCTTCGCTTTGATTAAAACTAGTTCGATTGCCTGGAGGCCCTTCAACCCTATCGAATCTATCAAACTTATCGCGTCTGTTATCATTAAAGGTTGCCCCAAAGTTACTTTGGTCCTCTTCTCGATTGAAACTGTCATTTCTGCCTCGTCGTCCAGCACTGGGAGGGGGGCCGTTGTTAAAATCGTCTCCAAAGTTATTACGGTTGTCTTCACGATTTAAACCATCATTATTGCTGGGTCGCCCAGGAGGAGGTCCACTGTTGAAATTGTCTCCAAAACTATTTCGGTTGTCTTCCAGATTAAAACTGTCATTCCTGCTTAGTCGTCCTAAAGCTGGAGGAGGCGCACTAGTAAAATTATCACCAAAGTTATTTCGGTTATCTTCTCGATTAAAACCGTCATTTCTGCCTGGTCGTGCAAGACTAGGAGGTGGGACACTAGTAAAATTATTTCCATAACCAATATCTTGATCGTTTGGACCATTCGAAAAGCTCATTCTAGTTTGATCGTCAAAGTTATGCACAACTTCCCTTTGGTCAGGACCATACTGGTCAGGATAGTCATCATAGTTTTGATTGGACTGATCCAATGGGGGTCGCTGTAAAGGCATACTCAATAAACTAGGTATCGGTGCGTTAGATTTAGGCGCCGATTGGTGGGACGGTGGGGGCTGATTTAACATTTGAGGTTGAGCATTTCCTTCGGGAAAACTTTGATTTTGAGACACCATAGATAACATATTCATCAACTTAGAATCGCCTAATATCGTATTAATGCCTTTGGATATAGCATCAAGATCTGGACCTTTTGCGCCAGCTGGTTCATCTGTACTTTCTTCGACCGCAGGTTCAACAGGTTCGTCTACTGGAACATCTTGATTCTGGCCCTCCTTAACTAAGTCAAGTCCTGGAATACCTCCAGCACCTGCTGTGGACGACTTAAGAAAGTCCTCTCCTCCTTCCTGCTGATGTACCTCTTCACCGGGATATCCTTTGGGAGGCTTGAAAGCTAAAGGCTCGTTATTTTGAGTAGGTGGGGGCTTACTAAAAATATCGATAATGGGAGCTTGACTTTTCTGATGGGGAAAAGCCGACTGAGCAGGCGGAGGTTGGTTAAATGATTGTTGAGGCGGTACGGTTGGCGCAGGCTTGGAAACTGGCGAACTTTGGGCCATTGAAGTCTGGAGAGCAATGCGTTTCTTTCTCATTTGCTCGCGTCTCTCAAGAAGCGAGTTTCTCCAAGATTCCCACTTTTTTTCATATTCCATGTATTGGGTTTTATCTGGATGATTTGCATTTTGATCTTTCCATTTATTAAATTGCGCTTCCCAAGCGGCGAACTCTTTATCGAATTTCTTCTCGGCAATAGTGAGTTCTTCTAAATTAAGAACCTTTTGTGCATGAGTTTGAGCAGAGGGAGGAGGCTGGTTTTGCCACGACTGAGTGGTAGCTTTAGGTTGTTGGGCTGGTTTGTTCCATTGCCCTTGATTATCCAACATTTGTCTTTTCCCCCCGTCATATTCATCCCCTTGATTCAATGGTCTCTTATTACCGGCATTTGTCCATTGATTTTGCTGTGTGGGTTGCTGTCGAAAATTCTGGGGCGGCGCCGTATTATATTGTTGACTGGGGGGAGCAGTTGTATACCCGCCGCCTATCTTGGGTGGCATTGTGTTATATTGACCAGGTTGGGCAGCATCATCTGGTGGTGGTGGCGGAGGTGGCTTGTTTTCGGTCGGAGGAGGAGGGGGTAATGCAGTGTTGGGAGGAGCGGCTGCAGGCACTGGAGCGGCGACAGCTAGCGCGTTCATTGATTTCTGATACTAAAAAAAACAAAATTTGAAGCTAATAAAGGAATTAAAGCGGTACAATGATAATACTTCAGTAACCTTGATCCTGAGGGTACCGTCCGTCAAATCCGGTAGTTGTGATTTTTGGTTGAATTGTTTATAATGTTGGCCCAATGAATAAACCAAGATTTCGACCTCGAGTACCGAACGCAACGTTGTCAAATTGACAAAAAACCGCGAAATTTCTTATCTTTATTCAGTTTTCGGCGATTTTAACCCTAAAGGATTAGCTTTTCGATAATAACTATTCAGTATTTTCAAAGTAGGCTAAATTAATTACAATTTGACACACACAAGCGTCTCTGTAGGTTCCGAAATACAGCTTTTCGCAATTTATCGATTTTTTCAAACGAAAAATTTTTTTAAATTATTTAAAATGGTGACGTCTGCATGGCGCAGTTCCGTATTTCGCCCTACCACTGCCTTCCACCTGGTCCATGAGTTATGCATGGTTGCCAATTTGTGGGTAATTCCACAAAACGTGGAGGATTTTATCGACTGTGGGGTTTATGTGAGGAATTATTGTTCTTGTGGGGATTTTAGTGAACGCAAAATTTCTCTAATTTAAATCATACGCCTATAAATTTTGATCATTCAACAACAAAAGCTCCTTTACACACAAAAAAGGGATTAAACTAAAGGGAGGCCTACTAATTCTGGAACCATATAAAGATATGTTAAAACAAATATTTGGGGGAAAATGATAGGTTGTTAATCATAATCCTGTTTATTATTATTTATTAATAATTTTATAAAATATCCATTTGTGTAATGTTATGTTTGTTTGTTGTTCAAGTCCAGAAATTATGTATAAACCAAAGATATTGCAAACTGCAGATAGAAAAACGTACATTTCTAGTCTACGCAACGAATACAAACTTTCCGTCTTTCCCACCTCTTTCAGTTATTATTGCAGCATAGCCAGATTGACATATCTATCGCAGAGGTATCTTACAAGATTACCCAATAATACCCAATTAAGAATTTGTTAATTTGACAATTACAACTGGTTTAAGATTAATCCGCAATTGCTCTTAAAATAAATTTATTTCCCAATAATTTTACTATAATCTGTTAAAAAAATATTATTATACTTAAAAGTATCAAACGGATCTTGAACTAATCCAACTGCACTCTGGCAACATCTATTTCTACTTTACTACTGCGCTACCATCCAGGAGCCAAAATATGAATGAATACTAATCTCGCGAACATTACAATGTTGGCGCTGTGATTGATCTAAAGGATTGTTGATATATTTTGGTTGACATGTGTTTTTTTGTGATTATTGTTGAAAAATCGTCTTTATTATAAACAATCATGGTGCATTCATGTGTAGTTTGCAGAAGAGCGGATCATTTAAATAAGGATTTATCTTTTCATCCGTAAGTATGGTTATGTTTTAATATTTAACAATCTGATATTGCCATTCAGCCAACAAACATGTAGTTCTCTCTTCCACCCATTACTGATTTCCAATAACATTTTACACAATCACAGCTTCACTTTCCAAGAGTTTTACGAATGGATTATGGTATCTGTAGTTTACAATACCTTTGCTTGATACTGATTTGCTGTTATATTTTAAAATTATTATTTTAAAAATCGATGAGTTATAGTTAATTACCATCTGTTGAAGCACATTATTAAACAATCCATTGCACTACTATTAAAACTAACGAGTCTTTGTGCATAACACAAATTCAAATGAATTATTTCGCCAGTTGAATAAGAGAAAAGAAGCAACATTTACCCCGCTAACGAAATTGCTTTCACACGTTAAAAAATCCAGCCAATTTCAGCAAAAAATATCACAGATGTCACTTACCTCCGCGCCATATTGCTGATGCCATTGCTGATACTGCTGCTGCCACTGCGCCCACTGTTGCCAATTCTGTTGCTGCATTTGTGCCCATTGTTCCGGTGAATATTGCATGCCCGCTGGTATACCGGTAGCAGCGCCTGGCGGCAACACAGCGGGCGCAGAGTTAACCGGTCCTTGCAACAGTGTAGTTTGCATGGCAGGTGCGGCGACAACCCCAGGCATGGGCGGGCCTGCCGTTGGCCACGCTGCCCAAGACATAACCTAAAAATATGTTCAGTAATATGAACTGTACAGGTGCAATAAAAAATGAACAGCAACATACATTTATATGGTATTGGGATAATGCATCAGGAAACTTCGAGAGGTGATTCTACATGTTAAAATAAACGTAGTAAGTCATATAACAAAAAGTCGAAAACTTAATAGTACTTTTCGAGTTACAGCCTATTGAAAGCTAATTTTTCTTCTTATTTTTATCTTGCGGTTAGTTTTTAAACTATCGAGTTGATATTGGGCACACGGACTACGGTTGACGACTTCTATAATTCTGTTATAAAAATATTTCTTTACTGTGTCACTAGAGGCCATTTTACCTGAAATTCAAAATTGGTTTTTCGCATATCCTGTTTGTTTCGACAGTTATTGGCAAAAAGGACATGTAATTTGAAAGACAAACTAATACCTCATAAAAAGGTGCTCTTTATGCTAGTAGATAAACAACACCGTTTAGGCGCAAAACTGGAATTAAAGTTTTTGCAGTAAAATCAGTTTTTCAAACGGAAGCAGAAACCAACTTTTTGCTATATGACTACCTTTATTTTTAAAGACTGGTCTACACATAAGAGTTTACCTTACGTTTTACTTGTTCAAGAAAAGCGTATCAGTTAAAACTTGAGATGGGCATACCGTCAACCGCTTGTCGCGGTATGTACCGTTGCGCTACACAAAAATACGGCGACGAAATACCGCTAGTAAACATACCGTTAGGTAGAAAAATATATATACCTAGAAGGAAAATACCGTTAGAGACGAAAATAACTAATTAACCTTCACACTGAATAAAATTTTTTTTTTTTAGAAGTTTCTTGAAGGAAAATGCCATTAGGTAGAAAATACTTATACAGGGTGACCGGGAAAATGTGGGGAATCTCCCGGATATGAAGAAAACAAGTGAAAAGAGTCCTACAAGTTCATATAAACTTTTTTCGTATAGGCCTCCTCTTCGGAGATATGGGCTCCCAAAAAGCTCCAATGGAATCAAGTTTTTTACACATAATTATTGAACCAATAGGTATATTTAAATTTGTTTTTAATATGATGTATATCAGGTAAGACCGTTCAAATTACTAACAAAGTAAGTGTTGTGAATTACTCACAGCTGCAGGACTAGCTGACACACTGTTTTAACGACCCGTATGATAAGAACTTTGGACAACGGTTTTTACATACCTTTAACTATTGACTAAAAATTAAGTACTCTTCATTCATGTCGCTAATCCTAACAGTTTTCGAAAAAACGTCATTTTATTTACATCGAGTCCCTCAAACTTCTCACGAACAAATATGAAAAAGCGGAATTTTGACGTTGAACATTTGATAGGAACAAAGATGTATCTCTTATCGAGATACGCCAAATACAAGATGTAATTAAGATGTAGTTTTTTCGAAAACGGTTAGGTTTAGCGACATGAATGAAGAGTATTTAATTCTTAGTCAATATTTAAAGGTATGTAAAAACCGTTATTCAAAGTTCTTATCATACAGGGCGTTAAAAAAGGGGCCACGAGTGTCGCAGCTAGTCCGTCTCTGCAGCTGTGATTAATTCACAACATTTTCTTGGATACTAATTTGAAGGGTCTTACCTGGTATACATCATATTTAAAAATAATTGAAATCTACCCGGTGGTTCAATAATTACGTGTAAGAAACTTGATTCCATTGGAACTCTTTGGGAGCCCATATCTCCAAAGAGGAGGCCTATACGAAAGAAGTTTATATGAACTTGTAGTGCCCTTTTCACTTGTTTTCTTCATATCCGGAAGATTTCCTACGTTTTCCAGGACACCCTGTGCACCTTGAAGGAAAATACCGTTACGGAAAAAATACCCATTACTACTTACCAGCGCGTCTGAATAACCTTTTTTTTTAGAACTTCCCATTGAAAATTATAAAATACGATATGGCCGGACACGCAATCCCACTGGCTTCATCTATTAATGTTGCTGGGCGTCAATCTGGGAGGAAATATGTCTTGGCATAACCACGTTGTGGCTATCGCCAAGATAGCTTCTCAGAAGCTTGGGGTACTCTTCCGAAACAGAAAGTTGTACACACCTCAACAACTTTTGACACTATACAAAGCCCAGATTCGACCATCACTAGAATACTGCTCTCATGTCTGGAGCTCTGCACCCAAACATACTCTTCGGCTGCTGGATTTCATCGAAAGGAGGGCTATTCGTCTGATCGGAGACCACGAGCTGACAAAGAACCAAATAACACGAAAAATGCCATATATAACGGTTTGACTAGCGCGGCAGGGTATTACTTTTCGTAATTTTTCCTTGTATGAAATATGAACACTAAACTATAATATGTGTAGATACGGGTTTTAAAACAGTTTCGCGCTTACAGTTTTACTTGGAGACCTAAAACGTCAGGTAAAGATTCGTGTGTAGACCGGGCTTAATAACATGTTCAATCACCTATCCTGATGGATTATGGAAACAACAATTTAATAACCAGTGTAGACATTTAATAATGGATTTAGGATATTCAATTATTAATGTTGCTAATCACAGACTTACCTCTCTAGAAATATGCCAGGATATATTCTTGAACTGTCTTCAATAGGCTAAAAAAATCTTAACAATTAGTTTATAAACCATTTGCAAGGTTTACTTGCTACTTCATATATAGATATTTTTCGCGAATTGGTCAATTTGTTGCAACTATTTTTTATTTAGTATAATATACAGTCACAGCCAAAATTACCACGCCATATTTGGATGGATTTTCATCGTGAATAATTTTTTTTATTTTAATTCCTATTTTTTATATTGCAGGTAAGTTTATTGAAAATCTAGCATATGTGTGACATTTTAAGAAAGTTGGGAATATGTCCGTAATATACAAGTTGAAACAAGAACTGTTTTTTTGACTCGAACTTTAAAACACTCTGTAGAGTGATGGAGATGTCAAACTTGTTATTTTGTCAGTTAATTATCAAGTGGCATGTAACATGTTCGTTTTTGCTTCATTTCAAGACTTTAATTTTTGTAGCAGATACAATTTTTTTAAAGAAACAAACTTGTTTAAGAAAATTGTATTAATTTACAAAGATAACACAAACTTTAAACTAAAATTACGGGAAGGGCCTAAATTAAATGAAAATAAATTTGAAAATAACAAAGACCTCAGTGGCGGTTCGTTCATAGGAGGAGCACACGACTACATGCACCCCCAAAAATAATAAAAAAATATTAATAATAATTTATTTTCATTTAATATTATTTATCGGGTTTGTCCGAAGTCCGAACCTTCCTTTATCGTACCGTCAAACCAAACTACGTAGTAGCTCTCACCATGGCGTGATTCGCGCGACGGTCGCTAGATTGATGACGAAGAATGGTCGCATATGCGCTCATGTAGATGGGACGTAATGCAGTTTCCCTTTACTATCAGGCGGCGGGGATATCGCGATTTTGAATGGATATGGTGCACACTTTTGGAGCGCGCCGTCACTCGCCTCAGTGACGGGTGGTTCCCCCACGAACACGAATGACATGCCTTCCATGAGGTTCCGTTTGTAATTCCGGTCAATTTTCTTCAACAAGAGAGCTCATGTAAATTTGCAGGAGCTGGTAACAGCCCAGTAGGTCTCAGACATGTGCTATTGGGTTTTAATCGGGTCTGCGGGGGGACTAATTCAATTTGGGGATTTCGACCTCATCTAACTCGTTAACAATTCTCGCAACATGGGGTCGAGCATTATCCTGCATCAGAATGAAATTCGATCCGATAAAAGGTGCGAAAGGACAACATGTGGCTCTAAAACAATGTACCACTCTCATAGGTCCTCAATTGACCATTACCTAGTCCGTCCGCGTTTCTTTAAAAAAAAATCGTATTCGCCACAAAAATTTAGTATCGAGATAAACCAAAAACGAAAATTTTAAGAATAGATCTCAAATTGGGGTCCACGGACACCTTGAGGGTCCGCGAGCAACTACTTAGGGGTCTGCGAACGTGATCGACTTATGCCGAACTAGATATGTATATAAGGCTGCAGCTTTCTTCAAATCAAGCCTAACTTAAAGTAGTTGTGTGGAAGTGAAAAGCAGTACCATCCATCTCACTA
The DNA here is from genome assembly GCA_963991005.1 of Barypeithes pellucidus. Lineage (NCBI taxonomy): Eukaryota > Metazoa > Arthropoda > Insecta > Coleoptera > Curculionidae > Barypeithes > Barypeithes pellucidus. The sequence goes on from OZ022560.1 coordinate 55,226,997, forward strand.
AGGTCTCCATTATGCTCGCATCTTGTATCGCGCCATAAAAATCGCGGTGTTTTCGAAAGACATTGTTCTTAATGTGCGCTTTTATGCAATGATGTCGTTCAACATAAAAGCACACATTTAGAACAATGTATTTAGGAAACGCCGCGAAGAATTATTTTTTCAAATTGGGGGTCCGCGAGCAACTACTTAGGGGTCTGCGAACCACTAAGTGGAAATAAAATGTTACAAAAACAAAATTTCGTAATCGACTTAATGCCGAACTAGATATGTATATAAGGCTGCAGCTTTCTTCAAATCAAGCCCAACATAAAGTAGTCGTGTGGAAGTAGAAAGCAGTACCGTCCATCTCACCAAGGCCCCTTTTACGCTCGCGATAAATATCGCTGTGTTGTCGAAAGACATTGTTCTTAATGTGCGCTTTTATGCAATGATGTCCTTCAACCGGTCGTCCAACATAAAACCACACATTTAGAACAATGTATTCAGGAAACGTCGCGAAGAATTATTTTTAACTAAAGGTAATTAATTAGGCATGGCATCCTGTCCTAGAATTAATTCTGTACTAATGTAGCTAGCGGTTGGGGGCCTACAACAAAATTATAAAATCAAAAGGGGTGCGTGGTCAAAAAAGTTTGAGGAACGCTGCTCTACAGAGTGTTTTAAAGTTCGGGTTTGTCAAAAAACTGTTTTTGTTTCCATCTGTATAGTATGGACATATTCTTAACTGTCTTAAAATCTCACAATCGAAACCATTTAAGCAAAAGTAAAATTTATTTTCTATTTTGTCTTATGTGATTGACCATTTCTTGACCAAAAAATATCAATATGGAATGTTTTAAAATGTTGAACATTAGATGTATGTACGTTCCTTCTGATTTGGACTGCCACTAATTAAAACTACAACGTACCTTATTTTAACTTACACCCAATTCTGGAGATAGCCGATGGATTTATGAACGAAAATGTTGCAATTTGCACAATTGGAGCGACATAAATACAAGATACACCTAATATTCAACTTGTCCGTTACAAAATTGCACCATCAGATCAATGGCTGACAATCAGTAAAATAAGAATGACAGATAAACTAAGCTTAAATCTCTAGAACCGAACCAATTCAAACATGTTATCTGTTTTTCTTCGACTGGCATATTCACGAGTATACTGGTATGGTCTCTATTTATATTCCAACGCGACACTTTACGCTGGCCAGAAAGAACCAGCACAAACTCAATACATCAGTCAGCTAAGGACAACAAACAAAGTTCGCCATATCGCTACCTAAGTTTAGAATATGTGTTGCTTCCACGGCGGAGGTAGCGAAAGGTATCACGATGAGAAGTAAAAATGTAGTAATATCTGTATTAATCCACTTAGTTGATTTTAATTATAGTAAAAAAAAAAACGTTTTCCAACATTACATCAGACCGATGATGGTTTACGTGGAAATGCGTCTGTTCGTAACAGACTGCTGTCTACTCAGCAGTAGCTCCGCATCTGTTGTGTTTTATTTAGCTACTTTTGTAGATATGTAAATGTCATTTACACCAAACGACGTGCTTCTCTTCATATTAACTTTAATGACTCTAACAATAACCGGTTTCTCCCAACGAACAAAATGTTGTATAAACTGGGTTTATACAATAAAAAATCACCATAAATAATCAAAAAAATTAAGAAACAAATATGGTAATCAACACGCGGTATTGATTTGGGTTTTGTTAAATAGAAGGTGAAATGATATTTCATAATAGGAAGGTATAAAGTCTCTTTGTCTGAAAGATTTAAAAGTCTGCATAGCAAAATAGATTTCATAGAGCCATAAATAAATAATTTTATGTAATACAATATCTAGATATCTCGCCTTTCAAAGGGCCCAGAAATCTAGCAGCGTTCACTCGCCCGTCCGTCCGTTCAGACCCAGTCTTAAAAATCGGGGCGTGGCCAAGCGCTGCTGCGGCACGTGGCGCGAAGAAAAAACTCGATGCAGGGTAATAATGTTTCAATTACAAAACAAAATACAAATTAAAGATTAGTAAATTTTGATAATATGATAGGCAGTATTATTACCTACAGTTCGAGGTATGATTTATTATTTTAGGACTGACCATTAGTTAGAAAATCTCATTTTGAAAATTGTCGTCATCCTGAATTTTACGCAAAGAGCTGTAAGGTTATTCTGGCCAATCAGAAAGCTTTTGCGGTCCATAAATACCCCGGTGATGGAAATTACAGGCAAGTTTAGTGAGAGCCCTCGACAGGTTAAGTTGTAAGATACAGGACACGGTTCCCTCTTGACAATTAACTGAAAAACGCTCCCTCGTTTTTAGGCTTCGGTCAGGAGACCCCCTAAAGCGACCCCGGAGTGGTGATACGGTGTTAGCTCTCTACTATTCTGAATTCCACTTTGTTTTGAAAGTAGCAACCATTTGCACAAAGGTTGTGAAATCGAAAGAAAGGCTAGTCCAAAAGTCGAATAACCTAATCTCCAATAAATTACGAAATTAGGGGACTTCGGCCAATGGTGAACAATTGTGAAAGTTTTTACTCAACCGCGTTTAGGGTGAACGCGCTTGCACGGCGTGTATTGTCAGTGGGGGAGGTATAAATGAGACTATCTGTTTACGAAGCTCGTTTGTAAGTAAGGCTGGTTTCTGTCGTCAGCCAAAAAGCTTAGACAGTTAAAAGAAATTCGTGCCCCCTGACAAACCGCCATAGTTTATAACCGCAGATAGCCGAAAACTATAGATATTGTTCAAGTTCAAATCTATAGTGAGTAACTATATAGAACTTTATTTAACAAAAACTTTGACCTTTAAGATTCTTTCGGGAGTTTATAAAACTTTGTGTGTCAGTAGTAACAACTATTCAAGTAATACTTTTGGACATATTTTGATGATTCTGATATGACTTATGCATCCTTAAGGGACGTATATATTTCTGCCGTCCATAGAAATTGTCTAGTGATTGTTTCTTGGACTATTTAGTATGATAGGACTTACGAAGTGTTCGCAAGGGACATTATCCTTTTATTGATGACTTTTTATGATTTGTGAATTCTTGGAAGAAGTATGTATTTTTTGCGGTTCATAGAAATTGTCTAGTGATTGTTTCTTGGACTATTTAGTATGATAGGACTTACGAAGTGTCCGCAAGGGACATTACCCTTTTATTGATGACTTTTTATGATTTGTGAATTCTTGGAAGAAGTATGTACTTTTTGCGGTCCATAGAAATTGTCTAGTGATGGTTTCTTGGACAATTTATTCGAATTTTTTTTGTGTTCCGCAGGAACAAGATTTGTTGTGAAACAAAAGAAAATTTTGTTTTTGTGAATTTATTATAGACGACAGCGTCGATAAAATTATTTATGATAATTTTGGGGATCTGTATTAAAGTTATAAGCTTTATTTATAAAAGATTTTGTAATGATTAGACATAAGTAAATTTAAGAAATCTTTTGTAATTCGGATCCGAAAAACTCCAACTACCCCGATTTGTAAATAAAACTTAAAGGCAGGCCGTAGAAATATTTTTGCGGTTTTCTTTTAAATAAGTAAAAAAAGAACTTGTGAGAGAAATAAGAAGTTTTTTTTAAATAAAAGCTACAGGGAGTAGTTTCAAAATAAAAGGCCATTACCTATTCAAATAAATTTTAATGTTTTAAAAGATTTATTTTTATATTATCACCCGTTGTGATAATAAAAGAATTTATTTAATTTCAATAAATAAATTTAAAAGTCAACTAATCTTTGAAAATGTCTGACTCCTCAAGTCATAGTCAAGTTGAGGCGTCAGATCTGACAAGTCTGGCGGGTGGCAAGGTGGGTCCTCACAGGCCCCCTTCAGGGGCCGTGCTTGATAGCTTGTTTGACGAAATTATTGCCAGTCCTAATTATATGTGGGACAAGGTAAATAACTCTGATACTTTAAGAAAGTCAAACAGCCCCCATCATGACAGTATTAGCTCAGGTGGGGAATCCAGCATTATCTTCAACGCAAAAAGGCCTCTCCCGTCTAAAAAACTTTTTATGAATAGTCAAAACCCAGAAGTTGTAGGCATAGTTAGGGGATATAATCTTATTGACTTAGGCAATAGTGATCACTTAGATTCTAATTTTGATCTAGGCGACGCGACAATGGATTTCCGCCATCCCCCAAACAACATGCTTTTACAAAATGGCATCCCTGGTGATGGAGAATTAAATTTAAAAAATAACATGCCTTTACAAAATGGCATCCCTGGTGATGGAGAATTAAATTTAAAAAATAAGAGCTTAATAATACAAAATGATAACCCTGGTGGGGAACAAAAATTAAATTTAGGGAATGAGAACTCGCTAAATGTAAATGACAACATGATTTTGAAAAATGAGATTTTGCACGAGGAGTTATTTAAACTCAAAATGGAAAACAAAAAATTATTAGAAGCGCAGACTTATTTGCTAAATAAAACTCATTGCAGTAACGAAAACACGCCACGGGACACTTACGCGGATATTCAAAGCCGTGAAAACACGGAAAAAGATAAATTTAAAATAAACACTGAATTATTAACTCAGCTCGAAATCGCAAAAACATTACAAACATTAGCACGCGGTATTGAAAACCAAACCCAATCTAAAAAAACCCCATTGCGCGTAAAATTCGCAGGGCTGGAACACGAAGACCCTATACAATTCATACATGACTTAAACAGTTGGTTCGACGCGAATAAAATCGATAACGAAGACAAAATATATTACGCTATAGAAAGGTTAGAGGGAAACGCGAAGAAGTGGTTCGAGCCCTATAGATGTTACGTAAAAACCTATTATGAACTTGCACAAAAGCTTAGAGACAAGTTTGATAGCGTAGAAAACATGGTAGAGCTTCAAGTATCGCTTTTCGGAAAAAAACAAACTAACTCGGAAAATATCGAAGATTTTATCATAAGAAAGAGGGCATTATTCTCTAGAGTACAGCCTTTAGGGCATGAAAACGACTTTTTACAGCTTGTAGTAACGTTAGTTAAACCAGAGATCAGATCTAGATTAAGGGCGGCGCACCTCCCGACACTTGAGCGTTTAGTTACCGTGGCTGGCTGTATTGAACGTGACCTAAAGGAAGAACACACGGTTCCTCAAAAGAACCTGGCATCCCTGGACAGAAATTCGGTAAATAATAATAACACTAATTTTGGGCGAAACCCGCCACGAAATTTTAATTATCAACTTAGAGATGAAAATAAAAAACAAAATACACCGCAGGTGATCGTTAAAGCAATAGAAGACGCGCCACCCCCAAAAAAGAATTTCAAAAACTTTAGGCCTTGTAGGCATTGTCAGGGCAATCATATGGACTACGACTGTCCTAAACCTTCCGAAAATAAAAAATTTAACCAAATAGGTTTATCAGATGACCCTGATAATGAACAAACCGCGTCTTCCAGTACAAAACCTGAGATAAAAACGGTTAATGACGATAAACATAAACTTAAACTAATCAACAAAAAGTTTGAGTCAAAAAACTTGCACAGGACCGACAGGGCGGAACAATAAATAAAACTAAAAATCTTGTCGGTCAAATAAATAAAAAAATATTTTCATTAAATAATGACTCGCCTCTGACCCCCACAATACGCGGATATTATAACGGGTTAGAATACGACATGTTATTCGATACGGGGGCGGCATACAATTTAATATCTTCATACATCGCACCCGAGAAATTAGGTCCCGCCACGATCCCGTCAATGCAGTTAGCATGTGTTGACAGGAATGCTCAAGTCCTTGGGTCGTGCGTTGTTTCAATTAATATTAAAGGTGTTGATTACAATGTTTTTTGTTGGGTCCTGAAAAATCTGGACACCCCAATAATTCTTGGTTCTCCATTTCTGACTAAAGAGCGCGTAGTTTTAGACTATAGCCGACAGTGCCTTTATATAGGCCGTGAAAAACGACAGACCGTCTTTTGGGCGAGAGAAACTTTTATACCGGAAGGTCAAATAATTTTACCGGTTGCCAAGGCTGACACCCCAAAAGAAATAATGAACCTTGTCCAAGAATTCAAAGAGTTATTCCAAATAGGACCAGTACAACCAACTACGAGGGACACCCAACACATTATAAATATTACAAGCAATAAAATCATACATGAAAGGTGCTTTCCTATGAATCCTAGAAAAAAGAAACTTTTGTATGATATAGTAGAAGATCTACTTAACACGGGCGTTATATCACCTTCCACCTCTGCGTACAGCACATCCCCTATCATAGTCGAGAAGCCGGATAAGAAGCCTCGGCTATGTATGAATTTCCAGAGCATCAACGCTATGACCACTGATGAATCCGCGGTGTTGCCACGCATACAAGATGCCCTAAAAGACCTCACGCAGGCAAAGTATTTTACGACTTTAGATCTAAAATCTGGCTACTGGCAGATCCCTATGGATCCTGCATCCAAAAAGTATACAGCCTTTTCGACGCCGGACGGAGCCAGTTACGAGTACAATGTTATGCCGTTTGGGCTCAAAAATGCGCCTGGGTCCTTCCAGAAATTGATGACCGTAGAAGTACTGGTTGGTTTCATCCAACAATTCGTTATAGTATATCTGGATGATATTGTTATTTATAGCGACAATTTAGAAGAACATTATGAGCACGTCAGACTCGTGTTTGAGAGACTGGCTATGCATAATTTGAAAATCGCAGGAGAAAAATGTCAGTTAGCGACAACAGATATAGAATATCTGGGCTATCATATAAAGGGAGAGGAAACGGTACCCCTCAGCAAACACAAGATACAAATAAAAAATTTTACAATGCCTCAAAATAAAAAACAAGTTCAATCGTTTTTAGGCATCTGCAATTGGCTACGAGAATACATACCCAGACTTGCTGAGCTGACAGCTCCCTTATCTGACTTGTTGAAAAAAGATTCAAAATTCAAATTAACAGAAAAACAATTCGAAGCCTTTGAAAACACCAAAATTGCAGTTGAAAATAGCACACCTCTCCATAGACCTGATTACAGTAAAAAATTCATTTTACAAACTGATTCAAGCGGCATTGGCATGGCTGCTTTATTATATCAACAACAGGGTGAACAAAAACATATAATCGCCCATGCCAGTGCCAAATTTTCCAAAACTACACAAAAATACCACATAAACGAGCAGGAGTGTTTAGCCATAGTCTGGGCTATAAAGATGTTTAGAGGGTACTTAGAGGACAAACCGTTTACTGTACGTACCGACAGTAAGGCGTTAACGTGGCTTGCGAAGTTTAAGGATCATAGATCCAAACTAATGCGATGGGCACTCCTATTACAGGAATTTTCTTTTGAGGTGGAACACATTCCAGGCAGGGAAAATCAATTGTGTGATTATCTAAGCCGAAATCCGGCCCTGTGCCCGTATGAGGAATTCACTGATGAAGATAGAATGTTAGCGCCTGCCAATATAAATATTATAAATAAAGACAAATTGCTGGATCAAATTCAGAAGGTACAGCAATCCACAGAACATATTAGACGTACAGTACGGATGTTAGAGAATTTAGAAACAGAAATGAACTTAGGCCAAGGGCCAACCACCAAACAGGAAAAAAGACTACATAAAACATTATGTTTCAAAAATGGATTGCTGTGCAAAATTTCACCAGAAGGTGAAAGGATTATTGTACCACGTAAATTACAAGACAGGGTAATCTACTTATACCACGACGAAGAAAATGCGGCACACCCGGGTATAGACGAGACGTACAATAAGATCCGGAAACAATTTTATTGGGGTTACCAGAAAAACAGTATCGCGGACTATATAAGAAAGTGCAAAATTTGCGGCGTTTGCAAAACGCAACAAAAACAGGAGACGGCTCCTTTACGCGCGAATAATCCCAAATATCCTTTTCAGGTAATCTCGATGGATATTTTAGGTCCGTATACACCGGCTGCGGATAAAACCGACGCGAAGTATATTTTAGTGTGCGAGGATATTTTTTCCAAGTGGGTTGAAGCAAAAGCGTTAAAGAACGTCTACGCTAAAGACGTGACACTATTTTTACAGAATGAAATAATTGCGAGATATGGCAACCCAGAAATTTTGATTACTGATAACGGGGGAGCCTTTAAAGGTAATATTTTAAAGAAATTCTGTGAAAACCAAAATATTACTCAGCAATTCACTGCTATTCATCACCAACAAGCTAACCCTGTAGAGAGGCGAATACAGGAGTTAAAGAAAGTCTTAAGAGTCTTGACTTATAAAAAGCGTGCTAATTCCTGGGAGGAATATTTGCCTAGGGCACTTCAAACACTAAGAAGCAGAATATGTAGGGCAACGGGACAGTCCCCTGCTGCTATAATCCTTGGGTATGAGCTACCCCCTCCTGGTGAATGGACAGAGAAATGGCCACTTGTACGTGAAAATTTAACAAAAGAAGAGAGACAAAAGAAAAACAAAGCTATCACAAGAAAACAAAGTAAATACATAAATAATGAAATAAATAATGAGTCGGAACCAAAAGTAGAACTCGACGTCGGAGATATGGTAAATATACGTGCATGGCAAAAGAACAAGGGTCCTTTTTCTCCAGCATGGAATGGAAGCCATGAAATAGTTAAGAAAATCAATGACGTCGTTTATGAAGTTTTAGTAAACGATAAACAAGTCCCGGTACATATTAACGACATGAGACTAGAGCCAACAGGGAATTTTGTAAATTTCGATTCAGATTACGAAAATACGGAGGACGAACTATCAGAACCCGAATTCCCTGATGAGTACCAAAGATGCGAAACCGTATCAAATTATTCCGACGAAGACAGTTTTGCAGGACTAATAACACAAAATAATCAACCGGTAAATTTACAAAATAATATCCCTGAGATCACAATAGATGAACAAGACGTTATACCAGAACATCTCGAGAATTTACTAAATGATTATGAGGGGAATATTTCGCAAGTAACCGAAATCCCGTTATACAGTAGGTATTTTTATAATTCCGCTTATCACAATAAATAAACGGATAAAAGCGCTACGAAGAGAATATTTGGGATTTTCGCATTTAAAGAGAGGGGGGTGTTGTATAAACTGGGTTTATACAATAAAAAATCACCATAAATAATCAAAAAAATTAAGAAACAAATATGGTAATCAACACGCGGTATTGATTTGGGTTTTGTTAAATAGAAGGTGAAATGATATTTCATAATAGGAAGGTATAAAGTCTCTTTGTCTGAAAGATTTAAAAGTCTGCATAGCAAAATAGATTTCATAGAGCCATAAATAAATAATTTTATGTAATACAATATCTAGATATCTCGCCTTTCAAAGGGCCCAGAAATCTAGCAGCGTTCACTCGCCCGTCCGTCCGTTCAGACCCAGTCTTAAAAATCGGGGCGTGGCCAAGCGCTGCTGCGGCACGTGGCGCGAAGAAAAAACTCGATGCAGGGTAATAATGTTTCAATTACAAAACAAAATACAAATTAAAGATTAGTAAATTTTGATAATATGATAGGCAGTATTATTACCTACAGTTCGAGGTATGATTTATTATTTTAGGACTGACCATTAGTTAGAAAATCTCATTTTGAAAATTGTCGTCATCCTGAATTTTACGCAAAGAGCTGTAAGGTTATTCTGGCCAATCAGAAAGCTTTTGCGGTCCATAAATACCCCGGTGATGGAAATTACAGGCAAGTTTAGTGAGAGCCCTCGACAGGTTAAGTTGTAAGATACAGGACACGGTTCCCTCTTGACAATTAACTGAAAAACGCTCCCTCGTTTTTAGGCTTCGGTCAGGAGACCCCCTAAAGCGACCCCGGAGTGGTGATACGGTGTTAGCTCTCTACTATTCTGAATTCCACTTTGTTTTGAAAGTAGCAACCATTTGCACAAAGGTTGTGAAATCGAAAGAAAGGCTAGTCCAAAAGTCGAATAACCTAATCTCCAATAAATTACGAAATTAGGGGACTTCGGCCAATGGTGAACAATTGTGAAAGTTTTTACTCAACCGCGTTTAGGGTGAACGCGCTTGCACGGCGTGTATTGTCAGTGGGGGAGGTATAAATGAGACTATCTGTTTACGAAGCTCGTTTGTAAGTAAGGCTGGTTTCTGTCGTCAGCCAAAAAGCTTAGACAGTTAAAAGAAATTCGTGCCCCCTGACAAACCGCCATAGTTTATAACCGCAGATAGCCGAAAACTATAGATATTGTTCAAGTTCAAATCTATAGTGAGTAACTATATAGAACTTTATTTAACAAAAACTTTGACCTTTAAGATTCTTTCGGGAGTTTATAAAACTTTGTGTGTCAGTAGTAACAACTATTCAAGTAATACTTTTGGACATATTTTGATGATTCTGATATGACTTATGCATCCTTAAGGGACGTATATATTTCTGCCGTCCATAGAAATTGTCTAGTGATTGTTTCTTGGACTATTTAGTATGATAGGACTTACGAAGTGTTCGCAAGGGACATTATCCTTTTATTGATGACTTTTTATGATTTGTGAATTCTTGGAAGAAGTATGTATTTTTTGCGGTTCATAGAAATTGTCTAGTGATTGTTTCTTGGACTATTTAGTATGATAGGACTTACGAAGTGTCCGCAAGGGACATTACCCTTTTATTGATGACTTTTTATGATTTGTGAATTCTTGGAAGAAGTATGTACTTTTTGCGGTCCATAGAAATTGTCTAGTGATGGTTTCTTGGACAATTTATTCGAATTTTTTTTGTGTTCCGCAGGAACAAGATTTGTTGTGAAACAAAAGAAAATTTTGTTTTTGTGAATTTATTATAGACGACAGCGTCGATAAAATTATTTATGATAATTTTGGGGATCTGTATTAAAGTTATAAGCTTTATTTATAAAAGATTTTGTAATGATTAGACATAAGTAAATTTAAGAAATCTTTTGTAATTCGGATCCGAAAAACTCCAACTACCCCGATTTGTAAATAAAACTTAAAGGCAGGCCGTAGAAATATTTTTGCGGTTTTCTTTTAAATAAGTAAAAAAAGAACTTGTGAGAGAAATAAGAAGTTTTTTTTAAATAAAAGCTACAGGGAGTAGTTTCAAAATAAAAGGCCATTACCTATTCAAATAAATTTTAATGTTTTAAAAGATTTATTTTTATATTATCACCCGTTGTGATAATAAAAGAATTTATTTAATTTCAATAAATAAATTTAAAAGTCAACTAATCTTTGAAAATGTCTGACTCCTCAAGTCATAGTCAAGTTGAGGCGTCAGATCTGACAAGTCTGGCGGGTGGCAAGGTGGGTCCTCACAGGCCCCCTTCAGGGGCCGTGCTTGATAGCTTGTTTGACGAAATTATTGCCAGTCCTAATTATATGTGGGACAAGGTAAATAACTCTGATACTTTAAGAAAGTCAAACAGCCCCCATCATGACAGTATTAGCTCAGGTGGGGAATCCAGCATTATCTTCAACGCAAAAAGGCCTCTCCCGTCTAAAAAACTTTTTATGAATAGTCAAAACCCAGAAGTTGTAGGCATAGTTAGGGGATATAATCTTATTGACTTAGGCAATAGTGATCACTTAGATTCTAATTTTGATCTAGGCGACGCGACAATGGATTTCCGCCATCCCCCAAACAACATGCTTTTACAAAAAAAATTGTGCACACAATGTCAGTAAGTAGCCTAGTAAAAATTAATAAGAGATATACAGGGTGTCCGGGAACATGTGGGAAATCTCCCGGATATGAAGAAAACACGTGAAAAGAATACTATAGGTTCATATAAACTTCTTTCGAATCGACCTCCTCTTCGGAGATATGGGCTCCCAAAGAGCACCAATGGAATCAAGTTTTTTACACATAATTATTGAACCACCTGGTATATTTCAATTATTTTTTAATATGATGTATACCAGGTAAGACCCGTCAAATTACTACCCAAGAAACTGTTGTGAATTAATCACAGCTGCAGGGACGGACTAGCTGTAACACTCATGGGCCCATTTTTTTACGCCCTGTATGATGAGAACTTTGGACAATGTTTTTTACATACCTTTAACTATTGGCTAAAAATTAAGTACTCTTCATTCATGTATCTAATCCTAACCGTTTTCAAGAAAACGACATTTTAATTACGTCATGTATTTCGCGTATCTCTGTAAGAGATACATCTTTGTTCCTATGAAATGTTGAACCTCAAAATTCCGCATTTTCATATTTAATCCGTGAGAAGTTAGGGAACCCAGTGTCAATAAAATGACGTTTTCTCGAAAACGGTTAGGATTAGCGACATGAATGAAGAGTACTTAATTTTTAGCTAATAGTTAAAGGTATGTAAAAAACATTGTCCAAAGTTCTCATCATACAGGGCGTAAAAAAAATGGGCCCATGAGTGTTAAAGCTAGTCCGTCCCTGCAGCTGTGAGTAATTCACAACAGTTTCTTGGGTAGTAATTTGACGGGTCTTACCTGGTATACATCATATTAAAAAATAATTGAAATATACCAGGTGGTTCAATAATTATGTGTAAAAAACTTGATTCCATTGGTGCTCTTTGGGAGCCCATATCTCCGAAGAGGAGGCCGATACGAAAGAAGTTTATATGAACCTATAGTATTCTTTTCACGTGTTTTCTTCATATCCGGGAGATTTCCCACATGTTCCCGGACACCCTGTATAATAACCCTTCCGTAAAATTTGTTAGATTATAAAATACGTACAAATTCCATTGTAAAACAATAAATTATACCAACCTGTTATAATTTATTATGCATATGGGCCATTCTTTTACAAACCGCGCACTTTTTTTAACCTCGACATTTATTTTAGAATCGTCCGAAATTCTTATTACAACTTATACAATAAAATACCATTAGTTGACACGTATTTCATGATTTTGCTGAAAAAAAAATTATTTTCCAAAATCCACAGGTGAATTTTTGATAATTTGCTGGATTTTCTCCAATCTTCTCATACTAGAAACTTAATATCTCCACTTGTATTGATCGCAACAATGTCGGTCTTTTTTTAGTTAACACTTTCGAAGTAAAAAAAATTGTCATTGTGAACAAATGCAAAATAATAACAATTTAATTGTTTAAATAGTTTTAATATGCTCGCCCCCACTTTAAATTGATTTTAAAAAATACAGTTTTGTTCTTTATCCTCTTATCCGCAAAATCCATTTTACGCCTCTATTAGATCGGTAGTTATTAAATATTTTCGATCGCAAGTCGCGAATGGCAGAACTACACTTTGTAACGCGTGTTAAAAAAGGGGTCATGAGTGTAACAGCTAGTCCGTCCCTGCAGCGGTGATTAATTCACAACACTTTCTTGGATACTAATTTGAAGGGTCTTACCTGGTATACATCATATTAAAAAAAAATTGAAATCTACCTGGTGGTTCAATAATTATGTGTAAAAAAACTTGATTCCATTCGAGCTCTTTGGGAACCCATATCTCCGAAGATGAGGCATATACGAAAAAAGTTTATATGAACTTGTAGTACCCCTTTCACTTGTTTTTTTCATATCCGCGAGATTTTCAGCAACTACTATTGTAAGTTTCTTTTTTACGCTGCATTTAAAAATAAACTCCTGGACAAAATTAACGCAACATCATAAATTTGCCATATTTTTTATGCTATTTTTTTCTGAATTTATGATGATGATTTGAATGATATTTTTTTTTGCATTGTAGGTTGGTTCCTTGACAATGTCATAGTTTTCGCTGTTTATGATAAAAATTTATTTTCGATTTATACTGGGTATACTAAAAATGCTATGTTTTTCCGAAAATTCGTATCACCCTGTGGAGTATATTAGCAACCGACGCATATTGCAGTTGACATTAGTAGGTCCATCTTTCCACAACATTTTCTTTTTTGGTTTACTTCATTATCTCTGTTATTAAAGAAGATACACCGTTTTATAGCGTAACATGTTTTCATAGACTTTAATATTCAACACATTCATTGTTAAATGTTTTCAAGTAAGTTTCAAGATTAAAATACTCGTCGGGCAACTGTGCATATGAAACGAACGTTTAATAAGCAGTTTTTATCAGTATGGCGAATTTTATTTGACCTGTAACTTTAAAACACCACATCTGCTGACACATCGCTTGCAATGTCAGGAAAAGCTCATAGTCTACTTGAAAACATTTAACAATGAATGTGTTGAATATTAAAGTCTATAAAAACATGTTACGCTATAAAACGATGTATCTCCTTTAATAACAGAGATAATGAAATAAACCAAAAAAGAAAATGTTGGGGAAAGATGGACCTACCGTATAATGTTAACTGCAATATGTTCCGCTTGCTAATATACTCCACAGGGTGATGTGCATTTTCGGAAAAAAACATAGCAATTTTAGTACATCCAGTATAAATCGAAAATTAAATTTTTATCATAAACAGCGAAAACTATGACCTTGTCAAGGAACCAACCTACAATACAAAAAATCATTCCAATCGGATCATAAATTCAGAAAAAAAATAGCATCAAAAATATGACAAATTTATGATGTTGCGTTAATTTGGTACAGGAGTTTAGCTTCTAATTTAAAAAAAAAGACGTTTTGGTTTTCAGATATCACCATCAGGTCAAAATTTTTAAATACGGATCTGAAATTAAATATTATTTTTTGAAATATTTCGTTCCCTCAAAACATAAAATTTCACCGTTTTGAACCGAAGATCATCATCAGCAGCTAAATTTTTCTTGCAATACGATCCTGATTATTATGTTTGAAATATACCCCTCTAACCAGAAAAAAAAATTTTTGAGCAACAAATGAATTTCACAGTAAGTATGATAATTAAAATAAAGATTCTACAACATTTAGACTAACAAGGAAAACATAATTTTAAAAAGGAAGATTTTGTGATAACAAAGTTTATATTAAGTATTTAAACTGCACTCCTTTACATTATCTATTAACTGTCCTTACATTATCTATTAACTGTCTAGTTTTATAAATTGCAGGTTGAATAAATAATTGTTCTTGCAAATTGCACTTTTTAAAAATATTTCTGCTTAGACTAAATATTTCAGAAAGTTTATTTTAATTATGAAACTTACTGTAAAATTCTTTTGTTGCTCAAAAAGTTTCTTATTAAATATCTTTTTTCTGGTTTGAGTTTTCAAACATAATAATATCAGGACCGTATGGCAAAAATTAAGCTGCTGATAATGTAACTTGGGTTCAAAACGGTGAAATTTTGGTAAAATGTCTTGGAGGAACGAAATAATTCAAAAGGTAATATTTAAATTTCAGGTCAGTATTTAGAAATGTTGACCTGATGGTGATATCTGAAAACCGAAACGTCCTTATTCGAAACTATTTTGAAATGCAACGTAAAAAAAGTGTCCCTAGAAAGTGATTGCGTTCTTCAATGTGTTTATAAATAATGTTATGAAAAATCAAAAACGGAAAATGAAATTTTCAGTTTTTTTTTTGGGATATCTCCGGAAGTATTCGGAATTTTCTTAATTTCTCACCGGCATTAACCTAAGCTCGAAATTCGGCAACTTTGCCATAATTTAACCTTTTGTGTATCTTTTATAGTTTCGGAGATCACAATGGTGAGCATCGAATTGGGGACAGCCTGTACCTTAACTTATTATTAGCAAATTTTCGAAGAAACAATGACATTTAACGACTTTTACAGAGAGTATTAATTTTATGTAAAAGACATAGGAAAATCATAACAAACCAACAAATCCGAACAAAACCGCGAAAAATTGAAGCCTTAGATGACGTATAATTTACCCCTCTGGTTTGTTCGCACGCCCCTGGATAAAGTCCAATAGGCTCAAATAGATGAACTTACTAACAGTAAGTTATGTCCCAAAATTGGTTGCGGTAGCTGAATTAGTTCCAAAGTTACAGAACGAAAACTAATTATTGAAGGCCATCTTCAAAAGGCTCTAGCTCCCCGAGGAAGCGTTTCCGGACCAATGTCCATATGAACTTTTATTTTTATTTTCATGTGTTCTATTTACCCTAGAAGTTTGTAACATGATCACATTAACACCCTGTACAGGGTGTCCCATTTTCGACACTTTTATAGGGTATCTCCGTAATTGTTAGTGCTATCAAAAAGGTAATGTATGTGTTATGTGCTCTTTTTGGGTTAAACTTAAAATGGTAAAATCAAAATTTGAAAATTTTCGCTCGCTTAAGAGATACGGGGCAAAATCAAAACATTTGACAATTTCAAAATTACCCTATATTTTCTTAGTTAAAAGAGATACAGAAAAATGTTTTATACAGAAGTTTCTTATAATGATTGTTAAATAATCTGCAGTTTTTAGAATAAGTATACGAGGTCAGGTAAAAAGTTACCGGACCTAACCTATTTTTTTTAAATGGACCACCCTGTATATTTTAATCTAAAAAGATAGCATTTTAAACTCTCTTTTCAAATTTATAACACACCATCGATGATAGATATCAACAAATTTTTCAAAAAATGAAATTTATAAAATATACTATTTTAAATTCTCCTTTCAAATATATAACACACCATGGATGGTGTGCCGAATTTGGTTTCCTAGGCGATTTATTAAACTTTATTACTCTAAACTCTAAACCAAAGTAGGCCATGAAACAAAAACTAATATCCTAGAGACAACTATGTTAACATTCTAGTTGTTATTATTAACATTTAACGGCAATTTCATTTTTTACATATTTAAATTCTCTTTTCAAATATTTCCTAGGCGATTTATTTTAATTTTATTACTTTAAACAGAGCAGGCCATGAAACAAAAGATAATATCCTAGAAACAACAATGTTGACATTCTAGTTATTAACATTTAACGTCAATTTGTGAAAATGATTATCCACATTTTGAAAAATTTGATATTCAGTTATATTGAAAGTGGAAAAAACGAAGAAATGGCGCAAAGTTTATATTTTGTTCGCTATCCGGAAAGACGGCAACCATTTAAGGACATATTCCGACGACTGGAACATAATTTAAAAATATACGGATCAAACTTATAATGAAGAAACCCAGGAAAATGAAGAAAAGCTTAAATAAATCGCATAAGAAACCAATATCCACGGTGTGTTATATATTTGAAAAGAGAATTTAAATTGCTATCATTTTAGATTAAAATTCCATTTAAAAAAATAAGGTTAGGTCCGATAACTTTTTTACCTGACCCCGTATACTCATTTTGAAAACGGCTAACAATCATTATAAAGAAACTCCTGTATAAAACATTTTTCTGTATCTCTTTTAACTAAGAAAATATAGGGTAATTTTGAAATTGTAAATTCATTGTTTTTCCCCCGTATCTCTTAAGCGAGCGAAAATTTTCAAATTTTGATTTTACCATTTTAAGTTTGACCCAAAAAGAGCCCATGACACCTACATTACTTTTTTGATAGCACTAACAATTACGGAGATACCCTATAAAAGTGTCGAAAATGGGACACCCTGTATAATAAAAAAATCATAAATAAAATGTGGGGTAAAAGCAGTAGAATAATTAAATCTACATACAGACCGCCCAGCAAAGTTAAGTACCTAACTTTTGTTTCTTATCATAGTAGTAGTAGGCCGATGTTTAAAAACCTATTGTAAATATTCAGGTTTCACAAAAATATGGGACAGTCTAAAATATATTTTTTCAAAAAACACCGTCTTCTCTATATATAAAGACGTTAAACATATTGGGAGCATGCAAGTTCTTAAAAATCCAGCGCTATAGTCAGAAATCTCTCTCTTTAATCGTTTATCACAGCTCCAACATAAACGCACACTTGCTAATTTTATATGAACTGACAACTACCGTACGGTCAAGCATATAAAATATACGCTTTACCGTTTTAGTAAAATGCTACAGTGCAGCGGTCATATTTTACGCAATCACTCACAATTTCTTTAATGAAGCTGTAGTGCTACAGTTTCCGAAATGTGATTGATTGAGTGATTGATTGATTGCCAAAAATTCAAATATGCCACAATTATTATAAAAACTAGTATCATCAGATACCAGACAAAAAGGACCTATTTTTTTGTCCAGTAACGCGGACCGATTGACTATCCGTCAATCAAGTCACTGTCAAGGAGAAACATCTCAAACACCTGTTCTCGCCAAAGCAACTGCAACGCGACCGCAACTTCAGTTGAGTTTCTCATGCGTTCCCACTGGAATCAAAGCAACCGCAACGCAACTGCAACGCGACCGCAACTTCAGTTGAGTTGCTCTTGCGTTGCCACTGGAACCAACTGGTTTGAAGTCTCTTTTGCCATGAGCAAAATGTCGTCTTCGTCAGATAAAGATATAGCCACAACATACTTGCTCGTTAAAAAGCTTTAAAAAAAACTGAGCGACAATTTTAGGTTAACCCTTTTTATACATAGATTTGAGACATAGTTCGTATATAGTGGCACAGGAATTAAATAATGCAGAGAAATACACGAGTATAGGCCGGTGGAGGGGTTGGAAGGGGTCGGACGCGATTTCCAATATCACCGTGCTCATCATCCTCGAAAGTCAGATTTATAGTCATGTAACTTCTTTAATTGTTGTCCGATCTTGGTGAAATTTTTAACAAAGTGTAGACTCGTGTTTTAGGACGATATCCTGAATTCTAGTTTTCAAAAAGATGTCTTGATCATTATACAGGCAGAAACAATAGTTACTTTTTTACCCTTAATTTCTTAACACCCTGCGGAAAAATTGAGCGGTAGAATTTAGCTGAATTTTGTTTTGTTTTGAAGTGTGATCTTGTCTTAACACAATCTTTTTTGGTTCACGTCATTAACTGCTTCGTAAAAGAAGATACAGTTTTTAAAGAAAGTATTGCAGTTTTTCAATTTTATTTACAATTCAGAACATTAAATGATTTTATGGAGTATCATAAACAAATATCCAAAAATTAATAGCGCGTATTGCCACCTCATATTCTTATCACTACTACCATGTGACAAGGCATGCTTCAATATAATAAGGGCTATTAATTTTTAGATATCAGTTTATGCTACACGATAAAACAATGTGATGTTCTGAATTATGAATAAAATTGAAAAACTGCAATATTTTCTTTTAAAAAATAGACAATGACGTGAACAAAAAAAATATTGTGTTAAGAATAGATCACACTTCAAAGCAAAATACAATGTAGCTAAATTCTACCGCCTAATTTTTTCACAGGTCGTTAAGAAATTAAGGGTAAAAAAGTAACTTTTGTTCATAAGGAGGGACAGTACAGGGATCTCGGAAACCGTAAGAGATACAAAGTCGGTTAAATAGAGGTAAGGTTGCGCATTTACGTGCCTAATAATATGCCGTTTAGAAAGTTTTAAAATTCCTAGTAGTTCCGAAGATATCCGAAAAAAAAACGAATTTCTGAAAAATCGTTTTATTGTTTTCCTGGGTTTGTTCGGGTTTGTTAAACTCGAACAAACCCGAGTTCTAAAGTAAATTGCACTTTTGCATTGCCACTTTTTCCGCTCTATCTAACAGCGTTAAATGTTTTGTAATCCGACGAGTCGTCTTCGAAGAGCCATTATCAACTTTAGTTTTTTAAATACGGTCCTCTTTTTCTGATATTGGAATTTGGTAGCTTTTTTCTTCCGAATACAACGATGTATGACACATTGTGATTTAATGACGTTTCGAGGGTTTTTTGTACAACATCAGGAAATTTTGGGATACGGTCCTGTATATCTCCTAATTTTATAAATAATATCTCATAAGTAAGCTCTAAATTTTTACTTATGTTGGACTAGTTCAATAAATGACAAATAATTTAATAATAAACCACAAAGAGTGAACAAAATGCAGAAAAATTATTTCAAACTTATGTTGATTCGGGATTTAAAAGAAAAGTAGGCGCTTGAAACAAAAAATTAACATGGTGACGCGTGATTTGTTTCACTTGACATTCCCATTGTGATCGTTTGAGAGCTTCTTAAGAGGTTTTCCAGAAAATATGGAACATAAATTTACAAATGCTGAAAAGTTTGATATTCTATCGCATGTTTTGTTTTATCTCAAAAAAACTGTTATGTGGCAGTTAGAAGATGTTATTTGTGCTTAGAGAATAACGGAAATCATTTTGAACATCTGATTATGTAGTTCCTTACTTTTTGCGTTGTTCGTTTTATTTCCTTGGTTTTATTACTGTTTTTGAATGATTTTTGTTCACTTATTTGTGGTTTATTATTAAATTATTTGTTATTTAGTGAACTAGTCCAACATAAGTAAAAAATTTAGAGCTTACTTATGAGATATAAATTAGGAGAGATACAGGACCGTACCCAAAATTTCCTGTTGTTGTTCAAGAAACGTCATTAAACCACAATGTGTCATACATCATTGCATTCGGGAGAAAAAAAGCTCTCAAATTCCAATATCAGGAAAACAGGACCGTATTTAAAAAAAGAAAGTTGATAATGGCCCTTCGAAGACGACTCGTCGGATTACAAAACAATTAACGCTGTTAGATAGAGCGGAAAAAGTGGCAATGCAAAAGTGCGATTTACTTTAGAATTCGATCTCAAAAAAAACAGGAAAACAATAAAACGATTTTTCAGAATTTCGTTTTTTTTTCCAGATATCTCCGGAACTACTGGGAATTTTAAAACTTTCTAACCGGCATATTAGTAGGCACGTAAATGCGCAACTTTACCTCCATTTAACCGACTTCGTATCTCTTACGGTTTCCGAGATCCCTGTACTGGCCCTCCTTATCTTGGACACGTTGTATAATGCTCAATACATGATTATTTTGTGAAAACTAAAATTCAGGATATCGTCCCAAGATACAAATCTACACTTTGCTAAAAACTTCACTAAGATCGGACAACAATTAAAAAAGTTACAGGACTATAAAAAAAGACTGACATTAAATTTGTCCAGGATTTATTGTCGGGGAGTGTACTTAGAAATATCAGTAAAAACGTAACACTATTTTCTATGAACCATAATGGAACAGATGGGTCAAGAACAAATATGCGATCCGATAAGATTACAAGCCTTTCTTCAAGATGGTAACGTCTCGCCTGATTCCAAAATATCTAGGAAATTAAAAAAACTCACAAAATAACTATCGACATATACATTAAATGTCTATATTCTTTGCATATCGAAAGTTAAAGAAAAACGGATCGTTTTATAAATCTGACACTTATATTTGGAGACCAACGCCTGATTTACACGGATTTCGGTCTATCTCAGACATACCGCGTTGGATATCGGTGCGCAACAAAACGAAACATCAGCTGAAGTCGAGTCTACAGTTCAAGGCATTTGTGAATTGGTGCAAAAGTGTGATTGATCAAGTCGTGAGGGCGTTTTTAAAAATAATAATATTCATTTCAAATTTTGTATTTGAACTCCCAACAATTGGAACAAGTTTCTTATTTGTGGTTTGGATCAAAAAATAAAAACAGTTCATTTTTAAAACCCTGTATAATATAACACATTTTTCTAAATCTCAGTTTCTTGCCAAGCAGAGCTTCTTAGGAAGGGGCACTTTTTCTAACTAGCTATCGTCAGCAAAATGAAGTCTCTTGAGATGCTTTGGGGAATTTTTAAATAAAAATAAGTCGGACTGAATCAACTCCAGACTATTTAGCGGGTGGTAAAGCTTAAAGAAAGTAACACGGAGAATGGGATGAACTTTGACCGCTTGGTAACGAAAATACAATAAAATATTAAATTTTATTGTTAGGAAGAGACTTTTCCAACGGCACTCGTATATTATTCTTCGATATGTTATATGTAAATAATTAGGTAATAATAATAATAATATTAGGTATAAATATGACAGTTGAAAGTACATAAATACATACTTTCAATGTTAGACAATTTCATTGACGTTTGTACACCCACATTTTTAAAATCACATAAGGTTCGTTCCAACCACCCTAAAAATCGTACAAGGGTATTGCTGGTATTATTTCAATAATTCAATTTAATTTTTAACTGTAAAACTGTTATGTTACAATTACTTATCTTGTTAGTGTTAGTATGTTTTTAATATGCTATTTTAGATTTTAATTTTAAAATTAGTATAGACATGTTTTAATACTGTTAAGTCTATAAGTTTTATATGTAATTATTATACAGGGTGGCCCATCGAAAACAGTCCAGCAAGGTTTACGACTGTGTATGTGAAAATGAAAAAAAAAAAAAAAAAAAAAAAAACTTGGGCCCGTAAACTTGTGTTTTCAGGGACACGTTTCACTATTAATTTCATCCCTGTAACCTCAACCCCCCTAGCGGGGGCGGCTACTGCCCTTGTTTTTTCAAATGGGAGTGGGTATGTTGTGATACATCTTTTTAAAGGGCCTTAAATTCTCTTTAAAATGGCGCTTTGTTTTGCAAATTTGAGGTACGCGCCGCCGAGAAATTGCGTTTTAAAAAATGTAATTTTATTGAGTAATACTTACGTGTTATCTTATTAAATGTTGAAAATGTCTGCCATTCACCTCCATACAATAGTACAACAATTGTTCAAAGTGTTCTCGGACATTGTGCAGAACATCTGGTGTAATTTGTTGACATTCATTAGTAATGCGGTTCCGTAAATCTTCTAAGGATTCGGGTTGGGTGGCATAAATTTTGGATTTTAGATGTCCCCACAAAAAAAATCAAGGGGAGATAAATCGGGCGATCTCGCGGGCCACTCAATAGCACCCCTCCTCCCAATCCATCTACCAGGAAACGTTTCATCCAGAAAGTGGCGTACGGGTAATGCATAATGGGGGAGGGAGCCCCGTCTTGTTGAAATATTGGATATTCTTCCTGGTAACGTTGGTCGTTTTCCATAATTTCCATCGGCGCTGGGTTGACAGCATTCTCCAACAAGTCTAAATAAGTATCTCCATTTAAATCTCCCGGCAAGAAAAATGATCCAATTATGTGATCACCGAAAATACCAGCCCAAACGTTTAATTTCTGAGGAGTTTGAGTATGAACCTCGTGGTAAATCCTTGGATTCGTGTCGGACCAGTAACGACAGTTATGTCGATTGACAGTGCCATTAAGAAAAAAAGAACATTCGTCTGAGAAGCAAACGTTAAAAAGGTAGTTTGTATAATTTAATACTTGTTCTGACATTAGTTCACAAAAGTGTAAACGGCGGTCATTATCATCTTCATTCAATTCTTGGAGAAGTTGAATTTTGTATGGGTGCCATTTTAATGTTTCAGAATTCTCTGTACAGTGGTCCGCGAAATTCCCGTTACATCAGACATTTTTCTGGTACTTAATGTTGGAGTCATACTAACTTGACCCAGACCAGCTACTGCTACTGCTTCACTTCTTATCGGATTTTCAATGATCCTTTTTTTATTTGCCACTGAACCAGTTTGCCGAAATTTTGCCACTAATTCTAGGATATAACCATGATGTACGTGTCTATCTGGACGTCTATCATTAAACAAAGTTGCCGTTACTCTTGCACATTGATTGTTTATAAAATACAATTCAAATTTCCACTCTCTCCTCAATAGAATAAACCATTTTTTATGTCACGATCAAATCAAAAGAAAATAATAGCGCAGAAATAACGTAGGTAGATCTGGATCAACCACTTTACTGAAGATAAAGTTGAATTGACTGATACTTATTATTTAAAAAAAAAATTGTTTACGCACAAACCTGTGTATTTGATAAGAGGTGCGCAGTGAAATGTTTCAAATTCCGTTGCTCCGCGGCGCGTAACTCATATTAAAGAGAATTTAATGCCCTTTAAAAAGATGTATCACAACATACCCATTCCTATTTGAAAAAACAAGAGCAGTAGCCGCCCCCGCGAGGGGGGTTAAGGTTACAGGGATGAAAATAATAGTGAAACGTGTCCCCCTGAAAACACAAGTTTACGGGTACGAGGTTTTTTATTTAATTTTCACGTACACAGCCGTAAACCTATCTGGACTGTTTTCGATGGGCCACCCTGTATTTTTATTGACGTGTGTAAATTGAATCATTCAATATTAACATGAATAAACAATTTGAATAATAAAGTTTGAATCCCGGTTTTTTTTTTTGAACGGAGATACGACCAAAATTTTAAACTTTTCACGTTTCACTGTCCGACATATTCACTAAAATATCGTCACTGATTTCTGTTGCTTTGATGTGAGACAAACGAACAATATTATTTCCCATTGCCTATCGCACGTTGCTTATTGCTTATCGCCAGTTGCTCCAATGCCGACTTAAGAGAGAGAGTTTTTGGGGTCAATTCAACACCAGGTTCCATGAATTTCAGGGGTACAAATACCCTTAGAAGGGAGTCTATCGAAAACGAGGTGAGTAAAAAATATTTCAATCTTTTCCACTCTATTCATGGCAGTAACAAGGTCCAGGGTCATTCTTTTACAAACCGCACACTTTTTAACATTGACATTTTAGAATCCTTTGAAAAACTTATATATTTACCAAAATATCCACACATGAGTTTTTGATAATTTGTTGAATTTTCTCCAATCTTCTCACACTATAAATTTAATATCTCCAGTTGTACTGATCGTATCAATCTCGGTCTTTTTTATTTAACACTTTGTTACGCAAGCTTTCGAAGTGTATTAAAAAAAATTGTGATTGTGAATAAATGCAAGATAATAACAATCTAAAAGTGGCATCTCTATTAGATCGGTAGTTATTAAATATTTTCGATCGCAAGTCAAACAGCGCGCGACGAGACGAAGAGTGGCAGAACTACGCTTTCGAACGACAGAAAGTATGGACATATTAATGATTCACACTGTACCAAGCTCGATTGTAGCCGTCTCGACCCGTCGCGCTGTTGCATCTCCCGCGCTCTGTCTGCTCCACTAGTTTAATAATTATTGTTTTAAATTTTTATTTCATAAGTACATGTTTCGAAGGCATCATCTTCAGTGGAAAATTATATATGAGAAGAAAATATGACCTTGTCAAGAAAATTGTAAAATAGAAAATAATTTATTAATTTAAGCATTATGAGTAAAACCACCACTTGTACTATTCTTCACTCATAACACCCTGTTACAGTTTTTTTGACAATGTCATAAGTTTTATTCTCATGTATAATTTTCCACTGCAGATGAAGGTATGCCTTCAAAACATGTATGGATTAATTTAAAAAATATTTACTAAACTAGAGGAGCAGACTATGAGTTTCTTTACCTCTTAATAACATTTATGTTTGGATACTGTATCGCCTCTGGTGGCAATTAATATACAGGGTCATTAATGGTGAGTGCCCTATTAAAAGAATTCCGGAACTAAAAAGATAATTGTTTGAAATAATGGTACTCGCTATAAACGATGTCAATCTTTTTGAGGAAGACACCTTGACGATATTTTGACTCCGGTAATACCGGTAGTTAGGCTTAACCTTGTTATTTTCTATACAGGACGACGATATTTTCCCTTCTGGTTATATCGGAAGTTACCCTTAACGTTGTTATTTTCTATACAGGACATATTACCAAACAAAATCAAATCACAAAACATGTAATGACGGTTTGTTCTGGGGCCCGAAAGTACTGTATTAGCAGGGGAAAACGAATGCTAAATAAACACTCGAGTGGGTACTTCGCAACGTAAACAAAAATACTTATCTTAAGTGAACCAGCGAGGCCAACCTTACCATGAATAATATCCCAAGTGCGAGGACCAACTGTCCAAATGTTTTTTAAAAAAGATCAGATCTTCAAATCTAGTTGATTCCAACATTACAATATGGCTTCCTTTTCACACCTTAATATCATTATTTTACATAGCGATTGAACATCAAGTTGATACCATTTATCTGGATTTTGAAAAGCTTTGGATAAGGCAGCGGGTTGTGCAGTTAGGGGCATGCTGCTTCGGTGAATATCAAACGTTTTCATAAAAGTCAAATTCCAAGTCGGAGTAGTCATCTGATGACAGACAGATGACAAGTGGAATCAATGAGGGTTCAGTTCTCAACCCCCTCCTGTTACTTGATTATGGGTGATGGGTCAAGCAGTGCTTACTCACACTTAAATTGCCAACCTTTGGAAACCGCGAGCGGAGATTTTATTCAAAATTATAAAGTATTTTTAGGCCGTCACAGCATATCACTAAATATTTTTTAAGTTAGCAATTCAGCACTTAAGGATATAAAAAGGATCTGACAAAGAAACAATGCATCTTTGTTGCAGAAATTTGTTTAATACGCTAGATAATCAAAATCCATTTGATGCGCCTTTGTGAACATCAAATACCAACCAGAATCAAACCTTTAAATGATCAACTGGCAATTTGTTGACTGTAATATGTTTTCCAAAGACCCTGTAATGTTGATTTACAAATTGACACTAGATGTGATTATCACTAATCTTTTATCAATGCAACACTATTGTCTTATCAGACTGCCTACAGTCATAGCTAATATTTCCACATATAAGCACTAATTTAAACAACTTCATATATTCCGCATATAAGCACTAATTTAAACAACTCAAAACAGTGGCAAGTCTATAAAACCATAAAGTCACCACATCAATTGATGGTTCGCAGTATCGTACCTACTAAGTTTTGTATACTGGCACCAGGGCAAAGAGGTAAACCAATACTAATTGTTCAAAAAATAGACCTGGATATTCTAGTTTTTCAATTATTAATTCTTACTTCTGTGTGAATAATATGAGTGAATTTAATTGTAGCAGGTATTTGTTACAATGTATTTCAATCACTCAAACACTTTGATTATAATGTTTATAACTTTGATCATCGTTAATAATCGGGTATTTTACTGGTCAATTATTAGCATAAGCCAAATTAGAGTAGTGTGGAAACAAGGTGACAACTTTTTACAGTATATTTTAATGAAAAAAATATGTTATAAGATTGAACAGAATGTAAAAGTAACATAAAAACCGAGATTAGTCAAAATAAATTTACCTTGTGTGTACTGCGCTCAGCCTACCTATTGGGTCCTTAATGCGCTGCTGGTGGATCAATGCCGACAAGTTATTTTATTCTGAAATACATAAAACTAGCAAACAATACGACAAAGATAAATATAATTGACTCTTTACCTTACAATTTTTTTTAGGTATTTAGGTAACAAGCACGATAGCAAAGTCATATGCAAAGCAGAAAAATATGAAATCAAAAACAGCATAATATTCTACAACCCGACATTTTTCTTTATATTAAGCCAGAACAGGGTTGCCAAGTTATCAACACGAATTCGTTGCACGGACTTATAACGTCTGCGATTCGTCTCCGACTACCACTCCACAGCTGAGCACAGAAGATAGGTTGGCTGTCTCACTGCCAGTTGAGCGAGCATTGGGGCATTGAGCAGAACCCATCGATATGTAAGCGATTAGTAATCATCTGCTGAATGCACTAAAAGAAATCGATTTCACAAATCGATGGGAAATCGGACGGAATTTTTCCCATCGAATTTAAAAAGCGTGATTTGTTTATGTCAGTTTTGTTTGTAAGATTGAGAAGTAAAATTTATGAAAATTGCCGAAAGAAATGAATTATAATTACAAAAACATATTATACACGATCCCGCTAGTGAAGAGGAGCATTGAAAATAAAATTATCCATTTCGTAGAGATAAAAACGTAATATTTAATGAAAATATAGGGATCCTTACTAAACAAAAAACTGATAGCAAAATGCATTCAGTAGAACTACAAGTCGATGCGCATTGTGACGTCACTCATTAAAAATCGATGGGGTCTGCTGAATGCAGCCATAGCTTTTTTCGATAGGACTCGTAGAACGCAAGCAATAAGAGCATTCGTCCATCGTCCATCTGTCGGCTGTCCGATTCTGAACCGGTTGAAATTGTCGCACGCCCAAACCTTTTTCTGATCGTCGCCATCGAATAAGCAAGCAGCAATAAAGGCGAATTTATAAACTTGACGTTACGATTGACGGTGCCGTAAAAAGCTGGATTTAAGCTGAATTTATAAACTTGACGTTGACGATTGACGGTGCTGTTTGACGGTGACGGTACAGCTTAAACATATTGAAATGCATAAGACCATTTATATTTGACGATGACGGTGCAGTTTGACGGTGGGTGACGGCCGACATGAACCAATTTTATCTTTTGACGGTGGACGGTGGTAGCAACGTTCGTAGCAAGTTAACACAGCCAATCAAAATCGTGTTTGCCTGTCACGTGATATTTAGTAAATATTATTTTATTTTATACCATCTTATTAACCATTTCAAAGTGTACTGTTGATAAGTGTTGATATACATAAACACCAAAATTAATATAATCACATAAAAATATAGAAAATCCAAGAAAAACAGGTTATGTTATCGTCTGAATGATACTATCAACACTTATCAACAGTACACTTTGAAATGGTTAATAAGATGGTACAAAATAAAATAATATTTACTAAATATCACGTGACAGGCAAACACGATTTTGATTGGCTGTGTAAACTTGCTATGAACGTTGCTACGACCAGTGTCGGATTATACCGAGTGACGCCTATACGCTAAAATGGGCTTGCCGCCCACGTCTACCTTATCGAACAGGAAACTTATGGAAACGATTAGTCAATTGTGTCCGATAGTAAAAGTTTTACTATAAAACACCTGTAAAATAGACAACTTTCAAAGAATTTCATCATTCTCATATGTTTGCCTCAGCAGCCCGCGAATACGATTCTCATTTATTCTACCAGGACACATGGTCGCGAGAAAATCTTTTCCCCGCGCCCCTGATGACGTATTATTTATATTAGGTCAGGTTGGAGGAACTGATTCCGCTTTTGGGCTCAAGACAGTTCCACCCCCGCCCCGAAAGAGACAATATTTTTTTCGCATCAGTCCATGCCGCCCCACCGCCGAGTGCCGCCCTACGCTACAGCGTATAGGTTAATCCGGCACTGGCTACGACAGTCCACCGTCAAAAGATAAAATTGGTTTATGTCGGCCGTCACCCACCGTCATCGTCAAATATAAATCAACGAATACTTATAACCAGGAAGAAGACAAACTGCCGTGTTAAATATTCGAAGCAGGCGATGATACGGCGACATCCATTATGCCTGGCGCGCACGTGCTTTTCAAATGTCACTTTTGTCCAAATTTGTATTACTGTCAATATTTTAAAGTGACATTTAAGCAAAGAAAACATCAAAACCCTTTCATTTGATTTACTAAGTAGAGAAAATCAAATATTAGTATTTTGACATAGGTTTTCAGCTGTAAATATCACTTTAAAATAATTGTCCTTACATACTTTTATATTATTATTGAACTAGTAACGAAACTAGAAATAAAGAATTCAGAGATTGAAGGTTGTAATTAGTTTTATTAAAAAATAGGAAATAACTCAAAATTTACATAAAATATTTTACCCTCTTAAACTTCAAACAAATCAAGGTAAATACAATACTATATGTACAGCTACTAACCAAGTAAATACATGCACCATCATTATGATTATGGGCTTCCAATTTGTTTGTTTCGTAGCATACTCCTGGCAACATTAGTGATCGAAGTCCTCTTTAATGTTCAGTCATCTCAATTAAACTATGAAAAGAAAGAATTATTATAATAATATATTACCGGACTTATCAAAATTCTGGCTACGGGTTAATATAACTAAGCTGTAATTATTATGTTGTAGCTTTTGACTTCTGGATTGTAAAATTTAAGTAAAATTCTTTAAAAATGTGGTTGTTGCTAGTTTGCGTGAGAAGTTTGGGACATAATGGGACAATTTTATAATGTAAAATAACAATAACGAATAAAAATTAATAAAAAAATATTTCAAACATAAATTACTTACCAGCAACAAAACGAAAAGGTCCGCTTTCGTGAAAAGAATAGAAAATTAAAAATTATTTTAGAATTTAATGACGTTTCCTCCACCATTTTCAATCACATTATAAATCATATGTTACCTACTTGATTTTTATTCCATTCCAGACGAAGGATGTTCGGTTGTAAAATAATTTAAGAACTTGTGCTGCTCGCATTCTATGTCTGTCTCTGTCTGCATCAACCTTCTCCGATTCATTAAAGGGAGATAAATATGGCCTAGGTCAAATCGAACAAACCCGAGTCTGATATTGACACAAAACGATAGACACAAAAGGATAAACGTATGGAGTAACCTGCCTGGCTGTGACGTCACTTGCACGGCCTACTTATATGCTTCGATCCCCGCCATAAGAGATCTCACCGGGCTGATATAAATGGTCTTATGCATTTCAATATGTTTAAGCTGTACCTTCACCGTCAATCGTCAACGTCAAGTTTATAAATTCAGCTTTAAGCTATTTCGTTAACGTCAAACAGCACCGTCAATCGTCAACGTCAAGTTTATAAATCCAGCTTTAAACATTTGAAAATAAATGTTTATTAGGCAATGTAGAGGAACTTAAAATAGAATTTGTTCAGTCAGAAATTACACTCAATAAAATCTAAAACAAATACAGATATATATTTTAAACAGAGAATGAATATATACAAAGTTTATATGAATCTTAGTATAACCACATGACTAAGAAAGGTATAACAAGCAAATAACTGAGAATCATTTGTTCATTTTATGCTAGCTTCAGTTTTATCATCCTTGTTCTTTTGATCCAATAACGCGCTTTTTATTCCCACTTTTTCAAGTTCTTCAATTAAGTCTCCGGATTGATGCATTTGGAGCACGATGTCACAGCCACCAACAAACTCGCTATTTATAAACACTTGTGGAATTGTTGGCCAGTTTGAAAAATCCTTTATACCTAAAAACAAAACGATAAATATACGGTACTATTTAAAAAAAAATTGAAAAGCATGTACACGGTGATCATTTATAATGTGCCCCCCTCCTAACTTTTTTGTTTTTAGCATTAGATAAAATTGTTAAATACAAAAGTTGTACAGAACAATGTAAGCTATTTGCAGAATAATATATTTATATACAGGGTATTGCAGAAATTAGTCACAGGTTAATTTTTTTTTTTTAAATGGCACACCCTATATATTATTATTTTTTTAGAATCTCCTAAAACTTCGAAACATTTATCTTATAACATATCATATACCTAAATATAATAGTTTTCGAAATAATCGAATTTTAACTTAGCGCGGCTACATGCATTCAAAAATATATAATATTCTAGATTTCAGTTCTTAAGCCACCTAATTAATTAGCCAGCTACTACAATAATACGAGACCACTATTTATGAACTTTTCGATGAAATAAATATATATGCTATTATTTTAAAGTGAAATGCAAAATCGTAAATAAGATTTATATTTTACATGTAGAAAAATAGGTAAACTTGTGGTAATTACAAATTAAATTGTTCAACTGGGCCACCGTTTTGTTGAATACATTTCCTATACGTTCTTCGTAACCTTTGTAATGCGGCAGTGATAGATTGGGAGTAATCTTCATTCAGAATTAGAATTTCTGTTCTAATAAGTTCTTTTAAACGTTCAGTGTTTTCAATGGTATTTGCATTCACTCGATCTTTTAGCGTTCCCCATAAAAATGCATCCATCGGCGTCAAATCAGGACTGTTAGGTGGCCATTTTATTGGTGCATTCCTTCCAATCCATTCATTGAACCTTTGATTAAGGTAGTTTGTAACAGCTACTACACTGTGGGGTGGAGCGCCATCTTGTTGGAAGACGATGTTTCTCTCTTGTTCCAACGGAAGCTCATCAAAATAGTCCTCTAGTTCTTGCTGAAGAAAATTCCGATAACGTTCTCCATTTAAAGTAACGTTAAAGAAATGGGGGCCTATTATTTTGTTGTTTAAAATAGCACACCATACATTGACAGATTGACGACCTTGAAATTTAAATTCCCTGTAGCAGTGGGGATTTACTGTTGCCCACTGTCTGGTATTTTTTCTGTTTATCATGCCACTAGTTGAAAATGATGACTCGTCGGTCCAAAATATATTTTTGAAATAACTAGGATTTAAATTAATTTTTTCCAACATAGTTTGGCAAAATTCAACTCTTTTTTCTCGTTGTCTCTGCGTTAATTTTGTAACAGGCCTAATTTTGAAAGGTTTATATCCAGATCTTTTAAGAGTGTTTTGAACTCTCCCATAAGAGCTATTTTTTGAATTATCAAGCTCTTCCTTTAAACTTGTCGATATTGTTCTTAAAGAAATGTTTGGATTTTCTTCAACTTTTAGTAGTATATTTAAATCACTATTTTCGTCTCTTTCCATTGTTCTCTTCTTTCTCGCCAAGCTGGATGTTTCTTGAAACTTTTCATAGATTCGATGAAATGTGTTTTTGTGTGGAACCTGCATCCGGGGATTAATTCTGAGCAGTTCCCTTTTAGCTAATTTCACGCTATTGTTTGCTTTAATAAATGTTTGCGAAATTAATTGTTTTTACCTTTCTGAATAAGGCATTTTTATTGCAAAAATGTTATATTTACTAAATATGTCAGTAACTTTCAGTAACAAACAACGTTTTTGTTTCTCCGTCACCGCCATTAGGTAATTAGCACGGCCACCTAAGAACTGAAATCTAGAATATTATATATTTTTGAATGCATGTAGCCGCGCTAAGTTAAAATTCGATTATTTCGAAACCTATTATATTTAGGTATATGACATGTTATAAGATAAATGTTTCGAAGTTTTAGGAGATTCTAAAAAAATAATAATATATAGGGTGTGCCATTTAAAAAAAAAATTAACCTGTGACTAATTTCTGCAATACCCTGTATATAAATATATTATTCTGCAAATAGCTTACATTGTTCTGTACAACTTTTGTATTTAACAATTTTATCTAATGCTAAAAACAAAAAAGTTAGGAAGGGGGCACATTATAAATGATCACCGTGTACCTAGAGGGTGTCCCATTTTCGAAACTTCTTGGGGGTATATTAAGAGTTATTATCACAGATGGAATGTTGCAGTTTTCACTTTAGTTTCCCACTATTTAACGAAACGAAAGATTCCTGTGTCAAATTTGTCATGGCTCTCTTAGTTTTTAATCTACAGGGTGATTTATTCGCTTTTCAGACACCCCTCGTATTTCCGTTGCGCGCTAACTTATCAAAAAGGTAAAAACTGATCGTGAAATTCGGTGGCGTAGCCACTTCTCCTCTAAAAAGTTTAGTTTTTGAGATATTAACAAATGTATTTTTTTTTAATGGGACATCCTGGATATTATTTTTTTAACTGATTAAGTATTTTTTGGGCTTTACAAAAATGTAGTTGTATTTATCTTCAAAAAATCAATCTAAAAATTAGTGTTGGGAAAAACCGATGATATTAATAATCGAGTACATAACTTGATACTCGAGCGATTTTAATAATCGAGTGAATCGTTTGAAATTCCAATTCACTAAGCGATGACGTCACCGACTGCTCGACCGACAGCCTAGCCGTTTACATGTGAGCAGGCACGTAACTACGGGTGGGCACAGGTTTAGCTAAAAATTTGTAGTAGCCACCAAAAAAATTCCAGAAATTTATTTATTTGTGAATAATGAATTTTTGCCACGTGTCTCGATACCAAACAAAAAAACTGCAAACGATCACCCAAACATGTATTTATTGTTAGGGTTTATTCTTGTGCTTTTTTTAAAACAAAAAGTATTACCAAGAGTTATTTTTCTTCACATTTTTTTCAATCTACGCGCATAAAATAAGTAGATATTTAAAATGCCTTGTCAAATTCTTCAATGTTTACTTTTGGTTACTTTTGGTTACCAAAAAATTTGTCGATACCTATGTTTTGTTAACTATTTTGCTCGTTTTCTTATTTTCCATTAACATTTTCTATAATGTATGTTATTTTTAAGAAGTCTTCTTGAATTTAATAATGTTTACTATAAGATTACCCACGAATTTTTCTATATATTTTGTTAACCATTTTGTTCGTTTTGTTATTTTTCATTAACAATTTCTATTATTATGTTATTTTTGAGAAGTTTTCTCGAGTTTATAGTAAATAAAAAATTTTAAAATTATATCCTTTAATTTGTTAATATTTACAATCGGAGACCTAAACTACGCCGCTGGCTAGCCAGTTAAAACAAAACTTTACAAAATGCATGTCGCGATGACTCCGCTAAGGGATTCGGCATACTTTTTTATATGCACCTTCTCGTTTATGTGCCTTTAAGAAAGACGTATGTCGTGTACTTGCTCAGCGTCAAACTCGAACGTCGCCAATCGGATGGCGCGGCGCGTAGACCGAAGGTCGTCTATCCAAGTGACTGGCGATAGATTTCGGTTTTTCGCCTGAATTTATAACTAGAGTATTTCCTATCGAGCGAAAAACTGTTCGAATATACAAGTAGTTTTTTTAAATCGATCACACTACAGCGGTACAATTCCGTCGGCGTCAAGCGAAGCTCGGGTATCGAGTGAAAGATAATAAGTGACGAGCGACGGTTTTCGCCTGAATGAATAACTCGAGCGGTTTTTTTAATAATCGAGCGATGTTGGTTATTTCAATAATCGAGTAATCAAGCGGCTTTTCGCTCGAGCGATCAGAACACTACTAAAAATGCGATATTTTTAATAATTCAAGTTACTTATAACAGTAGGCTATGGTAAATTTATTAGAAACAAATGCAAATATTAAAAACTTGATAGATCTCATATTTTTATTATTTATAAAATATTTTTTTCTCGTCATGTTGGCCAATTTTATAAAGTGAGTTTAAATCGCACTGTTCGGTTTAAACCTCAGATTATTGAAAACGACAGCGAGGCTCGACTTGAGAGCAACCATCCTGGTAATAAGTTAATCGGTAGAAAGAGTACCGCTTAAACTCAATAATACGATTTAAGACACAGGACACAGTATTATAACCCTAATATTTGAGTTTGTTTTTTATTGTTTCTGGCTGCAAATGGATATTTTTGAAATTTTTAATGAGTTATTAACGGACGACGAAGATGATTTTGTAAATATTATTGAGCAGCGTAGGCGGGACAGAATATTTCGGATACACCCCAATTAAGTACATGAAAACTCTTACATGAAAAAGTATTTCCGGGAAAAACTTGATTTTCGCACGGTTCTGATTTTGTCTTTCTCATGGTAATTATTGGTTAAGGATGGGCCCAAATAAAAAAATATTTCGGACAAAAGATGTTTATTTTTGGGCGGAGAACACGATACGCCAATAAAAAATATGGGGTTCCATTTGAAAATCTTAACTTACTATCACCCGCGCCCGGGGGTTGAGGGAGTGGGTGGTGGTTTAAATTGCAAACCTCCTTTAAAACCAAACAACTTTTTCCCCAGACATTTTCCGCTGCAATACGATGCACCGGAGTTATTCCGGGGTACCGACTTTTTTTCAACACCCTATATAATACATTTAGCTATAATCCTCCTAGTAATAACCCTCTATTATAAAATTGTCATAATTTACCTGTAAGTTAATCCCATGATTATTGTTCCGTTTACGTATTAATTTAAATCCAAGACTTAAGATCACTTTATACAATTGGGCCTTAAATACCTAAGGGCCGATATTTGAATGCTATCTTAAGTTAGACCCTAGCTAAGGTAACCTTAACGTTATGGAAAACCTTAAAAAACTATGTTTTAAATTAGTTAGATGGTCAAGTGATGCGTTAAGTGGAAGATTACAACGTCCTTAAAAATGTATTGAGAAAATTAGTTTACAAGTTCTATGAACTGCGTAATATTCTAAGCAGAGAGGTTCTGCTTAATGTCTATAAATCATTAGCAGAATCTTGTCTTAATTATGGAGTGATTTGTTGGGGATCGGCTAACAAAGGTATTTTGAGTAATGTCAGTATTGCTCAAAAGTATATTTTAAAGATAGTATTCTTTAAGCCAAGATGCTTTTCTTCAGAACTCTTATTTCAACAGTCTGGTGTCTTTACGATTACTGAACTGTATATAAAAAATATGCTTAGATTTTCTTTTACCAAAAATATTTTTCACAATTACATAGTTCACGACATAATGACGAGAGGAAATGTCAATCGTAATTTGACTTTGCCTAACATGCACTTTAACGTCACACAAAGATCAGTTTCTTATGTGGCCCCCAAAATTTTAAACATATTACCAGAGCATTTCAAAAGAAAAAAATTCCAATGCATAAAAAAAGACTTAAACAAATGGATACGTAATAATACCCTGTTAATTAATAGGATAGTTAAGTTTTTTTAAATTAGTCTGTAATTTGAGAATTTTACATGAGTGAATAATATTACTGAACATGGTCTTATTGATAAGTATATTGTATGTTTACTCTATGGTAGTGTGCACACACAGACTTTAGTCCATTGTGCATACATTCATTTAAATGTATATAACTTTATAACATTCTTTGTAAATGAATAAATAAATAAATAAATAAAATTTCTTTAGATGAGAGTTAAAAAGGACTTTAACATACTGTCAAACTTGTGTTAAGGATGACTTAAGTATGTCATTCTGTACCTTAAATTGACTTTGAAACATCGGCCCTAAGTAAGAGTTCTATAATATGTTTTTTTTATTTATTCTTAACAATGACTTTTTATGATAATTATGGAAAGTATATTTTGGTATGTAAGTATACTTAATCATTTAAAGAATAATATACAAGGTGTCCCATTTAAAAAATTTGACATTTGTTATATCTCAAAAAATACTTTTTAGGGAAAACTGGCTACGCCACCAAACTTTAAGTAGATGTCTCTGACAAGATCAGTTTT
Source organism: Barypeithes pellucidus (assembly GCA_963991005.1). Taxonomy (NCBI): domain Eukaryota; kingdom Metazoa; phylum Arthropoda; class Insecta; order Coleoptera; family Curculionidae; genus Barypeithes; species Barypeithes pellucidus. Next base: position 55,263,630 of record OZ022560.1, read on the forward strand.
TACCTTTTTGATAAGTTAGTGTGTAATGGAAATACGAGGGGTGTACTATGCTTGCTCACCCTGCAATTTTGAATCATGGCTGCATCAGCTGATAATAGATAGATAGCCAAAGAGGCATAGAACAATGTTAGAATTACAATTCTATACAACATTAAATAAATAAACATTTTTTCTAAAATCCAGTACACGAAATATATAAAACATTTTCACTCTTCCAAAAAAATCATATTTTGAAACTATATCAGAATTAAACAATATGAAACAATACTTTCTCTTACAAACAGAACACACGCAGTAGCGACAATAGTAATAATATTTAAGACCATATAACATATCAAAATCAAATACCTTAAATACACTCTAAACACACCCTTACAACTTTCACGCTGAGTCATGCCGAAAATACATCTGAGCCATCTTTTTTGAAGTATTAACATTCTCTCAATTTCTATTGAGTTTCCCCAAAAAATAAGACCATACCTTATTCTAGAGGGAATGAAAGCATGATAGGCCGAAATGGCCGCATCCACTCCAACATTTCCCGCAATAACTCGTAAAGCATAACAATACCTAGACACACCCGTCGCAACGCTCTCGAGATGCACCCTCCAGTCCAATCTCCTATCTATTTTTACACCGAGAAAGGAAACGTGTTCAGAATTTTGAATTTGATTTTATTAACACATTTTTATTAGACAAGTCTAACAGGCTATCGACCTAGGTCTTTCAGCCTTTAATCTACATTAAGAAACTAGTATAAATCACAATATCAAATCTTATATACAACAAAACGTTACAAAAGAATCATGTAGGAAAGAGAAAAAAAAAAAAAACTAATTTGTTATCAATTCAAAAACTGAAATTGATTATGCTTGTATTGGAAAGAAAATGCGTTATCTGTTCGATGTCAAAATACAATACATTGAGTCTTGGCCACGTTCAAGAGAAGATCACGTTCTGAAAAGTACTTGTCAAGGACCTCACAAGCCCCCTTCACACTCAGCAGCATCGCATCGGGGTTCTCCTCACTAAAGATCAGTGTTGTATCATCCGCGTACAAAACCGTGTACTGTCCTGACACATCAGGAAGTTCGTTTGTATACATTGTATAAAGCAACGGGCCCAAGATAGACCCTTGAGGTACACCCCTAGCAATGCCGATCCTGTCGGAGGCTATATGCCTACTGGAAGTTTCAATCTCAATCACCTGTTGTGTTCGGTTTTCCTAATAAGATTGAATTAACTTCAGAGCATTACCTCTGATTCCATATGTTTCTAGTTTTGCACATAGATTTTTGTGATTGACTATCGAAAGCCTTTGAAAGATCCATGCACATTGATCCATAGTGAATCTCTTACTATTCAAGGACTCCAAGATATTTGTAATTGCTTGGTATATTGCTCTAACAGTTTTTGATGCATATGCATCAAAAGTCTTGATATGTCCACATTTATGATTTTGAAATTTGATTTTGGGTAATACAAAAATCCGTTGATTTTGATACAGTTCTATAAGTGCAGTGACGGAGCCTTTGCTCCAGATAAGTTGCCCCTTTTTGCACCAATATTTAAATTAGCAATCCCCAAAAGCAGCAGGAAAACTGATGGATTTCTTGTTTATTCTGTTGTCAAATAAGTGACGTTTGAGGGTGAAAAACGTTGCAACTTTCACTCATGTTAACATGCATAAATGTAAATACAAAATTGAATGCAATTTTAATTCAGGGTTAAAAATGCAGGGTGAACATGCCTAGGTGAGGATCAGCCCTAGTAGAGCCAAGACAAATTTTACACCGGAATCTTTCGTTCCATTAAAAAGTGGGACAGGACACTAAAGTGAAAACTGCAAAATTCCTTCTGATAATAACTATCCCCTAAAGTGTCAAAAATCCGACTCCCTGTACACCTCACCTGAAAATTGTTCACCATCGTATGGAAATCCCGCAAATCTGGTCACAATAACATAAATTATTTCCGCATTCGCGTTAAATGAATTTGCATGTGTTGAGAATAAGACAAGACTGCCAGGCAAGCATGTTTGTGTGGCAATAATAATATAATAATACTTGTTTCTTTTTATTTATTTTACTGTTTTGTCAATTCTCCATTTGTCTACTTTAAGAAAATTTCTCGTTTTATCTACTAGCGTTTTAACCTATATGCATGTATGTCATTAATAATTTCCCTTTCGTCAATTTTCTAACGAGGACATAAGTACCTAAAACCCGTTAATTTTCTAATTGATCTCAAATAGCTCTTGCAACCTGAAAAATGGCAGAAGAATATACCTGTCAGCGAGCCGCGTTGTCTATGAAAGAAAAGCTGACATTTAGTCATGAAATTAATTCATCGAGAATTTTCGAAATATATTTACAAGATTTCTTACCTTGTCTTAAAGATTCATCTTTAAGCACATTGTGGGAATCGTAAGAAACCCCATGCATTCTTAAGATCTGGACAACCGCGTTGCTAAAACCGCACTGAGGCTGCTCAGGAACTCCTTTCATGAAGACCACCACTTTATTATTAGAAATTATTTTTTTAATTTCATCGCCAGACTTAGAACTAGTGTACCTAAGTAAGTTTCTTGAAGAAGTAACAAGTTGTCTTCCTTTAGTAAATATATTCATATCCGCTATTTTAAATTTTTTTGGCCTTTTAAATTTCAAAATGAAAACAAGAATTTTTGCATAACCTCTTACCTAGGAAGTAGATACTGGATATGCATTGGTCAACCGTGAACATCCGCTATTATACCACAGAGTAGTATTGATTGGTCAATCTAGTCGCTAACCTAGAGAGGACTTTTTGACCCCTGACCAATTACGAACTTTTTGATATGTTTCCATTATAGTGGGTAATCTCTCCAGAATGGGCATTTCTATTAGCATGGCATGGTGGTATTTTATTTATCTAATTCGGCGCGCGCCCTCCATTAAACCATCTACGCCGAATGAACACGGATTTGCCAATGGATAAGGGACCTTATTAGTTATTTTATCATCTACGTCGATAATCAGGCCGAATGGCAACGGATTTGCCCTGGGTTATTTACCGTATGTATAACTACGATGGATAACATCGGATGCACATCCGACGCGATTTGTTTCCCATATATACCGTTTGTATAAATACTCAAGTAAGGCCGAATAGAACGGTGAAAGCCAACCAAACTAATGATGAAGTTGAAAATTTTAGAAAAATAAGACTAAAAATAAAAACCTCCTAGTTAAAATCAGTTTATTAGTTGTTATAGCCAAATTTGCGTGTCACCGATACTATTTTATAGCAGGAAAAATAAAATTGAAATAAGAACTAATTGACTTTGTCTTATTCTTATGCATGAAACGGAACATTGGTGTGACTCGTTTGGCACATTGTTCATTCGCTTAGACAAGGGAAGGTTCATTCGTGATTCGTGGCCGGGTCAGTAATCAGATCACAAGAAATGATACTTTTCCGATGAGTGTATAAATATACAGCCCCGCCAAAAAAGTGTGAATCGTGAAACGTAACCTAAAATTTATTTCGAGAAAATTATAAAAGTGAAAAAAATTATAATGAAATATAGGAAAATATTTATATAAATAAAATGAATTCATGTTAGTAGCAGGACAACTAAGATATAATTCTTTTAGTTCTATTTTAGACAACTACTATCTCGGATTCTCTAAAAACATCAACAAATGTAGGCTACTTCTGAAAAATATTATGTCCAATATTGAAGAGTCTGGACCAAAGGCTAGCGCTAGTACAGATATTGAAGGTGTCAACCAGCAGACTGCAGTAACAAACAATTACCCATATTCTAACATTTTAAATGACAATAATTTTAGAAGAGCACGCAGTGTGGAAAATATATTTGACTCTAGATCCTTGACGAGGTGGAACGAAGAACACTGTTATTATTGGAACTGCCCACCGTCCTATCCAGTACAATATGGCGCATATTGCTGGCCAAATGGTAAGATTTTGTCCTCGTAAAGATTAAGTAGGTAGGTACTTAATGACTCACTGCAATATCCATGAATGATTTTCAAGCATACTAATCATTAGTTCCTATAGTTATTCCATTACAATTACAATTATTAGTATTATTACTTATTTTTTGATAGAAGAATTCAATGGCAGGAACAAATGCAGTTATGGAAAAACTTCACAAAAATGTTTCACACTCACTATTACATAAACATATCTGAGTCATGCAAATGTTCTACACATTTGAGTCACAGTAGGGGAACTAGGAAATACTTGATCACAGTTTTATTCTTCTCTTTAAAAAAATTGAAAATTTGTTTTTCTAATCAAACAAACATAAACATATAAGCAGTGGCGGCACATGACCTATGATAGAGGAGGTTCACTAATAGAGTGAAATTATAAAAAAAAATTTTGAAAACCCAACCAAGCACATTTTTTCATAATTTTCTAAATGTAGAAGAAAAATAAAGACAAAACGTCAGGTAGAACATATTTTTTGCACAACCCTGCACCAAATGAACTAAACAAAATATATTATGTAAGCAGTTTAAGCCTTTTCAAATACTTCTGTGGGTTTTAGAAATGTATATTACACTCTCTTAAAGACAATATTGGGGTCTGGAGCTCTTCCAATAATGTTGTCAAAATTCACATCGCTAATGTCAGTGTCTACTATATTCCCAAACAAACAACATTCTTTGAAACAGATGTTATGTGATATTTGATCAAATATCACATATTGTGATCGAAAACGAAAAATCCGATATTTAGTTTTGCTGACGATAGCACACTTATCTCATCTTTCTCTTTGAATGCACAAACATCGGCTGCCGACGCACATCTTCGCAGACAGCATGAAGTATCTCTCCTCAACAAAGACCTGGAAGAAATTTTGGCTTGGGGTGACAGTAACCAAGTCGAATTTAACGCTAAAAAAACCAGGCAGCAGTTTTCTCTAAAAAGGTTAACATTACAGAACCGGATATAGTCATGGACGGACACGCAATCCCACTGGCTTCATCTATTAATTGGCTGGGCGTCAATCTGGGAGGAAATACGTCTTGGCATAACCACCTTGTGGCAATCGCCAAGATAGCTACTCAAGAACTTGGTGTACTCTTCCGAACCAAAAAGTTGTACACACCTCAACAACTTTTGACACTATACAAAGCCCTGATTCGACCATCACTAGAGTACTGCTCTCATGTCTGGAGCTCTGCACCCAAACATACTCTTCGGTTACTGGATTCCATCGAAAGGAGATCCATTCGTCTGATTGGAGATCACGAGCTGACGAAGAACCTCAACAGCTTAGAACATCGAAGACAGGTTGGGGATTTGACCCTCTTTTACAGATATTTTCATGGAAAGTGCTCGGCTGACCTTGCCCTCTTAATTCCGCCTAGAGCGGCGAATTGCAGAAATACACGACGAACCACTGCCGCCCATCCATATGTGGTTAAGCTTAGTACTCCTCGAACTTCGTTATTTAAGAATTCTGGAGGACTTCATCCTTATGGAACGACCTTCCCGAGGTCGTTTTTCCCAACGAATATAACCTAAAACGATTCAAAACCAACGTGAATCGCTTTTTGCGCACACGCACCACTCCCGGAGTGCCCTAAAGGATTTTTCCTATAGTGCTTGTGTTTGATCATAAAAAAAAAAGTTGAATGCTATAAGCCCTTATTTCAAAAACGAACGGTAACTTATCTTAAAAACATAGAACAATATCCATATACTCGTTCAAGGTGTTACAAAATTCTGCCTTCACCATTGGGATTCCGGAATCGCTAAGAGATACGAAGTCGGTTAAATTGGGACAAAGTTGCGTAATTATGGATCCATTAATATGCCGCAAAGAAATCAAAAATAAATACAGGGGCTTCCAAAATATTAGGAAACCTCTAAAATCTTACTTCTCGGTTATTTTTTCCTGACTTTGTTCCAAGAGATGTCCAAAAATAAATTTCGCTTTCTAATTTTTTTAAATACGGTCCTGGATGTTTTTGTTTAAATTATGAAAGAGGACCGAAATATACGTTCAGCGGTATACAACACTTACTGGTTTACCGACGTTTTGTTCTTTACATTGACCATCTTCATTAAAATACCCTTAGTACGTTCCTGTAGTTTACTTTTTTTCTTCTTTATATTCGGTATAATTGGAAAATGTAAAACTGAATGCCAAGTCTTAAGAAAGTGCTGACTTTAAGATTTGTATTAATAAAATAAATTATTTGTACTTACGGTATGTAGAAATTTCATGCAATTATTGGTTTGAATAAAAAAAAAAGAGTAGTAGGAAGTAATAACAAAAACAATTATAGACAGAAATAGCAATAATAATGAAGAATCTTCAGATTCAAGTCAACGAAAGTAAATTACAGAAACGTACTAGGGATATTTTAATGAAGATGGTCAATTTAAGGAACAAAACGTGAGAAAATCAGTAACTGAACGTAGATTTCGGTCCTCTTTCATAATTGTCCCCTAATTTGTATGATTTGGGTTGGATTTTACCATTTAAGATTTTAAGGGTACGTTGTAAGAGTGGCGTACGTATCCCTTAACGCCCGTCCGTTTTTCGCTTACTCAAGAGTAGGTAACTCTAACGTTCTCCTACGGCGCGTTTACGTAAGACGTTTTTGAATAACCCCTGTATCACCAATTTACCCCTTGAATTTTATGTGAATTAAACTTTAATTTTATCAGATTGTTAGTTAGATGCCACTTTATGACTTTTAATTTTTTTCCCCAATTTTGGTTTCCATCCAAAGGTGAATTCCCCACCCAGGAATTAGTTATTAAGGCCAATCTAACTTTTAATATCATTTTAAATTTGGAATATTACGAGCGCTGGTCGACACTATCAATTATGTCGCCAGTCTTGATATTTGAATGAAAAATTCATCATGATTTTAACGACGCTATTATTTAAGTACTTTTCGAACGCTATTGATTCGTTTACGAATTTTTCGCACGATTTGACCTTTGTCAGGGATACCAGCGTTATTTATACTCGTACGGAAACTACGAGTGTTAAATGACAGTCCAGTATTTTTTAAACTCGCCGGAAACACGAGTAGGCGAAGATAAAAATTTTCTCAGGGAAAATCCGCGGTTGACTGTTCTCGGAATACTTGGTGTAAAAACACGCTGAAACCTGTAGTCAACATTGCGGCCCCCGTTTTGAAAAAATAAAATCGGTTCTTTTTGGGAATCCCGGTCAGCGACCGTTCGCTCCGAGAGACCAAAGCCGACTAATCCCGTCTACCGATATCATCTGCTTGACGACATGTGGTGGCCGTTACGCCAAGAGAGAGCGGGAACAAAATTACGACGCTGTAAAATTCCAAGAAACCCCGGCCGACCTTGCATGTTGGATTATCGATCCATTTATTTGGTAAATTATTTAAAAAATAATTCGACCGGGAAATCCTTAATAATATTCTTTAATTGGAAAAAGGTATTTTTACAACATAATTTAAACAAAAAATATTTTCGAAGCCCCTGTATTTATTTTTGATTTTTTGCGGCATATTATTAGTCCATAATTGCGCAGCTTTGCCCCAATTTAACTGACCTTGTATCTCTTACCGTTTCCGAAATCCCAATGGTGATGGCCGAATTTGTAACACCCTGTATATACCAGAAGCGCAATTAACCGCTGCTTTGTTTAGTATTTAAAACACAGAGAAAGTAACACACCGAAAAAACTCTTAACCTTCAAATACAGTAACTGAAAAAAAACGAATAAGACTTTTAAGAACCGCCAATGTGATCAAAGATCTCTAGTGATCAACTATCCCCTAGTTACGCTACATAGCGGCTTCATTACCAGGAGCAGCTTAAGGACCGGGCGACTGCCCAGGGCGCGCCAAAAGTTCAAACGTAAAAATTAATTTTCTCATTTCATTTCATAGTACATATTGTTATCATTTATTTCTTATTTTTTTGTATTCCATTCTCCATCCATTCAGTATTACACCCTCATTTCCAATCTTACAAATGTACTTTTGACAACACTATCTGTACTTAATCATGGTATAAATAACTAAAAACTGACGACGCTGGTGGCAACGAGCAGGGGTCGCCGAGCAGCTTCGGCTATCGTTGACCGGTTTCAATGGCGCGGCGGATGTTTCCAAAATTTTGTCGGAATCTTTTCTTATTTTAGTAGTATTTTAGCTGTAATGTGTGTTATATTTCTATGAAATTAATATACGTAAATACTTGTCATTTATTACTTTTTTCATTTCACATACGATTAAATGCGTAAAACCTTTTAATACATTTAAAATAGAATTTAAAACGCTAACACCGTGTAAATATCCATACGAAATTTAAAAATCACTCTCCCTGTGACGTCACTGCGCGCGGCAGACGAAATTGGAACAGTTAGATATCTTACCTTTACTTATTGTATCATGGTACTTACTTACATTTCTGCAAGCTTCATGTTTTGTTGAGGTGAGGTCAGCCTACTGGGCTTTGTCAAATTTATTTGACCCACTCTATAATGCTGCAAACTAATGTCAGATAATATATTTTGTGTTCCCAAATAACCAGCCTAAACTAAAAATTTATATCAAATACCAATGTATGGAAAAACAAACCCGAACAAACCCTTATACAATAAGGGCGTATTTTTATCTACACAGTAGTAGCACTTTGAACTTCTAATTCATATTGAATAGTACTACCAAGAAAAGGAAGCCTTTTCCATTTATAGAATGTCACCACCTGCAGAAACCGGTTTCGAACTCTTTTGTTCTCGTCAGTACAGGGTAGGTGTACATACCTATCGTCAGAGAAGACTCTATACTTCACGCTGTATTATCAACGGTAGTCGAGAAAACACAACGAGCAGTGCTATCTCTTAGCAGTCCCACGCAATCTGAACAAACGTTATTTGAATAAATCAAATAGAAAGTCTATATACTTTTCAGGTGGTATTAATATCAAATACCAATGTATGGAAAATTATTATTTTCCACACTACCCGATGATACCTTATACAATAAGGGCGTATTTTTGTCTACACAGTAGTACCATTCCATCTGAAATAGTATTTTAAAGTGCTACTGTGTAAACAAAAATACACCCTTATTGTATAAGGTATCATCGGGTGGTCTGAGATATAATAATTTTTCCATACATTGGTATTTGACATTAATACCACCTAAAAAGTAAATAGACTCTAAAAATTTATAGTTTAATGTCCTGTGAATGCGGTGGATCATATCTATTTACAGTGGACTAGTTTGTTATTTGATGATGATTACATAATTATTATAAGTGTTTAAATGTACTATTTGGATATTTTCTGTAATGCATTAAATGAAATAAATAAATAATATTTTATCTAAGTAATGATGTAAAACATTTACGTTGCATTCGTAACTTTTTGGTGATATGCCTTTCTGCTATGACGTTAATTACCTGTATTTCTCAATTCTTTATGACTGTCTGGCATATCAAAACCGCACATTTGATCATTTTGGATAATATATCAAAATTCCGGCCTTGCTGAAATAACGTAAAGCCCCCATTCTCCTGCCCCTCCCTAGGACATTGGACCCGATGGAGACCAATGCAACGTCAGGTAGCCAAACTTCACCTTTTGTTGTCGACAAAATTTATGAAGCTTGATGTAATGTGGCGTAAATAAAAATATCGCCATTTCGAAAGCTATAAATGTTCCTATTAAAACGTTTTCATTATGTGAAAAGTTGTAGATCCCAGCCGAAGCCATACTCCATACTCTGGCCATTTTTCTGGGGCAGTTCTAAATCCCGTTCAAAATTATTTCTTCTATCGGGGAGGATCGCCCTTGCCAGTGCCACCACCGAATCTAGCGTTCAATCCATTATTTGCAAGTCAAAGTTTTGAAAATATGCAATCAAGTCATTCAAATCTACAAAGAACGTACAGCATAAGAAGAAATAATAGTGAGGAGAGTGTGCCAAGAAACATTGGTGTGAATCCCAAAGGTAAATATGTTTTATCTTTTCTTAAGTTGGAACAATAAATTATGTCGCAATAATGGCTATTATTGTATAATATTTATTAACTAGGAGGTTATTCCCACCGACCTATAACTATGGATACGTGCAACTTATGGGGTGCGCAGTAAAAAGTTAAATTTTATGAGTGAAAAAATGGGTTAGGGCTCACGGTTTTCCGGTAATATTTTCAAAGGTTGCTCGTCAGTTGTCTTGCACAGAATGTTGTCGCCGTCATATAGGCAACCCCCGCCGTATTGGTGCGGGTTTGGTTTCAAACCCACGACGTGAATCAGCGGGAACGGTCCAGAACCGAAATCAGTCGTAACGATATTAAAAATCTATCGATACGTGGACAATAGATCATCAAAATTAATTTTAAAAGTGGCTTTTCAGTGTTGGCCATAAGGCCTTCTTTTATGCGAGAAATTAGATTGTTTCTTTCTCATTAAAGAAGGTCTTGATGTTCCAAATTGACATATTTTGGATGGATAGCCAAATTCCAAAAGCAAAGGTAGCAAAGAACTCCGCACGGACCATATGGGAATCGGCCCTCGGTTAAAAACTTTGATACTCGAAGATATTATCCAAAAATCGATGGTGATCAAAAGTCTCCATGGGCCCGAGGTCCGAACATATACAGGGCGACCCAAAATAGTGTGACACCATAATGCTGTATTTTTTAAATGGGACACCCAGTATTTTATTGCATATTTAGGTTCGTATTAGTGTCCTTTATAATTGCATAAAGTTTTATTTTATTTGGTTATGTAGTTTAAGAGTAATAAATAAAAAATAAAAAAAATGTTCTGCAGTCTCAAAGTTCAAAAAAAATACCTAAAATACCTTTTATAATCAAGGCATTGGGTGGAATTTAAGACAAGAGGTCTAGAGATACTGTGAATATAATAGCGTTTTTCTATTTTATACAGGGTGTTCATAATTAGGTGTCAAACACGACACATTTCAAAATAATTGTTAAATTGAACATCCTGTATATTATTTGGCTATTGGATGTAGAATTCATAAGCATTATTTTTTTTGTAATGGAAGTTATTTCTAGCCGTTCTCGAAATAATTCCTTTCATAAATTATAAAATATAGTTTTTATTGTGAATGAATGGAATGTATGAAAATTAAGCATATGCGACTAGATTAATAATTATAAACTACAGTAAATGTTCAAAATGCCTACCATGTTGATCTGAGCACGAGTTAATACGTTCTTCAAATGATCTATTTACATTCCTCAACATTTCAGATTAATTAAAAATTAAAAAAAAAATTATTTTGAAATGTGTAGTGTTGAAACCTAATTATGAACACCCATATATTCACAATATCTCTAGACCTCTTGTCTTAAATTCCACCCAATGCCTTGGTTTGAAAAGTTATTTTTTTTTTTTTGAACTTTTTTCTAAAACTGCAAAACTTTTTTTTTAAATTTATTACTCTTAAACTACATAACCAAATGAAATAAAACTTTAGGCAATTATAAAGGACACTAATACGAACCTAAATATGCAATAACATACTGGGTGTCCCATTTAAAAAATACAGCATTATGTTGCCACACTTTTTTGGTACACCCTGTATATTTTCGGACCTCGGGGCCCACGGAGACTTTTGATCAGCAGATGTTTGGATAATATCCCCGAGTATCAAAGTTTTTAACCGAGGACCGATTCCCATATGTTCCGTACGCCTTTGCTACCTTTGCTTTTGGTCCAAAATATGTCGATAGAAAACAAAAATATCAGGTCATTCAAATTTAGTATGTGGGCATACAAGCAACTTTTCCAAATAAATTTGGGGAAGCGTGTAAAAAAATATTTTTAATAGTTGTGTATCTTCCATACGCTTTATCCAAATTTCATCAACTTTGGCTCGTTTTAAAGATACTTTTACACTTATTACTAGTGTTGTGATCGCTCGAGCGAAAAACCGCTTGATCATTCGATTATTGCAATAACCGACATCGCTCGATTATTAAAAAAACCGCTCGAGTTATCTATTCAGGCGAAAACCGTCGCCCGTCACTTATTATCTTTCACTCGATACCCGAGCTTCGCTTGACGCCGGCGGAAATATACCGCTGTAGTGTGATCGATTTAAAAAACTGCTCGTGAATTCGAACAGTTTTTAGCTCGATAGGAAATACTCTAGTTAAAAATTCAGGCGAGGAACCGAAAAATATCGCCGGTTACTTGATAGACGACGTTTGGTCTACGCGCCACGCTATCCGATTGGCGACGTTCGAGTTTGACGCTGAGTAAGTACACGACATACGTCTTTCTTAAAGGCACATAAACGAGAAGGTGCATATAAAAAAGTATGCCGAATCCCTTAGAGGAGTCATCGCGGCATGCATTTTGTAAAGTTTTGTTTTAACTGGCTAGCCAGCGGCGTAGTTTAGGTCTCCGATTGTAAATATAAAAAAATTAAAGGATATAATTTTAAAATTTTTAATTACTATAATGACGAGAAAACTTCTCAAAAACAACATAATAATAGAAATTGTTAATGAGAAATAACAAAGCGAACAAAATGGTTAACAAAATATATAGAAAAATCCGTTGGTAATCTTATAGTAAACATTTTTAAATCTAAACAGGAACTTTTTATTATTAAACTCAAGAAAACTTCTTAAAAATAACATACATTATAGAAAATGTTAATGGAAAATAAGAAAACGAGCCAGTCGCGTAACTAAGCCTAAATTTTTGAAGTGCATACAGTGGGCACCTGATAATTTAAAGTGGAAGAATTTGACAAGCTATTTTAAATATCTACTTATTTTATGCTCGTAGATTGAGGAAGATGTGAAGAAAAATAACTCTTGATAATACTTTTTGTTCGGGTTAAAAACGCACAATAGTAAACCTAACAATAAATACATATTTGGGTGATTTTTTGCTAAAACTAGCTAAACCTGTGCCCACCCTTAGTTACGTGCCTGCTAAATACCCTACTTGATCACATGTAAACGGCTAGGCTGCCGGTGGAGCAGTCGGTAACGTCATCGCTTGGTGAATTGGAATTTCAGGCGATTCACTCGAGCGATTCACTCCATTATTAAAATCGCTCGAGTATCAAGTACTCGATTATTAAAATCATCGTTTTTTTCCAACACTACTTATTACAAATACGACTATAATTGAGATCGTTAATGCACACTGCGTCTTTTAGAGAGTGTACTGTGTACCCAGTATACCCATGATTCTGTTTTTTTTTGTATTTTCTTCGTAAATTTAAATAGCATGACATATTATTTTATTATTGTGCTTAAAGAGCACGAAGATAGCTACATTTTGTCGAAAACCGTAATTCGATATCTTTATTCCTTCTCGAGTTATTTGCAAATAACAAATTTTATTCAAAAAATTTAATGTTAAGTCATGATATCCATGGAAACAAAATTTTACCAATCCTGCAAGACGCTGGGCAACTTTGATAGTAAGTTAATTTGACATTTGTGTTTGTAAAACTTCGTTTATTAGTATTTAAACATAAAGTTGGTTGGATTGCCTTTGAGATTTTTAATTTAAGTTGTTATAATAAGCTACTTTTTGCTTTTGATGTTGCCTTTGTATCGACATCAACTTATTTTTTTTTTACAACGTGTTAGAATAGAACAACATAAATGCAACAAAATGCTAAACATTTTAATCTATATCTCTTAAATCTTCTAAAGTGTTAATGAGAGTTATACAGGTTGAGTTTTTTAAAGTGTTACAAGGCGATATCTCGCAAACGGTTTAAAATATTTTCTTGAAATTTTAATGAGGTAATAGTGAGATGGGGGGACATATTTAAACATATTTTTGTTATCTACCCCCTTTCCCCATTTTGAGGGGTGGGGGGTAACTTTGAAATTTTAAATGGGAATATGTACTTTTGTTAATTAAATTTGGATCTACGTAAAAAACTACGTATTTGTACAAAAAAATTTTTGGTTCGCTCCACTGGTTACCGAATTATAATTAATTTATTATTAAATTTCTATTGGATTTAAAAAATAACTAAATTTAAAATAAATCAAGTTCACTTATTTCAAAATTATTATTCGTTTACATGGAAATGCGTTGTTTTGACTTCAGTCAGTTGAGAATTTTTACATATCAACGATTATTTCTCAGCTTGGTCAATTGAACATGGAAGCGAATTTTAGTGTGCAAGTTGATATGTTGTTAATGTTGGGGGAGTGCAGAAGAAACTACAGACAAGCTTCACTAAGGTGGGCGGAAAGGTTTCCTAACAACCTGAAATCTCACATGGCATTTAAAAGGCTGGAAACTAGATGTCGCACTACTGGCAGCCTGAAGTCAAAACCACGATTTCGGAAGCGAACTAAAACAGATGCAGATAGGGCAGTTGGAGTTTTAGGAATGGTAGCTATTAACCCGCATGCAGGTTCCAGACGGCTTGCTGCAGATGCTGGAATAAGCCAAAAATCGGTTGTGACCATATGTATGCATATGTACAAATTTCATCCATACCACATTACACTCCACCAAGAGCTTTATGGGCAAGACTTTGAAAATCGCGTTACATTTTGCAATTGGGTAACAGGGCAAATGCAAGGAAATAACAGGTTTCTAAAGAATGTTGTTTTTTCTGATGAAGCTAGTTTCCAGAATTGTGGCCAGGTAGGATTTTAAGTTATCCCTTGTCGGTAGAAATTAATTTTTTTTTATTGTTTGTTTTCTTAAAGGCAAATAGACACAATATGCACTACTGTGCATCGGAAAATCCCCACTGGATGAGAACTGTGCCAAATCAACATCCTTGGTCAGTTAATGTCTGGTGTGGTATAATTGGAGATAGGGTTATTGGTCCGCATTTCTTTGAACGCCATTTAAATGGAAAAATGTATACAGATTTTTTAAAGTGATTTTTTTAAAGTGATGGCGACGCACCTACAACTATAGACAATATGAAAGACCGAATCCGCTTTGCCTGCTTATTAGTGACACCTGAAATGTTAGAGCGGGTACGAAATTCGTTTAAAAAAGAGTGAGAAAGTGTTTGGCAGTTGAAGGGAGACATTTCGAACATCTTCTGAAACATGACAGGCGATAAAGGGTAAATAATATTTTTTAAATTTTTATAACCTAATTAATTATAATTCGGTAACCAGTGGAGCTAATCAAAAATTTTTTTTGTACAAATACGTAGTTTTTTACGTAGATCCGAATTTAATAAACAAAAGTACATATTCCCATTTAAAATTTCGAAGTTACCCCCCACCCCTTAAAATTTCAAGAAAATATTTTAAACCGTTTGCGAGATATCGCCTTGTAACACTTTAAAAAACTCACCCTGTATACACCAGAGTTTTAAGATGACCCCGCAAAGAAAATAAATCTAAATTATTGAGATCGGGGGATCTTGCTGGCCATTGCTGCAGTTCTCCGCGACCTATCCAACGATTAGGATAAACCGCATGTAAATAGTCGCGAACAATTTCACTGAAATGAGCAGGAGCTCCATCGTGCATGTAAGGTAAGACTGTCCATCAAGGCTTCCTGGCAAAAATAATGTGCCGATAAAATACATAAGATACATTAACCGGAAATTGCTGTTGTAAATGGGTTTCGGTTATGGCATGGGGGGTTTTCGTCCGCCCACACATGATTATTATGGAAATTTTGAATAAATTCCTGGAAAAATTTGCTTCGTTTGTGAACATAATTTGTGACTCAAACTGCGAATTTAGTGTAACATTCTGACAGAAGTTCACACCCTGTGGAAAATCCCTGGGAAGCAATGCCCGTACTCTTAGAATATGGTACGGATACAGCAAATAATCAAACAAAATTCGCCAAACGAGCGATCTTCCTCGTACTCGTTTCAGGATGTTCGTCGTCGATTTCCTGCAGCACCGCTTCCTCAATTTCGGATGTTCTGACAGTTCGAGGTCTACCTTCCGAAGTACCTTTATGGAAACTACCAGTTTCACTAAGACGGCGATGAATAGTCGGAAAGATTCGGCTATCTGGTAAGGCACGATTAGGATATCTTTCCTGATAAATGCGTCTCGCTTCTGTTGCATTACCGTCTGCGAGACCATATACGTAATGCATTACCGCCATTTCCGCATTCGTATAATTCACCATATTCGAATAAAAACAGCGAAAAAATAAAATAAATTCGATGAAACGCTAAAAGTCGAAAAAATAATGAGATGGTTTTGAACACCAACACCTTACTTTATGTCAACAAGTATTGTTTGGAAAATGATGTTTGTAAAAGCGTACCTAATTTATGTGTTCAAAAATTATTTGTCGATACTGCTAAATGAAGCAATTTGAATTTAATTGTTTTACGGTGACGAGAAAAACTCAAGAGACCGTTTTCATGTAGAATTGACCAGGCTAATCAGAAAAAATATCCACATGGAAAAATGTCAGTGGCGTACCATCTTTTTTGTAAAAAATATCAGAGGACATGTTTGCAGGGATGCCACTGGTGGAACAATTGAATAACTTTTCTAACTAATTTTGAAAATAATTGTAAAGTACTTTCGGAGATATGAGAAATAACCATTTAAAAAATAAAAATTCAACACCCTGTAGCAAAAAATTTAAGCCGTTGCGGACATACAGGGTGTTATGGAAATGACGTATTATATTTAAATGGGTGACTCCTTGGGTGTCCTAGAGAAGCGCTTCATATTTATTTTTTTTTAAACTGACCGTTTTAAAAGTGGGGTAACAAACACTCTTACTCACAGGTCAGTCCGCGCTACTGTACAACATTTCACCCGGACCCAATGGCAATGTTGCCAAACTTAATGTAAAACTGAAATTCCATATAAAATTATAAAAATAAATTATTTTCTACCTACTTGTATTTATCTTTATACCTAAAGAGCGAGCGAGCGAGATTTTGTTACACGCGAGAAATTTGACGTCCAGAAGAAACGCGTCAATAAAAACAGTATTCAAAGATTATTTATGGACGGGCAAGATACACGCGTAAACCGAAAAAACAGAGCGGATTGCTAGAGTGTGTTGGTGATCGACGAGACACAACGTATCCGGCCGCTGGTTGGTCTTCAACTAACAGTCCGCAAGCGTGCGGCGTTATATGAACACAGCCGATGTAAGGCGTCAAGAGATCATTGGCATTTGACCTAGTGACGCACGTGCCTATATCAAACTTATTTAATACTATTCCATATGTTTTTCGGGTTGTTTAAAACATAGTACGTCGTAAATGTTCTTCTATTAATTGTACAAAAAGGTATTATAGAATGGAAAAGTCTTTAAATTATTTTATTTTGTGTAAAGAGTTTAAGGTGTACATATGACAACACCGGCCAGAATTCCTTGATTGCTTACATGTATCGCAGTGCCACACAGGTGTTTTTCTGGTTTGACGTCAGGTCACTTTTACCGCTGAATGAATTGAAAGCGCCATTTATGGGTATTTTTCTTCAATTTGTCTTTATCTCAGGAATTGCCGGTTTAAATATAATACGTCATTTCCATAACCACCCTGTATTTTCATATGAACTTTTCTTTATAGAATGACCTAAGGAATCACACCCTGAAATATTAGCACGTCATTAAGGAACACCCTGTATAATATGTCATTTTGGATACGTGAAAATATTTTCCATCATTTTTCTTGGTCGATTTAGTCAATTCAATTTCAAGATTCCCAGGATTATGGCTTCCATAATATCGTACGTCGCCGACCTTAGTCGGACACCCTGTATGTGTTTATTAATTAATTTTGATAATCTTGAACACGTTGACATTTCTCTTACTTAACAGTATCCGTTATGTTATTTGTGTTATTTTTAAAAGCCATTGTCTTACTATACTATTTTAATACCCAATATCTTATCATTCATAACTAGCTAAATACATTGTTCGACATTATATAAGATCGTTTTACGGACTTTGTAGCATTGTTCTAAACATGGGTAATATATTTGGTAAGTTTATTTATTATAAATATATTGGTACTGTAGTTTTGTAAAAAAATCTGTAAAAATACAGACTTGCTGAAATATAATTTTTTTTTGGTTCACCCCGTATGGAATGCGGAATAGACTAAGATTTTTAAATATAAACGATAATGTAATTACTAAAATAATACTAGATACCTGTTAAAAAAGAAAACGCAAAGAAGTAAATTTACACTATACACCGTGTCCTAGATAAGGAGGGCCAGTACAGGGATCTCGGAAACCGTAAAAGATAGGAAGTCGGTTAAATGGAGATAAAGTTGCGCATTTACGTGCCTAATAATATGCCGTTTAGAAAGTTTTAAAATTGCGAGTAGTTCCGGATATATCCGGAAAAAAACGAAATTCTAAAAAATCGTTTTAGTGTTTTCCTGGGTTTTTTTGAGATCGAATTCTAAAGTAAATTGCAATTTTGCATTGCCACTTTTTCCGATCTATCTAACAGCTTAATTGTTTTGTAATCCGACGAGTCGTCTTCGAAGGGCCATTATCAACTTTCTTTTTTTAAATACGGTCCTGTTTTCCTGATATTTGAATTTGAGAGCTTTTTCTTCCGAATGCAACGAAGTATGCCACATTATGGTTTAATGATGTTTCGAGGTTTTTTTGAACAACATCAGGAAATTTTGCGATACGGTCTTGTATTTCTCCTAATTTTATAAATAATATCTCATAAGTAAGCTCTAAATTTTTACTACTAGTTCAATAAACAACAAATAATTTAATAATAAACCATAAATAAGTGAACAAAATACAGAAACATTTTTTCAAACTTCTGTTGATGTTCATTATTGGTCCAAAGAAAATCCGCATTTATACAAAGAGTCCAGACACCAAGATCGATTTGGATTTAATATGTGGGATGAAAGTTTAGATACAAAAATATTAAGCCCATTTTTTTATCTTCAAAATTTAACTTCTGAGCGTTACCTAAACTTACTCCAAATCGATTTGGAAGAAGCTCTGGATAATCTGCCTCTAATGGAATTTTACTGGTGTTGGTTTCAGCAGGATGGTACCTGCCCATAATTCTAGAGTACTTTTCTCAACGCTTTCGTGGAAAACTGGTTGGTACGTATTCTGAAACACCATGGCCAGCACGTTCGCCTGATATGACACCGTTAGATTTTTTTCCTCTGGGGATATGTCGAAAATTATGTTTATAAACACAACTTCGAAACAAAAGACGAATTTAGGAGGTTGGTGCTTGAAGCTTTCAAAGTATTACGCCAGAAATGTTGTCAAATATTTTAGAATCGACAGTTAGAAGATGTTATTTGTGCTTAGAAAATAACGGAAATCATTTTGAACACCTGATTATCTAGTTCCTTACTTTTTCGTTTTTCGTTTTATTACTGTTTTGGTATGTTCTTTGTCCACTTATTGTTGGTTATTATTGAATTATTTTTTGTTCACTCATTTGTGGTTATTAAATTATTTGTTATTTATTGAACTAGTTCAACATAAGTAAAAATTTAGAGCTTACACTTATGAGATATTATTTATAAAATTAGGAGAAATACAGGACCGTATCCCAAGATTTCCTGTTGTTGTTCAAAAACCCTCGAAACGTCATTAAACCACAATGTGTCATACATCGTTGCATTCGGAAGAAAAAAAGCTCTCAAATTCAAATATTAGGAAAACAGGACCGTATTTAAAAATAGAAAGTTGATAATGGCCCTTCGAAGACGACTCGTCGGATTACAAAACAATTAACGCTGTTAAAGCTGTTTTACATTATCCCATTTCTTGTCTAAGAAATTGTACAATTTCTTGTACAATTTAAATTGTATAGTGTCATACAGTAAATTGTGTCATAAATTGTATTCAGTTACAAAATTGTACGAAAAATCGAACAGGTCCTATTTTTCATCCAATTTACGGAACAATTTTCAACTGCGCTTGCGCCAATTTGACACCTGTCACTTGTCGCATATATATCTGAAATTTCTCGCCAGTCGCCATTTCTTTCCTGTTTATCTCTTGAGTGGCAGTACAAGAATTCAGTTTGCGATTATTTTCTATTTGTTTTTTTGTTTTTGTGAAAAAATATGTCGTGGACACACGAACAACTAGAACAGTTAATTGATTGCTACAAGATGCACGAATGTTTGTATGTGGTGAAACACAGGGATTACCACAACAAACATCGAAGAAGCTTGGCACTCCACATGATAGTGGAGGGTTTGAAGACCTTGCGACCCAATACTACCGAACTAGAAGTGCAAAAGAAGTTTCAAGGTTTAAGAACGACGTATGCAGCTGAAAGAAGGAAGCAAATTGAGTCGATGCACAGTGGAATGGGTGAGAGTGAGGTATGTTTATTAAACCCATTCTAAGTAATCAAACATAGTATAACTATTTTGTTTTATCACGCAGGTTTATAGACCAGGGCTATGGTATTTTGTAAATATGGAATTCCTGAACGATCACCTAAATATTCGGCCTTCAAAGTCTAGCTTCACCTTACCGGAAGAAATAGAGGGGAATGAGCAGCCTGGACAGGAAAGTGAAGTTCCTGAAGCTGAAGTATTCCATGAATTGGTGAGTAAATGAAAAAATATACTTTGTTGGATAAATAGCAACTAGCACTGCATCCATATTGTCATAGATTTTAGTAAAATACCATTTCACATAATGTCTCTACGATGCATTGTGATAATATAGTCATTCTAGTTGATTTTCTTTCTTTTTTCAGCAGTATGAACACCTTGAAGAAGAGAGTATGAATGTGATGCAAAGTTCAGCAGAGCCTTCACAAACATGTACTCCGTCATCTACACCTCCACACCAACCGAAAAAAAAAAGGAAGATGTCGGACACAAACCCAGAAATGAGCTTATTAAAGGATGTTTCTACAAGTTTAAATAACATGGCAGGAGCCCTTTGCGAACAAACCCGAAGCGACACCAAAACTGCCGAAGATACATTTGGGGAATTTGTGGCCAGCCAATTAAAAAAAATTAAAGATGATGAAATCAAAGAAGAGACACAATTTCAAATCCATAGCGTTTTGTACAAAGCATTCTTGAAAGAAAAAGAATTAAGAAAGAATTCTGAATAAAACTTGTTATTTTTTACCGATAGTTTCTTTGTAATTTTTCATGGGAAATATATGTCACATTTTCAAAAATATACCAGTTTTATTACATACATAAAAATATAAACCATTACAGAAATACCATTAAACTAATCCAATTGATTTATTCTGCCAGTCTACTTTTCCGATGGTGTTGAAATAATCACAAAATTTATTTCTTATCGCCATTGCTTCATTAGCTGATCTTGAGCCACCTTGCTGAGCTATAATGTTCTGTAAATTACATGATTCATTTTGTCTCTCACAATATCTTGTTGTTTTCGCTGCCAAAAAATTATGTAGTATGCAGCATGTTAAGGTAAGTATCTCTGCTTTTTCTGGGCCAAGATTGATTGTGCCTTGGAGTATTCTAAAGCGATTGCTTAGAATACCAAAGGCATTTTCAACTGTCCGCCTTGCCCTTGATAATCGATAATTAAAAATCCTCTTTTCAATAGATAGCCCTCTGAGAGGATACGGTTTTAACAACCTCTGAGAGAGTGGAAACGCATCATCTGCTACAATTACATAAGGAACCTTTATGTCAGTTCCTGGCAAATTACACTCATCAGGGAAATTTAATAAATTTCTGTCAATCCCCTTTTTAAGGCTGCTTTCCCTGAAGACACCACCATCACTAATTCTTCCATTTACACCTACATCCACATATAAAAATTTATAGTTTGAATCCACTAGAGCAAGCAATACGATGCTATGTGATCCTTTGTAATTATAGTAATATGAACCACTGCTTCTGGGAGCTTGGAAAGTAATATGTTTCCCATCTAAAGCTCCAATGCAGGAGGGATAATTCCATAACTTTTCAAAATTATTTGCAACTTCTATCCATTTCTCTTTACTATCAGGCATCTATAACAAAATTACAATAATTAGATTTCAGATACTCTTGCATTAGGTGTGACAACTTACTTTTATATATGTCTTCAGTAGGTTTGCGATAATAGCATTGCAGACTTCAATTACAATGAGACTTATAGTGCTTTCATGAATTCTGGTAGCAAACATTAAATCTCGAAAAGAATTTCCACTGGCTAAGTATCGCAAGGTTACTGCTAATCTAAAAATAAAAATTATACTTGGTACTCTCAAGTCACACGTCTACAGAATAATAAGTACTGAAACACTGATTTAGTGTTAGTATACCTTTGGTCAGCTGAGATACATTGACGAAATTGGGTGTCCTGTTTTTTAATGTCTCCTTCTATCAATCCAAGTAACTCGACAAAAGTTGTACTGTCCATTCTTAAAAAATTCCTATAAGAATCGGGATCTTCATAAAGGAGTTCTTTCTGCAACATCATTAAACCACCTCGTCCCCTATTTCTTCGTTCCAGCCATTTTTCCTGCCAAATCTTTCTAGATTTTTTCTTTTGCTTTCTAGCAATTTGTCTTTTTAATAATATTTGTATAAACACAGAAGCTGATACATATGCCATTCGGGCTGCTACACGCTTTTTTACTTCCATTTTACAAAAACTAAAGAACGCAAAACGTTTTGAAACACAAAATTATGAAATAGTAGATTATGTGCATAAAATTAGATAAATAATAGTAATAATACATTAAAAATTTAGATAGGTTAGGATCCTACCAACATAAGAAACAAACATTTCTCTAAAGACACTGACTTAATGCGCAGAATCCTAGGACGTTTATTGTACAATAAATGTGACAGTTTAAAACAGACAATATTAACAAACTATTTACCATCCCAATAATATTGTGTCTATTTATTGCACAAGAAATTGTACAATTTCTTGGACAAGAAATGGGATAATGTAAAACAGCTTTTAGATAAAGCGGAGAAAGTGGCAATGTACAAGTGCAATTTACTTTCGATCGATCTCGAAAAAAAAAACAGGAAAAAAATAAAACGATTTTTCAGAATTTCGGGTTTTTCCGGATATCTCCGGAACTACTCGTAATTTTAAAACTTTCTAAACGGCATATTATTAGACACGTAAATGCGCAACTTTACCTCTATTTAACCGACTTCGTATCTCTTACGGTTTCCGAGATCCCTGTACTGGCCCTCCTTATCTTGGACACGGTGTATTAAACATACTTGACATTTTTCGCTATCTGACAGTATCAGAATGGGAATAACGGGTAGGTTATAAAATAAAATGAAAATATGGCAATTAAATTCGGGTTATTACATAACTTAAAGTAGCGTACACTAGCGATTCTTGGTAGGTACAACAACTACTATTAATTAAATTAGTTTAACAAATGAGAATTATTAAGGCCTAGTTGATCAGAAGTAAGTAAATAAAAGGAACAAGTCTGTTTGCTTTTCAGGTTGTATTAATATCAAATAACCTTATACTAGGGCGTATTTTTGTCACACCACTGTACCACTTAAAATACATACATAACTACCCTTGTGGTAAAATTCAATTTTTCGCGAAAATAATTTTACAAAAAGTTATAATGTATTTAAAAAAAAAACCGTTGGAATACTGCAATATTAAAACAAAATGCCCTGACGGCCGCTCCGATATTTCGTTATCCCGATGGTAGTTGACTAGCTTCGGCAAAATAGGAACGATATTTTTAAGCTGGTACCTACTCTTTTCGGCAAGAGTTAGTCGAACCCGGAGATTTCATCTAGGCACAGTGGCGTAGCGACAAATTATAGGCCCTCCCGCGAAAATTGAGTTAGGGCCCCTACCCTATATTAAGAATATACATATATAAACAAACAAAATTAGATAATACTGTTTATTATATAAATTACAAACCTATATGTAGAGAACGTTACAAAAAATAAAATTATTGAACAACAAGAAGAAAATAAAAAACATTCTTTAAAACTAAAAGGAACAAACACGAAAAAATTCTTTAGGTACCGAGCTAAGGTAGCGATACTTGAAAGTTACAGTGAGATAAAAACAAAAGTATTTAAAATTAAGCAACAAAATCTTGAATATAATATTATAGGTATCTCAATAGTTATTGCGAGACAATTGGCCAATTGCCTATTTTAATTATTATATTGTAAAATTATTCTTATATTGTTGCTTTCAGGAGGTAAATTGTTTTTTTCTAGCTTTTGCCTCCGCAAAATTTTTTATTATATGGTTATTATCCATTTTGGCCGCCTCTTGTGCCTCTACAGACAGGATAGCCAAGTTGGTTAACCTTGTCTGAGAAGAACTATTTCGTAAATAATTTTTAATGATTTTTAATTTGGAAAAGGATCTCTCAGCTGTAGCAACACTTACTGGAAGAGTTAAAAATAATAATAAGGCTGCTGTTACCTCTGGAAAGTTTGATGATAAAGTGTTATTTTCCACAATTAAAAATACAGCAAAGTTTTTAATACTTTGAAGATAAGCAATTTTTTCCTTTAACGGCATACACAACGCGACTATCTCTAAAGGAAAAGTCGCAGACACATCGCTGGAATATGTTTGCAGTAGTGTTTCTGCAGACATAAATAATTCTTTTTCTGGCAAACTAGAACTTGGGGACATATAAATCTAAATTTATTAAGAAATAACTCCATTCCCTCAAAACGATTACCTATTTGGTTAATTACAATATCAAATACTTTGTAATATATATTTATCCTAAAATAGTTTTCTCGACTAGAAAATAGATAATTTGTATTGGCTTCATCAAAGTGTTTTTTTGGTTTTAATTGTCTTTTATCTTCAAATTCCGGGTTTATATTCCATGATCTTGATATACCAATTGCTTCATTCTTCAAATTTATATAATTACGGGCACAGTGTGACAAAATCTAGATCAGGTGGACATTGGTAATATTGGTATTTATTTGAAAGATTTGCTAATTAGCAATAGGCTCTTTCGGCACTCGAAGCTTTCGGGCCCCCCAAGCTTTCGACCCCCCCCCCCCCCCCCGCGACTGCGGGGTTTCGCGGTAGTAGCGCTACGCCACTGCCTAGGCAACACGGCGCAGTCCGACGTTGTTACGGTGGAATTTTTCCCCCTTCGGTCCCAAGGAAGTTTTACTGTCTTAAAATAAGTCAGCTTATTAATGATTCACCGCTGTCACTGATATCACAATCAATTTTTTTTTGTCCACACCTTGTATATGTAATATAACATTATGTTTTAGTACTTAAAGTATTGTCGAAAAGGTACTGGGAAGATGTAAGAACGAAGAAGAAATCCTCGAAGTCCGGTGTCGAGTTCACGGTGATGTCCTACAACGTGCTAGCGCAGGACTTAGTCAATGAACATCTTTACCTGTACAAGAATCACAACCCTCGCTCATTGCAGTGGGAAAGGAGATGGAAGAATCTATATGATGAAATATGCAAGCTGATGCCCGATGTAAGTGATTATTTAATCATAGAACTTTGTGTCCTGCTGGTAATAACCAGCCCCGGATCTATTGCGATTTAGCCAAACTTTACTTAGTTCAAAAGTTGATAATAACCGAGATACAGGATATCCAAGTAAAAATTTCTAATTTCCTAATTAATCTGCTTTTTAACTAATATTTTAGCATAAAATTTTTGATTTGGCGGTTTCTATGAGCCAGAAATCTGAGTTTGTTAATTATTTTATTTTTATATAGATTGTAGAGGGCGCTCGCTGCAGCACTGGGTACATAGCAACAAGTGCATTTCTCATATTTATTTATTACGTATAAAAGGTATACTAAATTCAGGTCGCCCAGAGTTACCGTTTCGGAGATATTTGGATTTAAATTGTCTAGTGCGATAGCTCAGGCAAGCAAATAATGTTTTGTTACTTCTTACCAATTAACTTTTACATGATAATTAATGTTCTAGTAATGGTAATGGGGAATAATAAATACAGCAATTGGATTGTTATTTAACTTACTTTAATTAAAACAACTTTGACCATAGAAAATATCGTGTCGAAAGAAACCAACAGCAATGAAAACACAAACTTACGATAAACTCAAAAATTAAACATTTTCTGTTCCATAGCAACTGCATCTCTAAATTTTATTTGTTTTCTCGTAGGTTACTTTAAGAAAAAAATTTCGTTTGCAAATTAATAATAACACTGGGAAACAAATTTCAACTTTTTTTTTGTTTCCTGAACAAAACCTATTTTTTTGGATTCAACTGTACCCAAGTAACTAAAAAATACCTATTAAAGATTTTAGTTGGCTCGCAAAAAAAAAAATCTCAATTATTTGTTAC
Organism: Barypeithes pellucidus; assembly: GCA_963991005.1. Classification (NCBI taxonomy): domain Eukaryota; kingdom Metazoa; phylum Arthropoda; class Insecta; order Coleoptera; family Curculionidae; genus Barypeithes; species Barypeithes pellucidus. The sequence continues at coordinate 55,289,853 of OZ022560.1, forward strand.
AAAATTTTAATTCATAGGCATATACAATGGACATACAAAATACAGATAACAATATATTGTTGGTTCAACAAAAGCAACTAAATAGCACATTTTTATCATTGAATCCAAAGTTTAGACACTCATTTTGCGCTTCTTAGCTTGCCTTTTGAAAGCAGCCTCTGGGGCATCTCTCGTAATAGTCCAGCAGTAGTCGGCTAACATCTCACAGTTCCATTTTCCCTGATATCTTCTTTCCATGTTCGAAATATCCTGGTGGAACCTCTCACCGTGTTCGTCACTTACAGCACCACAATTTTCCGGAAAGGAAATGAATTTTCAACGACATATTACACCCTAGGTTTTGGTAACACAAAAGAAGTTGGGCAACCAGGTCTTTATAATTTTCTGCTTTTATGTTTCCCAAGAAATTTTTTGCAACCATTTTAAAGGCATCCCAAGCGTCTTTTTCCTTGCCTTCAAGTATGGAATCGAATTGCGCATCTCCGAAAAGTTTCCTAATCTGGGGACCCACAAATATTCCCTCTTTAATTTTAGCGTCACTGATTCTAGGGAACTTTTCTTTTAAATAACTAAAAGCACGGCCTTCTTTGTCCATTGCCTTCACAAAATTTTTCATAAGTCCCAATTTTATATGAAGTGGCGGTAGTAAAATCTTTTCTGGGGCAACTAATGGCGCGCTGGTCACATTTTTCTTTCCTGGCTCAAAAGACTCTCTCGGTGGCCAAATTTTCTTTCTGTAGTGATCCGATCGTGCTCGACTGTCCCATTTAACTAACCATTCGCAGAGGAAGCAGCAGTATTTGGTATAACCTAGCTGCATTCCAAGCAAGATCGCCACAACTTTTAAATCCCCACAAATTTGCCATTTATATCTTTCATATTGTATGGTCTCAAGTAACAATTTCAAATTGCTATATGTTTCTTTCATATGGACTGCATGACCAATTGGGACTGAAGGCAATTTGTTTCCATTATGGAGTAACACAGCTTTAAGACTTACTTTTGAGGAATCAATGAAAAGTCTCCAGTCTTTTGGATCATAGTCCAGATTTAAAGCTGCCATTAATCCCTCAATGTCCCTACAGGCTACCAAATTGTTATCCATGTTAAAAAATGGTGTTAGGTTTTTCTGACGGCTTCGGTACACAGAAACTTTTACTTCATCTTCAAGTAAATTCCATTGTTGCAATCGAGAGGCCAATAGTTCTGCTTTTGTCTTGGGCAGTTCCAAATCCCTTATAAGGTCACTTAATTCACTTTGACTTATTTTGTGAGGCTTTTTACTTGGAAGTTCACAGACAAAATCGGAGTCTTGCGAGGTTGATGGGCCGGCGACATTTTCCGGTACACTACCGTTTGAATCCTCTTGATCATCATCAGAATGAAGGGTATATTCCTGAGGTGGATTAGGTATAGGCAACTCGTCACTATGAGGCACCGGGCGTATGGCGGATTGTAAATTTGGATACTGTATCGCAGACCTTTTTTTCTCTGAAAAGCCTTTTTTGATGGGAGGTGTCAAACAAAAGTAACAGTCAGTAACGTGGTCTTTCGGTTCTCGCCAGATCATAGGAACAGCGAAGGGCATCTTACGGTTTTTTCCACTTAGCCAGCCGCGAATGTTGGACGCACATTTGTAGCAGCAGATATGGGGAGCCCAATTTTTATCCTGGTCTCCAACTTTGCAGCCAAAATACAAGTGGTAAGCCTTTTTTATTAAAGGGCTAAGCGTACGTTTTTGTTTCACAAAAGTCATTTCACCACATATATAACAAAAATGATCCGGCTTATTTACACAAACTCGCGACATGTTGCTCAAAACTCTCTAATTTCTCAAATACGAACAGCTCTCGATCAACTGGTGGTTGAAATACAACTAACTAACAATTTAGGATTTATATTATATGTATTTAAACCCCTTATAAAGTACACCTGTTATAATAAATCCAGGTATTTCTCATTTAATGGTGAAATTTTCCCATATATTAAGGGCAGGTAGGTAAATTATCATAATTGGGATGGATCTATAAAACCGGAGCCAACTGAGCCTTTTGCAAGACAGATTGTTAATTAGTATAATAAAATAAGTAAGATTTTGCTATTTTGGTCTCGGAAACATTTTTGCTGTTCCCCAGTGTAATTGGGCAGGGTGCACTAAACAATTTAAATGCAAATATCTCCGAAACGGTAACTCTGGGCGACCTGAACTTAGTATACCTTTTTTTATGTAATAAATATGAGAAAATTATTATTTTCATTAAAAACCTAATTACACTGAGGCGCAAAAAAGTTATGACCTAATAAATGTATATGTAAATATAAATGTATAATGTAAATAAGGCCGCAGACATTTATCGTTCTAAAAAAATCATAATTGCCAAATTTTGTAAAAAAAACGTTGGTTTCCTGCAAAGTTATTAGAGAAAAACAAAAATGAACTTTTAACTTTTTTAACAGTTAATCTCAACTTTCGGGTATAGGTAAGTATCATTAAATCCTAATATTTTTATGTAAGGAGTCCGTAGTTATTCTATGTTCCATTAATCAGCGGACACCCTGTATGTGCAAGGGTTTGCCAAACGCACTTAAGTTGCTTTGTTCGGACAACAAAGCCCATGGAGACTTTTTTCTCGTTTCGTACCGCCTGCGTAAAAAGATTTCTCATTTCTTGGTAAGCTATCCAATCATTTCTACTATCCGACTTTTTATACTTGTACCAAGATCACTAAATTTTAAAATTATAGTTGCATATACGTAATTTTTTGCGTAATGGTGAGTTGTATAACGATGTTATAACCATCGTAATCGGTCTGATGATTACCATATTGGGCGAAACATGTCACAAGTGTGTTTAATTATAGATTTTTAGTACTTCTGTTAATTGATAGTTATGGTTAATTTATAAATCATACATATGATTTCCATTTTTAGATTATGTGCCTCCAAGAAGTACAAGAATCTCACTTGACCGACTTTTACGGCAGGCTAGAATATCTCGGTAAGCCAAATTTAAAACCATGCCTTGCAGTTTATTTATTAACAACAATTTAACATTCCAAGGATACAAAGGCGTCTATAAAAAACGGACAGGATTAAGGTGCGACGGTTGCGCCATCTACTACAAGAGGGACAAATTTAACTTGATAGAGTACGAGACGGTCGAGTTTTATCAACCGAACGTGGATATTTTGAACAGGGATAACGTTGCTTTAATCGCTAAGTTCAGTCCTAGCGTAAATCCGCAGTCCGAGTTCATAGTGGCTACGACACATCTGCTCTATAATCCGAAGAGACAGGACGTCAGGTTGGCGCAGACTCAACTCTTGCTCACCGAAGTCGAACGGATGAGTTTTTACTGTAAATCTGGGTAAGTTTCCGGGGTCGATTTGGGTAAGTTTATTTTATACAGGGTGTTTCCTAACCTCTCTGAAGAATTGAAGAACGTGAATCCTCACCTTCTTTTAATGTGGTATAAAAGTTTTTCGCATGTCGCTTCGTTTTCGAAATACAAGGTGTTAAAACAACATATGTATTTTTCATTTTACTAATTACCCAGATCCCCGCAAATGAATTAATTCTAAAATTTAAAATAGAATATTTTTTTAACACCCTGTATTTCGAAAACGAAGCGAAAAAATTTTATACCACATTTTCGTCTTAAAATAAGGTGAGGATTCACCTCCCTTTTCCGAGGGGTTAGGAAACACACTGTATATAGGGTGTCCATTTTTGGGTCGTTTTACGGGGTATCTCCGTTATTAGTGAAGATAGAATGATGCGGTTTTCGCAGCACTGTGCTACTTTTTTGTCAAACAGAAAATGCCGTAATCAGAATTTTTCTAGGCGGCCTTGTTTTTAATATACGGGATGTTTTTGAGAATTGTGCGTTTTGGGACATCTCGGTTACCCCGTAATGTCGAGGGCTGAAAACCATAGGGTTCCAAGCGACAATTATAAAAGTTTTCAGGAGATAAATTTTTAACTTTGAGATTCGATTAAAAAGTTTCTTTTAAAATAATAACTTCTAAATGTGATTTATGTTTTAGCCTAAGAATCAGCAAATAAAATAAGGTCAAAAAATATACTGTAATTATATTGTAAGTGCCTATTTTATTGATTTTTTTCGAACATTGCATTTGTACTTGAAACCTTGTGGCACTGTAAGCAATGTACTTGAAACCTTGTGGCTCTGAAGCAATGTAATCTTCTAGAGAACATTTATTTAGTTGATTTAAACAAGAACAAGAAATAATAGGACGAAAAATCGTGTATTAATTTTAGAACATTTTCAGAAAATTTGATTTGAAAATAACATAAAATAATAATGGAAAACACATTAAGAAAAGCAAAAATTATTAAATTCAGAAATTAGACATTTCGTATATTGTTGATCTTCAAGTGGCATCCATTTATATGCAAACTCGATTTGTTGGATTTTTTTTCTCGGTAAACGATTTAGTTTTCAAATTATCGGCCGGGGCAATCACAATACGGAAGGAATCGTTAACCATACTTTGTTTACCTAGCCTGGTAAGTTTAGTGTTAACGTTTGCAGTAACAAATTGAGAACAATGGTCATTTATTTTGTATTGCACCTTAAATTGTTCCCCTTGAACAAAACGTAGCTGACATACTTTTGTAAAGGGTACTTTATCATATTTAAACAACAAAGCAGTTTTCTTAAAATTTTTAAAGTCAGTTGCCTTCATGTTAATTACACAGAAGGGGTTTGTTCTGTCAACCTTTAACAAAATTCTTATAAATGATAGCGGTGACCAAATGTCTGTAACTTTCATCGCCTTTTCTATACGAGAATGGATGTTATCTACAACTTGTATACAGGAATGACCAGGTATGGAATACTTCATCGTTATCATGTGAATATTAGGATGTCTATTTAGAAAGTCAATGATTGCAACTGAAACAAGGGAGTTCCTGTTCTGTGGAACGCAGCTATCACTCCAAGTTATTATGTTATTGATTTCCGGATGTTTCGAAACAAATCTCTCTAAAATTTTGACTAAAGCAATCATTACCTGATCTTCCACACATCGTTTCAGCCCACACTGCACAGTATACTTCCTTATTAATTGAACTGTGAGCCGTTAAATTATAAACGTTTAACTTTTGTTTATAAAAAAGTACTGAGACTTCAGATTTAGGCAAGTTAATGACATTTTCAAGGTCAAAACAAATAACAGCGCAATTAGGATTTTGAATTTTATTGTCATTTTCGCGCTCTTGACGCATTATTATTTTTTTCGAAACGTGGGACTGATATGCCGCTTCCATTTCTTGATTTATCCTTTTCTCCATCTTGGCCAATCTATATGCTTCTAATTTAGAACCAGAAGACATCGCGAATAAACTTAACTGTTGTCACTTGGAACCATATGGTTCAAACACAATAACGTGATGTGTACTTGAAACTATATTTCCGTGTTCATTCTGGCGCCATCTATGGACATATTAAAGAAATTTTTAGATCAAAAGATGCAGAATTTGTTATAGAACAGGTTTCTGTAAAAAAACGAATTTTGTACTAAATGTCGCTTGGAACCCTATGGTTTTCGGCCCTCGATGTATCAAAATGAAATAAAATGTTGTTTTTGTAGTTTTTACGTAGAATCTAGTGACGTGCTCAGATTTTTTTCTACATTCAATAGTTTTCAAGGAAAGTAAACAAATTTGCTTTTTTTAAATTGGTCACCCTATATATTTTTTGGTAATGTAATTTAGTTTGTAACAAGCTTCTCAAAAATATAAACACCTTATTTTTAGTCTTAATATTAGGCCCGAAATATACGTTTTTCAAAAATATACCATTTTTTTTTAGTAGGCCATGACGGGTATAAAAAAAAATACTGGTGTGAGTAAATATCAGACACAAAAATTGAAAATTTACTGAACTACCTCGAAAATATTGCTCAAATTGTTCTCTATTATGCCTTAGACATGTTTCACACATGCTTCTTATTCGCCTTAATGAATTAAAAATATTAAACGGCCGCGTTTATCACTCCCTAAAAGCTCTGTCAATGGCAATTCTTAAATCTGCCATTGTTTGGTACTGAATGGAATAAATTTTATTTTGATGGTATCCCCATAAGAAGAAATCCAAAACCGATAAGTCGGGTGACCTTGGTGGCCATCTTACAGGTCCATTAGATCCAATCCAGCGACCTGGGAAGTTATTATCTAGGTAGGCCCTTACAATTTGGGCATTGTGAGCGGGCGCTCCATCCTGTTGAAGAGGCAAGTTATTGAGACTAGCTAAGGGCACATCTTCTATTATTTCTGGCACAACGTTTTCCAGAATTTCCAAATATTTATTTGCATTAAGGCTTCCTTCAAATATATATATAAACTATTTTGCTATTCAGTATAAAGCATGAAACGCATCCCGTATATCAAAAACAGGCCTAGAAAAATTCTGATTACGTCAGGTCCAAGTCATGGAATTTAAAACTGGTCATAAAAACCTGGAAAAGACATGGAATTTTGTAATTGTACCCAAAATCCTGGAAATTTGATGTGGCAACCTGGAATCCTTAATGTATTTTTTTTTTTCATTACCAAATTGAATTCCAAATACGTTGCGAACATTTGCTCTCTTTTTGTTTAGTTCTTAATTTTTGATAGACCATAAGACACGACTGGCATAAAGAATGGAACTCCCTTAATTCCAAAAACCCTCGGCCCCTTCAAATTTATTTTCAACTTTTACAAATTTTGAGAATTTTTTGTATTCCAGAGGATTATTCAAAAAGTCGGGGCACGCGTAATTTAGTTTTTTAAATGAAATACTCCAAACTTTAGTCGATTTTTAAGTTCTACTTGAATTCTAAATATTTTTCATGTAACACACACAACACCCCATTTCGATCTTCAGCTGTTTTCGAAATCTAAACACGATGGCGATGAGCAGGGAATAATTAATAGGGAAGAAAATAAGGACAATTATTACCTTTATTGTAGTAACCTGGTAACAAACCACAGTATTATACTTATGTAGCTGCTGTGACTTAAGTGACATTTATTTATTTCCATGAACATTACCATCTTGAATGCATTGTGATATCTCCACAACAGCTGAAGATCAATATCGGGTATGTTGCATGAAAACTATTGAGAATTTCATTATAATTCAAAAAACGAACAAAATTTAGGGTACCTATTCCATTGAAAAAACTAAAGTTGACGTGTGCCCCGGCTGTTTGAGCAATCCTGTATAATTTTTTTTCATGATCAAGCACTAACAAAATCCTTTAAGGCACTCTGGGAGTGGTGCGTGTGCGCATAAAGCGATTCACGTTGAATTTGAATCGTTGGAGGTTATACTCGTTGGGAAACACGACCTCGAGAAGGTCGTTCCATAAGGATGACATCCTTCAGATGAAAGCATTCTTAAATAATGAAGCTCAAGGAGTGCTAAGCTTAACCACATATGGATGGGCGGCAGTGGTTCGTCGTATATTTCTGCCATTCACCGTTCTCGGCGGAATTAAGAGGTCAAGGCCAGCAGAGCATTTTCCATGGAAATATCTGTAAAAGAGAGTCATATCACCAACCTGTCGTGGTCTCCGATCAGACGAATGGCTCTCCTTTCGATGGAATCCAGTAGCCGAAGAGTATGTTTGGGTGCAGAGCTCCAGACATGAGAGTAGTACTCTAGTGATGGTCGAGTTTAGGCTTTGTATAGTGTCAGAAGTTGTTGAGGCGTGTTCAACTTTTTGGTTCGGAAGAGTACACCGTTTTTGAGAAGCTACCTTCTCGATTGCCACAACGTGGTTATGCCAAGACATATTTGACGTCCAGCAAATTAATAGATGAAGCCATTGGAATTGAGCGTCCTGCCATGACTATATCCGGTTCTGTAATGTTAACCTTTTTAGAGAAACTGCAGCCTGGGTTTTCTTAACGTTAAATTCGACTTGGTTACTGTCACCCCAAGCCAAAATTTCTTCCAGGTCTTTGTTGAGCCGTGATACTTCATCCTGTCTGCAAAGATGTGCTTCGGCAGCCGATGTTTAAGAGAAAGGTGATACAAGTGTGCTATCGTCAGCAAAGCTAAATATCAGATTTTTAGTTTTCATTAGAAGGTCGTTAATGTAGAGTAAGAAGAGGGTGGGAGACAATATCTGTCTTGCAATACAAGAACCTAGTAAGTCGACTTACTATAAAATAGAGTAGTAAGTTTTTAATATTTATTTAACTTTTTATTTGTTAATAAAAATAAATGATATTTTTTGGAAAAAGAAACTATGTAACAAGAGTTACTGTGTATAAAATTTTAGAACAATAAATTAAATATTAAGGAAGTTGTGCAATTTTTAAATGGAATTTCTTAAAATTTACTTTTACGACTTACCAGGTTCTTGTATTGCACGGCAGATATGGACCCTTGAGGAACACCGGCATTGATGGTGAAGGTATCTGAGAGAAATCCGTCAATTGCAACTTGCAGAGAACGGTCCTTAAGAGAGCTAGACATGCACCGAATCGACTGGGCATCCATAGGATCGCAGTTTACTTAGAAGCTACTCACGCCAAACACGGTCACAGGCTTTAGAGATATCCAGTGCAATAGCCCGATACTCTCCATGATGTTCGATTGCGTTGGTCCAAAGATACTAGAAATTCTCAAAATTTGTCTGTAAAATTGTAGCGTTTTCCGAAAAATTACGTGGTTATGAAAGTATTGGGGGTGTTCCTTCCATTCCTTTTGCCAACCATGTATATGGCAATCTACATAATAGTAGGAAAAGTTAGAAATAAAAATATGCTAAACTATTTTTAACAGACCTGTATGACCAAATATTTGCCTGGAATACCTGGAAAAGTCATGGAATTTTACAGCTGTTAAAAAGTCCGAACTCTGTCTAGGTACAGCTATCAGTTTACGTGGCTTTAACAAATTTTACGTAACATTAGTCATTCGACATAATTATACCAGGATAATTTTATTTTATTTTATTTATTTTACTTCAAATTGTTTCCATACTATCATTATTGTTGTTTGTACAATTTTTGACGGATAAACAAAAGGCTATCAGGGCGCAGAAAAAATTATTGTTGTGGTCAAGATTTAATTACAAATTCATTTAGAAACACTCGGGGGGGCTGACCACTCATCAAAAAAATGTACATGTATTGCGGAAATCCTATGATTTCGTGTGATTGCGGGTGATTAGTGGTGAGCGATATCGTGATTTTTCAATCACGTTGTGAAACTTGATTGTTATTTTTTCAAATCAGTGAAATTAAAGCGTGACGTGATCACGGTTTATACATTTTTATCACTGCTAAGCGAGATATTAACTAGATACTACACGTAAGAGAATATTGCGCGCATCGTAAAATAATTAGTGGGTGATGGTCGATGGATTTAAATGATTTATTATCTACTAAAAGAACTGTTAACAAAATAAACCTAAAATCTGTAAAAAATATTACACAACATTGATAACAAACAAAATAACACGTTATTTCTACCTAGATTAAAGTAGAATTATACCTTTTAAAAAAAACTATGATGTGTACTTTACAACAAACTATTTGTTCATGCAAATACGCATGGTTTCTTAATCGTTTTGTGCTTATTGTATATTATCATTAATTTAAGAATAGAATCGTCAATCATTTGAGTTTTCTTATTGCTTAGCCTGTTTCTTTAAAGAATGCCCAGAGCTCGCTAGTCTTTCGAATATTACTACTCATTTTCATTTTACGGTTTCACATTCAAGATTCAGAAGTCACAGTCAAGTACCAAATAACAATCTGACAACTTCACGGAATCACGTACCGTCTCACCCATGTTATTCTAACTCTGATTTGCGAAAATGGCCTTTATTGTTTTAACACAATTGGTGTTGGTGCAACACAATAAGGCCGATTATGGCAAACGTAATAAATGTATTTCTAATGGTGTTACAACAAATCAACCCCATGGGAATAAATTTTAAACAAAAGATAGGTTTAATGATTAGTAAAAGTGAAATACGTACTAAAAAGTTATTTGTTTAAACTGTGATCGCATCACGCTTTTTATTGCTGCTAAGGAACTGTGACTACCTGTGATTTGTTGATATCAGTGATTAAATCACAGTTCGTAAAATATCGCTCACTACTACGGGTGATTGCGATAAGATTTAGAGACTGAATGGGATTTTTTGGGATTTAATTATTATTATTATTATTATTATTATTATTATTCGTTAAAAAAAAAAGATTGAACAATTCATTTGTAACTGGTATTGTATACAGGGTGCTAAAATTCGTAGGATCTCGAAAACTTTGAGACATACGAAGACGGTAATTGAACCGAAGTTGAGTATTTTGGGGCTTAATAATTAAAGTAAAATGTTAAGTAGGTATTCCGAATACGTGCATAATTATCCGAAAAAAAACTAAATATACAGTTTTGGTTTTTAATTTTTTGCGCCTAAATTTTTTACTTGGGTAGAAAAAAACATACTTTTTCATAGCCAATTTGTATTTTCTACGACATAGCGTTATTATTTTCAAAATTAGACGTTTCGTTCTTGAGAAAAATGAACGTTTTGGTATAATTTTTGGTATGAAGAATGAATTTAGACGATGAGTATGGTGGAAGGGCTTTCAATAGAAAATAGGTAGAAACAGAAATTATCATGGTGTGCGGGCATAAAAATTACACTGCAAGCAACTTTTCCAAATACATTTTTTTATAATTTGATCAATAAATGCCATTTTTAGACATTTTGTGGCGAAAATATCAAATTTGACAGTGAACAAAAGCCGCATAGTCCTATTTAATTATGCCATTTTTCGTCTTTATTGAAGCAAGAACTTATGGTAAATTCAAATATTACCTAAATCGAACAGTACATTTTTTCCCTATTTAGTTCGAACTTTAATGGTGACCCTGTATACAGGGTGTTATGGAAATGACTTATTATATTTAAATGGGTGACTCCTTCGGTGTCCTAGAGAAAGTCTACATTCTTTTTTTTTTAATCGAATATCTAAATACTAAGTTACCCTAAATAAATATCTAAACCCTTTTTACTCACATACTGTCGCGCCGTTCCATCTGGATTCAGTTAGCAACAATGTGGGTCACTAGAGCATACTAACAGTGTTGTCAGATCACACCGCACGTATCGCCCTTGATTGGATACCTGCCGCGCGCGACTATCGTTGCTTCAGTATGTTTCGAGACGCGGGAATGGAATGACGCAGTCGAGGGTTCTACGTGCTTGATGTATACGAATTTTAAACATTTTGTTGCTTGTAGCATTACCCGATTTTTTCTGTTGTGAAATAATTCGTAATAAGAAATATTGTGTTGTGATTTCAAATTGGTCTGATATTATCTACTGTTGGTTCTGTTGCAAAACATACTTTTGTGTTTAATTTTTTTATGGAAAAGTGATACGCGGGTCAAAGACGTCTTGTCAAAAACTGAACACGTGCGTTTAAAAGTGTTGCAATATGACAACACCGCCTCAATAAATTATTGATTGCGAACGTGCTCAGTAGCGGCCACATAAATTTTGATATTTCATATAAAGTGTATATTTCGCACAATAATTCAAAGCGCCATTTATGGTTATTTTTCTTCAATTTATATTCATCTCAGGATTTGCGGGTTTAAATATAATTAGTCATTTCCATAACACCCTGTATATTTCTTTTGAACCGATCGAGGGAATCGGACCCATTATTATATTTTTTGAAACATTTTTAGGGACGCGCCTTGCTATTGGCCCATTATAATAACCGGTGATTTTAATTCCACTCCAGATTCCGCCGTTTACGAATTAATAACAAAGGGGGTTCTCCGTTACGATCACTTATCGGCAAGAAGGTTGGATAATTCGAAATCTACGTGTCAAGGGAATGTGTTAGTACCACGTGATCTGGAGATAACAGGTAAGAACATTACAATAAGGTGACACCTATTTATGTTAACAGTAACGGCTGGTGTTTGTTCGGGTTTGTTCCCAACCATAACATAACAATACTGTTTATAAACGGTGTCTCTATGCTTAACATGGCCAACGCAAACAGTCCCTCTTGTCCTATAATGTAAAAGCCGTGTTAAAGTTGGCAATTTTTGTCTCTTGCGCCGGCAATGGCAATTATAATTGCACGTATTCATGCGCACTAAACCGTTCTCGATCAACTGGCCCAATACTGCTCGTATTGCCGACGCAAATTATATAATTTTGTAAATCTTTGCACACAAATTACTAATAAACCTATTTGTATTTAATTTTAGATAAATGTCAACATGCCAGGCTAGTGCAACACAGGCAAAAGATCGATAAGATATCTCGACAGCAAGAAGAAGCTCTGATAAGTTTGCATAAAAGTGACAGAAGTATTGTCAAGATAAGCTCAGAAGTTATCGACAATCCTGCTTTGTTTTGTACCGGCACGTTGTCCCATTTGTTTGCTTTCAATTCGGTTTACAGTCACGGCGATCCGGACAATGTCGAAGGAACTACTTTTCAAGATAAATGGCAATCTGTCGATTATATATTTTACACGTAAGAACTTATTTTTTCTTAACTTGCCAACGTGACAATATTTATTAAATCTACCCAAGTAGCATTTTTAGACACAAATTGGACACACATTCTTTGCTGAGAAACGTTTCGACACATTTTCGATTCGAATTAGAAACTTGTATCGAGACATATGTGTTACGGGTTTGTTCGGGTTTGTTCGGGTTTGTTCGGGTTTGTTCGGGTTTGTTCGGGTTTGTTTCGAAATATTTTACAAATCGTGGTGTCGATATATTAACGACACGCGAAGATAAATATTTTTCGAAAAATATTTAGTTAAAATTATAATGTTTTGGTAAGACACAAGATTGCATTGAATTTCCCATAAGAGATTTGTTATAGCATCGGTGTACGTTTATTAGCAATAAATTAGCAACTTCTTGATATTATTTATATTTTAGGTGTTATTATTGATCCATTTTCAACCACAGATTGAAGTAAGTGTTTTAGGTACATTTTTAATCACCATCTGAACAAGTTTGAGGTTATGTTATTGTTTAGCGAGATTTAAATTGTTGTTTTTCTGTAATAAAAAGCTTACTATATCAACATAAAGTATGGCTATAGGGTGGGTATACTCTATGTTGATAAATACAGTGCATTAAGCTGTTTTTAACAGAAAAATAACAATTTAAATCTCCCTATGCAAACAACATAACCTCAAACAAGATGTTGATTAAAAATCTTCAAAAAACACTTACGTCAATCTGTTTCGGAAAATGAATCAATAATAACATCTAATATACAAATAATACCAGGAAATTGCTTATTTATCCCTTATAATTCTAGTTTGGAAAGGTTTTTGCAACCACGCCTCTCGTGACGTCACACCGCGGCTGTCCATACCCAACCTTTCTTTTCTGTGCATGCAAGCAAATCTTTTTTTTCTGTGGCATCCACCTTACAAACCTTTTATTCTTCTGTGCATCATGGAAACATTATAGAAGAAAAAGAGTAGAAATTGTGTGTCGAGTCCATTTTGGACCAGAATAATGCTTTCTAGCGGCCATTTTAGGAAATGAATTTTTATTTTGTTAAAATGAGTTTTAATGAAATTCCTGCATCTCTTGCAAAGCCAAAATTTCTTTGATAAGTTCCATTTTCCTAGCTAAGTCGATTTATAAAAGAAATAAATAAAATATTGATAATATTTTAATTTTTATTTTTTTGACAAAGTATTTTTTTTCTGTAAATGAAAACAAATCGAGGGCACGTTAAAAATATAAAGCCAAATTACTAAACTGCACGATAAAATTTACTGCGACAATGATTTTTTGGTTCTAATGTGCAATAACTAGGTATATAAAATAAAATAACTTATAGGAAATATACTTATAACGAATTCATCATGGCGAAATTATTGTTTCATATTGTTTTTCTTTTATTTTACAACAGTGAAGGTATCCTAATTGTTTTGCGCATGGTTTAACATAGCCCCGCCCCTTTAACTGTCACTTTTAAATACAAATAAGTAACATTTTCGATAAAAGTTTCGATTGTGCGTCGAAACAGCGAAAGTCACAGCTAGTACCAACCACTTGGATACACGTGTAAATGTCCCATTTAAAATGTATACGTTTCGAAAATCTAGTTGCCAACAGTTTCCAATTTTGATCGGAAACAGAAACGATAGATACGATACATGTACCACAATGTGTCTAAAAATGCTACTTGGGTACGGGATACCCCATTGTATAATTTTACAATTAATTACTTATCTATCTAACAAAGTAAAAAGATTTAGAACTAGTTAGTAACATTCGAACATTAGAATACATAACAATTGAAACAGATTTAATTAACGATCGCAACATAAACTACAAAAGAAAAAACAGATTTACAGAGTCTTGACATATATCATAGTATTATGTTTAAATGCCCCCAGCGATATATTAAAAATGTCTAGAGTTCTGCTCATATCATTAAGAGTACGAGGAGTTCTATTCAAAGTCATTTTTGATCCATATGCAGTTCTATGATAATCCTAATGAAGTACTTACTTGCCATGCTCTCTTAAAATTCAGTCGAATTCTCGATAGTAAACCTCCACAGTCACACAAACCCCTTATTACCTTATACACAAAACATACCTCCACGTATACTCTCCTCTGCTCCAGCGGAGAATGTTTTCTCTGCGGTAGTCGCGAAAATCAATCCCCATCTTAAAAGATGCCGCTCTCAAGAACTTGTTTTGGACGCATTCGATAATATTAACATATGTGCGATAGTAGGGAGACCATACAACACTTGCGTATTCAAGATTCGAGCGAACTAAACTTTTATAAATAAACTCCTGGACAAAATTAACGCAACATCATAAATTTGCCATATTTTTGATGCTACTTTTTTTCTGAATTTATAATCCGATTTGAGTGATTTTTTTTGCATTGAAGGTTGGTTCCTTGACAATGTCATAGTTTTCGCTGTTTATGATAAAAATTTAATTTTCGATTTATACTGGGTGTACTAAAAATGCAATGTTTTTTTCCCGAAAATTCGCATCACCCTGTGGAGTATATTAGCAACCGAAAAATATTTCAGTTGACATTAAACGGTAGGTCCATCTTTCCCCAACATTTTCTTTTTTGGTTTACTTCATTATCTCTGTTATTAAAGGAGATACACCGTTTTATAGCGTAACATGTTTTTATAGACTTTAATATTCAACACATTAAATGTTTTCAAGTAGACTATGGACTTTTTCTGACATTGCAAGCGATGTGTCAGCAGATGTTGTGTTTTAAAGTTACAAAGGTCAAATAAAATTCGCCATACTGATAAAAACTATTCGGAAACTGCTTATTAAACGTTCGTTTCGTATGCCCAGTTGCCCGACGAGTATTTTACAACATGTTACGCTATAAAACGGTGTATCTTCTTTAATAACAGGGATAATGAAGTAAACCGAAAAAGAAAATGTTTGGGAAAGATGGACCTACCGTTTAATGTCAACTGCAATATGTTTCGGTTGCTAATATACTCCACAGGGTGATGCGAATTTTCGGGAAAAAACATTGCATTTTTAGTACACCCAGTATAAATTGAAAATTAAATTTTTATCATAAACAGCGAAAACTATGACATTGTCAAGGAACCAACCTACAATGCAAAAAAATCATCATCAATCATGCAAATCGGATCATAAATTAAAATAAAAAATATGGGAAATTTATGATGTTGCGCTAATTTTGTCCAGGAGTTTAGTTTTTAGCGCCTCTAGTGACAAATCTTGACAATTTCTATAAACGAAACCCAACAGTTTTATATCATTCTGAGAAATTCTCACTATATGGTCATTGAAAGTTACACGCTCATCAAAATAAACACCTAAATCTTTTACTATGTTTTTGTATTCAAGTCGAATATTATCAATATGGTAAACTGTTGGAATTCTTACGAGTCTTTTATAAAAACTAATATAGCAACATTTTTCTATGTTAATGTTAATATGCTTTACCTGAGACCACTTCCACAGAGCATCAATATCTCCCTGCAAGTCAATACTATCCCGAATGCAATTTATTGTCTTATACAACTTCAAGTCATCAGCATAGAAACTTCTCCGGGCATGCAAAATATTAACAGACACATCGATAATGAAAATGTTGAACAGAAGCGGTGAGCAATGAGATCCCTGCGGAATCCCAGAGTAAACCTGAAATGATTCTGATACGAAACCATTGATCTTAACACTTTGTGTACGCCCCTTCAGAAAGCTTGCAAGCCAACGAACTGAGCTCTCACTAAAACCCGTCGCTCGCAGCTTGGCCATGTCTGTGTATTTCTGGTATAGAAATATTCTGGGATACTGGTATTAACATTTTAAGTTGTGGTATTTTTTATAAAAAAAATATTGATTCAACCCTAGGTTTTTATTAGTGTTGTGATCGCTCGAGCGAAAAACCGTTCGAGTACTCGATTATTGAAATAACCGACATCGCTTGATTTAAAAAAAAACTGCTCGAGTTATAAATTCAAGCGAAAAGCGTCGCTTGTTACTTATTACCTTTCACTCGATATGCGAGCCTCGCTTGACGCCGACGGAAATGTTGGTAGTGTGATCGCTCGAGATAAAGAACTGCTCGTATATTCGAGCAGTTTTTCTCTCGACAGGAAATACTACTCTAGTTATAAATTCACCCGAACAAACCCGAAAATCGAAAATCATCGCCTTCCACTTGATACCCGAAATCTACCGATTGGCGACGTTCGAGTTTGAGGCTTAGAAGGCTGACACGACATACGTCTTTGTTAAAGGCACATAAACGAGAAGGTGCATACAAAAAGTATGCCAAATCCCTTAGCGGAGTCATCGCGACATGGGTTTTGTTTTGACTGGGCTGGCTAGCCAGCGGCAATTGTAAATTTTTAAAAAATTAAAGGATGTAATTTTTTTTAAAAATCAGAATCAACTGTTGTTCTTTATTAAAAACTCTAGAATGAACTTCTAAAACTTACAACTTACAAGTTGTCAACACATTCTTCTTAGTCATAAAAATTTCAAATGATAATTGTTCGAGCGATTCACTCGATTATTAAAATCGCTCGAGTATCAAGTACTCGATTATTAAAATCATCGGTTTTTCCCAACACTAGTTTTTATCGACTATTTTTAAATTGCATATTAAGTTATTAGAACTACCAAATTTCAAATTTTTATGGTCATTTCGATGGATTTTTGACGAACATCGTAAGCGACAAATTTATCGAAAATGAACAATCTGTTGCTTATAAAAAACTGCGCTTTATAGGAAACTTTGGTTGACTCGTAATTATTTAAAAAGGTGTAAAAAGTCATATTTAAGTTATCGTATCCGGCAGTAAATTGGTAACGTTTTTTCAAAACGTCCGTATTTACATAGTAAGCACCAATATGTATATGTACACCAATATGTACGATTTATCCTAATGTCGCTTACGGTAATTTATAACCCTACCGGATACTGGGTAGTAAGCCCGCATCGACTTATTTAAGAGTAAAGTCTATCTTAAGTTATAAATAAATACAGGGTGTTATGGAAATCCTTTATTATATTTAAACCGGCAAATCCTGAGATGAAAATAAATTGAAGAAAAATAACCATAAATGGCGCTTTGAATTAATAAGCGAAATATACACTTTATATGATATCTGAAAATTTACGTGGCCGCTACTGGCGACGTACACAATCAATAATTTATTGAGGTACGTCAGTCTCAAAAGAGATCAGCGCATTTTAGGCGGTGTTGTTATATTGCAACACAGAATTATATACGCACGTGTTCAGTTTTTGACAACAAGACGTCTCGACTCGCGTTATCACTTCTTTTTGAAACTTAAAAAAAAATACAATTTTAAGGTACATACTCTCTTACCTTCGATCTTATTGTAAAATAATCCCTTTTATAATTAAATTCCATGTGAGGTAAAAATAGAGGCATATTCTATTTTTACTCATATCTTGTAAAACAGTTTGGTTTATTATTGTTATAATATTATTTGACATTGGTTCTGATTTCAATATCACGATCGATGGTCAGACGTGCTAATGATGTTATTAGTTATAATAATATAACAATAACAAGGACATGAACCTTATGGGTTAAGGTTGTAGATTAAGTAGTTAAGGTTATAATAGGATAATATAAGGATGATTGTAACAGGAGAGAGAAGAATCAATACTCAACCCTTTTTTTGAGTAGGTTGTTGATATTAAGACTGATCTAAAATGTAGTTCTTTTAAAATATACCTTTAGCATGGCTAATGTCCGCTGATGTTTTATTACGAACCATCAACAGTTATTACATGGCGATCCTGCCAGTGGACTTAGTCATGCAAGTCCAATATTAGTGAATAAAAAGTTTAGTTCAGTGAAATTAGTGAAAAATGAAAAGTGTAAGGCAGTTATTTATGAAGGGGTCATACCACAAGCCCTTCAATGGTAAACCTTTTAATACATCTATACGTCCAAAGTTTGATATAAAGCAGATTTCAAATGACCAGACCATGTCCACGAAGGCGAATGTACGTGTGAGGCCTTTGTTGAAGAAAGGTGAGGCAAAAAGCCGCTCGTACTCAACGTGGGACTAATGGCACATGACGTTATGGAAAAGGGGACCCAAAGCATCTGATAAAATTTTGAAAGTGTTAAAGGACTGTAAGTTAGATGATACCTTGTATTTATAACGTGTTTGTTTTTTTTTTTAATTTTATTTTAAAGATGACTCGAATTTTTTTAAATTATTTGATACTGGGCGCAATTTTTGGCTTCTCGAGTATGGCACCGAGGATGTGACAGCGACTGATTGATGGCATTGAGTTAAGCGATTGTTTTTTTTTTAGTAAAATTAAACCGAAAGAAGTAATTTTATGTAATTAAAATTTTATTGAAGTGTGATAAAATAGGACTCCATATAAAAATTTTCGTCTTTAATAAGAAATATTTAATATATTTTTTTTATTTTTCTATGAACCAGGATTCTTGAATGAAGTTAGCTTAGTGCATCGTTGTGAGACCTGCGATTCAAATATATTAATACGGAATATAAAAATCAGAATTCTCGATCGGCGTTAGCCTTAAGTGCATCGTTGAGAGACCTGATATCCGTATGTGATGATGATTCATCACTTATGTATATTATACATATACATATTTGCAAATTAATTGCAATAGAAGACGAAACAATTGAATTTATTGTTATTATTTTTTTCAAAGGAAGTTGATTCTTTAGAATTAAAAATGCATATTCAGCGAGTAATTTGTAACGTGAATAATAACTTAATGGCATCAAGAAAGTAAAAGAGTAATAATATATTGTAATTATAGAAATGTAGGTTTAGAAGTCATAGTCGATATTTATAGAAGTTATAGTTGATATAGAAGTTATAGTCGATATTTATAGAAATTATAGTTATAAAAGTGTAATTATAGAATGAGTTTTAGCGCACACATTTAGTTAGTGCAGCGCATTTGTGTATGTATATAGTATACATAGGTCTAAAAAAAAATCAAAATTCTAGACCTTTGATTTTTTTTTCCTTTCCCAAGGGAGGTGTGAGGTAAAAATAGAGGCATATTCTATTTTTACTCATATCTTGTAAAACAGTTTGGTTTATTATTGTTATAATATTATTTGACATTGGTTCTGATTTCAATATCACGATCGATGGTCAGACGTGCTAATGATGTTATTAGTTATAATAATATAACAATAACAAGGACATGAACCTTATGGGTTAAGGTTGTAGATTAAGTAGTTAAGGTTATAATAGGATAATATAAGGATGATTGTAACAGGAGAGAGAAGAATCAATACTCAACCCTTTTTTTGAGTAGGTTGTTGATATTAAGACTGATCTAAAATGTAGTTCTTTTAAAATATACCTTTAGCATGGCTAATGTCCGCTGATGTTTTATTACGAACCATCAACATCTATTACATCCATAAAAAATTAAAACACAAAAAGTATGTTTTGCAACAGAACCTACAGTAGATAATATCACACAAATTTGAAATCACATCACAACATTTATTATTATGAATTATTTCACAACAGAAAAAAAATCGGGTAATGCTACAACTAATATAACGTTTAAAATTCGTATACAGCAAGCACGTGGAACCCTCGGCAAAGTCGTCACCGAGTAACGAGAACGAAGGTTAAACATATCAATACGCGCGCGGCGGTTATCCAAGCAAGGGCAAGACACGCTGTGTGATTGGCATCACTGTAGTTTGCTCTAGTGATCTACATTGTTGCTACCTGAAAGCAGATGGAGTGGCGCGACAGCATGTAGGCAAAAAGGGTTTTTACCTTAGTATTTAAAAAAAAGTATGTAAGGTTTCTCAAGGACACCCAAGGAGTCACCCATTTAAATAAATAAGTGTCATTTCCATAACACTCTGTATATAAAAGTTACAAAAAATGTATCGTAAACTGCCAAATTACCTGGAAATTATTGGAGTTTACTAAAATTAACTGGTCTACACTAAACTATAACAATACAAAATAACAGAGCTGGGCATTATTTGTACTCACAAATACTTTTTTTATTTAAATACCGAGTATTTAAATACTTTTTTTATAATAGGTATTGTGGTGGTGCGAATAAAATCCGGTAACGATGATCATCTAGCAAATGAAATCCAAGAATCTGATATCTATTTCCTATGCGGATAGATAATAATAATAATAATAATGTTTTTTTAATTCCCAACGAGCTATTTTAGTCCATTACAGGGAATATTATAACATAGAACATAAATAAGTAATTAATCAATATAAAAATAAAAATTATTATAAATGGTTTTTTTAAGTAATTTGTATATTTTCCAGAAAGAAATTCTTTTAAAATAATTTTAAGTTCAGAATTTTTTTTAATACTTTAGGTAACGTAAGTATATATTATAAATATTTAGTCCATCATATAAAATAGATTTCATCCCTATGCTACTTTTAATTTGATTTTTTTTTAAATGGTCAATCTTTCTGATATTATGATTGTGTATATCAGTTAATTTTACAAATTTTATACAAGATTTTTTTATTTTGATTATTAATTGCATGCATTAGTATACTGATTTTGAATTTATATAAACTATTCTGATGTAGATATCCTCTTGGTTTATATAAATTTGTTGTCGGTTCCAAAAAATTTAGTTTATGAATACACATTTTATAATTTCGTTTTGTATCTTTTTAAGGGGTTTAATATTGTGGTACATTCAGATCCCCAAACTGATACTAAATATTGAAATTTTGAATAAACTAATGAATAATAAGTGATTTTTAAATGTATTAAAGGTATATAATCTCTAATTTGAAATAATATTCCAATGAGTGGTGATACGCTTTTTCGAAGATTTTCTACATGTTTTCTCCAATTTAAATTTTCGTCATATATAAGCCTAAAAACTTTACGGATTTTGCATACTTAATTTCGTTTCCATTAAAAATTATTGGTGAAATATTGCTCGCAATTGCACATTTAGAAATAAACGTGAAAGATGACTTTTCAAAGTTTAAAGAAAGTTTATAGGATTGCAGCCATGAAAGTATGGTTTTCAAATCATTAGTAATATCAGTTTGAACATTGGAAAAAGACTCGCCAAAATATAAAATTGTAGTATGATCCGCAAACAATTTGATATTACCTTTTAGATTTAACATAGAAATTGAATTTATATATATAAGGAATAAAGTAGGTCCTAAAATTGATCCTTGAAGAACACCGCAAGTAATATTTTGTGAGAACTTGAGCAATCGTCAATATAAACGTACTGTTTTCTGTTATATAAATAATTTTTAAACCAATTATAAATAGTTCCGCTAATACCAATAGTGAAAAGACTTTGTAATAAAATTTCGTGATTCACAGTATCAAATGCCTTTCGCAAGTCTAAAGATAATAAGCAACATTTTTTATTGTTGTTTAAATTTAATTGAATGTCAGTAATAATATCAATAGCAGATATTTCTGTATCTTTAGACTTACGAAATCCTATTGTCCACTAAATAGCATATTTTGATTTTCTAAAAAATTTGTCAATTTCTTATTCATTATTTTTTTCAAAATTTTAGATAAAGCAGGTAGTAAAACAGAAATTGATCACCCAGTAGCGCATACCTTATAGTAAACGGAAAAATGCCAACCGAAGTAGTAAACAATTTTTGTTTGTTTTAGTGGGAAAAAACGAAACGAATACGTAAAAGATGACAAATTGAAACTACTTTCAAGATATCGATTACCTCGACGAAGCGAGTTGGGCTCAATTAAAATACCAAATAGTGCTTTCGGTTCTGACCACTTAAGTTTGGTCGCAAGGTTTAAGTTGAAAAATTAGTACTTATTTTCGATGGCTGTAATTCTGTTCGACCAGCTAGCCCGGTAAATCATTGTTAAGTTAAACATTTTATATTTCTAAAGGTATTTTATATCGGGAATACATTTTTATATTTTTTGATCAGATTTGAGGTTAAAAGTTGTACGATTTAATAATGACGTCCCGGGGCTTAATAAATGTTGAATTTTACAAATCAAAGTGTAAATAAAGTTATGTTTTTTAAATGTTTTTTTTTGTATAACCACGCTTTAAAATATTTTTTGATTGGTGAGATATTAGGGAGATTTTTTACATTTACACCTTTTCTCATTCTTTTTCTAAAGGCCGTATTACACTTGGGAATTTTTATGGCGCCAGCAATGGCAATTATAATTCAAGGATTCTTGCGCAGTACACCGTTCTCCGTACTACAGTCAGAAATTCTACTCTTCTGACAATTAAAATGACACGGATTCATGCGCAGTACACTGTTCCCGATCAGCTGTCTCTCATTACCAGAAATGGGGCAGGCGCCATTTTAATTGCCCTTGCCGGCGCAATTGGGTAGACATAGATTATTCTGTTATTTTTAACTGTTTATTATTTGGCCGAACCAGGTATGAACAGGTAATGGCCATTTAAACCCACTGGTACTTAAATTAGCAGTTTACATTCTTTATTAAACTTATGGACTGCTAATTCAGCAACTTTTTGCACCTCCTATTTGTAAATAGCAGTAGCTGCTTTAACTGGTAATCAAAACGAACAGGTTTGCACATCTCTAATTCTGGGGATATTTTAGGGATTTCGACAGTACCCACTGCTGTTCTGACCGTTGACAATGCTCCAGCTGATCGAAAACGGTTTACTGCGCATGAATACGTGCCATTATAATTGCCGGCGCAAGAGAAAAAATTGCCTAGTCTAATACGGCCTTAAATGGACCTTTCCGCCCGGGCTAGTGCAGGTAGTTTTTCTTTTTCCACTCGCCCAAAATTACCAACATATAGAGATGAGTTTAGCAGTGACTCTTAAGTCACCGGTGACAGCGACCATACAGTAACTGGTTACTTTTACTTTTATATTAGCGATCCGATGTCTATTAAGATTTAAGAATAAGAACTGGGCGCTGGTTGTTAACTAAAAGAAATGATTCGTCATTTTCGATATTCTTGCAAGAAGAAATTAAAACGGTGGGATGATTTGATTTAATATGTGTTCGCTGTTGTAAAAATACCTTTTTTCCAATTCTAGAAAATGAATGAATTTTTTTTCGTCTAATTATTTTAAATAATTTAACGAATATTGGATCGAAGGTTGACGTAATCTTTCAATATGCATGTCAGCAGAAATTATGAGAACGGCAACGACTTTACGGTCTTTACCGGTAGATAAATCGGCCAGGATGACGTAATGTAACGTTGAAAGAGACGGCTAAAGAAATTTCTGCAGGAGGCAGTTTTTTTTAGTGGGTTCTGGGTTTTTGTCGTGGCCGGACGCCGCGGTCTCAGGACCTCACTCAAACGCGATCTTATTTTTTCAAAACGGGAGCCGCAACACTACAGGTGTTAGAGTGTTTTTAGCCGCGGATTAATTAATTAAACACTCGTGTTTTCCGGCGAGTTTAAAAATACTGGAACGTCATTAAACACTCGTGTTTCCGGCGAGTATAAAAATACTGGACTATTTATTAAACACTCGTAGTTTCCGTGCGAGTATAAAAAACGCTGGAATCCCTTCAAACACTCGTTGCTGGCGCGAGTATAAATAAGTTTTCCAAGAACAAACCCGATTGTGACAAAAGGAACAAAGATATTCTGAGTCCGGAATAGTGAGTAAGTGTGAAATAAAATATCTTAAGGCTAGTGTTAGTAGTCACTGCCGCGAGTCATAATTTTTCTTTCGGAAATTATTAGGGTAGTTAGACTCTCTTTAGTTGAGAAACCAAATGCTAGCTTAGGTTTATTTTACATTGTAAATACTGTAAATAATTAAATTTTAAATGGGAGTACGTGACAGAGGAATGATAGGTTGGTTTGAAACGCAGAATGTTAGTGTAGGATAATTTTTATTGTAAATATAAAATGTAAATAATTATCGCACTAGTACTTCGGGTCGCGTTACTCGACTGACGTAAGACAAACCCCCCTTAAATTCACCCTCAAAGACAAGGACATAAAATTAAATAAAAATAGCCCTCCGTGTTCCAATATAACAAACTTGCATTGTCGTTATATTTAATTGGACGCGCCCGAGCCAATAAATCAGAAGTATAGTCTGAACATCAGTTAGGCCTCGTCCTACGTTCGACAAACTATACTTTTAAATTAAAATCATTCATTCTTTCTTATGACAAATTTGCCCTCATCTCTTCAATTGCGCTGGTGGACCGGTGACAGCTTCCAGTTAGCGGGGAAAGGTGGTGGGCCCACCCAAGACCGACTGACACGTGCGTGTCAAGTCGGCAATGGCATTATGCCTGGCATCCCTGGACAATACAAGAATCGACCGAAAAATCGAAAATCAAATCGTGTCCGAAAATAATTAAGCAAGCACGTCTTCAGATTGCGGTGGATTTTTTCATTACTTGCTAAGACTGGCCACTTTACAGATAGTGTCGACCAGTTCTTACATCTTCCAAATTAAATGGTTCAATAGTTAGTTTTGCAATAATAATCAAATCCTGGGTGGGGGATTACACCTTCTGGTTAGAATCCAACAGGGGACAAAATTAAAATTCTATAAATTGCCATCTAGCTAATTATCAAATTAAATTAAATTCAAAAATAAAATCAAGGGGTAAATTGGTTATACGGGGGTTATCGAAAAACGTCCCACGTAAAAACGCGCACATAAGGAGAACGTTAGAGTTACCTATCAATTACTAAGCGCAAAACGGACAGACGTTTCGGGCTACGTACTCCACTCATATCATAGTATGATGTACGTACGCACCGATATTTCAAAATTTCCAAATTTCCATTACAATTCGGCGACATCGCATATTAGAGTTTGTAGTTTCATAGGAAATTTTTTCTTGCAAATATTACAGTTAGCAAATTGGTCACGGTCTTGCGTAAAAAAGTTCCAAATTCGCTGGTTTTTTATTCGTTTATAGATTATTACAGTCGCCCCTCGTACACTACATCCATCAAATAGACATCTGTCAGAAATAGATAAAAAAAAGTTTAATTAAGTCTGGTGCATGCAATAGCAAAACATCATAACGACGAGCAAGGGCGGATCCAGAACTTCGGTTTGGAGGGGTTCCTGTTGGATACTGAGAAGAGGAGGACACTGAGAAGAGATCTTCCTTTAGCTGAATATGACAGAAAAACAACCAAAAGGAGCTTCCTTTTTGTTGTAAGAAGCGTAAAGAATAAATAACTATTTCTAATAGTTTCTATGTGTATATTTTTGTATTTTTTCTTTAATATATCATAAAACGAGCTTATAAGTAGAGATCGACCGATATGATTTTTTGTGGCCGATACCGATATACTCACAGCCGATATCGGCCGATACCGATATATCGGCCATAAAATTTTGTCGTAATTTGTTTGCTTTATAAATGAGGTAAAAGTGATTTATAATGATATACTGTTACCGTTACATGGATTAACCATAAAATCACTAAAAAAATGCAGAGCAAATTCAATATTTTGTGAAATCACCTAACGGAATAAAAATAAATACGGTAATTCCCCGAATTCAACAAAGCCCGGCCATTCGGCCCGAGAAGAGCAACCGTAATTCGGCGGCGCGGCGTTCGCTCGGTCGGGAATACCAGAATTTCCGAATACGGTTGGAAACAGTAAGTAAATAAAACTCGTAGTATTGCTCTGATTTTTCACAAACATGGATCGTTTTGTAGTGCGTTCTCCATGCATACAGTCATCGTCGTCATCTTTACAAGAGTCTGGTTCTGGTTCATTATCTTCAATAAGTAGCAGTATTAGTGGCAACATAACTAGTAGTAAAAGTGTTTACTGGAAGTATTTCTCCAAGAATGAAATTAATGCCCTTACAATAAAAGCAAATGCCACCTGTAAATTATGTAATGCTGTTGTTTCTTTGGGAGGTAAAGGCAAAACAGCAAGTACCACCAATTTAAAGCATCATATGGCGAAGTTTCACATTGAAAAATTAAGTGAGGAGTCAAAAGAAAAAAATGTTGATGGCAGTAAGTAATATAATAAATTTTCTTTTAGAAATTAGTAATTTTGGCTGCAATATCGACAATTTATTAAATTTCTATTTTTGTATGCCCGAGAAAGCTTTGGTGCAGGACGTTCCAACGCGATGGAACTCAAGTTTTTATATGCTGGAACGTTTGATAGAACAAAAAACGCTCTTAATATATATATAATGGACAATCCAGTATTAAAAGATGTGGCACTAGCATACCACCAATGGGAACTAGCAAAAAATTTACTAAATCTATTAAAACCTTTTGAAGAAATTACGAAGATTTGTAGTAAGAATAGTGCATCTGTATCGGAAGTAATACCCTTACTTAAAACTCTCTTAAATTATCTCGAGAAAGCTGAAGGAGCTGACTTTTCAGGGGTGCAGAGTACCAAAAATAAATTTAAAGATTCCTTGATTAAGAGATGCAAAGCATGCTTCACTGATAGAAACCTTCTTTTTGCCACTTTATTGGACCTAAGGTTCAAGACATCTTTCTTTGGTAATGATTTATCTCAAGGAACCTTTACAGATTTAAAAAAAGAACTTTTAAAAATTAATGGGCAAAATTCAGACTTGCTGGAAGATAATGCAGGAGAATCTGAAGTAAGCGACGATGATGTTCCTTTAGCGAAAATCGCCAAAAAATCACACGAGGTAAACCAACAAATTCAGGAAAATGTCCAGGGCTCAATTTCTCATAGTTTATTTTGGAATACTTTTGATGAACTTACTGGTATGACGACAAGTAAATCAGTGTCATATAAGAGAAGTACTGATGATATGATGAATAAAATTGATGATGAGATTGAATTGTATAAGAAATTAGAAAAAATATCAAGAAATGAAGATCCTTTGACTTGGTGGGCGCAAAAAAAAGACATTTTTCCATTGATGTATAAAGTTGCAATAATATATTTAGCGTCGTCGCCAAGTAGTGTTGCTAGTGAACAGCTATTTTCTTCAGCCGGAAATGTTTATGAAAGCGCAAGAAATCGTCTAACTCCGGAAAGAGCAGAAAGCCTAATTCTGTTACATTACAACTTGCCAAAACTTTTTTTTAAATATTAATTTGTTTAATTTAGTATGTTACTTTACTTCTACATTTTTAATGACTTTTTTGTTAAATTTTTAATAAGAATAAATTTGTTTGTTTGTCGTTTGATTTTTATTTAGTATTTCTGTTTTAATTTCTTTAAAAAAAGGCTCAGCAACTGAAATATTAAGCAATTTTAATTTTTTTAGGCCGATACCGATATAGGCCGATATCGTGGTTACATATCGGCCGATACCGATATCGGCCAAGAAGGCCGATATGGCCGATATACCGATACCGATATCGGTATCGGTCGATCCCTACTTATAAGTGAAATAAATCCTATTTTTCTATATTTTTGGATTTTACGGGTTTGAAAAATAATCTTACGTGATACAAAAAAATGAATAGCAGATTTGAAATCGGCATTACCCAATTACTAAAAAACAGTTAAGAAATTTTAAATCAACTTTCAAAGTGTGTAACACTTGCAGGCCAGTGAAATTGATGGCCGTAGTAATTTTCAAAAAATCGCTGTTTTTTAGTTTCCCTTAATTACTTCTAGTGTTAATCGAAAGAAATAATCGACATCGCTCGATTGTTAAAAAACCGCTCGAGTTATAAATTCAAGCGAAAATCGTCGCTTGTTACTTATTACCCTCCACTCGTAACCCGAGCTTCGCTCGACACCGACGTATGTTCGAGCAGTTTTTCGCTCGATAGGAAATACTCTAGTTATAAATTGAGGCGAAAAATCGAATCATACTCGAGCTTCGCGCGCCACCCAATATGTGCCGATCGGCGACGTTCGCGTTTGACGCTCAGAAGGCCAACACGACATACGTCTTTCTTAAAGGCACATAAACGACAAGGTGCATATAAAAAGGTATGCCAAATCCCTTAGTGGATTCATCGCGACATGGGCTTTGTTTTGACTGGCTAGCCGGCGGCGATTATAAATTCTTTAAAAAATAAAGCATGTAATTTTATTAAAAATCAGAATCGCGACTGTTCTTCCTTAATAAAAACATTAGACTAAATTTCTAAAACTTACAAAAACAACCCCTGGTGTTTTATCAATACATTCTTCTTAGTCGTAAAGATTTCAAGTAATTCTATAAAATCATCCGTTTTTCCCAACACTAATTACTTCCTCAGAAAACTCGTACGAATAGAATGAAAAACTTATAATAACTTTGTCACCGGTATTTCGACGGTGATTGCTCCCCCCGAATATGCCACCGCAACTAGAAATAAAAGAACTCGTCAATTTAGAGAGGTAAATAATTTTATTGAACAACATAATTAATATTATATAATCACGCATTTGAATTAACAATACATTGGAATAAATAACTCTCCAACTACAAGCAGTATTATTACACGTATATTTCAATCCAAGTTAAAAATTTAAGTGTACATACCACAAAACATCTTAAAGATAGATGACGAACTGACAAACGAGCCTCCAAATATAAAAATATACATCGAAGCCGAATATAAAAAAGAAAAAGAGGGATGTTGGCCAACGCGAAGTGTCGCTCTTTATCTTTTCTTGCTTTATCCATCGTTGTTCGATTTCCGTGTATTTTTTACGAATATTTAGAGGCCTGATTATGAGATATTAGGTAGACAGGCGGCAGGGTTGCCGGGCTCACCCCCCGAAAACCGATTGGCGGTCTACCTCCAAATGAAATCGTGACGTTCTAGTTAAATAAAACAAAATATATATAATTCCTTTTAAAGCACTAGATTAAGTAAATTGCGATTATATATCCTTAAAGCTAAACACACAACACCTAGAATTATAAAGAACAACCGTTTTTTATGAATTTATAGCTTTTATAACTGGAAACAACAAGCTTATCATGCAACGAGATTAACATTTTTACAGTGTGAAGAGAATCACCTTATTAAGATTAACTATTCGTGGCGATTCGGTCACTGTCAAAAATAACCGATAACCGACAGTTCGAGCTGTAAAAAATAAAGCTTTTGGTTCCCATTTTAACATTTAAAGTGATGACACGATGATTGCATCTCAACCCTTAAAAATAGATAAAACGCTTAAAAACAATAATAAAATGACTAGATAGATTGTTATGTTTTGACAATGACCTCGTCCATCCCAAGATACTAACCGAAAAATAAAAATACTTGTGAAGTGAAGCTGTGATGGGACTAAACATACACCGAGTTCGATAATTTTTATGGTTTCAACTAGATCATCTATTTTTTATGTGGTTTTGAATCTTAGGTGGATTATGCCCTTTTGGCCTAGACATCGACTACCATCTTTTTATGGATGTCGGTATTGCCGACCACATTGCAGAATTCCTCGAAGGAGATTTTGCCGTCTTCATCTTTGTCGGCGAAAAGGATAGTCTTGTCAACTATTTGCTGCAGTTGAGTGTCCTTAAGGTTGTTACCCACCATCATTTTCAAGACCTGTGGGAAAATATTTAAATCATACCGGTTTGGCACACATCTAGTACAATCAGACGCCGAACGGACAGGAAAGAGAACATAATATACCAGCTATAAGTTAAATAAAGAGAAGCACATTGATTTCTCCTTCCACCACCAACCAATATAATGCGACGCAGTCATGTGTTACGGCTCAGAGAAAGCAAGCGGCTCATCTTATCGGCACAATGTTGTAAATTTGACTAGGTTTAAAACTAAAGGGTTAATTAATAATATAATTAATAATAAGCTTATTAAATAACATAACATTTTATTTCCGTAAGAGAAAAAGGACAACTAAAGAATAAAATTATAAGGATATTGTTTACTAAACCTGGCAACACTGTATCCACGGCTAGCCTTGTAAACCGTGGCAGAGGAGAAAAATAAGTGAATTAGGATAAACAAGCAAATCTGTTTCCTCTTTATTTAATTTACAGGTGTTTTCCCCCATTAGGCGTCTGATTGTTTTTTGCCAAACATGTAAAGAAGATTGTTTCAAGAAAAATGGATATAACTTAATGACTGCCGTAAAAGTACCTGGGCCATCCCATTATTTATGACCGTTTGATATTATTATGTGGAAAGGACCGGATTGTAATAATTATAATTAAATATAGGCACATCAGGTAGGTTAGGTTGCTTAATTTATATTTAAATATCATTTTGTGGTAAAATTTGTTAGTTTTTGAGGAATGGTTCAAGAATTGTCTTTTACCAAACATTCCTTAGAATAGCGTGATAGTAATGGACACTGCGAGCTATCACAGTCGCCAATTACATAAAGCTCCAAGCTCAAATAATACAAAATTGGAGATTCAGAACTACATGGCGGCGAATGATATATATTTTGAAGAAAGTTATAAAAAAAGTGATCTTTTAGAACTTTTAAAGACATTTTGTATAAAAAAAGTATATGTTTGTGACACATTGGCAGAAGAAATTGGACATACAGTGCTACGGCTCCCACGCTATTATTGCATTTTTAACCCCATAGAGCATATGTGGCACCAGTTAAAATCACTGGTTAGGTGTGAAAATATTTCTCCGACTTTAAGTTCTAGTGTTTGTAATTAATACAAAAATGCTTTAATGATATTCACCCAGGTAGTTGGAAAAATTCAGTCCGTCACGTAATAACTGTAGAAAATTCGTATATTAGTCTGGATCGTATAATTAATCCAATTATAATTAATTTTGATGAGGATAGCGATAGCGAAACAGAACTATCTATAGAATGACATTATAAATGTAAATAAATATGACCAGTAATATTTAAAAAAAAATGTTATTTCATTTGATTACATTAATATAATCATAGCATTACTTGTTTTCCTTAGTCCGTCCCTTCATACTTCACTTGTTTATTTCCAAGCTCTTGTCGACACAATGAGACCGACCCAGGAAATCATTAAGTCGTATCCAATTTTCGTGAAACGTACTGTACGAGGGTGGTTCAAATATGATTGCGACGAATGCTGTAGATGGCGCGCATGTATGTTTTGAAGGTCGTGGCTTGAGTATGTGATAGCTGGGTCCCTTACGAACAGTGTGGCATAGTTTTCGTCGGGAGCGCATGTTTCACGCGCGTGCTAACGACCATGAGTGAACGTCAAGTGCCGACCGCCGTTGCGCAACGTATTGTCATTCGTTTTTTAGTGTGGATAGGCGTTAAAAACACGGAAATTTTTCTGCGTTTGCGAAATCAGTTCAGTAGTGAGTGCCTGAGTAGGGCCAAAGCATTCATAAATGGCAGCGAAACCGTCGAGAATGAGCGGCATGATCGTCGACCGCGAACCAGCATCACACCAGACAACATTGGCCGCGTAGAACAACTCATTTTGGAGAACCGTAGGATGAATGTTCGAGACATTTCGGCTGAACTCGGCATCAGTATTGGTAGTGTAGTTTATCATCCACGAACACCTTCAATATCGCAAAATAACGGCGCGATGGGTTCCTAAACTGTTGAACTTCACGCGGTTGGAACAAACCCGACACAAGGCTGAGGGGGACGGTTTTTTAACGCGAATCTTTACTACAGACGAGACATGGATAGGTACACTCCCGAAAGCAAGGTGTCGTCTAAAGAGTGGAGGAAGAAGGAGGAAGGGGCGCCAGTCAAAGCGAAGACAACCAGGTCCGCGGGTAAGGTTATGTGTACCGTGTTCTGGGACCGGCGGGGCATGCTGTACGTCGACTTCCTGCTCACCCAACGTACCATCAATGCTGCATACTACTCTAACCTTCTGAAAACACACGTGAAACCCGCTTATCGCTCGAAACGGAAGAGGATTCCAGCACGAAGTGCGATTCTTCTCCAGGATAACGCGCGCCCTCATACCGCGTGTCTCACGCTCGATACAATATCGGAATTGAGGTGGGAGGTACTGGAACACCCTCCCTACAGTCCGGATTTATCACCCTGCGACTACCACATATTTGGACCACTGAAGGAAGACCTCGGAGGTCACAGATTCAACACCGACGACTTGGTAGAGGAGTTCGTGCGCACATGGCTGTCCGAGTTGCCCAAGGAATTCTTCGATATCGGCATCAAAAAGCGTCCGGAAAGGTGGACAAAATGCGTAACTAGTGAGGGGAACTACCTAGAAAAACTGTGAATTTTTGTAAATTTCTTCGATAGTAAATAAACGTGTCAGAGCATTTGTCTCGATCATATTTGAACCACCCTCGTAGAGTTTCTTCTATAGGAATTCCAAGTATTTTTAGCAGGTCCACTACAAACACGAACCCGTATTGCAACGGTTAATAAAAGCTGTCAAACTGACAGTCGGTCGCCAGTTTAAGGGCCAGTACAGGGATCTCGGAAACCGTAAGAGATGCGAAGTCGGTTAAATGGAGGTAAAGTTGCGCATTTACGTGCCTAATAATATGACGTTTAGAAAGTTTTAAAATTCCGAGTAGTTCCGGACAATTACACTTTTGCATTGCCACTTTTTACGCTCTATCTAACAGCGTTAATTGTTTTGTAATTCGACGAATCGTCTTCGAAGGGCCATTATCAACTTTCTTTTTTTAAATACGGTCCTGTTTTCCTGATATTGGAATTTGAGAGCTTTTTTTCTCCCGAACGTAACGATGTATGACACATTGTGGTTTAATGACGTTTCGAGGGTTTTTTGAACAACATCAGCAATTTCTGTATTTCTCCTAATTTTATAAATAATATCTCATAAGTAAGCTCTAAATTTTTTACTTATTTTGGACTAGTTCAATAAATAACAAATAATTTAATAATATACCACAAATAAGTGAACAAAAATCATTCCAAAACAGTAATAAAACGAAAGAAAACAGTAAAGAACTACATAATCAGGTGTTCAAAATGATTTCCGTTATTCTCTAAGCACAAATAACATCTTCTAACTGCCACATAACACATAACAGTTTTTCTGAGATAAAATAAAACATGCAATAGAATATCAAACTTTTCAGCATTTTATGTTCCATATTTTCTGGAAAATAGAAAACCTCTTAAACCGCTCAAACGATCACAATGGGAATGTCAAGTGAAACAAATCACGCGTCACCATCTTAATTTTTTTGTTTCAAGCGCCTACTTTCCTTTTAAATCCCGAATCCACAGAAGTTTGAAATAATGTTTCTGTATTTTGTTCACTTATTTGTGGCTTATTATTAAATTATTTGTTATTTATTGAACAAGTCCAATATAAGTAAAAATTTAGAGCTTACTTATGAGATATTATTTATTAAATTAGGAGAAATACAGGACCGTATCCCAAAATATCCTGATGTTGTCCAAAAAAACCCTCGAAACGTCATTAAACCACAATGTGAAGAAAAAAGCTCTCAAATTCCAATATAAGGAAAACAGGACCGTATTTCAAAACAGAAAGTTGATAATGGCCCTTCGAAGACGACTCGTTGGATTACATAACAATTAACGCTGTTAGATAGAGCGGAAAAAGTAGCAATACAAAAGTGCAATTTAGTTTAGAATTAGAGCCCCCAGGAAAACAATAAAACGATTTTTCAGAATTTCGTTTTTTTCCGGATATCTCCGGAACTACTCGGAATTTTAAAACTCTCTAAACGGTATATCATTAGGCACGTTAATGCGCAACTTTACCTCCATTTAACCGACTTCGTATCAGTTACGGTTTCCGAGATCCCTGTACCGGCCCTCCATATCTTGGACACGTTGTATATAGGTCTGTAATCATAACCAACGTTTTGATGTAAAAATTTAAGTTTTGAGAAATTTATCGCTTATGATGTTTCATCGAAATATTGAGTTTGCAAACATTTACTAGCAATCGCAAACATTTTTCGCGCTTAGTGGATATGGACCTTAACATTAACACACATTCTTACCTGAAACAGTTCCCCGTTGGAAATATATCCATCATTATCCATGTCATAGATACGGAACGCGAACCGCAGTTTAGACAACTTGTCCCCTTTAACACTAAACTGGGAAACACCTTGTATAAACTCTGCAAAATAAAGATAATTCCATCTGAAAAAAGTACCTCTACATACTAGCCTATAGCACATGAATCAAATGAAAAATGAATTATCTAAGTATTACTGAAAGTAATTAAAGCCGAAAACAATAATAAACACATTTTATACAACGGTTATTTTTGGAACGCTTTATAAACAAAAATAAAACATATTTTAAGTGAAGGTATAATAAAATATAAAATAAAATTTGAACCCGGTAAACACAATAGCACCGTTTCGCAGATTACACTAAAATAGACGTTAAAAGCGGATTTTAATTGCAAATTACATTTTTTATTGTTCAAACAATTCTATTTGTTCGTTTGGATTTTTCCAATTTAAAAGTACAAAGTGATCAGGATACGAGAAATACGTAGGGCTGATGTAAAAACGGGGGGGACGCGATATCGTAAAGTCGATCTTTTTTCCATTCATATGATTTGGATAAATACCTAAATAGCATATTTTTTTTCCAAAGACCACGTACAAAAATGAAAAAAAAAGCACGACTATAGTCTTTGCAACGAACCCTCGAGCTTTATCGACAGTTGACATCAGCAATATGACATCGATCTGCTGTTTGGGGACTTAATCAAATACCCCAGTTTTATAGGAACCGCATTGAGCGTGTTGTGTTTTTATATTTTTCCAGTTTCATTGGTGCCAATAAGTTTTAAAAGTGTATTTCCGTCGTTTTAGTATAGTTTATTTTGTTTTGAAAACTTTGATTAACTACATATTGAGTTGTTTGTGTATCTGGTAAACCACAGTAAGTACTAATCACGAAAAATTTATAGGTTCATATTTTATTATTATCTGTTTTTAGGCGAAAATAATAATTATGCATAATTATTGTCTGCCTTCTACCTCAGCTGATGCCACCGTTAGAGAAACTAAGGTGAATTTTAATATTAATAAAAAAAATTCTAGATGTTTTATTTCTTTCCGAGCGAGTTTATTTCAGTTAAATATCAGGTAATACTTTTGTGTGGCGACTTGAATGTAGACAGTTTGGTTAGCTGGGAAAGTAGGAAATATCTGCATGATATACAGGGTGTCCGGGAACATGTGGGAAATCTCCCGGATATGAAGAAAACACGTGAAAAGAATACTATAGGTTCATATAAACTTCTTTCGTATCGGCCTCCTCTTCGGAGATATGGGCTCCCAAAGAGCACCAATGGAATCAAGTTTTTTACACATAATTATTGAACCACCTGGTATATTTCAATTATTTTTTAATATGATGTATACCAGGTAAGACCCCTCAAATTACTACCCAAGAAACTGTTGTGAGTTACTCACAGCTGCAGGGACGGACTAGCTGTAACACTCATGGGCCCATTTTTTTTACGCCCTGTATGATGAGAACTTTGGACAATGTTTTTTACATACCTTTAACTATTGGCTAAAAATTAAGTACTCTTCATTCATGTCGCTAATCCTAACCGTTTTCGAAAAAACGGCATTTCATATACATCATGTATTTGGCGTATTTCAGTAAAAGATACATCTTTGTTCCGATCAAATGTTCAACCTTCAAAATTCCGCTTTTTCATATTTAACCCGTGAGAATTTAGGGGGCTGGTGTAAATAAAATGACGTTTTTTCCGAAAACGGTTAGGATTAGCGACATGAATGAAGAGTACTTAATTTTTAGCCAATAGTTAAAGGTATGTAAAAAACATTGTCCAGAGTTCACAACAGTTTCTTGGGTAGTAATTTGACGGGTCTTACCTGGTATACATCATATTGAAAAATAATTGAAATATACCAGGTGGTTCAATAATTATGTGTAAAAAACTTGATTCCATTGGTGCTCTTTGGGAGCCCATATCTCCGAAGAGGAGGCCGATACGAAAGAAGTTTATATGAACCTATAGTATTCTTCTCTCTGGGTGGGATAAAGAGCACTACAGTAAAGCCGCAAACACACTATTATCACGTCATGTGAATTCACGTGTTGTCATATCAGAAACAGGACTGCGTACACTGCAGACCATTTTTATTACATATTTTGTGTTTGTGAAGATGGCAAGTGAATCTTGTAGCCTTCTAGCGTCAAACTCTGACACCGTGCTATCACGCGTGCCGAAAATGTAAATTTGCAGAAATAAAATTGTGCCGTCACGTATGACTTGCCGTGAGCTGCATGAGGTGATTATAGTGTACTTCTAAACCTATTTATAAGCACGCATAAACTGTCTTGCAGATATTTCGGGTGTGCCGTGACATTGCGTGATAGCATGTGATCTCACGTGACGTGATAATAGTGTGTTTGCGGCTTTATGCACATTAAAAAATTACATACATACAGGTAGTCCCATAACTGATGGACCATTGAGCAACTTGAGATACTAAACATCAAACTAGACCGATTAAGTACAGGATGTTCCATTTTCGAGACTTTAATAGGGTATCTCCGTAATTGTTAGTGCTATCCAATAAATCATGTAGGTGTCATGTGCTCTTTTTGGGGGAAATCAAAAAATTTACAATTTCAAAATTACCCTATATAGAGATGTAAAATTACCGGTAATTTAAAAATCGGTAATATTACCGGTAATATTACGCAATATTACGGTAACATTGGTAATTTATAAAAAAACAGCTTTTTAAGTAATACAAGTTTTTTTTATTTCAAAACTGTAAAAACATTACGAAAAACAATAAGAACGTTTTTTTAAACTAGTCAGAGTCAGAATGGACTACGCAATTGAGTGGATAATGGTAATCATCCTCATCATCATCCCCAACCTCGTCATCTGATTCTTCTTTCTCTTTCGTTAATTGAGTCAAGTCTATAACTTCGAAACCGATATCTTCTTTTTCTATTTCTTCCTCAGTATCTTCTACTATTCTCGAATGATCTTCTTCATTTAGTAAATTATAATTATGGGCAATATAAGTTAGTTTTCCGGCCCTCTCCACGGTTAGTCTGTTTCTTTTTTGCCGATGAATAAATCCATAAGTACTAAAGGTTCTTTCGGTTGCGGCTGTTGACGATGGGAAATTTAAAATGTCTACAGCTAACCTACTTATTTTAGAAATGGAGCAAATTCCTGCCCACCAAACAGATCCAGACATAGATTTTTCGCTGGAAATGACGAATTCCTTGGCAAAAATATTACCTCTAATTTTGTACAATATTTCCAATGTTACCGATCTTGCGGTAATATTACGTAATATTACCAAAATTACGGTAACATTACCTCGGTAATATTACCCTTTACATCTCTAACCCTATACTTTCTTAGTTAAAAGAGATACAGGACAAATGTTTTAAACACAAGTTTTTTTTAGAATGATTGTTGAATAATCTGCCGTTTTCAGAATAAGTATACGGAGTCAAGTAAAAAAGTTATCGGGCCTAACCTAATTTTTTTAAATGGAACACCATGTATATTTTAATCTAAAACGACAGCATTTTAAATTCTCTTTTCAAATATATAACACGGGCGATTTATTAAAACTTTATTACTTTGCAACGAAATAAAAAAATCAGATTAAGGTAAAAAATAACGGGAATCATCGCTAATGTTCGGGATATGTCCTTAAATGGATGTCGTTTTTCCGGATTGCGAACAAAATATAAATTTTGTGCCTCTATAAACTGATATAAATTTTCAAAATGTTGATAAGTCATTTTCACAAATTAATATGTAAAAATTAAATTGACGGTAAATGTTAAACCCGAACAACTAGAATGTGAACATAGTTGTTTCAAGGATATTAGCTTTGGTTTCATGGTCTAAAGTAATAAAGTTTAAATAAATCGCCTAGGACAGGGGTCGGCAACCTGCGTCTCTTTCGATATCAAATTGCGGCCGTTAGTGGCTCTTTAAAAACTGAGAAATTGGGTAAATTATAACTATTGGCTCTTCCGTCTCAAAAGGTTGCCGACTCCTGGCCTAGGAAACAAATATCATCCATGGTGTGTTTGAAAAGAGAATTAAAAATGATTTTAGATTGAAATATACAGGGTGTTCCATTTAAAAACATGAGGTTAGGTCCGATAACTTTTTTACCTGATCCCGTATGCTTATTCTGAAAACGGCAGATTATTCAACAATCATTATAGAGAAACTTTTAATTTTGAAATTGTCAATTTTTTTATTTTCCCCTGTATCTCTTAAGCAAGCGAAAATTTTCCAATTTTGATTTTACCATTTTAAGTTTGATCCAAAAAGAGCTCATGACACCTACATTACCTTTTTGATAGCACTAACAATTACGGAGATACTCTATAAAAGTGTCGAAAATGGGACATCCTGTACTATACGGTTTTCTCGAACTGTTTCTCGTTCTATAAATACAGGGTGTTTGAAAAAGTGAATGTTCATTTTCGAAAATAAGCCATAATTTGAAAACGGTGATTTTTTATGAGTAAGAAATAAGAATATGTGGAACTCTTTTTTTTAAGTTTCACATTACCTCCCTATTTATTTTAGCTCAAAAATGTACTTATTTTAAAGACTACAATAAGAAAAATGTCCTTGCTCAATTTAAAGTGTATTTTCCTAGTAATTTAGGAGTTATTGACCAAAATGTATTTTTAAATAAACTAGGAAATATGGACCTGACACATTTCTGACTGTACACCAGCAAATAAACGATTAAAAATTCATTTTATGTCAATGTTAAGGTTAGAGACAGGTTTTAAATAAAATTACTTGTTCAATAACTGTAATAACCTTCCAGAAAAAAAAATCAACAGACGGTAAATTATCTTTTTATTTTACACTACACAATAAAAATCAAAAACGTATTGATAAATTATTACAAAATTTAATAATAATATTTACAGTGGTAGGAATTATTTTGATAAATGTTTAAGCAGATGCTCACACAACCCTCCGTCAGCCGTCAAACAATATCCTAAACGAGTATAAAACTCCCTTCTTACATTGAGCAGTTGGTATGGCGAAATTCTTTCGCAAACTGCTGAATTTTAATTTTAATTTAGCAAAGGTACCTTCATTCAAATTTTTTAATTATTTTTTTCGCAAGTGCCCCGAAAGTGCCTCTTTTCATGCATGTTCTCTGTACCAAAAGTGGCGCTATCCAGACCTTTCCGAGAGAGCGCCCGTTCATCATAGTTTTTTAACTGATAAATAAATAAAATCAGAAATGTCGCGTGCGGGATTTGAACCCGCGACTATCAGATTGCCAGGCGTGCACTCTGCCACTAGGCCACCGAGCCATGGATACCAACGATAATAAATAGCGGAGTATATATATAAATTGAATTTGCAGTTAATTTTTCAAAGATGTTTTAGAAAAATGTAAAAGTACGGTCATATCTCGGGCCGCCGGAGGCTTTACGGACTCGTGCGGTGGCCTCCCTCGCCTATGTACTATTCTTATTGTTGATCTGCCTTAACAAACATCGACAACACCCCGCAATTCATTCCCCATCGTTTATTATCTAGGTCCCGAAATAATTAAATTTGTGTGTTTAAATACCCATGAACAGTAGAGTTGACGCAAGTATCCTTTTTATACAGGGTGTAGTGGTAGTACACATTAAAACTGAAGATTATTTGGGTAATGATATTACGATTTAGCCAAACTTTGCTTAGTTCAAAAGTAACCGAAATACAGGGATGTCCAAGTGAAAATTTTATTTTCGAATTTCCTTTTCCAACTTTTTAAGCAATATTTTTGAATCGCCTTTCGCTGCTATCTGCTTCAGCTCCGTTACAACAGGCAGTGTCGAGAATTCGAAACTGTTTCATCGAGAAAGGTTTTACTGGCCGCTCCGGCGAAGCAGACTCGTTAAGCGGAACAGGAAAATATATCGACCCATACCTGTTCCGACCTGTTCCACATAAAAACCTGTTTCGAAAAGAACAGATCCTGTTCCAAAGCGGCATCCCTAACATACCCCATTTTACGAAAAAGTGGCACCTCTATTAGATCGGTAGTTAATAAATAACTTCGATCGCGAGTCGCGCAGAGCGCGGGATTTATCAACGCGACGGGTCGAGGCATCTACAATCGAGCTCGGTGCAGTGTGAATCATTAATATTTCCATTCTTTGCGTTATTCGAAAGCGTAGTTCTTCGACGCCGCGTGACTTGCGATCGAAAATATTTAATAACTACCGAACTAATAGAGGCGACACTTTTCGTAAAATGGGTTTTGCAGATAAGCGGATAAAGAAAAATCGTATTTTTTAAAGTTAATTTAATTTAATTTCAAAATTTCGGACGATTCTAAAATGTCAAGGTTAAAAAGTGTGCGGTTTGTAAAATAATGACCCATATTGTTCTTTTTTATTCTACATTTTTGGTAGTCTATGCTTTGTTAGGTATGTAAGTAGTAAAAGTTAGCCACGTGAAGTTACGCCACTGCTCAAAGGTATATGAAACCTTAAGCCGGCAGCTCTATCAAACTAGCGGGCACTCTGTAGCGGCACCACAAAAGACCCGGTGGGTCTTTTGTAGCTCCTTTGTACCTTTTTTGTTACGCCGGTCGCGCATTTGTAGCTTGAGCCGGGTCCGGGAAAACCGCGGATCCGCTAGCTTGAACCTCCATGGTAGCGGCACAGGTTCAGACCCAACTGGTTTTTCGTAACTTTTTGTTACGTTGGTCCCATTTTTGTAGCCCTTACCAGTTTCGAGAAAAACACGGATCCGCTAGCTTAAACTTCAATTGTAGCGGCACAACCTCGGACCAGGGTAGTTTTTTGTAGCTTTTTTGTTACGTAGGTTTCATCCTTGTAGCTTGGTCAACAACGCCCCCGGGGTGCGTATCTTAAGATCTGTCTCATTCGCGGAATATCGCGAGCACCCTGCAGCGGCACCACAAAAGACCCGGTGGGTCTTTTGTAGCTCGATTGTGGTTTTTTTGTTACGCCACTCACGGATACGTAGCTTGAGCCGGGTCCAAGAAAACCGCGGATCCGCTAGCTTGAACCTCCATGGTAGCGGCACATGTTCAGACCCAACTGGTTTTTCTAAACTTTTTTGTTACGTTGGTTCTATTTTTGTAGCCCTTACCAGTTTCGAGAACAACGCGGATCCGCTAGCTTAAACTTCAATTGTAGCGGCACAGCCTCGGACCAGGCTGGTTTTTTGTAACTTTTTTGTACAACCCGGGGGCGTTGTCGACCAAGTTACAAGGGTGAAACCTACGTAACAAAAAAGTTACGAAAAACCGGATGGGTCTGAACCTGTGCCACTACCATGGAGGTTCAAGCTAGCGGATCCGCGGTTTTCTCTGACCCGGCTCAAGCTACAAATGCGCGACCGGCGTGACAAAAAGCTACAAAAGACCCACCGAAGACCCACCGGGTCTTTTGTGGTGCCAGAGTGATCGCGATATTCCGCGAATGAGACAGATCTTAAGATACCCACCCCGGGGACGTTGTCGACTAAGTTACAAGGATGAAACCTACGTAACAAATAAGCTACAAAAAAGTTACAAGAAAACAGCCTGGTCCGAGGTTGTGGCAGCTGACTGACTTGTAACAAAACGGCGTAATGTAACATGAACATTCGTAGCGAGTTTCGTAAAAGCCGGCGACTGACTTGTAACAAAACGGCGAGCCGAGCTATTCGGGGCTCGGGGTTCGCGCTCGCCACTGCTCCATCGGGTTTTAGGTTTTTTCGCGAATCCCTTTGATGTGTTCGGCTCTAGTCAGTCGCTGGATTAATTTGTTCGTTGCTAGCGTATGGGAAAGTGGCGCTTTTTCTCATTTTGTTATGTAAATAAAATTCATTTTCTGAGGTTTTGTATTTTTTGTGTGAAACGGGATACAGTGCTTCTTATTGAGAAGTATAGATAAAAAAGCAAATCTTTGGGATCCTCGTCACTGTTACGACGAATGGTGGATCACTCGCGAACCGAGCATTCAAACGCGAGCATTCGCTACGATATAAAAATGACCCGAACGGGTTGCTGTAATGTAACATTCGTAGCGAGCCTTGTAACATGTTACATTACACCGTTTTGTTACAAGTCAGTCGCCGGCTTTATAGCAACTTTACGCCTATGCATTATTTAATACATCAATGATATACGTTTTTAAATGGAGTTTTATCTTAAAAATAAATTCCTTATATAAAACTTTAAACAGCGTTTCGTAATACCGTTTTAACTAAATTTTATTATCGCAACTTTATGAATATGAATTTTTTAATACATCAATCATGAACGTTTTTAAACGGAGTTTTATCTTAAAAATTAAAATTCCTTACATCAAACTTTAAACAGCGTTTAGTGGTACCCTTTTAACTCAATTTTATTACCGCTTGGGGGAAATCCCCGTGCACATATTATAGAGTTCTTACCTTTAAAATCTACTTCCCCATTTCCATCAGCGTCGAAAATATCGATGACTCGCTGCACTAGAGGATTCTGCTGCAGCTCAGGCAGCGACATAAACTCGTCGATGCTGAGCGCCCCCGAATTATCCAGATCTAACTTCCTAAAGCGTTTCCCGAGACGTCGTATTTCATCAGCGTCAACTGAAAATTATAAATTTGGTGAAAAATAGCCCATCGTGTCGTGGAGTGAAAGTATACAGCGTGTGCGGTAAAAAATGTAACAAATTTATCCTTCATTTTATCGAAAAAAGTCACTCTTGCTAAAGTTTTGTTTGGTTAAAAACCTCCTCCCAAAGCCATAGTCGAATATCCGAAATATTGTACAGAGTGGCCAAGAGTGGATCTATGAATAAAATATCCTTATTGCTACAAATCAAAATGACGTTTTGAAATTCTTTCCAGAATTGTGTTCTCTCTCTAAACATGCTGATGACAAATCATTTTATTTTTATTATTTTATTCATAATTTTATTGTTGGAATATTAATTTACCGAACAGATCGATAGGACGTGGTACGCATAGTGAGACGGTTTATAAATTGGGCTGCGAGAGGACCTGATTTGATGCCCCTGAACTATTATTTATGAGGAGAATAATGCAAGCTTGTAATGAGTTGTCGAGGACAGAAATAGGAAAAATAATAAAAAAAAATTTAAAAAAACTAGAACGACATATGGAAAATGATGGTAGCTCAGCAGAAATTTTACAGTTTTTACACATTTAGGACTCTTCTTTACATTATTTATTTACTTTCTTATGTAATCTAAATCATTGCTTTTATGTTCCGTCTTGAAATAAAATTTTATTTCGTTTCATAAAATTACCTAATTATATCTCATAGGTGGCTGTTTCTCGTCAGTATGTTCAGAGAGACAACATAATTGGATACACAAGTGGATGAAGGGTCTATGTAACATTTTGATAAAAAAATTGAGTTTTTTACATTAATGAAGGATTTATGTACAGGGTGTCCCGTTTTCGACACTTTCATAGGGAATCTCCATAATTGTTAGTGCTATCAAAAAGGTAATGTAGGTGTCATGAGCTCTTTTTGGGTCAAACTTAAAATGGTAAAATCAAAAAATTCTTAGTTAAAGGAGATACAGAAAAATGTTTTGTACAGAAGTTTTTATATTGATTATTGAATAATCTGCCGTTTTCAGAATGAGTATACGGGGTCAGGTAAAAAAGTTATCGGACCTAACCTCATTATTTTAATCTAAAAGATACTATTTTAAATTCTCCTTTCAAATATATAACACACCATGGATGATATTGGTTTCCTAGGCGATTTATTTAAACTTTATTACTTTAAACTACAGTAGACCATGAAACAAAAGCTAATATCCTAGCAACAACTATTTGACTATTAATATTTAACGTCAATTTCATTTTTACATATTCA
Organism: Barypeithes pellucidus; assembly: GCA_963991005.1. NCBI lineage: Eukaryota > Metazoa > Arthropoda > Insecta > Coleoptera > Curculionidae > Barypeithes > Barypeithes pellucidus. The sequence continues at coordinate 55,334,131 of OZ022560.1, forward strand.
TTTGCAAAAATGACCTATCAACATTTTGAAAAATTTAATATGATATCAGTTTATACTGAAAGTGGAAAAAACGAAGAAATGGCTAAAAATGTATATTTTGTTCGCTATCCGGAAAGACGGTAACCATTTAAGGACATATTCCGAACATTTGCGATGATTCCCGTTATTTTTTACCTTAATCTCAATCTTTTATTTCGTTTCAAAGTAATAAAGTTTAAACGAATCGCCTAGGAAACTAATATCATCCATGGTGTGTTATATATTTGAAAGGAGAATTTAAAATAGTATATTTTTAAATTAAAATATATAGGGTGTTCCATTTAAAAAAATGAGGTTAAATCCAATAACTTTTTTACCTGACCACGTATACTTATTCTGAAAACGGCAGATTATTCAACAATCTATATAAAGAAAATTCTGTATAAAACATTTTTCTGTATCTTCTTTAACTAAGAAAATATAGGGTAATTTTGAAATTGTCAATTTTTTGATTTTCCCTCGTATCTCTTAAGCGAGCGAAAATTTTCAAATTTTGATTATACCATTTTAGGTTTGACCCAAAACCATCACCATCACCTATATTACTTTTTTGATAGCACTAACAATTACGGAGATACCCCATAAAAGTATCGAAAATGGGACACCTTGTACATAAAATTCGTTACAACTACTTTCAATATTGTTCTAATGGTAAATAACAGATATACAAGTTGATGGAGGATAATATGTACTGATGATCGTGTCAGACAAAAGAACTTTAAACTCAATTTTCTCTAAATCATTTTGATGCTACATAGACCCATCATCCACTTGTGTCTTCAATTATAGAAAGAGCTTCAAAACGGCTTATTAATCAATTTTTAGAAATCATGGTATTCTATTCTTAGAACAATTTCATAATTTTTTTGCCACTCTGTACAATATTACGAATATTCGACTATGGCTAAGGAGGTTTTTCAATCAAGCCAAACTTTTTAGTAAGAGTGACTTTTTCCGACAAAATGAAGGATAAAAACGTTTCTCTTTTGTTACACTTTCCAACACACGGTGTAGAAATTTAATAAAAACCGAATATAGGTTTAAATTGAAACAGTATACAAGGTATTATGGAAATGACTCATATACTCACGTATAAAGAAACGGTCATTACAAAATATTGATCAAGTTTTAGACTTAATAACTTTTTTATTTTTAGTCCGCTATTAATGATTTTTTTAGAGTGTCTTTTACAAATTTTAAGTAACACGGTTATTCGACGTATTGTACAAGGATAATTGAAGTGTTGTTTTTTAATCTAATTTCAAAACACCCTGTGGAATAATCAAGTAGCAAAAGTATTTCAAAATACCAGTGTTCATTAGAGTCGTCTATTCTGTACGTTTTTTGGTTCATGCCAATACATGCAGTTATTCTCACACAAATGCAAAAGGACCTTGGTTATCAAATTTTGCAATAATAATTTCATTATTGTTGTTGGAATAAGAATAAAATTGTTGATAGATAAAGAAAAGATTACCAGGATGCAGAAATTACTGCTGCGATCAAGATTTAACTACTAATTCATTTAGTAACAAAGTTAGCTACCAATTTTTACTTAAATATGCTTATTAAATTAAATATGCTATATTATTTAAAAACAAACATTTCAACTTAAATATTTCTCAATACTTTGTTTCGCCTCCTCCAGCCCTGTACACGTCAGTTTATAAATATCATAACAGAACCTCCTCCTTAATTTTTATTAATAACAACGCCATACAAACCTCGAGCAACAATCAAATTTCTAGACATCACAATACGCTAAAAATTGAATTTAACCGTCACATGAAAGATATTAAAAATAAGGGCAATTCACGTATTCTAACTTATATTATAAACAAGACATTTCTCTTGAAACTGAAGGTGATATTTATATCAGTCAATATTACTTTATCTGAAATGTGGATCTACCTCTAGCGCTCAAAAACCTACAAGTAGCAGAAACAGCAACTCTACATTCCATTACCAAGATGTGATAACTAGACAATCCCTGATGCAATCCACCAACCAAACATTGTATGAGGTAACCAAAGTTGAACCAATTGCTATGAAACTTGAGGCGCTAAGCATCAAATTTGGCAACAGATAGTGATGGGTCCGGGGTGGTTCAATCCTCGGACTCAGCAGGTTAATACTGTATTTCCATAGGTTTGGTCGCTGGTTCGTTTTAGGGGTAAATGTAAGGTCAAACAAGTTGTAAGGTTAAACAAGTATATTATCTTCTGGGTAGTTCTGGTAGGCTTACTTACATGGTAGTCTAATTATTGTACAAGTAATGGGCCAAATGGTAAACAACCTGTTATGACTCAGTACTTTCTTAAATGGTCCCTGACCGTTATAGTTCTGGTAGTTAAATGGTAGTTGACCTCAATGTCGGTAGATAATAAAAGTCTTTGACCTCAATGTCGGTAGATAAGAAAAGTATTTGACCTCAATGTCGGTAGATAAGAAAAGTATTTGACCTCAATGTCGGTAGATAAGAAAAGTTCCGAACTTTAATGACTGCAATCCCCTAAACTATCGCCCTTTCCGACCCTGTCGTTCCGTAGCACTTTGTTTGGGTTCTCGATTTACAATGGTATTAAAACGCTGTGTTTCTAGAGCGAAAAGGTCTACGTGACCGGTGTTGGCCAATCGAACGGCGACATGCTAGTTGAAGCAGGCCCAACGGCAAGGTACAGTTCTTAGGATGTACAATCATCTGCAAGTAGGTCAAATGTAGGTGAGAAATAGACAGATCGACTGGACCATATGGTGAGAATAATTGATCTTTCGGTGTCACGTGTTTTAAAATGAATTTAAATATTTTTTGCTAACAGGTGTGACAAAGAACGAATATATTGTGTGTCACTCCGATACATGCATGTATTTAATAATAAGGGAGCTGTTTGTTTGTCGTGTGTCTAGCTTATTGGAATGTGGTACAGTTATGTCAAAATATGCAAATATGGTTTTGATGTTGATTTGTGTGTTTATATTAAATATTCTTTGATTATGCAAATATTAGGCTCTGAAAGTGTGTTTGGGATTGGTATATAGCGCAAATTACATGAAAGGAGTTATTTTAATGATTAAACTGATAGATTATTTGACTATTATCGAACCGTACCTATTTTGACGTGTTATAAGTTGCATGGACATGTCTTATAAGTTCTTAAAGGTGGTAAGCGAATTCTTAAGCGTGTTGTTAGAGGGATACGGGTACTGTTTCACAACAGATAGGAAAATGTACAATTTAAACAAAAATTTCTGCCACCGATATTTTAAAAACAATAATACTTATTTTTTGGTAATTATATCATTAATTTCTAAACAAAAAGGTTCCCTTTCATCTTCCTCGTAAACCTTACCGTTTGGAAGGAAATTATATGATAATAATTATGCATCCCTGCTTGTCATAACATATTTTTTTGTTAAAATTGTTTCGAGTCTTAGTTGACCTACGCCACTGGCTTGAGAGAAAAAAATGAGGGTGTCCCAAATAAGAATCCACTCTACATGAATCTTGTTAACCATATGACATACAGAAATTATCAAATCATAACATAAGATGATTTAATTAAATTTTCAATCCGACAATTCCTTTTTCCTCAACCATCATCAACTTTTTTTTTTTTTAATATTAGTAACATTTTATGATTTATGAACTCCACTTTATATTCTGAATTCAACATGTATATCACACCTATCATTTATTATTATTATTTTATGTCAAAAAACGTTTTAGGAACTACAAAAGTTATATTGTTAATTAAGGAACATTTATTACTATACTTTAAGCTGTTAATTATATTGTAAATAAATAAAACAGCATTCGAAAAGCGTCTAATACTCAACATTACCATTTTAAATTCAGTTAGCATGTTATGCTAGAGTCTGCTAGACCATATAAGGGTAATATTGTGCGTTCCAAGGTACAGATATCTGATGAATCTTTTCTGCACTTTTTCAATCATGTCAACATGGACCACTGTTTGTGGTGCCCAAATAACCAAGGCATATTCTAAATTTGGTTTAACCAGCGTGTTATACAAAGTTATTATTGTCTTAATGTCTTTAAAGTGTTTTGTATTCCTGATAACAATATGCTTTATTTACAATGGTTTCATAATGCTGGGCAAACTTTAAGTTTGTCTGCAAGTAAACTCCAAGGTCCCTAAATTCAGTTTTCCTACTTAACACCAAATTATGAATGATGTAATGGAAGCGTATGCATTGTATCTTATGTGTGAAGGTTAAAACATGACATTTGTTCATATTTAGCGACATTTTATTTAAATTAAACCACTGAGATACCAAATTTAAGTCACATTGTAGTTCATGACAATCATTAAGCTAGAGTCTGCTTAAACAATTTAAAGTAACTTGCAAGCAAGATACATTCTGAATGTTCTACATACTTTGGTAAATCCTTTATGAAAATGGCGAGCAACAATTCATTGAGATAATTACCATTTTGTCAAAAAGCAAAGAAAAAGCGCGAAACATGCTTTATACAGGGTGTTACAAACACTGCTTTCACCATTGGGATTTCGGGAAAGGTAAGAGATACGAAGTCGGTTAAATTGGGACAAAATTGCGTAATTATGGGCCCAATAATATGCCGCAAAAAAATCAAAAATAAATACAGGGGCATTCAAAATATTTGGAAAAATCTAAAATTTAGCGTGTCGGTTTTTAGATTTTCCTGACTTTGTTTGACAAGATGTCGAAAAATAAATTTCACTTTCTTATTGCTACTTTTTATTCTGCACAAGATGGCATCATCAGATCTATGATGCGACGTTTCTTCTTTAGGTTACCAACATCAACTTAATTTTTTTAAATACGGGCCTGGATCTTTTTGCTTAAATTTTGAAAGAGGACCAAAATCTACATTCAGTGGTATACAGCACGTCACTGGTTTTCCCACGTTGTGTTGCTTAAATTGACTTAATCTTCATTAAAATACCCCTAGTACGTTCCTGTAATTTACTTTTGTTTGAAGAAATTGAAGATTTTTAAATTATTATTGCTATTTCTGTCCTTAATTGTTATTGTTATTACGTACTAACACGGTTTTTTTATTAGTTCAAAATAACAGTTGTATCAAATGTCTACTTAGCCTAAGTAAGTACAAGTGATTTATTTTAATAATACAAATACAATTTGACTCTTAAAGCCAGCACTTTCTTAAGACTTTTAAAAGAGGCATTGAGTTTTACATTTTCGAATTATACCGAAATTTAAAAAAAAATTACATTACCAGTAAGTACTGTATAGTACTACACATTTAAACAAAAAGATCCAGGACCGTATTTAAAAAAATTAAGTGGATGATGGTGACCCAAAGACGAAACGTCGTTTGAAAGATCCGATAATGCCATCTCGTGGAGAATAAGAAGTAGCAATGAGAAAGTGAAATTTATTTTTGGACACCTCTTCGAACAAAGTTTGGAAAAACTAAAAACCGACACGCAATATTCCAAATATTTTGAAAGCCCCTGTAATTATTTTAGAATTTTTAGCGGCATATCATTGGGCCCATAATTACGCGACTTTGTCCCAATTTAACCAACTTCGTATCTCTTACCATTTCCGAAATCCCAATGGTAAAGACCGAATTTGTAACACCCTGTATATACTTTTTACAGTAACTTCACATGACAATGTGAGACGTGAGTGCATCTGTATTCTCTATTTCTTTATAATAACAATATTAAAGTTAATTGAGTACAGAGTTATACTATGTAATATGAACTGATTTTAAAAATAAAAATGAGTTATGGTCAGTAAAACTATCCCTTTTAACCAATCAATTTTATATCATTATAGTTTTTGAGGAAATATACTAAAATTTTATTAGCTCAGCATAATAAAAGGTTATGACTGACTAAATAATTAAAGTAACTAAAATAAATTAAATAATAACTTAAATATAGGTTACTAATAAAGTATATAGGTCAAACAAAAACATTCTGAAAAGACCAAATTATTTATTTTGACCATGTTCTACCTATTTATGAGGTCATCCTTAAGGCACTAGAAAGGAAGATCCTGTTTCAAATTGCAATAAAACTGGTAGAGGAGAGAGGGCGGATAGATGATCAGAAGGGATACATGATGAAATTGGCATTATTTATAATATATTTGCGATAGATCTGTATTTCCACTAATATAGTTTGTTTTTACTATATGGCAACACTGGAACGTCAATGTCATCAAAAGTAAATGTTTACATTTCGACACATGTCATTGTTTGTTGAAAATGCTATTTTAGAAAAGTTTAAATATACATAAATATACTTAAATGTTGTTGACTAGGGTATATACTTAAAGTTCATTTTCTGAAAATTTGTTTATTTATAAATATGTAGTATTCCTGTCCCTCTGATCAAGTATACCCTTCTAACGGGGAATGCTCTTATTTTTAAAATTTCTAAATTATGCATAATTTCTTGTTGGTAGAACATGTGAAAACGTATTTAAAATACCGAAAGACATATTATATTACTAAAGAAATATAGATTGATTATAATTAAAAAAAAAACTTAAACTGTGATCAACTATCCTCACTCTCCCATATACGCTTAAAAAAAATTACATCCAATTTAACATAAAAAATAGCTAAACTTTATTTTGTAAAATATTATTAGTCAAATATTTATTGATTAAAAAACACAAAGAACCATAGTAAATTAATTTTATGTTAAGTATTAGATTGCAAGTTATAAAATGACACTCTTTGTCAAAATAGATGAAATATAAGGAAACAAATTGGAATTAAAATATTTCTGAGCTAAGCTGAGGCCTTGTAGACATCTAGTAAAAATTGTATGCCTCGAAAAACATGTGAATAATATTTCTGACCTTATTACTGAAATAGTGATTTAAGCAGCAAACTCAAAGAAAAACCAAAACCTGTCATTTATTCAATATTTTTAGTTCAATAGCCATGCGATGCGACGTAGGATATATATTTCTGGTATGAAAAAACCTACTTTTCTTCCTTGTGAATATCCATGAAGTGTTTACATATATTTTGGTATTGTCATAAAAAGTAACAAAAAATAATACTTACAATTAGAGCAAAGCTCCATGGGCAGGGAACTCTCGTTACCCTAAAAAACAGAGCAGAATGTAAGTCGATATTCAAACAACGAAAAAGCTAAATCTACTGGCATTAAAATGGGCTTGTCCCTGCAACTAGGCTAAGGAAAAAACTCGGATTCTCCGACATGCAGAAAGTAGTAGAGTACGTAAGACCATTGTATACATATTTCTAAACAAATTTAAAGTATAGTTACCATGGCTAGCTCCTTTAATCCTAGTTTTTATTGATAAAATGATTTTAATCAGCCTGACTCTCCAACTAAACGTCAAATTTTATGAGAAAATTGACTTGCAGGAATCGAAAATGTCCAAGGTCGTAAGTTGATATTACAGATGTTCTACATTATCAATAGATACTGCTGGGAAATAACGTTTAAGGGCGCATCCATATTAGAGTCTTGTTCCGATACTGACTACAGTGAAAGAGACGCATAAGCTGTTAAAGGAGCCTATGTATTCAGCCATAAATATAGATGTATTTCCACAATGGATAAATGTTAACCAAACTCTGCCTTGTTTCCTGATTGTGAGAATTATTGTCGATCTTTGCCATCTGGGACTTCAAACCACCTCATCCCCACCTGCTAGAATATATTATTTTTGTAGACTTTTTAAATCTCCTATATTAATTGCAGAAACACATATTGTGAACTTTTCTTACTTCCTAATATGGATGAAAGTTAAATTGCGTTGTAATATAAAAATGGTAAAAGCAGAGATTTCCATGGGGTAGACAATGAATAGTTTCATCCTTTTTTGGATTGTTGCCATAATCCGACGCAATTCAACAGCGAAATCGCACATTCAATCTAGTGGGAGCTACTCCAATTCAAAAGAAAAAAAAGACGAAAATATAAAATTACAAGTCATAACTCTATCCACTGCAAAAAGACATATTTCTCAAAATCTAAGAGGAGTCTCCGCCAATCGTTTCTTGTTTATTTCTGGAAATAATCATTAATTTAGACGTGGTGAGCCTATAATATAAATATATTTCAAAAAAGAGGGCGATTACTCACACTGTCGATAGTAAATTCCAGCCCAACCGCTTTTATACCGGTGAAATTAAAAACTCGACCTACATAAAAATCTCACAGAAAAAGTTTTGGGACTCAGTTCTTATTACATTCCGAAATTTAAACAAGCAAGCAGTCAAGGAAAACTTATATGCTGTTTTATGAGTTTTATATTCCATTCTTACTTCAACTTTTACAATCAGAAATTAATTATTTCAAGTTAAACCTGTTCCAAAGAACAAATAAACAACAATATAGAAAAATGTTAGTAGAAAGTTCTGGAAATTATAGTTTTCAATAGACCGCGAATTTTCACACCATCCCTATAACGTCAACCGTATTAATAGGCTATTTATCCTTTTTTATCTTATATCATTATAATAATAATAAAAATCATTAAAAAATGACAGGAATATATGACTGGAATTCTCCAGAAACTTCCTCCATGAGTAGACTGTCAACTGTCAACTTTCATTTAGTCTTGTCTAGATCATTCTGATTTAGCTATTTGGCCGGCACGTTTTAAGAGTTACAAAAACTCTTTAAAAAAAGCGTTTGTGTCCATTCCAAGAGAATTTACTGTGATAGTGAAAGTTTTTATTTATCTTGTGAATATTTAAAAGGAAACAGAAATTATGGCGGCGATGTCAGTCATCGGAATCGACTTGGGAAATGATTCCTGCTATATTGCCGTGGCAAAAGCGGGTGGAATTGAAACGATCGCTAACGATTATAGTTTAAGGGGCACACCGTAAGTATTTTTCATGTGAATACATTGCAATTATTAGGTTTTGTACCCCCCTGCATTACCTATATCGTCAATAACGCGCATTGTTAATTTCACCTTGACAGAATTACTCCCTATAAGGAGTTTTCTGCTCCTACCCGGGGACCGACTAGGTTTCTCGGTCAAAGTTTTGTTCAATATCTATATGAACTTAAGTTTTCTTTGCAAGTATTACAATTCACGAAACTTGCCTATAAATTTATATACCTACTTTAAAAAATTATAGCTCTGTTCAAGTCAAAGTATTTAGGTGACAATTTGGTTAACACTTAGCAATTTGTTATATGTCCCTTTTAAGTCTTATGTACTCTTTGCCCTAATATTATTATAGCTAGGTGCATTTTGATATGACCGAGATAATGCTTATGTTGTTTCTGTCCATATCTCTGATATTTCAGTTGGCAATATGAGACCATATATTTTATATAAGGGATGCTAGTCTTTGTGAGGTATTACCAGTACCCACTAAGAATAACAATGTCATGACAATTTAAAACTTATCTTTTGGTGCTGGTTGCCATGGTAACCACCTAGTTATTTAGGAATCACCTAGGTTACCAACATCAATATTTTAAACTTAAACTTGAATTGTTTCCATATTTTGCCGAAGTGCCAAAATGCCGACATGACCAAACACCTATAAACTTATGATTCAAAGTTTTTTTTTTCTAATTAGACCTTTGAAAGAATATGATCTTCCATTTGCCGAAAATTTTTAAAGCTGTATATTCAGCTGAAACAAGTTATAACATTATTGTTCACCGAAAAGATATAATCATTTTTGGCAGCACTAGTATGCATAAATAGAAATGGGTTTGTAAAATAAAGGACCTTAACTCTTTGACAATCAATAAACCTTCACCTGCAAGCAGGAACTAATTTTTAAAAAGTTGAGTTATGTTAATACAAGTTCTAAGGATCGATCAGTTCATTCAATTATTCTTTCAACTTATGAACGTTATGACTTATTGCTGACATACTCAACTGGAAAGAAACAATGTACAGATATAAATGGAAGAGTTAGTACGGAGGCAGATGTCAGTGTTGGTGTGGCACAAGGCTCTGTGTTGGGGCCATTGGAGTATCTTCTTTATGTCCAAACTCTTAAAATACACTGGATTAAAACCAAAATACATAAAAATTTTTGATGACATAGTACTTGTGTACTCTGGCATAACAAAAGAAGAACTTGAAGAAGTTTTTAACAATGATCTTAAAAAGTATTTTGATTGGTTATGTTATAATGTTATGACTATAAATGTGGATAAAACTGTTTACATGGTATTAAAGCAAGCAGGAAAAGCCTGCTTCATCTACAAGTTAAACTTACTGATACAGAGCTTAAAAGGGTTAAACAGTACAAACACTTGTGACTCACAATTACAGAAAGATTAACATGGTCAGCTCATATACAGAGTATTGCTGAAAAAGTCATTCTGGTTTTGGGCGCAATTAGAAGGTATAGTCATATCTTGAATAATAACAGGAAATATTTATTGTATAAGGTTTATTGAACCTCATATAAGATACTTATTGCCATATTATGGAAACGTTAGTGAAAATTTAATACATAAACTTCAAAGACTGCAAAATAAGTCTATAAAAACAATTTTTTCTATAGACTACTATACTGCTAGTGAAACTTTATACAGGACATATCCATTCTTAAAAGTCAAACAACTAAAAATGTTTGAACAGGCTTATTTTCAAAATTAAAAACGAAACATTAAAAACGAATGTGGAGCTAAAACAAAATAAAGACTTTCATGATCATGACATAAGAACTAGAGATAAATTAAGGAACACCTATCTAAGAACAAAATAGTCAGAAGACTCGCCAATATATAGAAGTGTACAAAGGAACCCACACGGAACATGGGAATCAGCCCTCGGTTAAAAACCTTGATACTCGGGGATATTATTCAAAAATCGATGCTGATCAAAAGTCTCCATGGGCCCGTGGCCAAAAAATATACAAGGTGGCCCAAAAAAGTGTGACAAAATAAGTAATGCTGTAATTTTTTAAATGGGACACCCAGTATTTTATTGCATAAGTATTTAGGTTCGTATTAGTGTTCTTTATAATTGCCTAAAGTTTTATTTCATTTGGTTATGTAGTTGTAGAGTAATAAATAAAAAATTAAAAATAAAACTTGCAGTTTTAGAAAAAAATTCAAAAAAACTACCTAAAATAACTTTTTTAACCAAGGCATTGGGTGGAATTTAAGACAAGAGGTCTAGAGATACTGTGAATATAAGAGCGTTTAACTATTTTATACAGGGTGTTCATCATTAGGTTTCAAACAAGATACTTTTCAAAATAATTTTTCTCCAGATTTTCAAATGGAACACCCTGTATATCATTTGGCTCTTTGATGTAGAATTCATAAGCATTCTTTTTTTTGTAATGGAAGCATATAACACCTGATTTCACGCTTTTATTATTTATTGATAATTAACTAGCAAGAAAAACTGCACTTTTCTCTCGTATGGTTAATCCTAAATAACAACAATACTAAATTAAAGAACTGTCGAACTATAATAAACAAACGAATTCTTATTTTATTTCAAAGCCTACCATGGTTTTTAGGCATGCATACCATCACTTTGATGACACTTGATAGTATTTCATCTGAAATGTTGAGGAATGTAAATAGATCTTTTGAAGAGCGTATTAACTTGTGCTCAGATCAACCTGGTAGGCATTTTGAACATTTACTCTAGTTTATAATTATTAATCTAGTCGCCTATGCTTAAGTTTCAAAATAAAAACTGGACTTATTTAAACAACATAATTTATGAACGCAATTATTTCGAGAACGGCTAGAAATAACTTATATGCTTCCATTACCAAAAAAAGAATGCTTATGAATTCTACATACAATAGCCAAATGATATATTCCATTTGAAAATGTGGAGAAAAATTATTGTGTCTTGTTTGAAACCTAATGATGAACACCCTGTATAAAATAGTTAAACGCTATTATATTCACAGTATCTCTAGACCTCTTGTCTTAAATCCAACCAAATGTCTTGGTTAAATAAGTTATTTTAGGTAGTTTTTTTGAATTTTTTTCTAAAACTGCAAAACTTTTATTTTTTATTTATTACTCTTCAAGTACATAACCAAATGAAATAAAACTTTAGGCAATTATAAAGAACACTAATACGAACCTGAATATGCAATAAAATACTGCATTACTTATGTTGTCACATTTTTTTGGGCCACCTTGTATATTTTAGGACTTCGCGCCCATGGAGACTTTTGATCAGCATCGATTTTTGGATAATATCCCCTAGTATCAAAGTTTTTAACTGAGGGCTGATTCCCATATGTTCCGTGCGGCGTCCTTTACAATGGATTTCCAGAGACTTTATTTGAGGGTGAATCAAACGTTGTATGTCGTAACCTTAAGAGATGTATAAGGAACAGAAACTGAATTCTATTTGTTTAGATTATGTTTTGAATTTATATAAAGTACTATACTTTTGTTATCTGTTTATAATTTTCATGGCCTCGGTGCCAGTTCTCGTAAACTGTTTTGAGGACTGCAAATAAATTATTTAAAAAAAAAAAAGAAAAAAAATGGGTTTCCACATTACCATCCGAAATATTTTGTTTAACTTTGTGTAAATATTGGTTGGAAATAAGATATCAACTTCCGGTTTTCACTGAATTCTTCTTTTTTTTAACAATGTCAAAATTAATATACCATTTTATTTGAAATTTTTAAGAAAACACTCAAAATTATGTTGGCGTTTTAACTAGCGCCCCCTTAATTTCCTCTGTATAAACTATAACGACGTGATTTACGATACCAATAATAGAACAAAAAAAGCTCTTTGCAATGAGCCTCCCTGTATCTCAAAAGTTAAGGCGTTTATGATATATTATGATGTTTTTTTTTTGTAAATGGACCCAAGAATAACCTCCTTAAATATTAGCATGCTATTAAGAAACACCCGGTAGAGTTATTTTTGCCATATCGATTACACATATTATTATTAGATAGATAGATAGATGAGACGTCTTTATTTTTAACTCGGCGAAACTGAAGATTTATATGAAGAACTATTATTATTAATTTCTACTTGGTGTAAGTATCAACAAGTAATTTATTTATATTTAAAAATATTAAGTTGATAATGACACAAAGACGAAACGTCGCATTAAAGATCTGATTATGCCATCTTGTGGAGATTAAAAAGTAGCAATTGGAAAGTGAAATTGATTTGTGAACGTCTCTTTGAACAAAATCAAAAAAAAAATTAAAACTAAACGCAAAATTTTAGATTTTTCCAAATATTTTGAAAGCTGTATTTATTTAACATTTTTTTGCGGCATATTATTGGGCCCATAATTACGCAACTTTGCCCCAATTTAACCGATTTCGTATCTCTTACCGTTTACGAAATCCCAATGGTGAAAGACGAATTTGTTACACCCTGTATAGTATACAAAGTAGGGTCCATAATTAAAGGTTTTCATGAAAATTTTCCTAATAATGACTGTTTTTAAATAAAGTCGGGCAACAATTACCTTGTTATAAGAACTGACTGGTTAATAAGCCTTATTTTTTCTGCTAAAATTTTTTAATTTTAGAGCCTAAATTGGTCTATATGTATATAAGAAGGTGTGGTAATTAGTCAAAATATTATTGATAAAGTTTTGGGAATATTTTTTTCAATAGAATACTGAAATTGGCTCAAAGGGAACAGCGAAATTTACTTATAAAACGCGTTAAACTTAAACTACTTTGTTTCTTTTTGACATCTAGTTGTTCCCGACCCTGTTTTGGTAGCATTATGTTTACAAAAAAGTAAACTTAATTGCCTAGAAAACAAGCATCACTACCGCTCACCAATATTTTTATTTCCTCTAGATCATACATTGCCTTTTCTGGAAAAAACCGTATTCTTGGTGTTGCTGCAAAAAACCAACAAGTTACCAACATGAAAAACACGGTTTATGGTCTAAAGAGGCTTATAGGGCGAAAATATAGGGATCCTCATGTCCAAAGGGAACTGCAATGGTTACCATTTACTGTTGTTGAAGAGAAGGGCGGCAATATTGGAATAAAGGTTAGTACAGTAGTTTATTTATTCCGGTTGTATTCATGTGTATGATTAAACTTTATGGCTCTTAATAAACCAAATTACCAGCATCTGGTTGTATCCATACTGATATTTGAATCTTACCTTAAGTTAGACCTTGTCTAACTTAGTCATTATTATTTTTTTAAACTTTAATATAGTCAGTAATAAATAACGAATATTTATATTCGATGATTATAGTACCGCAACAAAGCTTGCTACCCGCTACGCCATTAAAACTGCGCAGAGCACACATACCACTGGTATGATACCAGTATGGCTTTCCACACACCATTCACTTCGGCACGCGGCGGGTAATCGATCGTTTCAATAGTGTATATACCATCAACAAAGCAAATACCTTTTAAGAAATACCTTTAGAAAAATACCCACTACTATATTATACCATCTCACTTCTACTAGGGATGCACCTATGTATGTTTTTAAAGAACCTGGAATACTGGTATCCTGTAACCTGATGCCGCACTGCAGGTGGGTGGCGGGTAGCTTGGTGGGTAGAGCGTGAAGGTTAATGGGTAGATGGTGGATATACCCTGGTCGGACTGGTCAATGGGAAAGTAAATCCACAGACCTTGAGATTTTTCATCGGTGATCGTGACAGGCTGTTATGCCGAATCTCGCATTGACAGATCCCACCTCGCGGCTTGCTAGGCAATGATTTTATACTTTTACTTGCTTAAATTTTTATTTAGTGGTTACAACAAGTATTCTATGTGAGAGTAGATAGATAGTGTGAATGATAGCTTCACACTTTCTGATGCATCCCTAGTAGGAGGACTATTTGGGATAAAAAAAAACAATCAAATATGGTGGGTATTAGGTTATATAACACGAAGGTGCATTCGGTTGTATGCTCACATTACAACTATTCTAGGACGACGATGACACTGTAATAATAAATTAATTGACTTGGGAACAATAAAATACGATTAGTTCTCCTACAAAGAATATGGTCGCTACACAAGCTCCAACTCCCCAAATAAAGAAGACAAAGATGAGGTGCCGTAACGCCAGCACCTTGCTATGTAATTTCTTGTATTTGTTGGCTTTTCTGAGGTACTTCGATTCTAGCTTCCGCTCCTCCATAACGAGTATTCCTCCCTCCACCATACGAGTTAATGCCATATTGATGTCTTCAAGAGGGGGATAATATTTAGTAAAAATCATTTGAATAAGGATTATTTGGACGTCATCGCCCATGTGAATGAGTGACTCGTTTTTTGGGTCCATATGATTTAATATGGAAAAAAACGCTGGTAGTTCTAAGAATAGCATTACAGCGTCTCGTTGGTTAGCTATGCGTTCAAAACACTTTGTAGAATTTGTGCACATCAAGGTTCTTTTGCTGACTTCTCGGAATGTATCTAATTGTGAGTTTCTCATGTCTTTTATGTTTTTTTCGCTAAATTCATAAAGAGGAAAACCTGAATAATACGTGTCGGATATTGTATTTATCTGTTTTTCGTAGCTTTTACTGAAATAAATCATTTGCAAGGTGTTCTTCAAAAAAGTCGAGTGCACCAAGCAAAAAAGCATAAAAGCCACTAATAGTGTACGAAAAGAGCCCTTTCTTTGAATGTTGTATATTGATGCATCTATCAGCATTTGGTAAAACCACCAGAAAGTAGTGAAACAACTAACGTGGTAGAAGCAGTATACTATTATCACCATCGCTACTAAGCAGAAGCAAAATCCAAATAAAATAGGGATGCGTTTAGAATATATTTGCAAAACCCTCTTCCAAATAAGCTTTGAATGAGATTTAGGTGCTATGACGATTAAACTGTCAATGGAATAGATAATGGACCCATCAAAGTCCTTTATAGTGTTTTCGGTAGGACAGAAACCACCTACTATCACATCTACTTTATTCAAATACAAATATTTCAATGGGTCGCGTATATTGTTTCCGCTTGAAGTATGTTTATCAATATAATATGGTACTTTATAAATTTTAGACTCGTTTTTCATCTGCAAAAACTCAGTTACAATTCTTAGAACGTTCTGTTCCAACCCCGTGTTCTCAAAAATTACATATGGTGACAGTCGACGGTAGAAGATTCTCAGTGTGGTGTTTGGCCATTTTTTAATAACTTTAGGTTCTAAAAAAGAAAAAAAATCTATTGTATTTAAAATATTTTCAGTGTTGTCGCTCCTGCCGAAAAAATGTAGGGACTTTGTTATTTTAAACGGTACAAAGTCCAATATCTCAGTTATCAACAGAAATACAAAGAAATATTAAATACCAATGTATGGAAAAATTATTATTTTCCAGACCACCCGATGATACCTTATACAATAAAGGCGTATTTTGTCTACACAGTAGCACTTAAAATACTATTTCAGATTGAATGGTACTGCCAAGAAAAGGAGATAGGATGTAACCACCTGCAGACCGGTTTCGAACTTTTTTGTTCTCGTCAGTACAGGGTAGGTGTACATACCTATCACCGAAGAAGCCTCGAATCTTCACGCTTTATTATCCTCGGTAGTCGAGAAGATACAGCGCGTCGCGTCATCTCTTAGTAGTCCCACACATAGTGAAGTATTCGAGGCTTCTCTGGTGATAGGTATGTATGTACATTTACCCTGTACTGACAAGAACAAAAGAGTTCGAAACCGGTCTGCAGGTGGTTACATCCTATCAATGGAAAAGGCTTCCTTTTCTTGGTAGTACCATTCAATGTGAAATAGTATTTTAAAGTGCTAATGTTTAGACTAAATACGCCCTTATTGTATAAGGTTTCAGCGGGTGGTCTGGAAAATAATAATTTTTCCATACATTGGTATTTGATATTAATACCACTTGAAAAGTATAGACTTTTTACTTTTAAAGGAATATTACTTGAAAAAGCTATAGTGCATATTTTTTAAAAATAATTTCTAGTATACAGAGTATCCCACAAAAACAGTGCGGCAAATAGGTTTTTTTTTTAAATGGCAACCACCAGCGGAATTGAATTCAGCATAAAATTTTGCATATACTACCTTATTTTAATTTGATCTTCGTTGCCACGCTGGCTTAAATTTTAAAAAAATCCCAGAAAACCGACCTATGCAAAATGTCTTCAAAATATTAACTGTTTTAAATTTAATAATACTTGGTTGCGACTTTCCTTCTCCAAAGGACAACATAATCTCAATAGAGGAAACTGGCCATAAGTCATACAGAGTTGTACAGGGTGTCCCACTTTTATAGGGTATCTCCGTTATTATTAGTGCTATCAAAAAAGTAATGTAGGTGTCATATGCTCTATTTGGGTCAAACTTAAAATAAATCAAAATTAGAAAATTTTCGCTCGCTTAATAGATACGGGGAAAAATCAAAAAATTGACAATTTCAAAATTACCCTATATTTTCTTAGTTAAAAGAGACACAGGAAAATGTTTTATACAGAAGTTTATTTATATTGATTGCTGAATTATTTGCCGTTTTTAGAATAAGTATACGGGGCCAGGTAAAAAAGTTATCGGACCTAAAATATTTTTTTTAAATGGAACACCCTGTATATTTTAATCTAAAAAGATACTCTTTTAAATTCTCCTTTCAAATATATGACACAACATGGATGATATTGGTTTCCTAGGCGATTTATTAAACTTTATTACTTTAAACCACAGTATACCATGAAACGAAAGCTAATATCCTAGAAACAACTATGTTGATCAACATTTAACGTCAATTTCATTTTTACATATTCATTTGCAAAAATGACCTATCAACATTTTGAAAAATTTGATATGATATCAGTTTATATTGAAAGTGGAAAGAACGAAGAAATGGCCCAAAATGTATATTTTGTTCGCTATCCGGAAAGACGGTAACCATTTAAGGGCATATTCCGAACATTTGCGATGATTCCCGTTATTTTTTACCTTAATATGAGTCTTTTATTTCGTTTCAAAGTAATAAAGTTTAAATAAATCGCCTAGGAAACCAATAGCATCCATGGTGTGTTATATATTTGAAAAGAGAATTTAAAATAGTATATTTTTAGATTAAAATATACAGGGTATTCAATTTAAGAAAAATGAGGTTAGGTCCCATAAGTTTTTACCTGACCCCGTATATTTATTCTGAAACGGCAGATTATTCGACAATTAATATAAAGAGACTTCTATACAGGGTGATTCACGACGAGCGTGCATTAGAACTTTATGGAGAACTACTGAATATATGTTCCTGAAACTTTGGGGATTTGGGTTTATCGATATGCTCTCATTAACTAAAATATTGACATGTTTCTGTCATTTCCGGTTATACCGGAAGTAGCTGCCAACTTTCGTTTTTTAAAT
Source organism: Barypeithes pellucidus (assembly GCA_963991005.1). Taxonomy (NCBI): domain Eukaryota; kingdom Metazoa; phylum Arthropoda; class Insecta; order Coleoptera; family Curculionidae; genus Barypeithes; species Barypeithes pellucidus. Next base: position 55,352,476 of record OZ022560.1, read on the forward strand.
ACAACATGGTAATTTTTATAACATTTTTCGATTAAGCATTAAATACTAAGCACATTTTATAGAAAATGTTTTTGTCAGACTCTATTAGTTTTTCAGATATCTGGACTTTTTGTAATTATTTGGCAAATGCATGACGATGAAATAATCCATATAATTTTTTCACCTTAGCGCTTGGACTAAAAATTTTTTCTCACCGAATAGCTAGAAGATCATCAAGTCTCAAAAACATTTCAAATTCGGCATAAAATGTACAGGGTGGTCACAATTCAAGCCTCATTGTGAAAGAATTCAACCATTAAAAACTTTCTTATTTTAAATGAAACACCCTGTATATTTTTATTTAATTTGATGGCAAATTAGTTGTTCTTTATAAATAGTATTTACTGTCCTATACCTATATCAAATCGTTTTCTCAAAAAATCCAATTTTGTTCCAAAAATACTATTTGTTCAAGTGTGTTATGAAAACAATTGTACTTAGAGGCTGTATACTGATGTCTATACGGAGGAAAAGTGATTGATTGCTGGAAAATACAATATTCTAAAGTGTTTCTTAATAATTTATAAATAAAATGCAGTTAATTGTTTTAAATTTAATGGTTTAAATATTATTTTTTTAAAAATAGCAAGGAAACAAGTTTATAAACTTTAAATTCTTTAATTAAAAATGGAATGGAATAAAATTGGATTTTTTGAGAAAACGCTTTGATATAGGTATAGGACAGTAAATACTATTTATAAAGAACAACTAATTTGCGATCAAATTAAATAAAAATATACAGGGTGTTCCATTTAAAATAAGAAAGTTTTTAATGGTTGAATTCTTTCATAATGAGGCTTGAATTGTGACCACCCTGTACATTTTATGCCGAATTTGAAATGTTTTTGAGACTTGATGATCTTCTAGCTATTCGGTGAGAAAAAAATTTTAGTCCAAGCGCGAAGGTAAAAAAATTATATGGATTATTTCATCGTCATGCATTTGCCAAATAATTACAAAAACCAGATATTCGGCATAAAATGTACAGGGTGGTCACAATTCAAGCCTCATTGTGAAAGAATTCAACCATTAAAAACTTTCTTATTTTAAATGAAACACCCTGTATATTTTTATTTAATTTGATGGCAAATTAGTTGTTCTTTATAAATAGTATTTACTGTCCTATACCTATATCAAATCGTTTTCTCAAAAAATCCAATTTTGTTCCAAAAATACTATTTGTTCAAGTGTGTTATGAAAACAATTGTACTTAGAGGCTGTATACTGATGTCTATACGGAGGAAAAGTGATTGATTGCTGGAAAATACAATATTCTAAAGTGTTTCTTAATAATTTATAAATAAAATGCAGTTAATTGTTTTAAATTTAATGGTTTAAATATTATTTTTTTAAAAATAGCAAGGAAACAAGTTTATAAACTTTAAATTCTTTAATTAAAAATGTGTTTGAAAATTATACCTAATATCTTTTGATTATATTTTTAAAATATGTTCGAAATGATTGCCATTAATTTACTTCCAAGCATTTATGTATTCTTTTCATCATGTTATTTCTTGTAGCATTCCTAATTTCTTGTGAGAGATTGAAATGCTGCCTTCACCCTTTCAATTAGATTTTCCTTCGTGGTGATGGGACGCGCGTAAACTTTATCTTTAATGGTTCCCCAGATGAAAAGTCCAGTGGAGTTAAGTCTGGCGAACGAGCTGGCCAGTGGAAGGGACCTTGGTTTGCGATCCATTGGTCATGAAAAAGTCTGTTTAGGGCAGTCTTAACAACTTGGACGTTGTGTGCTGGAGCCCCATCGTTTTGATACCAATCACTTTTCCTCCGTATAGACATCAGTATACAGCCCCTAAGTACAATTGTTTTCATAGCACACTTGAACAAATAGTATTTTCGGAATAAAATTGGATTTTTTGAGAAAACGCTTTGATATAGGTATAGGACAGTAAATACTATTTATAAAGAACAACTAATTTGCGATCAAATTAAATAAAAATATACAGGGTGTTCCATTTAAAATAAGAAAGTTTTTAATGGTTGAATTCTTTCATAATGAGGCTTGAATTGTGACCACCCTGTACATTTTATGCCGAATTTGAAATGTTTTTGAGACTTGATGATCTTCTAGCTATTCGGTGAGAAAAAAATTTTAGTCCAAGCGCGAAGGTAAAAAAATTATATGGATTATTTCATCGTCATGCATTTGCCAAATAATTACAAAAACCAGATATCTGAAAAACTAATAGAGTCTGACAAAAACGTTTTCTATAAAATGTGCTTAGTATTTAATGCTTAATCGAAAAATGTAATAAAAATTACCATGTTGTATTTAAAAAACGAAAGTTGGCAGCTACTTCCGGTATAACCGGAAATGACAGAAACATGTAAATATTTTAGTTAAAGAGAGCATATCGATAAACCCAAATCCCCAAAGTTTCAGGAACATATATTCAGTAGTTCTCCATAAAGTTCTAATGCACGCTCGTCGTGAATCACCCTGTATAAAACATTTTTCTGTATATCTTTTAACTAGGAAAATATAGGGTAATTTTGAAATTGTCATTTTATTTTCCCCCTTATCTCTTAAGCAAACGAAAATTTTCAAATATTGATTGTAATATTTTAAGTTTGACCCTAAAGAGCACATGACACCTATATTACTTGACGGAGGTACCCGTCGACAATGGACACCCTGTACATGTTTTTTACGGCGGTTCCAATATTGTTATTTTTAAAGTAATAATCATTAATTTTTTTAAATGGGACATTCTGTATATTAATGCGCCATGTTAAGTATTTTATGGTCTACACATTCGTTAGATATTTTAATGGAAAATTTGACATATTAAAATAGTAATTCACACATGACTGTCAAGGACACATTGAAGTTGAGAAGGCTAGGTTACATGTTAAGTACTTACCTTTAATTTTTATTAAATCTAACGACATATCGTTGCATTTTCCAAAAAAGTCTGGTGAAAAATTACTGTTACTGGCATTTCCCTGTTTGAAAGAGTCAACAATATAAATTTTCATACTTTCATCTATAATATAAAAAGTTTTCACGAAAAAGTCTAACATATTTCCGAAAAAGGCCGTGTCTAATTTTACCTGTAAAAATAGGAACTGTGATCTTTGATTAATACAGTTCTTATTCGACGCAAAGAAATGCGAGAAGACGTGTTCGGAGGTTCTCAAGTCAAAAAAATACATTTTTTCATTAGTTTGTCCACAAACTGTTTTAATTTTTGGTTCTTCTAGAACGATTTTAACAAAGTTTTTATTTTTTAAGTCGTAATTTGTCACCACGTTTTTTCTGCAACAAAGTAAACTGCGGTTGCCAAGTATTTCTGCTGAACAAAGTCCAGACAAAAACTGTGCTACACATTTGTCTAAATTCTCTGTCAGTTCTGAACCGGAATTTTTCAAAATTTCCGAAAGATGTAAGCCCAAAGTTTTCGATAAGAATATTATTATGTAAAATAAATATATGATTGTGAAGGACATTATTAATTATACTTGCAGGATATTTTTGTTCTGCTGTCTTTGTTGTTGTTGCTACCGCATAAATTGATACATTTTTAGTTAGGTAAATATTGATAATTTCGAACATAACTTTTCGTCGATAGAATAATATTTGTATAAAGGAAATAACAGACCTGGAGTGACAGTTATTTTAAGTACGGGGGCACTAAATAAGTTTTCTCCCTAAAAATTGCGTGCTTTTTTTTTGGAGAAGACACTTATTTTGGCTGTTGATTGGGTCAGCAACAGCGAATAGAAATTCTATATTTTCCTCTACTAATCTTAATTGGTCCAAAATGTCAACCCTTTCCTAGGCAAGGAGGCAAGGAAATTAAGCTTAGTGTTGGGAAAGAATTGTTATTTTCAGAATCGAGTACACAAGAGTCGAGAATTTTTACAGAGTGAGTCAACCTCGGAGTCAACGATAGAGTAAAGTTCATTTTCTTCTTTACGTTAAGAATTAGATAAAAATTCTAACTACAAATGTTGTAGAGATCATTAAGCTGCACATTCTAAAATTATTTTTGGAGTAAACATAAATGTAGAAAATGAACAATAAAAAATAGAGAAAAATTAAAATATGTCGAAAAGTATTAAAAATAGGCATATGATATACTAAACAAAAGTTAAAGAGAATTACATTTTGTACATCCTAGTAGCTTATGGTTTAGAATGTTTAGATCTTCCACTTCCCCTCATGTGCAGTTAGGACTATCTTTTAGTTTTATTTTATATATGTAGATGAGCAGTCATGAGACTGTGTGCTGATCTCATTCGGCATAACGTGGGTATAAACTTTCTTTTGTAGTATTTGAGTTTCTGAAACCATGATTTTTTGAGTCGTTCTGTCTGAATTTTGAAGCATTCAATTCCTTTATATCCACCCATTCTCCTATAGGTATTCCTCCAATTCGACCATATTGTGTGTTTGATTTTCTTTATAAAATCCGTATGGTGCAGTTTGCTGCTGATTCGTATATCATCGTTTCTTCCAGTCTGAGCAAGTTCTTCAGCCTTCTCATTATCCATGATGCCGGGGTCCATACAAATGTTACATTACCTCCATTGTTCTTAGCCAATAAAATTTCTTTTTTGGTAGCAAGTGTACTATAGTCACTACTTGCACAGGTACCTGTCCTATCCAGCTTCTGCAAACCACTCTTGGAGTCTGACACTACGGCCAGGTTATTATTTATCTGACTGCATGTCTCTACTGCATTCTTGATTGCCAGGATCTCTGCTAGACATATGTTTGTGTTGTTAGCCAATTTGTTAAAAATTTCCACTCTTAAATCAGGACTAAATATTCCTACTCCTGCCTGATTAGTATTCGGGTCCATCGACGCATCTGTGTAATAACAGGCACCACATTGACGTGTACCAAGCAGATAAAAATACCGGGTCCATGTTTGTTTCAAGTCGATGGTGTTAAGGTATTTCTTTATTATATTGAAACCTTCGGCTATGATATGCTTGGAAGGGCGTGTTCGGGTTTATTCGGAAATCCCTCTTGTCCATTGATCATTAACGCGACAAAACGTTTTTGTTGCATTTAATACAGGTGACCAGAAACTAACATTGTATATTTGTACTATTATAGGTTCATTATCTTAATGAAGAGCACACTTTTTCGCCGGAACAGTGTTTGGCCATGTTACTGACAAAACTTAAAGATACTGCCAGTGTTGCGTTGCAGACTCCTATTAATGACTGTGTGATCTCGGTACCATCATACTTCACGAACAATGAGAGAAAAGCATTGCTCGACTCGGCTGCTATTTCAGGTAAATATAAATTCCATTTTTTCATTTTTTAGTAGTAGTTGCCAAGAAATCGCGGTCCAAGGATATACGTAATTAAAATCTGTACTAAGAATTACGGTTGTTAGGTCTTTATTGTGTTGACTCATCTTTTAGTAGATTTAATCCAGGTCTTTAGTAGGGACGAGTGGAACAGGGTATTTTAAATGACAGGTACAGGTTGTGTTTTGGTTTTAAAAAATACGTATTTCAAGAAAAATGTTTCAAAAGGTTCGCTGCTCTCTGTTACATCGCAACACCGCGTTTTATAGAGATAAAACGTCGGCGGTGGTTTCTGATGGGTGACGGTCCGGGTTGTCGGTTGCTGCATTAACAGATGAGTTCGCGTTTAGGGACTTTCCCCAGTTCTATTTTTGTTTTAATAAAAAGCTTATCAACACGAAATAAATGTAACTGGCTTTGGAACCTTTTACGATAACAGATAAAACAAACTCAGTGTAATATATGCAAGTTACAAATGTCACAAGTCGCGACTGGTACATATGATTCAGATTGCTTTGTTAAGTTGGATTTTTAAAAACCATTAACCATAAACTTATCAAAAACTACAGTTTTATGACTCGATTGCTCAATCATTTCCTTGTTTGATAACTGATTAAAATTTATTATCTATTTCACAGTGCAAAGTAAATCGTTTAATTTGATTTTTCTGGGTGTTATAGTAATTAATTAGGATTATGTAGGATTAAATTTTTGTACATTTTAAGTTATCTTTTCTGATACTAATAGTTAATTTTTGTCTTGATTCAGTATTATAAATACTTTAAATAGTAGTATAATTTTCTCTTTTAATAATAAATATTTGATCAAATAAATTATTCAAGGATGGGTTGAAAATTGTAATTTAATTCTTTAAATAAAAAATTTACTATGTTATTGCCATGAAAAGAATTAATGAATCGCTTGCTTGCTTCTGGCAATGTTTCGTGGTCTCCATTGCGGACACGTCTACATAGCATATCATACAGTGAGGACGTAAAGTAAGGAATAAATTCATTATCGATTTCGAACGCGCATATTCTGACATAAAATGTAGATATACAGGGTGTTGCAAATAAGAGTGACACAAAAAATTTTTTTTTCTTAAATAGAACCCACTGTATATTATTGCATGTACGGATTCTTCGGAAAATCCTAAACATTTTTCATGTAGCATGTGCTATCCCTTGGCCCAAGCGTTTTGGAGTTATTCTCATTCAAAATTTGAAAAGTGGAAGAAGTCATGGAGAAAACAAAGAATAAAATTATTTTAAAAATATCTTATTTATCGAAAAAACAGTTAGGTGAACTTAAAAATAATTTTTCTAAAGTAAATGTTCGAAGTGTCTTCCGTTGGTCAACTGACAATAGCCTAACCGATCTACAAATTCTCGCTGAACATTTCGAACCATTTGGGGTGTAATTTGCCGAATTTCTTGCCGGATGCGATCTTTTAAATCATCTAAATTTGCAGGCTGGCTTTTGAATACTTTTCCCTTAAGGTATCCCCATAAAAAAAAGTCGAGTGGTGATAAATCGGGTGACCTTGGCGGCCACTCAATAAAACCACCTCTTCCAATCCACCTGTTTGGAAAAGTATCGTCCAAATATGTACGAACTCCCACAGCGAAATATGGGGAGCACCATCTTGTTGCAACCAGATATTATGATGTGGCAAATCGGGACGTTCTAACTCAGGAAAAAGGGTGGCCAGGGCTGGAACAAGTTCTTGTTCTAAAAAACTCAAGTATCTCTCGCCTGTTAAATTTCCGTCAAAAAAGAATGGCCTATAACAATGTCATCGACAACGCCAGCCCACACATTGATCTTTTGATTAAATTGTGTGTGTCCTTCCCTCATCCAGTGTGGATTTACATCGGACCAATATCGATAATTTTGGGTATTTACGTCACCATTCAAGCAAAATGTGGACTCATCGGAAAAAATTATATTTTTTACAAAATTTCTGTTTACGAAACACATATGCTGTAAACGCTCACAAAATTCAAGGCGCCTCTCAAAGTCCCTTTCCAAAAGTTCTTGGAGAACTTGCATTTTATAAGGATGGTATTTATTTGTATGCAGTATTTTAAGAACTGTTGTTTTTCCAATATCCACGTCACTTGCTACCTGCCTAGACACCACATGCTGGTTATCTTGAACTGCCAGTAAGACTTCTAATTGTTGATTTGATCAACTTGCGGACGACCAAATCTAGGGACATCTCTTACATGACCGAATTGCCTAAACTTGTACTCAATTTTGCTTACTGTTGATTGTGATATTGGCGGACGATTGGGGTATTTTTGATTAAATAACTCACATTCTTGCTGTGTTCTAACCCTATCACCGTAGCCCATCATCATCAAAACCTCTATGCGCTGTTTCCCAGTGAGCCGCATTTTAATTTAATTTAGTTATGAAAAAACGAAATGAGTCTTTTGAAAATTAGTAAAACGTTAGGAAAATACACATAAAACTGACAATAACAGTAACTATTGACATTAATTCTTTTGGTTCTTATAATAAAAAATAAATAACTCCAAAGCCTACTTGACTTTTCTTGCGCTTCACGCATGCTGACTACAGGTTTTCCTCAGCGTGCATGAATCAATGCAAGTCTTGATTGAATATCTGATTTTCAAATTTTGAATGAGAATAACTCCAAAACGCTTGGGCTAAGGTATAGCACATGCTACATGAAAAATGTTTAGGATTTTCCGAAGAATCCGTACATGCAATAATATACAGTGGGTTCTATTTAAGAAAAAAAAATATTTTTGTGTCACTCTTATTTGCAATATCTACATTTTATGTCAGAATATGCGCGTTCGAAAAACAAAATCGAAGGGTCCGAGCGATTTTTTTAAAAAAATTGTAGTTTGCGAGATAATGAATTTATTCCTTACTTTACGTCCTCACTGTATACATGTTCAATTGCATTTAAATGCAAACCGTAAACTAGAAAGAAGGTGTTTTAATTGCTAGACTTGCTTTAAATACAACATCCATTCCTGAAGAATGGGAAAATATTCCTCAAGAAGCAATTCAAAACTTCATTGAAAGCATGCCATGTCGCATGGTAGAAGTGATAAGAACACGGATATTTGTTTATGCTACTGGATAAAATAATGTAATAATCGGAGTTGTGAATAAAATTAAAAAACTGCAATACTTTCTTTAAAAATTTGTATCTTCTTTTAAAAAGCAGATGATGACGGGAACCTGAAAACATGTTAAGAAAAGGTCACACTTTAAAAGAAAATGTAATGAAGCTAAATTCTACCGTTCAATTTTTCCACCACGCGCACACAGGCGAATTTCGACAGAATCGTGGCAAAAAAGATTATCTTGGTAACATGAGACAAAAAATGTTTTTAATTGTAAGAAACCGTTATAAATATGGTAACATTGCATTTTGTTTTTAATATCTTACATTTTTGCCCCCTCCACACTCCTTTTTATGGTTATTAAATTATAGAAATTGGAATAGACAAAGGTGGTTTATTTTTACGATATTATCATTGGAGAAACATTTATTTTATGTTTGTTTTAATCTCCCCCCAGCACCCTCGAAATTTTGATTTACTCGAGTTCTGGGTATACCAAATTTATATAGGGTGCGTAATACAAATGTATGTCTCAAGATATAATCAATTTCTTAAAATTATTGAGATCACAATATGACACGCAATATGCATATACAAGGATCATTTCTAGTAATAAATTAAAACACCAAAAATTCTTATGATATACTGGGAATTTACTTGTTCATTAGTATAATTAACAATCATTTAAATACTATATATTCATGCCATAAAGCCCTGATTTTCACCCTTATCATCATACAATGTTCCACATAGGGCAGGGCCGGAGAGGTACAGTGCGTTTCACGAAATTTGGATCCAGACTAATATACGAATTTTCTACAGTTATTACGTGACGGACTGAATTTTTCCAACTACCTGGGGGAATATCATTAAAGCATTTTCGTATTAATTCTTCAACACTAGACCTTAAAGTCGGAGAAATATTTTCACACCTAACCAGTGATTTTAACTGGTGCCACATATGCTCTATGGGGTTAAAAATGCAATAATAGGGTGGGAGCCGTAGCACTGTATGTCCAATTTCTTCTGCCAATGTATCACAAACATATACTTTTTTTATACAAAATGTCTTTAAAACTTCTAAAAGATCACTTTTTTATAACTTTCTTCAAAATATATATCATTCGCCGCCATGTAGTTCTGAATCTCCAATTTTGTATTATTTCAGCTTGGAGCTTTATGTAATTGGCGACTGTGATAGCTCGCATTGTCGATTACTATCACGCTATTCTGAGGAATGTTTGGTAAAAGACAATTCTTGAACCGTTCCTCAAAACCACAAAAAGATATTTAAATATAAATTAAGCAACCTAACCTACCTGATGTACCTATATTTAATTATAATTCTTACAATCCGGTCCTTTCCACATAATAATAACAAACGGTCATAAATAATGAGATGGCCACAGGTACTTTTACTGCAGTCTAATGACTGCTATAACTTAATAGTTATATCCATTTTTCGTGAAACAATCTTTACAAATTTTATTTACCTGCATCCCTAATTATAATTAATAATTGTTATCATTTTAAGTAGGTGTCTCTTTAATTAAAATTAAAAATAAATCAATATGTAGTTAGGTATATTTTCGAGACTACCATTTATTGCGGTTTCAATATTTTGGGTTTTGACCTACACAATGGGGTTTCGACTGGTTATTGATTTATTGCAGTAAAGGTAGAGGGTAAATCTATACTGTACTAAAACTAAAGTATAATTACAATTGTACAAATAGTACCTATTATTCATCATCTTCATCTAAACTATTATCTGAATCACTCTCGCTCCTTATTTTGTTCCCGACTAAGGTTTCGTCAAAAAATGCCAAAATTTCGTTTACTGTTTGTCTAAATATTCATGTTGTTCTTTAGCGCTTTTGGATGGACAGTCTCTTAACCATTCCACGAGCTGAATCCTTGTGAAATATACTGATTTTGCTGTGGATCCTGCAAGAACAACAAAAAATTGACAAACCGTATGATTTTTTTGTAAAAATTTATATACTCAGAAAAAATTAGCCACCATTTTGAAAAATATAGGAAACTTTGTTCGCCTGTTTAAAAGTATGTTTAATTCTCCATGAAACTATGTACGTTTTATCGGAATCGGTTTAGTAATAATAAAGTTATTCAAAATTGGTTCGATGTCTTAATAACATATTTGTAAAAATTTACCTAACAATTTTTTTTTTAAATTCAATTTTCGGGAAGGTCGCAAATTGTCGCAGAAACTCTCAGTTAGACCTTATTCAGGACTCTTCAAGGAATAGTAAACAAATAGTTTGGCCGCATTCCAACGTGCCCTTTTTTACATTTTGCCTGATACAACATTTTAAAAAAAATTGTTTAATTTATTTTAACTTATGTTAACAAAATGTATGAAATCAAAAGTACTAGTGTAAATATTTGTAATTTGAAAAATTTATAGGATTGTACTTACCACCAGCTATAGACTCCATGATGGGTTTTCAAAATTTTTACAAAAACTTAGCGGGATAACAGAACTAATTACAGTGATTTTTTTCAACCACTCTTATTTAATTGACACACCACACTAGAAAAACAAACTTTGAACTGAAATAATTTTAAAGTTTTTTTTTTTACGACATAATTATAACTTTGGTTTTATCTATTTTGACCAGCTTTTACCTGAAATTCGCTTGTGTGAGGCGTTAAGAAATTGAGGGCGAAAAAGTAATCAAGATATCAGTATTTGTTGCAAACCAAAATTCAGGCTCACGAATCATTCCGAGTCTACACTTTGCTACAAATTTCACCAATATCCGAAAATAACTTAAAAAGTAACAGAACTATAATGAATCTGACTAACATTATCTTTGTCAGAAATTTATTGTCTGGGAGTGTATATTTTTCGATTGTTGTGAGTTATGTTACATAAAAGGGTTTTCAGACAATATTAAACAAGAACTGTCAATGTTTGGTCGATCAAAAATGAACAGTTTTTACAATTTTTATTTTTGTGTTTTCTTTTGTACCTGCTACTACTACTGTTTTATTTTATTCCCAACCAAGAATAAAGTTCATTACACCGAATGTTTACACTAACTTACGTTTTAGGTTTGAATGTACTTAGATTGTTTAACGAAACCACAGCGACCGCACTTTCCTATGGGATATACAAGCAAGATTTGCCAGCTCCCGAAGAGAAACCTAGAAACATTATTTTCGTCGATTGTGGATACGCCTCTCTTCAAGTGTTCGCTTGTGCATTTAACAAAGGGAAATTAAAAATGTTGGCGACAGCTTCAGATCCACATTTAGGGAGCAGGGACGTAGATAGGCTTTTAGCAGATCATGTCGCAGCGGAGTTTCTACAGAAGTATCACGTCGATGCGAAATCCAATGCTAGGTATGATACAGAGAATGTCTCTCTTTTTTTCGCTTTCAGATTGCACGGGGCGACTAACTGGTTATGCGGTGGTTTTGATATGAGTAGACTTGCCATCTGCAAAATAACTCGCCCCAACCATTTCTATAGTGAAATAAATATCTTCCGAAATATTCTCATTGAATTTTTTGATTTTTATACAGGGTGTTATGGAAATGACGTATTATATTTAAATGGGTGACTCCTGGGGTGTCCTAGAGAAGCGCTACATTTTTTTTTAAATCGAACGTTTAAAAAGTGGGGTAATTCACCCCTAAACCCACCCGGTTACTCTTCGGCACATTCATATATGATCATATTACATTGCCAAGCTGTGTGATCAACAGATGTTCAAGCCCAATGTTGCAAGATCAGCTGTTCCTCCAAAATTAGCCGGCCGGGGATCATACTGCTGTTTCAAGGAGATTTGTGTGTTAAATTGCGTTTAAACCCGAGTTTAAATTATTAAGTTATTTGTTCTTTTCGCGACGGCAGTGCCCCAGTCCAGCAGTTCAATATTGATCGACGGAAACAACGTGGTATTTAGACAATAAGGGCGTACTTTTATCTACACAATAGCACTTTAAAATACTAATTCAGATTGAACGGTACCTAGATGTGTTGTGGCGCGAAAACTAAGTGATTTTGTGATGTGAGTACTTGGTGTTTTTATAAATTAAGTTGGTTTTAATTAAGTCCGAAAAGGTAAATAAAATTGCATTTTTTTTCTAAAGGGTAAGTGGCATTTATAAACTTTTAAGTTGTCCAGATCTGACGGGTGTCGTTCGAATTGAACAAATGAGAACATACCTGACCATTTAAAAACTCCGCGGCGGTTCGTTCGAGTCAGTACAAGTTTATAAATCAGAGATTGTTTCCTAGCGAACTGAACTGAACGTAAAAGTTTATAATAATGTACCCTGAAAAATAAACAACTTGCAATCTGTCAGACTTTCTAAAGAGTTTACCCTGAAGATATGGCAACACTGTTGACATATGTTGCTTTGTTTACTTTCTTGACAGGGGCGTCACATGGTCATTTTTGGTTTGACATAAGGTCATGTACAGGGCATATTAAATTAAAGCGCCATTTTTGGATATTTTTCTTCAATTTGTTTTCATCTCAGGAATTGCCGATTTAAATATAATACGTCATTTCCATAACACCCTGTATACAGGATATACGGCCTTCACCATTGGGATTTCGGAAAGGCTAAGAGATACGAAGTCGGTTAAATTGGGGCAAAGTTGCGTAATTATGGGCCTAATAATATGCCGTAAAAAAATCAGAAATAAATACAGAAGCTTTCAAAATATTTGGAAAAATCTAAAATTTTGCGTGTCGGTTTTTATTTTTTCCCGACTTTGTTCGAAGAGATGTCCAAAAATAAATTTCACTTTCTCGTTGCTACTTTTTATTCTCAACAAGATGGCATCACCAGATCTTTCATGCGACGTTTCGTCTTTAGGTCACCATCATCAACTTAATTTTTTTCGATCCGTCGGACTCACTGAAATAAAAAAAAAACGCATTCGTAAAAAATTAGCGGTAATTTTTGTGGTGTTACTCCCGAAAATCAGACATCTAATAGTGTTTCCTTTAATAATTATATTATGGATTTTCATCAATTTAAGGCTGAAAATATAAGACTGAAATAATTACTGAAATTATTTATTTTTTAGGGCTTACCTTAGATTGTTATCCGAAGTTGAAAAACTTAAGAAGCAAATGTCTGCGAACTCTACAACTTTGCCTTTGGGCATAGAATGTTTCATGAATGATAAAGACGTGAAAACCACCATGAAGAGGACGGATATGGAAACCATTTGCGATAGTTTGTTCCAACGTGTAGAAGAAACGTTAAAGCAGTGCCTACATCAATCAGGTAAACTAACGTTGCTTTAGTTCGGTGTTACCCTGTCCGGCCGGATGGTAAAAATACATTATATCTTATCGCCATTGTCACGTCTTTGCCGCAAAAACGCATTATTTTTACCATTGTTCCGAACGCCTCCCGCAAAACGAGACAGTGTGACTCCGTAGTTACAGTAAAATAAAAGCCCAGGACATCTAGCTCAACTTTTTGTAAATAACGTTTATAAGAAATTTTAAGGCCAATTTATAAACTTTGTGGTGGTTCAATAAATATGTGTAAAAAAATTTGATTCTACAGGGTGATTCACGACGAGCGTGCATTAGAACTTTATGGAGAACTACTGAATATATATTCCTGAAACTTTGGGGATTTGGGTTTATCGATATGCTCTCTTTAACTAAAATATTGACATGTTTCTGTAATTTCCGGTTATACCGGAAGTAGCTGCCAACTTTCGTTTTTTAAATACAACATGATAATTTTTATTACATTTTTCGATTAAGCATTAAATACTAAGCACATTTTATAGAAAATGTTTCTGTCAGACTCTATTAGTTTTTGAGATATCTGGACTTTTTGTAATTATTTGGCAAATGCATGACGATGAAATAATCCATATAATTTTTTTACCTCAGCGCTTGGACTAAACATTTTTTCTCACCGAATAGCTAGAAGATCATCAGGTCTCAAAAACATTTCAAATTCGGCATAAAATGTACAGGGTGGTCACAATTCAAGCCTCATTGTGAAAGAATTCAACCATTAAAAACTTTCTTATTTTAAATGGAACACCCTGTATATTTTTATTTAATTTGATGGCAAATTAGTTGTTCTTTATAAATAGTATTTACTGTCCTATACCTATATCAAAGCGTTTTCTCAAAAAAACCAATTTTATTCCGAAAATACTATTTGTTCAAGTGTGCTATGAAAACAATTGCACTTAGGGGCTGTATACTGATGTCTATATGGAGGAAAAGTGATTGATTGCTTGAAAATACAATATTCTAAAGTGTTTCTTAATAATTTATAAATAAAATGCAGTTGATTGTTTTAAATTTAATGGTTTAAATATTATTTTTTAAAAAATAGCAAGGAAACAAGTTTATAAACTTGAAATTCTTTAATTAAAAATGTGTTTGAAAATTATACCTAATATCTTTTGATTATATTTTTAAAATATGTTCGAAATGATTGCCATTTACTTCCAAGCATTTATGTATTCTTTTCATCATGTTATTTCTTGTAGCATTCCTAATTTCTTGTGAGAGATTGAAATGCTCCCTTCGCCCTTTCAATTAGATTTTCCTTCGTGGTGATGGGACGCGCGTAAACTTTATCTTTAATGGTTCCCCAGATGAAAAGTCCAGTGGAGTTAAGTCTGGCGAATGAGCTGGCCATTGGAAGGGACCTTGGTTTGCGATCCACTGGTCATGAAAAAGTCTGTTTAGGGCAGTCTTAACAACTTGGACGTTGTGTGCTGGAGCCCCATCGTTTTGATACCAATCACTTTTCCTCCGTATAGACATCAGTATACAGCCCCTAAGTACAATTGTTTTCATAGCACACTTGAACAAATAGTATTTTCGGAATAAAATTGGATTTTTTGAGAAAACGCTTTGATATAGGTATAGGACAGTAAATACTATTTATAAAGAACAACTAATTTGCCATCAAATTAAATGAAAATATACAGGGTGTTCCATTTAAAATAAGAAAGTTTTTAATGGTTGAATTCTTTCAGAATGAGGCTTGAATTGTGACCACCCTGTACATTTTATGCCGAATTTGAAATGTTTTTGAGACCTGATGATCTTCTAGCTATTCGGTGAGAAAAAATTTTTAGTCCAAGCGCTAAGGTAAAAAAATTATATGGATTATTTCATCTTCATGCATTTGCCAAATAATTACAAAATGTCCAGATATCTCAAAAACTAATAGAGTCTGACAAAAACATTTTCTATAAAATGTGCTTAGTATTTAATGCTTAATCGAAAAATGTAATAAAAATTACCATGTTGTATTTAAAAAACGAAAGTTGGCAGCTACTTCCGGTATAACCGGAAATGACAGGAACATGTCAATATTTTAGTTAAAGAGAGCATATCGATAAACCCAAATCCCCAAAGTTTCAGGAACATATATTCAGTAGTTCTCCATAAAGTTCTAATGCACGCTCGTCGTGAATCACCCTGTATTGTAGCTCTTTGGGAGCCCATATCTCCGAGGAGGAGACCTATACGAGAAAAGTTTATATGCTTATATGCGGGAGATTTCCCACATTTTCCCGGACACCCTGTATAATATCATGAATTTAACTCTACCAAATATTTATTATCTATAATAATTTTCTAATAAAAACAGTGAATTAATATGTCTTATTTAATAAGGTAATTCTATAAGACAACCTGACCATCTCGCTTTTTGGTTTTTACTTTTTGCGGGCATCAGGTAGGATTTATTAAGATTTTTACATTATAACGGTCGTAAAGGATGATATGTGAGTTTAGTAATAATATAGACTAAAACTGTAACTGCCAAATTGTACAGTACGTTTCACGAATATTGGATATGACTTAATGATTTCCTGGGTAGGTCCCATTGTGTCGACAAGAGCTTGGCAATAAACAAGTGAAGTATGAAGGGACGGACTAAGGAAAACAAGTAATGATATGATTATATTAATGTAATCAAATGAAATAACATTTTTTTTAAATATTACTAGTCATATTTATTTACATTTATAATGTCATTCTATAGATAGTTCTGTTTCGCTATCGCTATCCTCATCAAAATTAATTATAATTGGATTAATTATACGATCCAGACTAATATACGAATTTTCTACAGTTATTACGTGACGGACTGAATGTTTCCAACTACCTGGGGGAATATCATTAAAGCATTTTCGTATTATTTCTACAACACTACACTAGAACTTAAAGTCGGAGAAATATTTTCAGACCTGACCAGTGATTTTAACTGGTGCCACATATGCTCTATGGGGTTAAAAATGCAATAATAGGGTGGGAGCCGTAGCACTGTATGTCCAATTTCTTCGGCCAATGAGTCACAAACATATACTTTTTTTATACAAAATGTCTTTAAAACTTCTAAAAGATCACTTTTTTTTAAACTTTCTTCAAAATATATATCATTCGCCGCCATGTAGTTCTGAATCTCCAATTTTGTATTATTTGAGCTTGGAGCTTTATGTAATTGGCGACTGTGATAGCTCGCATGGTCCATTACTATCACGCTATTCTGAGGAATGTTTGGTAAAAGACAATTCTTGAACCATTCCTCAAAAACTAACAAATTTTACCACAAAAAAAAAATATTTAAATATAAATTAAGCAACCTAACCTACCTGATGTGTCTATATTTAATTATAATTATTACAATCCGGTCCTTTCCACATAATAATAACAAACGGTCATAAATAATGGGATCGCCCAGGTACTTTTACGGCAGTCATTAAGTTATATCCATTTTTCGTGAAACAATCTTTAGTAACTATTACTTATAAATAATTTTAGGTCTCAACGTAAATGACATCTACTCTGTGGAAATTGTTGGAGGCTCGTCGAGAATCCCAGCTATCAAACAGCTTATAGAGAAGGTGTTCCATAAACAACCAAGCACGACACTGAACCAAGACGAAGCTGTTGCCCGTGGGTGCGCTTTGCAGTGTGCCATGCTGTCTCCTGCAGTGCGAGTGCGCGATTTTAGTGTGACAGATGTTCAAGTGAGTAAATCTGACATACGTATAAGCTCCATCAATTTCGGCTTATCTTAATTCTATTAAATTTATAATGAGGTTTTGTAAAGACCAACTCGGCACAGTATGCTTTATGCGAAGGAGTCATTTGCATATGACTACCTGTGTAGTGGTATTTGCGTATAGTTTAGTTCAAAATATATCCTTGATCTTTTGACTGCCATAAAACACTAACTCTATCTCTATAACCAAAAAATACCATAAAATTTACATCTCTTCGGACAAAGCCGGAGTAACATCTTTATTTACATTCTTCCCGTTTTTTTATTTTAGAAATCGAGTAGAACATTTTTTAAGGCCATTTCCAAATTTTTGGGTTTTTATTCGGACTTTTAAGCCCTTAAATAAATTATACACTGTGTTGAGAAAAGGTCGGTACCCCGGAATAACTCCGGTGCATCGCATTGCAGTGGAAAATGTCTGGGGAAAAAGTTGTTTGGTTTTGAAGGAGGAATAGTTTGCAATTTAACCCCCCGCCCCCCACACCCGCTCAACCCCCGGGCGCGGGTGGGTATAAGTTAAGATTTTTAAATGGAACCCCATATTTTTTATTGGCGTATCGTGTTCTCCGACCAAAAATAAACATCTTTTGTCCGAAAAAATGTTTTATTCGGACCTTCACTAATAATCGCCATGAGAAAGACAAAATCAGAACCGTGCGAAAATCAAGTTTTATCCCGGAAATACTATTTTTCTCTCTGTACTGGATTAAGAAATCTGTCGCAGAATTATACAGGGTCCGCAAACGAAGCGTGGACGGAAGATTAAATCGTTATCGAAGAACTTATCAACAATACTAAAACAGCTTGAGATACTGGATTAAAAGCGGCATGTTTTAAAAATATTTTACATTATACAGGGTGGCCCAAAAAAGTGTGACAGCATAAAGTTATATTTTTTTAAATGGGACACCCAGTATTTTATTGCATATTTAGGTTCGTATTACTATCGTGTATAAGTGCCTCAAATTTTATTTAATTTGGTTTTGTAGTTTCGGAGAAATAAATTAAAAACTAAAAAAAAAAAGTTTTGCAGTCCTGAATAAAAAAATCAAAAAAACAATCCAGAACTATAGTTTTAACCTCGGCATTGAGTGAAATTTATGACACGAGGTCTAGAGATACTATGAATGTAATTGCGTTTATTTATTTTATACAGGGTGTTCATAATAAGCTTTCAAAAACCCCACATTTTAAAATAATTTTTCTCAAGTTTTTCAAATGGAACACCCTGTATATTATTTGGCTATTTCACGTAGAATTCATAGACAATTTTTTTTTGTAATAAAAGCATATAAGTTATATCCAGCCGTTTTCGAAATAATTATAAATATCATAAATTATGTTGTTTAAATAGAGTTTTTATTGGGAAATTTTGTTATAGGCCACTAGACTAATAATTGTAAACTAAAGTAAATGTTCAAAATAGCTTCCTTTTACTCTTAGAGTTTATCGTATTTTATTTTTTTTCGATATAAATTTTAAAAGCCTACATTTTTGCTACTTTTATTTATTTAATTTTATTTTTTATTCTTAATCGAGTTGCCATTATTTTTTTTGTTTAGATTGTCACTATGACAGTCAAATAAAATTATTTACATTTGTTCGGTCGTCGAAATTAAGTACTAACTTACACAAAATGTCGAATTTTACAACTTTAGAAATGGTAAATATGATTTTTATACTGGGTAAATGTGCAAGAAATTGCCTACTCGCGAGCCGAGTGTATGCTGAAAGATATCCAGATATTGAGAGAAAGCCGAGACCAGAAACCTTTGAGAAGTTGTTGCAAAGATTTGTAGCAACAGGAAGCACTGCATACACAAAAAGGATGATAATCAATAAACCCGTTATTAATGAAGAAAATGAATTCTGTTGGCAGTAGAGGAAAATCATTAAATTAAGTAAAAGGAAGCTATTTAGAACATTTACTTTAGTTTACAATTATTAGTCTAGTCGCCAATAACAAAATTTCCCAATAAAAACTCATAATTTATGATATTTACAATTATTTCGAAAACGGCTGGATATAACTTATATGCTTGTATTACAAAAAAAAATTGTTTATGAATTCTACGTCAAATAGCCAAATAATATACAGGGTGTTCCCTTTGAAAAACTTGAGAAAAATTATTTTAAAATATGGGGTTTTTGAAAGCTTATGATGAACACCCTGTATAAAATAAATAAACGCAATTACATTGATAGTATCTCTAGACCTCTTGTCATAAATTTCACTAAATGCCGAAGTTAAAAAAATAGTTCTGGATTGTTTTTTTGATTTTTTTATTCACAACTGCAAAACTTTTTTTTGTTAGTTTTTAATTTATTTCTCCGAAACTACAGAACCAATTTAAATAAAATTTGAGGCACTTATAAACGATAGTAGTACGAACCTAAATATGCAATAAAATACTGGGTGTCCCATTTAAAAAAATATAACTTTATGCTGTCACACTTTTTTGGGCCACCCTGTATAATGTAAAATATTTTTAAAACATGCCGCTTTTAATCCAATATCTCAAGCTGTTTTAGTATTGTTGATAATTTCTTTGATAACGATTTAATCTACCGTCCACGCTTCGTTTGCGGACCCTGTATGTTAAATTCTCATTTTCTAACTTGTTTTGTTTTACAGAACTATCCGATTCACCTAGCGTGGGAAGCCAGTCCTGGAGGTGAATCCGCGGGAGATATGGAAGTGTTCCCCGTTAACCATGCTGTCCCCTTCTCAAAGATGTTGACTTTCTACAGAACCGAGGCATTTTCCATTAAAGCATTCTATGGCGATCATATACCTTATCCAGATCCTAACATTGGTACGTTAACGTTTACGAAATATTTTTTTCGTACGTAAAAACGAGGGTTTTTTTATCGGATAAACTTTTATTTTTTACCAAAACTAGACTGTTTAAAAATTAATAGTCAATATTCTTTAATCAGAAAAATTGTTTATACAAAAAATGAGGTAACAATTGGTTGAGAGACGTCATTAATAAGAATAATGCTACTTATACAGGGTCCTACAATAGTGTGTCAGACTTCCATAGATCCTATACGAATAAACTTTTCTTCATTCATATTCCGATTTTACTATATTATAGGTGCATCTCAGGAAACTATTTTTAAATATACAGGGTGGCCCAAAAATGTGTGGTAACATACCTTTTTTTAAATGGTACACCCAGTGTTTTATTACATAATTAGGTTCGTATTAGTGTCCTTTATAATTGCCTAAAATTTCATTTGGTTATGTAGTAATAAATCGAAAACAAAAAATGAAAGTTTTGGGTCAAATTCAAAAAAACTACCTAAAATAACTTTTTTAACCAAGGCATTGGGTGGAATTTAAGACAAGAGGTCTAGAGATGCTGTGAATATAATGGCGTTTATCTATTTTATACAGGGTGTTCATAATTAGGTTTCAAACACTACACATTTCAAAATAATTTTTCTCCCAATTTTCAAATGGAACACCCTGTATATTATTTGGCTATTGGATGTAGAATTCATAAGCATCCTTTTTTCTAATGGAAGCATATAAAGCTGAATTTATAAACTCGACGTTGACGATTGACGGTGCTGTTTGACGGTGACGGTACAACTTAAACATATTGAAATGCATAAGACCATTTATATTTGACGATGACGGTGCAGTTTGACGGTGACGTTACAGCTTAAACATATTGAAATGCATAAGACCATTTATATTTGACGATGACGGTGCAGTTTGACGGTGGGCGACGGCCGACATGAACCAATTTTATCTTTTGACGGTGGACGGTCGTAGCAACGTTCGTAGCAAGTTTACACAGCCAATCAAAATCGTGTTTGCCTGTCACGTGATATTTAGTAAATATAATTTTATTTTATACCATCTTATTAACCGTTTTAAAGTGTACTGTTGATAAGTGTTGATAGTATCATTCAGATCACATAAACACCAAAATTAATATAATCACATAAAAATACAGAAAAGCCGAGAAAAACAGGTTATGTTATCGTCGCCACCGTCAAGTTTATAAATCCAGCTTTTTACGGCACCGTCAAACAGCACCGTCAAACTGCACCGTCAATCGTCACCGTCGAGTTTATAAATTGGCCTTTAGTTATTTCCAGCCGTTCTCAAAATACAGTAGACTCTCGATTATCCGACTCCCTGTTTTCCGATCGCCGGATTATCCGAGTTTAGTATACCGCCGTTGAAATCCGCATTAACCAAGCGACGCCGTATTATTCGAGCATCAGGCGTAATGTATTATGTATGTATTCTTCACGCCCAGAATTGCCTTACAGGGGATTCTTCCCTTCTTATTTTATTTTGATGCATACCTGGGGGTTTGTGTTTAGTACAAATATTTATAGGTTACATATTTAATTAAAAAGAGTCGCATCAGAAAATAAAAAAAACCGGGTTATCCGAGCTAGGGTACAGCCCATGTTAGCTCGGATAATCGAGAGTCTACTGTAATTGCAAATTTCATAAATTATGTTGTTTAAGTACAGTTTTTATTATAAAAATTAAACATAGGCGACTAGATTAATAATTATAAACTACAGTAAATGTTCAAAATCCCTACCATGTTGATCTGAGCACGAGTTAATCCCCTCTTTAAATGATCTATTTACATTCCTCAACATTTGATTCCTAACATTACACCGCGCATGAAAAAATTAATTAAAGTTCTAAACTTCACGGATACATACGTAAAGTCTATTTATTTCCAAGATATACTAGGCATAAAGACTGTTTGCGCATGATCATCAAGTGAGTAGGAGGAGCCTCCGCGCATGCGTATTCTCATTGGCTTTTCGATATGGCGCGAACGTGGGACGATGCGGGGCTTATAATGTTTACTACAGAGTTAAATCAGGAAATTAGTCGGTATGTTGGTCATTGAGGCCAAGTTTCGTGTTGGTTCGTTGGTTGTGATTGTTCCATTTTTATTTTTGTCCTTTAGTTTTTTGTTTGTTGTTGTTATTGTTGTGAGTGCTACTTAACATACCTGCCTTAGTATATTTGTTAAAGGAATGTCTAGCACCGATACTGCAGACGAAGCCCAAGTTTATATTAATTTGAGTCCATTTAAGAAACGTCACAAGAAAAATCATTTTAGTCTTGAAATGAAAGAAGTAATTTTTAAAGACTTTTGTTGCCAAACATAATTCAACCTACAAGTCGTTATGAAAGACCTTTTTGACCGTGCCTTAGCAACTATTACACCTGAGAAGAGTAAAAAATGTATTAGTGCAACAAAAAGTAGAAACCAGAATGTGGGAACTCGATAATATTATCGAGATACAAGTTGAACGACTAATTAGGTATTACTGTAGACCAGGGGTCAGCAACCTTTTGAGACGAATGAGCCAAAAGTTATAATTTACACAATTTCCCAGTTTTTAAAAAACCACTAAGGGCCGCAATTTTATATCGAAAGAGACACAACTTGACATCGAAAGAGCCGCATGCGGCTCGCGAGCCGTATGTTACCGACCCCTGGTCACAGCCAAAGCACTGGTGAAGACGCCAAATTGTCTTGCGTTGAAAACGAATTAAAACCTACATAGAAACTCCGACAACGGCGTCATTTGAGAGCTTTCGACGGACCGAAGACAATAACGACGCGTGTCACGGGGGAAGGGGTGCGGTGAAAAGCGAGTACAGGTGGCTGAGAGATAGAATCGGTGCCTAATCCTCGTTAATCGAGTCAGAACGAATTTATAATGTTTTTTTTCGATAAAATAGATAATAAACTGCTGGCCATTTGCTTTCGAGCAAGAAAAATTTCGCCTAAATTTAAAAGTTAATATTTTCTGAACCAGATATGACCTCGATCTCCGGTTTTTAATTGTTGATAGATTTGTCCCTTAGGAAACAATTGCCAAAGTTGGATTGTCTTAAACTGTCAGAAAATTTTATATACAGGGTGTTAAAGAGGACGATGATTTTTGCTCTAATTTCAATAGCATGTAACTTTCACAATAATATTTTTAAATTTTATCACTGTACGTCAATTGAATCACTGGTTCATAGCAAAGAAAGTAATCTGTCAAATTTTTGATATCTGCTATATTTTAAGAGATACCGATTTTTTTGAAAAACTTTGCTTTTTTTCAACTTTTTGTTAGCTAGATCCCACTGTGCGTTGTATCGTGCAAACTTTGCAAGTGATTATTATACCTTATGAAAAGCTTGTTTATGTTCAGTAACAACAATTGTACCTAAATGTTGTGATGTGCAGTGGCGTACTTATAATCACTTATATGTCTATGCTTTATGAGTATATCACAATTTTTTTGTATTGGAAAGTACTCGTCCCTAGATTAGGCAAGTTTTTCCTTATTTTTTAGTTTTTCATATCGCGCTACAGGTATATTATACAGTGTCTACAAAATTTTAAAAAAGATAATTTTTTTATTTAAATGTTTGAAAAAATTTATTTATTAATTTCTAACTTTCTAACTTGCAAAGTTTGCACGATACAACGCACAGTGGGATCTAGCTAACAAAAAGTTGAAAAAAAGCAAAGTTTTTAAAAAAAATCGGTATCTCTTAAAATATAGCAGATATCAAAAATTTGACAGATTACTTTCTTTGCTATGAACCAGTGATTCAATTGACGTACAGTGATAAAATTTAAAAATATTATTGTGAAAGTTACATGCTATTGAAATTAGAGCAAAAATCATCGTCCTCTTTAACAACCTGTATATAAAATTTTCTGACAGTTTAAGACAATCCAACTTTGGCAATTGTTTCGTAAGGGACAAATCTATCAACAATTAAAAACCGGAGATCGATGTCATATCTGGTTAAAAAAATATTAACTTTTAAATTTAGGCGAAATTTTTCTTGCTCGAGAGCAAATGGCCAGCAGTTTATTTGCGTATGGAACTAAAGAGCCGCAGCTTCACATCCAAAGAGCCGCATGTGGCTCGCGAGCCGCAGGTTGCCGACCCCTGCTGTAGACTAAAGTGACGATGATAACTCGTCAAACTTATCCAAATAATTTCATCACAATAGGACAAATAAGATATACAGGTTGGTGAATTCGGATCTTGTACGGCACGCTTCATCAGTAAATAGAATTTTTTTAATGACCAATTTTGATCACGGATTCTTTCGTTTCGAATAAATTGACAATTCTGACAAAATGTACATCGACACGTATTTTCCGGAAATCCTGTATTTATTAATTTATTTTATATTTTACCATGAATACTTATTTACATTCCGATATTTCCAAATTGTATTCAACAATATTGCGATCATAATTTTTTATAATTATAATATTATAAGCACTGCCCTGCCCTGTTCACTGTTAGTTTCACCGATCACGTGCGTTTGTTGTGGTCGGTCTATCTTGGAAATGAATGGACTATAGTATAATCGGTAGCACGTGCGTACAGCGTTGCCACGGTGGATTCCCTAAAACATAGAAATTTGATTTTGTTGGGAAACTATAAATAACTAGTAGAGTAAAAAATTGAAAAAATACACACATATTTAGTACAATATTTTTATTTAATAGGTACACATGCCAAATGCATTCGGTTTTTCGGTTTCAAACGGTAATAATAAACCTTTTTATCTTTAACAGGTTCCTGGGTAGTAAAAGACATCCGCCCCGCCTCCGACGGCAAACCGCAGAAGGTAAAAGTGAAGGTGCGGATCAACCTCCACGGCGTCATGAGCGTCTCCAGCGCATCTCTGATCGAAGCCAAGGAGTCCACCGAAAACGAATCTCCGGAAAGCGAAAAGATGGAAACGAAGACGGCCGAACAGCAGAACGGTGAACAGCCGCAACCGCCGCCCGAAAACGACGCGCCCATGGAGGGGGAGGGGGCGCCGGCGCCTGCAGAGGTAGGGTCCGGCACCAGCTGGACGAAGAAAATTTCGGCCTGGTTCAGCGGGGTACGCATTGCACGTGCCGGCACGCTGGCCTGGCGACTCTAGTTTTGTTCGGTCCACCTGTTATGTTTCATTTGCTTTAGGTGTTTTATTTTTTCTCTTTATTTTATTTTTTTTGGGGGTGGATGGGAGGCTAGAGGAGGAATAGAATGTCATTTGTGCGTTTAGAATGCTAATAACAGGGCTATCGATACGGGTACGGGTAAGGATACCTTTTTTACGTAAAATACTTTGATATTTCATAATTTTTTAAATATTAAAGAAAAACGACTAAGTGAAAACATGGGATTATTTTAACCCTTAACCACCCCGGTATGTGACGCCTATGATTTGAGAATTGAGTTCGGAAATTGATTTAGTGTCAAAAGTTTATACAGTATACTTCATTTCAAATTTTTATTATGAACGGCTTCGAAAATACAGGGTGTTATGGAAATGACTTATGATATTTAAATGGATGTCCTAGAGGAAGCCTATATACTTTTTTTTAATTGAATATCTAAATACTACGGTAAAACCCTTTTTGCCTGATTTCAGTTAGCAACAATATAGGTTATTAGAGTAAACTACAGTGATGCCAGATCACACCGCGTGTGTCGCCCTTTCTTGGATAACCGCCGCGCGCGTTTTGATATGTTTAACCTTCAGTATCGTTACTTCAATATGTTTCGATATTCGGTGTTAGAACGACGTTGCCGAGGGTTCCACGTGCTTGATGTGTACGAATTTTAAACGTGTTAGTTGTAGCATTACCCAATTTTTTTCGTGTTGTGAAATAATTCATAATAATAAATGTGATGAGATTTAAAATTTGTGTGATATTATCTACTGTTGGTACTGTGTGATATTACCTACTGTCGGATTATTTTAAAATAAGATCGGAAGTAAGAGAGTATATACACAGTGTGTAAAAAGTCCCGGAACAGTCAATTATTTCAAAAATGGTGCACAATATAAAAAAACTTTCTGTATAAAAGTTGTTGGTCTTAAAGAAATTTATTAAACTTAGATCCCTGTAATTATACAGGGTTGCCCAAAAAGTCGTGGTAACCGAAACTTCATTTTTTTTTAAATGGAATGACCCTTTTTTGATCACATTTTCTGATTCCTCTAAACATTCTAAACAACAATTATAGAACATGTCATATGGCTAAACCTATTAGTTTTAGAAATAATTTGAGTTGAAGGACATAAATGCGATAGGTACGATATTACCTTTTGCATTTTTATAAGCTGGTACTAGCATTTTTTGCGTCACTGTCAAAGTAAATTCGCAAAATGTCGCTCAGCGAAAGGGAACGTATAACTTTACTAATAATAAGAGGTTTTGGAGACCGACAAAGATCAGTTATCGAGACAAAGGAATTATTTAATACAACTTTTCCAAACCGAGAGTCTATATCAAAATCTACAGTTGTGAGAACAGTTCAAAGGTTGATGTTTGTTTTAAATCAATTGACAATATTTTAAAAACCAGTAATTTTCATCCCTATAAAATAACTCTTGTCCAGGAATTATCAGAAGACGATTTTGATCGTAGATTGGAATTTTGCGAAGTAATGATGCAAAAACATGAAGAAAATAACAATTTTTTTAATCAAATAGTTTTTACGGATGAGGCAACATTCATGTTGAACGGGTCTCTCAATCGCCATAATTGTCGTTACTGGGCTGATCAGAATCCACATTGGATGAGAGAAACACATACTCAACACCCCCAGAAAGTAAATGTGTGGGCTGGAATTATTGGCAACAGATTAGTGGGGCCTTTCTTTATAGAGGGGAATTTGAATGCCGAAATGTATCTCCACATGCTGCAAAATGAAATTGTGCCAGCAATAGACAATGAAGTAGGACCACTATTACGCAATACGTGGTTTCAGCAGGATGGAGCTCCTCCTCATTTTGGGTTAGCTGTTAGAAATTATTTAAACAACACTTTTCCTAACCGCTGGATAGGACGAAGAGGCCCCATAGAATGGCCTGCTAGGTCGCCAGACTTAACGCCCCTTGATTATTTTCTTTGGGGACACCTAAAAAATAAAGTATTTGTGACAATACCTGCAGATCTGAATGAATTAAGAGGAAGAATTATTGAAGAATGTGCATCTATTAACCAAGAAATGTTACAAAACGTCATCGGCAAATTTTATTATAACCTAGCCCATTGTCAAACTGTGGGAGGAGGACATTTTCAGCATTTAATTAAATAACGACTTACACTTAATTTTATTTTTGTTCTTTTTAAGTTATTGTTAATTTTACTGCTTGTATTTAATAATTTAGTTGTTATTTTGACACAACTTGAGTGTGGTTCATTTTACACGAGTTTAATGTTTTTCTTTTAATTTTAACGTAAAACATTTGAGCCGACTCGAAACAATGCAAAAGGTAATATCGTACCTATCGCATTTATGTCCTTCAACTCAAATTATTTCTAAAACTAATAGGTTTAGCCATATGACATGTTATATAATTGTTGTTTAGAATGTTTAGAGGAATCAGAAAATGTGATCAAAAAAGGGTCATTCCATTTAAAAAAAAATGAAGTTTCGGTTACCACGACTTTTTGGGCAACCCTGTATTATTACAGGGATCTAAGTTTAATAAATTTCTTTAAGACCAACAACTTTTATACAGAATTTTTTTTTATATTGTGCACCATTTTTGAAATAATTGACTGTTCCGGGACTTTTTACACACTGTGTATGTATGTAAATTGTAGTTTTTTTTTCTATAAAGTTTGAAAAAGGATGAAGTGGTAACGCGGGGCAAAGACGCCTTGTTGTCAAAAAGAGAACACGTGCGTTTACAATTCTGTATTGCAATATGACAAAACCGCCTACAATGCGCTGACCTCTTTTGAGACTGCCTCGATAAATTATTGATTGCGAACGTAGTCAGCAGCGGCCACGTAAATTTTCAGATTTCATAAATAGTCTATATTTCGCTTATAAATTCAAAGCGCTATTTATGGTTATTTTTATCTCAGGATTTGCCGGTTTATATATAATAAGTAATTTCCATCACACCCTGTATTTAGAAAAGCATTTGCACACTTATGTCCATATGAAACAAATTTATTATTTTTAGCCGGATAATGTGGTGTTAAAGTATTGCCCCTTAATTTCGGGCCACTCTGTATACAGTATGTCCACGGATTAAGTTTGCAAGAGGAAAGTTTTCCCTCTTGTTAACTCGCTCCGTGGACATACCGTATATAAATTAAATTCTTCCTTAAATATAAGTTGCCGAAATCGCCCTGACAAGATACTAATTATCTGCTTAAATATTTCAAAGTATTTTTTTCTTTAATAATAGATAGATATATGAAAATTATTTAACAGATTAGTATTTTCAAATGACATTCCTTTCATGCACGATTTACTTTCAGTGACAAAATGATTCTAGTTTCGTCATTGGCTTCATACCTGTGTTACCCTATTTAGGGACAAAATTTCTGAAACTAATTAAAATTGAGATGTATGAAAGTAATTTTTTTTTGCATTTCACATGACATAGCTCTTTATCCTTCAGAACAAAGCTGGGCTATTTTAGTTTTTTTGTTTTAAATAAAAAAATATATACTTGGCTAAGTATAGGAAACTTCTGAATATTTGCCTAGGCCTATAATTTCTCTTTTTCACTAAATAGTAAATAAAAATGAAATTTTATCAAACGACGAATTAAAAAAAAGATTTGTTTTGGAGAATTTTAATTATTATTTTCACCCACACTGTGTGATTGTGCCCCACATTTCGATTTTTGTTAAGTACGTTTCACGCTCTTTCGTTGCCTTTCGATAAATATGAAATATTACAGGATTTTTAAGGGGGTTTGGAGTCGGAGCGGGTAAATTTCGAGGTAAATTCTGAATACTTTTCGGAGACATTAAATTACAATAAATCATAATAATTAATAACGATTGTTTATTGATTTCTGTTAATCGATTTCTTTCTTTCTTTGGTTTGTCATTTTCTTGATGGATCTACCCACCTTTTTACTAGGACGTCATTTGTAGTGAATTGCGTTTCATGGAGGTAAAAATGGGACGATTTTCTAGTCTGTGTTTTTTTTTTAATAAATTTTATAGAATCGAGGGCCACTGTCGTTAATATTTGTCTTTTTGACGGTCCGATATGTAAAACTCCTTTGTGATAATAAATATACTTGACTTAATTTTTATTTAGTCGCTCCTGTCATGAAATTAGCTTGAGCCCAATTTTCTCTTCAGGCGTGACATAGATTTCTCTAAGAATTAAGTCTTTTCGGTTTCGTCAAAATAGCTTTTGCCAACATCGCTGCGTAGGTACTTTTTTGTCTTTAATTTTCTTTGTACCAATATCTTTAACCGTATACAGAGACAATTTCATTAATGAAGCAGTTTCTGCTGCATTAGCATTTACGTTAAGCCGCAATTTCAATAATACCACACACATTTTCAACAATTGGCTTGACATCGGGCTATAAACGATTTTTTAAATTAGCACTACCGGGGGTACTATGATCAATGATGTCTATCCAAGGACGCCACATATTTTAACACCTTCGGAATAACAGAAAATACGATCGGGATTTTATTGGGTGGCGCGTGCGAACCACCGACCTATATCTATGGGTAGCCAAACTCTAAAAGCAAAAGTGGCAAATTTATGGCCTCGCACATGTAAACAATGCCGATCGTCAGATGTCATGCGCAATGCCGACTGATAAACTATTTACCTTAACCGGCGAACAGGACCGTACTTTGCCCTTAATGAAAATGATTACACGGCAATATTTTGCCTACTTTAAGACCTTCTTTACTGGGAAATAAACAATCTATTTTCTCGGACAAGCGGCCATCACTGAAAAGCCACTTTTGGAATTAATTTTGATATCTATTCTCCACGTATCGATAGATTTTTAATATCGTTACATCCCTACGACTGATTTCGGTGCTGGACGGTCGTCGTTGGTTGGCAACCAAACCGGCACCATTACAGCGGGGTTGCCTATATAACGGCGACAACATTTTGCGCAAGACAACCGACGAGCAACCTTTAAAAATATGACCGGTGAACCGTGCGCACCAATCCATTTTTTCACTCATACAATTTAACTAAACTGCTGGCCATTTGCTTTCGAGCAAGAAAAATTTCGCCTAAATTTAAAAGTTAATATTTTCTGAACCAGATATGACATCGATCTCCGTTTTTTAATGGTTGATAGATTTGTCCCTTAGGAAACAATTGCCAAAGTTGGATTGTCTTAAACTGTCAGAAAATTTTATATACAGGGTCTTAAAGAGGAAGATGATTTTTGCTCCAATTTCAATAGCATGTAACTTTCACAACAATATTTTTAAATTTTTCACTGTACGTCAATTGAATCACTGGTTCATAGCAAAGAAAGTAATCTGTCAAATTTTTGATATCTGCTATATTTTAAGAGATACCGATTTTTTTGAAAAACTTTGCTTTTTTAAACTTTTTGTTAACTAAATCCCACTGTGCGTAGTATCGTGCAAACTTTACAAGTGATTATTATACCTTATGAAAAGCTTGTTAATGTTCAGTAACAACAATTGTACTTAAATGTTGTGATGTGCAGTGGCGTACTTATAATCACTTATATGTCTATGCTTTATGAGTATCTCACAATTTTTTTGTATTGGAAAGTACTCGCCCCTAGATCAGGCAAGTTTTTCCTTATTTTTTAGTTTCTCATATCGCGCTACAGGTATAATATTATACAGTGTCTACAAAATTTTAAAAAGATATTTTTTTTATTTAATTGTTTGAAAAAATTTATTTATTAATTTCTAACTTTCTAACACGACAATATTCATAAAATTAAACTTACATTGAAAGGCACTTTAATATTAAATATCACTAGCTGCCGTCAAACCAAACCCCGTCCATCCGAGTGTATTAATTTGAATCGAGATTATCACGAAAAAAAAATAATATCAAGTCAGCGATGCTAATGCGTTTAGCAACAAAGCTAACCATGTGTTAGAAAGTTAGAAATTAATAAATAAATTTTTTCAAACAATTAAATAAAAAAATTATCTTTTTTAAAATTTTGTAGACACTGTATAATATACCTGTAGCGCGATATGAAAAACTAAAAAATAAGGAAAAACTTGCCTAATCTAGGGGCGAGTACTTTCCAATACAAAAAAATTGTGAGATATTCATAAAGCATAGACATATAAGTGATTATAAGTACGCCACTGCACATCACAACATTTAAGTACAATTGTTGTTACTGAACATAAACAAGCTTTTCATAAGGTATAATAATCACTTGTAAAGTTTGCACGATACGACGCACAGTGGGATTTAGTTAACAAAAAGTTTAAAAAAGCAAAGTTTTCAAAAAAATCGGTATCTCTTAAAATATAGCAGATATCAAAAATTTGACAGATTACTTTCTTTGCTATGAACCAGTGATTCAATTGACGTACGTACAGTGATAAAATTTAAAAGTATTATTGTGAAAGTTACATGCTATTGAAATTGGAGCAAAAATCATCGTCCTCTTTAACACCCTGTATATAAAATTTTCTGACAGTTTAATACAATCCAACTTTTTCAATTGTTTCCTAAGGGACAAATCTATCAACCATTAAAAACCGGAGATCGATGTCATATCTGGTTCAGAAAATATTAACTTTTAAATTTAAGCGAAATTTTTCTTGCTCGAAAGCAAATGGCCAGCAGTTTATTTGCTGATATTTTTAATTTAAATTTTTTCAAATAACTGTCGCTTTGAATATTTCAATCGCCATGAGCTATCCAGTTGAGGAAAAAGTTACAATAATCAAATGGTACTACGGCGGTACTGGTATCTATAATATAAAATAAATGACATTGACATAAAATGACACTTTTTTTATCATTAATTTGCTGGTGTACTGATAGAAATGTGTCAGGTCCTTAGTTTTTAGTTTATCATTTTAAAAATTCGTTTTGTTAAATAACTCTTAAATTACTGGGAAAATACACTTTAAATTGAACAAGGACTTTTTCTAATTGTAGTATTTAAAAAGTTCAAGTTCATTTTTGGGTTAAAATACAATTTATAACTCGAGCTGTTTTTTTAATAATCGAAATTTCTAATCAAATACTCTAGCGTTTTTTCGCTCGAGCGATCACAACCCTAATCAATATCTTGTTGCCTTTTAGTTTTATCAGAAAAGTGGCAAAATACCCGTTTTAGGGTATCAATTATTACTTCAAAGTAAAATATTTCCGATAAAAAAATGGATGGAGGGAGAAAACGAAATATGGGCCAATTGACAAAATTTAATTATTTGATTAATTTTAGGTAGTTTGTTCCTGGGTCTCGGTCAATCCAATTTTCAGTTAACGTTTCGGTTCATTTTATTTAAAGCCATCGTCAGAAAGAACTATTTGAACATAAATAAAAAAGGCGTATAAACAAAATTAAAAAGAAACAACATTTTTTTGATGGGGTTAAAAGCAAAATTCCTATTTTATGTTAGTCAGTGTTGAAGACGAAAAATCGTGCAAGTAGAAGCTTTTCAATAAATGGGCGGTATTAGCAAGTTTAATGCAAAATAATTATTTATTACAATACAATCGACATAGTAAAATTTTAATTAGTTACAATTTTGCTTTGCTTATTTTTCATCAGTAATCACATTTGTTTCCAGTTTCTGTTGTCATTTTTTTAGTTAATTGTTTCATTCATTCATTTATACAGGGAGTTATGGAAATGGCTTTTATATAATGAAATTAGTGTCCGAGAGAAAGCTTACATATTTTTTTAAAAATTGAATGCCTAAATACTTAGGTAAAAACCCCCTTTAGCCCACGTACACGCGTCATACACGCCTGCTTTCAGTTAACAACTATGTGTATGTCAAGTAGGGTAACTGTGATGCCAGATCACAACGCGTGCCTCGGCGGAAACCGTTGATCAAAGGCGGCCTCGGTCGGTCCTTCGTCAGTCTGGTTTGATGTGGAAGGGACACGTCATCGCGCGCATCGTTCCCTTGAAATCTCACGTGTTTGTATACTAATTTTAAACGTTAAAGTAATTCTGACTTAATAAATAAAGCGTTAAATTTATCAGTTGGAGCATTACCGTATTTTTGTGAATTAATTTATAATAAATGTTGTCATGTGGTTTCAAATTTTAGTGATATTATGTGGTTGTGATACATATATTTTTCGCCGTCAATTAAATTGTGGAAAGAAGTATTAAAAAAGGTATGACGGAATGAGGAAGCTTAAAATCACAGTATTTTTCTAAAGTGTTTGACGTGTAAATATGACACCGGCTAACATTCACTGACGTCTTTTGAGGCTTGACCCACGACAACTATTGATTGTGTACGTCTCTCGCCAGTGGCTATCACGTGGTTTTACGGCATTGCCATAAGGTGAATATCCCTCTTATTAATTCAAAGCGCCATTTATGGTTATTTTTCTTCAATCTCTTTTCATCTCGGGATTTGCGAGTTTCAATATAATAAATCATTTCCATAACACTGTATTCAGGGGCCGTTCAAGTAGTAAGTTTAAGGGGTCAGTAGATCCAAATTCGTCTATATTTTGAATGAGATATCTATGGGAAAAAAAAATTTAAAGAAGTTTAATTACGCTTGAATAGCCCCTTCCTCCTGCAAATGATATCCTTTAATAATTATTACATTATAAGTCATAATTAAAAGATAAACATGCTTACATCTTCTTAAGTTCAGTTTCATAATGGATGGTTAAGTAACCGTACCCTCGATTAAGTATGTTCTTTGTGGGTTCTTGCGGTTTGTACCGTATTTTCTGCTATACAGGGTGCCTTTAAATACGGTGGGCCTACCTACCTTATGAGGTAGTTTAAATTAGAGAAAAGTTGCCTTTTTTAGTGATCATTTATAATGTGCTTTCAGTTAGTTATATATATTTACTTCCATATACAAAATATTATACACGGTGTCCGCTAATTAATGGTACACGGAAAAACCACAGACTCCTTACGTAAAAATATTAGGATTTAATTATACTTACCTACTATATCCGAAAGTTGATATTAACTAAGAAAGTTAAAACTTCATTTTTGTTTTTCGCTAATAACTTTGAGCGAAACCAATGGTTTTCTACAAAATTTCGCAATTATGGTTTTTTTAGGACGAGAAATTGATTTTTTTTGTGAAAATTTAATGTACGAGTAGGGGGCGCTGTCTGCGGCATTTTTCTCACATTTATTAGGTCATAACTTTTTTGTGCCTTAGTGTATATAAGTTTTTAATGAAAATAATACTTTTCTCATATTTATTACGTAAAAAAGGTATACTAAGTTGAGGTCGCCCAGAGTTACTGTTTCGGAGATATGTGCATTTGAATTGTTTAGTGCATCCTGCCCAATTACTTTTAATAAGCAAACAAAATAATTTTCTTAAATTAAAATATGAGAATACAAATGACATTTAGAGATGCAGTTGCTATGAAACCTCCATGTTATCAAATCAATTTCTCGTCCTAAAAAACCATAATTGCCAAATTTTGTGAAAATCCGTTGGTTTCTCTCAAAGTTATTAGAGAAAAACAAAAATGAAGTTAAGTTAATATCAACTTTTGGATACAGGTAAGTATAATTAAATCCTAATATTTTTACGTAAAGAGTCTGGGGTTTTTCCATGCACCATTAATTAGCCGACACCCTGTAAATACTTTTTAGTTTTAGATATTAAAGGAAATGTGAAAATTCCTCAAAATCTTACCATTGATTTGATCAGAAACTGTTTCATACAAAAAAGTTATGTTTTTTGATTTACTACCAAACGCACTGACGCTTGACGTTTAAGTTATTGCTACCAACTCATATATTTTCAATACGGACCTGGCATTTTTTTTCCCCGTATCTCGGAAGAGGATCCAATTTGCAATTCAACGGTATATCGCACAAGTATATTTTCGGATGTTTCGATGTTTAAATTCATCATCAACCTTTTTTCTTATTAATGCCCTTAATAGGGTTCTGAATATCAATTATGTTATACGATAGTTTAGATCTGTTATGTTGCGACTATAAATACTAAAGGGCAGAACCGTATTATGGGCATTTATAAGAAAACAAGTTGATGATGCATTTAGCCATCGAAACATCAGAAAATATACTTGTGTGATATACCGTTGTATTGCAACTTTGATTCTCTTCCGAGATATGGAAAAAAAATCCAG
The DNA here is from genome assembly GCA_963991005.1 of Barypeithes pellucidus. NCBI lineage: Eukaryota > Metazoa > Arthropoda > Insecta > Coleoptera > Curculionidae > Barypeithes > Barypeithes pellucidus. Next base: position 55,388,063 of record OZ022560.1, read on the forward strand.
ATCTGTAGATGTGGTAGAGAATGAAAAACCATAACTTTTTTGTATGAAAATTTTCACCTTTCCCTTTAATATCTCTAAAACTAAAAATTATTTGGCAACACTATAAGCACAATGCACATCATAATTGATCACTAAAAAAAAAAATCTCTAATTTAAACTACCTCGTAACTCTTACCGTTTCGAATATGGCAATAGTGGCCCACCGTATTTACAGCACCCTGTATAATTTATTTTACTTTCCCACCAAACCCCTATAGATAAATGCTACTGTTTAATGGTTTTCGGGTTTTTCTTGAAATCTAACAATAAAATTTTCAAACGTCAACATACCCGATATAACCCTAGTTTGCCAATGGAAAACTTTCAGCAATCAACTGTTGAACAAACACGTTAACTTAGGGTTCTCATTTATTGGTTGCTAACCAGACATTTTGAAACCCGCCCACCCACAACAGCTGCTCAAATAATATAATTTTTCTAGGATGGCGAAAAGGATAAAAAGAAAAAACTAGTCAAGAGCGTGGAGCTGCCTATAGAAGCGTTAACCTTCGGCTTTTCCAATGTAGAAATCAACAAATATACGGAACAGGAATTCAAGATGATCGCCTCGGATAAACAAGAAAAGGAACGAGCCGATTCTCGCAACGCCCTCGAAGAATACGTGTACGAACTGAGAAGTAAGGTTTCGTCCGAAGACGAGCTCGCACCGTACATACTAGAAGCTGACAGAGATCAACTTGTGCGGCAGCTGGATGATATGGAGAATTGGCTGTATGAGGAAGGAGAGGACTGTAATAAACAGGTAAGTTACAGACGACTGTGTAACCTTTTTGATCTACCGGATAATTTTTTAGAGATTTATGGCTCAAGTTATTCTTCTAATCCTTTTAGTCAATAGTCAATATTCTTTAATCAAAAAAATTGTTTCTACAAAAAATGCAGTTACAATTGGTTGATTTGATGTCAATATAATAAAACAAAATAAACAAGATTTAAATTTTAAATAAAATAAAAGTTCAAATATCAAAATTTTACTTTTACACTGTTAAAATGTCCATCTATAATACATTTAAAATACAGATAGAGGTAATTAATATGTACAGGTAATGCATTAAAAAACTTTATAGCTGAATAGGCAGGACCCCTTTCGGTAGATGACAGTCTATGCAGAGACACATTGTAACCAATATACCTAGTATTAAAAGTATGGTGTGTTTCATGCTGCAGAAATGAATCCCTGTTTTTAAACAGAAAGATGAAACACTCGTACAGTTCGACAAGCAAGTCTATAGCTACGCGGTATCGGTAAGGGGGACGCAATATCTTTTAAGACATGGCCGAGTCATGGGCGTGCTATTATTATCTTAATGTAATAATATATATTTTTTCATAGCATCAACATATTTGTATCACCAGTATTAGGCCTTTTCATTAATATTCCTCGCTTATTTTGGCATTTCCGCCAATAAAATCCATTTGATTTCAACATGCACCTCAAAATTTCACGGGAAAATGGAAAGTTTATGTCACTTCTCAGCTGTTGTAGCAACTTTTTTAAGGTTGGAAATACTTTTAGTTCCAAATAAAACTTTTGTATTGTTCTCCTAACAATGCCAAAGTCGAAGCCTTCGATTTTTTCGACAGCAGAGAGACGGTCCCTTTTTTGACAGGAGATGACAACAATTGACTCGGGTTATTTTCTTCCTTTCAGTATCTTCTTTGTGCATGTTTTTTACTGCACCCACGCTTACTCCCGTATACATTCTAGCTTTCGCTTAAGTGGCAATTTAAATGTATTAATTTGTCATTCCTCTTCACACACCCTGTACACATTGGCAATAACTTCGCGGGTTTGACTATGAAGGGTTTTACCAGGGTATATTCATTCATTATCACAGTTTTAAAACAAACCCTATCACTACGCAACTGGATGAAGCATATTGGACATCGCCGAACAAGCACGCTGGCACTATAGGCGTGTCACCAGTCGCGTGACGTCATCCTCTGTCTGGGATATAACCTATCAAATTAGCTCTAGCCACCAGTTACCCATGGTTACCGTTGATATTGTACCATGTTGCCCTATTTTTAGATTAGAAGTACTTTAATGAAAAAATATTTTAATTCGATCACGATGCACGATGGTAGACAACCGATTATTATTGGCACTGGAGCGGGAAATGGTCCTCTACTGGCAGGCGTAAGGCGCCAATGGATGTATCTAGGCAGGTGTGATCCCAGTACAACGGAAGAACAAATTCTTGTCTATATGAAAAATCAACTCTCTATTACCGATGTAAAGTGTTTTGTTTTGGATAGAAATGAAGATGTTTCTTCTTTTAAGATCGGAATTAAAGAAACACTTCTCAAAGGTCTGCTCGAACCCAATTTATGGCCCGTAGGCACCGCTGTTAAAGAGTTTCGTCCTCGACGCCCTCAAAGGCCTGATAACTCAGGAAATTTTCAACACAAACCTCCAACAAACTCAAACCCTTAGAACATTTATCCATCTTCTACCAGAACGTCAGAGGCCTGAAAACAAAATTAAAAGACTTCCTATGCGCTGCTAATGCGGAATCTTATTCCATTATTGCACTTACTGAAACCTGGTTGGACCCTGATGTAAATGATGCTGAATTTCTTGATGCTAGCTATGTGGTTTACAGAACTGATAGATGTCCTACTAATAGTACCAAGAGTCGTGGGGGTGGTGTTCTTTTGGCCGTCAAGAACGACTTGAAGTCCTGTCGCCTCACCATTGGTTGTCCTGCTGTGGAAGAGATATGGATCTCTGTGTCTGTCGAGGGTTCCGTGTACTGTGTTGGCTGTGTGTATATTCCGCCATCTATGGATACATCCATATATGAATCTCACCTAAATTCAGTTTCCAGTGCGTGTGACACATCTAAAAATGTTCTCGTCTTGGGCGACTATAATTTGTCCCATATAACTTGGTCTCCTAGCGATGACCACCCTGGCCTTATACCAGGAAACATCGGATCTCCCAATGAAATCTTGCTGTGTGACACTTTTGCTTTTTTGGGCTTATCCCAGTTAAACGGAGTGTTGAATGATCGTAATACTATTCTCGATCTATGTTTTGCCAATTTTGAGCTTGAATCAGTTGCGAGATGCGATGGTTTAGTGAATTGTGATCCATACCACCCTGCATTTGAAATGTCATTATCTTTAAGTAACACAAACTATTTAAAGCCTGCTAATTACTATTATTATGACTTTAAACAAGCAAACTTTGTATCAATTAATAACTATTTTTTGTGTTACAACTGGCTGTTGATTCTTGATGAAAATATTGATGTAATGGTTAATAACTTCTACATGGTAATTTATAATTGCTTTGAAATGTTTGTACCTCTGAAGCGGTCTCGACCAAACAATAGATTTCCAGTCTGGTTCTCGAATGAGCTTAAAAACATAATTACTCAAAAGAAAATAGCCCACAAGAGATACAAGCAATCAAGCACTGATGTTGATTATAACACTTTCGATTTGTTACGCAGGCGTTGTAGGTCCCTCACTAACGAATGCTATAATCACTACATATCCAATGCTGAAAATTCTATTTACGAAAATCCCAAGTTCTTTTGGAATTTCATACGTTCCAAATCTAGCCAAAGTACTGTTCCTGAGGAGATACATTTTGATACTGAAAAGGCTGTTAACGGAACTGACATTGCAAATCTTTTCGCCCGTTACTTTTCATCGGTCTTTAATCCTAAAAATCCTAAAAATATATATAATGCTCAAGACGCCGCTTCATCCAAGACATTTGAAACAATCTCAAACATAAGTATTAGTGCTGTGGTGATTGAGAAGGCCTTGTCTGAACTCGATATTAGTAAGGGGGCCGGACCCGATGGGGTTCCCAATAGTATTCTAAAATATTGCTCACATTCGCTTTACCTGCCTTTACATCACATATTTTCGAAATCCCTAGCCTCTGGACTTTTCCCAAATGTCTGGAAGTTATCATTTGTTTCGCCCATTTACAAATCAGGTAACAAATGTGATGTTAGGAATTACAGACCTATTAGCATTCTTTCAGCAATACCAAAACTCTTTGAGCACTGTATCGAAACAATTCTGACAAATATCTTTCAAAAAATCATAGTTACTCAGCAGCATGGATTTATGTCTGGACGTTCTGTTGACACCAACCTATTTATTTATACCAATTTTATATATGACTCCTTTGATAAAGGTTTTGAGACTCATGCAATATACACGGACTTCAGCAAGGCCTTCGATAAGGTAAATCACGTGATCCTGCTGTCTAAGTTGTCGGGTTATGGAATTTCCGGAGTGTTGCTGTCCTGGTTAGAGTCTTATTTGACCGATAGGGAGCAGCAGGTTAAAATCAATGGGTATTTATCTCAGCCATTTAAAGTTACCTCTGGGGTTCCCCAAGGGTCCCATCTGGGACCCCTTCTGTTTTGTCTATTTATCAATGATCTGGCTAACTTATTGTTATCATATCATTTATTGTTTGCTGATGATCTGAAACTGTTTAAACGCATAGCCTCCTTCCAAGACATTATTACTATGCAACAAGATATTAATACAATTTTTTCCTGGTGTCAGTCTAACGATATGTCCCTCAATATTGACAAATGTTGCTTTATGAGATTCAGCAGGTTAAAAAGCTCCTTTCCTTGTCAATATTCTATTAACAATATTCCCTTGAAGGAGGTTTCGTTGGTTAAAGATCTCGGTATATACCTCGACACCCAGTTAACATTTGCAGAACACCTTGAGAAGGTGGTGTGCAAAGCAAATAAGATGCTAGGATTCATTAAGAGGTCGTGTAAGGACTTCAAAAATCTTAATGCCTTAAAGTCTCTGTACGTTTCACTTGTGAGATCTGTGTTGGAATGTTCGATTATAGTTTGGTCACCATACTACCAAATCCACACAAATAGACTTGAGAGTGTGCAAACTAGATTTGTAAGGTTTGCCCGTCATATAATTTATAAGTCAGGGACAAATTTTACTAACAACCAGACCATGTCCTACCTAAACTTGACTACGCTTGCCTGTAGGAGGGAGTACTATGATGTCTGCTTTCTGTTTAAAATATTTAATAACTTTATTAGAAGTCCTGAATGTCTTCAGGCTTTTTCTATTCATGTACCTGGTTATCAGACCCGTACTCACGCCCTTTTGCACGTGCCATACTGTCGTACCAATTATCTATTAAGCAGCCCAATAAATAGAATCGCTACTAATGTTAACCATTATTATAATAGACTGAACTTTTTTAATATATCTCTTTATAAATTTAAAATCTCTGCTAAGAAAATAATCTTAGGTTAGTTTAAGCTGTATAATTTTATCATACTTGTAAATGTTGTATACGTAAATAAATAAATAAATAAATAAATAAATAAATAAATAAATAAATAAATAAATATTAAAATAAATAGTATGAAAAGAAAGTTTTAAGAACATTGAAACTATAATAGAATATTAGTTTCTTATATACTTATGACAATTTACTTTAAATGGGTAAATTTAATTTTAGGGTTTACTTGGTAACATGTTATTAAATTAAAATTTAATATATGTGACAACATTGTTATCCCAAGAAATTTTTTTGCCCGCATTCCTTTTGTAGCTACAGTTAAAGTTGTCGACCTGTACACATACAAACCCGGCATAGTCAGTATGTTCAGATCCCTAAACCAACCTCTACATGATTCCCTCCAGGACAACCCTAAAAGAACTTTAACCGCCCTCTTCTGCACCACAAACACCCTATCGGCCTCAATACTGCCCCCCAAAATATACTCCCAAAACGCAGTGTTGAGTGTAAGTTCGCAAAGTAGACAGCCCTCAGCGTACCACTGTCAACATATTTCGCCATCACTCTGAGGGAGTAGTAGGCGGTGTTTAGCTTATCCCAATCCAAATTCTGGTCGATGTAGATTCCCAAGAACTTTGTCTCCGTAGCCAGGATCACACTTTGTGAACGAAGCAGGACATTCAGTGGAATGTCACTATTTCTCTGTTTTGGCCTGAAACATACATATTTGGTCTTGCTGCTGTTCAGGACCAATTTTTTTTTTGCGAACCATTCCCGAGCCCTTTCCAAGCAGTCACCAGAAGCACCAAGGAGTTCATTCAGTGATGACCCCAATGCCAAAATACCAGATGAGAACTCCGGTCCAGTATCTCAGGCGACAAGTTGTTAATGTAAAAAACAAAAAGCAGTGGCCCCATAACACTCCCCTGTGGAATTCTCATCCAAAGGCGCTCCACTCCAGAACAGTGCCATTTGTTGGCAACAAAATGTTTTTACTTCTTTTTTTTTATGATCAAACACAAGCACTATAGGAAAAATCCTTTAGGGCACTCTGGGAGTGGTGCGTGTGCGTGCATTCTTTTACCTTTGAATCGTGGATCTTGCACATTTTTTTTTGGTTTATCAGTTGCTTCAAGAAAGTGTGTCAATTTTCCTTGACAACCTCTGCTACATCTGTGCACAGTTGATGTTAGAAAAGCATGAACATCATTTGAAACTATTGGAACATGTACATGGATACATATATATCGATCCACCTTAAAAATAAAATTGTGGCACACCATAAAGTTTATTTGCGAGCTTTGCTAATTTTAAGCCTTCAATGATTGAATTACGTTACAAATTATAAATTACGTTATCGGCTATTTCGTTGCTTTTCGATAAAATCTAATTACCTGTATTCGTAGTGGTTTAAATTTGGAATAATTTTAAGCGAAGCTCGGGTATCGAGTGAAAGGTAATAAGTAACAAGTGAAGATTCTCGTTTGAATTTATAACTCGAGCAGTTTTTTTAATACTCGAGCGATGTCGGTTATTTCAATAATCGAGTACTCGAGCCGTTTTTCGCTCGAGCAATCACAACACTAATGCTTTGTTTGATAGATGCAGGGTGTTAACATTTTTATCATTTTTTCTGTGTTTCAAGATATTTCCGAAACGGCTTTAATAATTTTAGTGAAATTTGGATTATGAAAAGTACCTAAATTAGCACATATTTTAGCAATTAGATTGTGTGAACAGGTTTCCAAGGCGTTTAATAATTTTTAACAAAAAATAGGTATGATGCTGACTTTTTCAGATTTTGATAACCCAAAAAACATATTTGAATGTTTCCTTAAGTTAGATCTTAGCTAACAAAACTATGTTTTAAATTAATTTGAGGGTCAATTAACGCGTCAAGTGGAAGATTACCACGTTCTTAGAGATCTATTCCTTTAGATGAGAGTTAGAAAGAACTTTAATATACTGGCAAACTTGGATGGCTTATGTCATTCTGTACCTTAAGGTGACTTTGCAATATCGGCCCTTAGGCACCTGATTAATAATATACTATTCTTACCCTCCTACCAGAAATCATTATTATTTACCTCCATTATTTACCATTGGCAATAATACAGGCAATTCAGGGGTTAATGTAACATTTACTCGTAATTGACTACCGTAGCAACTGTAATTTGCTCTTACTACGTATTTTGTTACATTTACTACAATTACTTCTTTCACCTTTCATCAAATTGTGAAGCAAAAAGCAACAGAAGAACAATAACCTAAATCTACTATTTTCTACTTTTCCACTCGAATTTCCAACTTTTAACATCAAATTCATAATAATAAAGTTGCGGTTATGTTGTGTTTTTGACACTTTCGGCCAATCAAACAATAATTACATTTATTACATTTACTACATTTGCGACGTAACCAATGTAACAATGTAGTAAATTCAGCGAAATTAACAACCCTGAGAGGCATCTGGCAAAACAAACTATCAACTTTTGAAACCAGGCAACCCGATTACTCAAATTATAATAATCTGAGGGCAAAAATCTGGGAAACTTCAAATCATAGATAACTTAACTGAAATCAGTGTTGGCATCGCTCGAGTGACAGACCGCTCGAGTGACAGACCGCTCGAGTACTCGATTATTGAAATAACCGACATCGCCCGATTATTGAAAAAACTGCTCTAGTTATAAATTCAAGCAATAATCGTCACTTGCAACTTTTTACTCGATACTCGCCGCCGCACTACCGACTGCTTCCGTTCGAGCGCTCGGTGACATCATCGGAATCGGAGTTTCAAGTAATTTTAAAAACCTCTCGAGCGATTATTGGAAAGACTACTCGATTTATAAATCCAAACGAAAATCGTCGCCGAAGGCGTCCGGTACTTATGGTTGTCCTCAGAATTTTCGAGGACAAATTTTGTTTTCATTGGGAATTGAGGATGATCTCCGGGATTTCCGATTATTATAATTTAGCACAAAAAAAAGTAGAAGAAAATAAAAACGTAATAAATTCCGGGATATACACAGCAATCCGGGACCCGCGATAAATTGTGGGAATATCCCTATCTATAATACCTGTGAACGTCATCGCTTGATGAATATGAATTTCGAGTGAAATCGCTCGAGCGATTCTCTCGATTATTGAAATCGCGGTTTGGAAAGGTAGTATTGCCCTCACGTCTTAAGTCCTCCTCATGATATACTCGACGGTCGGGCAATAATAGCGTACTTCTAAACCTAAATAATATACTATTATCGATGATTAATAAAAGATGATTTTTACTTTATCTTAAATTTTAGGTGTACATTGACAAGTTGGCGGAATTAAAATCAAAAGGCGAACCTGTCCAACAACGTAAAATCGAATGTGAACTCCGGCCAGCTATAATTGAAGATTATGCGAGGTCACTACAGCTTTGTATGAAGGCCTTGGAACTTATCAGGTAAGAAGAATTCTTTAAATTATTTGCTTAACAGATTTCGAGTGGAGAAGGAAACATTTTAAGGAGTTAATATAAGTCATATAAATGTGGGTCCGAAAATGCTTTCTTTCAGAGATACAGTGTGCCCAAGTAGCATTTTTAGACACAAATTGGACACACATTCTTTGCTGAGAAACGTTTCGACACATTTTCGATTTGAATTAGAAACTTGTATCGAGACATATGTGTTACGAAACTTTTGCGACACATTTTCGAATCCAGTTACTAGAAACACTTAAAGACGTGCTTGTTTCGAAATATTTTACAAATCGTGGTGTCGATATATTAACGACACGCTAAGATAACTATTTTTCGAAAAAAAATTTAGTTAAAATTATAAAGTTTTGGTAAGACACAAGATTGCATTGAATTTCCCATAAGAGATTTTTATCGCATCGGTGTACGTTTATTAGCGATAAATTAGCAACTTCTTGATATTATTTATATTTTAGGTCTTATTATTGATCCATTTTCAACCCCAGATTGAAGTAAGTGTTTTAGGTACATTTTTAATCACCATCTGAACAAGTTTGAGGTTATGTTATTGTTTAGCGAGATTTAAATTGTTATTTTTCTGTAATAAAAAGCTTATTGTACTGGATTTATCAACATAAAGTATGGCTATAGGGTGAGTATACTCTATGTTGATAAATACAGTGCAATAAGCTGTTTTTAACAGAAAAATAACAATTTAAATCTACCTATGCAAACAATAATAACATAACCTCAAACAAGATGTTGATCTTCAAAAAACACTTACGTCAATCTGTTTCTGAAAATGAATCAATAATAACATCTAATATACAAATAATATCAGGAAATTGCTTATTTATCCCTTATAATTTTAGTTTGGAAAGGTTTTTGCAACCACGCCTCTCGTGACGTCACACCGCGGCTGTGCATACCCAACCTTTCTTTTCTGTGCATGCAAGCAAACCTTTTTTTTCTGTGGCATTCACCTTACAAACCTTTTATTCTTCTGTGCATCATGGAAACATTATAGAAGCCAAAGAGTAGAAATTGTGTATCGAGTCCATTTTGGACCAGAATAATTTCTTGCTTCCTGGCGCCATTTTAGGAAATGAATTTTTATTTTGTTAAAATGAGTTTTAATGAAATTCCTGCATCTCTTGCAAAGCCAAAATTTGTTAGATAAGTTCCATTTTCCTAGCTAAGTCGATTTATAAAAGAAATAAATAAAATATTGATAATATTTTAATTTTTATTTTTTTGACAAAGTATATTTTTTTCTGTAAATGAAAATAAATCGAGGGCACGTTAAAAATATAAAGCCAAATTACTAAACTGCACGATAAAATTTACTGCGACAATGACTTTTTGGTTCTAATGTGCAATTACCTAGTTATTATTATTATAAAATAAAATAACTTATAGGAAATATACTTATAACGAATTCATCATGGCGAAATTATTGTTTCATATTGTTTTTCTTTTATTTTACAACAGTGAAGGTATCCTAATTGTTTTGCGCATGGTTTAACATAGCCCCGCCCCTTTAACTGTCACTTTTAAGTACAAATAAGTAACATTTTCGATAAAAGTTTCGATTGTGCATCGAAACAGCGAAAGTCACAGCTAGTACCAACCACTTGGAAACACGTGTAAATATCCCATTTAAAATGTATACGTTTCGAAAATATTTCCATTCTTGTTGCCAACAGTTTCCAATTTTGATCGGAAACAGAAACGATAGTTACGATACATGTACCACAATGTATCTAAAAATGCTACTTGGGTGGCAATGGCCGAGAGTGTGTTTCCTCAATAAAATAATTTATTTTTTTGCTGTCACGCACGTTACTGGTATAATGGTCAAAAAAATTTAACTCGTTGTCGAAGTAAAAGGGGAAAATCGTGTTTTTTTATACACTGTATATAACTTGTCGTTTAGATCTGTGGCTACGCGGAAGGAAGCCAACAAGTCACGTCGGCAGTCCATGGGCGTGGTACTCCTATTTTAAAATTAAATATAAAAATACTAAAATCTATAAAACAAAGTTGCTTATAAACTAACATAAACTCTAAACAAGCAGAACTTTTTATTTAATGAGTTTTGGTCGTAAAATCAATAATAAAGATTTTTACCCTCTTGGGTACTCCATCCACGGACACACTGTATATATATTTGACGATAAGCCTTAATAAATTAGTGTTTTCTTCTTAATTGCTCATTTAATTTGATAATCCTAACCGTAAATGTTATTATTTTTGCAAGCAGTACCAAGTATTATATCTATTAATTAAATTTCCAGGTTTAATTCTACATAGAACTTTTCGATAATGCGCCTTATTACACTTTAATTTGTCTATAACTGATAAACGAGACCTTTTTTGTTGCCGGGAGACGATATCAACTTTTCAGGATTATTTGCTTTCCGGTCCTCACCTTTCTTGTGAATTTTTTTAATCACGCGATTACCAGCTACATTGACACACTGTCCAATTTTTGTTTTAACGGCAAATTAAATGCATTATTTCTGACTTATTTACCATGCAGTTTTTCCACGAATATATGCTATTGCAATAATTTTGAATGCAAAGAAAATTTGTTTACTATTTGCAGTATTAATAATTATATAATACGCGTATCCTCCACCGCTCGCTGCCGCTGGTCAAAAATCAGAGCGTGTCTGATGCATGGCAGTGATATGTGTCTGGCGTATGTCTGCGGAGGCGTGTCCAAATCATTCCCATATTATATTCTTGTCTCTGTTTAATGCTGTGAAACAACATAGGGGCGAAAGTGATCCTATTAATCTACTAAATGTTTGGAGTAAATGCATATTCACATTTTGTCAGATTTGCCAGTAAATAGATATATTCAATTAGTATTTTAATTTTGTCCAGTAATTAAAATTAGTCAGATGTGAACATATTAATTAAAACTTAAAATACCTCTCAGTTTTTCAGTCTGAATAATATTTTCTTACTTACTTTTTAACGATTAGGTTAAATTCTGTATTCATAGAAGGTATAAATAATATATTTCCTAAAACTTATTAGATTTTTGGTAAGTAATTTGACAACATCGATATATTTCGTCTGCATTCTTTAAATAGTTTTGGTAGCCAGAGAACGAAACGACAAGTTGTTGTCATGTCGGAAAGAAGTAATTATCATATTTATGCGACCTTTTTTATATTGACCTCGAGAATATGACGTTAAAATATTTTCTTTTCCTCCTGAACATGTGTATTTAGAAAAAATTAATCATTTTTCTGGATAAGAGATATTATAATAAGTATTCTAAACCTGCTAAAAACGAACAATCTCTGCACAAATATAACTGAAACTTTACTGAAATAGTTTTTCGTCCGGAAATATTAAATCAAAAAAGAATTATTGCGGCTAGCCTAGAGGCCTGTGTGTCCTGGGCGAGGTAGCATTTTCATCAGTATTGTAGTTATTATTCCTTTAAATTTAATTTGATAAATATTTTACAATATATCTTACGTTAAGTTACGTCTATATGAAACTTTACCCTCCTTAGTCACACACTCGCTCAGTTGTATTTTTACCATGTTATTGTTTGTATTCGACTTATGATGTTGTGTTAATTTAGTATTTTGTCAGTTAATTCGGTTTCTAACGAATATTTTTACCGGGATGTTATTGCCAAATACATGTTGTGTTCTATCAATGACAACAGCACATCCTAAAACCTTTTTTCTTTATAAATTTTAGGAAAAACAGAAAAAATTACTAATACAAAACTTTAAATATTTCAAGGATACCTTAAGGTACATAATAACATAAGTCATCCTTAACACAAGTGTGACAGTACATTAAAGTTATTTTTAACTCTCAGGAATGTACCTTTAAAAACGTGGTAATCTTCTACTTAACGCGTCAATTGACCCTCAAATTAATTTAAAACTAGTTTTTGAGGTTTACCATAACGTTGAGGTTACCTTAGCCAATGTCTAACTTAAGGTAACATTCAAATATCGGCCCGTAGTTTACTTATTCTTACAGTTGTTTTATCCACCAACTGTCAATTTAGGACTGGTTTAAAAATAAGACCCTTTAGTGAATACGACTGCACGTTTTTTCTATTATGATTTTTCGTTGTCCTTCAAATTTATTTTAAAAATGCTGTGATTTTTTTTCGCGTCCGAAAAAGTATAATTTTCCACACTTTTAGGAGAATATACGTAAATATAATTCTGATTGGACTCAAAAAAATAATAATTCCTCTACGAGAAAACTTTACAACAACCGCCATACTAGCATTATTTTATTTCATAGGGCTAAAGATCCGAAGTACAGCCATCTCACGGACGAAGAAGTAAACAAGGTAGATCAATCTTTCCAAGAATCCTACAGATGGTTGGACCAAACTAGGGCGAAACTGAATAGCGCACCGAAACATTTACCGCCACCAATCACCATTGCCCAAATTAGACAAGAAAAACACAACTTTGACAGCACAGTCAATTCGATCCTTAATAAACCACCGCCGAAGGCACCGTCACCGCCGAAAGAAGAAAAGCCCGCACAGAATCCGGAAGAAACGAAAAATGCGGAAGAGAAAAACTCGAATCAACAACCCACGCCGGATAACATGGAGTGGTCATCCACGTAGATGCGATTTTAGGTGTTTTTAAATATTATATACTTAATAACCTAGAATAGATTTTGAATTTACAGGATAAGCGATACTAGCCTCTCTGGTCTTTGATATATTCTTATAGCATATTCCATTGGAAGAACTGGTGAAATGTGTCCGGTTTTTAAACGTTCCAATTTGCGAGATGCTTCAAATTGATTAATTTTATTGGGATCCGGTAAGTAGCTCCTAATTTCTCGGGGCATACAGAGGGTGTCAAAATAAACCTAATTTGTCATAGAAAAAAATTACTAAAGTGCCCCCTAACGGAGATACAGAGCCCCAAAAAGGGCACCCAGCGATTTACTTTTTTGGCTCTAACTTTTGACCGACATGTTTAATATAATTTTTATAGAGGCGGTTCAAAGGTTAGAGCCAAAAAAGTAAATCGCTGGGTGCCATTTCTGGGGTTCTGTATCTCCGTTAGGGGATACTTTGAATTTTTTCTATGGCAAATTAGGTTTTTTTTGACCTCCTATATATGGCCCTGAGAGATTAGTAGGTATTTACCGGACACCCTGTACAAGCCGCATGTCCACGAGATCGCAACGCGGAATCTCACGCAAGGTCATAGAAAATAGTACATTGTGTAACAAGTCCGTGAAGCCGGGATTTATACACGAGTGCGGAGTTTACAACACGAGCTGTAGGCGAGTGTTGCAAACCGAACGAGTGCATAAAAGTTGGCGTCATGCAAGTGTTGCACACTACTTTTTTTGCAAATGTAATTTAGCTTAAATTAAACAAAATCTAAATAATAATAATAATTATTTTTTCGTAAAGTTTAAATCCAAATAGAACAAGCATGAATGCACGGGCTCTTATGGAAGTATGCGTGAAATAAATCCCATAAAGAATACGTTGTACTGCACGCAACGGTGTGTGAAGTTGTACTTCACTCATTAATAGCGATGCGTGAAAACGTTTCAGACACAGTCGTAGAAAAAGTATTTTAGAAGCCTAATGTTAATTCGAGTTGACTATTAGTCGGCGCTGGTGATATTTCTGGTAATTTTACTTGTAAAATACGAATTCGTGTGCATTTACTCCATACAGCAAGAGGATCGAGCTATTTTTTAATTCTTGCACTTCATACGAAGCTTTACCTATCATATATTTTCTTTATAAGATAGTCAGCAAAGAATATACAGAGTGTCCCATAACTTATGGGCGATAGAGCGACTGGAGATACTAAACGTCAAACTAGACTGATTAAGTTTTTTCGAAATGTTTCTCTGAAGAAATACTAAGTGTGTTGAAAGTGAACTTATTTTTGAAAATAAGCAATAATTTGAAAACGGTTCAATGTAGCGGTATGATGTTTTTATGAGGAAGAATTTGTAGAATTTTTCAAGTTTAACTTAAGACGGCGCTAGTTACTTACACCGGGTTTATAAATCTATGATATTTTTTTTACAATTTTAAATTTTTCTTAAAATAATTTAATCCGAGATTCTCAAAGAAGGGCAAATCATAAACTAAAAAGGTATAGTTCCTCGATCAAATCTCTAACCGCTTTCGAGATATTTCCATTTTTACTTTAATTTTTTTGATGCATTGTGATTTAAATGGAAATATCTCGAAAACGGTTAGAATATTAAAGTCGAGCCAAATAGACCTTTTTAGTTTAGAAATTACCCTTCTTTCAGAAACTTGGCTTAAAAATACATAATAACAAGTAAGAAAAAAATTATAGATTTATTAAACCCAGTGTATGTAACTAGCGCCCTCTAATGTGAAACTTAAAAATTTCTACAAATTCTCATGACATGAGAAGAGAACACAATGTGTTACTCATAAAACATCATACCTCCAACTTTCAATAATCCGATACATTCAAAGATCTTTTAAAACTCCAGATAGAAAAATGTACATTTATAGCCTACGCAACGAATGCAAACAGCCTTTCCCACGTCTTTCGGTCATTATTGCAGCATAGCCAGATTGTCATATTTATCGCAAAGGTATCTTCCAAAATCCCAATTAAAAATTTGTTAATTCGACAATTACAACTGGTTTAAGGTTAATCCGCAATTGCTCTTAAAATACATTTATTTCCCAATAATTTAACTATAAACTGTGAAAAGACGATGAGAGATTCTTTAAAAAATATTATTATACTTAAAAGTATCAAACGAATCTTGAACTAATCCGACTGCCCTTTGGCAACATCTATTTTTATTTTACTATGCGCTAGGATCTCAAGAGCCAAACTATGAGTGATAAAAATCTCGTAAAAATTACAGCGTTGGTGCTGTGTTCTAACCGAGTATTTATATATTTTGGTTGTTTTGTGTTTTTTTTGTGATTGTTGGTGAAAAATCGTCTTTATTATAAACAATCATGGTGCATTCATGTCTAAAGTCTATTTATTTTCAAGATAGACTAGGCATAAACACTGTTTGCGCATGATCATCATGTGAGTAGGAGGAGCCTCCGCGCATGCGTATTCTTATTGGCTGTTCGATATGGCGCGACCGTGGGCGGGGCTTATAATTTTAAAGACTTTTGTTGCCAAACATAATTCAACCTACAAGTTTGTCGATATGAAAGACCTTTTTGCCCATGCATTAGCAAACTATTACACCTGAGAAGTCAAAAATGTATTAGTGCAACAAAAAGTAGAAACCAGAATGTGGGAACTCGGTAATATTATCGAGATACAAGTTGAACGACTAATTAGGTATTACTGTAGACTAAAGCGACGATGACAACTCCTCAAACTTATCCGAATAATTTCATCACAATAGGATCAATAAGATATACAGGTTGGTGAATTCCGATCTTGTACGGCACGCTTCATCAGTAAACAGAATTTTTTTAATGACAATTTGGATCACGGATTCTTTCGTTTCGAATAAATTGACAATTCTGATAAAATGTACATCGACACGTATTTTCCGGAAACCCTTTATTTATTAATTTATTTTATATTTTACCATGAATACTTATTTACATTCCGATATTTGAAAATTGTATTCAACAATATTGCGATCATAATTTTTTATAATTATAATATTATAAGCACTGCCCTGTTCGTGTCATCGATCACGTGCGTTTGTTGTGGGTCGGTCTACCTTGGAAATGAATGGACTATAGTTTGTAAAAGAGTGGATCATTTAAATAAGGCCGATTTATCTTTTCATCGATAAGTATGGTTATGTTTTAATATTTAACCATCTGATACAACCAGACTTCAACATTGTTGCCATTCAGCGCACCCACATGTAGTTCTCTTCCACCCATTACCGATTTTCAATAACATTTCACACAATCGCAGCTTCACTTTCCAAGATTTTTATGAATGGATTATTGGACCTGTGGATACATTGAACCGTTTTCAAAATATGGCTTATTTTCGAAACTAAACTTTCACTTTCAACACCCTGTATTTCTACAACGAGGAACACTTCGAAACTTATACGACTTAATCGGTCTAGTTTGATGTTTAGTATTTCCAGTTGCTCTATGGCCCATGAGTTATGGTACCCCCTGTATTTACGGAACACTAATCTTACCAATGGATTTTCACTAGTTTAATTAAAAACTATTTTAGATAGGGGATTTTCAATTTTCCACGTCACCAATAATCGTGTGGTGTCATGAGGCTAGGCCGCTTCACATAGGGTAATTAAATTTTTGCTGTACCAATAATAAACTGATTTCATCTACTTATTCCCCTCTCGGTTTTAATACAAGTAACTGTTTAAAACAGTTTTTCGGACATTTTTTAAGTTATTGCTTTTTGTAATTTATTTAATAGCACTACTTGAGCAAAAGTTGTTTATATTTGTAACGCTTACCTAGCAAAATAAATTAAACTAATTCTTTCGGTTATAATTTTTTTAAATTGTGTTCAATAAAACAACATAATTTAAGCGATATATGGTTTCATTTTAACAACAAGCCCAGTAGTGGAGTCGATCCGGTTTACGAAAATCCCTTGACGAAATCGAGTAATTTTTTTCCCTCCATCGATACAGTAGGATCCCCTCGACATTCTGACATGATTTGTAGGGGGCGCCTCATGCGGGGGGAGGGGGGGCACGCCCCGTAAATCTAACCGACAACGGATTATCCTTAATAACTCGACTTGTTTTGATGCTTGAAGAGCTTGACAGAACGCGTAAGCTCGAACAAGCCTGATCCCGATATCTCAATGAGTTCGCGAATTATCGCGCATGCAAAAAACAATAAAATGTAATTAATTATATCTCGAGAAGGGGCGGAGTTGGGGCATCAATTTTTCGCGAATCAACGGGTGACGCTTTGATAGGCCGGATGCTGGGAGTGGTGGAGTAATTCGGAGGGGAGTTATGGGGGGGGGATATTACATAAATGCTAATAAGTAGTTTATTAATCGAGCTACTGGGATTAGGCCGGATTCAATTTGTTAATTTTTTTTTCAGTTACGAGGGGGAATTGACGAAAAATTTTTATTTTCGCAAACGCGCGCTTGTCGCGGCATACAAGAAATGGCCACTTTTTAATATCTTAATATATTTTAGATATTATGTTCAATTTTGGTATGTGTTAATAGGATATAGAACCACAAATTTTAGTTACAAAAGTTATTCAATTCTTCCACCAGTGGCGTCCCTGTACACATGTCCTCTGATATTTTTTACAAAAAGATGGTACGCCACTGATATTTTTCCATGTGTATTTTTTGTGATTAGCCTAGTCAATTCTACATGAACACGATCTCTTGAGTTTTTCTGGTCAGACGCACCCTTCTTGATTAAAACCACTAAATTCATATTGACTCATTATTATCAACATTGATAAAATAATTAATTATAAATTTTGTTTCATAAAAATTGTTGGAAATGGCCACCTTCACTTAAAAGGCGTGCTTCCGCCCATCTTTGCATCGAATTGGCCACTCCAACAATTTTTATGAAACAAAATTTATAATTACTTAATTATTTTATCAAGGTTAATAATAATGAGTTTCAATATAAATTTAGTGGTTCTAATCAAGAACGGGGTGCGTCTGACCAGAAAAACTCGAGACCGTTTTCATGTAGAATTGGCCAAGCTAATCTAAAAAAATATCCACATGGAAAAATGTCAGTGGCGTACCATCTTTTTTGTAAAAAATATTTTTACCACCCATAACTCCCCTCCTAATTGCCCCCACCACCCCCAGCCTCCGGCCTATCAAAGTACTCGGTGTCACCCGTTGATTCGCGAAAAATTGATGCCCCATCTTCGCCCCTTCTCGAGATATAATTAGTTCAATTTTATTGTTTTTTGCAGTTGAATATCGCGATAATTCGCGAACTCATTGAGATATCGGGATCAGGTGTGTTCGAGCTTACGCGCTCTGTCAAGCTCTTCAATTTTGCCCTTCACATTTTTTTGTAGCGGCAAAGCCGGCCGAGTTATTTAGGATAATCCGTTGTCGCTTAGATTTACGGGGCGTGCCTCCCTCCCCCCGCATGAAGCGCCTCCTACAAATCATGTCAGAATATCGAGGGAATCCTACTGTATCGATTGGGGAAAAAAAATTACTCGATTTCGTCGAGGGATTTTCGAGCCGTTTTTTTTCACCCGAACGACTCCACTACAGAAAACGACCAGATTTTTAACTACACCGAGATTTATGGTTTTTAAGTTATTTAAAAAAATACTATTGTGTGGAGTCTTTTAGTATAAGGGTCCGTAGTAGGGGTGCAAATTCCGGCATCTCGAGGAAAAATCAATCTCGAAAATCCCGGGATAATATACAGGGTTATTCACGTTATTCGACATGACCTATTATAGCTAAGTCATTTGTTTTGGATAAAAATGTTCAGGGTTTGTTCGCCTATTTTAAACTTATTTTCATAATGTACAGGTTGTCCCAAAAACACGAAACGTAACAAAGTTGCTTTTTTTTTAAATGGAATACCCTATATATTATTTTATTTTCGGTTTCTACGATCAAAATAAAAGTTACTTTCATTAAGGTTTACCACACGGCCAGAGGGGACAAGGTAGAGCTCTTGTGGGTCTCTGATCACTCTGGGATATTAGGAAATGAAAAAGCGGGTGAACTAGCGAGAGCCGGATTCGCTCAAAGTCTCGGGGGCCCCGAACCGGCCTTTGGAATATCAAAACGGGCAACAAAAACAACATTAGATAGATGGTCGAAAAACGACATCTGTCTCGATGGCAAGGGTTACCTGGTCAAATACACGCACGGGCCGTAATTGGGAAACCATCGAAAATACTATCGAATGGGATGCTGACCCTGACGCGGTCCCAGTTGAAACAAGTGATGGGTCTGCTAACAGGCCACTGCCACTTGCGAAGACACCTTCAACGGATAGGGACGAACAACGGAGCCATTGAATGTAGACTGCGGCGAAGAGGATGAAACCGCCTCACACATAATATACCGCTGGGTCTCGTAGAAGACAAAATATCTTCGGGAACATACAACGTGGTGACAACCTCCCACATGACAAGCTTGGTAGAAGATTACTGGACCTCATAGAAGGAACTAACATCTTCTAACAAGATCGGGGTACACAATAAGCCGGAAGGCTGCAGTGATAGAAGTTCGGGCCTTAAACCCAACCCCCGCCTTTAATCAACCAAGGTTTACCATACTTAAACCTTATGGTTTGTGAAATATTTCCTATTTTGTGAAAATCTAGTAACAAAATTCTAATGATTAAATTCTCAACATCTATTTTGTTTGTTAAAACCAATTTCACCCCGGAGTTTACTAGCTGATTAAATTTCGTGCCGCACTTATGAAAAATTCACTATACAAGGTGTTCAAAAAGTACGACTAAATAATGACATGTTTGGAATGATAATAACTTGTTTAATTTAAAGATTACACCCTGTATTTTATGTCGGCAGCAGATGTAAAATTTAATTCTCTATCGAAAAGTATTGCGCTTTACCATAGCTAATTGCTCACGTTTTCATGAAAAATGTAAATATTCATAAAGCCTAGGCATTTTGACAAATCAGAATAGGTTGTAAAAACAGGAAAGGAATAGTGGTAGTTTATTTTATTGTTTTATTGAAAATGATAATTTATCCAAAAGAAGAACGAATTGCTACGATTTTTATTCTTGGAGAATGTCTTCTAAACTGCTTACTTCCCTCACGAGTTTACGCCAAAAATTACCTAACAAAAACCATATAACCAAACTAAATAAAGTGATTTTCGAAAGACTATCACTCAATAGACAACTTGGGAGTGTTGTTGCGCTTTGCGAAACATGAGCCAAGAAATATTGTCTAATGTTGCTGAAGGTTTTAAAAAGAGTATACGTTTGGTTTAGTTGGTCGCCATTTTAAACACTCGTTATAAATATTAACAATTGTTCGTGGCATGTCCATCGTTCTTTTATTTCTTTACCTTACTTTAACACTAAGGAATGTAATTACTGTAAACCCTTTGTTTTTGCAATCGATTGTCTTGTCAAAATGCCATAGGTGACTCGTTGATTAAAATCAGCCTGCTTTATGAATATTTGCATTTTTCATGAAAACGCGAGCAACTAGCTATGGGATAGCTTAATACTTTTCGACAGAGAATTAAATTTTACATAATGCTGCTGACATAAAATACAGGGTGTTATGTTTAAATTAAGCAAGTTATTACTATTTAAAACTTGTAATTAGTCATACTTTTTGAACATCTTGTATAAGTTAGTGAATTTTTCGTAAGTGCGGCACAAAACTGAATCAGTTAGACTCCAGTGTGAAATTGGTTCAAAAAGAAATAGATGTTGAGAATTTAATTATTAAAATTGTTACATTTTCACAAAATATGAAATATTTCACAAACCGTAAGTTTTAAGTATGGTAAACCTTAATGAAAGTAACTTTTATTTTGATCGTAGGAACCGAAAATGAAATAATATATAGGGCATTACGTTTAAAAAAAGGAACTTATATACTTTCGTGTTTTTGGGACAACCTGTATATTATGCAATTAATTTCTAAATGTACCTTAAATAGGCCCCTATCCACCTTGAACATTTTTTATCCCAAACAAATAGCTTAGCTATACTATGTTGTGTCGATTATACTACATCATTTTTCACAAAATAAGTAACAAATTATTTAAAACTACCCACTCTACTGGCACTTCTTATATCTTATATTTAAGTGCCCCATCTTGCTCCTCCCAAACTACGCTCATGGGAACACCCTGTATTTTTTTTCTACATTGCATACAAAAATAAAGAGCAATAAACAACAAAAACGAATTTATTTACATTTTCTTACAATAAACACCATATCTAATCTTTATAAAAATTATGTAACCACACGCACCATTTTATAGTCTAAGGCAAATGTTATCAAATTCTAAGGAGAGATAATCATATGCTTATAAATAAATTTGCTAAAATTTCACCTGTTGCGCGCATGAACGTCACAGGGAGAGTGATTTTTAAATTTCTTATAGAGATTTAGAGTTTTTATTCAAAGGTATTAAAAGGTTTTACGCATTTAATGGTATGTGAAATGAAAGAATAATGTGACGTACAGTAATTTCATAGAAATATAAGACACATTACAGCTAAAATAAGGAAAGATTCCGACAAACTTTTAAAACATCCGCCGCGCCATTGTAACCGGTCGACGATATCCGAAGCTGCTCGCCGATCCCTCCTCGTCGCCATCAGCGTTGTCAGACTTTTGCAATTGTAATATATCCATTACTATCTTAACAATTTTTGAGATCTTCATTCTTGTTGTGGGCCTCCTCATATGAAATTTATGTTCAATCTGGAGATGGTCCCCCGTATCATAGGAAAGTAGCGGCCTTTTTTTCGTACTCTTCTTACCCTGACACCGCTTTTTATTATTCTATTAGGTTTCGAACCGTCAACCTATTACTTTTGATTAAAGATTTCTGGCAACACTGGTTGCCATGTAGTGCCGTTTGCCGTAGTTTTCCATGGAAATTTTGAAAGTTCACTTAGAATTTTTCTCATTTAGTAGTGTGTGTTTATTAAAATAAATATCTGAATTTTCATAAAATGAGGTGCGCTGTGTTCGGTTGTGATATGGATAACCAGGCAAAGAAATTTGATAGAAAAATAAGGTGTTTTCGCTTTTCTAAGGATAAAAACAAAAAATTAGAATGGATACGGGTATATTTATTTTATTAACATTTACTTCTTAAGTATTTTCCTCTGAAGCTGACGAGGATATATTCGAAACATGTATGGAAACTAAAATATTGTTTATGTAACTAGTGAATCAGACTATGACCTCTTCATAATTTGACTCCACTGAGAGACCGACTATTTTAAAAAAAATAGTTTAATTTGTTTATAACTACTTAGGTCGTATTTTAGCTTTAATCTTTGTTGTATGTTCAAGAAATAAATATACCTAAATACCATGATATTATTCTTTCATTTCACATACAATTAAATGCGTAAAACCTATTAATACCTTTAACAGCGAGTAAAAAACACCGACAGCAATATAAATCTCCATAAGAGATTAAAAATCACTCACCCGCTGACGTCACAAGCCACGCCTCCATCGGTGGGGAATCATACCTCTTAGTTATTTATACCAAGCTCTACAGGGATCTGGTTAACCATAGAACACACAGAAATTATCAAATTAGACAAAATTGCAGTGAGTTCAGCAACGTCATTTTTAAATTTAAAAAATGTCGAATATTTCCAGAGATATACTTCTTTTTCAAACTTTTAAAAAAAAAAAAACTACAATTTTAAGGTACATACTCTCTTACCTTCGATCTTATTTTAAAATAATCCGTTTTATAATTAAATTGCATAAAGAAATAGAACACACAAAGGATGTTTTTCAACATAACCAACAGTAGATAATATCACACAAATTTGAAATCACATCACAACATTTATTATTATGAATTATTTCACAACAGAAAAAAATCGGGTAATGCTACAACTAACAAAACGTTTAAAATTCGTATACGTCAAGCACGTGGAACTCTCGATAGCGTCATTCCACCCCCGAGTCTCGAAACATACTGAAGCAACGATAGTGGCGCAAGAGCGAGACACGCGGTGTGATCTGACATCACTGTTAGTATACTTTAGTGACCCACATTGTTGCTAAGTGAATCCAGATGGAACGGCGCGACAGTATGCGGTCAAAAATTGTTTTTACCTTAATATTTAGATATTCGATTTAAAAAAAAAGTATGTGACTTTCTCTAAGACACCCAAGGAGTCACCCATTTAAATATAATAAGTCATTTCCATAACCCCTGTATACCTATCGTATAGAGGAAAAAAATAAAAAGAACATAAAAATTCGGTTCTGCTCAACTATCTTCGGAAATACTAGGATTCTTAAATTTGAAAACATGACCGTTTCAAAACTCACTAATGCGCAACTTTCATCTAATTTGATCGTAGCTGCATTTCCTCTGGTTAACGAGATCCCTGTAGAGTGCATTCTTATCTGGGACACACTGTATAATACAAGAATCATAATAAAATTCTCTGGCGATAAGCCTTAGCTTTTTCTTCACAGTCTCTACCTAGATATGATTAAAATAAATGTAATTTTTACTTCTGCCTGTATGTAAAAGGTCAGTTATTTAATTGCTCTTGTTCGTTAGTAAGAGACGCAGAACATATTAATATATTCACTTGTTCTGGTGATGGACAGCCAATCTGTAGCTGATCATCTGTCGAGTAACCCCCCCTTAATAATATCTGATCAACTTGCATGAATGCATTTATTATATTATTTTTGATAGGCCTAAATAGTATAAACTCCGTTTCTCTGTTGGCGAGGTAGAGTTGCATGGAACGCTGTATATCTTTTATTTTGGCTTTCATATTCTTCTGAGCTTCTTTTATTAAACCTGTAACAAATAAAATACAATATTACATAATTGGGCGATACAAATATAACACAGAGTACTACTGTTGTGATCGCTCGA
Organism: Barypeithes pellucidus; assembly: GCA_963991005.1. Taxonomy (NCBI): domain Eukaryota; kingdom Metazoa; phylum Arthropoda; class Insecta; order Coleoptera; family Curculionidae; genus Barypeithes; species Barypeithes pellucidus. Next base: position 55,412,418 of record OZ022560.1, read on the forward strand.
GCGAAAAACCGCTCGAGTACTCGATTATTGAAATAACCGACATCGCTCAATTATTAAAAAAACTGCTCGAGTTATAAATTCAAGCGAAAATCGTCACTTGCAACTTTTCACTCGATACCCTAGCTCCGCTCGACGCGGACCGGAAACTGCTGCTTGGTAGTGTGATCGCTCGAGGTAAAAAACTGCTCGTACATTCAAGCAGTTTTTTACTACTCTAGTTATAAATTCAAGCGAAAAATCGAAAATCGTCGCCTTTCACTTGATACCCGATCTTCGCTCGACGACGTGCTCCCCCGAAATGTGCCGATTGGCGACGTTCGAGTTTGACGCTGAGAAAGCTGACACGACATACGTCTTTGCTAAAGGCACATAAACGAGATATAAAAGTATGTCAAATCTCTTAGTGGATTTATCGCGACGTGGGTTTTGCTTTGACTGGCTAGCCAGCGGCGATTGTAAATTTAAAAAAAAAAGGATATAATTTAAAAAAAAATCAGAATTAACTGTTCTCCTTAAAAAAATCTCTAGACTAAACTTTTAAAACTTACAAAAACAACCCCTGGTGTTTTATCAACACATTCATCTTAGTCATAAAAATCTCAAGTGACTAATCGCTCGAACGATTCACCCGATTATTAAAATCGCTCGAGTATCAAGTACTCGATTATTAAAATCATCGGTTTTCCCAATACTACAGATTACAGCTAAAATACCACTGAAATGAGAACAAATTTTGGTAAACTTTTGTTTATTATATCATGGCTCCTCTCTTGCTTTAAAAATATGGATATATCGATTGCAATTGCAAGAATTTGTTGTAATTTTTCGTAAAAATTGAATTGTTATAAAATAAACTTAATTTAAAAAATTTTAACAATTAGGATGTTGCCCAATGGTAATGTGATGACAATTTATTCAGAATAGGCAATTTAGTTCACTAAATATAATTTTTAGGTAGTTTAGGTAGTATTTTCAAATGTCTACAGCAGATAGAAGTAACGCTAATAAAACTCTGGTTCATCAATGAAACAAAAACTTATACCGGGTGATGCATCGCTAAGTTGAACATAGGAAATTCCATGTAATTTCTTAGGTGGTTGAATATTGGCTCCCCTGTACATTATATAGGAAAACTGCATGATAACTTCTTGAAGATGCTGACATGGTAAACCCATGTGCCCAGTTTGAATACATTTTGGTAGGCCAATCTTAAGTTATTCAAATTAAACATGATAAACAAACCCAAACAAAGCAAATCTTCTTCTGACATTGACAAAACGAAAATTAGTGCCAGTTATTCTATGGTGCCAGTAACAATATTTTCATTATTCGTTATATTCAGCTTCATAGAATTTATTTGCTGTATTACCTGAACTATGATAGTTTCGTGATTTTGCCATCACGTTTAATTGAACAGCTTAGGAATGGCTTACCAAAATATATTCAAACTTGGCACATGGGTTTACCATGTTGACCTCTTCAACAAGTTATCATGTAGTTTTTCTATAAAATGAACAGGGGAGCCAACATTCAGCCACCTCAAAAACTACATGGGATTTCCTATGTTCAACTCAACGATGCATCACCTGGTATAAACTAATGAATGAAGAACACAAAGTGAGATCAAAGCTTTGAGCAATACAACAAATTAAAATAACTAATCCAATTTGTTTTTACATGGAGCCATTTGCTTGAATTTGACTTTAAAAAAAAAAACGTTTCGTCTCCTCTTACCTCTAGCAATTTCGATCAATTTAACTATTTTTTAAATTATTGGGAAAATTGAATTTTTTGATTAAAATTGGAATGGGGAAAAATGTATTTTTCGATTTACTAAAACTTTTTCAAATACATATTTTTAAAATTCGATCGATAAATGCCATTTGTAAACATTTTGTGGAGAAAATGTCAAATTGGACAGTTAACAAAAGCTGCATGGTCTCATTTAATTACATCATTTTTGGTCTTTATTGAAGCAACAACTTATGGTGAAGTCTAATTTTACCTAAATCGAACAATATATTTTTGCCCCATATGGTTCCAACTTAATGGTGACACTGTAGTTAAATTCTACCTAAAATAAGTTGTAAAAAATAGTATTTTACCATTCTACCAAACTCTTATATGAAATTCTTCGGCAACTTCCTTAAATAAGCATTTTGATAATAATTGATTTTGTAAAAAGTAAAATTTTCAAAAATTCAAGTTTTTAATCTGATTAATCTTACCTCCAATAACCTCAGGTTTACCAAAACTTTGGCTAATGACGGACAATTCATTTGCTGCAGTTGATGGTGGTGTGTTCTCTACCTTAATTATCTTAAGAATTTTTTCAGCTTTTTCGCTCCACTCCATAACATTTCCTATCAATACTTTTGTTACATAAGCTATAAACGATTCACATGATTGCTTGAGCTGTTTATCAATTTCCTTTCTAGAGTCTACTAGGTACTCTTTAACTTTGGGAGTACCTTCTAGAAGAAACTCTAACAATGCATTATTACTTCCGAAAGTAAATATTTGTTTCCTGTTATGAATTAAACTAATAGCAGCTTTTTGAACTGTACTGAAATCTAACGCCAGCTCTGTAGTGGTAAAGTCCACTTGGAAGGGTGCAATTTGTTCCCTAATAATAAGCAAATGTTTAATTTGAAACAGTTTTCCATCTATTGGTGTTTTTTTGGAGGAAATCAAATCAGCAGCATTTTCCACTGTTCTTACACAAACTATTAGAGCTTCCTGGGCTAAGCCTTGAAAGGTATCTCTGTCTAAGCAAAAATAAAGTCTTGAAAGACAAACTAAAGTTCTTTTTACTGTAGGGTACCACATTCCATGTAAATCAGCTGGTGAATTACCCGTATAAGACCTCAGATGAGAAACTTGTGAATTAATTTGGGCTACTTCTTTTGATTCTACTGAAATTATTGATGATCTGGAATCGGAGCGCTTTTCTTTTAGATCAATAACAATATCTTCCATCTGTTGAAGCTTATCAGGATAAGCTAGATCTCCAGGAGATGGTTTGTAGTCATTAAGATCATGTTTAAAAAATACATTCGCTCTAAATACTAATCTTTCTTCAACATCCTCTAGTAACTGCTTCATTACTTCAACATATTTTGTTAAGTGATCATCTCCGATGACTTTCTCACCTAACATCTCACTTTTAAGAATACTACAAAGCTCAGAAAGTATTTCTATGTGGTTTATAAGAATAAGACAAGGCCTAAGAGTATCATATAGATGCTGACAAAGTGTGCCAAGGTAATCGTGGAGTTGAGCAGATATAGCACCATAAAAGTAGTTGTAACATCTGGATTCATCTATGCAAAGTTTTATCATAAACAAGCAACATGATCTAAAGAGAATACTGTAATCAGTTTTATGTTTATCTTTTAGTTCCGCTAAGGCCTTTGACACTGCATCTTCTAAAATGGGAAGGCGCTGAGTAAAATAACTTCTCTGACAGTCATATAAAGCATTAGTATAATAACTGTTAACATCATCTTTGCTCTCCAAGTATTCCAAAATAAGTTTCACTTTCACTGAAGCACTCTGAAATTTTCCATAATATAAGGAAAATACAGGATCAGTTGATGGGTCATTTCTTTGAGGAATATTAGGGACTTCACTTTTAATATCTGTGTTTACAACTTGTTTGGTGGTTTCAATAATAATATTGTTTACAAAGTTGTATACGTGCATCAGAGCCGTACTTAATAAGCTTTCATATTTTATTTTGTATAAATTAGATTCCTTAAAATTCATATGTTGCCCGAGATAATTCAAGGCATCATCAATGTTATTTAAAATCTCAATAAATTCTTGACTATTGACTTTATTCAGACCCAAATGTTCAACACTATCTTGGCATTTGGGAAAATAAACAAAAAATTTCAACTTTGAGTTTATGTCATTCTTTTTATCCTTAAGTATCCGTTGATGTACCATTAATTGTTCGCTTAAATTATGCAAGTAATTTGTCTTCTCGGTAACATTTTGGTATGTATCCTTCAAATTTGTTAAAGAATTCAGCGTCAATTCCGAACGTGAAAATAGCATTTCACAGTTCTGGGAATGTTTTGAAAGAGATGAGTAATAAGCCTGAAAATCTTTTAAATTTTCATGTTGAATTTCTTTTTCTACTGAAACCATCCATTGGATGAAATCGTTATTATTTGTAATTACAGGCATTCGGGATGATACACTTTCTGTATTCTGTTTTGACGAATTATCAATATCGCTTTTTGAATATAAGGAACTAATAATATCACCTACTTCATAAACTAATTCGGTTTGTTCTTCTTCCAAAGGAGCTAACGGGCTACTAGAAGATTGCCAATTCGCAACATTCTCTTGAATTTGTTTATCAATTGCATCATCTGCAAGTGGTTTATTCACGGAACGGCTCATTTTCGTTAGGAAAATAGGACTTTCGGTCTACCGCAGAACTCCGCTTTTGTAGCGTTATTAATTTATTTCAAGCCTTGGAATGGACATATTTTAATGATTAAAAACGGGGCGCAGCAAAAAAACAATATCGTCAAAATCGTTCACTGTTCAGATTCTCAAAAATAGGTTATATAGCTCTTCATAAAGGTTCGATTAGCGAGATTATTTTAAAAATTAGTAATTCTATGACGACGTTAATGCAGCCGCGAAATATCGTTCCTACGACGTCCCATTTTATATTAGGAATCCTTTCCTCTTGTATTCTCTAAAATCTAGAAGAATGTTCTTGAATTTAGGAATCTTGAAATCAACCCTTTTTGGTTGGGGTCAGGGTGTAAATTGTAAAACTTATCGTGGGATATGGCCGGGCCGCTGAGAGGACCACCCTGATAATTATGTCAAAGTAGTCAAACCAGTGAAATTGATCCCTGTTTCTTGTCGCATTTTACTTTTCGGCATGACAACTGTGCGTTAACCCGTTAACAGACAACAAAATTCATTTACCAGTGGGTTACTCTTAGGAAGTGACTAGTAACCTAAGGAACTATACTCCGCTGCATGTTGAGGGAAGTTTCTAAATTCTAAGGGGGCTGAACAATACTTTTCCAATATTCGTTTTTCCGGTAAGGATGAACGGCCATCTCAGTAAAATCGCTTAAGGAAAATTTAAATATATACGGTTTCGAGCTAGGTCTGATTAACAATTTTACTTTTACGTTTACTAATATCCCATCAACTAGTTTTTGTGCTATTAAGCCAGTATATATACATTGATTTTGCTATTACAATAATTTTCCTTCTTGCCAGGAAAGTCTATTTTTGGTGTAACTTCCGTTATATTTAAAAATATCTAGAGTTTCTCTGTTTTCTCTGTGTCATCGCTAGGAACTGGCGCTTGTTGCACCGTTTTTATCAATGGAAGAAGCCGATATTCGAGTATGTATTCGAACGCACCCAGCAATTTTAACATTTGACAATTTTTTTGAAAATGATTGCGAGGGGGAGGGGAATGTCAAGGTAAATGTCATGTTTTTGTCTGGGGTGAATATGAAAGCTCTTCAAAATATTAGAAATGTTTTAGAACTTTATTTATAATATTAATTTTATTATGTAGTGGTAGTAGTAATTTTCTAAATAAGTTTCGTCATATGACTGGTGCCAACGTCCTTTTTACCAGCCCTCCTCCCTTATACAATGTTCAAGGGGGGACCACAATTTCCAGCATTCGCGAAGACACGGGCGCACCTCCTTCATATGAGGAGGCAATTAACCCCAACGGTAACATGAACTTAATTTTATTAAAATGAAGTTAGTCTAGAGTTTTGATAAATTATAATCGTTCTTAAGAATACATTTTGTTAAGTGAAAATTTCTATTCCAAGAATTTTAAGTTGATGAAAATGTTTCAGCACCACCTCCTTCCTATGACTCTCTGTTTGGCAGAGTGCGGGAGGCACAAAGGTCCAGCAAAGGTGTACTGGACTTCTTAAAAAATGTGATTATTATAGTTTTGGGAACACGTAAGTATGATAGATATAAAATATTCGATGGAATATATTTATTTATATGTAGCATTTTGTTTACAACAAATGTAGATAACTTAGAAATAGTCATCTTAACACTAAATTTTTCATTTGGATAGAAAACCCAAAGAAAATATTGCGGTCCTCTCCTATTTGTAATTCCCAAAGTTGCTTCTTGCCATTATCGACAAGAAAATGTTTTGCAATCAGCTCCACAATCAAAGCTATACAATAATTTTTTTGCAATGCTGTTTACACATTTATGCATTTTATAGTTATTTGGTTAACATTTCATTCAGGAAAACAACGCAATTGCTAATGTTTTATTTATACAGCCCATTGTATTATTTTTTTATGAGATACCTTATCCTTTAAAACAATAAATGCATGACTACATGCTATTTGAAAAGAGAAACAAAGTTTTCAATTTGAACAAAACTCCACAAAAAAATGTATTTATACATGCAAAGTTGTCCTTTAGCTATAGTGATAAAATCAGTTCTAGAACTTAATTGACTTGTCTAAATTCTGCTTGTGGAAAAAATTAGTGTCCCAAATTCGAGCCTTGTTGTAGCAAGTTGAGAATTTAGTGTCTGGTAACATTTTAAATTGTTTTCCGATCTTATTGAAATTTTTAGCAAAGTCTATACTCATGTATTGGAATGTTAGTCTAAATTTTAGTTCTCGGAAAATACTGATATCCTGATCATTATACAGGCAAAAACAAAAGTTACTTTTCACCCTTAATTTCTTAACGCCCTATGGAAAAATTGAGTGGTAGAATTTAGCTGCATTATGTTTTCTTTTGAAGTGTGACCTTTTCTTCACACAATATTGTTTGGTTCATGTCGTTACCTGCTTTTTAAAAGAAAATACAAATTTTTAAAGAAAGTGTTGCAGTTTTTCAATTTTACTCACAATGCAGAACATTACATTATTTTATTGATTAGCATAAAAAAAATATCCAAACATGAATAGCGCGTTAACGTTTAACATTACATGAAGGAATTTACGTTAATAAAGACGTTTCTACTGCAGCTGGATTTACGGTCAATAAAACAACATAAAGTACGTTTCACGAAATTTGGATACGACTTAATGATTTCCAGGGTCGGCCCCATTGTGTCGACAAGAGCTTGGCAATAAACAAGTGAAGTATGAAGGGCCGGACTAAGGAAAGCAAGTAATGATATGATTATATTAATGTAATCAAATGAAATAACATTTTTTTTAAATATTACTAGTCGTATTTATTTACATTTATAATGTCATTCTATAGATAGTTCTGTTCTGTCTTTAAAACTTCTAAAAGATCACTTTTTTTATAACTTTCTTCAAAATATATATCATTCGCCGCCATGTAGTTCTGAATCTCCAATTTTGTATTATTTGAGCTTGGAGCTTTATGTAATTGGCGACTGTGATAGCTCGCATTGTCCATTACTATCACGCTATTCTGAGGAATGTTTGGTAAAAGACAATTCTTGAACCATTCCTCAAAAAGTTCGGCCGTTGTATCTTCATGGTAGTCACCACAAGAGTCTGTAATGTTTTTTGCAGAAAGCCACAAGGCATTTGGAACCCAACCGTTTTCTGACCCAGCATGTAAAATGCTTATTCTTTTTCCTTTATTTGACGGAGCTTTTGTTTTACAATTAGACCAGCCTTTAGATGGTGTTTCATGCGTGTCAAACAAAGTCTCGTCGAGGTAAATTATAGGACGGTTTTCAGAACGGGATTTCCTTACAGAAGTTATATTCTCATGACGCCATATTTGTAAACGGTGGGATTCCATGAGTACTTGCCTTTTGTCAATTTTGCGGTATCTGAATCCCATTTCCAACAAAACTCTCCAAAGGCTAGTGCGGCTACAACTTATTTGGGTTTCATCATTGGTGAGCCGTTGCTTCAGAGAATCTAATGTAGGTACGCGTTCCTCTTCGTACATGGTGTAGATTTTTCGCCTTATCAAGTCCTTGTCGCTTTCGTCGAAACATTTGGTGAAACCGGCATCTTTACGCTAGATTTAATGGGATTTGACGCGATTCTTTTCACTGTAGTCAGAGGTATCTTAGTCAAATCAGACGTTTCAGACGCAGCAGGACTAGCATAAAGTCCTCTGTTGAGTAAAGAAGTATATACTCTTTTTACAATTTCCCTAGCATTGAGAGATAAATGCGTTTTCTTCACTGCAACACTAGAAGAAGCACCATCAATGTTTTTCCATGGACGCCACATACTGTTTTTTTATACGTTTGGTAAAATAATATCAGTAATACAACTAAACTCTTCCAGCAAGAAATAAAAACTAACAAATTTTACCACAAAAAGATATTTAAATATAAATTAAGCAACCTAACCTACCTGATGTGCCTATATTTAATTATAATTATTACAATCCGGTCCTTTCCACATAATAATAACAAACGGTCATAAATAATGGGATCGCCACAGGTACTTTTACTGCAGTCATTAAGTTATATCTATTTTTCGTGAAACAATCTTTACACATTTTATTTCTATTTGGTGGGTTTTCTTTTTAAATTAACATTACCAGAGAGACTTGATCGACGTCTTTGCAAGGACGCCACATTTTTATCACGTTCAGAATTAAAAAAAATAATCGAAATTACATACATATTCTGTAATTTTTTTAAACCTCTTTTTAGTACACCTTGAAAGTGCCCTTAATACCAAAAATAGCGGAATATACTGATTCTAACTTAAATCTAGGTCATGTCTTAACTTCCTAACAAACAAATTAAAATTATTTACATTCGGATAGTTGCGAATTACTAATCCTACTGAAACTCAACTATATCTGTTATTTTATATCTGTTTACAGTTCTTGTGTTCAATGTATTATCTGGTTTTATTACAACTAGTGTCAATAATAGTTTATTTATTTATTTTTATTTATTTATTTTATTTCTGCATTTATTTTGTTCTAACTTATAGACAAATAATTAAACTATATAATACAATTCAAAATATCCTTAATGAAAGACACCTAGCTAATCAAATAACTGTGTGCGTCATAATATTCTTAAATAGGTTTATATATAACAACAACTATATATTTCTGTTAATAATACTGTACAGTATCAATACAACGGCAATCTTATACAAGAAGAAAAACAAACTCAAAAACAATGAAAGAATCAAAACAACCTCTCAAATTGTTCAAAATTTCTACAAGCAAACTCCCTGCAGAAACTTGCAAACTTTTTCCTGTTGTTAATCTCGTTAAAATGCATTGGCAACATATTACATCGCAATTTTTTATTCACATAACCACGTGTAACATAACCATGATTTATGAAATTTTGCAACTTTTCTCTCTGACGAATATAAGAGCAAATTGATTGCATATATAATATTCTTATGTTACATACTTCGGGTGTAAATAACATTCTGGTAGGATAAAGTCTGTTTTTTTAAATATTACTTTTAAAATGTATCTTTGGACAATATCTAACGTATACAAACCGTTACTGTAAGTAAAGTACCAAGATTCCGTATCCAAGGATTGATTCAACAAATGCCTTATTAGGGTTTTTTTCATCAAGGAATTCCCTTAGCAAATAGAATTTGTTTACATATTTTGTTGGACAAATACTCGGCATGAGGCTGCCATTTAATGTGCTGGTCAATAATGATTCCGCGATTCCGGTCTGTCAGCTTTAGTTAGTGAAAATGCTATATAATTTGTTTTCGTTAAGTTCGTTATTACAGGTGAAATATCAACGAACGAGTGTATACATATGTATGTATCACACTTAATGGTTTTAAAATTTTCATGTAATTTTTACATCCAGAAATGTACAGGGTGTCCATTTTTTGGTGGGGTATCTCCGTGATTAGAAAAGATGCGGTGCTACTTTTTTATGAATCAAAAGATACCCCTATTAGAATTTTTCTAGGCATCCTCGTTTTCGATATACAGGATGTTTTTGAGAATTTTACATTTTGGAAATAAAATACTCTGATTGTAGTTTTTTACATAGAAACCAGTGACGTACTCAGATTTATTCTACATTAAAAAAAAAAAAAATTCCCTTTTTTTTTAAATGGGTCACTCTATATATTTTTTAATAATTTAATTCAGTTTTTAACAAGCAAAATATAATACTGTATTTTTAGTCTTAACATTATTCCCGAAATTTACGCTTTTTAAAAATATAGAAATTTTTTTAGTAGGCCATGCCGGGTATTAAAAAACAAAACAAAAGAACACAGTCAGTTGTGTCATAATGAAAAATTCTTCTGTTTCTGGCAGAATATTCAGACGTTTTATAATTTCCTATTAATAGTAAAAAAATTAATTACTTGTAGAGATCTCGGAAGACGACAGTCGGATAAAACTATTTTTCCAAGGATAAAATCAAAGAACAAGGTTAATTTTCTAGACCTCGGCCTTAAATCTATCATAAGGAAAACCGCGAGACTGATGAAATAAATGTGCTTTTGCTTCAATTAAAACAAATCATTATAATAATAAATAATAACTCTGCGTGAAACATGTCTAAGGCATAATTGAGAGCAGTTTGGGTTCCATAAACGTTCAATTTTTGTTCCTTATTTTAATCGCACTAGTAATTGTTTTTTTCAAATATCCGCCATGGCCTACTCAAATTGTTTATTTAAATTTCGGACATAAAATCAAGACTAAAAATAAAGTATTATACAGGGTGTCCCAGAATATGTGGGCAATCTCCCGGGTTCAGATAGAATAATAGGAGTTCTTATAAATTTTTCTTCCTACGGCCTCCCCTACGGAGATACGTGCCCATAACGGACGTCCATGGAAATCGTTGTTTTTTAAATAATTCTTTAAGTACTAGGTGTCATTTAATAATTTTTTAGTATAATGGTTAGTAGATGAGTCTCCTTATAATTCGCCCTTTTAAACACATTGGGCTTTTTAGTTTGCCAGGGACGGACTAGACGTAACACAAAAATGTATTTTTTTGTACACCTTGTATGATGAAGGAACGACAATAATATTTTTGGATACTCTAAACCTTAAGCTGAAAAAACTTACTCTTGATCAATGTTGATAAAGTGAATATTTTTGTTCAACATGGTTTTATTGCATTAGTTGTTGTTTTATGTTCATAAAATTCCCTCATTGTTGTTATGGTTTTTTTCACATGTACCGATTTAAATAAGAATATTTATGCCAGTGTCAGTTTATGGTAGTGTCTTAAAATTTGCGGTTTTTCTCCTTTGTCTTATTAGTTACTAACTTAGTAATGGAATTTACGTATACTGAATATAAATCATATTGAACAAAAATATCTTTTTTTTTCGAAAACAGTTCATTTTATCAACATTGATAAAATATATAGGGTGGCCAATTTAAAAAACAAATATGTTTTTTTCTTGAAAATTATTGAACGTAGAAAGAATGAGTATATTACGGGATTATACGTAAAAAAACACCAAGAAAACGGAAATAACGGAGATACCACGTAAAACCATCGAAAAATGTAGACCCTGTACGTGATAATCATTTTGACATAAATACGGCCCCTGCCTTTTAATTACTTATTAATTTCTTGTAAATGCATGCAAAACTTAATGGATTAATAACTACGATACGACGGTATCTATTTATGTTGTTTTGAGCAAGATTTTAATATTTAGGAATTTAAATAAAATACTGAGATGTGATATTCGGCAAAAATAATTTAGTTTAAATTTATCAAAATAACCAAGGATCTTAAATCAAGGAGGATAAAGCTTTGGTTGACAGTCTTTGCAGAATAAACAAGTCGCATTCTTCACATTCCTGATGATTTAAAAATTATATCGAATTCGAAAAGTGTGATAGAGGCAGTATTCTATTCTTAAAGAATTTATAAAAAATAATAACAAAATGCAGATAAAATATTAAAGTTGTCGATTGTTCTGAGCTAGGGTTGCCAGTCCCGAAGCTTGGTTCCAATCCCTGGTTTTTCGGGATAAAGATTATCTAATCCTGGGATTCCGGGACTAATCCCAATAAAAATTAACATGAGAAAGATTGTGTTTACTAAATACACTAAATAGAAATCTTACCTACTGTTGACAAAATAAAAAAAATAACGTTAAAAATCCAATGTGTCGGCTCTTAAACTTAATCGTAACTTATTGCAAGTATAACCTGCTGACGAGAAGCAGCGTTCTGTTTCTACACGTAAACCCACAAAATAAGGGATTAAAAAAACGTTTAATCCCTAAGGGATAAAAATTCAATCCTTGAGGGATTAAAAAAAAATTGAATCCCTCAAAAGTAAATTTGTTGACTGTTAAATGAAATTAAATTTTTAAAAAAATTATGTGAGAACTCACGTTTCCCTATCTTAAAGTGCATGCTAAAGTGTCTTTTCAGTCCTTAGGTTTATAATGCACCATTAAAAGCCCGGGAAAATTAATAATAATAATAATAATTAATCCTCTTTTTAGTGATCTCTGAAAATCGGCGCTAAAAATTACATTATTTTTATAAATTGTATATTTGTATTATAAGACATGTTCCCAAGTTATGGGTGTTTCCACCAATAGGGGGAAATTTGTGAATAGTCAAAATAAAATTTATTTTGGCTAAAAAATTACTTATTACAAATTTTTTTAATTGAATACATAAAATATTACTAGAAGGGTGGCAGAGATCATTTGGAATTATTTCTTCAAAATTTAAAATGTCAGTTGCTTCGGAGTTGAACACCTTTCTTCGGAGTTGACTTCATATATTCACTTCACTAGATTTGCCCTATGACATTTTGTCTAAAAACATTTACACATTCAATGATTGAAATCTCTACTATAGCATTTTTTTCAAATGGTACATTCTAAAAGTCAACTCTGTAACCACGTATCAACTCCGAGACACAACCTTGGCGTCGGAGTTGATTGCTTCGGAGTTGATATTTTGGAGATATTCGACAAAAATACATAAACATAACATACATTTTTAAGATTTTGTCTAATAAAAAGGGATTATGCACCTAACATATAAAAATATCTAAATAATAAATAAAACTTAACGAAATATGGGAGCTGAGTTGATTACATAAAAACATACTTTTACTTTGACAACAAAAAACCACGTCACACCTGCTTTACGAGAAAATAGACGATCGCTCCTCTTGGAAATTCTTTGTCAACTCAACGAAATTGCTTCATTCGTTATAGCGTATAAAGTAGGGGATGTGCCATGTTACCAATTTTCAAGGATTTATCGAGTACCTCGGAGTTGATCGTGATATAGAGTTGCAAAATAAGAAGCAAATTTTTTTCTTTATTTTGAATGTAAGGCTAAATTTGATCATCCGTAGTGCCAGTATAATGACTAGTATAATTAAATTGCATATTTTGCATTGCATATATTTATAACATAATAATTGGATATTAATGACATAGAATAATGATGGCCCAGGAGGAGAACATCTTTATGTACTTAAAATAAATAAACACAGTAATTCATTTCCAATAGTTACGTAGATTTTCGATAGTTACCGAAATTGTCCCGTATCTGTGGAACCACCTTTATAGATTTATTAATAAAATAAAATTTACAATAAAATCGTTAGTTTTAAATACAGGGTGTTATGGAAATGACGTATTATATTTAATTCGGCAAGTCCTGAGATGAAAACAAATTGAAGAAAAATATCCAAAAATGGCGCTTTAATTTAATATGCCCTGTAGATGACCTTATGTCAAACCAAAAATGACCACGTGGTGCCCCTGTCAGGAAGGTAAACAAAGCAACATATGTCAACAGTGTTGTCATATCTTCAGGGTAAACTCTTTAGAAAGTCAATAACCGTTTGTTTATTTTTCAGGGTACATTATTATAAACTTTTACGTTCAGTTCAGTGCGCTAGGAAACAATCTCTGATTTATAAACTTGAACTGACTCGAACGAACCGCCGCGGAGTTTTTAAATGGTCAGGTATGTTCTCATTTGTTCAATTCGAACGACACCCGTCACATCTGGACAACTTAAAAGTTATAAATGCCACTTACCCTTTAGAAAAGAAAAATGTAATTTTATTTAGCTTTTCGAACTTATTTAACACCAACTTAATTTATAAAAAACACCAAGTACTTAGGTAACTTGAACAAAAACAAACCGGCACAATAAAATCACATAACACATCTAAGTACCATTCAATCTGAATTAGTATTTTAAAGTGCTACTGTGTAGACAAAAATACGCCCTTATTGTCTAAGCGGTCTGGGAAATAATAATTTTAAAAATAAATAACACGTTGTTTCTCTCATCGATATCGGCCTGCTTCTTTAAACAGCTGATTGTGGACATCGGGCTAATATTTAAAAATACAGCGTTGCCGCTTTCGATGTTTTATAAGCGACTATCATAAATTGCCGAATTTCCTTATGATATTACTTTCCTGTATAATTATAGTCTCGGAAATGGCAACCGCGCTGGCTCTAGAGAGCGGAGATTTCTCGGAAAGAAAGTTTGAGACGACTGGTCGGAAGACGGACTAGACCATTATTTCAGAGGGTAGTTCCTGTCAATTGTTAACATAATTGTTTCATTTTATCTAAGGGGTTAATGGCCCATTGAAATTAGCGTTCTTATTATTTCTATCGCGAGATGATAAGTGCTCTTGTTCTATGTGTGTTATTGTAAAGTGTAATTATGCGCTAGTGTTGGGGTTTAGTGATAAGCTTATTATGCACTCAAACACTATCATCAGGACACGTGATGAGCATAAAGTTTTTCCTATAGTAAAAAGAACTGAAAGTGTCTGTGCCCTGGATTCCTTAATCGCGTCCTGAATTTACTTTCTAAGTAAGCTAAATATTTATTTTTATAAGAAACTAAAGTTTTACACTTTTAAACATTTTGGCAACATTCTGCTTGAACATCTGTTGATTAATCAGCTGGGCAATGTAATATGTGCCGAGGAGTTGTGTGTGGGTTTAGGGGTGAATTACCCCACTTTTTAAACGTTCGATTTAAAAAAAAAAAATATGTAGCGCTTCTCTAGTCACCCATTTAAATATAATACGTCATTTCCATAACACCCTGTATTTAAAAAACAAGTTAATTTTTAAAGAACTTCTACATAATTTATCCCGGGATTTGAGGCCTTAATCCCTTGATTTTCAAGATTGATTTCTCCTAGAGATCCCGGGATTTCGGTCCCCGAGATTTGCACCCCTATTCTAAGCCTTAACAATGTTATGCTAATTTTTTGTTTTATAAATTAAAATGCATCGAACAAATAATTAATTAATACAATAATTTTATAAGACTTTTTAACATGTAGAATGCGTTAGTAGACCTTCCAGTCATTATTTAATAGTGTATTTTATAATTTAAATTGAATTAATATTGTAATTTTATTCAGGTATTTATTTAGCATTCCGTTTATTGTGTTTTAATCGCGAAATGAAATGGAAAGTATGATAATAATTCAATGGCCTTATAATAGGTTAGTTTCTAGGTATTGAAATTCGCTGTAATGATATAATAGGGTAAAGATTTTTTAAAGTTTGTTTTTGAAGATAATAATATTTAATATTTTTTATTTCATCAGAAAACCCTCCTTCAGGTAGTTATCGTCTGAAATATGGCGTCTCCGCAGTAATGTGGTCAACAAAAAGATCGGCAAACGGGTGTTTTACCATCATTTTAAAAACCTTGTAGCTTGAAAGTAGCTAAGCCGGCCTTGCTGGAAGACGGCGCGAGTCCAGCCTATTCCAAAGAAAGGTAAGAGAACCCTGCCTAACAACTATCGACCAGTCGCATTGCTTTCAGTTATATCAAAAGTAATGGAGAAAGCTATTAACCAACATCTTCTAAAGTACCTGGAAGGCTTCAACATTATCAGCGATCATCAATATGGTTTTCGGAAGTCTAGATCAACTGGAGATCTTCTAGCCTATGTCACCCATATTTGGAACAACGCAATCGAACATCATGGGGAGTCTCGGGTTGTTGCACTGGATATTTCTAAAGCTTTTGATCGTGTTTGGCATGAGGGGCTTCTAAGTAAACTGCGATCCTATGGTATGCCCAGTCGATTCTGTTCATGGTTGTCTAGCTTTCTTAAGGACCGCTCTCTGCAAGTGGCGATTGACGGATTTCTCTCAGACACCTTCACCATCAATGCCGGTGTTCCTCAAGGGTCCATATTGTCTCCCACTCTCTTCTTACTCTACATTAACGACCTTCTAGTGAAAACTAAAAATCCGATATTTAGTTTTGCTGACGATAGCACACTTATCTCATCTTTCTCTTTGAATGCGCAAACATCGGCTGCCGACGCACATCTTAGCAGACAGCATGAAGTATCACGCCTCAACAAAGACCTGGAAGAAATTTTGGCTTGGGGTGACAGTAACCAAGTCGAATTTAACGCTAAAAAAACCCAAGCAGCAGTGTTCTCTAAAAAGGTTAACATTACAGAACCGGAAATAGTCATGGCCGGACACGCAATCCCACTGGCTTCATCTATTAATTTTCTGGGCGTTAATCTGGGAGGAAATATGTCTTGGCATAACCACGTTGTGGCGATCGCCAAGAAAGCTTCTCAGAAGCTTGGGGTACTCTTTCGAACCAGAAAGTTGAACACACCTCAACAACTTTTGACACTATACAAAGCCCAGATTCGACCATCACTAGAATACTGCTCTCATGTCTGGAGCTCTGCACCCAAACATACTCTTCGGCTACTGGATTCCATCGAAAGGAGGGCTATTCGTCTGATCGGAGACCACGAGCTGACGAAGAACCTCGACAGCCTAGAACATCGAAGACAGGTTGGGGATTTGACTCTCTTTTACAGATATTTTCATGGAAGGTGCTCGGCTGACCTTGCCCTCTTAATTCCGCCCAGAGCGACGAATAGCAGAAATATACGACGAACGACTGCCACCCATCCATATGTGGTTAAGCTTAATACTCCTCGAACTTCATTATTTAAGAATTCTTTCATCTGGAGGACCACATCCTTGTGGAACGACCTTCCCGAGGTCGTTTTTCCCAACGAATATAACCTTCAACGATTCAAAACCAACGTGAATCGCTTTTTTCGCACACGCACCACTCCCAGAGTGCCCTAAAGGATTTTTCCTATAGTGCTTGTGTTTGACCATAAAAAAAAAAAAAAAAAAAATGATCGAATTTACAAAAAAAGTAAGCATTTTTAATTTCAAAATCAGGAAGTAGCAATATACCGGGTGTTACAAATTCGGCCCTTACCATTGGGATTTCGGAAACTGAAGGAAAACCAGTAAGTGTTGTGTAGCACTGAACGTAGATTTCGGTCCTCTTTCATAATTTATACAAAAAGATCTAGGCCCTTGTTTAAAAAAATTAAATTGGGGCCATCTTGTGGAGACTACAAAGTAGCAATTAGAATGTGAAATATTTTTGGACATCTTTTCGAACAAAGTCAGGAAAAAATAAAACCCTAAACTTTTAGATTTAGATTTTTCCAAATATTTTGAAAGCCCCTTTGTATTTTTGATTTTTTTGCGCCATATTATTGAGCCCATAATTACGCAAAATTGCCCCAAATTAACCGACGTCGCATCTCCGAAATCCCAATGGTAAAGGCCGAATTTGTGACACCCTGTATAACGGAGTTCTTAAAAATGAATTGATTTTTCAAATATTTATTTAAAAACTAACAATTTTATTGTAAATTAAATTTTATTAATAAATCCCTAACTTGGCAACATGTTTCGATAGCCCTTACCACAAATATACAATTTACAAAATAATGTAATTTTTTAGCGCCGATTTTCAGATATCACTAAAAAAGTGCTTTTAATAGTACATTATAAACTTGAGGACTAAAAAGGACACTTGTTTTAGTTACGTGGTTTATATACTATTTTATGCACTTAAGATAGGAAAAATTGAGCACTAAATAATTTTTAAAAGAAGCTAAAGTCGGTCAACAAATTTACTTTTGAGGGGTAAATTTTTCTTTAATCCCTCAAGGATTAAATTTTTATCCCTAGGGTGCCTGTTCTCACCAAAGCAACTGGCAACCGCAACGCAACATCAACGCGACACAGCACTAATGTTTAAATACGCGTGTTCCCACTGACTTCGGGCAACTCGACTGCAACGCAACTAGTTGCTTATGAGTTGCCCGGTATACCGCGTCGCCGTCGTCAGTTGCTTCTAGTCGCGGTGTCATGACGGACGAGACAGCAAAATATTTAACTTTTGTGGCTTATTCGGTAGAACCTATGGAATTTAACAGGATCATTATTTAATTCCTGTGCCACTATATACGAACTATGTCTCAAAATTATGGTATAAACGGGGTTAACCCAAAATTGTCGTTCAGTTTTTTTTAAAGCTTTTTAACGGCAAGTATGTTGCGGCTATATCTTTATCTGACGAAGGCGGCATTTTGCTCATGTCAAAAGAGACTTGAAACCAGCTGATTCCAGTGGGAACGCAAGAGCAACTCAACTGAAGTTGCGGTCGCGTTGCAGTTGCGTTGCGGTTGCTTTAATTCCAGTGGGAACGCATGAGCAACTCAATTGAAGTTGCGGTTGCTTTAATTCCAGTCGGAACGCATGGACAACTCAACTGAAGTTGCGGTCGCGTTGCAGTTGCGTTGCGGTTGCTTTAATTCCAGTGGGAACGCATGAGCAACTCAACTGAAGTTGCGGTTGCTTTAATTCCAGTCGGAACGCATGGACAACTTAACTGAAGTTGTGGTCGCGTTGCAGTTGCGTTGCGGTTGCCAATTGCTTTGGGCACTAAGGGATTAAATTTTTTAAAATCCCGTATTTTGAGTGTTTAGTGTAGAAACAGAACGGTGCAGATTATATTTGCAATAAGTTACGATCAAGTTCAGGAGGCGACACACTGGATGCACTAGTTTTTTTACGTTTTTTTTTTTAGAAATTTTGGGTTTGTTGAAATGTTTCTTTTCATTTTGTTAACAGTAGGTAAGATGTCTATTTAGCGTACTTAGTAAACACAATCTTTCTGATGTTAATTTTCTTTTAGGATTAGTCTCGAGATTTTTTTTATTTTTTTATGATCAAACACAAGCACTATAGGAAAAATCCTTTAGGGCACTCCGGGAGTGTGCGCAAAAAGCGATTCACGTTGGTCGTTGGAGGTTATATTCGTTGGGAAAAACGACCTCGGGAAGGTCGTTCCACAAGGATGTAGTCTTCCAGATGAAATAATTCTTAAATAATGAAGTTCGAGGAGTACTAAGCTTAACCACATATGGATGGGCGGCAGTGGTTCGTCGTGTATTTCTGCTATTCGTCGCTCTGGGCGGAATTAAGAGGGCAAGGTCAGCCGAGCACCTTCCATGAAAATATCTGTAAAAGAGAGTCAAACCCCAACCTGTCTTCGATGTTGCAGGCTGTCGACGTTCTTCGTCAGCTCGTGGTCTCCGATCAGACGAATAGCCCTCCTTTCGATGGAATCCAGTAGCCGAAGAGTATGTTTGGGTGCAGAGCTCCAGACATGAGAGATCAGTATTCTAGTGATGGTCGAATCTGGGCTTTGTATAGTGTCAAAAGTTGTTGAGGTGTGTACAACATTCTGGTTCGGAAGAGTACCCCAAGCTTCTGAGAAGCTATCTTGGCGATTGCTACAACGTGGTTATGCCAAGACATATTTCCTCCCAGATTGACGCCCAGCAAATTAATAGATGAAGCCAGTGGGATTGCGTGTCCGGCCATGACTATTTCCGGTTCTGTAATGTTAACCTTTTTCGAGAAAACTGCTGCCCGGGTTTTTTTTGCGTTAAATTCGACTTGGTTACTGTCACCCCAAGCCAAAATTTCTTCCAGGTCTTTGTTGAGGCGTGATACTTCATTCTGTCTGCGAAGATGTGCGTCGGCAGCCGAGGTTTGCGCATTCAAAGAGAAAGATGAGATAAGTGTGCTATCGTCAGCAAAACTAAATATCGGATTTTTAGTTTTCACTAGAAGGTCGTTAATGTAGAGTAAGAAGAGAGTGGGAGACAATATGGACCCTTGAGGAACACCGGCATTCTGATTAGAGATCCTGGGATTATATACTCTTTATCCCGAAAATCCCGTGATTGGAAAAAAGCTTTAGGACTGGCACCTCTAGAAGGGAAGTTCTCACATTGATACGCTGTATTTAATGCGTTAGCAAAGAGACACTTACAAACGACAATCTTCGCGAACGTTTATTGTTTGCACGTTGCCTATGTGTTTTAAATTCACAAAACTAATCCTTTCTTGCAAAACATTTCATCATATAATTATAATGAACGAATTAAAATAAATTTGACATATAAGTAGAAAGTTATTAAATACCTACTATTTGAACGTTATTACATAACGCACCGTTTTTTTATCACGGCCAGGTACAGGGTGTCCCATTTTCGACACTTTCTGGTGGTATTTGAGTTATTATTAGAGAATGTTGCGGTTCCCACTTTAGTTTCGCACTTTTTAACTTTCCGGTGTCAAATGTGTCATGGATCTCTTAGTTTTTAATCTACAGGGTAGTTTTGAAAATCTTCGCCTTTTAGACAACCCTCTTATTTCCAGTTTATTAACAAAAGTAACCTTATATCATACTTTTCATAATTATTATCATTGGCGATTGTTTAGAATAATTAAATAAAAATGATGTTATAAAAACTCTTACATAATAGATATTGCATAAATAATAAAAATATGAGAGATTTGTCAAGTTTTGGACACGTGATTTTTGTTCTTTTCTATAAAATAGCGTTATCAATTTTTATGTTATTTTTTTATTATTTAAATATCATGGTCAAATTCAATTTTTTAAGTACGGACCTGGATTTTTTATTTTATTTTTTGTCCCAAATACAATGATGTGTAACACTCAATTAATTTTATTTATACATCATCACGAAATTTTTTATAATTTTCTCAGTACGGTTCTGACTTTTTCAAAATAATACATGATAGACATAATATTTGATATAATAAGTAAAAGTCTTTCTTTTTAAAAAATAATATCAACCAGGTTTCACCTAAGTACAACAAAACTAAAAATAGGTACAGTTTCAAACATTCAACCGCGTATAAGAAATGGTGATCGAGGTGGCCCCGGAACTGGCTTCATCCGTTGGATGGATTTGTGGGGAAATCTCCGGAACAAAGTATATTACACCCCATGTATTAATATCCACGAACTTTAAAAATGAGAATCTTTCGAGTTATTAAAGAAATTAATTTTAGAC
The DNA here is from genome assembly GCA_963991005.1 of Barypeithes pellucidus. NCBI lineage: Eukaryota > Metazoa > Arthropoda > Insecta > Coleoptera > Curculionidae > Barypeithes > Barypeithes pellucidus. Next base: position 55,433,599 of record OZ022560.1, read on the forward strand.
GGTTTTACAAATTGCCCTGTATCTTATGAATTAAAAACAATTAAATAGTTGCCAGTCTGTGTATTTGAAGGAAAACTAAAAAGGTATTTATAACACAAAAGTTGGTTGACTTATTTTAAACACCCAAGAGTGAATTTAGGACGATGTGTTGTTAAGATGATGTTTTAAGATTTTAAATCTGCTTTTAAAATTATCAACAGAAGTATTTTTGGTAATCATTTTTGGTGTGGAGTTATACCAAGGTTGGTATTTATATAAATATCGGATATCAATGATCTGCATAATAATATATCGTATACAGTGAGTCCCAGAAGAAATGTCTAAATTCATTTAAAATTCAGCGGTAAGTTTTTTTCAAAAAACGCTCGTACCCGTCGATTTTGATTTTTTATTTTTATTTTTTTTGTGGTAATTTCATGTATACATGGTAGCTCAAAAATAAGTTACGACCATCAACTTCATTTTTTCAAATGAAAACATATATTTTTTATTTCATTTTTGAATTTTGCATTGAATTCTAAGCATGTTTCATGTACCATGTTCTATACATAAACTCAACAGTTATTGAAAAAATTAGGATTGAACATATCTATAAGTAAGACCTGTTTATTAAAAAAAAACACAACAAAATCAAATTAAATGTTGAAAATGTGCGCCATTTACGGCTTGACAATATCCAAGACGATCAATAAACTCTCTTTGCACGTTTCCAACCATTTCCGGAGTTATGACACGCACTTCTCTTCGGATCCTTTCTTTCAAGTCCTGCATATTGTTTGGCCTGTTAACAAATACTTTTGATTTGAGGTAACCCCACAAAAAAAAGTCCAGCGGAGTTAGGTCTGGCGACCTAGCAGGCCATTCCATAGGTCCTCTCCTTCCAATCCACCGATTGGGAAAGGTTTCATCAAAAAATGTGCGCACAGTGGCCGCATAGTGCGGAGGAGCACCATCTTGTTGGAATATCAGTTCTTCGTCAGGGGAGTCTGGATCCAATGGATTCGGAAATAAAGCCACTAATGCTGGAATTAATTCTAGTTGGAGAAATTCGAGATATACTTGTCCAGTTAAAGACTGTTCAAAGAAAAATGGACCAATTACTCTTTCGCGTACGATTCCACACCAAACATTTATTTTCTTAGGGTACTGGCTGTGAACCTCTATCATCCAATGCGGATTTTCTGTTGCCCAATATCGACAATTTTGTCTGTTCACATTACCATTCAAATAGAACGTAGCTTCATTCGAAAAAATAATATTATTTACTAAATTATTATCTAGATTGCACATATTTTGCATGCGTCCGCAAAACTCACTTCGCCTATCGAAATCATCTTCAAATAACTCATGCACTGGAATAACTTTGTATGGGTGATATTTGTGCTTTTGAACTACTCGGTGAACAACAGATTTCGGCATGTGTAAATCGGCCCCAATGTGCGACAGGGAAGTACATGGATTTTCTTCCAAGGAAAGCAAAACGTCAAGTTGTTCATTTTCATCTCGAGTAGGACGACCAGATTTAGGCAAATCTCTAACATGACCGAATTCTCTAAACTTAGCCTCTATTCTAATCACCATCTTTTGACATATGGGAGGACGATCAGGATGAATTTCATTAAATAATTGGGCTGTTTCTATTTGAGTACGTGTTTTATCACCAAACCCAACCATGCATAGAATTTCAATTTTTTCCCGTTCCGTTAACTTCACCATTATTGTGAAAACCGCAACTTTGAAACTACGCTTGACAATAATTATACTTATTTGAAATAAAATTGTCATACAGTTTCTATGGAAATAAACGATGACAGTGAGACAGTACACTCTTACTTATTATGGAGCCCAAAATGCCATATTGCCAGAAGATTTGGTAGATCGTTGGATTCCCTAAAAGATATGTTCAATCCTAATTTTTTCAATAACTGTTGAGTTTATGTATGGGACATGGTACCTGAAACATGCTTAGAATTCAATGCAAAATTCAAAAATGAAATAAAAAATATATGTTTTCATTTGAAAAAATGAAGTTGATGGTCGTAACTTATTTTTGAGCTACCCTGTATACATGAAATTACCACAAAAAAATAAAAATAAAAAATCAAAATCGACGGGTACGAGCGTTTTTTGAAAAAACTTACCGCTGAATTTTAAATGAATTTAGACATTTCTTCTGGGACTCACTGTATATAGTGGTGTTATATGTCATGCCAACCAAGGTTGGTAAATATCATGATATTTATATAAATATCGGATATATATCAATGATCTATATCGTATATACAGGGTGTTAATTAAGTATGTGCAGTTATTTTAAAAGACAATTCTTTGGGTGATTCTAAGATGAAAAGTTCATATAAACATGGCTTCGTTGTCAAGATAAAGGGTGTTAAAACAAATTATTTTTTTCCCTGCTTGTCTTACAACAGTAATCAAAGAGAGATACTAGAATCTAAAGAAATGTCAACTTGCCCCAGACATCGGTAACAGTAAATTTTTCTTTCATAACTGGAATAAACTATTAATATGCAAAAAAAGAATAATAGCAACTACAACAAATAAACACTAGATTTAACAAGAAAACTAACCAATTTTATATGCGTCATCGTGGTTTTTATTTTTTTTCTCGAAAACAAAGTAAGATACGAAAAAAATGCAAGAGACAAAAGTGTTGTATTTTTAGTTGCTTAATCCGAGAAAAATTCCAAAAATCATGCCAACCTTGATTTATATTTAGTTCTTTATATCTTAAATAATCTTAATCTTAGTTCTTTATATTTTAAATAAGATTAAATATTTTTCGAGAAAGAAGTTATTGACATTGGAGGACCACAAGTTAGTAAATTGGGCCCTTTGATATTTAATTAGTAATATTAACAACACGAGCCAAGTTTCGAGAAGTTATTGATATTTTTATAATAAAGTTTTATACATCAAATTTAGCCGAAATAAAATCGAATTAAACGTTATTTCCTGAATGGATGAAATCTGTTAACCAGCCTATTTATTTTATTTCAGTGGGCTGTTCAATAATATTAGGAGTTACTATAGTCGTTCCCATATGCATGATAGTAATGGGATCCATCTATCTACATGAATGTCCGCAGGGGGAATATATTCCGGTGTATTTACTTGTTGGCGGTAAGAAACTTTTGTATCAATTATACTAATGTTGGGGCCAATCACCTTTCCTTTAGTAGAAACTCAAAATCAGCAGATGACATACAACTAAAATTTTTAAAGTGGCCACTGTTTTGTTGCAGCCTCATTCGGTTAATAAATTACAGCCACTGTATGCCCGCCTGCTTTCATAAAATTTACAATTTTGTAATCCACCATCGTTTAGGTTTTTTTTTCTTTTTCTCTGTCTCATGCCATAGAAGGAAGGAGGCACTTGCAATAATTATATTACGTCTTTTATGCAACATTTCAATAAACTCATCTGGAGCAACAATTTGCGCGCACGAATTTACAGAATGGCATAAGTCATCCGTAACACATGTTTGACAGTTATCTTTATCTCTCATCTAAAGGAATAGATCTTTACGTGGTAATCTTCCCCTTAACGTGTCAATTGACCCTCAAATTAATTTAAAACGTAGTTTTTGGTTACCGTAAAGTTAAGGCTACCTTAGCTAAGGTCTAACTTAAGGTAACATTCAAATATCGGCCCTAAATGTTACATTTACCTTAAAACGTCTATGACAAACAAATACAAAATTCTTCCGGGGGGTTTGTCGACCCCCCGTTCTTGGATGCGCCACTGCCCTGTACAATTAAACCACTCTAAAGCGTGTTTTACATTATCCCATATCTTGTACAATAAATTGTATAATTTATTGTGCAATAAGTAGACAAAATATTGTTGAGAAGGTAAATAGTTTGTTGTGTTGTCTGTTTGAAACTTATTGTACAATAAATATCCTAGGATTCTGCGCTTTAAGTCAGTGATTTTAGTGCCTGTTCTCACCAAAGCAACTGGCAACCGCAACGCAACCGCAACGCAACATCAACGCGACTCAGCACTAATGTTTAAATACGCGTGTTCCCACTGACTTAAGGCAACTCAACTGCAACGCAACTAGTTGCTTATGAGTTGCCCGGCATACCGCGTCGCCGTTGTCAGTTACTTCCAATCGCGGTGTCATGTCTGACGAGACAGCAAAATATTTAACGTTTGTGGCTCATACGGTAAAACCCATGGAATTTAACTGGATCCATATTTAATTCTTGTGCCACTATATACGAACTATGTCTCAAATTTATGGTATAAAAAGGGTTAACCCAAAATTGTCGCTCAGTTTTTTTTTCAAGCTTTTTAACGAGCAAGTATGTTGCGGCTATATCTTCATCTGACGAAGACGACATTTTGCTCACGTCTTCAAACCAGTTGATTTCAGTGGGAACGCAAGAGCAACTCAACTGAAGTTGCGGTCGCGTTGCAGTTGCGTTGCTTGCCCGGTGCTTTTGGTGAGAACAAGCGAGCATCTCAACTGAAGTTGCGGTCGCGTTGCAGTTGCGTTGCTTGCCCGGTTCTTTTGGTGAGAACAAGCGAGCAACTCAACTGAAGTTGCGTTGCGGTTGTCAGTTGCTTTGGTGAGAAGAGGCACTAAGAGTAATGTTTGTTTTTATGTTGGTAACAACAAAAATGTTGGTAAGGCTTATAACCTAAATAAATGTGTGTTTAATTCTAACTAAGGTTTTAATGTTTGCATTATTTATCTATTTTTATTCAGATAATCTGATATTTCAGAACTTTGTTTTAAAACGTGGAAATGACGACTGGCGAGCTATACGACAAGTGTCAAATTGGCGTAATTGAAAATTGTACCGTATTGTATGAAAAATAGGACCTGCTCTATTTTTCGTACAATTTTGTAACTCAATACAATTTATGACACAATTGACTGTATGAAACTATACAATTTAAATTGTACAAGAAGTTGTACCATTTTTTGGACAATAAATGTGATAATGTAAAACAGCTTTAAAGTTGCGTCAAATTCCATATACATCACTTGTCGCTTCAAGACGACCCTTTATTATGTTATTGTACTCTGCAATTAAAATGAAATATAGTTTTCCATCTACGGCATTTTTATTTTATACTGTTTTTGATACCCCGTATATGCTGCCTCAACATTTTCGTTTTGAGTCTTATTTTCTTAATAAGAACAACTTTTTTTTAAGGGGAATGCCTTTTTTTTCTCTAAAGTTAAAAAATAAACAAATCCCATTTGTTAAGAAGACACGTTCTATATCAGTGGTATTAAGTAATTTTTAAAAGAAATATGTTATAAATGCTGAGGTATCAATGCTGAATTCTTGTCAAAATCCATTAATATTAGTTTTTTTATATCAAAAATTACCAGACTATAGAATTTTTTAATTTATATTTGGATGAAAATTTCATTTGGAAACGTATGAAAATAACTATTCTCAACGTCACATTTAATCAACATTTTTTTTTTTTTAATTTTCATGCATCCCTTTAATTATTCAATTAATATATTTGTTTAACCTTGGTATATATTCGCAGTACCATTTGTCAATTTGTAATCGACAAAAACAGTATTTTATTGAATGGAAAAACATTGAAAATGAATTATTTAATAAATATACGTACATCCATTACCGTACCTTGAACTAGTTTGTACAGTGCACGTGCCAATTGAGTTATTGACAAATCGTATTAGTTTAAATAATTTATATTGATACAGTATTAGTGAAATCACGTCTTCACAGTAATAAAACACAGCTTTATTAGACAAACCAGAAATACGTATACAGGGTGTTATGGAAATGAGTTGTTATATTTAAACCCCTAAAACCGGAGACGAAAATTAATTGAAATGCATGAAATCACGTGGGATGCACTGGCGAGAGATGTGATGTTGTCATTAAACTACAATTTCATATTCGATTGAGGGAGCAGTTACTTCAAGAAGATCCATAATCTGTTGAAGATAGACACTCAGATCAAACAAAACACTGCATAATTACTGTTCATATTTAATCTATTTATGTTACATTACTATTTACACTACTATTCGCGGTGGCCTTTGAGATGACGCTGTTTAGCGACTTGTTGGCTTGAATTTTACCCCGTGGATGTCTCGGTTTACCCGAATAAGCTGTTGTTGACCAGTCAGTCGTGTCTCTGACAACGCCGATTCACTCATGTAAACATAAATGTCAATGGCACCTGTCTAAATGTCTGATGTCTAAAGGCCTTTAGACAGGTGCCATTGACATTTATGTTTACATGAGTGAATCGGCGTTGTCAGAGACACGACTGACTGGTCAACAACAGCTTATTCGGGTAAACCGAGACATCCACGGGGTAAAATTCAAGCCAATAAGCCGCTAAACAGCGTCATCTCAAATGCCACCGCGAATAGTAGTGTAAATAGTAATGTAACATAAATAGATTAAATATGAACAGTAATTATGCAGTGTTTTGTTTGATCTGAGTGTCTATCTTCAACAGATTATGGATCTTCTTGAAGTAACTGCTCCCTCAATCGAATATGAAATTGTAGTTTAATGACAACATTGCAAACAACATATGTTTTGAGATTCGGCAATATTGCTACGGGTCTGAATCACTCATATTTAAATATAGTAAGATATTTCCCACACACACCCTGTATATTCCACTATGTCCCATAACTTATGAGCCATAGGGCAACTGGAGATAATAAACATCAATCTAGAGTCCAGGGGTCAGCAACCTACGGCTCTTTCGATGTCAAGTTGTGTCTCTTTCGATATTAAATTGCGGCCGTTAGTGACTCTTTAAAAACTGAGAAATTGTGTTAATTATAACTTTTGGCTCTTCCGTCTCAAAAGGTTGCCGACTCCTGAACTAGACCGATTAATGCCTACTTGCACGGGTTCCACTTAAAACGTTTTAGGTTGACCTTAAATTTAAGATTATTAAAGAAAACACTATTTGATGTTTTAATTTTCACTTTAATTTGTCAACATCACACGTGGTTTCACCGTCACAGCGGCATCATCAGACGATTAGACATCATGTCTGATATAATATGGAATTCCTAAAAGGATATACAGGTTGTTTCTAAATAACATGCTAATATTTACGGAAGTTATGGCGCATAATTTTTGAGACACCCTGACAAACGAGGTATCATCTGATAAGTAAGTATTATTGTGGTCTTACTTGAACCTTTTTTTAAATTAATTTTTAGGAATATTTGGCATTTTAAAACAGCTGCTTCACTTATCAGCCAGAGTACGACAAACGGAAGAAGAAAGACAGGAAGAGAATCTCCGACAATCGCCTACTCAAACTCTGCTAAACTGCTTCATGCTGGGATGGTTCATAATTGGTTCCGTGTGGGTGTACAAAGAGTATGAACCCAATTATGACACGTCGTCCGACAAGTATTGTAATAAAAATTTGTACCTGTTCGCCTTTTGGCTGATAACGTCAGTGTATATTATATTGGGGATGATAACGTTATGCTTGTGTTCAATTAGTGTCGCTACCATCGTTTTTCACACAGACAGACGAGATGACAGGGAAAGTAGCGGAAGGTTGTGGTAGAATTTAAACAGATCTGATTTTGTTGATATTGTTTTATAGTCATAAGTAATTTGTTGCGACTATGACCCAGAAGAGGACAACAGTGACTTCTTTGACCTGGTCTCAAAATTTAGACGTCACTAAACAGAGGGGGTTTAGGGTTTTAATTAGTCTTTACTAATGAAGATGGGGGTTTTTACCTCCCAAACATGTACAGTTTCGATTTAAACCCGTAGTAGGTTTTATTACACGCGTAGCGCCGACTCAGTTTTATTTCCTTTCTATTGACAAATATACATTTAAAAAATTGGCATTATATTTATCGGCGGCCATTTTGTATTAAGAATAATACACAGAAGTGAATCTGTTCATAGCTACGTGTCCCGTTTGTTGATATTAGACACTTAAAGCAAGATATCAACGCGTATACGTATCCGTATCGATCTGCGACTGCGCAGATCGGATACGGATTTTTATAAGTGATACGTTGCACTTATCGTTACGGGATCCTGCGTTTACGGATATTTTCAACGCGCATCTCATTGTCAAAATATGGACCGAAAGATATCATAACCTCAAACCAAAATTATTTATGTCATGATGGCTGTCAGATCTTAAGTTAGATCTTAGCTAAGGTAGCCTTAACGTTATGGTAAACCTTAAAAGAGGGTCAATTGGCGCGTCAAGTCTGAGATTATCACGTTCTTAAAGGTCAATTCCTTTAGATGAGAGTTAAAAATAACTTTAACTGTCAGACTTGTGCTAAGGATGACTTATGTCATTCTGTACCTTAAGGTAACTTTGAAATATCGGTGCTAAACCATGATTTGTTAAGGTATACGTGGTTAAGATGCTTTTACGTTGTATTTTGGCTTTAAGTGTCTATTATATCTAATAAATAATTAATATTGCTACGCAATGCGCAAAATAAAAACGTATTCTGCAGTAAATAATTATGTATTTGATATTACGGTGAAACTGAACAAAATTTTCGAATATTAAATAAATAGGATTATGTTATAGGAGTTGAAAAAATTAGACTGTTTCTCCCATGAGGCATAATTTTTATACTGTATCAGGTGACGATGAAAATTTTGTTCACGACTATTTATTTTTATGTTTCAAATTCCTTTAAACGTTGTAGAATATTATAGTACGGCAACTCCGAGGTAACGTGATATATTTACCAGTAGAAAATTAAAAAGTAGTTTTAATTTGTCCCAAAAACCGGACTATTTTTTACACTGCCGTAATAAGATCCACATAGTTTTTGATACCATCCACCTGTTGCCGTGGCGCAAAGAGAACTTCTGTGATGAATGAATTGAATGATTTGAAATTAGTTTGCAGCTTTCGAAATATTGCTCTTTGGGCTTTGCTTTGTCCTTCAATGCTTTACAAAGTGATAAAGAACTACATTTCTATATACAGTATGTCCACGGATGGAGTTTACAAGAGGACAAATGGACTAAAAATTGGAAGATACGAAAAAAAGTCACTCCTAATAAACGTTTTTGCTTGTCTGGAAAATACGATTCATCATAAGAAAGTTCATTTTTTTTATACAGGCTGGATAAACACTGCAAAAATGTTATTTTGCTTAAGAGTAAACATACTTTATTTTGAAAGATACGAAAAAAAGTCACACTTAATAAACGTTTTTACTTGAATAATGAATAGGTGATACTTGTTGTCAATGTCTTTATTTAATGAAGTAATTATAATAATAATAATAATAATAATACAAACATTTTTATTAACATGAAAAGAATACGATAACGATTTCATAATTCAAAAACTCCACCCCCATACTCGACACATTTTTGTAATTGCTTTCTGATTTCTTCGTGAGATATCGATTGGACAGCCTGGATAATTCTGCCATTCAGCACTTCAATATTATTTGGTATTGCGTTTACAAAAACAATTTGTTTTAAACGGCCCCATAAAAACATATCGGCCAAGGTTAAGTCGGGACTTCTTGGGGGCCACAAAACTGGGCCATTCCTGCCAATCCACCTTGGACCAAATCTGCGGTCAAGCCATTCTCTGACCTCACGAGCGAAATGGGCTGGACAACCATCTTGCTGAAAATACATATTTTGTTGAAAATTTATTGGTAAATTTTCGAGTTCATCATTGAAAAATGTATCCAGCAATTCTAAATATGATAATCTATTGCACGTGTTATCAAAAAAATATGGCCCTATAATGCCATGGATGGATACGCACACCACACGTTCACTTTTGTGAAATATTGTCTTCTCGTCATAATTCTGAATTCGGGATTTTCTAAAGAACAGGACCTAACGTGTCATTATTATTTTAACTAGGTTCACCAGTCAGAGGTGTGCCAGAGAATACTTTTTGGGAAATAATTTTTACATAGATAAACCTTTTAATGAATTGTTCTACTTCGGTTTATTGTGTAGAAAACACATTCATTAAGAGTGACTTTTTTTCTTATCTTACAAAATAAAGTATGTTTACTCTTAAGCAAAATAACATTTTCGCAGTTTTTATACACTCTGTATAAAAAAAATTTAAGTTTCTTATGATGAATCGTATTTTCTAGACAAGCAAAAACGTTTATTAAGAGTGACTTTTTTCGTATCTTTCAATTTTTAGTCCATTTGTCCTCTTGTAAACCCCATCCTTGGACATACTGTATATTCAGGGTGTCTGAAAAAATGTTGTAAATCTCCCGGATATGAATATGAAAAGAACAAGTGAGGCGAAGAAAACTTTTTCGTATGGGCTTTCTTTTCGAAGATATGGGCTCCCAAAGAGCTCCAATGAAATCAAGTTTATAACACATAATTATTGAACCACCAGGTATATTTAATTTTGTTTTTAATATGATGTATACTAGATAAGACCCTTCAAATTACTAGGTATCTAAGAATTTTTAATTACATTATGTATTTGGCGTATCTCGGTAAGGATACATTTTTGTTCTCTCAAATGTTGAACCTCAAAATTCCGCTTTTTCATATTTAACCCGTGAGAAGTTAGGGGACAGAGTAAATAAAACGACGTTTTCACGAAAACGGTTAGGATTAGCGACATGAATGAAGATTACTTTATTTTTAGCCTATAGTTAAAGGTATGTAAAAACCGTTGTCCAAAGTTCTTATCATACAGGGCGTTAAAAAAAGGGGCCATGAGTGTCACAACTAGTCCGTCCCTGCAGCTGTGAGTAATTCACAACACTTTCTTGGATAGTAATTTGAAGGGTCTGGTATATATCATATTAAAAACAGATTTAAATATACCTGGTGGTTCAATTATTATGTGTAAAACTTTGTTTCCATTGGAGCCCATATCTTCGAAGATGAGACCTATATGAAAAAAGTTTATTTGAACTTGCAGTACTCTTTTCGCTTATTTCCTTCATATTTGCCACATTTTCCCGGACACCCAGTAAATTTTCGCTTATGCTCTGAATTTTGAAAAGATCTGCTATTTTAGGCATAACTAATGAAGTTTATTTGTCAAAAAAACAAAACAGTAAATAGTGCGTACATACCGTGCCACAAATAAAGTCCACATCATATGGGAATGTTTTTTCCTGTCAAAAACAAATTATGACATTACTTTGGAAAACGGGACGGTATTCGTTCTTTACCCATGTACCAATTTTCAAATCTAGTAATTTTTTTAAACTAGACATTTCTGGATTTTTCAGATTTTGCTAAACGTTTACAATGAACAAACCCGAACAAAATGATTCCTTAATATCTAACTTATCGTCTCAATAATTTTCATTACCAATTGTATTACCTAAATACGGATTTTTATTTTAGAGAAGTAATTAAATGGTTTGCCGTTATTAACAGTCGAGCTGCGAAATGATTACTTGGTCAGCAAGATTTTGGTCAGTAGAAGGAAACATGTCTAGAAGCAGTTTACTTCAGAGGTCCCAGGGCACTGTCAATTTATGTAACTTTGTTGTGTTTTCTTTTGCCGAATACAGAAGGAAATCGGCTACAAAAGGTGTAGCGGGGGCGGGTTTTTTCTGACTAGTTGCTGACCAACTAGCCATTTTGGCTGACCGATTACATTTTTCTGTTCGCAAAAATACGAATATTTTGCTAACCAGTTAAATGATACCCAATTAAAAACTATGTCAACAGTTTATGTAAAATTGAGATAATTTGTTCAAATTACTGAACATTTAACTTTGTTCTGTTTTTGCCAAGTAGCTAGATACATAAACCGAATTAAAAAATAAATGCCAATGAAAAATCTTTAATAACTAATAATTACAGTGACTAGAGTTGAAAATTGGTTCGTGGGTAAAGTATGAAAAACCAAACAGTTTTTTCTGTAACATTTTTCAAAATATGTCATATTTTGTAATTTGTAATGTCAAATTTGATAGGCTGCATTCAGCAGAGCCCCTCGATTTATAAGCGATTTTTAATGGGTGACGTCACGATGCCCATCGATTTATAGTTCTGCTGAATGCATTTTGCTTGTCAGTTTTTTGTTTGGTTAGGATTACTTCTAAATATTTTCATCAAATATTACGTTTTAATCTCTACGAAATGGATAATTTTATTTTTAATGTTTCTCTTCACTAGCGGAGATCGTGTATAATATGTTTTTATAATTATAATTCCCTTCTTTCGTTATTTTTTATAAATTTTACTCCTCAACCTGACAACCCTCCAAAACTGACATTAATCGCTATCAAATCACAAATCGTTCTTAAAATTCGATGAAAAAAATGGCGCCCGATATCCTATGGATTTGTGAAGTCGATTGTTTTTAGTGCATTCAGATTATTTTTTTTTATGATCAAATACAAGCACTATTGGAAAAATCCAGTAAGGCACTCCGAGAGTGGTGCGTGTGCGCAAAAAGCGATTTACGTTTGTTTTGAATCGTTGGAGGTTATATTCGTTGGGAAAAACGACCTCGGGAGGTCGTTCCATAAGGATGAAGTCCTCCAGATGAAAGAATTTTTAAATGATGAAGTTCGAGGAGTACTAAGCTTAACCACATATGAATGGGCGGCAGCGGTTCGTCGTGTATTTCTGATATTCGCCGCTCTGGGCGGAATTAAGAGGGCAATGTCAGCCGAGCACTTTCCATGAAAATATTTGTAAAAGAGAGTCAAATCCCCAACCTGTCTTCGAGGTTCTTCGTCAGCTCGTGGTCTCCAATCAGACGAATGGCCCTCCTTTCGATGGAGTCCAGTAGCCGAAGAGTATGTTTGGGTGCATAGGTTCTTCGTCAGCTCGTGGTCTCCAATCAGACGAATGGCCCTCCTTTCGATGGAGTCCAGTAGCCGAAGAGTATGTTTGGGTGCATAGCTCCAGACATGAGAGCAGTACTCTAGTGATAGTCGAATCTGGGCTTTGGATAGTGTCAAAAGTTGTTGATGTGTGTACAATTTTCTGGTTCGGAAGAGTACCTCAAGCTTCTGGGAAGCTATCTTGGTGATTACCACAACATGGTTATGCCAAGACATATTTCCTCCCAGATTGACGCCCAGCAAATTAATAGATGAAGCCAGTGGGATTGCGTGTCCGTCCATGACTATATCCGGTTCTGTAATGTTAACCTTTTTAGAGAAAACTGCTGCCTGGGTTTTTTAGCGTTAAATTCGACTTGGTTCACCCCAAGCCAAAATTTCGGCCAGGTCTTTGTTGAGGCGTGATACTTCATGCTGCCTGCGAAGATGTGCGTCGGCAGCCGATGTTTGTGCATTCAAAGAGAAAGATGAGGTAAGTGCGCTATCATCAGCAAAACTAAATATCGGTTTTTTTGTTTCCACTAGAAGGTCGTTAATGTAGAGTAAGAAGAGAGTGGGAGACAATATGGACCCTTGAGGAACACCGGCATTGATAGTGAAGGTGCCTGAGAGAAATCCGTCAATCGCCACTTGCAGAGAGCGGTCCTTAAGAAAGCTAGACAACCAAACACAGAATCGACTAGGCATACTATAGGATCGCAGTTTATTTAGAAGTCCCTCATGCCAAACACGCTCAAAGGCTTTAGAAATATCTAGTGCAACAGCCCGAGACCCCCATGATATTCGATTGCGTTGTTCCAAATATGGGTGACATAGGCTAGAAGATCTCCAGTTGATCTGGACTTCCGAAAACCATATTGGTGATCGCTGATAATGTTGAAGCATTCCAGGTACTTTAGAAGATGTTGGTTAATAGCTTTCTCCTTTACTTTTGATATAACTGAAAGCAATGCGACTGGTCGATAGTTGCTAGGCAGGGTTCTCTTACCTTTCTTTGGTATAGGCTGGACTCACGCCGTCTTCCAACACGATGGAAATCTACAAAATATTGGTGTTAGTTCATCGGCGTATAATTACTAATTGCTTACAAACCGATGGGTTCTGCTGAATGCGCCCATAGTCAAGAAAGTCACGTGACCCGAACAAACCCATATGCATTCCATTTCGCATAATTTTTAAAGCAAAAACGAATAGCAAAGTTTTTCTTATGTCGGCTTTCCCAACTCGTCGCTTAAGTATGGAATTACTAAGGGAAGTGTAGGATTTAACTTTACCTTAAAATGAATTTGCTTGCACCAGCTGCAAATGTTGAAAACTTAACAAAGTGGCGAATAATAGTGACAGCATTGCACCGCCAGCACTTTTTGGTTTTGATAAAATAATCTGGTTGATACTTTTGTAATAGAACAAAAAAATATCAGGGAAAGACCTAGAAATTATATGGCAAAAGAAAAATAATTTCTTTTGGCTGTTCAACTATATCGAAAACGTCCAAGTCGTCATTGAGAAAAACTCCATGAGAAAGAAATTATTTGACACAAAAACTTACAACTTCATATTTGATTTAATTAAAAATTTAGGGGTATAAATCATTACTTAAAATTTTAAGTGCAAAATTTGGCTACTTAAGCTATGAGACGCTTACATGGTGTTTACGTGTCGCTGGAATGTAGGAAGGTCCCCACTTGACATAAAGGCGTCCTTAACGTGTTTTTATTAAGTGTGGTGTAAGCCGGCAATAATCAATTAGGGATAAAATTTCCCGCATGATGTGAACTTTATTTGTGACTATAATATACAACGTGTCCAAGATAAGGAGGGCCAGTACAGGGATCTCGGAAACCGTAAGAGATACGAAGTCGGTTAAATGGAGGCAAAGTTGCGCATTTACGTGCCTAATAATATGCCGTTTAGAAAGTTTTAAAATTCCGAGTAGTTCCGGAGATATCCGGAAAAAAAGCGAAATTCTGAAAAATCGTTTTATTGTTTTCCTGGTTTTTTTTTGAGATCGAATTCTAAAGTAAATTGCACTTTTGCATTGCCACTTTTTCCGCTCTATCTAACAGCGTTAATTGTTTTGTAATCCGACGCGTCGTCTTCGAAGAGCCATTATCAACTTTCTTTTTTTAAACACGGTTCTGTTTTTCTGATATTGGAATTTGATAGCTTTTTTTCTTCCGAATGCAACGATGTATGACACATTGTGGTTTAATGACGTTTCGAGGGTTTTTTGAACAACATCAGGAAATTTTGGGATACGGTCCTGTATTTTTCCTAATTTTATAAATAATATCTCATAAGTAAGCTCTATATTTTTACTTATGTTGGACTAGTTCAATAAATAACAAATTATTTAATAATAAACCACAAACAAGTGAACAAAATGCAGAAACATTATTTCAAACTTCTGTTTATTCGGGATTTAAAAGAAAAGTAGGCGCTTGAAACAAAGAAATTAAGATGGTGACGCGTGATTTGTTTCAATTGACATTCCCATTATGATCGTTTAAGAGCGTTTTAAGAGGTGTTCTATTTTCCAGAAAATATGGAACATAAATTTACAAATGCTGAAAAGTTTGATATTTTATCGCATGTTTTATTTTATCTCAAAAAAACTGTTATGTGGCAGTTAGAAGATGTTATTTGTGCTTAGAGAATAACGGAAATCATTTTGAACACCTGATTATGTAGTTCCTTACTTTTTTCGTTGTTCGTTTTATTACTGTTTTGGAATGATTTTTGTTCACTTATTTGTGGTTTATTATTAAATTATTTGTTATTTATGGAACTAGTTCAACATAAGTAAAAAATGTAGAGCTTACTTATGAGATATTATTTATAAAATTAGGAGAAATACAGGACCGTATCCCAAAATATCCTGATGTTGTTCAAAAAACCCTCGAAACGTCATTAAACCATAATGTGTCATACATCGTTGCATTGGCAGAAAAAAGCTCTCAAATTCCAATATCAGGAAAACAGTACCGTATTTAAAAAAAGAAAGTTGATAATGGCCCTTCGAAGACGACTCGTCGGATTCCAAAACAATTAACGCTGTTAGATAGGGCGGAAAAAGTGGTAATGCAAAAGTGCAATTTACTTTAGAATTCGATCTCAAAAAACCCAGGAAAACAATAAAACGATATTTCAGAATTTCGTTTCCTTCCGGATATCTCCGGAACTACTCGGAATTTTAAAACTTTCTAAACGGCATATTATTAGGCACGTAAATGCGCAACATTACCTCCATTTAACCGACTTCGCATCTCTTACGGTTTCCGAGATCCCTGTAGTGGTCCTCTTTATCTTGGACACGTTGTATGCCGGGGTTCCAAGTTATGACTAAATTGAGAAAACTAATTGAGCAATACTAAAAAAATTAAAACTGAAAAAGTTTAAAGTAAGAGATATTTAATTCGTATAAGAGTTTATTAAGTTTGAAAAATGAAGTTTTTTATTACTGTTTTTGATATTTGATGATTAGAAAAAAATATATTCTATTATTTAACCGGAAAAAGAGATATAAATCTCATGATAGCTCGGACTTGCCCAATAGCCTTTGTAGCAGTAATAAGCCTTTGGTATACTACTTTTTTAATAATAAGCTTCGGAATCTTACATGAAAAAAATATTTTTTAGACATTTTCATTTCATGTTGTCCTGAAAGTTTAAAATAACTACAAAGCTATTATACGCGGTCGCCACGAAACGGCCACCCTGTAAGTACCCCTGCGGCCAACAAAAAATTTCATCTAATTCACAGTATACACTTTTAATAAACTTATGGTTTATGTCACCGACAAAAAGGCGGCTTAAAAATATGGGTCTCTTATGTGGTTTTCTATTTGTATGCTGAATTTCGGTAAAATCGCTGACGATCAGTCGGGTCTGTCTCCTGGTTAGACTGTGAAGATGGCACTTTTTTAATCGTATCGGTGTACATATAGGTCGACAAGTTTATCTATAGCTACGAAATGAATGCGGGCAAAAAAATGTTTGCTGTTAAGAATGTTGTCACATAATATATTAAATTTTAATTTGATAATTCGTACCGAGAAAAACCTAAAATTAAATTTACGCTTTTAACATAAATTGTAATAAGTATATAAGAAACCAATATTCTATATATATATTATAATTTCAATATTATTAAAACAGAATGTTTTAATAATGGAAAGAAATTCCATACTATTTATTTTAATATTTAAATCAAAAAAAATATATTTTCTTGTTTAGAATACTTTTAATCTAAAAATATGGCAACATAGGGCATGGTCAATGGTTACAGGTAGCTAGAGCTAATTTGATAGGTTGTATACCAGATAACTGCTAGCGCATGCGTCTCGTGAAACGCTCGATGGGCCATCGGGCTTATTCGGCGATGTCCGATGTTTGATGGATTTGCCCATCCAGTTGCGTAGTGATAGAAAGGGCAATAGTTATTGTATTGTGTTAAATTGTGTTTTATAAATAAGTGTTCATTTTGCCGTGTTTTTAAACTTTGTAATAGTAAGTAAGTAACCTGTGAAGTGATTGCAAATGTTTATAGGGTATGTGAAGAGGAATCACAAATCAATATATTTAAATTCCCACTTAAACGAAAGCTAGAAAGGGACATTCATACGAGAAAAACTGAAAATGATATTGAAAAATGTATCTCTTCTCTTGTAAAAATTATTTTTTCGATAAAAAATAGTTACCTACCTTCAAACATAAAATGCAATTACTGAAGAATTTCCTATTTTTATTACATTATTTAAAATAATAATAGCACGTCCATGACTTGACAATGTTTTAAACGATATTGCTTCCCCCTTACCGATACGCCGGAGACACAGATCCACTTGTCGACCTGTACTGCCCGGATCTCATTGTATCGCGTTTTGAGGTAGTTAACGCGTGATGCCGATGGGGCTTATAATTTTAAAGAAGTATACCAAAGAATACGACTATCTGAATTCTTACCTTTAAGTAATGTGTTCTCGGTGTAGAAATTCTATTTCCAATATACAGTGTGGTCAAACATTAAAAAATACGGGTCCGATCGTTTTTTTTTGAAAAATTAAATGTTGAATTTCAGAAAAGAATGTATTCCATATAATTATTTGATTCGGACTACATTGGTAAAACCGGACTTCCATTATGTAGGAGAGATTAAGGAGAACTACTTGTAATGTTGCACAATTTTTATTCAGTTTCCTGACACATGTTTCGACCTTCTCAGATCATTTTCAAAGGAGTACAAAGACTAATTTAAAACGAGATTTTACAGATGTATTTATGCTATGGTTAATGTGAGTTGTAAATAGTAATAAACTTAAAATTGAGTTTATTATATTGAGAGGTCCTTAGTGGGTTTTTCCTATATTTACATACAGGGTGGATAACATTATTATTCTTATGTAATTTAATCTTATATGATTACATTGTTGCAAATTAGGTTAGCACTTGAGGGTATTTTGTTAATAATAATTATTATTTCCCAGACCACCCGATGATACCTTATACAATAAGGGCGTATTTTGTCTACACAGTAGCACATTAAATTACTATTTCAGATTGAATGGTACTACCATTGTACCACTGTACTGACGATTACAAAAGAGTTCGAACCCGGTGTGCAGGTGGTTACATCCTATCAGTGGAAAAGGCTTCCTTTTCTTGGTAGTACCAGTCAATCTGAAATAGTATTTTAATGTGCTACTGTGTAAACAAAATACTCCCTTATTATATAAGGTATCATCGGGTGGTCTGGGAAATAATAATTTTTGCATACATTGGTATTTAACATTATTTTTGTTGACACATAGGCCATGCTAAAATAGAAACTAAAGACAAACTTTCAAATAGCGCAGTATAACAAATAAACCTGTGACAACTGCGATGTCGTCTATATTGGTCAAACGGGCAGGAACGATTAGAATGTTTAGTAATAAAAATACATAAAAAACAAAAGTAATGTTGTTAACAACCAGACTGAAGGGCCCTCCAGTGCTAACCTAATTTTCAACAGTGTAATCATATAAGAGTAAATTACATAAGAATAATAATGTAATCCACCCTGTATATAAATATAGGAAAAACCCATTAAGGACCTGTCAAGATAATAAACCTAATTTTAAGTTTATTACTATTTACAACTCGCATTAACCATAGCATAAATACATCTGTAAAAGCTCCTTTGAAAATGAACTGAGAAGGACGAAACACGTGCCAGGAAAGTATTGTTGGGAAAAACCGATGATTTCAATAATCGGGTACTAAATACACGAGCGATTTTAATAATCGAGCGAATCGCTCGAGCGATTAATCCCTTGAATTTTTATGACTAAGAAGAATGTGCTGATAAAACACCAGGGGTTGTTTTTGTAAGTTTTAGAAGTTCAGTCTAGAGTTTTTATTAAGGAAGATCAGTTGATTCTGATTTAAAAAAAAAATACATCCTTTAATTTTTTAAGAATTTACAATCTCCGCTGGCTAACCAGTCAAAACAAAAACCCATGTCGCGATGAATCCGCTAAGGGATTTGGCATACTTTTTTATATGCACCTTCTCGTTTATGTGCCTTTAAGAAAGACGTATCTCGTGTAAGCCTTCTGAGCGTCAAACACGAAACAAACCCGAACGTCGCCAATCGGCACATTTCGGGTGGCGTGCAAAGATTGGGTATCAAGTGAAAGGCAACGATTCGATTTTTTCCCTGATTTTATAACTAGAGTATTTCCAATCCAACGAAAAACGAATATACGTCGGCGTCAAGCGAAGCTCGGGTATCGAGTGAAAGGTACTAAGTAACAAGCGACGATTTTCCCTTAAATTTATAACTCGAGCAATTTTTTTTAATAATCGAGCGATGTCGATTATTTCAATAATCGAGTACCTACTCAAGTAGTTTTTCGCTCTAGCGATCACAACATTAATTACAAGTAGTTCTTCTTATTCTTTCCTACATAATGGAATTTATTCCAACCTATTTGACCACTCTGGATACGTAGATTCTAAAAACTTTACAAAATTTTTTGGGTTTCATTTCTCTATGTGCAATATTTTTATTTTGTTTAATTGTCAACAATATTTTGTCGGTGTGTGGATAGGAATACACGAATAGACCTTAAACTATGTAGAATTTAAAACGTTTCTTAACGTATCATAGTGGAACAATGTCTATAAAGTTTTATGTTGTGTTGCAGAAATATTTGAAACGATAATTAACTAGCCAGACGTATTTTACTGTGATGTGAATGACAGCGACAGAAATGATTTTGTCACAATGAAAGGTAGCTTAATTCTTAATTTGGTAATCATCGGACAACGTTGCTAGTTAGTAATGAATTTCTACTCATATCATTGATGCCACACTTAAGGTTGGTTGAAAGCAAGGGTCAGTTGTGAGGGCTAAACTTCTTGCGCTGACGCCTTATGGCTTATGGTGCGCCCTTGTCTTGTTAGCAGATACTTGTTCTTTTGATTAGGTCCAATGCTTCTCGTTTTCGCCACTTTTTAAATAATTTTACGAGTAATAATACTAGCAAATTAAAAAGTTAGGTTTTCATTTAACTTTTCATGAAAAAATGGAGTAAATTGCTAAAGAGATGAAAAAACGCCATCTAGCGGTTTAATCTTATACTAGAACTTAAGGATTAATATAGAATATCATTAGCCTATCAAATAGCTTTAAAACAAGACTAAGTTCGATTAAATCGGTTAATGTATTCGGAAGTTATCAAACTTTTTCTTCAATACGAATCAAACCTTTCTTCGCCTTATTTTAGGAGGTAGGCCAAAATGTCAAATAAATAATTTGTAGAGTGTTATGTGGAGAATCCAAAACAGTTCTACGTGATATACCTTCACTATTGATATTAAGAGATATTATCATTTTTTCTTCAGTGAATTAAAAATACGCTATCTGGCGGTAAAATCTCAAAGTTGAAAATAATTTTATTATACTTCTAGAGGTCACTTTTGTAATATTTTTTTTCCCCGGAAGCTGTAGAACAAATTGTTATCGAGATACCGCCGCTCGTCGACCTTAACGGGACACCCGGTATATATTTTGAGTCTCCTATGGGTTAGTGGTTTGTAGCTGTAGATTTGTGATGTGTGAAGCTGCTCTTCGCCACATAGTCTGGATTCATTGTAATTTCCCATTCTATGTAGCTGCTTTCTTAAGTGACATTTTCTTGTGAGGAAGCCATTCTCTTGTTCTATCTGGGTGCATGCTAGAGTCAGGTTTCCATCTGTTGTGACCCTCAGTCGGGACGAACGGACCAAAGTCCAGGAGTGAATTGTACAAGGGAAAATAATGTACCGGGTGTCCCATTTTTGACACTTATAGGGTATCTCCGTTATTGTTAGTGCTATCAAAAAAGTAATGTGCTCTTTTTGGGTCAAACTTAAAATGGTAAAATCAAAATTCGAAAATTTTCGCTCGCTTAAGAGATGAGGGGGAAAATAAAAAAAATCACACTTTCTGAATTACCCTATATTTTCTTAGTTAAAAGAGATATAGAAAAATGTTTTATACAAAAGTTTCTTTATAATGATTTTTTAATAATCTGCCGTAAAAAAATTAATGGACCTAACCCCATTTTTTTAAATTGAGCACCCTGTATATTTTAATCTAAGAAGATTGCATTTAAATTCTATTTTCAAATATATAACAGACCATGAATGCTATTTGTTTCCTAGGCGATTTATTTAAACTTCACTACTTTAAACCACAGTAGGCCATGAAATAAAAGCTAATATCCTAGAGACAACTATGTTGACATTCTAGTTGTTATTAACATTTAACGTCAATTTCATATGTACATATTCATTTGTGCAAAAGGCTTACCAACATTTTGAAAAATTTGATACGATATCTATCATCCATGGTGTGTTATAAATTTGAGAAGAGAGTTTAAATTGTTATCTTCTTAGATTAAAATATACAGGGTGTTCCATGTAAAAAAATGAGGTTAGGTCCGATAACTTTCTTACCTGACCCCGTTTTTAACTAAGAAAATATAGGATAATTTTGAAATTGTCAATTTGTTGATTTTCCTCCGTATCTCCTAAGCGAACGAAAATTTTCGAATTTTGGTTTTATCATTTTAAGTTTGACCCAAAAAGAACACATGATACCTACATTACTTTTTTGATAGCAGTGACAATAACGGAGATACCCTATAAAAGTGTCGAAAATGGAAATGGTACAGAAGCTCATATTATGTCGTTATCAGATTTTCATTTTTATTTTATTATAGCTTAATACAAATCAACATTAGTATTTTTTAAATCAATCACCTCTCTATCCTGAATGCTGCAGTATTTCTAATACATCAAATTAGGGCATCCCAACTGTCGAGTATTACATTTTAAACTTCACTGTACCAGCCCCATAAACAAAGTCTAGTGGTGTAAGGTCTGGAAATCTCGGAGGCCAACTAAAAGGACCTTCGCGATCAATCCAAAGTCTTGGAAACCTTTCGTCCAAATATTGCTTGGGCAGATGAGCGAGATATGCAGGAGCACCATCGCCTTGATAATACAGTTCTGATATATACAGGAAGATCCTCTAGTAGTCCTTCTAATTCATTTTCTAAAAAAAGGAAGTAGTTCTCTCCCGTGGGGCGACTCTCCGAACTTTTTTTTACATTGCAAAGCCGGATTCTGCAACGCAACATAAGTCTGTTTTATGCTTGGTAATAAATTTTATAATTTTTTAAAACTTTTCTGTTTGGATTCAATCTATTGTTGACAAATGGTAGGTATTTACCCATCTGTGATAAGATTTGTTATGTAGAATGTCTTTAGGAAAAGAATATTTAATAATTAACAACTTACCTCTTTTTTACTCGTTGTTGTGTTTTTATGTTGTTAGTGCTGCATCACGTATAGTATATTCATGGTGACTCACGACGGGCTTGCATTAGAACTCTGTGGAGAATTACTGAACATATCTTAATGAAACTTTGGAGATTTAGGTTTATCGATATGCTCTGTTTGTCTAAAATATTGACATGTTTCTGCAGCCAACTTTCGTTTTTTAAATACAACATGGTAATTTTTATTATATTTTTCGATTAACCATTAAATTCTAGTCAAATTTTATTATAGAACATGTTTTGTCTGACATTTTTGTAATTATATTTGGCAATTGCATGGTGATGAAATAATAATCCATATAATTTTTTTACCTTAGCTCTTGGATTAAACAATTTTTCTTACCGAATAGCTGGAAGATCAGCAAATCTAAGAAAAAAGTCAAACTTGGCATAAAAATGTACAGGGTGGTCACAATTCAAGGTTTATTGTGAATAAATTCAACCATTAAAAACTATCTTATTTTACATGGAACACCACGTATGTTTTTATTTAATTAGATGACACATTGGATGTTCTTTAAAATGCTTTGCCTTTGCTAGGTTGTTAAGGTGCTTAGCATCGGTTTTATAAAAGCTCTTCACTCTCTTAAAAATGGAATATTTAAACGATTTATTGTAGATGGAAAAACCTAGTGAAATGCAAATTTTAATATTTTTCATTGGATAAACCTAGCAACCCGGAATTACCAAGGATAAATATAGCAAATTTTTTTTTTGTCAGGATATTTTTTGTTCACTTTTCATATTTTGTTTAAGGAAAAACATAACAAAGTTCTGTACTAGTGCTTTCCACTAGGAGTTTTCTATATAGTTCAATATTTTAAAATGGTAGTTTCTGGCATCCAACTTTACTAGTTTTATACCCCAAAAAAAAAACATAATTTATCGTAAGAAAATGCTAGCATATTACTTTACTACATATTTCCACTTCATTACTGTGCCTATTGAACTGACCATTTCATTTCTAACAGACTTTGCTAGGTTGTTCCAATTTAAAACCGCACCATAGCAAAATTTCTACTGTTGCAGCAGCTTGCAACCAATGTGTTTCATTTGAAAGTTCAATGTTTGAAAAGCTTATGACTTGTAAGCAAATTAGGAAACTTTTGCGTCTTTAACAAGAGACGAAGAAAATATTTGCGAGTTATGTCATGAAGCCATCAGTGGCCGCATGGCGGAAGATGTAACATCGGCCTATTGTGCCGTTATTCAACGATCTTCAGTAGAAGTGGAGCAATATGAATTTTGGTGTGACAACTGCAGTGCCCAAAATAAATATTGGAAATTGTAATCGTAAATTCTACTAATTTCATAGTATCACAATGAAATAGTTCGAACCTGGACACTCTTTTATGAGGGCCGACAGTGTCCATGGAAACATTGGCAAGTCGCGAAAAAAGAAAAGCAACATATTATATTACAAACGAATTAAATGCGCTAATATTGAAAATTTCCAGAAAAAACAAAACGCTGCTAGTGAAACACGAATATTTTTATTACTTTAAAGATGGTACGAGACAAAGAAAAAAGCGATGAAAATTTACCGACACTTAAAGTAGTGCAGTTTGGAAAAGGTTCTAGGCAAATGTTTTATCAGAAACATTAAATTGAGAAAGAATTTATAACTTCAGATTTTCTAAAATCAAAATTTTACCTTGAGATGCCTGAATGGAAAACTCAAGATCGAGGTATAAATCCTCAAAAAAAGGAAAAAACAGTTAAGGATCTGGTTCCATCAATGTCAAATCAAAGAAGGCTATTTTGGGAAAAATTACCTGTTTCTGAGACTTTCAGTGATTTACTAAATAACCGAATTTAATTTTTAATGTTCTACAATTTGTCTAAACGCTTTCTTGTATTTTTTATAATTACATTAATTTGTATAAACACAATTTGTCTATTTTTTCTATTCAAAAAACTAAAACCATAGTTTGCTAGGTTTTAGTTGGGTCGATGAAGAAAATGTGAAACATACATTTTGTAGAAAGTAACAATATGTACTAGGTTTTTCCTTGGCAAAAATGCTATCTATTAACTTATTAAGTAAACATACTAGCTTTTTCCATAGTAAAGTAAACATACTAGCTTTTTCCATAGTAAAGTGAATACTTATTTACAATGAAAAAATATTAAGTCACATGACTGCACAAAACTATAATTTTTTTTTTAAATGTCACATTAATAAGGAGTTACCCGTGAAACATATCCCACTAAAAAATTTAAAACAAATATTATGTCCTAACAGAGCGGCAAGAATTTTTGCTTATTTTGTATTTCCTGAAAAATCATCAAAAATCAGTTACTAGGTTTTTCCTTTTCGCGGGAGAATTGTACATTACTTACTGGATACTGATGCTTATACGGAGGAGAATTGATGCATAATGATTGCGGTAATTTGAAAATTCTCGAGGTTTACACAAAAAAATAATCAAAAAATATTCTAATTTTTAATTTTAAAACAAATCAACTGCCTATGATTGACAGTTGATTGAGAAACGCTTTAGAAAATTGTTTTTTAAGAAAATATTGCCGCGGTAAATTTTATTCCGCATATACATCAGTATACAGTCCCTAATGTACAATTGTTTTCATAGCACACTCGTTCCTCTTTATAAAGAGCAATTAATTTGTTATCAATAAAAATATATAGGATGTTCCATTTAAAATAAGAAAGTTTTTAATGGTTGAATTTTCACAATGAACCTTGAATTGTGACCACTCTGCTCATTTTCTGCCAAGTTTGAAATATTTTTGAGACTTGGTGATCTTCTAGCTATTCGGGTTTGTTCGGGTTTGTAAGAAAAGATTTTTAGTCCACGAGCTAAGGTAAAAAGTTATTTGGATTATTTCATCACCATTTACCAAAACGATAGTCAGGCAAAATATGTTCTATAAAATTTGATGGTTAATTTAAAAATATAATAAAAACTATCATATTGTATTTAAAAACGAAAGTTAACAGCTACTTCCGGTATAACCGGAAATGATAGAAACATGTGAATATTTTAGTTAAAGAGAGCATATCGATATATCTAAATTTCCAGTTTCAGAAAGATATGTTCAGTAGTTCTCCATAAAGTTCTAATGCGAACTCGTTGTGAATCACCCTGTATAGAAGAGGGTGATGAACCAATAATTTAGAGGCAGCGTTCCGAATTTTACAGATGTAGAAATTAATGCTACCTAGTTGCAGCTATAAAAAAGTTTTGACAAATCAATGTGTGTATTCTCATATTCTCAATAACATCTAGTGTAACATCAGTTACATTTACTCGTTATTTTTTTCTAGACTTTACATACATTCAGAAAAGGATTTCTGTCTAGGCGTTCTTGTTGCCATAAGTAGAAATCCCGGTAAGCTCAGCACTCGCCTCCAGAAATACGTTGCAAGACTTTTACAATGTTCCGTTGGTCTTTAGTTTTTCGAAATTCAAAGCTAACTATTAGAGTACTAGACAGCTATCTGGTACTGTATTAGTTATACAACGTGTCCAAGATAAGGAGGGCCAGTACAGGGATTTCGGAAACCCTAAGAGATACGAAGTCGGTTAAATGGAGGCAAAGTTGCGCATTTACGTGCATAATTATATGCCGTTTAGAAAGTTTTAAAATTCCGAGTAGTTCCGGAGATATCCGGAAAAACCCGAAATTCTGAAAAATCGTTTTATTGTTTTCCTGGGTTTTTTTGAGATCGAATTCTAAAGTAAATTGCACTTTTGCATTGTCACTTTTTCCGCTCTATCTAATAGCGTTAATTGTTTTGTAATCCGACCAGTCGTCTTTGAAGGGCCATAATCAACTTCCTTTTTTTAAATGCGGTCCTGTTTATCTGATATTGGAATTTGATAGCTTTTTTTCTTCCGAATTCAACGATGTATGACACATTGTGGTTTAATGACGTTTCGAGGGTTTTTTGAACAACATCAGGATATTTCTATAAATAATATCTCATAAGTAAGCTCTAAATATTTATTTATGATGGACTAGTTCAATAAATAACAAATAATTTAATAATAAACCACAAATAAGTGAACAAAATGCAGAAACATGATTTCAAACTTCTGTTGATTTGAGATAAAAGAAAAGTGGGCGCTTGAAACAAAAAAATTAAGATGGCGACGCGTAATTTGGTTCACTTGACATTCCCATTGTGATCGTTTAAGATCATTCTATTTTCCAGAAAATATGGAACATAAATTTACAAATGCTGAAAAGTTTGATATTCTATCACATGTTTTATTTTATCTCAAAAAAACTGTTATGTGGCAGTTGGAAGATGTTATTTAAGCTTAGAGAATAACGGAAATCACACACCTGATTATGTTGTTCCTTACTTTTTTCGTTGTTCGTTTTATTACTGTTTTGGAATTATTTTTGTTCATTTATTTTTGGTTTATTATTAAATTAGTTCTTATTTATTGAACTAGTCCAATATCAGTAAAAAATTTAGAGCTTACTTATGAGATATTATTTATAAAATTAGGAGAAATACAGGACCATATCCCAAAATTTCCTGATGTTGTTAAAAAAACCCTCGAAACGTCATTAAACCACAATGTGTCATAATCGTTGCAGTCGGGAGGAAAAACGCTCCCAAATTCCAATATCAGAAAACCGTATTTAAAAAAAGAAAGTTGATAATGGCCCTTCGAAGACGACTCGTCGGATTACAAAACAATTAACGCTGTTAGATAGAGCGGAAAAAGTAGCAATCTCAAAAAACCCAGGAAAACAATAAAACGATTTTTCATAATTTCGGTTTTTACCGGATATCTCCGGAACTACTCGTTTGAAACTTTCTAAACGGCATATTATTAGGCACGTAAATGCGCAACTTTACCTCCATTTAACCAACTTCGTATCTCTTACGGTTTCCGAGATGCCTGTACTGGCCCTCCTTATCTTGGACGCGTTGTATGCATTACAAGTGCTGTAATATGCTATAGCGCACGTGTAAATATAACATTTTATCTACGACCATTCAATTAAAAAAAATTACGTTTAAATTTAATTAAAAATTTAAACCACAAAGATTATAATTTTGTGACAATCTATCACCCGAAATGAATTACCTTATTAGTGATTTAATTAGGTCATTACATCACTAGGGATGTAATAAGTTAGTTTAGTTAAGTTACGTGGTTAAAACGAGCCAAAATAGATTTTCTGTGGTCGTAGTTCCCCTTTGTATGACTTTTTATTTGAATTACTTCGTGTATCTAATTTGTATTGACAAAATTAATGTGCGATTTCAGGGATTTTTCGCAAAACCTATTTGAAAAATATCTAATACATTGGAATATTGGCTTAGCGTGCTTGCAAAGCTTTTTATGATATCGTTTTTGGTGAATTCGGGCTGAGAAAAATATAATTAATATTTAAATATTCTTTCAAACCATACGTATATTGATTTACCGATTTACCTTTTTCGGGAAATTTCTTAGGTTATCTCTTTTAATCTAAATTTGTTATTTAGTTATAACTTGTTTAAAACATACTTTATTTAATTTTATTGTTATTAAGATTAGTTTCTACTTAATATTTTTGTTTTCGAATATTTGAAGAATCTTACACTTTGTTTAACCATTTACCATATATTTTCAAAGAGCAAGATTAAATTGTTAATTAATAATAATAGAATTAAACATAAAATCTTAGTTTTACGAAGAAGGGCTTAATTTAGGATATTTACTTTATATACTTTAGCTACGGTAAATTGAAAACGGTGCCCATCAGCTACGTTTTTTGCTAGGCAACGCTTCGCTAAGGTCCCAGTGAAATTGATCTAAAAATAAAATACCGTCTTTGAAGCTCTTTCTCGAATTAAAGAAGAGACGATTGTCCCTCTTCGACCCCGATGAATACACCGCTGGTTAGGCGGCACTCGCTAGGGCTAACGAGAGTAGCTAGAATGTATCTAAAATGTTTATGCAGTTTATTTTAAAGTAATACGTCTTAAGCCATATTTAAATTACCATATATTGTAGATGATTTCGCTAGATATAAGTATAATTCTTTAACTTATCGTTCTGCGACACTGTGTTCTGTGCCAGTTTTTTGCCACGATCACTTAATAATTAGGCATCGTAAGTTAATGCTGCTAATTATAATTCGATTGTACAATATTGTAATTTTTTGATCCAAATCAAGCGGAAAGTAAAATTTTGACTTTTTGTTCTAGTCCGAAACTGCTTAATCGTCTCTAAAAATTTTTTATGTTCGATTGCTTAGTAACGGGCAGTTTATTATACAGATTAGTTGCACTTTATTGTACTAGTACAATAAAATAGCTTTATTTTACCGTAATTTCTGATATTGAAATTAGAATTATTAAAATAATTTTTTATTGAAAAATACAGGGTGTTATGGAAATGACGTATTATATTTAAACCGGCAATTCCTGAGATGAATACAAATTGAACAAAAATATCCTTAAATGGCGCTTTCAATTCATTCAGCGGTAAAAATGACCTGACGTCAAACCAGGAAAACTTCTGTACAGCACTGCGCCACATCCGAATTCTCACCGGTGTTGTCAGAATTACACCTTACACTCTTTAAGTTTGAAATACGCAACTACGTAACTAGGTCAAATGTCAATGACCTTTTGACTTTTGATTGGCCGATTGATTTTTTAATGTAATTTTATTTAGGCCACACACATACACTTACCTTATCGGTCTTATTTAAAAATTAATGTCAATTTCTATAAAAACTTATACAGCGTTTTAGTAAAGAAACCGGCACATCACATAACCCATAACCATAATCGGAAAACTTCACATGAACACTGGCCAAAACACACACAAAATTCACTTGGAGACATCGTTTTTATTAACATTGGGTTGTCTCCCCTAGATTTGTATGAACTTTTGTTTTTAATTAAAAAACACATTGTAAAATGTAAATATCATTTCTTCGAAGTAAAAATGACATCTGAACTGAAACATTTAAAACACGAACTGTCAAAATCTAGAAATGTACTAATGCATGTTTTCCGGTAGATTCCAGCGCATTCACCACAAAAGGTTGAAATAAATAATTATAATGATCTACAGCACTTATTTACTGTGATCCTTCATTGCGGTAGATACCAATAAAGATTAAAAAACTTGTTAATCGCTGCTCTGGTGCTTTATTTCATTCGAAAGCTTAAAAAAATTAAATCGATCGTTTCACAGCGGCATTTTAAAACCAAAGATTAGCCACATCTCTAGTATAAATCGAGGTTAGAAGTTGACATTTGCTTGACAACAAGCGGCTTCGCGCGAAAGAGTTTTTCCGGGATATTTGATCAACTGTACAGTGCGAATAAGTGGGAAAATGTTTAGTACATACAGAAAAATCAAGTCGAAGGCATATTAGAAAATGTTCCTTTAGTAAGAGACTGGAAATCGCAAGGTCACCGGATCTTACATCATGCAATTTTTTCTATGAGGTACGATGAATAGTTGCGATATAAGATATTGGATGCAGCAGATAAAATAATTGCTGAACGTTTTAGTTTATAAAGTGCCAATTGTGTCCTATCTCCTATTTGTGTGTTTGTTAAAGAATGCATTAGTGTGTAGCGATTTTGTGTGACGAGGGCCTATCTTAAAAAAACTAATTTGAAACATGTGTGTTTCTTTAAGTTTGTTCAGTGTATCACTATTTGTTCTGTGTCTCTGAAGATCTACAGGGTCATGTTCTGAGATTGGAAGAAAAACGCCGAAGGGGTTTTAGTGGGGTATAAGCTTTACCCACTAAAACCAAAAAAACTGAAGATTTATGTGCCCTGGATTACTTGCTAGTATACTGGCACCTGGATTCACTTCTATTTGGATGCTAGGTAGCTAAATATTTATTTTTATAAGAATCTAAAGTTTTACACAAACAATTTGGCAACATTGCGCCAGAACATCTGTTTATTACACAGCTGCTCAGTGTAATGTGACTGTGCCGAGGAGTTGTGTGTGGGTTTATGGGTGAATTACCCCACTTTTTAAACATCGATTTGAAAAAAAAAAATATGTAGCGATTCTCTAGGACACCCCAGGAGTCACCCATTTAAATATAATACGTCATTTCCATAACACCCTGTATATACATTTGATCTACAGGTTCATCATTAAAGTTGGAGCCATATGTGAGAAAATAATATATTGTTCGGTTTAGGTCAATTTTGACTTCATCATAAGTTTTTGCTGCCATTTTGTGGCGTAAATGTCAAAGTTGACAGTTAACAAAAGCCGCATGGTCCCATTTAAGTATTCCATTTTTGGTCTTTATTGAAGCAAAAACTTATGGTAAATTTAAATTTTACCTAAATCAAAACATACATTGTGTCCTCATATGGTTCCGTCT
Source organism: Barypeithes pellucidus (assembly GCA_963991005.1). NCBI lineage: Eukaryota > Metazoa > Arthropoda > Insecta > Coleoptera > Curculionidae > Barypeithes > Barypeithes pellucidus. The sequence continues at coordinate 55,464,632 of OZ022560.1, forward strand.
TTAATGGCCCCACTGTATATTACAATACGATTCTACTAAAAATATCGAAATTTGCAACTAGAGATACCACCGGATCCTCTTTTGGAAAATCCCGGATAACGCCAACATTTGTGAGCGGATCGCGGACCGGAGCCGGATCCTGCATTTACCACAAAACGTTCTAAAAAGATACCAAAATCCATTTGACCGATGGAAAAACACGAAGAAAAATTTCCTTTTCTATCAAAAAAGTCAAAAAACACTTATCTACTGCTCAAGTGTTAGATACAAGGCTTTTTTCGGAAGCCGGCAATGTAAACGAAAACAAATAATAAATAAATTTTTTCTGTGATGGGAAAACTGTTTGACATTGTATCTGTGTTGACAGGTAACAAGATGTCACTTTTTATGAAATTACTTTTTTCCCCGGGAAAAAATAATAAGAATTACTTATTATTGGATTGTAACATACCTTTAATCATTGAATAATTCGACCACACGCAAATTCCGAAAAATTGGCCAATAACACCATCTTCGACAAAGAACTGCATGCCTTTTTCATCTTCCATTCCATAAATTTTGAATACGCGGTTTCGTAAATTTTGCGCGATGTAGATGGCAATAATTTTTGTGACGCTACTTTCGCTGCTTCTACCAATTCCGGTGGTCAGAGAAAACTCGGAATCAGACATTTTTAACTTTATTACATTCAAAATAACTAATAAACAACAACTAAGTTCTTCTTAATGTTTAAATTAAATTGATAGATATTTGATTATTTTAAAGGTTTCCTTAGCAACGCAGGTCTAATTGTCGCTATAAGTAAAACAGCCTACTAGTTTAAAAATTCAAATTTTACATCGATACTTTTGAATATTAAATCGTCGTTTTTCCCGTCACAGAAAAAACATAGTGTATTCTACACGGGAAAAATATTAGATTTTAGCTCTCGAAATGCTGGTAACACAACCTCGAGCTAAAATCTAATACTTTTTTCCCTCGTATAATAAATAACTATCTCTGCAAGCAACGGCGAAAACTTAATTTTTCTGCACCATAATCTATCAATTACTAATTACCAAAATTAATATGTTACGTATTATTATTACATAGTATATCATTTGTTCCAGAGTTAATGTTTTTATCTTAGTTCCATTGAATAAAACAGCTCTACAGCTACAGATGTGGTTTGTTCATGATTTCTACAACACAATTTCTTCCGGCCGAACCGGATTTTAAAAAAGGAAGGCCGAATTCGTCGGATACCCGATCCAGAACCGCTTTCGGTGGCATCACTAGTCTTAACAATGTCAAGTCTGTTATAGAGGGTTGTAAGAATTAAAGAAATGAAATATCAAATTCTTTTTCGTTGCCATTTGGGAGCAATCGAACATAAATTTTTGTACGCGTATTTAAACGGAGCTTTATAAGTCTCGTCACTCGCCCAATAAAGCTCTACTTTATGTACAGGGTGTCCATTTTTCGGTGGTTTTACGGGGTTTGTCCGTTATTAGTAAAGATAGAAGGATACGGTTTTCGTAGCACTGTGCTATACCCTTACACAAAGAAATAAAATGGTCTCTTTGTAGTTTTTTTACGTAGAATCCAGTGACGTACTCAGATTTTTTCTACGGTGAATAGTTTTTAAGAAAAAGCAAATCTGCTTTTGCGAAAACCGCATTAGTCTATCTTTACTAATAACGGAGATACCCCCGTAAAACTACCGAATACCGGACACCCTGTATTAACATAAATGCTACTTAAAAAAAGACTGCAATATTACATTATACTTTAATTACATACTAGGTTGTTTTTTATACGAGTCAAAAGCAGAATTAGTGACATGGCAGAAAAAATAAATTACATATAAAAAATATTCATATTTAAAAATTAATTTACTTCCCCGATTTAAAGCCAATTATTATTATATATTTTTTATTGCGGATACTCGCAATTCTGCTTTCGACTTTTTATTTGTTGGTTGTGTTAATTAAAATTGTTAAAATCAATTTGATTATGTATATTCTGTATTTATAATCTGTAAAAGTATATTTTGATAACATGTACCTTATGCATTTAACATGTCATGTAGCTTTTTATTCTATAGGTAATAAAAAACTATTAGCATAATTATTTTTTGCCTCATTCCTGAACAATTTGATTTCGTTTCGAGTATATGGGACAGGTTCCATCGCCATTTATTTTTTGCGATTTATTGCATTTAGTTTGCTATTTTGTACACAGTGCAGTGTTATATACAGGGTGTTATGGAAATGACGTATTATATTTAAATGGGTGACTCCTGGGGTGTCCTAGAGAAGCGCTACATTTTTTTTTTAAATCGAACGTTTAAAAAGTGGGGTAATTCACCCCTAAACCTACCGGCGACTCCGCGGCACCATATGATATTATCCGGCGGAGCTGTCTGACACACACATGTTCCTACAATGTTGCCAAACTTTGTAAAACTGTAGAACTTTTAGTTTCTTATAAAATTAATTATTTAGCTTACCTTCGGATACAAGGGAAGTAAATCGAGGATACTATATGCTCACACTTTATGCTCTATACGTGCCCTGATAATAGTGTGGGACTGCCTAATAGCTATTAAGAAGTAAACTCAAAGTCACAGTCTACTCCTTGCTTGCTTATACCCACTAAAACTGCTTTGTCCTCTTCTTTCCAATCTCGGGACGTGACCGGCAAATGAAAACTAACTAAATCACTTAAAGAAACAGACACCCACAAAACCACTATAAACACTACCGTACGCTAGAATAAACGCACATAGGACGTCCAAATTCCAGTGACAATCCGTAAACTATGCTTGCAGAAGCCACATGTCCCTTATCCGACCTAAAGGAGCATTTTCTAAAAGTTCTGGCAGGTCGTTTTGCAGGATATGTTGTCGTATTAGTTGATTATCAATAATACCTGCTGATATGTTCAAGAAAATCCTTATCTGGCTATTGGTCTCGCTAATTAAATATTCCATCTCGGGTAAAGCCAACCTCATCTGTGAACTATCCTTCGGAATTAGTCAGGTACTTCGACTTGACTGTATGTACCACTGTTGTAACCTTCTTGTAAAGTAAAGGAAGTCTTGTAGTACAGCGGCTAACGTGTTTGGGTTTCTCTCTCCTCTATAACTCCCTGATTAAATATTCCATCTCGGGTAATGCGAAGCTCCATGTATAGGGCATTTTCCTGTGCTGCTCCATAGCATAAGACCATGTCCGTTAGTTCGATTGAAGTTCTTGGCATTTTGAGTTTGAATAGCAAATTTATAATATTAGAAAATAATTTATATCCCTCTATCGCAATTTGCACATTTATGAAAATACCACAACTATTGCGCTGTTGCCAGTTTTGAAACTGGAACATCGAAATTTTTCGGGGCAAAACATTAAATTGAAAATTCGATTAAAAAATATGAATTTTGTCCTAAAGCATGACTGAAAATTATACGGAGAAGTAATATTCAAAAGCAAATGACATAATTTATGAATATAATCTTATAAAACAGCATCTTATAAAAAAGACGCCAGCAGGTGGCAACATTGTAGTGTTGTTGTGTAGTGATGCCATACAGAAAAAGAAGAAAATGTCAAATCAAAGGGCCCGCCCCCGAACGTTTTGATACGTTAAGTGGTTGAAGGGTCTGTTTGTTTACTAATTATTTAGAGAAAATTGAGTTTAAAGTTTTTTGTCTGGCGTCATCAGTACATATTACCTTCATCAACTTGTTATCTGTTATTTACCATTAGAACATTATTGAAAGTAGTTGTAAAAAATGTTATGTTCATAAATCCTTCATCCATGCAAAAAGCTTAGATGGGAGCATTTCTAACCAGCAAAAGTGTTGTGTGTGCGTTAATTAATGTGCATTAATGTGTTGTTTTAAATAATACCGAAAAGGTAACAAAGCTTAAAAAAAAAAATTTTTCAGCGAACAACTGAACGTAAAGTTTAGAAATGTACCTTGAAAAATAAACATCTTCTGTAAACCGGTTATTGACCTTCTAAAGATTTTAACCGACAACAAGGTAAGAAAGTATGTACCTTAAAATTGTAGTTTTCTTTGTCTAAGAAGTTTGAAAAAGAAGTAATAACGCGCGCCAACGTCTTGTTGTCAAAAACTGAACACGTGCGTTTAGGATTTGAATGGCAACACCGCCTACAATGCGATGACTTCTTTTGAAACTTGAGACTGCCTCAATAAAATATTGATTGCGAAGGGCCTCAGGAGCGGCCACGTAAATTTTGAGATTTCATATAAAGTGTATATTTCGCTTAATAATTATACAAAGCGCCATTTATGGTTATTTTTCTTCAATTTATTTTCATCTCGGGATTTGCCGATTTAAATATAATACGTCATTTCCATAACACCCTGTATACAGAGGTTATATTCGTTGGGAAAAACGACCTCGGGAAGGTCGTTCCATAAGGATGAGGTCTTATTTTAAACTAATCCGTTTTATAATTAAATTCCATAAAAAATAACACAACACAAAAAGTATGTTTTGCAACAGAACCAACAGTAGATAATAACACATAAATTTGAAATCACATCACAACATTTGTTATTATGAATTATTTCACAACAAAAAAAAAATCGGGTAATGCTACAACTAACAAAACGTTTAAAATTCGTATACATCAAGGACGTGGAACCCTCGACGTTCCATCACCGCATCTCCAAACATACTGACGAACGATAGTCGCGTGCGGCGGGTATCTAAGCAAGGGCGGGACACGCGTTGTGATCTGACATCACCGTTAGTATACTCTAGCGATTCGCATTGTTGCTAAAACTGAATCCAGATGGAACGGCGCGACAGTATGTGGGTAAAGAGGGGTTTTACCTTAGTATTTAGATATTCGATTAAAAAAAAGTATGTAGACTTTCTCTAGGACACCCTAGGAGTCACCCATTTAAATATAACAAATCGTTTCCATAACACCCTGTATATATAGGTAGCCCATCGAAAACGTACCGCAAGGCATTACAGGCTGGGAAAGAACTTTTCAACAAAATCGGAAAGTACTTCAAGTTTGTTTGTCAGGGGGACAACTTTTGATCCAAAAAGCATAGCAAAGTTTTCAACTCCCAGTGGCGGTATCATCCCCCAAATTTTTTCACACGGCAGTGGCGGATCTAGGGTTAGATTAAGGAGAGGACTAAGAAAAGGGTGTAAAAATTTTCGAACAACACCCAAATATCGCTAAATTTGATAATTAGTTTAGAGTAAATAGTACTAGAAAAACTGATTCCGGTAAGGTGTGAATTGACAACTTCAATTGAACTTGACTAAGGGTTGTTGTTTGACGTTACAGGTTGAAGTTGACAGTCTGCATGTTAACTTTATTGGGTGGAAGGGGTATCAATTAAAGTTAAACCTCAAGTTAACTGCAGAGAGATTACGTTTTTGTGAAGGCTTTTGTTGACATAACCTCTAAATCCACGCTGGATAGAAGAATAATAATTTCATCATCTGAAAAATTGACCATGAGTGCAAAGCGTAAAAAAATCAACACGGTAAACCCTTGTCCAAGATAAAGAATGATGAAATACTTCAGGTTAGGTTGTTAAAAACTCTTCCTTTCTTAATTCTTCTGAAGATTTTATAAAACCATCATTTTTTATAGGGAAGTTAACTTGACCGTTAAAATCAAAGTTAACTTTTGCCATTTTTATAATATCCACTCGCTAATATAAATTCGTCGCCGGAGATTGACGTCCATGAAGTGGAAAATAAATCCTCGTCGTCCAGAAACGTCCAACTGGGATTAGATATATTTTATCACTTTTCCCTTTAAGTTTGTATTTTACTTTTAAAAAATGTGTCTTGTTTTATTAACCTATTACTTGTAAGGGGCCAGTCTCAGGTCTGCCGTATAACCTTGAAATAATGCAACCCGACTACAACAACTAATTTAACATTTATAATAGTTATTTAAAGTTTAACGTACAAAATTGTACGTCTTTAAAACACCGTTGTACGGCATCTTAAAGACGTTCCCTTACGTCGTGTTTTCGGCATTATAGGTATGGTATACAGGTTGTGAATTTCTCTGAAACTTAAAAAAAAATTGCAGTTCTTGGCGATCTCACTTAATATTTTTATTTTTATTCATTCCATTTTTTGTTTATATGAGTATATTATTTAAATCGGGGTTAGCCCGTCGTAACCATGCCTGAATGGACAATTCAGTTTCCTTCTGGCTTGACGCTATATTAGCTACCTCAGCAGACCCTAAAAGTAAACGTTCACATTATTATAAATCGTACATCTTACAAAAGATTTAGCTGGTACTTCACAAATTCACCCTTAATTCTCACGTCATACAAATGATTAACATAAAAACCATTTTTTATTACACTTTTTCTGATTGTGTTGGTCAGGAATGCTAACTTCTACCGTTACTTCTTCATCAGAGGACACCGAGGGGGACATCACAACCTCCTCGAAGGCTGCTGAGCCCGCATATAATATTTATGGATGTCCCTTACACTCATGTTTACTATAGCAAGTGTAGTAATTAATAAAAATTAACTTACCTGGATTTTTGTCAAACAGAATTATAAGCGCCAAAGAAAATTACTATATAAACTCGATCAATTCACAATCACAAGAGTAGTTTCTCGCCGAAAGCCAATTCGCTAATGACGTTTACGTCATTTTAATGAATAAGCACTGCACCGTAATCCAGCATTGTCACATTTACTTAGTTCTTTATCGACATATAAAGATCGGAGTACTGCTGTTATTTGTATATTTTTTACTTCCAAATAAATAATAAGTATTTTATTTTTTAGAGAATTGATATAAACAAAAAATGTATAGTTCCCTTATATACAATGTGTACATAAAGTAAGGAACAAATTCATTATCTAGGAATCTAAAAATATTTCGGAAAAATCCTCGGACACGTGTATAATAATTTTTAATGGCGCATTTTTCCCATACAAACTTAATATACAAGGTGGCTCATGTAGTAGATATGACATTATCGACGATTTTTTTAAATGGGAACCCCTATATTTTAGTTCAGATCTGTAATCTCCAAGAACAACTAATTTCAAAAACATAACACACTTAGGGCCTAAAATTCACAGTTTCGTTACTACAGGGTAAAACAAATAATTTTATTTAAGATATTTTTTTTTGGCTTGGGAGGCATTAATTAATTACGTGAGGCGTTTTTAGCGATTTTTCAACCCCCCTTCCCCCAATAAAAGATTTCGTGACATTTGGCTCAATCCCTTCCGCCATCACCCAATTTTACCTGAAAGCCTTACGTAATTAATGGACGCACCATCATTTGCTGTTACTTATGTTTTTTCTCAAGTAGGCTTATTTGCTGTTATGTAACTATGGTATTTTGATAATGTCATTGTCATTACATTGTATTTTTCTAGTAAGTTTATTAGAAGTAATAAATTTTATTTTAAAACATATTGAGTTACTATGCGTTTATCTTTAACACAAAGAATAGAAATTCTTATGATGATTGGATATGGTGATAGGATCCGTACTCAACAAGAAGTTTGCATTTTGTTTAACACTAAGTATCCAGCAAGATCAATTACTAGATCAACTGTGAGTAAACGTGAAATAAAATTTCGGGAAACGGGTTCAGTGGAAGATATTCCCAGAAAACGCCGTCCAACTATTCCGGATGATAAGAAATTAGATATTTTATTGGCTATGGAAGAAGATCCCCACAACAGCGTCCGCCAGATTAGCATTGATCATGGGGCGGCTGCTATGACCGTTCATAACCTATTGACGGTAGAAAAATGGCACCCGTTTAAAATCCGATTGGTTCATGAGTTGAATGAAGATGATCCAGATCGTAGGATGGAGTTTTGTCAAATATTAATGGAAAGATGTAACTTAGATCCTTTGTTTGTTGAAAATATCCTATTTTCGGATGAATCTACCTTTAAATTAAATGGAGAAGTGAACCGGCAAAACTGTAGATACGAGGCAAAAGAAAATCTCAGGTGGATGCGTGAGCACCATACTCAATATCCTCAAAAAATTAATGTTTGGGCTGGTATTGTGAAAAACAAAATTATTGGGCCATATTTTTTTGACAACAATGTAAACGGGCTAAATTATCTTCATTTTCTTCAGAACTTTCTTATCCCTACGCTAGTTAACTTATACCCTAGTAGAAATAATCCAGGAATTCTAGATGAAAATTTGTGGTACCAACAAGACGGCGCACCTCCACATTATGCAGCAGTAGTGCGCCATTACATAAACCAAGTTTTTCCGAACAAGTGGATTGGAAGAGGTGGGCCTGTTGAATGGCCACCTAGGTCTCCAGACCTTACACCACTGGAAAAATGTTGTTTATAAAGTCAGACCTGCCAATATTGAAGATTTAAAAAATCGAATAACAACAGAATGCAGGAACATTTCAGACAGAAGAAACCATAAGAAAAGTCCAACAAGAATTTATTGATCGCTTGGGGTACTGTCAGGCAGCAGAAGGAGGACAATTTCAACACTTAATTAAATAGCTTATTTAATTTTTTTACATTTTTTTAAATTAAAAATATCTTAAATAAAATTATTTGTTTTACCCCGTAGTAACGAAACTATGCATTTTAGGCCCTAAGTGTGTTATGTTTTTGAAATCAGCTGTTCTTGGAGATTACAGATCGGAACTAAAATATAGGGGTTCCCATTTAAAAAAATCGTCGATAATGTCATATCTACTACATGAGTCACCTTGTATATTAAGTTTGTATGGGAAAAAAATGCGCCATTAAAAATTATTATACACGTGTCCGAGGATTTTTCCGATATATTTTTAGATTCCTAGATAATGAATTTGTTCCTTACTTTATGTACACACTGTATAATATAACCACCTCTAGTTAGTACATCTGGCAATACCGGTTCTTGTTGCGGCCTGTATAATAATTGTTTTATGAAACCCTTTTTATATTTATTGCAAGACAGGGCAATAATGTAGAAAAAAGTACAAAACGATGGCCTCGCAAAAACACAAATTATATTAAATTTATGCTTCATAATTAAAGTTATATTTTTTATGAAAAAAACATAGGTTCTATCGTCGTCCACTTTTTGACATCGTAAAGACGTCTTAAATACGCCGATGTAGCGACATCTTTAAAATGTATTTTTTACGTCCAAAGCACGCCGAAGACATTCAGGCTAAAGATAGGCATAATATGGACGTCTTTAAAACGTAGTGTGCTATCTGGGTAGCGAGTAATGCGGAGGAGCTTCATCTTGTTGAAGAATATCAGTTCCTGTTCATTGCATACAATAAACAGGATGCAGGGAGATCTTTTAAGCGACCACTCGCCGTGAATAGCACTGTATATAGGGTTGTCGATTTTTGCTACTTTTGCTGGTTATCTCTGTTATTATTGAAGTTATCAAAAAGCTGATGTACATGTTATGAGATGTATTTGGGTGGACCTAAAACTGATAGAAGCAGAACTAAAAATTTTCGCTGGTTTAAAAGATACGAGGGTAAATTTAAAAATTGTCGATTTTAGATTTGTCATCTAAGTATATCTTTTATTACTAATAATGCAAGAAAATATTCCATATAAAAATTGCATAGTTTGCCCAGTAGAATAGGATGACACCTCAAAACGGCATCTACCAGGTCAGGTCAAAAAGTTATCGGATCTAACTTCCTTATTTTAAATAGGATACCCCGTATACAGGATGTAACAAATTCGATTAAATTGGGGCAAAGTTGCGTAATTTTGGGCCCCAATAATATGTCGCAAGAAATCAAGAATAAATACAGGGGCTTTCAAAATATTTGGAAAAATTTAAAATTTTGCGTTTTTTCCTGACTTTATTCGAAGTCCAAAAATAAATTTCACTTTCTTATTGCATCATTCTCCACAATATGTCATCATCATATCTTTAATGCTACGTTTCGTCTTTGGGTCACCATCATCAAGCTAACTTTTTTAAATACGGGCCTGAATTTTTTTGTTTAAATTATGAATGATAACCTAAATCTACGTTCCCCAGTATACAACAATTACTGGTTCTCCGGCGTTTTGTTCCTTAAATTGGGGGAAGCCACTGGAAGCTAGAATTTTTAAATCTTCATTAAAATACCCCTAGTACATTCCTGCCATTTACTTAATTAATTATTATTATTATAGACTACTACTGACAGTTGTATCAAATTTCTACTTAGTGTAAGTACAAGTAATTTACTAATGTGACTCTTAAGCCAGCGCTATCTTAAGACTTAAGAATACCGAATATTTAAAAAAAAAGATTATATGAACGTATTATGGGTTTTTAATGAGGATGGTCAATTTAATGAAAACCAGTAAGTGTTGTAAACCGCTGAACGTAGATTTGGTTTCTCTTTCATAATTTAAACAAAAAATCCAGGCCCGTATTTAAAAAAAAATTGATTATGGTGACGACGAAACGTCGCATTACAGATCTGATGATGCAAACTTGGGGAGAATAAAAAGTAGCAATGAGAAAGTGAAATTTACTTTTGGGCATCTCTTCGAACAAAGTCGAGAGAAAATAAGAACCGAAACACAAAATTTTCGATTTCTCCAAATAATTTGAAAGCACCTGTATTTCTTTTTAATTTTCTTGCGGCATGTTATTTGCCCTTAATTACGCAACTTCGCCCCAATTCAACCGATTTCGTATCTCTTACCGTTTCTGAAATCCCAATGGTGAATATACGCTTACTTTTCCTTGACGCAGGGTGGCTAACCCGCCCTTGCTATATGGGGTGACTATTTTAGAACTATGACGAAACTTGTAGATTTTTAACAATTTCTTGGAAAGCTTTAACTATAACTATACGAATTCTTTTAGATAATCGGTCTAAGACACGCAAACTTCCGATTATTGTAGTATTGGTTTGCCAGAGCTAATTATTGATATACACGAATAACTGAACGCTCTAAGTTGACTAATACCGTTCACGAAAATAATACTGTCATAAAATAATATCATACGGTCACTAATTGAATTTGGAGATACAATGGCGTTTGTATTATTATTGTTAGTGAGGTTTTTAAGATTCAAAATAAGTTACCCCCTACCACCCCTGAAAATAAAGATAAGGGGCAAATGTCAAAAATTTGTTTAAATATTCCCTTTCTCTCTATTATCCCACCTAAATTTCATGTTAATTTTTGAAACCGTTTTATCGATCGACTTGTAACACTTTTAAAAAAACTCTCCCAATATGCAGGATAACTATTTAGTGTGACAAGATTCTATAATAGTATATTACAAAACAAGTACAGTAAATACACCTACCGTAAGTGTATTGTACGATATTTTATCTACAAGGGTGTTTTAGGGCACCAATATTAAAAACTAAAAGAGCATTGTTTTAATTTACCCCGTAGGTGCCTCGTAAGTCGTTATCAACAATTAATTAATATCAGATTGCTAGGGAAATAAATACTATTGACTAATATAAAAACTTGTTTTTATATTATGTAATTACTTACGGCATTATAGTGCGGTAAAGTGCTACTGACCGCACTCAATATATTGTCATATTATACAGGATGTCTGCTAATTAATGATACATGGAAAAACCACTCCTTACGTAAAAATATTAGAATTTACTTATACTTACCTATATCCGAAAGTTGACATTAACTGAGATACAGGGTGTTAAAGTTAAAATTTCATTTTTGTTTTTATCAGGATATAACTTTGCAGGAAACCAACGTTTTCTTACAAAATTTGGTAATTATGGTTTTTTAGGACGAGAAATTGATTTTTTTATGAAATATTAATGTACAATGTCGGGGGCGCTGTTTTCAGCCTTATTTGCACATTTATTAGGTCATAACTTCTTTGTGCCTCAGTGTATTTAAGTTTTTAATGAAAATAATACTTTTATCATATTTATTACGTAAAAAAGATATACTAAGTTCAGGTCGCACAGAGTTACAGTTTCGGAGATATTTGCATTTAAATTGTTTAGTGCACCCTACCCAATTATTATTAATTTGGAAATAAATTTTTTTTCTTAAAGTAACCTATGAGAAATCAAATAAAATTTAGAGATGCAGTTGCTATGTAACAGAAAATGTTTCAGTTTTGAGTTTATCATAAGTTTGTGTTTTCATTGTTGTTGGATTCTTTCGACACGATATTTTCTAGTGCCAAAGTTATTTTAATTAAAGTAAGTTAAAGAACAATCCAATTGTTGTATTTATTATTCCCAATTACCATTACTAGAACATTAATTATCATGTAAAAGTTAATTGCTAAGAAGTAACAAAATATTTTTATTTTTTTTTTGAAGTAGTCCATCTCGAAGTGGAGTGAAGTTATAGGGAAGTAAAGAAACTCACAATCTGCTCCACTAGTTTAATGAAAAATTAAAATAAAAAACCATACATGTTTCGAAGGTTCAAACCTTCATCTTCAGTGGAAAAAAATGAGAACATTAGAAGGCACTCATGACATTGTTTTAAACTGTAAGAAAGAATTTGAGGACGCCGGAGTGAGTCGAAATCTCCGATTTGACCCGTGTTCATTTCGCGCTCTGTAGCACGGGGCGGATCGGTCGAAGGTACGTGGACGCCGGGTCAGTCGAATTCTCCGATTTGACCTCTGTTCATATTTTATTTTTCATTTCGCGCTTTGTACTAACTTTGGCATAATGTATATCGCTCGACGCCGACGGTGGGTCGCGGTTTCAGCTAGTATTCATTGGCACTATTGGCAGTTGTATTTGATTTTTACTTTCCAACGTAACCAATTATTATAAAGATTTCATATTTAAATAAATCAAATTTAATAAAACAATTTATTCATGTATGTATCGCACAGCTTTAGGAAACATTTTTCTATAGGAAAAGTGGCAGAGAGAAATTTCTCTAGTTATATACAGGGTGTCCCATCGGGAATCAACTCGATCCACTATAGCAAAAATTTCGAAAAATGAACAGTATGCTGGATGTTGATGGAACTTGACTAAAATATTTTCAATATGGTCGCACTTCCGGTTATACCGGAAGTTGGTGTCAACTTGCTTATTTTAAATGGATTATCCTTTATTACATTTTGGAATTTACGAAAGATTCCAGGCAGACTTTGTATATCATGTCCTATACCTAAGTTTAAGTGTATTTGACATATTTAAGGTCTTATGTCTTTGACGTTTGCAGACCTTAAAATAATAATTAATTTTTCCTATAAGAAAGCTTTTCATTTAATTTCAATTGAAAATATTATTAAAAGTAACCTGATTTAATAGATTTTATATAATATTTTGTGGTGTTCAAACAATAAGATTAAAAATGAAATTGAGAAAACTGCAAAAATCTACATTTTCAAATGAAAACTCCCAAATTTTCTAATTATTTCCTATTTAGCATTAAAATAACTGTTTTTCAAAGCCGTCATAGAAAACTAGTATAGTAACTGTACTAAAAATTGGCAGCAAACTTGCCACATAACAATATTAAATTGACAATATTTCGAAAACTATACAAATATTCGGAATAGACAACCTTACACAAACTTATCTTTATTTTAATGCTAATAGAAAGTATTAATAAAATTTGGGGTTTTCAACCTAGCTCAGTCTCCAGTGCCGGATACTTTATAGTACTGTAGCATAGGAGAAGTTTGCAAAAATACAAAATTTCCACAAGAATACATAATATCGATAAAATAACCTATGTTTACTTATGCCTATATAGTATAATAATAAATGCACTCGCATAAGTACTTTCACGCGAACTAGCAAAAGTACTACACACACAGTCGCATACCCGCAAGCATATAAAACGTTCGTAGTAACATATACGCATATATAAACACATACCGCGTGTTTCAGGAGGAACGTTCACCCCTATAACTTTTTTACTGTTTAAATTAAAGAAATAAAATTTGGTGGGTTTATGTAGTTTGACATAATTTTGCATATTATGACATGACGGGCTCCATTTTGGCACTTCAGGTTTAACCGGAAATGACCTCAACTTTGAATGTTTAAATGGTTCACCCTGTATATGTATTTTTGGCTATATCGATTCCACACCATTCGACCATTCCAAATGGAACGACACCCCATACGTCACTTTTTGAGACAAAATAATTTTTCTTTTTATTTTTCATCTAGATTACTTACTATGAACTCCTAAAATGGTTTACTTCTAACCCAATTTCTTGATAAAAATGAAATTTTCAAATTCTATTGCGTTTTAAATTTTATACACACTTTTTAAACTTTTAAGAAGGCTTTTTCCCGGAAAACTCAATTTTTTCAAATGGAAACATATAACATATAATATATAATACATAACTCACTCGGGCAAAAAGATAGAGCACTTTTTTTCCAACAATTTGATATCACACACCTTTATGTCAAGTTAAGGTCGGTATTAGACTATCAAATATATTTGACAAAGATCTTTTATAAAATATTTTGTAGCATTTCTTTGATAATATTTCTTTTATAAAAGGTTTTACTAGTATTACACTGTCAAAGAACTTTGACAATTTTTGAAGGGATTTGTCAAGTTATTACAATTAAAAATGAACGACAGACGTGCATTAGCTTGTCTAGCGTTAAGTGCTACCGTGATTACAATGTGTTTAGTATTAAAAAAGAAAAAAAAGAGCCAGGCGCCTTTGGGTAAGGCCCTGGGTGGCAAACGTAATTTAAGAGGTATCCACCACAATCTCCTTCAGGAGTTACGAGTTGAAGGTATTAGGAGTTATAAAAACTATTTAAGAATGGACGACGAAACATTTAACTTTATTGTTTTAAAGATATTACCATTGATATCCCGACAGAATACACATTTAAGGAACTGTATCAGCGTTGAGGAACGCCTTATGGTTACCCTTCGGTTGCAAGAAACTTGCAAGGCAAAAATGAAAATAAATAAATAAATATATCCAGTCTTTTATTTCGGTGTTTGTAATCCGGATGTTGATGGTTGTACAATATTTCGAACCTTTCATACTCCGAAATTAGCAATTTTGTTGTTGAAATGCACCAGACAAACGTATTTTCCGCCATGGTATTATATACCAATACCAGTCGCAGTCAATGTCAAATTTATGCCTTATTGTCAGAAAATGAGGTTACTACCGTTACCAATCAACTATAAAATCTTTTATCAAAGATAATCGACTGTTGTTATCTTTTATAAAATATCTTTTATAAAATAAATATTTTATAAAAGAACTGATATTACACTTCAAATATTTTATAAAATTTCTTTTATAAAATATCTTTGTCAAATATATTTGATAGTCTAATACCGGCCTTATTGTCAGAAAATGAGGTTACTACCGTTACCAATCAACTATAAAATCTTTTATCAAAGATAATCGTCTGTTGTTATCTTTTATAAAATATCTTTTATAAAATAAATATTTTATAAAAGAACTGATATTACACTTCAAATATTTTATAAAATTTCTTTTATAAAATATCTTTGTCAAATATATTTGACAAAGATCTTTTATAAAATATTTTGTAGCATTTCTTTGATAATATTTCTTTTATAAAAGTTTTTACTAGTATTACACTGTCAAAGAACTTTGACAATTTTTGAAGGAACTTGTCACGTTTTTACAATTAGAAATGAACGATAGACGTGCATTAGCTTGTCTAGCGTTAAGTGCTGCCGTGATTACAATGTGTTTAGTATTAAAAAACAAAAAAAAAGAGCCAGGCGCCTTTTGGTAATGCCCTGGGTGGCAAGACGTAATTTAAGGGGTGTCCACCACAATATCCTTCGGAAGTTACGAGTTGAAGGTATTAGGAGTTATAAAAACTATTTAAGAATGGACGAGGACACATTCAACTTTATTGTTATAAAGATATCACCATTGATATCCCGACAGAATACACATTTAAGGAATTATATCAGCGTTGAGGAACGCCTTATGGTTACCCTTCGGTTTATGGCAACAGGACAGAGTTATGCTAGTTTACAGTACAGCAGTCGCATACCTCAATGTATCCTTTCAGGCATAATCCCAGAAACTTGCAAGGCAAAAAATTAAAATAAATAAATAAATATATCCAGTCTTTTATTTCGGTTTCTGTAATCCGGGTGTTGATGGTTGTATAATATTTCGAACCTTCCATACTTCGAAATTAGCAATTTGTTGTTGTATTATATACCAATACCAGTCGCAGTCAATGTCAAATTTATGCCTTATTGTCAGAAAATGAGGTTACTACCGTTACCAATCAACTATAAAATCTTTTATCAAAGATAATCGTCTGTTGTTATCTTTTATAAAATATCTTTTATAAAATAAATATTTTATGAAAGAACTGATATTACACTTCAAATATTTTATAAAATTTCTTTTATAAAATTTCTTTGTCAAATATATTTGATAGTCTAATACCGGCCTAAGAAAGGAGAGATAATTTATTAAAAATACAATTCATGACAAGAAATACCACAAGAAGTGCAAACGGCTTCGCATTTATCTAGGTCCCCATGGCGCCATAATGCTAACAAACAAATGAACATAAATACAACTTTAAAATCCGCCATAATTTATTTGGCATACCTAGAAGTAAACCATTTTAGAGAGTTCACAGCAATCTAGATCAAAAAATAAAAATTATTTAGATGTCAAAAAGTGACGTATGGGCGTGGTTGAATTTGGAATGATGTTTTAAATCGATATAGCCAAAATTATATTGGGTATTCTATTTAAAAATCCAAAGTTGACGTCATTTCCGGTTAAACCGGCAGTGACAAAATTTAGTCCGACATGTCATAAAATGCAAATTAATATCACATACAACACAATACACTAGTTTTATTTCTGTAATTTAAAAAATAAAAAAGTTATGGAGGTGAGCGTTCCTGCTGAAACACCCGGTATACACACCCAAGTATAACAGGTACAATCCTAAAGATCAACTGACACTCTCTGTACCACTTCCTGTATCTAAATCAAGATGTATACACTGTAGCAGAGTCAAAAAATTTTTACAGGCAACTTACAGTCCTTAGCATATAACTTACTAAAATAAACTATTTGCCTGTAGAAATGATTATAATTTGCAAAATATATGTAACCGCTTACATAGAAAGCAATTTTAAAATTTTTTTTTAGACTATAGCTGCAGTACTATAATTTGAATTTAAAAATTTATCGCCGGTCACGTATCCCCAGTCAATAATTTCTTACTTTACCCTTTTATATTTCACGTCATTTTACTAAAGTTACTTTTATATATAAATAATTTACACTCCTACTACAATTTGTATTAAAAAAATAATGTTCAAAGATCAACAGTTTAGTTTCTCTAACGCAATTATTAACCAGAAGTTCCGTCCTTGCAGCTGCATGTATCGCCGGTCACGGCAGAAATTTCTTATAAATGAAGCCACTAGAGGTCGGCCTAATAGTTTTACAAATATGACGGTATGTGTTTGAATTTGTGTAAAGTGTGCTCCTGTTTAGGTAAGTTCCTTATTATGTTTATTTAGGTATAAATTCGAACATTGAATAATTTTTATCAGGCGTATGTTTTTATGTTGTATCGCCGGTCACAGGGTTAACTCAGACCTAGCAGTCTTAATTAAGGGAAAATTACTACACGAAGTCATTCTCTTGAGTACAGACACTCATTTCAGTCTAACAAAGTTTAAGAAATATAGCTTGTATTAGCTGTTATCCACGAATTTATGCATTTTTGTATCGCTGGTCACAGTAACACCGGTCACGCATGAAAATTGATGCGACGGTTTGTTATCCGAAGCTATATACAATATTTTTTTATTAACCATTTATAAACCATTAAGGAAAGATATATTTTGATGTGCAAGTTTCCTTTACACCTTAGGTAGATTAAAAATATGACTAATTTTCTGAGTATTTTAATATTCTATAAGGAACATTCCAAATCTTTAAGCCAATATAAGACAGGGCTGTTATAAATAATAGGAAGATTGTTATAGTGACAAATTAAAATAACTCAGTTCCAAATATGGGCGTTCCCTATAAAAAACTATGAATTGGAACGTATTGAAAAGTATTCAATTGTATTAGGTTTTAATTCTTTTGAAATCTTCGGAGGTATTGCGAGCTTTTAGGTATTCAAATCTGATCCACTTTAATACGTTTTTAATTCTAAATAGGAAAACATACTTTTAACTTCGACATTAAGTATTAAAGCCAATCCATTATAATTCTTTTTTGAGCACAACTATACAATTTTTAATTTCATACCGAGGAACGGATAAAAAGTCAATACTATTTAATGCGAAGATTAAGATATCAATATAATATATTATTTTATTCTTTCAAATCCGAAGTTTTGCTATTATTGTTAATGTATTGTAATCCTTTTTTATGCATACCTAACAAATCAAATCTTTTTAATTAATTATTGTGAATATAGATTGAATTTACAAATTAATACCGAAAAAGGGATAAAACGTCTATATTTTTTAATGCCAAGATTAAGATAGGAATATAATAAAATATTTTATTCTTTCAAATCCGAAGTTTCACTATTATTGTTAATGCATTTTAATTCCTTTTTATGCATACCTAACAAATCAAATCTTTTTAATCCATTTTTATGAATCTAGATTGAATTTACAAATTAATACCGAAAAACGGATAAAAGGTATATATTTTTTAATGCCAAGATTAAGATAGGTATATAATAAAATATTTTATTCTTTCAAATCCGAAGTTTCGCTATTATTGTTAATGCATTTTAATTCTTTTTTATGCATACCTAACAAATCAAATCTTTTTAATTAATTATTGTGAATATAGATTGAATTTACAAATTAATACCGAAAAAGGGATAAAACGTCTATATTTTTTAATGCCAAGATTAAGATAGGAATATAATAAAAAATTTTATTCTTTCAAATCCGAAGTTTCACTATTATTGTTAATGCATTTTAATTCCTTTTTATGCATACCTAACAAATCAAATCTTTTTAATCCATTTTTATGAATCTAGATTGAATTTACAAATTAATACCGAAAAACGGATAAAAGGTATATATTTTTTAATGCCAAGATTAAGATAGGTATATAATAAAATATTTTATTCTTTCAAATCCGAAGTTTCGCTATTATTGTTAATGCATTTTAATTCTTTTTTATGCATACCTAACAAATCAAATCTTTTTAATTAATTATTGTGAATATAGATTGAATTTACAAATTAATACCGAAAAAGGGATAAAACGTCTATATTTTTTAATGCCAAGATTAAGATAGGAATATAATAAAATATTTTATTCTTTCAAATCCGAAGTTTCACTATTATTGTTAATGCATTTTAATTCTTTTTTATGCATACCTAACAAATCAAATCTTTTTAATTAATTATTGTGAATATAGATTGAATTTACAAATTAATACCGAAAAAGGGATAAAACGTCTATATTTTTTAATGCCAAGATTAAGATAGGAATATAATAAAATATTTTATTCTTTCAAATCCGAAGTTTCACTATTATTGTTAATGCATTTTAATTCTTTTTTATGCATACCTAACAAATCAAATCTTTTTAATCCATTTTTATGAATATAGATTGAATTTACAAATTAATACCGAAAAACGGATAAAAGGTATATATTTTTTAATGCCAAAATTAAGATAGGTATATAATAAAATATTTTATTCTTTCAAATCCGAAGTTTCGCTATTATTGTTAATGCATTTTAATTCTTTTTTATGCATACCTAACAAATCAAATCGTTTTAATCCATTGTTATGAATATAGATTGAATTTACAAATTAATACCGAAAAACGGATAAAAGGTATATATTTTTTAATGCCAAGATTAAGATAGGTATATTATAAAATATTTTATTCTTTCAAATCCGAAGTTTCGCTATTATTGTTAATGCATTTTAATTCTTTTTTATGCATACCTAACAAATCAAATCTTTTTAATCCATTGTTATGAATATAGATTGAATTTACAAATTAATACCGAAAAACGGATAAAAGGTATATATTTTTTAATGCCAAGATTAAGATAGGTATATATTAAAATATTTTATTCTTTCAAATCCGAAGTTTCGCTATTATTGTTAATGCATTTTAATTCTTTTTTATGCATACCTAACAAATCAAATCGTTTTAATCCATTGTTATGAATATAGATTGAATTTACAAATTAATACCGAAAAACGGATAAAAGGTATATATTTTTTAATGCCAAGATTAAGATAGGTATATTATAAAATATTTTATTCTTTCAAAACCGAAGTTTCGCTATTATTGTTAATGCATTTTAATTCTTTTTTATGCATACCTAACAAATCAAATCTTTTTAATCCATTGTTATGAATATAGATTGAATTTACAAATTAATACCGAAAAACGGATAAAAGGTATATATTTTTTAATGCCAAGATTAAGATAGGAATATAATAAAATATTTTATTCTTTCAAATCCGAAGTTTCGCTATTATTGTTAATGCATTTTAATTCTTTTTTATGCATACCTAACAAATCAAATCTTTTTAATCCATTTTTATGAATATAGATTGAATTCACAAATTAATACCGAAAAACGGATAAAAGGTATATATTTTTTAATGCCAAGATTAAGATAGGTATATAATAAAATATTTTATTCTTTCAAATCCGAAGTTTCGCTATTATTGTTAATGCATTTTAATTCTTTTTTATGCATACCTAACAAATCAAATCGTTTTAATCCATTGTTATGAATATAGATTGAATTTACAAATTAATACCGAAAAACGGATAAAAGGTATATATTTTTTAATGCCAAGATTAAGATAGGTATATAATAAAATATTTTATTCTTTCAAATCCGAAGTTTCGCTATTATTGTTAATGCATTTTAATTCTTTTTTATGCATACCTAACAAATCAAATCTTTTTAATCCATTGTTATGAAAATAGATTGAATTTATAAATTAATACCGAAAAACGGATAAAAGGTATATATTTTTTAATGCCAAGATTAAGATAGGTATATAATAAAATATTTTATTCTTTCAAATCCGAAGTTTCGCTATTATTGTTAATGCATTTTAATTCTTTTTTATGCATACCTAACAAATTAAATCTTTTTAATCCATTTTTGTGAATATAGATTGAATTTACAAATTAATACCGAAAAACAGCTAAGCATCGATTACATGGAACTAGTGTGCTCGCAGCTAGTCTAAGTTCTTAATAATCGTTTCTTAATCATACTAACGTACACGGAAAATAATGGTTGATGGAAATTTTAAACTATATTGCGTACAATAGGTATTTGTAAGGTTTTTACCTACAAATTGTTAAAAGAAATAGTATTACAGAAATATAAAATTTTTGCTATCGAATTGTAGGGGTGTAAACTGTTAACTAATTACCTACAATGTGTATGCTAGATATACAAAACATCACTTTTTTTTTTTTAAAACCTTACAGGAACCTATGTGATTTTTAATACATTTTAATCCTCAAAAAGGTATTGGCATACCTGAGGTTCTTATACATTTTAATCAATTTTAAGGAATAGCTAGGCTTTATAATACTGATCAATTGTGTAAAAAGTATTGGCACTGGTCGTTTTTCTAATGAATTTTTAGATACCGTTCAATCATCTAAAAAGTGTTGACTTCTTTAAGTACTATAATCATAAAAATAAAATTGTAAACGGCGAACAAATTCTATGGTCTAACCAACAAAATAAACATGAACTTAAAATTTCTTTTACATTTCACAACAATATAATATTTCCTATAAACTATTGCCACCCTGCAACAAGAAGGGTTTATTGCCGTTTATTAACATATCAACGATCGCGACTGTTTTAAAAACTTTTTAATTTTATGGCCGTGTGCGTTGTGAAAGCAGTAAAAAGATAGATGTATTATGTGTTTATATTTTAAAGTATGTTAGCTAGTTAGTTTCTATTCTTAAAGGACACAAGTTGACAAAATTAACATTTTTGTCAACTTTGCTAAAACATTTTAATCAAATATCAAATATTGCTTTAAGACATACATGCACATTGTTGCATGCACAAAATTATAGAAAAATTTGCTAGGTTTACATTGCTGTCATCGTTTTTAACTCTTTTTTGAATCTATTAAAACGTTTTAAGCATGTAATGATATATGAACTGAAAGAATAATATATGACGAGTATTTACGTATATTAATTTCATAGAAATATAACCCACAAATACCACTAAAAAAAGAAAAGATATTAGACACATTCTTCGCGCCATTTAAGCCGGCGACGATAGCCGAAGCATGCCGAAAGCTGCTCGCCGACCACTGCTGGTTTTGAAACAGTGTTGCCAGACTTTTACAATTGTAATAGATCCACTACTATTTAACATTCTTGTTGTGGGGCTCCCCATATGAAATTTATGTTCAATCTGGAGGTGGTCCCCCATCTAATAGGAAAGTAACGACCTTTTGTTCGTACTATTATTACTCTGACGCCGTTTTAATTAAAATTAGGAATATTTATTTCATGAACATACAACAAAGATTAAAGCTAAAATACGACCTAATTATCTTTCCGCTTACACAACTGTATATCCATTTTAATTGGTTGTTTTTATCTTTAGGAAAGCGGAAAAACCATATATTTCTATTAAATGTCTTTGCGTGGTTATCCATATCACAACCAAACATAGCGCACCTCATTTTATGAAAATTCAGATATTTTTTTTAATAAACACAAGACTATAAGAAAACGTTCTGGTAAACTTACAAAATGTCCACCAAAAACTACGGCAACCATGCAGCAGTATTGCCAGAAATCCGTGATCGAAAGAAATAGAGTGCCGGTTCGAAACCTAATAGGAATAGTAAGAAACGGTGTCAGAGTAAAAAGAGTACGAAAA
Organism: Barypeithes pellucidus; assembly: GCA_963991005.1. Classification (NCBI taxonomy): domain Eukaryota; kingdom Metazoa; phylum Arthropoda; class Insecta; order Coleoptera; family Curculionidae; genus Barypeithes; species Barypeithes pellucidus. The sequence continues at coordinate 55,487,485 of OZ022560.1, forward strand.
AAGATCCGTGTCCAGTCGGTATCAGGATACTGCTGGGTTGCCATGTTTCTCATTTTACAACGATCTGACTGTGCATCCCAATATATTATACGTATTATGTATTATAGATTATTCCTAATCTTTTTCGGTATTTTGCTTAAACACCGATAAAAACAAAATCTAAACGAAAACAAAAAAAAAACGAAACGAAAAACGACAAAGTAGGTGGTAGGTATTACAGCTTTTTAAATTTGCCGCTTCTCGCAAGCTTCCCAATTTGAAAATATACATTTGGCAACGCGCCTTTTGCCGGTTTAATATTTGATCCCTTTATCGGTCGTTCTGGCGGTCATCGTCATCGGGGCCATTTTGTTTCATGACTTTCATGTCAATTCATGTTTGCTTTTGGCTTAGATCAGACTGAATCAGACTTTAAGTGTTGTATTTTTCGCGGCATTTTATTTCCAGACTCTTAATTTGGTAAGTTTTTCCTTTGTTAAATTAGCTTTTTTAGTTATTAGTTTCCCATTTCCATTATATTTGGATTATGGTGAATTTTATTTGTTTGTATTATAGACTGTTATAGACACAATTAGCTGATATGTTACGATATATAGTCATAATTAATATAGGTAATTAGCTGATTGTCCATACATTCTCAAAAGAATTAAAAGGTGCAAATTTTGTCGTTCTATGGCAGTTAAAAAATAAGGTTACATTCAATGATCTAGATATCAGATCATTGGTAGATGTTAATTTGTACTTACATTAGCTGCCGATTATTTCGACAAAACCAGGATTCACCTGCAGACCATTTGTTTATCTTAAAGTTTTTAAGTATATATGGAAATCATAATATGCAGCCTGGTAGTTATGTAAGCAATTTTCCCAAGGATTTTACAGATGTACACAACCTTTATACTTTCATATTTCGTTTTAGGTTGCGTAAAATGAACGAAACACTAAAATTTGCCTATGTGTCATATGTCGGTACAAATGAACGGGACATTGTACCTATTGAACATATAAAAATTTTTGAGTATATAAAGCACGAGCCAAAAATAAAATACAAAGTGAAATGGCAAGACCAGTTCTACTATGGAACTATTGCTTTCTTGGTACTATATAATTTTTTTTCCATATTCTCCTGCGGCCCATTTTTTATGTTGGTAGATTCTGAAGAAAGTATAAATGAACAAGCAGAAACAAACCGGCCCAAGTTTCTACCAGAAAACTTGCTGGTTTCAAATGATGAATCTGACGAGTGCACAAGCACTGATAGCTTAGGAACAAATAATTCGACATTATTAACAACAAAACTAGCTTTACTTCTAGAAAAACAGTAAGTTTTGTAATGTACTATGTTCACTATTTATATGTATACACTGTGGGAAAAATTTATTTACATCCCAATTTTTGTTAAATTTGATGAAATTTTGTTGAAATTTTGTGCTAATATTATAGGGGACCTTTTCTTAATGGTAGAAAAAACATCTAATTTAAATGTACAGGGGGAGCCAAGTAGAAGAAATATTTTTAATCATTGCCTTATTTGGGGCTGTTGCGAAATTAAATTTTTTACTAAGAGTACAAAATTTTTTGAAAATATTAAGAAACTATAGACACAATTGGACTATGGAATAAAAAGTTATCTTGTACATAAATTTCTTTCTCGTCAGTGAGAGTAGTATTTCACTAAGTAGGTAACTTTTAAAACTAATATTTTATTTTTTAGAACTGAAGAAAAGAATCAGGATCCAAGTAAGGACCAAAAAGGAAGGTAAAATTGAAGAAGCCCTAAAAAATGTTCATATAATGAAAAACAAATATTTTTATATTTTAGAGCTGATGGAAGGATACAGGAAGATAGGGATAAAACTAGAGATAGTAGCAGGAATGACCAAAAAGAGAGGTATGTATTAGGTTTTCAAATTATATACATATGGACTACAGAATAAAAAGTTATTATGTACGTACATTTTTTTGTCGGTTAGAGTATTTCACTAAGTAGGTAACTAACTCTTAAAACTAATATTTTATTTTTTAGAACCGAAGAAAAGAATCAGGATGCAAGTAGCAAGGACCAAAAAGAAAGGTAAAATTGAAAAAGCCCTAAAAAATGTTCATATAAACAAATATTTTTATATTTTAGAGCTGATGGAAGGAAACGGGAGAATAGGGAAAAAAATAGAGATAGTAGCAGGAAAGACCAAAAAGAAAAGTATGTATAAGGTTTTCAAATTATCCACATTTTCTATTTTCCCATGCGTTAACAAAGAGTACATAGAACTAACGATCAAATAAAAATGGAAGAATGTGCAATAAATTAAATTAGTGGTTTTAATATTGTTTATGGTTACTTTCCGATTTTTATTTGGTTTGCCTTATTTATTTTTGCCTTATATATTATTGTACAATCTATTTTGATTACCTAGGAATGAAAATGATCACTGGAATACTCAAAATGTCATCAGGGATAGGAGGGTAGAGGTAATGTTCATTAGCACAATTAATTCTTCATTTTGCATGGCTTTTTAGTTGGTTATTATTATTAGAAGGCTCTATACTGGGTGTATCTCGGTACTGTATTGTATATAGCTTTTTTTTACAACCGGCACTGATTTCACGTATTGCATATTAAAAATATGCATTTTCATTTTAGAAAATTACGATGATAGAACAAAGTTGGCAGAACTGAAAAGGGAGAATAGAAGCCTTAAGGTGGAAGTGGACATGCTTAAAAATAAAAACAAGGAATTGCAAGATTCCAGTAATGAGTTCCAAAAATTAAACATCCTGCTACAAAGAGATGCTATCAAATCTATAGAGGATATGAGAAGTATGTACATAGTGTTTTATTTTGTTAAATTTATAGGATTACAATATAAAATGCTGTAATTGTTATCTATTGACCTGAGAAATAGCTATAAATTCTATTAATTGTAATTACAAATCTATTTCCCTTTTTCAGCCAGAATGTAAAGGGATATTTTACTATTTTTACTTTACTATTTTTAGTACAATTATCAACTCTTCTAAACAAGCCATACACAATTCCTGAGGCTGATCAACTTGACTTTCCTGAAGTTGGTTTTGTAAGAGCCTCAGATAACTCGGTAAGCATTTTATCTTATATTAGTATCAGCTGTAGTGACTTGATGAAAAATATTTACAGATCCACATTGGAAGAGGTGTTTGGTTAAAAAATGAAATATACGATACAATTTACTGTACTAGTAAAACCCCATCAACATTTATAACAAACATGGCTGTTGCTGTGTTCGGCACAACGTGTCTCAAAGGTAGTACTGGGACGGGCAAAATAAGCAACCGAACAATAAATAAATCTGGCAAACCTGCTAGGCCGGCTCTAGATACAACAAAGTTGTTGGCTATTGAAGGTTAGTAAAATTTTGTCAGTTACTGGACAGAATTACATCTTTAACACAGTTTTCTTACTTATCAAATATATAATATAAATAATATTAATATCATGATATTGATCCTACTAACTTCAAGAATCTTTAATCATAGCTAGTATAAACGCCATCTATTTATGTGGTTAACAAAAATAATTGATTGTATATTCTATTTGTAGATATTTTCCGATTTTGGTTACAGAAGACAAACAAGAATTCCGTTGAAATAAACAACCAAATATTTAAAATGACTTCATATAATATATCAAAAAAAATTAGTCAACTGAATTACGTAAAGAAGAAAGGTATGTATATAGATATTTAAAAACGTTTAGAATCAAATTGTTTAAAAGTGTTAGACAAAGTAGAATTATCAAAAGGATGATTGTTTTGGACCTCCGTTGTTTATATTTTTAGTTTAAAAAAACACAACGCTTCGGTTAGTACTATCTAACCATTTTAAGTTGTGTTTTTGAAACCAAAAATATAGACAATGAAAGTCCGAAATAATCAGTCTTTTGTTAAAATCAAATTATAATACTTAAATAGGTTTTCTTTTCTTTATTTAAGTAGCAATCGGTTTATTTAGTAAAGTCTAGGTTACAAAGTTCTCACGCGTTTAAAGCTTTATCACGACTGTCGCACAACAAAAATGTAAACAAAAATATTTTAGTACAACCGTAATGAAACCTGAAGTTATTATAAACTGTGGCCAGTTGGTTAAATCAAAAGTATAGATGGTTTCCCATCGTTAAAACTTAAACGCGTGAAAACAACATTTCTTATTTTGTGTGCGTAGTACATATAAGATTTTTTATGCAATATTTTTACAGGTTTTTTTAAATTTTAGATGAATTTAAAAATACCCAGGTTTGTACGGGTTTGTCAGAAAATTCCCGAAGCTCAAGTAAGTAACTAAATTTTATAATGTTTAGTAGGTATTTCATTGAGTTTATATTACAGAAGTATTTCTATTTTAGGCAATGGTGAAGATAAATATTTATTCTGTTCAGGTAATAAATGTATATGTTTACAATTGCTTATGATATTTCATTTATTTTTTTTAATTTTTAGGTCAAAAAGTCCCAGCTTCGCCGTCAAGTACGATATCTAACATGTCTATGTAAATACATTTTTTAAATAAAATTATTTATAACATGAGATCATAAAATGGAGTATTTTTTTAATTTCTATACAAAAAAAAAACTGGTTTCAAAACTGACATAGATATACATAAAATTATTTGGTAAGTAACTATTCTATTAATTTTATGGAACATTAATTTTTGATGACGTGCTATACTGCTAAAAGTATTTAGGAGAGTAACGTTAAATCTTGGTGTATCAAATCCAAACACTATTTTAAAAACGGTATAAATTAATTCTTAAAAATTATTATAACCCTACACCCTAAAATTAATTGAAATGTACAAAAACACTCATTGAGGATTAAACAGTATTTTAAAAGCCTCTTCCTTAAAATCTATTAGAATGTATAAAAAATACTCCAGTGTCGATACTTTTTAGAAGATGAACGATATTAAAAAGCCTATTCCTGAAAATTCATTAAAATGTTAGGTACTAATACTTTTTAGAGGATTAAAAGGTATTAGAAAACATATACCTAAAAATTCATTAAAATGTATAAAAGCCTCGTGTGCCAATACTTTTTAGAGGATTAAAAGACATTAAAAACATATACCTAAGAGTTCATTAGAATGTATAAAAACCTCCAATGTCGATACTTCTTAGAGGATTGAACGGTATTAAAAAGCCTATTCCTGAAAATTCATTAAAATGTTAGGTACTAATACTTTTTAGAGGATTAAAAGGTATTAGAAAACATATACCTAAAAATTCATTAAAATGTATAAAAGCCTCGTGTGCCAATACTTTTTAGAGGATTAAAATTATTAAAAACCCCATACCTGAATATTCATTAGATTGTATAAAAATCAGAAGTGCTAATACTTTTCAGAGTTTTAAAAAGTATGAAAAAGCTAATGCCTTATAACTGATTAGAATGTATAAAAATCACTAGTGCTAATACTTTTTAGAGTTTTAAAAAGTATGAATAGCTAATGCCTTAAAATTAATAAGAATGTATAAAAATCGCCGCCAATACTTTTGTATCCGATAAAAGTGTTTCAGAAACCGCATTAAAACGTATCAATTTTTTTTAAATTCTTTTTAATGCTTTTCTTTTTATAGAGTTATATGATTCAGAAGAGTAAATTAGCCATGTGACGGGCGTTAAATTATTAAAAATTCGATGCTAAATACAAAAATAGACCCAATATCTTTGTGACGATGATCTTTTGCGAGGACATATATAATTCCTCTAATTAGATACTATAAGAAACCTATTAAAAATTTTACAGGTTTTTTGAGATGATTTATTTTTAAATTCCGATTTACTGAAAGTTGCCTGTAAAGAAATTTTGACCCAACAGCAAAAGAATTTGAAACTACTAAATATCGGACGACCGCACCACAGACACAGAAAATCAAGGTCCGAAAATTCGTCCTCAGCGAAAGGGTTACTATTTCTATAGGCAATGTAAAAAATTGAAAAGTAAGGAAGAATACCCACTAATAATCACAACAACAAATCTAAAGTTATATAACAAAAGAAAAAATAGTAAATATTATTTTTTGACAAGCCGCCCTTTGGTTTTGTGTATACAATATTCTGGGATCGTAAAGTATAGCTTGTCGTTTTGATCTGCGGCTACGCGGTATCCGTAAGGGGAAGGGAAGGTAACAGGCCGCAAGGACAATCCATGGTCGTGCTTATATTGTAAAATTAAATATAAAAATATTGAAATGTTAATTTTTTTGTGAATATAAAGGAGTAAGTAGGTACTAAATGTTAAAATAATAAGAATGAAAAGTATTGGGAGAAACAGGAATGCAACAATTTATTTCTGAGAAACTCCCAAATTTCAACGTCATAAAGTAGGTATAAAATAACAAACAAAAAAAAAAACGATATAATCATTGATCTCTACTCTATGTCGTTATCGTCTTCACTATCAGACTCACTGTCTTCAGAGTCGGACTCAATGTCATCATTGCCGAGTGTAATTATGATGGGTTCTATTTCTTCCATCATGTAATCTGTCTCCCAAAATTTATTTTCAATACTAATAACATGCTGGCAAAATTTCTCCCATTCAGATGGTGTAACTGACCTTATGGCCTCATCTAAGACCTCTTTCAGTTTGGTTAAACTGAAATCCCCTGATGTGTTTAGGTTCCGTATGTAACTTTTGACTTGAGCCCATGCCAACTCAATTGGGTTATAAGGGGAATATGGCCAGCCTGTTTTATGATATTGTCAATGACATAGCTTTTTTTTATCACCTCGAGGCTTGTGCAATTTTACAAGTTCAAAAAGGTCAAATTTCCTAATAGGTACCACATCATCTCATATGTAAAATTTTTGGTTTTTCAACCAACAATTTTCGTTTATTTTGGCATTTGCGAAAATAAACCCCATTGGCTTTTAAAAGTTTATGCAAAGCGTCTTTTCCATATGGAAAATCATTTTTTTACTATTTGCCCTATTAATTATTCTTTACGTGTAACATCCACAACGCGCTGTCGCTGGTCAAAAATCAAAGCGTGTCTGGAGCATGGCAGTGCCATGTGTCTGGCGAATGTCTGCGGAGGCGTGTCCAAATCAATCGCATATTATATTTTCATCTCTGTTTAATGCCGTGAAACAAAATAGAGGCGGAAGTGATCCTATTAATCGACTAAATGTTGGGAGTAAATGGATATTCACATGTTGTCAGATTTGCTAGGAAATAGATAATTCAATTAATATTTTAATTTTGTCCGGCAATTAAAATTAAGTAGGTGTGAACATATTACTTAAAACTCAAAATACCTCTCAGTTTTTCAGTCTGAATAATAATATTTTCTAACTTTTTAACGGTTAGGTTAAATTCTGTATTCAAAGGAGGTATAAATAATAAATTTCATAAAACCTACTAGATTTTTGGTAAGTAATTTGACAACATCGATAATATTTCGTCTGCATTCTTTAAATAGTTTTGGTAGCCGCAGAACGAAACGACAAGCTGTACTCGATAGGACCTTAAAAATGATGTATCGCAAGACCTCACTTCCTATTCAATTTTTCTTATCAAGTGGTCGCTCCGCGGCCATTTTGGATTTGAGCACCATAAAATATTCAAGAAAGAGTAGCTCTCTGATTCCTACTACACTATGTCAAGTGGTATTTATTTTCCTAAGACGGTAAATGAAATTAAGGATAATAAAAAATACCAACTATGCAATTTTTAAAACGCCGCCATTTTGTTTTCGGGCATACAGAAGTAATTTTCTGAGATCGTAAAGTACTCGATAGTATCTTCAATATGATGTATCGCAAGACCCCCTTCCTATTTAAATTTCTTCCCGAAAATGGCGCCCATCAGCCATTTTGACAGTCTGTTATTATTCCTTCAAAAAGAAGTTTACATTCCCCTATAAACCACTCCCAAATTTTGTACAAAAAAATTAACGGCTCAAAAGTTATTAAGCCGTTTCCAAACTATATACACACACAGTATATGTTAATATGTAAGTAAGTGTCTTTAGATCTAAAAGTTAAAAGTAAAACTAATAGTAACGTCTTCTAAAATTAATACACATATTATGTGGTTGGCACTGACAATACAAAAAAACACATACGATTTAGCCCTATTTACTAACCTGGATATTTTTCTCAGTGTAGCAAAATCCTACCATGATAGCTTATTTCACGTCTACCGACAAACGTTGTTAATCATCCTATAAATTTGCGCATTGTACGCCCTTATGAACATATATGAAAAATATCGTTCGTTAATCAATCGTTAACAATTAATAATTATTTTTATACCCCAGAATAAAAGTCTATCAAGTCCAATGGTTTACCACTAAACTATAGTTTTATTCTACGGCACAGATTTTTTTTTCATCATATTCTTGTAAAATTAAGTTGTTCACACCAACGCGGTCAAGCGCTGATCCGGGGGGGGGGGGGGGGGGTGTTTATGGGGGTCATGACCCCCAAACCATCAATATAACACGAAAAATACCATATATACCAGTTTGACTAACGCGCCAAGGTAATACTTTTCGTAATTTTTCTATGCATGGCCCCCCCAAAACGAAATTTGACATAACTTTTCCTTTCTTTTCTCGTTCCTTGAACTTTCCCATTATATAAATATGACAAACCATTATATAAATATGACAAATAATAATATATATTTAACGAATAAAAACCAATAAAATATATAAACCAAATAGCAACTTCGAGGAAGTAAAATAACACAACAAATCTCGATTGCACTTCAAAAATTCAATACCACGCGTTGAAAACGAAAATCGCAATGCATAATAAATAATTATATCTTTCTTTGCCGTTCGAACAATAAATTCAAGCGTCGAGCCGGCCCGGGATCGGTACGCCGACAGAAACGGAGATAATCGGAAGAAAGGGACCGCACGTGATCTGGGTCTATACTTCAATTTTCTACGCTGAAAAACGTAGTTTTCGTCTCCTATGAAAATGATACATTTTTTTAAAAAAATTGTTTAACGAAAGATGTCTAAATTTTGTTAACAACTCGAGGAAAGTCCATCATTTTTTTCTATATGGACCAGTAAAAAAAAAAAAATCTAAAAATTTTCCGAAAAAAAAAAATATAGACTTTCCGCGAGTAACAGTTCTATTACAAAGGTTTTTTTCCTTAGACATTTTTTTCCTAAAACAGGAATAAACGATTGAGAAGAAAACTCGTTTACAGGTACTCCGGAATCCTGTTAAGCAAAAATATTCGTTATTAAAAATAATAAAAGGAATTGAAGATAATGGAATTGACTAAATGATTTAATATAATTAGAGGATAGTGAAAAGTATAAAATCTCTTCCTTACCTAAGCAAAGCAGGAAGAAAGGAAAGCCTTTTATAAATTGTAAAAAATTTAAAAGAAAAAATTTAAAAAATAAAATTCAACGCATTCTTATGAAAATAAAATGCATTATTTTATTTTAAACTTCGTTCGTTAATGTCAACTGTCGGATATAGGTAAGTATAATTAAATCCTATATTTTTACGTAAGGAGTCTTTGGTTTTCCATGCACCATTAATTAGCGGACACCCTGTATACATAAGGAACAAAAGTTAAAGCTTTTATAGTAAGGGTATCCAAGAACTATAATAATAAATAAGAATAAAAATAAATTTTCAGTTTATCAAGGCGCTTGCTGAATATTTCCTTATTCAAATGAGAGGAAATCTTTGCGGCTTGTTCATCTTTATACACGTGCAAAATAGATCTTTGATCAGGTATTATTTTGTTAAAATATTCCCTGTAATGGGCTTTAAACGTAATTACGTATAAATTAATAGGAAATAGTTAATAAACAAAATTAATATTTTTTCCCTTTTTCTTGCTTTCCTCTGCATAACTTAAAATATTATTGATGGTAAAATTATTAGTGTTGGGAAAGACCGATTATTTTAATAATCGAGTACTTGATACGAGTGAATCGCTCGAGCGATTAATCACTTGAAATTTTTATGACTAAGAAGACTGTGTTGATAAAACACCAGGGGATGTTTTTGTAAGTTTTAGAAGTCCAGTCTAGAGTTTTTATTAAGGAAGAACATTTGATTCTGATTTTTAAAAAAAATTACATCCTTTAATTTTTTAAGAATTTACAATCGCCGATGGCTAGCTAGTCAAAACGAAACAAAACCCATGATCGCGATGAATCCACTAAGGGATTTGGCATACTTTTTTGTATGCACCTTCTCGTTTATGTGCCTTTAAGAAAGACGTATGCCGTGTCAACCTTCTGAGCGTCAAACTCGAACGTCGCCAATCGCCGCATTTCGGGTGGAAAGCGAAGATCGGATATCAAGTGAAAGGCAATGATTCGATTTTTCGCCTAAATTTATAACCAGAGTGTTTCCTATCGAGCGAAAAACTGCTCGAATATACGTCGGCGTCAAGCGAAGCTCTGGTATCCAGTGAACGGTAATAAGTAACAAGCGACGATTTTCGCTTTTAAGGAAATCGAGCGATGTCGATTATTTCAATATTATGATTTGCATTTGTCCTCATTTTTAGTGTAGAGCAGCTATACTCTAAGTGTGTTCCGCGGAACCCTAGGGTTCCGCGATACCTCTGTAGGGGTTCCTCAAGAATTTAGAAAAAAAATCAAAACACCTCTCTCTGGTCGAACGTTTTGACTCCGCGGCCGCGGCGTAGGTATATTTATTTATTTATTTGTATTTGTATAAACATGTGTTACAATAGCTGGTACAATATCTCATAAGTTTGGTATCAACATGTATACTTGTATACTTGTGAGCGCGCAGTCCCTTTGATAAAAGCCGCCTCTGAATTGTTTACAACGCAATTTTTATATTTCTCTTTTTATTTTTGCTTTTTGTTTATCAAAGGCGCCGACTCGAGTATTTTCGAGAATATTCGAGATCGACTCTAGGACTAAGTATAAACGCGGCGATCGCGCGTCGCGCCTCGTCAGTCAGTTGACGATTAGCGTTCGGAGCGATAAGTTCCTACCTACCTACTTACAAGCTCGCTAGCGAGAAACTAGTGTTCATTGTTCTACTGCCTGCTGTATTCTGTTGTCTCAGTTTTATACATTTCTTCATTGTACTAAACTTAGTCTCTTATACGCAGTAACGATTGTGCATTATTTAGACCCCACCAGCCTGACGTGTAACATTATAAATAAAGAAGAATGGAACGTTGGCTTAAAGGTGTTAAACGTGTTGCAACAACATCTTCTAATGACGCTGAATGTTCAAAAGCAGTACGCGCGGAGAATATAGCAATCACCGATCCAGACGATGATGCCACGACCTCAAGCTCGACGGTTTCAAAGACGAAAAAAAGGAAGTATGATGAATCCTATATCAGTTTCGGATTTGTTGATTCCAAGGGCTCACCTCTCTGCATGCTATGTAGTAAACTGCTTCCTAATAGTTCCATGGCACCTGCCAAATTGCGCCGACATTTACAAACTGTACACCCCGAGTCTAAAGACAAGAATAAAGAATTTTTTGTTCGTAAAAAAGATCAGTTATTGGAAAGTCAAAAAAAATATGATGCATGTAACAAAAACTATCAACGAAAAGGCCACGGAGGCATCATATTTAGTTAGCTATCGCATTGCACAAGCAGGTGAAGCGCACACTATCGCTGAGAATTTAATAAAGCCATGTGTATTAGACATAACAAAATGTATGCTCGATGAAAAATCCGCAAAGCATCTTTCTACTGTGCCGCTATCAAACGATACTGTTTCACGGCGAATCCATGATCTGGCAAGCTACGTCAAACAGGAACTAGTTACACGTCTACAAAAAACACGATTCGCCTTGCAAATGGACGAGTCAACTGATGTCGCTGGTTTGGCTATCTTGCTGGTTATCGTGAGATATCCATATGAAAGTTCTTTTGAAGAAGACATGCTTATGTGTTCACCGCTGCTCACAAACACTACCGGGGAAGAAATTTTTAATAAAATAAATATATTTTTTGAAGAAAATAATCTCAGTTGGAACAATTGCATTGACATTTGTACAGATGGGGCCAAGGCGATGACAGGTAAAACAGCAGGAGCAGTGTCACGAATAAAAAATAAAGCGCCTAATTGTAGTTCCAGCCATTGTATTCTGCATAGACAAGCACTTGCGATGAAGCAAATGCCGTCAAATCTAAAATTAGTTATGGATGAAGCGGTAAAAATAATTAATTTTATCAAATCACGACCACTACAATCCCGATTGTTCTCATTATTGTGTGAAGATTATGGCAGCAAACATAAAACACTGCTGCTCCATACAGAAGTGCGATGGCTATCTCGGGGTAAAACTTTAACAAGGCTATTTGAACTTAGAGCCGAGTTACAAATGTTTCTTTCAGCAGATACTTCTTTTAATTTGAAGGACCGTTTGTATGATAAAACTTGGTTGTTCCGATTGTCTTTTATGGCGGATATCTTTCAAAAACTGAACGAATTGAATTTATCATTGCAAGGTAAACAGACAACAGTGTTTCAGGCCTATAACAAAATAACTGCATTCAAAAGAAAATTAGATTTTTGGATTATTTGCGTTGGTAAGAAAGAAATAGAAAGCTTTACGTCACTCAGTGAGTTTGTTAGCGATAACGACTCAGAAATGTTTCAAGATGATGTGTTTGAAGAATTGGTCCAATATCTCAGTTCGATGCGCGCATCTTTTGAAAAGTATTTTCCCGAAGAACAGAATACAAAAATGAAACTGAATTCATGGATTCATAATCCTTTTTTACCCAACTTGGAAAAGCCCGAAAGTATGTCAAACGAGATATATGAATCTCTTTTAGAAATGTCATCAGACACAAGTATGGAGTCACTGTTCAAAACGACGCCTCTCAACGATTTTTGGTGCAGAATCCGTGATGAATATCCAATGCTTGGCAAAATGGCTCTGAATATTCTTCTCCCGTTCCCAACAACATATTTGTGCGAAACAGGATTCTCAACCTATGCAGCCACGAAAACAAAATATCGCAATAGACTGGACGCCGAACCTGATATGAGACTTCAACTGTCTTCTATCAAACCTGATATCAACCAATTGATGAAAAATAAAAAAACAGTTTCATACCTCCCATTAGTTAGATTTTTTCTTTTTTAATATCTTCTATTATTGTACTTGCCATGTGGTAAAGTAAGTAATAATTAGTAACTGTTACATTGTACTTTTATTATGCTTATTAATAAAGAATACACTTTTAAAAACTATTGTTTTATTGTAGGGTTCCGTCAAGTATTTTGCTTCCCAAAAGGGTTCCGTCACCCAAAAAGTTTGAGAACCGCTGGTGTAGAGTATACATCAGACCGTCGCGACGCGCCCGGCCCTGCACGTGTTCATTTAAAAACTTTTTTAAAAGGCATCGGCGGGTTCTTTTCGCAAAAAATAATATTTGTTAAATAAATAATTTAAAAAGGATTTTTATTTCTATTGGAATTCGATCAGAGAATAGAATATCAACTATACCTACTAGAAAAATGTTAAATTAAAGTGAGTAGGTACCTACAACTCACAAGAAGTCTTAAAATATTAGAAATTTATTCCCTGCGACTAATAATAATAATAATAAATAGGTAATTAGATAAACAGATACCTATAAAACGGCCCGCTAGTCTATTCATTTATAATGGATAGCGTTATTCTATTCTTACCTTTCATTAAAATGCCATTATGTAAAGTAAATAAATACACTGGCACTGGGTGAGAGAGATTCCGTACCATGCCGCGCTACGATACATAATATTGGGAACCAGAGGCGTAGTTGAAGGCTTCAATAAATCATGGATGCATGTTGTAATGTCGTCTTTGTTGACTGTGATCATGAGACAAAATGGGAAAGGTAACTCGCCCAAGAAACCTGCTATTTTTACGATTACAGATATTAGTGATTTTTCAAATAATACTTCCGATGAAGTTTATTGAATGGCCAAGGTTGTTGTTTTATTTGCGATTGCAGGAGCTTGTCGAATTTGTGAAATCAGCCAGGTAATATTATTAGGTGATATTGAAGATTCGGGAACGTTATTAATTATTGTGAAAATTAAGTAAACAAAGAATGATGGAAACAGGAGATATATAGTTACTAAAAAATATATTAAATTTTACCGAATGTACATAGGCCTTCGTCCAACAGCAGCAAAGCATCTCCGCCTATTTTATGCATACTACAATGGAAAAGGTATTAATCAGGTTGTGGGTAGTTTTATAAGGTACCTCAAACAGTAGCTAATTTTCTTCAACTTGAAAATGTTAACTCATTCATTTCGAAGATCGTCTGCTACACTTTTAGTTGAATCTGGGGGAGACTTGATGACACTAAAGAAACATGGCGTCATCAACGGTCGCTGAAGGGTATGTTGATGAATCGGTAGCACACAGGACAGAAATAGCCAATAGAGTGTTTAGAACGTGTGGCAGTTCTGAAATAACACCCGATTTGCGACAAGGTACATCAACGGCAGTCGTGTCCATGGCAGAAAAAAATATAATTTCAACACCAGAAAATTCGACTATTGTACCGAATAGTAAAAGGAACATGTCATTCCAATGCACATTTAATAATTGTACTATGGCTATAAAGAAAATGTAACTTTTCTATAATAAAATATTCTAAAAAAAATTCTACCTTAACTTATGTGTAACGGGAAAAAGTAATTCCCATCATTTTTTTCCCGGAGAAAAAAGTAATTTCATAAAAGGTGACATTTTGTTACCTGTCAACAGAGATAAAATTTCAAATATTTTTCCCGTCACCGAAAAAATATATATTTACTATTATTTTATTTCTAAGGAGTCTCTCCTTCAAGTTAGTTATTATTAGTTATAATATTTCTTGAATAATAATTTAAGAGAGAATTTTTAATTCCATGGGAATTCGATCTCAAGTAGTGTACCTACTAACCTAACGTAATATTTAACTACCTCGGTAAACTATTAGTGGGAAGCTACTGATTCTTCTATTGCCTATTACTGATCTGGCGGCGTAGCAGCAGGTTCTTTTCACTCGTTCGTAGTAGGTCTGATGATATTTCCATCTAGAGTACGCAGTGCAAATATACACTTATACAAATATAGACGCAGGACGCTAAATAGGTCGCCCAAGTATTTTTATTTAGGATTTATCGGTGAATGATTACTCGATCAAACCGCCAAAGAAACGTTACAAAGACGACTTGACTTGACCAAATCTTAAATTTCTATTTCTTTTTCATCACAGTAGAAAACGTGAGCGAAACAGCAGGTTGCACCCAATCTTGCAACCTGCTGCATCTTTTTGAATCGCAATTAAACTGTAATAATGGATTTTTCATTATTTTGTTTCTATGAATCCATTCCACAACCTACTACCAAAAAATATATTTTTTAAGATAAGTTTTAAATTTCGCTATAAATCCGAAAATATTGAAGATAGGTATAGGAACATTTAATATCATTAGATAGAAAATTCGATTCTCCATTAGCAAAACATGTCAAATACAGGGTGTCCCGTTTAAAAAAAAGAAGATTTTTGCAATAATTCATCTCCCTCAGAAATATTGTTATCGAGACGCCCGGTATAAAACTAATTAAATACTGTTCAAAATAATAAAATGTTGATGATCTTGTGAAACTATTGTCAAAATTTCAGCTTTCTAGCTGTAACCGTTAAAAAGTTATGATTTTCTTTTCAGGTCCCGATACGGCGTTAAAAAAATCACAAGATTATTTATAATTCAAAAACTCTTAAAGATAGGTATATGATATTGTATATAAAACTGTTCTAGATTTTTATCTAGATTCTAAAAAAAATATAATATATAGGGTAATTCATTTAAAATTCCAAAGTTGCTACCACTTTCGGTATGATCCGGCAACACCGCATCATCCAAAATATTTTAGAAACGTAGAAAACCATCTCTTACAGCTACAACCAAATTTTCAAACTATAATCTCATTCAGTTCTCGAGATACTTCTAATAGGCCACTTTACTTGGTGCACCCTGTATACGCATACAAACCCACCAAATTTTATTTCTGTAATCTAAACAATAAAAAAGTTATACGGGTGATCGTTCCTGCTGAAACAGTCGGTATAAACAGTAATTGCTGTTAGTAATGAAATTATTAATCGTGTAAAATGTCCTCTTGATAGATATTCTAGACAGGGGGTACTTTGGACAACAAACAGGAGGTTCCCTTCTAGGGGAAAAATAACTATCTTTCCACCGTGTAATAATATTAATCACTATTTAAGTACTGATTTAAAATTGTTATCTCTAATCTCCAAGCTTAACGGTCCCTCCTGCCATGAATCGAACTTTGATGCTGCACTGGCAGTGGAATCCTGCGCTGTAGCAGAATGTTTAGCGGCCAGCAGTTTTGATTCGATTCAGCCTGAGAGCGGAGTGTCGTTTGTTTGTTCGATCGCAGGGCTTTAGTGCGTTCGTGTTCTGTTGTGCTCGCTGCTGATCGTGACTCGGGCTTCGAAGTACATGCAGGAATGCCGTTCGACGTCTCCTGCTGCTGAATTAGTGAAATTCCTCTGCGTCGTAAGGTCGATGTCTTGCAGCGATTAGACGAGTAGATAGAGCCCGTATACGCGTTGTAAATATTTTGGTTATTGCCTTCAACACTTGAAGCGGTATTGCTGCATCTGATTTGAGGATTTTTTGGTCTGTGGGCTTATGGATTCAAATCCTGTGTGTTTATGGTAAGATGAATGAAAACGTCAATAGAATAATGATTTTAGTTTATTATTCTTCAATGTTGTGAATAATATATCGAGCTTAGTTAGTTATTGTAACTGTTTATTGCTAAAGGTCGTGTTGAAAGGTATTTATTTATTAACCCTTGTCAAAAAAAATCAAGTCGATAGAATGTAGGCTCTAAGTATACCTAGACGGTTGGCAAAAAAATGTGATCACGCATTATTATTTTCTGAATAGCTTTATTGTTGTAAACAAAAACCAAATTTGCAGGGCATATTTACGATAGTTCTCGTAAAATGAATTTACAAGTAATAAGATCGCACTAAACTATCATACAGAGGGCAGGTTAAAGAATTCGCCCCTCGTCTTATACAATATGACAAAATAGAACTGCTTTTGGTAACTCTGTAATGTAACGTCAAACTCTTCTTTCCCTTAAAATTGACAGAGTTGCCACTTATTTTCTACATAGGACAGTAATAGTTGAATTTGGTTCCTCACTTATTAGTAGACAAAAGAGTGAAAAAAATGGCCTGATGGGGAACCAGGCGCAAACTCGCCCTGATACATCTTTTTTACAATTAAAACTAAAAATAACGAAAATATATCAATAGAAAAACAACCTAAATGTATTGTTGTAGCTAAATTTTCCAACACAACAATCATGTTATGGCTTAAATTTTACGAACCAATACATTTTTTGGGTATTTTTGCCATTTAAACACAATTTTTATTTGTAATTGTATTTAAAAACATTCATATTACAACATTAAACAAAAAGAAAGGCAAAAATGAAGGTGTTTCGTGTATATGGATAGTGTAATGAAACCCAAAAGATTAGAGCTTACAAGTACAAAAAAAAAAATTATTTGAAAAATTGTTCAATATGTTTTTAACATATTTTTTAACAAATTAAACAAACAAATATTATTTCCATGACCAACTGCTTAAAAAAGTAATATATTCAGTTATTAATAGTTTTAAATAAAAATTTGGTCAGAAAATTAGTCATAAATGCTTAACCGAATGAAATATCAAAATATCTCAAAAAATGTTTTTTTTATTAAAAATATAAGTGGCTTAAACACGTAAGTCCCAATTATTTGAACTTATTTTTGCAACTTGTTCAAAGTAACTTCTTATTTAACCTGCTCTATATGATATTATAATTTGATCTTATTACTTTTTAAATTCATTTTGCGTGAGCTTAAGTATACTCTTCTAAATATTTCCTGCAAATTTGGTTTCAAAATTACTTTAAACAATAATTTAACATTAAAGTTATTCGGGAAATAATAATTTGGTCACCTTTTTTGGCCCACTGTGTAGGTATATAGTTAGATACATATTTGGTAACCGTGTCATTACAAAGACAAATACCTTAATAAGTATAGATTTTAACAATAGTAATACATAGTTGATTTATGATGTGTACTTAATTATCGTTATCAAAAACATGTTACTAAGATAAATTAATTGATAGTATAATCTACACAAATATATTATGAAGAGTAGACGGGATGGCGTTTAAACTGAAAAACAATAACATTGATCTTCGATAGTCTTAATGCGATCCTTTGGATTTTTGTTTATCAAATAAAATAGAATGACAAATAAAATTTAAAAAAAAAATCATTATCGGTCCTTATCAAGTCTATAATTATAATGGAAATAATGTTATATGTACGCTGCTCTTTGGGACTTTGGTTATATATAACATTATTTCCCCTAACAAATAAGTAGACATAATTTTTTTTTTGATTTATGTAAAGAACGCAAAAATGCCAAATTTTGAGATGTAACTTTCTTCTTCAGCATGGTCGATGTTATTTTTATTAACCTCCATCAGAACTGGGCAAGCTACTGGAGGCAAGTAGCTAGCTACAAGTTAAAAGCTATTTAGAATGACAAGGAACTAAGCTATTTAGTAGTTAAGCTACTTTCAGGTAAAAGTAGCTAAGCTAAGCTAAACTACCAATTTTGTAGCACATAAAAGATTGCTGATATTTGAAATACTTTCTAAAACACCCTGTATAACACAGAAACATAGAATTTTTAATAATAAATTAGGGTCACATCACAGTCGATAAATTTCTTTATACTGATTTCTGCTATAAAATATTTATCCTCAAAATGGTACCAACATTTTCAGTTGCCTATTCATTTTTCAGTCGTTTAGTTATTTTGGAGAAACGGGAGCATTATTTGGAACTGTTGATCCAATTTGAAGGACCTATTATATTATTACCATATTATCTTATTTTTTTTAATATACAGTGATACCTCGAGATACGAGGTTAATTCGTTCCGTAACCTTTGGTATGTCACTTTGCTCGTATCTCAAAGCAATTTTCTCCATTGAAATTAATTGAAATGTCATTAATCCGTTTCAGCCCCAAAAATGCTACCCCCAATTGTTTTTGTTACGTGTTTTTGAATAAGAAAAATGTATTTATAAATGACAAATATTATATGAAAACATAATAACTTACACACAACTTAAATGCTACTGTATGCTTAATTTTATTCACTTCTTTTCTCTTTACTGGTCATTGCTTTTTGCGACGGATTAAAAAAAAAGCTGTCCAAGGAGGTTTGTTTCTTACTCCCTTTCAGAATGCTGCGGAAATGAGTTAGGCAAGTGTCATTAAATAGCTCCGATGCACGACCAGTTGCAACTTTCCCGGGTGATTCTTTTCCACGAAGTGTGAAACTTTCTCCCACATTACCAAGATCTCTTCTATCTCACTTATAGAGATAACCTCCTCCACCTCTGGCTCTTCCTCGAAACCAATTTCTTGCAGAACCCCTCTTGTTCCGTTCCTCGTATTTTAAATGTAAAATGTGTTAAATGTAAATACATCTGTATTTTAATATTCAGTAGCTTAAGCTGCTTTCGGTAGCCTAAGCTACTCCCTGTAGCTAAGCTACTTCATGAATATACTGGAGCAAAAGTAGAAGCTACAGCTACAAGCTACTTTCTTAAGAGTACCTTAAATAATGTTATTAGCTGCCACAAAAATTAACTAAGCTAGTAGCTTAACTCCTTGGTAGCTAGCTACTGCCAGCTCTGACCATCACTACCATTATTAAAAATATAGTAAAAGTAAATAACTTCATTGTTTTTATTTTCTATTGATTGATCTTTGTCTCAGATTGGCTAATAACTGTGTTTATAGTGGTCGAAGTTAATTATTTATTAATCGAATTTTTCTACAAGCTCTTCGTGTTGAGCGACGTTCGAGTTGGAAGGCGGACACGACTTATGTCTTTGTTAAAGGCACATAAACGAGAAGATGCATACAAAAAAGTATACCAAATCCCTTAGTGGATTCATCGCGACATGGGTTTTGTTTTCACTGGCTAGCCAGTGGCGATTGTAAATTTTAAAAAAATTAAAGGATATAATTTAAAAAAAAAATCAGAATCAACTCTTCTTCCTTAATAAAAACTCTAGACTAAACTTCTAAAACTTACAAAAGAACCCTAGGTGTTTTATCAACACATTCTTTTTAGTTATAAAAATGTCAACTGATTAATCGCTCGAGCGATTCATTCGATTATTAAAATCGCTCGAGTATAAAGTACTCGATTATTAAAATCACTGGTTATGGAATAGGAGAGTTTTTTTTATCAAAAATAATAAATACGTTGAAAAAAATGGAAATATTAGAATAAAAGCGCCGTGCTTATAGTTTAGTAAATAAATAGATTTACGATGGTATTATCGACTTCCGTTTTTAATGAAAATAGGTAGAAAACAAAAATTATCCAGTGATTAAATTTGGCATGCAGCATGACATTATATTACAATACAAACAATCTTTCTAAATATGTTTTTTCTAAATTCGATCACTAAATGCAATTTTTCGACATTTTGTTGAGAAAATGTTAAATTTCACAGTTGACAGAAGCCGCATGAGCCCATAATTATGTCATTCTTGGTCTTTATTAAAGCAAAAACGTATGGTAAATTTAAATTTTACCTAAATGGACAAATAAATATTGTCCCCATATGGTTCCAAATTTAATGATGATATTGTACCTATGTCTTCTGTGACTGCAGGAGAAGAGCTTTAGAGCAAAAATAGTGCTGAAGTATTCACTTTAATTTAGATAAAAAATATTGATTGAAATTCTCGACAGACTATTATTTGCTACGTTCTCTAGGCTAGGTTTCGGGGGTCACTTTTGGCGACTTTTATCTTCAATTTCGGACACCCAGTCACAAATTGATTTTATTCTAATAATTTTGCGATTATTCAGTTGCTTTTATATACGATTTACTTCATTAATTAGAATTACAAATTTTTTCGTCGACCATGCTAATTTCTTTTGTTTTTAAATATATGTACCTATATACATTTTGCGTCATTTTCCCGTTTCCTATTTACGATTTCCACACACGTATTCGATTTATACGTATAAGACAAAGCAGACGTAACGTATTTTAGGCTATAAAAAATTAACAACAAAAATGTTGGAAATTCTAAATATTTCCGTGTTAATCCCTAGCAAACCCATAAGCGTATTAGTTCTATAGTGTTTTGCGCGCCGCGGTCACTTTTCGGTTCAATGATGCTCGAAATTTAAAGTAGACATCGCAGCTATATCAGGTACTAGCAGCTTCCATAAAATGATAAAAAAAGAAGATAGGAAAATGTATCCGTGGCAGTTTCGGGGCTAGGGGAAAATTTGTTTAGTTTTTAAAAAGAAATCAGCTGTTTCGCCCAGGTTGTATGTAATTCTCAGTCCCATCACTGGTGCTACACTTTTTTTCTAAATTTATTTTAATTGTTTGTAGGTATTGTTAGAATATTTATGTTCTATATTATTTAATATCAACAACTATTGTAACTCTACAAGGCCCAGAATCTACCATTACTGGAATATTGCTCCATTTTTTTAAAATGTATATTGAATTGTTTGAATTGTTATAATATTTATGTTCTATACTATTTAATATCAACAACTATTGACACTCTGCAAATCGACCATCGCTGGAATCGATTTTTTTTAAAAACTTTTCTCATATCTGGAGCTCTTCACCCACGCATACTGTTCGGCTACTGGATTCCATCGATAGGAGAGCTAATCGTTTGATCGAAGGTCACGAGCTGGCAAAGAACCTCGATAGTCTAGAACAAACAGCGTTTCTCAAACTATTTTGACCGCGAACCCCTTTTGATTCTAGAATTTTGTTGTGGACCCCCAGCGTCTCGCTACCTTAGTACAGAATTAATTCCACGAGAGGAAGTCATGACAAACTAATTACCTTCAGTTAAAAATAATTTTTATTCGAATTTTATTCTTTTTCACCAATCAAAAAGCATTAATAAGCAATAATCTGAATAATATATCACTGGCTGCATCAAGTCTTCTTAGTAAGATGGCTAGTTCTGCTTTCTTCTTCCACACAGCTATTTTATGTTGGTTTATGGTTCGGCATCAAGTCGATTACGACATTTTGTTTTTGTCACATTTTATCGCCACTTAGTTGTTTGCGCAACTGAATAGTTGTTGAAATTCTATATGCGTTAAGTTCAATAAAAAGTGGAAAAGGTCCTGGTCCTGACGAACTTCTCATTGACATACTCGAAATAGTAGACGAAAAACACATGAACATCTTAGCGATACTCTTAAACCAAATTTACCAATCAGGAATCATACCTAAAGATTTTTTACTGTCAGTTTTTATCTGTCTCCCCAAGAAAACAAACGCCAAAGAATGCAGTGATCATCGAACTATTAGTGTGATGTTCCATACATTAAAACTGTTCTTAAAAATCATACATAACAGAATATGTCAAAAACTGGATATGGATATAGATGAAACACAGTTCGGATTTCGTAAGGGCATTGACGCAGAGATGTTTAGATGTCAACAAGGATATATACGTATGTTTCATCGATTATAATAAGGCTTTCGACAAAGTGCGCCACGAGCAACTAATGGATGCCCTTAAATCAAAGCAGATAGACTGTAACGACCTTCGCATTGTGTCGAATCTATATTATGGACAGAGTACAAAAGTACGCATAGACGATCAACTGTCGGAAGAGATCATGATTAGGCGAGGCGTGCGATAGGGGTGTATATTGTCTCCAGTACTCTCCAATGCATATTCTGAAGAAAATCTGAAGAAGTCCCTCGAGGGAGATATAGTCGGTATAAAGGTCAATGAAAAACTTATCAACAATATTAGGTACGCAGACGACACCGTTATATATTGGTAGAAAATTTCGTAGATCTGCAGAGACTGATGAACAGAATAGTCGAATGTGAATACAACCATGAATACAAGAAAAACGAAATTTATGAAGATCTCAAAAAATCAGAGAGACAACGAGGTTTTAACAATTAATGGCATCAACATCGAGCGAGTCGAGACCTACGCATACCTAGATACAACAATTAACTCTGCTTTTGACTACTGCAAGGAAATTGAAATTCGGATAGAAAAGGCGACAACTAATTTCAACAAACTCAGAATAGTACTTTGCACTAGGGATTTAAAGTTGAGCTTGAGGATTCGACTGGCGAGGTGCTATGCTCCACTCTGCTTTACGGTGTAGAGGCCTGGACCTTGAATGCGACAACTATCAAAAAACTTGAATCATTCGAATAATGGGTATACAGAAGAATGATGTCACGAACAACGAAGTTATGAGAAGAATGGGCAAAGGAAGGGAAATCATAGAGACTGTCAAAACCGGGAAACTGCAATACCTGGGACATGTCACACGAGGTGAGAGATACGCCATGCGGCAGTTGATTATGCAGGGAAAGATCCTGGGAAGAAGAAATGTAGGAAGGAGAAAAATTTCATGGCTGCGCAACCGGAGACAATGGCACGGATGCACATCAAATGAATTGTTCAGAGCAGTCGCTTCCAAAATCAGAATAGCCATGATGATTGCCAACCTTCGTCGTGGAGATGGCACGTGAAGAAGAAGAGTTGTTCGCGGACCACTAAGTAACTACTCGCGGAACCCCAAGGGGTCCGTGGACCCCAGATTGAGAAACGCTGATCTAGAACGTCGAAGAGAGGTTGGCGATTTGACTCCCTGACTGACCACGGCCACTGCCGGTCCACAAGGATAACTATTCTTGTGGGGAACAACCTTCTTGACATCGTGTCTCCTAAACATAACCTTCAACGATTCAAAATCAACATGAATGACTTTATTCGCACATGCACTACTCCTAGAGGGTCTTAAAGGATTTTTCTTATAGTGCTAGTGTTTTATAAAAGAAAAATATATATTGTTAGAAATGGGCTGCATTGAGAATTAGAAATAAAATAAAACACACCTGTTTAGGAAAATAACCGCGCACCGCTGTGCACTAGTGGACTTTTCCCACTCTTTTGACCTTTGCCATTATAATATGCTATTTTCGTCGGTAATACGCTTTATTGGATAACGAGGTCTCTTTTTAAATTACGGTACTTTTAGATAACTGTTCAGGCTTTAAATTAATTCATTAAAATCCCGCATATCATCCATCATTATACGGTAGAAAAATTATATTACTTGACTTCAGCTAACCCAGCATTAATATCATTTTAAACCATATTAATCCATTACAGTCTACACTGTCTACAGGGTATTTAATTTAATTAGATCCTTCTTGATACATTATTGTCTTATGTTTAAAATTGTAATTAGCAAATCACATAGAGTGGTAGAGTGCCTCTAGTCTAAGTTAAAGTCATTTACCTCATCAAGACTATACTCTCGATACGCCGCCGGTTTCTTGGTAAAACGCCCCAGACCCTGGTTTATTTTTCTTTAAGCACACGTCGACCCAATAGTTAGAAGAAGATAAATTTTGTTCTTTCTCCTCAAACATTTTCAATAGGATTGTGGTCAGTTCTCCGTGAACTCCACGGTTAGGGATATCAAAACAGGCAACGAAAACTACATTAGATAGATGGTCGCAAAAACAAATCTTTCTCGATGGCAAGGGTTACCAGGTCAAATACACGCTCGGGTCGCAATTGGAAAACCATCCAAGATACTATTGAATGGGATGCTACTCCTAACGCGGTCCCAGTTGAAACAGGTGACTGGTTTGCTAACAGGCCATTGTCACTTAAGAAACCACCTTCAACGTATAAGGATCTACAATGGACCCATTGACTGCAAACTCTGCGGCGAAGAGGATGAAACTTCGTCCCATATCATATGAAGCTGCGAAGAGCTGATTCGAAGAAGATTTAAGATCTTCGGGAATATTCAACGTGGTGACAACCCCACGCATGATCGACTTAGTAGAATGACTCTGGACCTCATAGACGGAACAAATATTTTGTAATAATTTCGGAGTGCATACATAAGCCAGAAGGCTTTAAGCAATCAGCCAACCAACCACGGTAAGACGGAAACGTTCTCTCGGGTGAATTCTTCAACAACTCTTGCGTGTGGATTAGTGGGAAGATGAAATCTTTTCCATATATCCACTACAACCGATGGAAACATGATTGGAAGAAGAATATCTCGATAAGCAGCAGCTGCGTTAAGGTATGGTTTCGGTAGATCTGCTGGCAATAACGTTTGGCCGGGTTTGTTCTGGCAATCGAACACTAGTCTTTAGGAAAATAAAATATATGGTTCCCCTAGAACATCCTAGACGTCACGGTTCAACGGTTGACAGTCGACTGCTGTGTACTTTCTGCTCCGAGCCTCCGAGATCAGTCTAGACGTGACTGTCCGACTGCTTGCATGTAAATTTAATAACCAAATTTGTTTCTAAAAGCCTTTAATGTTGTTATTCGATTGTGTATGAGAAAGTTTCAGTTTTGTCATGAGTAGCAAAACTTTTGTAGCGGAGGATAATGAAATGCTCATTTCAGAAGTCAGCAAATTTCATCAATTATACGATTATATCACGATAAGGATTATAAAAATTTAGAAATACGAGAAAATATTTGGATATATACACAGATACCACGTACGTCTGCTTTTCTCAACGGGGATAATTGACTACCGATGACTTCCAGCAGTTGCAGAGAAAACACTCGACAGTTAGCGGCTGGTCATGACTGCCATACATCGCGGCCAGACGTTACTGCCAGCAGTTCTACCGAAACCATACCTTTAGTCTTCCCTAAACAATTTGCAAAACTCGTGGGCCCGTAGCACTCATCCTGCCCCAAGTTTTAATAGAAAAACGTTCACATTGATTATTTTTATGGGTATATCTTTCGATATACCTCATGTTTCTGGGTCTATATACACAACTTATGCCGTTGTTGCACGATTGGAATGTTTTTCGTCAGAAAATATCACTTTCTCATAAATTATTCTTGTTGATATATTCCCTACATGCCCCTGGTACCTGGTAAACCTGTTCACACATTTTTATTGCTAGAATATGTGCATCACATCAAAGATAGAAGGATGAGGTTCTCGCCAACGAATACTTATAACCAGGTTCTCGCAGCACTGTGCTATTTTTTGTGGAACAAAAGATGCCACAGTAGAATTTTTCTAGGCCTCCTCGTTTTTGATATACGGGATATTTTCGAGAATTGTACCGGGTGTCCCACTAAGAATGGCTCTCGGCCGTATCTCTGAAAGTGTTAGTCGTATGGCTTGCGGAAAAATTTTTTAATATGAAAAGTGATCATAAGAAATTGCTGGAAATTATTTTCAAGGTTCTCAGTCGAGCGCTAGAGGGCGCAACCGTAACGGTAAATCCGTAAAGCTTAGTTTTTCAAAAGTTGCCGCGTTAAGGTATATTGAAAATAGCATTTTCGTATACTTTAAGGTTTTATGAAGAAAATTTACTTATAACATATTTTTGTCACTTTTCAAATAAAGTGGTGGGGGAAGGTTGAACATTATTTTAAATAAATGCCTACAACTCCGGGTTGGCTCAACAGAATTTAGTGAACATATTTTTCCGTGTTAATTTTTGTTCTTGTTAATATGTATCTCCGGTTTGAAAAAAGATATCAAGTTGTGGTTTTCGCCAGTTCTTTAGGCTTTTATTAATCTTTGTGATGAAGTAAAATTAAATATACTGTTGTATTTAAAATTTTTGAAAAAATGCGCAATGTTTGTTAAGTTGTAAAATAGTTCCCTCTAGCGCCTACTTTAAAAGTCATATTGTCATAGTTTATACAGTAAAGTATAGAGTAAGGGAACCACTTTCTAACAAAATAAAGTTCACTAAATTCTGTTGAGCGAACCCGGAGTTGTAGGCATTTATTTAAAATAATGTTCAACCTTCCTCCACCACTTTATTTTAAAAGTGACAAAAATATGTTATAAGTAAATTTTCTTCATAAAACCTTAAAGTATACGAAAATACTATTTTCAATATACCTTAACGCGGCAACTTTTGAAAAAACTAAGCTTTACAGATTTACCGTTACGGTTGCGCCCTCTAGCGCTCGACTGAGAAACTTGAAAATAATTTCCAGCAATTTCTTATGATCACTTTTCATATTAAAAAATTTTTCCGCAAGCCATACGACTAACACTTTCAGAGATACGGCCGAGAGCCATTCTTAGTGGGACACCCGGTACACTCCCCCATATTTCGGTTACCCTGTAACTTATGAAAACTGTTCTCTTTGTTTTTTACATAGAATCCAGTAACGTACTCTTTCCTTTTTTTAAATGGGTCACCCTATATATTTTTTAATAATGTAATTCAGCTTTTAATAAGCTTCCTAGAAATATATAATACTCTATTTTTAGTCTTAATATTATGCCTTATATATTATATGCCTTATATTATATGCCTTATATATTATGTCTTAATATTATTTCCGAAATTTACGTTTTGTATAAGTATACAATATTTTTGAGTAGGCCATGACGGATATAAAAAAAAAACAAAACATAAGAACACAGTAAGTTGTATCATAATGAAAAATTCTTCTGTTTCTGTCAGAATATTCAGTTGTTTTATAATATTAACACTAAAATATGACATGCTCGTTTTCTATATTCAATGTAACGAAAATGCAGATTGCACAGCATTATAAGTGCATTTCAATGGTAAATATATCCTTCATGTAGTAATTCTATGAAATTTATAAAAGTTCTTAAATTACTTGTAGATATCTCGGTAGAGGACAGTCAGATAAAATAATTTCTCCAGGATAAAATCGAATTTTAATCGAACAAGGTTCATTTTCAAAACCTCGGTCTAAAATCTACCATAAGAAAAATCGAAAAATTTATTTCTTATATTTAATTGCACCAGTAATTGTTTTTCTTTTCAAATATCCGTCAGGGCCTACTCAAAAAATGGTATATTTTTTTGAAAAATGTAAATTTCGGCCATGATATTAAGACTAAAAATAAAGCTTGTTAAAAACGGAATTACATTATTAAAAAATATATAGGGTGACCGCAAACGTAGAAAAAATCTGAATAAGTCACTGGATTCTACATACAAAACTACAAAGAGGACATTTTATTTGTTTTTGATAAGTTACAGGGTAACCGAAATATGTGGAAGTGTCCTAAAATGTAAAATTCTCAAAAACATCCCGTATATCAAATACGAGGCGACATAGAAAAACTCTAATTGGGGTATCTTATGTTTCACAAAAAAATAGCAGTGTTGCGAATTCCGCAGCCTTCCATCTTTACTAATAACAGAGATACCTCGTAAAACCATCGAAAGATGGACACCCTGTACATGTTTTTTGAAACATCCTGTATATCTTTAGTTACATATTTTGATAATATTCTGGAATATAAAAAATAAAAAATAGAGTGCATTACAATGCTCATTTTTAAAACATTTTTGCAAGACATATTTTAAATTTAAATCATGCCTCCTGCATGGATGTTGCAGAATGTTGCTAATCATATTTTCATAGATTAGATAAACCAATAATAAATTTTTTTTCAGCTTATGATTTTTTTTTGTTATTTAAAGTATGAATATTGATCCTTAATGCGTATAAATATTTGAGTTGGCAGAAAACACATGTTTGCTCACACTTGCTAATTAAATTTATTTGTATGGCATTGAAACATGTATTATTGTATATTAAATTTTAAAATATACGTATAATGTTAACTGCGTGATTTGTGATTGATTTAATGGATGGCATTGATCAACGAGCGAAATCAATTTGTCCGCCAAATTACGACCAGACACTATCTTTTTTCAAAAGTTTTGAGCTCTGACCTTAAAGTATTATTTTAATTTAAACGGCTTAATTTTTTTTTACAAAATTTGGGTGCAGCTTATAGGGGAAAGTAAACTACTTTCTGACGGAAGGACAGTACTAAGTGTCAAAATGGCGGATGGGCGCCATCTTGGTAAAGAAAATTAAATAGGAAGAGGGGTCTTGTGATACATCATTTTGAAGGTACTACCGAGTAATTTACGAAGCCAGAATATCCTCTGTATTCGCAACGAAAACAAAATGGCGGAGTTCTAAAAATTGTATAGTTATTATTTTTTATTATCATTTATTTCATTTACCGTCTTACTAAAAATAAAGATTATTTTTAAACCAATCTTTCATAGTTCTGCTGTGGTAGTCCAAAGATGAATATTTAATATTTATTGATGACAAACACAAAAAATTTGGAACCCAACCTTGGGAACCAACATGTAAGATGGTAATTCATTTTCATTTACAACCATGCATGTAATAATGACATTTCATCTATCTTTAAAAGGTGAAAAGTTTACGTTTTTTACTTTTACTTTCCACCAGGGTGGAAAGTAAACAATTTTTTTGTAATTTTTTTAAAATTCGATATCTCTTTTTTAAATGCTAATAGCTTTACGTGTTTAGATATGTCTACTTTTTCCCTAATTGATAGAGCGGTCCTCAGCATTGAATATTGTGACCAAATCGTTGATATCTTCTTTGTCTTGGCATTTTCACTGAAAGAAGCGCCGACTCAGAACAAGGATTTTGAACTTTGTTTCCCGTACACCATTCTTTGGAACAGTTATATGCCTTGTCATATCTCGGGCGGCTTTTAGTTGGCAGAGAATCTTCTTCTACTATTTTTGCTGCTTCTCGAATTTCTGGTGGAGTAGCAGCAAAATCAAATTCCTCATCTGATAGCATTTTCCTGTTGTTAAAATAATATATTGTTTAGTGACAGGGAAACCATATTCAAAAAATGATATTTGCCATCTTAATGTGTATTATTTCCGACGTTATTTTACCACCTGCGGTTATTTGAAATTTCTGTCTAATTTTTCAATGGAAAAGTCAAAATGACATTTATCTTTTATTAATAACTTTAATTCAAAATAATAAGAAGTGGATGTTAAAATAATATACAAACCTCGGTGAAAAGTTTCATTACTATCTCCAGATTTAGTTAACCTCGCCGCTTCGCGCCTCTGTTAACTACCGACTCTTTCGGCAGGAATGAAACACTTTCCACCTCGGTACGTAATATACTATTCCTTGTTAGACGGGGCTTTGGAACGCTATTTTCTTTATCGATCTACCTAACCCAGGAACCATATTAAAGGTGGGTAATTTTCGACTTGACACTTTTTTTTTTTTGATCAAACACAAGCACTATAGGAAAAATCCTTTAGGGCACTCTGGGAGTGGTGCATGTGCGCAAATATTTCTTAATAAACAATTAAATAATTTTTAGTGTAGGTACCAATGAGTTGGTGTATTGTTGTACTAAAGTAGGTGCTTTAAAATCTTAATTTACTTCTTTTTTTCATTTCTCCGCATTAGCAATGTAAAACAGTCATGAATAAGACAAGAATGTTATGAAGCAGTTTACTTTCAGTTCAGTTCAATGTTACTTTCCTTTTTTAAAGTAAGCGCAAAGAGAAACCATAAAGAGTTTAATTATTTTGCAGTTTAACTCGACAATATTCTTCGATTGTAATGTTACATGGAGGAGCAATATCATTGTTGTGGCCTGAAGGTAAACGGTAAGGTGTCCAAGCGAGAAATTTTTAACCAACCGGACATGCAGTGTTAAACTCATGTCCTGAATAGATACGGGTCTGAATCTAGGAAAGCTCTCTGTTTATTCCGATACCAAAAGCTGCTGATGAGTTAAACAGACCCATGAGCATACATCCGACTCTGTCAAAGATTCCAGGGAGAGTTCTAGGGAGCCAGATTCGTGAGTATATTCACACATACAGGCTATCACCATCTTTCCAGTAAGCCAGTAAAGATATCAGTTGCGTTACAACACTCTTAAAGGTCATAGATAGTATCCTGAAAGCTGCTGACCACGGTGAATCTACTGGTTTAATTCTGAACTACTCACTTCGACATTTGATTAATTTGTCGAAGGCTTTGAGCAGTAACTTATTGAAAGTTACCTTACTGGAAGAACAGAGTAATTCTAATATCTCAGGCGGTATGGGTGTTGCTTCTGTTGATCCTCAAGGATACATTCTCGGTCCCTTATTTTTTACTTTATGTATCTTAAGGACCGCTCACTGCAAGTGACGATTGACGGATTTCTCTCAGACACCTTCACCATCAATGCCGGTGTTCCTCAAGGGTCCATATTGTCTCCCACTCTCTTCTTACTCTACATTAACGACCTTCTAGTGAAACCTAAAAATCCGATATTTAGTTTTGCTGACGATAGCACACTTATCTCATCTTTCTCCTTGAATGTGCAAACATCGGATGCCGATGCACATCTTCGCAGACAGCATGGAGTATCACGCCTCAACAAAGACCTGGAAGAAAATTTGGCTTGGGGTGACAGTATCCAAATCGAATTTAACGCTAAAAAAAAAACAGGCAGCAGTTTTCTCTAAAAAGGTTAACATTACAGAACCGGATATAGTCATGGCCGGACACGCAATCCCACTGGCTTCATCTATTAATTTGCTGGGCGTCAATCTGGGAGGAAATATGTCTTGGCATAACCACGTTGTAGCAATCGCCAAGATAGCTTCTCAGAAGCTTGGGGTACTCTTCCAAACCAGAAAGTTGTATACACCTCAACAACTTTTGACACAATATAAAGCCCAGATTCGACCATCACTAGAGTACTGCTCTCATGTCTGGAGCTCTGCACCCAAACATACTCTTCGGCTACTGGATTCCATCGAAAGGAGGGCTATTCGTATGATCGGAGACCACGAGCTGAGGAAGAACCTCGACAGCCTAGAACATCGAAGACAGGTTTGGGGATTTGACTCTCTCTTACAGATATTTTGATGGAAGGTGCTCGGCTGACCTTGCCCTCTTAATTCCGCCTAGAGCGACGAATAGCAGAAGTACACGACGAACCACTGCCGCCCATCCATATGTGGTTAAGCTTAGCTTGAACTTCATTATTTAAGAATTCTTTCATCTGGAGGACATCATCCTTGTGGAACGACCCTCCCGAGGTCGTTTTTTCCAACGAATATAACCTCCAACGATTCAAAACCAACGTGAATCGCTTTTTGCGCACACGCACCACTCCCAGAGTGCCCTAAAAAATGTTTCCTATAGTGCTTGTGTTTGATCATAAAAAAAACCTCACAACTAACCATCGAACAAACCCGAACAAACCTATTTTAAGGCATATTATAAAAATCCGTAAAACCACTGCTGACCACCATCCTTAAAAGACATTTTGTTAAAAAGTACCAAACCTAATGTAAAAGTTCGATATCGTTAATAAAAATATAATTTGAGCCTGACCTTTTGAATATAGCATATTTTGAGTTTTAATCATTGAACCGTTTACATTGTTATACTATTGCTGCTCTCTGTTCGTTCACAGCCCAACATTCAGCTAGAAAAAATAATGTAACCAGCTCGATCGTACATCCGAACTAAATTATTTAAGTCAATTTCCTAAGTGGTTTTACTTCCTTTCTAATTAATTACTTATTGTAAATTTCTTCTCATTAACTTAATAGCTTCTGTCACCAGGAGTTTCGAATTTTTATGGGAACCAGTTTAAGACAATCAATGGTATTAGCAAATATTTTTCCGATAATTGTCATTAGTCACATCGGTGAGGTGTCTTTATTATTACTATTATAAATACATTATTGACTTCCTTTTTATTAATTAGTTAAATATATTGTTCGGGTTTGTTCGTTTTAAAATAAATTGATATCTATTCTCCACGGATAAGATTATAATCAAGGGATTGCCAAAAAAGATTAGTGATGATGTTAAAACGCCAGCTGGAATAACTTAAGTTTAAGCCATATAACCAACAATGAGGTATAGCTATTTTCAGAGGCGTCGCACAAAAGCGAATTTCAGGTAAAAGCTGGTCAAAAAAATAGATAAAACCAAAGTTAGAATTATGTCGTAAAATCATTAGCACTTAATTGAGAAACAATCAGGGTGTCATAAATCACCCCTGTTATATTTATATTATGGCCAACCTTAAAATTATTTCAGTTCAAAGTTTGTATTTCTATTGTGGTGTGTCAATTAAATTAGAGTGGTTGAATCAGTGTATTTAGTTCTGTTATTCCGTTGTTTTTGTAAAAATTTTGAGAAACCATCATGGAGCCTATTGCTGGTGTAAGTACAATCCTATAAATTTTTCAAATTAAAAATATTTACACTAGTACTTTTGATTTCATACATTTTGTTAACATAAGTTAAAATAAATTAAAGAATTTAAAAAAAATAATTTTAGCGGTCAAAATGTAAAAAAGGGCGCGTTGGAACGCGACCAACTATTTGTTTACTATTCTCTGAAGGGTCCTGAATAAGGTCCAACTGAGAGTTGCTGCGACAATATGCGACCTTGCCGAAAATTGAATTAAAAAAAAAATTGTTAGGTACATTTTGCAAATATGTGATTAATACATCGAACCAATTTTGAATAACTTTATTATTACTAAACCGATTTCGATAAAACGTACATAGTTTCATGGAGAATTAAACATACTTTTAAACAGGCGAAAGAAAATTTCCGATATTTTTCAAAATGGTTGCTATTTTTTTCTGAGTATATAAATTTTTACAAACAATCATACGGTTTGTCAATTTTTTGTTGTTCTTGCAGGATTCACAGCAAAATCAGTATCTTCACAAGGATTCAGCTCGTGGAATGGTTAAGAGACTGTCCATTAAGAAATTGGTTATATCTTGAGACATATATTTGTATTACGCACCCGATATAAATTTGGTTTACCCAGAACTCGAGTAAATCAAAATTTCTATTTATAAAAATAATAATTTTGTTTGAAAAAATCAGATATGTATTTTGGGTTATCGTTGAAATATAATTGAATAATTGGAGAATTGGGGGGGGGGGGGGGGGTTGTTGTTTAGGTTTTCAAAAACTTATTTATCTCGGGGGGGGGGGGATGGGGCTCGAAGGTGCTGGGGGAAATAAAAAAAACATAAAATAAATGTACCTCCAATAATATCGTAACAATAAACCACCTTTGTCTATTCCAATTTCTATAATTTCATAACCATAAAAAGGGGTGTGGAGGGGACAAAAATATAAAATATTAAAAACAAAATGCAATGTTACCATATTTATAACGGTTTCTTACAATTAAAAACATTTTTTGTCTCATGTTACCAAGATAACCTTTTTGACCACGATTCTTTCGAAATTCGCCTGTGTGCGTCGCTAGGGCTAATGTCGGTAGTATCACCATTTCCCTAAATAAATATTAAAAATTTAACATAATTATACAGGGTCAGTCGTGGTAAGTGGCCTGTTAAAAGATATCGAGAACTAAAAAAGATATTTATTTGAAATATCGGTGCTATAAAAGCTGCTGATCTTTTTAGTGAAGATATTTTGACGTGTATATCACTTCTGGTTATGCCGGAAATCGGTATCAACTTGCTTATTTTAAATGGATCACCCTATGCTATGTATTATTACATTTGGATTCTACGCAAGATTCTAGACAGATTTCCTATATCATACCTAAGTCTAAGCATGCTAGACATATTTAAGGTTTTATGCCTAAAATGACGTTTGTGGACCTTAAATTAATTAATAATCTATCGTATAAGGAATTATTATTTAATTTGACTTGGATTTCTTGTTGAAAAGGACCTGCTTTAATAGATATTTTATGATATTTTGGTAACTATTAATACAGGGTTCAAACAATAATATTAAAAATTAAATTGAAAAAACTGTAAAAAAATTAACGTTTTCAAATGGGAACCCATAAATTTTACAATTATTTTGTATTTATAGCATTAAGAAAATTAAATGAATGAAAATTTGCTGACCAAGATCCTAACTGCCCAACTAAATTCTATTATTAACGACCAGCAGATTGGTTTTCGTTTTAAACGTTCTACAGAGTTAAATCTGCTTACTTATTCTGATTTTCTTTCTGGTGCCCCTGAGGAGGGCAGCGTGGTCCACTCTTCTGTCGAAGCTGCACAGGCTTGGAGTTGCAGGTACTCTTTTGGTCTGGATAAGGAGCTACTTAATTGAACGATCTCAGATTGTCAATTATTATTATTCGGTAAACATGACAGTTCCTTCAGGGACTCCCCAAGACTCCCACTTGGGTCCTCTACTAGTTAATATTTTTATCAATGACGTATATACATCCTTTGACCTTAGTGAATTTCTATGTTTGTCTGATGGTCAAAAATTATTTTCAATAATTTCCAATGAAGAAGACTGTTTAAGGATGCATGCGGGCCTAAGTAGCTTGGTTGAGTGGTGCAGAGATAATGATATGGAGGTTAATGTTTCAAAATGTAAAGTAGTCTACTTCTCAAAGTGCCGCAATCTACTTACCTGGAACTATCATATTAATGATACCAACTTGTCGTCTGTAAAAGAGATCAGGGACTTGGAAGTTACCTTTGATGCAACACTGTCATATCTATACATATAACTGATATAATCCCTAAGTCATTGAAAATGTTGGGTTTTCTGAAGCGCTGCGCTCGAAAATTCTATAATATCGCTTCCATAAGACTTCTTTACTGTGCACTTGTCAGACCACACTTGGAACTATGTTCTGTTATATGGAACCCATTCTATGCTAGTAATATCAATAGTATTGAACGTACAACGAAGATTTGCGAGATATTTGGCATATAAAGCTAATATTCTCCCACCAGAATATTATGCCTACAACTAAAATAACTTGCAGTCCCAATTTAACATTGAATGGACCAATAGACGTAAGCTGAGAGATTTAAGGCTATTATTCAAGATTGTTAACTCCCTTGTTGATTGTAGTGAACTGCAATTACAAATAGGATTTCACGTTCCCATAAGGAACACCAGATCAGTAATAACTTTTGCTCAACTATTTGATAGGACTAATTATAGACTTAATAACTTTATTTCAAGGGTTACAGAAATGGCCAACCTTAACCAGCACATTAATTTTTTTGGTAATGACTATTCGACTTTCAATAGGCAACTCGAGTCTGTAAATTGGTGGTCTTGGGTAGTTTTGCTTGTCACTATTGTTAGTTTTAGATATTATAGAAATGGACTGTGTATTGAAATGTATTTATATTTAAGTATAATATTAATTTCATAAGCTATTATTGGAACGAGATTTAAACTAGCTTTAAAATGATGTGCTCTTTGAACCCTTTTGTCATGTAATACTTTAAGAGTAACATTCACCCCCTCTCTCAACCCCTCGTGGGGGGGTTAAACCACGAAAATATATCGCAAGACCCCCTACTTTCTTTGGCATTAAAAACTACACTCTATTTCATTGCCTGAGAACTATAATCGCAAAATCAGTCATTCAAAACGAAAAACATCTCGCAAAAGTTTTTGTTGCGCAAACCTCAGTATTTGGTTGCGGGTAGGTACGTATAATATATTATAATTTTGTTTAATATACCCATAATCCTAGCGGAACGGAATTTTAAACTAAAAGAGATAATGAAATGAGGTATTGTATTGTATTATTCCCATGAATTCATTTTAATACCTGTTTTTAATTTTTACAATGCGAAAAACAAGCTTTTATGTATCTAGTTTCTTTTCTTTGTTGGGTCTTACTATTTATGTATATATTATGTAAAGGCAATATTCTTCAAGAACATATTAAGTTAGTCGTTTTGGTCTGATAAACCTGTAAAAGATGTGTGGTTTTAAATGTGAAATCATCTTATAGGTACACCCAGACAGGCTCTGGCTTAAAAATCTTTACTAGCCTTATTTTAGCTGGGATACAATTTTTTCTACGTGTAACTGCAAAATTGATTTCTTGTGACGAACGTGTCGAAACCATTTTCCTGAATATTCTTAATTCTTTTTAGAAATAACTTTGCTATTTTAGAAATATTTATGTCATAGTGACAATTGAATAACGCTTTAAAAATATTATTTTGTGTCATTAATCTTTATATATGCTGGGGAAGGAATGCGCTTTACTGCGATTAAAAAAAAAACTTTATAAATTTTTTTTACTGGCACGGTAAATATTTTGATCGTAAAACGACCTTCGGCGCTT
This sequence comes from Barypeithes pellucidus, assembly GCA_963991005.1. Classification (NCBI taxonomy): domain Eukaryota; kingdom Metazoa; phylum Arthropoda; class Insecta; order Coleoptera; family Curculionidae; genus Barypeithes; species Barypeithes pellucidus. Next base: position 55,524,564 of record OZ022560.1, read on the forward strand.
GGTCGATTACTCTCGGCCACTTTCGGAGTTATATGTTATACGTTGCGTCTTACCTATCCATGGCTTCGGTGACAGAGGAGCAGAGCAGCAGATAGGGATTTCAATTTGGTAGCGACAGTTTGCTAAAAGAGTTTTATTGTTTTCTCTTCAGTTTTACATATCAAAAATAAAAATGTTGATATATCCTTTCAATTGATTGTGCTGTGTTGCGCTATTTTGAGAAAGAAAACAAAATTTTATATTAGTGTTACCTATGTTATAATAACCTATGTTTGATATGTGTTATACAAACAAGGAATATTTCCATCGCGTTGGAAGACGGCGCGAGTCCAGCCTTTACCAAAGAAAGGTAAGAGAACCCTACCTAGCAACTATCGGCCAGTCGCATTGCTTTCAGTTATATCAAAAATAATGGAGAAAGCTATTAACCAACATCTTCTAAAGTACCTGGAAGGCTTCAACATTATCAGCGATCATTATTATGGTTTTCGGAAGTCCAGATCAACTGGAGATCTTCTAGCCTATGTCACCCATATTTGGAACAACGCAAAGGAACATCATGGGGAGTCTCGGGCTGTTGCACTGGATATTTCTAAAGCCTTTGATCGTGTTTGGCATGAGGGACTTCAAAGTAAACTGCGATCCTATGGTATGCCCAGTTGATACTGTGCATGGTTGTCTAGCTATCTTAAGGACCGCTCTCTGGTGGCGATTAACGGATTTCTCTCAGACACATTCACCATCAATGCCGGTGTTCCTCAAGGGTCCATAATAATATTGTCTCCCACTCTCTTCTTACTCTACATTAAAGTGAAAACGAAAAAGCCGATATTTAGTTTTGCTGATGATAGCACACTTATCTCATCTTTCTCTTTGAAAGCACAAACATCGGCTGCCGACGCACATCTTCGCAGGCAGCATGAAGTCTCACGCCTCAACAGAGACCTGGAAGGCTTGGTTTGGGGTGGCAGTAACCAAATCGAATTTAACGCTAAAAAAACCCAGGCAGCAGTTTTTTCTAAAAAGGTTAACATTACAGAACCGGATATAGTCAAGGACGGACACGCAATGCCACTGGCTTCATCTATTAATTTGCTGGGCGTCAATCTGGGAGGAAATATGTCTTGGCATAACCGCGTTGTGGCAATCGCCAAGATAGCTTCTCAGAAACTTGGTGTACTCTTCCGAACCAGAAAGTTATACACACCTCAACAACTTTTGACACTATACAAAGCCCATATTCGACCATCACTAGAGTACTGCTCTCATGTCTGGAGCTCTGCACCCAAACATACTCTTCGGCTACTGAATTCCATCGATAGGAGGGCCATTCGCCTGATTGGAGACCACGGGCTGACAAAGAACCTCGACAGCCTAGAAAATCGGAGACAGGTTGGGGATTTGACTATCTTTTACAGATATTTTCATGGAAAGTGCTCAGAAATACACGACGAACCACTGCCGCCCATCCATATGTGGTTAAGCTTAGTACTCCTCGAACTTCACTATTTAAGAATACTTTCATCTGGAGGACTTCATCCGTATGGAACGACCTCCCCGAGGTCGTTCTTCCCAACGATTCAAAACTAACGCGAATCGCTTTTTGCCCTAAAGGATTTTTCCTATAGTGCTTGTGTTTGATCATATAAAAAAAAAATACAGGGTTATTCAACACGACATATTATAGCTAAGTTATTTGGTTCGGATAAAAAAAAATGGGTTTGTTCGGTACCTATTGGAGGCACATTATAAAATTATTTTCATAATATACAGGTTGTCCCAAAAACACGAAACGTATCAATGTTGAATATTTAAATGAAATGTATATTATTTTATTTTTGGTTCCTACGAACAAAATAAAACTTACTTTAATGGACCATCAAGTAAAGGCACTTAAATCGAATACAATATTTAAATTTGGAACTGTATTAATGTCCAACAATAAAAATAAAAAAATTACCTATAAAAATAAATATTAAGCTGTTGTTTCTTCGCTTAGTATACATATTGTGCTCTAACTACCAAAAATATTTATAACGTCATGATAATTAAAATGTTAACGTAAACATAACTACTAGACACCTAATTGGCTAATGAGTGGAATCAACAATGGGCACAGAATTTTCCCATGCACCATGCAACACCATTAAATTAACTAAACAATTATATAAATAAAGAATAATTTCTTAATTATTATTAATAACAATCGAGCATATACTGGACAGGACTTTTAACCAATTTAATATTTTACAACTAGGAAATTCCCCTTGTTCGCATTCTCACGGAACTAAAGAATCTTATCATTTAATATTTGATGTTCTTTTTCTGACCAATCACTAGCACTATAGGAAAAATCCTTTAAGGCATTCTGGGACTGGTGCGTGGTTTCGAATGTTTGGGGAACCCGACCTTAGGAAGGTCGTTCGGGTCCCCGATCAGACGAATGTCTCTCCTTTCGATGGAATCCATTAGCCGAAGAGTATGCTTGGGTGCAGAGCTCCATGTGAGCAGTATTGCAGTGATGGTCGAATCTGGGTTTTGTAGCGTGCCAAAAGTTGTATATAAATTTTTTTGTACCGGATATGATGTGATTATACACGATTCGAATTAATTTATTTTACCTAGTTATCACAGCGAAATTGGTTCGTTGCTAGGGCAATTAACGATGGGATCTACGGTTTAAGATCCATGATCCTCAATCATACACATCCCCTCGGGCGTTCTTCGCCACCCTGAGTTAGAAGGACTGTAATCATAGGTTCCGCTGATAATAATTCCGACTTTTCCTCGATTCCCAAATCGCCCTGTTTCAGTCTGGCAACTTTTAGTAAAGCGCAAAATGTAATTATAAATGAAATTAACTGCCTTAAGATAAAGGGAGACTTAGATCACTTTTAATGCGTCGAAACGATCAACATTTATCTTCCCCAAATGGTCGCTGAAAGATTGATGCATATGCACTGTCGAAAGGTCGACGTACAGTGCTGCCAGATCGAAAATGACAAAGACGGCAGATTACGGTAGACGGTGCACGGTACCACATAAAATAGATTTTTTTAAACAAAATACTAAGAAAAAGGGTAAAATTAAACACAAATAGAAAACGATAGGCGGTACACATAAAGAACTTTGTTTAGCAAATTACTAAAAGAAAAAAAATTATTCTAATGATAATTTTGAAAGGAAAAACCTACTAAATTCAATTTTACTTTCAGTCGTTTTGCTTCTGCTTCTCATTTTTAAGACTCTCAAAAAGCGGTAGACTACCGTATTTTAATTTTTTATGACTCTCAAAGCGGTAGGTCTACCGTAAAAGCGGTAGCTCTGGCAGCACCGGTCGACGAATGAATCTTTGTTCTCGGTCTAGGCCGTACGTCATATCGGGTGACACCGTACCGCTGTGATACTACAGGAATATACAGGGTGTCCGGGAACATGTGGGAAATCTCCCGGATATGAAGAAAACACGTGAAAAGAATACTATAGGTTCATATAAACTTCTTTCGTATCGCCCTCCTCTTCGGAGATATGGGCTCCCAAAGAGCACCAATGGAATCAAGTTTTTTACGCATAATTATTTAACTACCTGGTATATTTCAATTATTTTTTAATATGTTGTATACCAGGTAAGACCCGTCAAATTACTACCCAAGAAACTGCTGTGAATTACTTACAGCTGCAGGGACGGACTAGCTGTAACACTCATGGGCCCATTTTTTTTACGCCCTGTATGATGAGAACTTTGAACAATGTTTTTTACATACCTTTAACTATTGGCTAAAAATTAAGTACTCTTTATTCATGTCGCTAATCCTAACCGTTTTCGAGAAAACGTCATTTTAATTACGTCATGTATTTGGCGTATCTCTGTAAGAGATACATCTTTGTTCCTATGAAATGAATTCCGCATTTTCATATTTAATCCGTGAGAAGTTAGGGAACCCAGTGTCAATAAAATGACGTTTTCTCGAAAACGGTTAGGATTAGCGACATGAATGAAGAGTACTTAATTTTTAGCCAATAGTTAAAGGTATGTAAAAAACATTGTCCAAAGTTCTCATCATACAGGGCGTAAAAAAAATGGGCCCATGGGTGTTACAGCTAGTCCGTCCCTGCAGCTGTGAGTAATTCACAACAGTTTCTTGGGTAGTAATTTGACGGGTCTTACCTGGTATACATCATATTAAAAAATAATTGAAATATACCAGGTGGTTCAATAATTATGTGTAAAAAACTTGATTCCATTGGTGCTCTTTGGGAGCCCATATCTCCGAAGAGGAGGCCGATACGAAAGAAGTTTATATGAACCTATAGTATTCTTTTCACGTGTTTTCTTCATATCCGGGAGATTTCCCACATGTTCCCGGACACCCTGTATGAAAAGGGTATGGTACGAGGGCTAGTAGGAGTCGAATAGCATGGTATAAAAATATATCAAAAAACTGTAATTAAAAACCGCGAAATTTGGAATGCAACTGTATTAAAAATTATAATAAATAAAGTAGTATAAATGAATTATAATTGAGAACCTGTGCGAGAATGTAATTACTCGTTGATACTTAAAATAATGTGATGACGAAACATCCCCTAAGGGCGATGAACCTTTCAATTCAGCAACTCACCTCTGTCCACTTTATTTTAAACCTTTTGCTTTTTTTTCAGATAAAACCAAACTGCTTCTCCAAATTCCTTTAATATGTCGACTGGATTAAATTTTGCCGCTAAAGCGAGCAAACACAAACGGGTGGGATCCACCGGAACAACCGGCGACGAATCATATTCTTCAGATGAAGAGGACAATCTGGAAATAGAGGGGACTGATGTTACCATTAGAGACCATGTAACCAGGAAGCTGTTTAGCGATAGGAATGGATTTGGTTATGTGGGTGTTACAACCGTTTCGGATAAAGTTAGAGGATTAAATGGCACTGATAGAAATAGGTAGGTAAATATAATTATTTCTTCGTTGTGTGTGAATATTATACAATAACTTTTTATGGCAGTTCATGACACAAACCAATTGATATTTAAAGACAATTAATAATCGGATCAGAGTATGGGCCTTTCCACACTTACCGACACTACACCGACACGACGCACGATGCCAGTGGACGGCAAATCCAATGCAATCAAATGGGAAGCTTTCCGACTCACCGACATGTCATTGTCGTGTCGTTGCCGACACTAAATTACCGTTGTCGTGCCGTTGCCGGCCTAGGTTCTCATCGAAAAGGAGTCGTCCCGGTCGTGTCATCCCCGATTTTAAATTTAATTTGTTATGCGTGAGTTTGTGTTAAAATTTCTGTATTTAAGAATTATATGGTTCCTCTAATACAGAGGTTCCCAAAATTTTTGTGTCGTAGACCCCTTGCCATGTTTTTCGGTTTTTGGTGGACCCCCTACTTACCTGGTATTGATTTTTGCTTGTAACAAGATGATACTGGTATATCATTATGTGCAGGTTTTTACAAGTTCAAAATGTATTGCGACCACAAAGCGAATGCCTACATCCTACAACTTACACAATTTTATAAACATATATAATACATGTTTTACTTCATAGGTACTTTTATAAATAATGTATATGTCTTTATATTATAAGAGAGTATAATGTAAATAGTTAGATACTGTCAGAGAGTCAAATCCCCAACCTGTCTTCGATGTTCTAGGCTGTCGAGGTTCTTCGTCAGCTCGTGGTCTCCGATCAGACGAATGGCCCTCCTATCGATGGAATCCAGTAGCCGAAAAATATGTTTGGGTGCAGAGCCCCAGACATGAGAGCAGTACTCTAGTGATGGTCGAATCTGGGCTTTGTTGTTAGACATATTTCCTCCCAGATTGACGCCCAGCAAATTAATAGATGAAGCCAATGGGATTGCGTGTCCGTCCATGACTATATCCGGTTCTGTAATGTTAACCTTTTTAGAGAAAACTGCTGCTTTGGTTTTTTCATCGTTAAATTCGACTTGGTTACTGTCACCCCAAGCCAAATTTTTTTTCAGGTCTTTGTTGAGGCGTGACACTTCATGCTGTCTGCGAAGATGTGCGTCGGCAGCCGATGTTTGTGCATGTATGTTGAGATCCACTATCGTGGACCCCCATTTTCATTTCATGGACCCCCAAATTTTTTTTTCGCTGACGTACACCCCTTGCACGTTGTCATAGACCCCTGGGGGTCGATATAGACCACTTTGGGAATCACTGCTCTAATAGAACTTATAGAAATAAAATCATGCTTTTGAGACGAAACAAATGAAAGCAGGAATAAATCATTCCGCTTTCTACTCCAGATGAAAGATTTGCCAACAATTAAAATATGAGTGAAACTTGAAACAATTAAGACAGAGTTGGAGAGTAAGAAGATCACAATTGATCAGCTGAAAAAGAAAACTCCACGTACGTTGAAGGAATTAAAAACATGAAACTTTAAACTTCTATTTAGAAAAAGGATAATATCTGACCTGTCAAAAAAGCTCCCTATATCAGGGGTCGGCAACCTTTTGAGACGGGAGAGCCAAAAGTTTGAGACGGAAGAGCCAAAAGTTATAATTTACACAATCTCTCAGGTTTTAAAGAGCCACTAAAGGCCGAAATTTGATATCGAAATAGACACAACTTGACATCGAAAGAGCCGCATACGGCTCGCGAGCCGCAGGTTACCGACACCTGCCCTATATAGGTCTTGAATCAGTACAGAACTTTATTAGCAAAATAGATAAACAAAAACATGAAATTTACGATCTAAAGAAAAAAAAAAGAAAAATCAGATTTATTTTTAAACAGTGTGAAGAACTGGGTGCTAAGGAAGAAAAAATGATTGAAGAAGAGATATTTAACTTGAAGGAATTTTGAATTTGGATATTTTGCCTCTTGCGACCTAAATATAAAACAATAAATCAAATATAATTTGTTAAAGCTGGCATTTTTCTATTTTTGTAAATAGCACAACGAATTGACACCCGTCAATTCAAAATTAGCCGGTATGCTGCCGGCTGCCCGAATTGTGTCGGTGCCGTACTGTATCGGTGTCGTGCCGGTAAATGTGAAAACGCCCAATGTTTCAACCCACAGTAGCAATAACTTTAAACTGTTACGGTCATTTATGTTCATACGAACTTATTGTCATAGAATGACCTAACGAATCATACTCTGAAATACGACCACGTTATTAGGGAGCACCCCGTATAGGTTATTATTTCTGAACTTTAAATTACAGTTCCGACAGCTCGATGTACAGCGACCTAGATTTAGAAAAATGCGACTTGGAAGTGATTTCATCGTTCGATCTCAAAGATGACAGTGACAGTAAAAGCGCTGCCAGCAGTAGCGATCAAGTTGATTGGTCAGGTTCAGTTGTTTGTAAGGATCAAATGCTGATTGGATTACAGGTGAGTTAGAGGGCGATATGAGAAGATCGTAGACGTCAATTCTTTCTATATTTTAATTTTAATGGTAAAAAATAGGTGATATTTTTTTTCAATCAATCTCATGTGATATTCTTGATCCATCAGAATATATTGTTTAATCTGGCTCTACCGCTGGGTATATCCTATTTTTTATTAGTTATCAACATCCTTCTTTTGGTGTTTTCCTTTCTCTTTTGGCTAGCGGTCTTACAAACTAGTGTACCTTTTGGTGGTAATTTTAAAATTTTACATATTGAAAAAAAAGCGTTACACTTTTGCCAGAGAATCGATAGAGGTTATGTGACTTGACAGTATCCAATGTCAAACTGCTTCGGACGATCTACTTTTTTCTATCTGACATGTATTATTATAGAGCTTTCTGTCGCCCATATGAAAGGACGATACATTTGAATCGAACAAGCACACCCTTTAAATCTATTCTTTTCTTTTTAAGGATGAATTAAAACAAGCTGGTAGACAATTAAAAATTAAGGATGAAGAATTAGCTAAAGTTAATAGGATGCGAGAGGATGTGGAGGCAGAATTAGAAGATTTGACAGCTAGTTTATTTCAGGTAAGTGTTTCAAATTTGCCTAATAAACTTTAAATTTAAAAATCTATATATTCCCCGACAATAAATTCCGGACAAAGATAATGATAGTCAGGTTTATAGGCCTGTAACTTTTTAAATGTTTTTCCGATCTTGATGAAATTTTCAGCAAATTGTAGACTTGTGTCTCGGAATGTCTCTGAATTTTAGTTTTCAAAAAATGTCTTGATCATTATACAGGCAGAAACGAAAGTTACTTTTAACTGCAGAATTTAGCCTAGCATTGTATTTTGTTTGAAGTGTGACTTTTTTTAGATGTTTTTTGGTTCACGTCATTATCTGCTTTTTAAATGAAGATACAAATTTTGAAATAAAGTCTCAAAAGCAATGTTAAAGTGATTTGGACATCTCTTCGAATATGGCCACGAAAAAATAAAAACCGGAACGCAAAATTTAAAATTTTTCTAAATATTTTGAAAGCCCCTGGTCCTGCATTTATTTTTGATTTTTTGCGGCATATTACACTGACGAACATTTTTTAATTTTTCTTTCCTCCCTGGAATGATTTTGGCTGGATTTTATATATTTTGGCCTGCTGAATCCGGATCTGGCCTCAGATTTTCGATATCAGCCTCCAATGATAAGGGAGGGACATATGCTTTGAACAATTAAAAAGCTATAATATATTTTATTAACAGTTAGCTTAGGTACATTATAAACATTTATAAATAACTTAAAATTTAATATTTACTTCCCTAACGTCTTTCTTTTATAAGAACTCCTGGATGTGTCTCGTATTAGGGTCCAGCAATAGTCGGCTAACATATTCGGGCTGCACTTTCCTGTATACCTTTTCTCTATGGAGGCAATATCTTGGTGAAATCGTTCTCCATGCTCATCTGATACTGCTCCTAAATTTTCAGGAAAAAAGTCCAAATGAGAATGGAGAAAGTGGAGTTTTAGTGACATGTTGCATTCTAAAATATGATAGGCCGTTAGTAGTTCTTCCACGAGTTCGAAAATTGTTGCAAACACTTTCAAATCCATTCCATGCCCGCCTTTCATTGTCACGTAAAATTTGCCTGAAGTTCGCATCTTTAAATAATTGCCTAATTTGAGGACCAACAAAAATTCCTTCTTTAATTTTGGCCTCACTGATACGTGGAAATATGTCTTTTAAATACTTGAAAGCATTTCCTTCTCTATCCAGTGCTTTAACAACATTTTTGATCAGACCCAGCTTAATGTCAAGTGGAGTTAAATATATTTTTTCTTTCTGAATTAATGGTTCTCGGGTCAAATTTTTAACGCCAACTTGTATTGTGTCACGTGGAGGCCAAACCTTAATTTTATAATGTTTGTCTCTTGCACGGCTGTCCCATTCACACAAAAAGCAACAGTATTTTGTATAGCCTGCTTGCAGTCCTGTCAGTAACGCCACCACTTTTAAATCTGCACATATGTTCCATTTGTGATCTTCGTACTTTACACATCTTAGTAACATCTTAAGATTTTCATATGTTTCTTTCATATTTACCGAATGACCTATAGGAACCGATGGATGCTCGTTTCCATTAAAAAGTAAAACAGCTCTTAGACTTGTTTTAGTCTCCATTTATCGGGAGTATATGGTAAGTTCAGTTCGGTCATTAGGCCAGGTATGTCACGGCAAAATACTAAATCACCTTCCACTGCAAAAAAATGTGTGAGAGTAGATTGCCTTTTCCTGTAGATGGACACCTTCACTCCTTTTCCCAAGAGCTTCCACTGCTGCAGGCGGGATCCGAGAAGTTCAGTTTTTGTTTTCGGGAGGTCCAAGTCACGAACAAGGTCATTTAATTCACATTGAGTGATTAAATGAGGTGTATCAGGCAAATCATGAGAACTAGGGATGTAGCTTGGTCCGGCTTCTGGTGAAATACTTCCGGAGCCTGATTCGGAATCAAGCGTGTAACTCTCAGGTGGCTGGGGAATGGGTAATGAGTTGTCATGGGGCACTGGTCGCATTGCAGAAGGAATATTGGGGTACTGAATGCTACGCTTGGTTTTGCTAGTAATTCCTTTAATATTCGTCATGCAAAAATAACAATCATCTACGTGATTACGAGGTTCCCTCCAAACCATTGGAACTGCGAATGGCATAGATTTATGAGTACCTTTCAGCCATCCAGTCAATGTTCTCGAGCACGAACTGCAACACATTTTTGGGGCCCAGGACCTATCTTCATCGCCAATTTTGCATCCAAAGTACAGTTCATAAGCCTTTTTTACTAATGAAGATATCGGTTTTTGGTACGCTTTCGCGGTAACTTCGCCACAAATATAACAGAAGGTATCGGCTTTATTAACGCAAACACGCATCGACATTTTTGGTACCACGCACGTAGATCTAAGCGAAAATATTAATAGATGTTTACTAAATGATTATATAGTAACGACTAAAGGGATATTTCAAGCATAGATCCAAATAAGCTGTAAATAACAATGGGGCGACCGTTTTTTACCTATTAATGGGCCTATTCGACCCTTCCAAGAAATCTGAGGCCAATATAAACATTTGAGGGTCAGTTGTATATTAGTTTAAGTCCAAATGTTATAAAATACACGATATTTTTATAAAGATGATTTTTGTGTTGATTAGTGTTATTGGGCCCATAATTACGCAACTTTGCCCCAATTTCACCGACTTCGTATCTCTTACCGTTTCCGAAATCTCAATGGTGAAGTACGAATTTGTAACACCCTGTATAATAAGCTCTTTCAAATGAGACTAACTTTGTCAAATTTGGTTAAGGCGAACCGGAGTAATGCGCATCAGAGTTAGGCGAACCGAAGTTAAAAGTATTTCCTCCAATAGAGGTTCCCCTGCGTCCCTTCAGTAATTTATGCGAGTTAGAGCAAAATATATTCAAAAAAAGTTGTGCCATATATTTCGACGACTACATCATGCACTTAATTTTTGATATAACTTTATTTTGCATATTATCCATAAATAGCCGATAATGTTCTTAGTGGTAGGTTGAACGGCCTATAGCGGTAAATTTAGGAACTTGAAAATAATTTCAAGCAATTTCTCTTGATTGATTTTGTAATCATTTTTTTTTGTTTCAAAACTTGACAAACGGTTGTCGAGATATGGCCGGAGTCCATTTTTACTTGGCCACCCAGGTACCTACATGAATTTTATTATTTAGTTTCCTCTTATTATTAATTTAGAAATTTAAAATTTTTAGCTATTAACTATCGGTAATTAGATTGGAAATGTAGGGGAGTAATTTGGATAAAACAGAAACATAATGAAATATAATAAGTGAAAAAACGTACTTGGTAATTCCTAGAAAATTATGGTAATTAGGTTAAACTCATGCCGTCTAAATAAATAGTATATCTAAAAATTTATTTTTTTATCCTATAGAATTCCGATGAAATATAAAATACTAAACTAAATCGGTTATCTAGGGGTCAAGTAAATAATAAAAATATGTTCATGAAACTTATCTATAATGTTTTTTGTTTTCCTGTCTTCTTGTTATCTCATATTTTGTTAATGTTTATAACCGACATCAATGAAAATTATTATCTTTCTAAAAACCCACTCTATCTTATAGTTTAAATTAAAACATGAATACATTTATTATTAATTTTAGAAGATTTTTAACGTCCGTAATAAATAAAATTAGAGAAAAGGGGTATCGTACCGGGTATCCATTTTTGGGTGGTGGGTATCTCCGTTATTAGCAAAGATAGAAGGATGCGGTTTTCGCAGCACTGTCTGCTTTGTTGTGCAACACGAGATATCTCAATTAGAACTTTTCTAGGCCTCCTAGTTTTTGAGATACGAGAATTTTACATTTTAGTACATCCAGTAAGTTATCAAAAGAAATAAAATATTCTCCTTGTGTTTTTTTACGTAGAATCCAGTGACGTACTTAGATTTTTTCTACGTTCAATATTTTTCAAGAAAAAACAAACTAGGTTTCTTTTTAAATGAATATTTCTTAATAATGTAATTCAGTTGTTAACAAGCTTCTGGTTGATTAGATGGTTGGTTAAAGGCGGGGGTCGGTTTAAAGGCCCGAATTTCAATCACTGCAGCCTACCGGCTTATTGTGTACCCCGATCTTGTTAGAAGATGTTTGTCCTTCTATGAGGTCCAGTAATCTTCTACCAAGCTTGTCATGTGGTAGGTTGTCACCACGTTGTATGTTCCCGAAGATATTTTGTCTCGACAGCGCTACGCAGCGGTATATTATCTGTGAGGCGGTGTCATCCTCTTCGCCGCAGAGTCTGCATTCAATGGATCCGTTGTTAATACCCATCCGTTAAAGGTGTTTTCACAGGTGGCAATGGCCTATTAGCAGACCCATCATCTGTTTCAGCTGGGGCCGCATCAGGGTTAGCATCCCATTCGATGGTATTTTCGATGGTTTTCCAATTACGGCCCGTATGTGTATTTGACCAGGTAACCCTTGCCATCGAGATAGGTGTTGTTCTTTCGACCATCTATCTAATGTTACCAGGATACCAAAACAGGCAACAAAATCGTTTTGGTATCCCAAAGGCCGGTTCGGGGCCCCTGAGACATTGAGCGGACCCGGCTCTCGCTAGTTCATCCGCTTTCTCATTACCCAATATCCCAGGGATCCACAAGAGCCACAAGAGCTCTACCTTGTTCCCCCCTGGCCGCCAGTTCTTTTAGGTTGGCACTCCAATCGAGTTTTGAAGTAAACCAATTGGAGTTTAGAGCCTTAAGAACAGCTTCACTGTCGGACAAGATGTATAACTTTTCGTTGTGGTAGCCCTTTTCAAGATTTTGTAGTACTCATGCTTGTATGTCATGAACTTCCGCATGGTTTACTGTGGCGTAGGTCCCCAGAGGAATGCTTATGTCGATCCTGGGCCCTTTCCCCAAATATACCTGCGCCCACACCGTTGGCGGTTTTTGATCCATCGGTGTACCAAACTAGACCCTTTTCAAACGACGGGGGTGCACTGTTCGTCCATTTATCGCAGTTCCAGTCAATCTTGAAAGACTTTGTGAAAGCGTGTGTTGCTCTTATACGATCAGTTTGCATAACCCACAGCTCATCGTTGTTTAGATCCGTGGCTCTTGTGTGTCCAATTTTTGCGGGGTGTTATGTCTATTCCCCATTTGTGATCATCATTGAGGCGCTACAGCTAGCCTCCATTCTGATGTGAATGTCTAGGGGTGTTAGTCCCAGTATGACTTCCATTGCTGCAGTGGGGGTGCTTCTCATCGCCCCACTGATACACAGAACAAGCTACCGAGAAATATATAATACTTTATTTTCAGTGTTAATATTATTATTTAAAAAACAAAATTCTTCTGTTTCTGTCAGAATATTCAGGTTCTCTAAGTAATTAATAAAAAAAAACAGTTTATCCTAATTATTATAGTCAATGTAAACTAGAATATGACATGCTCTTTTACTGGATTTTGAGCATTAGAACCATATTTGAATGGTAAATATAAGTTTTTTATAGTATGCAATTCTATGAAATTTCTTGAATTACTTGTAGAGATCTGGCAAGACGACAGCCGAATGAAATAATTTTTCCATAGATAAAATCAAATTGAATTGAATAAGGAAAATCGGGATACTGATGAAATAAATGTGCTCTTGCTTCAATTGAAACAAATCCTATTATAATAATAAATAAAAACTATATGTGTCAATTCCAATGGAGAACAATTTGAGAAATATTTAGAGAAAGTTCCATAGACGTTCAATTTTCGTTCCTTATACAGTAGATTCTCGAGTATCCGAGCTAACGTGGGATGTACCCTAGCTCGGATAATCCGGCTTTTTTGATGCGACTCTCTAAAAACTCTATAAAAATTTGTACTAAACACAAACCCCCAGGTCTGCATCGAACTAAAATAGGAAGGGAAATCCCCTGTAAGGCAATTCTGGGCGTCCCCTTGAAGAATACATACATAATATATTACGCCTGATGCTCGAATAATACGACGTCGCTCAGTTAATACGGATTTCTACGGCGGTATACTCAACTCGGATAATCCGGCGATCGGAATACAGGGAGTCGGATAATCGAAAATCTATTGTATTTAATCGCAGCAGTTTCACTGGATTCTATGTAAGAGACTATTGAAACGGCCCGGACCCGGGTCTATTTTTCGCTAAAAAATATGTCGATATAGAAAATAAAATAGCCAATATATTTAGGTCCAGTAATACATGCATAGCCTACATGTATTTTAAAAGAGCTTAAAACAGCAAAAATCTAATATATTAGCGACGGATCAACAAGGGATGTCAAGAGGTCACATTCCTTATGCTAAAAATAAAATAGGGCTGTATAAAGTGACGCAACACAGCAAAGGCAGAGGTGCGCCTATATAAGCGAGAGACGCCACGCTTAAAAGAGGAATTCAATTTTTGACTGTTGCAAATACAAGACGTTACGATGCCCGATTCAGAGTCAAAATTTCCCGTTCTCAAAGCAAGTCATTTCGCTGCCAGTGCTCTATCAGTGCATCATTAATCTCTTTAATTTCAACATACAAGTTTTTCCCATTCACAAGTTAAAGTGTTTACGCGGCCATTTAGTGTTCAGTACATCTTTATTTGATAAAGAATTTTCTTCTACTTGTTGAGTTGAGTATTCTGGTTGCCCAATCGGTTTTCCGATGTCGACGCGCTAGGAATCCTTGACAACGGAGTTAAATTCAGTATGGTATGCTACTCTCAGTATATCACTCTTTTTCTATAGTCAGTAAATCCAGCATCCCAAAATCAAATTAATTTATACACAAAATGGTCGCTCTCTTCTCTATATCTTCTCTTTTGATTTATTAATACAAATAATCTCCACCTGCAAAATAAATTGTCTGCAGGACAAAAATGGTAGGTTTCTAGTAAAAAAAACTACAAAGGGTAATTCGGGATTAACGGTTCTGTTTAATCTAAAATGTCTGCAAGACAAAAATAACTTAAACATTATTTTAAAGTGAAAAGCGAATAACGGTACCACTGGATGGCATAAATCAATACACTTTTGCTTTCGTTTAAAGTAAAGGGTCGTTATTTAGTAGGTCATTTTCAGAAACAGATGTTTGTCTTTCCAGGGTGAATTTTACAGTGGGTTCTTGAAAACAAAGGTAGCCGTTTATTACGCAGTAATAAAGCCTTCCTCGAATAATATCTGCAATCCGCGGTAAAGAAATGGGGGAGGGTTCTAAAAAGGGTTATCTATGATGTATAACAGGGTAACCGCAGGTTATCACTGTTATAAAAAAAGGGTTAAAATCATTTGGTATGATGTTGCCAGTAGAACGTTAATTTATAACAGGTGTAAATAAAAAGGCGTGATGGGTTTTTCTTAGGAATGAATGTTCGACCACTACCGGACAGTGTCTTTCGACTTCCAGTACATGAAAAATAATGCTCGCTTGAGAAGAAAAGTGACACATGCGTAAAGCGAGCAGGCTCCTAATTTTTATTACACTTTTATGAGTTATATGTTAAAATGTTCAATAGTAGGACACCACTACTGTACAGTTGTCTTTTCACTATACTACGTAGTAGCATTATACCAAACGTGTACGTAAACTGAGGGATGGTACATAAACAAAACGACAAGTAAATTAAATAAAAATACGTACACGAAAATGGGGTCATATGTAACAAAATAAATTGCAGATTATCAGGGGATCAATGTAAATAAATTGGTCGCAGACCAAAGGTTCATGTAAGAAGCGAGATAGAAATATCGGATATTTACTATTATTTTCGCAGACATAATAGATAGAGAACAGGTAACAATGCTATTATTGTCGCAGACATAAATCATCACCGTTCTGTCGCAGCTTGTCCCAAAAAGCATCCCGTATATCGGAAACGAGGAGGCCTAGAAAAATTTTAATTGGGGCATCTTTTGTTTCACATAGCTTAGTGCTGCGATAAACCGCATCATTCTATATTTACCAATAACGGAGATACCCCGCAAAACCACCCAAAAATGGACACCCTGTATAAGTGTGTGTGTAGGTTCGCTCATACGTTCCGAGAGCGAAATTTAAAACAGCTTTAAAATTTCGTTCTTGCGATCGCTTTTTGTCTCTGTGAATGGGTACAAAGGCCAAAGCCTTCAACTGTCAAATCTGAGAATTGACTTCTCAACTTAACCTACAAGTTTGCCCATTTCTGCTCTGTGAGAGCTAGCCTTTCGTTTTGGAATGGATATTTAAAGAATAAGGGAAATCAAGTTTAACCAAAACTAAAGAAAATAAAACGAATCGGTAAAAACAACAAACCAATGGGCAGAATCTGAACCCACAATTTCGTACCAGTACGTGGATGATTCTGACGGTTGCAAATCAGTTGAAAATCGATACATTGTGCTACCTAACCTAATGGGATTCGTCCTTATAAACCTATACCTATGCTTGTCCGCTAGCAGCTTTTTTCTAATAAATATTACTCATATTAAACTTGGTCACTGCAGCTTTGCACTTGCACAATTTCTGTTCCAGGAAAATGGTAAAATCATGTACCTTGTTTTCCTATATCTCCAACTTTATATAAGATTATGCATTCTGTTTCCACGTAATTAATTTTTATAACAATGAACATTGTAATTTCACTGAATGGTTGCACATGAGTATTACGTCACAGTAACATGTACGCTTTACACAGTGGCGTAGCAACTAGGGCCGGGCAGACTATAATAGGGGAGGCAACAAAATTATCACAACCGGTTTATATATTTGGTAATAAAAAAATAAATATCTTTGAAATACTGACGCTGAATCTATTTTGAGTCATATATGCAGGTACAAAATAAACACAAATAGTAGCGTCTGTGAGTGGGAAAAAAACCCCGAAAAATCGAAATATTTTCAGCAGGAACAAGAGTACCTCCCGCCTCCGTTTTCGAGGATGCTAAACACGATTGCGGCGTCAGAATTTCTCTTTTGCGAACAAACCCCTCAAAACGGCCAAAAAACCACCCCCCAGAGGAGTTAAACGCGCTTCAAGTGGTTTCCCTGCAGAGAACACACTTTCCTCCCGTTTTCGAGGATGCTGAGCGCGGTCGTAGTGTTGGATATCGCGTCCGGCCCCTTCCAACCCCTCCACCGGCCAATACTCGCCCTTGAAAGGGGTCAATTTTTTTAAAAATTATCAGTGGCAAATATATATTCCCCCCTCCGTTTTCGAGGATGCCGAACATGATGGCGGGGTCAGAATTTCTCTTTGGGGTTGACGCCCAAAAGCCACCCCCCGGAGGGGTTAAACGCGCTTCAAGAGGTCTCCCTGCAGAGAATTCGAAAAAATTACAAGTGTTTTGTCGGACGCGATATCCAACACAACCACCGTGCTCAGCATCCTCGAAAACGGGGGGAAAGTGCATTTCTCTGCAGGGAAACCTCTTGAAGCGGGTTTAACTCCTCTGGGGGGTGGTTTTTGGAGGTACTCTTGTTCAGACTGAAAATATTTTGATGTTCGTCCGACTCACAGACGCCACTAAAACTACGACAACTACGAACAAATCCTAACAAACTAAAACGCGATAATTTTTAGTGTAATGTGGTTTTACAAAAATCTTATTGATATATTGATTGCTGTAATGTCTTTGAAAGAACGGTATTCCTGCATTCCTCACAAATAGGCACTGAAGATGACCGGAAAGTCGAAAGCGCTTTGTTAATTATCTATAGTGTGTGTATATAGTCTGAAAACTGCTTAATAACTTACCAATTTATTGGCCGATTTAAATAAAGTTTGGCACAGTTATCTAAGAGGATCTTTTGCACCAAATGACGATATTGGCCTTGTTGCCAGCTATTTGGTTTGTCTGGAAATCAAACGATTTTAAGTTTAACACAATGTATATTTTTTATTTATAGTTTCTGTGTTATATTTGTAACACTTTTGATATGACATACTTTGTTCCTAATAAAAAAATATATTAAATAGTCAAACTGTAATCCCTGTACATGCAGCTTGACAGTGAGCTAATTGAAAATGAAATTTTTGGATTGTGTTGTAAATCGTCGCTTTTGAAATTGGATTTCGGTTTGGAAATGCGTCATTAAATACATTTTTAATCTCTTCGTAAGACCTGACCATATGGCCAATAGCCATTATCCTCTCATCATAGAATTGCAATTCTTTAACTTTCAATTAAAGATATTTTTGCATGCAAGAACGACAGCTTTTATGATTATTAGTAAAAATAATAAGTAAAATTTCATGTAAAAATTACAGCTTTCGTTATGTCGAAAACTACTGATATTAGGAACAAAGTATGTGTAAACAAATGTAACAAGTGTAACAGGGTGTTACATACAGGGTGTTACAAATTCGATCATATTAAAACTATTTAAGCAATTAAATTGTTATTATTTTGCATTTTACATTTTGAATCTCGGGCTGTTGCACTGGATATTTCTAAAGCTTTTGATCGTATTTGGCATGAAGGGTTTCTAAGTAAACTGCGATCTTATGGTATACCCTCAAACCCGATTCTGTGCAAGGTTGTCTAACTTTCTTAAGGACCGCTTTCTGCAAGTGGTGATTGAAATTATTATTATTATTAATATTATTTCTCTCAGACACCTTCACCATCATCAATGCCGGTGTTCCTCAAGGGTCCATATTGTCTCCCACTCTCTTTTTACTATGTTTAAACAGAAATGTGCATCCTATTAACGCAAAGCGAAGATTCTATGGAGAATTTTATCAACTTTATAAAGATCTAAGGAAAGATCCCCAACGCTTTTGTGAATATATGAGAAGGCATATAAATACTAGATTTTTGTTTAAGCATATAAGTATAGCACTTTGTTATATTAGGGTCTAAAACAATATCTTCTTCAGCGGAAGAAGATAACAGCGCACAGTCCATGTTTATATCTCGATGTCGAAGGACTACTGTGCGAAGCTCAAGCGAGGCTGTGCGGTACTATGGTACAAGGCAATGGGCGAGGGGCGGTGCGCCGTTGTGGACACAGACTAACCCTGATTATTAAGATGGTCGATTTAAAAAAAAAAGTAACTAACTCTCAAGGAGTCACCCATTTTGAAAATAATAAACAATTTCCATAAGTATAAAATATGTAAATATTCTACCTTATCGCGATTATTACCAAGCCAGTTCTTGTATTTTAATAATTTTAGTGAACTAATTAATATCATTTTTCAATTATTTTCTTTACAATTACAAAAATTACAACGGAACGAAGCATAACTTTTTTTTACAAAAGCAAAAATATAAACGTACGACTCCACTTAATGGCGTTTTACAGTTATTTGCACGTTATGTGGTCGTTAAGGCACTCCTACGTATTTATTTGCGTAAATATTTGCTCTTATAGTTTATAGGGTCACAGTTTATTTTATCTGCCGGTTAGTTTACATACAAAACCTTATACATACATAAATTCATGTTGTGAAAATTATCTATCATTGCCAATTGGCGCACCTTTTATGAACTGATCAGCCTTCAGTCATTTTATCTGCATATTTGGGTATATTTTTTATTGGGGTTAAACTAATATGGCGACATTATTCATATTTCAAAGATAAAATCGACAAAAACTATACTACTTATCTTTCCTAATTAATTTTTTTTGTTGTTCACCCTGTATTGAATAGCTTCGAATTGTGAAATACAAAAGATTAATGAGCGGTTGCAGCTTTAGCAAGTTTTTCTCGAAATATTATCATTTCTATCATTCTTAAAATGACCAACCTCAACCAGATTATTTAAGAGTTGCGTTTAATCACAGGTTGCTAAGTAGGCAGTATTTTATGCGAACGTTCAGCCAAATATATAGTTGTTGCAGAATTATACCGTTGATTCTTACTGCCATAAATAAACTACCTGATTAAACCCTATTGCATACGCCTCAACCTCTTAAAAGCTCAATAAATGGGATCAGGGCCGGCTTGAAAATGTATACCACACCACATGATTTATTTTTATAATTTAAAATAAATAGATAGGTATTTTTAGTTTTAGGTACCTATAATAAATGTAAAATAATGATAACAATTAATGATAATTGAAAATAATATAATTTAAAAGTATAACTATTGGGATAACAAGTACAATAAAAATTAATTAAATTCTAAGAAGCTATTGATAATTTATTCAAAATTTAACTCTGTATCACTATCACTATCTTCATCTAAGTCTAAACTTATAATTAAGGGTTGAACATTTGTAATCATACAATTGTAAGAATTTTCCACAGCTGTCTGCAGAAATTTTTCTTACTTCGTTTTTAATTAATTCTACTACAGATGCATTTAATGTAGGAGAAATATTATTTCTCCAAATATTGGATTTTAATTGGTGCCATATTAGCTCAATAGGATTGAATATACAATAGTACGAAGGAAGACGCAACACTGTATGTCCATTTTCTGCTGCAAGTTTGTCACACTCGTATTCCTTATTTATTTTAAAAGCTTTTAATACTTCTAGCAGTTCTCGTTTTTTGTAAGTTTCTTCAAAAAATAAATCATTTTCAATAATAAAATTTTGAATTTCTGCTTTTGTATTATTAGAATTGGAAATGATTTTTGCTTGCCGACTATGATAACTAGCATTGTCCATTACAATGACGCTATTTTCAGGTATATTTTTAAGAAGTTTATATTTAAACCAATCTTCAAAAAGTTGTGCGTCTCTATCTTAATGGTAATCTAAAGAAGAATCTGATATGTTTTTAGCTGAAAGCATCAGACAATTTGGAACAAACCCGTTCTCTGAACCAGCATGTAATATTGTGATTCTTTTGCCTTTATTTGATGTTGCCTTGGTTTGACATTTTTTGGAAGAATCATCCCAACCCTTTCTTGGAGTGTCATGGGTATCGAACCATGTTTCGTCAAGGTAAATAATTGGACGATTTTCTTCTCTAAATTGTTTAACAGTTGTTAAATATTTAAGTCTCCATTCCCGACACTTGAAGATGCCCCCCTATCAGCACAATTCCAAGGACGCCACATTCTACCACTAATAAGCCTAACTAAAAATTACTCGCCGGAAAACCACTAAAGATTAAAATTATTAAAAATCACTTTGTATTTATATATGCATCTGGCATAGGTATAAATTGAATTTGTATACCTGGTCCGGCTCTGCTCGAAAAGGTTTTAAAATTTGGGATTTCCTTATTTATTTTATGGTCGAATAGATAATGAGGTTTTATTGCAGTCAAGCGATCAACGATATAATTCTGCAAAAACTATACTTAGTTTTTTTCTAATCCAAAACCTGGATTCGTAAAGTTGAAGGATTGGAAAACGCTATGAAAAAATTGCGTTAAAAAATATAATGTTATAAGAATAATAAAAACAATTTCAAATATGAACTATTTTCAAATTTTTATCACTTGTTGATACCCCAATCGATATGTAAAACAATCTAAATATCAATAAATTAATTAAAAAACTATATTATTAACGGCTAAAACTTCACGAAAAGAAATATTGATCAGCTGATGACTCTCGTCTCTTTCTAACCTGCCAAAAAGCGGCATATTTTTTAATTAAATTGATGCAACATAGATGGCTCTGATTGCTAATTTGGGATTGTTTGGGATTCTCATCTTAAATAGTTTTGGCACAATCGTTACAATTTACGTCATTTTACTTATTCGTTGCAAATTGTTCATTATAATCATTTTCAATTCGCATTTAATTGTTTTAATCAAGAACAGTGGAGGTGCGTCTGATAAAAAAAACACGAGATCGTTTTCATGAAAAAAATTTTACATTTTTTTCAAATGAGATAGTTTTTATAATTTTAGTATAGTTAACTAAGATATGTTTTATTTATGATTAAACACAAGCACTATAGGAAAATCCTTTAAGGCACTCTGGGAGAAGTGCGTGTGCGCAAAAAGCGATTCACGTTGGTTTTAAATCGTTTGAGGTTATCCTCATTGGGAAACACGACCTCCGGAAGGTCGTTCCATAAGGATAACGTCCTCCAGATGAAAGAATTCGTAAATAATGAAGTTGGAGGAGTACTAAGCTTAACCACATATGGATAGGCGGCAGTGGTTCGTCGTGTATTTCTGCTATTCATCGCTCTGGGCGAATTAAGAGGATAAGGTCAGCCGAGCATTTTCCATGGAAATATCTGAAAAAGAGAGTGAAATCAAAATACCGGTCTTCGATGTTCCAGACTGTCTTCGAGGTCCGTCCTGCCCCCGAAATGTAATGTTTTAACCAATTTATTCAAAGATGAATTCGATAGTAAAAATATAAATTTTGATTTTACTAGATGTTTGTTTCTAGTATATTTTGTGTTCAAGTTAATAATTAAGTCAGAGCTAGTGACGCATTGCCATTTTGTTTCTTGATCAATATTTTGATACTTTTTCGTCTTATCCTAAAAGCGGTTAATTAGGGTAGAAATAGTTTTAATTAATAAATTAAAGAAAGCAAGAAATGACATTTTGTCAACTTACAGAAATTTCACCCAGGCTTAAAAGAATAGCAAATCAAGCAACTCAAGAAGTCCGCGACGCCCTAACAGAATTCCAGAACACCAGCTGGGGCAAAAAGTTGGAGTCCCTTCAAACGGAAAATTTATCCCTCTGGAAGATGACCAAGGCTCTCACAAAAGGGCCAAAGCAGCAAATTCCCGCAATACAAAACAACGATAGAACAGCCACTTCACCAGAGGAAAAGGCCAACCTCATAGCTGACATGCTGGAGGAACAATTCTCCCCGAACCCGGCCGTCATTCCAGAACCAAAGAGGGAAGCCCAGATCGGCAGAACAATAGAAATTTTCCAGCAAATGCCCCTCCCACCAAACAACTACTTTGCCTCAGTGGAAGAAATCTCGAACATAATAAAATCCAGGAAAAGAAGAAAGGCACCAGGACACGATGAGATCACTAACGAAACAATAAAACAACTACCACAAAAACAGATAACGGAGCTTACAAACTTAATCAACGGAATCCTAAGGACCTGCTACTTTCCCCCCAAGTGGAAACAAGCGGTAGTCATAGTAATACACAAACAAGGGACAAACACCACGGACGCCAAAAACTACCGCCCCATCAGTCTTCTGCCAGCTCTGGGAAAAATAGCGGAAACCGTCATCCTCAATAAAGTCAAAACAAGGGCGGAAACCCTTCGCATCATCCAACCAGAACAATGCGGTTTTCGCCCTCTCCACTCAACCACGCTGCAAACAGCCAGGCTCGCCGAGATGATCATCCAAGCCTTCAACAAAAAAGCCAGCCTTGGAGCAGTCATGCTAGATGTCTCCAAGGCCTTCGACAAAGTCTGGCACGAAGGACTCATTCTAAAACTAATAAAATTCGGTTTCCCCCCACACATCACAAAGATCATCGTATCATTCATAAAGGACAGAACCTTCAAGGTGAAAATTGATGAAGCCCTATCCACCACAAGACAGATGAGGAGCGGGGTACCGCAAGGATCACCATTATCCCCAGAACTGTTTAAAATATTCATAGCAGATATGCCGGAGGACCCTGAGACGGAAATCGGGTTATATGCAGACGACACCACCATAACAGCAGAAAGCAAGGACCCAGACTTAATCCACCGAAGACTTCAGAGACACCTCAACAAATTATTGAACTGGTCAGATAAATGGAGGATAAAATTAAACCCTGAAAAAACCCAGGCAATAATATTCAGCACCAAACACAGACCACCAGAGGCACAACAGCTATCCATAAAGAACACCCGCATAAACTGGCTCCCAGCAGTCAAGTATCTAGGACTAATTTTTGATAGAAAACTAAGCTGGGAAAACCAAATCAAAGCCGCCACCAAGAAAACAAACTACGTGATCAGCAGACTCCACCCACTCCTTAGAAACAGAAAGATGTCCCTAAAAAATAAACTCACACTGTTCAAGACAATCATAAGACCGTCACTCACCTACGCAAGCCCCGCCTGGATTCAAATCACAAAAACCAGAAGAACCAAATTACAGGCCATACAAAACAAAACACTAAGGATGATCACCAGAGCCCCATGGTTCATGAGAAACTCGCAAATCCATAGGGACCTGAAAATAGAAACTCTAACCCAGCACCTGAACACAACCGCAGTCAAGTTCATAGCCACCATGACAACCCACCCAAACCACATAATAAGGCAAGCCTTTAGACCATTAAACAGGAGAATAAGGAGAACCCGACCAAGACCTAGCGACCCGCCACCACCTGCCATAGAGTAACCCCCACCGCCACCACCACGCCACCCCGTGGATAAAAACACCCGACATATATTTAAGTTTATAAACATTGTAATTTAATAAAAGTAAGAGGACCTAGTCCTAGCTTAAAGACAAATAAAGAAACCAGAAACCAGAAATTTCGTTTCTGCTTCAATTAATTTTTTCAGAAATTTTTAGGTAATTAATCCCCGAAAACGGATATTTTGGGATAAAATGCCAGTATATTTTTATGGCTTATTTTCAAGAATGAACTTTCCCTCTCAACGCTCTGTATTTCTAGAACAAGAAATATTTCGAAAAAACTACCTACCTACTTTTTTTATGATCAAACACAAGCACTGTAGGAAAAATCCTTTAGGGCACTCTGGGAGTGGTGCGTGTGCGCAAAAAGCGATTCACGTTGGTTTTGAATCGTTGGAGGTTATATTCGTTGGGAAAAACGATTTATGACTTAATCGTAATAGCTACTTTGATGTTTAGTATTTCAGTTGCTCTATGCCCCATAAGTTATTGAACACCCTGTATATACATATATTAATTATATATACTGTATATACATATTTTAATTATATATACAGTTTAGATGGTTTAGACATACATTTAATGTTTATTACAGTAACATAAACGTTAGGGGACACTAATTTAAAGAAAATTATTACCTAAACCTTGACCAACACAAGGAGAAAGTAGGTCTTGTATACTCTCAGAAGCGTAACTTCAAAAATTTGGCCCGGGAGCAACAATTTGTACACGGCCCCTTGGTAGACAGAGGCGGGAAAGTAGACCAAAACCTGCCGTAGGCGAAAACGCCACCGGTGGACCACGTCCAAATGTTGATAAAATTGGTCAATAATTTATAGTAAATACTAGAAAAACTGATCCTGTAAGTAGTTTGTTGAAGTAGATTTGAAATTAATTTTGTGATATATAATTGACTTTTTTTTAATTGGTGTTTCAGGCGGAACGCTCACTCATATAACTCTTTTATTGTTTAAATTCATGAATAAAATTTGGTGGGTTTGTATGTGATATTATTTTGCATTTTGTGACATAGCGGTCTCCATTTTATCGCTTCCGGTTTAACCGGAGATGACCTCAACTTTGGATTTTGGATTTTGGAATGGAATCCCCAGTATATTTTTGACTATCTCGATTCAGAACACCATTCCAAATTCAACGACCCCATACGTCGCTTTTTGACACTTTAAATCCTGTTTCTTTTTATTTTTCATCTAGATTGCTGTGAACTCCCTTATATGGTTTACTTTATGTTCGCATTATGGCGTCATGAATACGTAGATAAACGCAAAGCGGTTTGCGCTTGTTGCATTTTTTTGGTCATGAATTGGTATTTTTAATGAATTATCTCTCCTTTTTTTTAAACTTTACATAAGGGTGTGCGATATCAAATTGTTGGGAAAAAAGTGCTCTATCTTTTTACCCGAGTGAGCCAATATGTTTCTATTTGAAAAAAATTTAGTTTCCTGGTAGAAGGTCTTCTTAAAAAGTTAAAAAGTGTGTAAAAAATTTAAAACACAATAATACTTGAAAATTGCATTTTTATCAAGAATTTGGCGAAGTAAACCAGTTCATAGCAATCTAGATGAAAAAAAAAGAAAAATTATTTAAAGCCTCAAAAAGTGACGTATGGGATGAAGTTGAATTTGGATGATATTGCTGGGGTGTTCATTTACATTTAAAAATGTAAAGTTGAGGTAATTTCCGGTTAAACCTGAAGTGACAAAATATAATCCGTCATGTCATAACAAACCCACCAAATTTTATTTCGGTAATTCATACAATAAAAAGTTATGGGGTTGAACGTTCCTCCTAAGACACCCGGTATTTACTATTATTCGACATTTTTTCTTTACAAAATTTCGTGTACGAATAATCCTATTCAAATTACAGATTTTTGAGCGTATACAGTATGTCCACGGATGGGGTTTACAAGAGGACAAATTGACTTAAAATTGAAAGATACGAAAACAAGTCACTCTTAATAAACGTTTTTACTTGAATAATGAATAGGTGATACTTGTTGTCAATGTCTTTATTTAATGAAGTAATTATAATAATAATAATAATAATAATATTAACATTTTTATTAATATGAAAAGAATACGATAACGATTTCATAATTCAAAAACCCCACCCCCCCCATGCTGGACACATTTTTCTAATTGCTTTCTCAAACAAGTGAAAGAATTTCTGATTTCTTCCTGAGATATCGATTGGACAGCCTGGATAATTCTGCCATTCAACACTTCAATATCATTTGGTATTGCGGTTGCAAAACAATTTGTTTTAAACGGTCCCATAAACACATATCGGCCAAGGTTAAGTCGGGACTTCTTGGGGGCTACAAAACTGGGCCATTCCTCCCAATCCACCTTGAACCAAATCTGCGGTCAAGCCATTCTCTAACCTCACGAGCGAAATGGGCTGTAGAACCATCTTGCTGAAAATACATATTTTGTCGAAAATTTAATGGTAGATTTTCGAGTTCATCATTGAAAAATGTATCCAGCATTTCTAAATATCTATCTATTGCACGTGTTATCAAAAAAATATGGCCCTATAATGCCGTGGATGGATATCGCACACCACACGTTCACTTTTGTGAAATATTGTCTTCTCGTCATAATTCTGAATTCGGGATTTTCTAAAGACCAGTACCTAAGGTGCTGGGTTGCAACGGTTCCATTTATTGAAAACGTGTACTATCATCAGAAAACATGATACATTTATAAAAATCAACATTTCCACTTAAAATTTTTGTTTCCTATCCACAGGCAAAAATCAAGTCGTTTCGCATCGTCTCCCTTTTCCAATCTTTGTTTAAAGTGCGGTTTATACGGATACAATTTATTTGTTTTAAGAATCGAACAAACCCGAATTTGACTTTTTTTCACAACTTCCAACTGAGCAACACCATTTCGTAGGATTTTCTTCAACAGAATGAAGAACTAAGACTGTAGCAGCATCATCATGGTCGTATTTCTTCTTTTTTTTTGAGGTCCAAAACCGAACCAGTTCTCTTGAACTTTTTTATTAACTTGCAGATTGCCATCCTAGTTATTGGGATTCCTACAAATTTCTCGGTAAATTGTTCCATGACGTAGCTGTATGAACATTTACTTTAGTTTACAATTATTAGTCTAGTCGCCTATAACAAAATTTCCCAATAAAAACTCTATTTAAACAACATAATTTATGATATTTACAATTATTTCGAAAACGGCTGGATATAACTTATATGCTTGTATTACAAAAAAAAATTGTCTATGAATTCTACGTCAAATAGCCAAATAATATACATGGTGTTCCATTTGAAAAATTTGAGAAAAATTATTTTAAAATGTGACGTTTTTGAAAGCTTATTATGAACACCCTGTATAAAGTAAATAAACACAATTACATTCATAGTATCTCGAGACCTCTTGATAAATTTCACTCAATGCCGAGGTTAAAAAAATAGTTCTGGATTGTTTTTTTTTGATTTTTTTATTCAGGACTGCAAAACTTTTTTTTTTTCATTTTAATTTATTTCTCCGAAACTACGAAACCAAATCAAATAAAATTTGAGGCACTTATAAACGATAGTAATACGAAGCTAAATATGCAATAAAATACTGGGTGTCCCATTTAAAAAAATATAACTTTATGCTGTCACACTTTTTTGGGCCACCCTGTATAATGTAAAATATTTTTAAAATATGCCGCTTTTAATCCAATATCTCAAGCTGTTTTAGTATTGTTGATAAGTTCTTCGATAACGATTTAATCTACCGTCCGCGTTTGCGGACCCTGTATATTTCGCTAAAAAAGTGCTTGCAAAAATTCTCCAATATCGCCATCGACTTGCGGTTTTCTCCTGGTACGAGCCGTTACTGAATTAATTCAACGCGTTATTTTGTTCCTTATACCGCATATCACCGGCATATTATCATGCATTGTGACCAGCACATTGTTTTAATGCATATCATTTTTTTTCCGTAAAGATTAAAGGTGGAGGTGTAAACTATGCCCAACAAGGTTAATGTGGTTATGTGTATGATTGCGATGCTTTACGTCAGGGTTATATTTATATTAATGGAAATGGTCAATGCAATAAACTTACATGAGGTAATAGGCCGCAGCAGACTTTTTTGTCGTTTAACACAACAATTTTTAATGAATTTTAAGTCATAGTCAGTGGCGTAACTACCGTCGGTCTGGCCGGTTAGATTGTCCGGGGCCCCGAGCATCAGGGGGCCCTCAAAAGTAGTGAACGAGCAATTTTTTTTTAAATTGCTGTGTTGACTTTTTGTCGAATTGAAACGATCACAAATAAAAGTTTTTAGTGAAAAAGCTGATTTTTCAGTTTTTCATATTCGTTATCTACCTTTTATATTTTTACGTTTTTTATGTTCTCAATTTCAAATTTGCGGGCCATCGCGGACATGCATATATTAGGTTTATTCCAACACCCTATTCTTATTGTTCTAGAACCGAAAAGTTTAAGCGATGTGATAAAAACTTTTAAGCCGCGTTCTCAGAGCTTCGACGTGTCGCAGCCACAGTCCCCCACTCCTTTTGTAGGGGGTGACGTCTGTCACTTGTCATTCGGATGAAACCTAACCTTACAATAATTTGTTATTGTTTTTTTAAATGAAAACAATTTGTTTTGTACAAATTTCGTTGTGAATAATTTATCATACTGACGTGAGACTTTGATAATGAAGAAAATGAAAGCGGCGAAACAATGAAATCTTTGAATAATGTCTGGCAGTGTATTTTAATATGATTATTCTTCAAGACTAAAGAGCTAATTTCGTTCAAAAATGTTACAAGCCAAAAAAACAGACTAAATTAACTAATTTGTGCATTTTAGAGCTCAAAATATAAATGTAATGAAAGCAGCCCAGTTTTATTCCTATATTTATTTTATCATAAACTTGAAATAGTAGAGCAGCACATGCATGCACTATATCGAGACTCTACTGTATTTAGGACTACGATACACTAGAAAAACAAACACATTTACAGATCTTATTAGGTAGTTTTTATTAACCACTGTTAAGTAGGTAGGTAGGAGAACCATTTCATTCTAATATAATTTCCTCCAATAAGGAAGTCTAAAATCATAGACATGGTCCTTCTGACAGTGTCTCCTCATCATTCATATTCCACACCCTAGGTCTCATGGTACTAATTGTAATAAGCAGGTTTTCGATAGCTTGGCTACTATCCTCACTAGCTTGTGTCTCCTCTATATCTTCATTCCAACCAGATACAAAGCCATCTTCGTGCAGAGCATACTTGCCCTTTGTAATCTGTATCTACAATAATTTAAAAATATTTATATTATAAGATTTAAGGATCTATAGAGCTACAAAACTAATTTTTAGATAACATTACGAATATGCAAACAGTAGGGCTAACAAAATACCTTGCGACTTTAAAAACAGTTTACAATTTTAATTCAAAATGATGTTTTACCAGTATTATTAACTCTTTCACTTTCTTCTGCAGATTATTCTAAATTCAGCTTCAGAGCGGTGAAGAATTTCTACAGGAATATAATTTGAATTTGTGTCCATATCCATTATGGTTTCTGTTTAACCTAAAATTTAACGTTTTAAAGTTGAACTTGTCACATTTCTTTACAAAACTTAGTATAGTCGATAATCTCTTCTGATTGCAGCAGGCCAATATTTACATTTTTTGAGGGTGTGAGTATGTGGAATGCGGATGTTGGATTAAAATTTTCCCCTCTCGGAGGTTATAGGTTTGTTTTTTTAAAAGATTTTTTCGATGACAGCGTCAAATTTGATTTTTATTTTCGTATTCTACTCCTCAAAATATGTATATTTATTCTCGTTAGTAAAAAATGAATCAATGTAATTAAAAAGACCAATGTAATTCAAAATTATTTAAATATTTTGTGGGATTTGGGTAGTTAGTGATCAAATAAACTTTTAAAAGCAAAAGTAGATACTATTCACAATGTTTTAGGACAAAATAATTTACCCTTGTTCGGAAACAACGAATACTTATTTCGAAAAACTGAGGTTCAAATTTCAAAACAAAATAAAAAATTAATACTACAGTGCAGTGTTGCCAGGTATCTCATGAAATGTCACCAGATCTGTTGATTTTTTTGTGATTTTGTGAATAATCTGGTGGTCCATGAAAAACCTTTTGAAAAAGTTACCAGCTTCGTTTCGGGGAGTTTATTTTATAAATCACAAAAAATCACCAGATCTGGTGAAATTTCACCAGATACTTGGCAACACCGCTACTTCGGCACCGCTCGATGGTGGGGATAAGGGGTAATGACGTAAACGGTTCTGATTGGTTAGGTTGGTGTCGCGGGCGACAGTACGTAGCTCTGAGAACGCGGCTTTAGAAAGAATACTCCAATCCAAAGAACTAACCAAATTGACAGATCAAGAACAGTTGTTATCCCTCCGATCGTGACTCAAAACTCAAATTGAGAAACTGAATTCTGTCAAGCAACTTGCGGATTTATTGATTAGAAAATGTTGCTTTGTCTACGAGTTTTCACGAAGGTTACACAGCTCCGATTTTGTTTTTAACCATTCCGGTCACAGTTGCTACGGCTGAGAGATCGTTTTCGAAATTAAAAATTATTAAAACTTACCTGCGTACAATGGGCCAGGATCGTTTAAGTTGCTTGAGTATTTTGTCTATCGTTTGAGAAGTAACCTTGATCAAATTATTCGCATGTTTGCTGAGGCAAAAGTGAGGCGTATAAAATTCTAAAATTGAATATGAAAATTTCGAAAACTTCAGAATAAAAAGTTTAACAAAGATCAATTTTATTCGAACGTCTCCGTATCCATACCTCGAATCTCGAACAGCACCAACATACCGTGAACTTGAATACCGAAAAAATCAATGTCCCCGAAATTCCCGTTCGATTCCCCTTCGACTCTTGTTCGGTTCCCGTATATTGAATGGAATTCCCGGTTTTGAGACATTAGGAACCTCACGGGAACCCGTTGGATTCCCGTTAAGTTCCCGCGGGAGTGTAACGGGAATTTGGTGCTAACGGGATACATCCCTTTAAAGTTCTAAGCGCTTTTAATATTATTGCAGCGTTTGGGGGGGGGGGGGAAATAACGTAACATATTTCCCTGGTAAGGACCCCCTTCTAAGAAATTGTCTGAGGCCCCCGTTTATACAGTTACGCCACTGGTCATAGTCAATTACAACTCTCAGGCGGTCTGCAGTTATACAGCAGAACAGTGTCAGTAGGCTTGTACAGGGTGTCCCCTTTTCGGTGGTTTCACTCAGTATCTCCGTTTTTGATACACGGAATATTTTTGAAAATTTTACATTTTGGGACACCCCCATATATCGGTTACGCTGTAACTTATCGGAAAGAAATGGTCGCTTTGTAGTTTTCTTTTACGTAGAATCCAGACACCTGACCATCGCGGGGGTCAGGTAGTGTCAGGTTAGCAACATTGCGGGGAAAAACCAGACCAATGTCAACTTACAGAGTGTAAGTTTCGCCTACGAATGTAGACGAGCCGACTGACTAAAACTCACCGTCTGAGTTAGGTACCATACCTATACCTCACTTTCATTAGATCGCTACGTTATCTGCATATCCGTTGTTGCTCAGCGTTGCTGACTTGCTTTTTCTTAAACGGGTCATCATATATACTTTTTAATAATGTAATTCAGTTTTTAACAAGATTCTCAGAAATATATAATACTTTATTTTAGTATCAATATTATGCACAAAATTTACGTTTTAAAAAAAATATACAATTCTTTTGAGCTGGCCAGGACGGATTCTTTAAAAAAACCAATTACTGGTGCGATTAAGTATAGGAAACAAAATTTTGCGTCTATGAAGTTTTTTCGTAAATAATTTTCAAATTGTTCTCCATTTTACCTTAGACATGCTTCACACATAGTTATTATTTATTATTATTATAATAGGATTTGTTGCAATTGAAGCAAAAGTACATTAATTTAATCGGTCTGCAATTTTTCTTATGGTAGATTTTAGGCCGAGGTTTTGAAACTTAAACTTGATCAATTAAATTTGATTTTATCCCTGGAAAAATTATTTTGTCCGGCTGTCGTCTGTCGAGATATCTACAAGTAATTCAAGAATTTTCATAGAATTACTTAATATCAAAAGGCTTATATTTACCATTGAAATACACTTCCAATGCTCCATCTGCAATTTCGTTACACTCGATATAGCAGACGAGTATGTCATACTTAGTTTACATTGGCTGTAATAATTAGGACAAACTGATTTTTTATTATTAATTAGAAATTAAAACTTAGCGAACCTGAATATTCTGACAGAGACACAACTGACAGCGTTCTTTTGTTTTTTTTTCATATACATCAAGGCCTACTAAGAAAATTGTAGACTTTTTAAAAAGCGGGTTTAATATTAAGACCAAAAATAAAGTAATATATGTCTGAGAAGCTTGTTAAAAATTGAATTACGTTATAAAAAAATAAACTCCTGGGCAAAATTAACGCAACATCATAAATATGCCATATTTTTTATGCTATTTTTTTTCTGAATTTATGATCCGATTTGAATGATTTTTTTTTGTATTGTAGCTTGGTTCCTTGACAATGTCATAATTTTCGCTGTTTATGATAAAAATTTAATTTTCGATTTATACTGGGTGTACTAAAAATGCTATGTTCTTTTCCGAAAATTTGCATCACCCTGTGGAGTATATTAACAACCGAAACATATTGCAGTTGACATTAGACGGTAGGTCCATCTTTCCCCAACATTTTCTTTTTTGGTTTACTTCATTATCTCTGTTATTAAAGGAGATACACCGTTTTATAACGTAACATGTTTTTATAGACTTTAATATCTAACACATTCATTGTTAAATGTTTTCAAGTAGACTATGGACTTTTTCGGACATTGCAAGCGATGTGTCAGCAGATGTTGTGTTTTAAAGTTACAAAGGTCAAATAAAATTCGCCATACTGATAAGAACTGTTCGGAAAGTGCTTATTAAACGTTCGTTTCGTATGCCCAGTTGCCCGACGAGTATTTTAATCTTGAAACCTACTAGAAAACATTTAACAATGAATGTGTTGAATGTTAAAGTCTATAAAAACATGTTACGCTATAAAACGGCGTATCTCCTTTAATAACAGAGATAATGAAGTAAACCAAAAAAGGAAATGTTGGGGAAAGATTGACCTACCGTTCAATGTCAGGCAATATGCTTCGGATGCTAATATACTCCACAGGGTGATTTTCGGAAAAAAACATAGCATTTTTAGTAAATCCAGTATAAATCGAAAATTAAATTTTTTTCATAAACAGCGAAAACTATGACATTGTCAAGGAACCAACCTACAATGCAAAAAAAATCATTCCAATTGGATCATAAATTCAGAAGAAAAATAGCATAAAAAATATGGGAAATTTTGTCCAGGAGTTTATAAAGGGTGACCCATTTAAAAAAAAAACAAGATTTTTTCTTCAAACTATTGAAAGTGAAATGTATTACTTTTTGGTAAGTTACAGTTTCACAAAAAGGTAGCATGCTACGAAAACCGCATCCTTCAATCTTTACTAATAACAGAGATACCACGTACAATCGTATTCTCTAAACGATTTTAACGTTAAAACTGTCCTAACTCGGCAGCTGAAATGACAATTGTAAAAACCTATCAAAGTTTGCATTATAATTACATTTTTTACTGTTCCGACAAATGTCGTTAATATATAATTAACTGCAAAAATATAACTACGTCAACACCGTCATAAAATAATAGGTTTGGTCGCAGAACAGTCTGAAACAGTTACAAATTGCCCGACGCAAGCGGAGTTGGTTTAGATTGTTCACAGAACCAGAATCTGTGATCGCTGACCAATAATTCGATGTTCGTTGAGCAACATGTATCGATTGCTAACTGATTTGCAACCATCAGAATAACCCGCTTATTGGTACGGAATTGTGGGTTTGTTGACCGGCTGTTATTTGTTGTCACTCGTGGTTTTTACCGATCCGTTTTATTTTCTTTTGGCATGTTTGGGTTAAATTTACACTCCATTATTCTTTGAATACCCATTCCAAAACGGTCAGCTCTAAATAAAGCAGGAATGAGCAAGAATAAAAATACTGGTAGGTTAAGTTATGAAGATTGACAGTTGAAAACTTGTACCAGTTCACATAGACAAAAGCAGCAATTAATTAGAAACTCGTCCACAACCGAACATGCGCAGAACTGGTTGGTGATCCGAATCTCTCCCCCCCCCCCACATTCGTTGTCATAGACTTTTTAAGTAAATATAACACAAAAGGTTCAGAAGGTTCAGATGATTAGCGGTATGACGCAATAACAGATAACAAGAATCATAGCACATATCACAGCACTGCTGATGACGACCTTCCTTAAGGTAAAAATTTTTTCCCCCTCACCTCTTTTATTAAGTTAGTTTTTATTTGTGGTAAACAAAGACTTTTATTTCTAATTGATACTCTAACCACCAGTGGCGGAACTTCAAAACTTGGCCCCCCCCCCCGCCAAATTATTTATTGGGCCCCCTATAAAATAATTGAAAAAGTGACCACACTATTCTTTTCTGAATAACTTTATTGTTTAAAATTACTTTTAAACCAAATATCCAGGAATAATTTACAAAAGTATAAGTTCTCGTAAAATTTATTTAAAAATACATAATAAGATCGAATAATTAGAATATCATACATGGATACATGGCAGGTTAAAATTCGAAGTTACTTTAAACAAGTCGCAAAAAAAGTTTTTCTTTTCTCAAATAATTTAGACGCACAAGCCCACCCCCCCTCCTCCCCCCAGCATCAATTTAACACGAAAAATACCATAAATACCGGTGTGACTAACACGACAGGGTATTAATTTTCGTAACTTTTCCTTGTATGACCTCCCAAAACGAAGTTTGACCCCCAAACCGAAGTTCTGGATCCACCCTTGTGTTAAATCTTCTTATGTTCTGAAAAAAAAGATATGTTAAGAGATTTTTTGATATTTCACTCGATTAACCATTTATAACTAATTTTCTGACCAAATGTTTCTAAGCAGTTAATAACTGAATATCACAATGTTTAGTCATCAGTCATGGAAACAATTATTGTATAAAATGAAACATAAATGATATTTGAATAAACGGAATGTATTTCAGCTTACTAATAATAATAATTTACAAAAAAAATTATTTGAATAATTGTTCAATGCATTTCTGTAAATGTATTTTCCCTAAATTGAACCATTGACCAACTTTTCAATTAATTTTGTTTGTAGATTAGTATATTACTAGTAAGTTATTCTTTTGATGTTATAATTCTCATTAAGAAATAAATTTTTGAAAACTTAGCACCGCAATACCGCCAAATAAGTATAAAAAATATTATTTATATATAACAAGTGCTGTATTTAGACCAGTTTGCTGTCGCTCCGGAGCACCTATTTCATTGCGCTAGGGATATTTTATATTTTAAATTTAATTTGTTCGTTGGAAGTTTGCATTTAATTGAAAATACCTACGGTGTCATAAAAACTTTAAAACGTTGTAGTTGTTAATTCCTTGTTACTATAAACATTATCCAGGACATATTTTCCTGCTAGGCCCAGTGGGTCTGGGCCTGGGGCCCCACTTTCAGAGGAGCTCAGCACTTGGCTTGCGCGACACTAACTTATTCAACATAAACAAGGCAAAAACTTACCTTATTTGCAAAACGAATAAGTACCTATGCTTTTTTATTACAAAAAAAAATTGTAAAGGTTCTTAAAATCTAAGACGATCGACAGATGTGTAGGAACTCCTTTTCTTGATGATGGTATAAAATCATAATAAATTAGTGTTGCGTAAGAAAAATACACTTTTGGAAGTGGCGAAGGGCCTCGCATTCCGTAACGGGAGACCACTTTGGGCCGAGGCCCCCCTGGACGCCTGGGCCCCCCTGCGTTTCATGGTCTTGCTGCATAGTAGTTCCGCGCTTGCTAACCACTGAGACATGGATTACTTCTTAAATACAACTATATATTCATATAAACCACAAATTTTAATAACCCTCCCCCCCCAACCAAATTTCTGTCTGCGCCACTGGTGGAAGCACAAGTGAGTGGTTATTATCTAAATAGTTTAATGGGCTAAATTTAAACATCTTAAAAACTGCATTTATTATTATCACTTTTGTTGACTATTTTCAGCTGGCTCACTGGTGGATTAACTCTTCAAATCCTGAAAAGGCAAGTGGCTTAAAAGCCGTATTAGAGTCGGCAATTTTTGTCTCTTGCGCCAGCAATGGCAATTATAATTGCACGAATTCATGCGCAGTACACCGTCCTCGATCAGCTGCCCCAATACTGCTCGCATTGCGGGTGCAATGCGAGAATGGAATCCGTATTACAGTAGGCAATTCTACTCTGCTGGCAATTAAAATTACACGGATTTATGCGCAGTATACTGTTCCCGATCAGCTGTCTCTCATTGCCAGAAATGGGGCAAGCGCCATTTTAATTCCCACTGTCGCTGCAAATCTGAGTAGAGATGGATTATTCTGTTATTTTTAACTGTTTATTAGTTGGTTGAAGCAGCTATGAACAGCTAATAGCTATTTAAACTAACTGGTACTAAAATTAGCAGCTCACATTATTTATTAAGCATATGTGCTCCTAATTCGTCCGAACTTTTTTGAACTCGTATTTGTAAGTACCAGTAGCTGCTTTAACTGGTAATCAAAACGAACAGGTTTGCCCATCTCTAATTCTGGGGTTATTTTAGGGATTTCGACAGTACCAACTGATGTTCTGACTGTTGGCAATGCGCCAGCTGATCGAGAACGGGTTTGTGCGCATGAATAGGTGTAATTATAATTGCCATTGTAGACGCCAGAGAAGAATTGCCGACTCTTATATGGCTTTAAGGATCACATTCCTTTAAAGCTTCAAAGTTGCGAGAAGTTACGCTGTTTTGAAATACGTTTATGCTTCACTTTTATGTTTATCTTTCCTTGCAGTTTCAAACATATCAAATACACAGTAATTACAATTGAATAAACAAATTCTTTACTTTTTACTGCTTAAATATCTCCTTTAACATTGAATTTGTCGGAATTTGTGGAAAATTAGGTTTAAAAATAAATTCGCTTTTAATGGTATTGTAATTAGTAATTAGCGTTGATAACCTTAACACAAAAACGCGTAGATTTAGCGAGAATACGAAAATTACCGATAAATTGTTCTTAAAACAAAAAATACGACGTAACAAAAAATCGTTTATATCTAATTTGTGTCACATTAGACATACATGTAATGATAACTATTTCTGAAGGTGTGTTTGCCTCTAATTTTTTTAAATAGAATCATTAATCTATGCATACTAATAGAATAATTTTCAAGTAAAATATCTTTAAGACAACGGGCACCTTTTAATCGGCGATGTATTTTAGTACCAGAAATTCGCGTGCTCTGGAGATGGGATTTACTAAATATTTTCGAAACTATCAAACATAGAAATATGAAATTTTGGTAAACTTTGTTCGCTGACTGATCTACTACAGTGTGTCTACTTAAGTTCGACTCATATGGAAAGCTTTTTTATTGTTTCTTTTATAAAAAAAATTATTCTTGATAAAAAGTTCTGCATGGTCCAAAACTTAAAATGTCACCATCAGATATTAATTTTTTAAAGCCGTATACGAGGTTTATCAAGAAATATCAATATCAACTCAGTAAAGTACCTTTATTTTTTACAATACAGAAGAATGTTATAAAGTAAAGTTATTTTGAATTATAAGTTATATTCAGATATGTAATTCCAGCCATTCAGCATAAAAATGAAATTTATAATTACAAATAATTTATAATGTAAAATGTAAATAATCACCAAATCTAATTTGTATGCTAAATGGCTGTAATTGCATATCTGAATATAACTTATAATTCACAATAACTTTACTTAATAAAATTCTTCTGTATTGTAAAAATAAAGGTACTTTACACTTGAGTAAAATTTATATTTTTTAACAAACCTCGTATACGGTTTATAAAAATTGATATCTGATGGTGGCATTTTAAGTTTTGGACCATGCAAAACTTTTTATGAAGAATAACTTTTTTTCATAGAACCAACAATAAAAATGTTTTCCATATGAGTCGAACTTAAGTAGACACACTGTATATTAAAAATGTCGACGGCACTAATAATTGTTAAAAGTAGGAGGTAGGGGAGAAAAAAGAGACTTAACTTATTTGCAACATTGAAATTACCTTGCATGGAAAGAAATGAAAATAATTTGAAACAAAATATTTTATTTAAAATCCTATTTTTCTAAAGGCAATTCATCTGTATATATTGCAAAATTTTTGGTTGTCTTCTTCAAGAAGTAAATTTCAATTATTAATGAACTTTTTAAATAATAATAATAAAAAAATAATAATAAATTTTTAATACAAAATACAAATTAAAAACAAAATAAACCATTATTATTATTCTAAGAACCTAAAAAAATAAAACATTTATTCGTTACTATTATTTCATTGTTTTTATTTTTTAGACTTTGTTTTTACCTTGTATATTGTATTAAATACTTATTAATAATTGAAATTCATTTCTTTAAACAGACAACCATAAATTACAATATATAAAATTGATTGTTTTATATATTGCAATTTTTGGTTGTCTGTTTAACGAACATACCCGGTATTTCTATCTACTTTATACACGTCTCTTATTATGAAAATAAACACATCAAAAAAGAGATAGGGATCTGTAGAATCCCCATTTCTTTCTATCTTCTGTCTGTTTCTGTCTTCATTCTAACCTCTGATCGGCTGGATATCTTTTGCTTAGGAAAAATAAACAAAACTCAAAAGTCTATATTTTCATCCAGTTTACTGCAGATCATATTGAGTTAAGAACTATTATTTTTTCCATAAGTAATACTTAAATTTAACACACAAACACTGAAAAACAACAAAAACATTTTATTTTTACAATTACGACAAATATGACAGTTCTTAATATGGTAGTGTCAAACGTGAAGCAGATATGTAAGACGGACGTTCCAATAAGGGCTTTATAATGTCTAATTAACAGAAAACGACAAAAAAAATTATACTTATTTTCAAAGCTCCCAGATTGACTTTCTGGGAAGTTGTTTAGAACCTACCTAAGAATGTGAAATATTTATTCTTCAAAGACTGTGAACCAAAGCCATATTCTCCGTGATTTAAAATCCTTGTCAGTATGCAATAGTATGCTTATCACAACTTTATAATGTCTGACTCGCATTTATTCGTTTTCAAAGTTTTATAGCGTGGATTAATTGTTCAGTATAATTTTAATTGATTATGCACTTGACGTTTCAAATAATATTTATTATATTAAATAACAAGGAAGTTAAATATTAGTATCTATCTTTAATAGATTATCGGAAATTCTGGGTGAAAATGTTATTATTTTGAGCATTCCTCAGTTAATAAAAAAATACGATTATTCTGTTATTTATTAAGTCGCATTATTTTAAAGCAAAATACGGATTATTTCTGAAAGAATTAAAGTTCTCTGTAATAGCGGACAAGTATGTAAAAATTGCAGACTTTTAGTTTCTAAAATGCAGCATTTTGAAGCAAAGTTAAAAAAATTAAATTATGTTTTATTTCATATATTTTACTGATTTTCTAATACTCTAAAACTTTTTTAAAATTATTAATTTATTACTCTTAAACTACGTAACCAAATGAAGTAAAACTGTAGGCAATTATAAAGGATAGTCATACGAACCTAAATATGCAAAAAAATACTGAGTGTCCAATTTAATAAAAGACAGCATTACCACACTTTTTTGGGCCACCCTGTATATTGGAAAATATTTTCCTGAAATGCACCATATAATACAGTATAAATCGGCATATGAATGAAATTCCTAAGTTAATTAGTATAGGAGCTATTGAAGCCTGGCACACTATTGCCAGTGCATTTCCTCATTTTTACTATTTTGATCGCGATGAAGGTAGCTCCCCGGGATCGCATTTTCGGACCTCGGGCCCATGGAGACTTTTGATCAGCATCGATTTTTGGATAATATCCCCGAGTATCAAAGTTTTTAACCGAGGGCCGATTCCCATATGTTCCGTGCGGGGTCCTTCAAGGCAATTAAAACTGATCGTAAGATACTGCCTGCTAAAGAATACTAATTATGAGCTGCGATCTTACTGGAACCCTCTGTCAACTGATAATTAATTCATAATCTTGTTTGAGTGGGAGCTATGTTGGTACGAGTTTGATTTGTTCTTCTTGCTTCAAGTGACTTTT
This sequence comes from Barypeithes pellucidus, assembly GCA_963991005.1. NCBI lineage: Eukaryota > Metazoa > Arthropoda > Insecta > Coleoptera > Curculionidae > Barypeithes > Barypeithes pellucidus. The sequence goes on from OZ022560.1 coordinate 55,565,073, forward strand.
AAAGGTTATATTTCATTTCGCCTGGCCCTTGGCGAGCCGTGGTCCAATAAAACGCTTCTGAGGTTGGGTTTGTCGAGAGGAACCAAGCCCTAAACATCATAGTTTCCAATATTTAAGTATTGTAGTATTCTCACCCTCAAAACTATTAGTAAGATATAACATAAGTAGCAAATTAAAAGATGTTGATAACAAATTAAATCTCTCATCAGCTTCTTCAAATTTCTGATAACTGAGCCTAATCTGGTTATATGGCGGGTAGTTTAGCTCACGAAAGTTGTACTTGTACAGAATGGGCTGAACTTTGACTGTTGTATAAAATCGCGCATCGCAAAGTAGGAAAATATTTCCCTGAAGCGTACTAGGACTTTTTGGTGGTAATTTAAATAATTTAATTACAGGCCCATTTCTATGTGTTCAACAAGTACAACTTCTGCTTTGTTTCAAAGAGGTTCAATACTTTTAATTTTTTTTCTAAAGAAATAAAATCCTTGCAGTAGTACAGATGGTAACAAGTGCGTTGTAGTTTTACGTTAAAAAAAATTATTAAATCAGATATTCAGAAACAAATACAATATTAATCGATGTCAGCATCAGGTTTGCATTTATCTTATTCTTTACCATTGTTTTTTCGCAACTGATTGATACTCGGTAATATATAGTACGCGGAATTTTGAAACCAGAATTTTCAAGGCTCAGTTTGTTTTTTAACACCGCTTAAAGCCCGAGGAATTCTTTATCTAACAATAAAAGAATTCAGCATTGCACAAGCATATCACGACTTTTACTTTGCATTGTTATTAAGTTCTTCTCTTAAATTATATCGTATCACGATTTTTGAAATAATATATTCACACCATATAAATGATTTCATTTAATTTTAATTATTACCTAATTGATCATGTGGGTAGATATATCTATTAGGAGGGCATGCAATAATTTTATTACGTAAGATAACTATCATTATTTTTTTTTGAATGAAATTGTTATTTGTAAATAACTCGAGAAGGAATAAAGATATGGAATTAGGGTTTGCGCCAAAATGTAACTATTTTTTAGCTCCTTACAGTACAGTAAAATAAAGGTTGGTAGGGTTTTTAAGCGCTTGGGTCGTGTGTGTGGCCCAAACTTCTATCGCTGCAGCTTTATGGCTCATTATGAACTCCGTTCTTGCTAGAGAATATTTGTTCCTTCTATGAGTTCCAATGGCCTCCATGCGTGAGGTTGTCACCAGGTTGAATATTCCCGAAGATCTTGAGTCGTCTGCGAGTCCTTGCTTCGCAGCTATATATGATATGGGAGGCGGTTTCATCATCTTCGCCGCCGAATCTGCATTCAATGGGCCCATTGTAGATTCCTATATGTTAAAGGTGCTTTCTGAAGTGAAAATGGCCTGTTAGCAAGCCAGTCACCTGTTTCAACTGGAACAGCGTTATGAGTAACATCTATCTAATGTTGTTTTCGTGGCCTGTAGTTCGTCTGCTTTTTTCACTTCCCTTTATCACTGAGTGCCCAGGAATCCACAAGAGTTCTATCTTGTACCTCCTGGCGCCAGTTCGTTCAGGTTACTAGGGCACTCCGGAGTGCATTTTGATGTAAACCGATAGAAGTTCATAGCTTTAAGAGCTTCGCTATCCGATAGGAAGTACCTATATGTTTTGGTAGTGGTATCCTTTTTCAAGATTCTTTTGTACGCACGCATGTATAGCATGCACTTCCGCTTAGTATACTGTGGCGAAGCTACCCAGTGAGATACCTCTGTCTATCTTGAGCCCTTCCCCAAATATATCTGCGCCCACACAGTTGGCAGTTTTTGATCCATCGGTATACCATACTAGTTCTTTATCAAATGACGGGGGTGTAATATTTGTCCATATATCAGAGTTACAGCTGATCTTGAATGGTTTTATGAAGTTGTAGGTCGTTTTTACGCCATCGGCTTGCATCTTCAAGAGCTCGTCGTTGATTAGAACCGTGGCTTTTGTGTGCCCAATTTTCATGGGGTGCTGTATCCATTTCCGATTTGTGTTCATCCTTGATGCACTGGAGTTAGCCTCTATTCTGATATGAATATCTAGGGGTATTAGTCAAAGTAATAAGACTTGTACTACTGATATACAATCAAACTATTAAGCTTGAGGACTGTGTGGTTAATAAGTGTAAAATTATATTTAAAACGGAACTAAGTGGATTAAATTGCGATAAAGGGCATGGAAGATCTAGCAGTTTTAAGAATATTTTTTACACGCTTCCTCCATCCTTATTAAAAACATAGCCGATACGAAAAATGTTTTACCAACACACTATGGCAAAAATTAATGATCTTTTTATATCCTTTATTAAATGAAAATCTTTACCACGATTATTCAAAGAAATTTTAATTTTTGGTTATATCGCTCCTAATTACGCCCACTATAGCGATTATTTTGGAAAGGTAAAAATATTTTACATCAGTTATTCTTAGTTGATTTAAGCAATGAAAGTTTTTTCCCAAAATGTTTATGGCTTCCATAATATCGTACCTCGGCGACTTTAGTGGGACAACCTGTATATTAATATATGATATTAATTTTTTTCAGGAAGCACATAACATGGTTCGTGAGGCAAACGAAAAGCAGGCAGCAGCTGAGAAAGCTTTAAAGGAGAGTCAAATGAAGGTAGACGTTTTGACAGCCGAAGTGACAGCTTTAAAGACGCTTGTGCTGACATCGACTCCTAGTTCGCCCAATCCTCATTTACATCCGCAGATATCAAAGGATGAAGCAGGTATTAAATACAGGGCCGTTAGTACTGCCTTTTTGTAATAAACGTATAATATAAAGTTGGGCCGGGGAAAGGATGACTTTATAGTAATATCAAAGACGTGCTACATATTTTTTTGTTCTATCAATTAATGAAAAAGAAAGGGACAATGTTTGTCTATTGAAGCGAAATACAATTCCATTGTATCAGACGGATATGGCGAAATTAAAATATGTCATATGTTATATTGACTCTTTTGTATTTTGTGTTTCGTGCGGTTCACAAATTTTTGCAGTTTCTAAACAAACGCACTTTGCAATTATTCCTATATACACGGTGTTGAAAAAAGGTCGGTACCGCGGAATAACTCCGGTGCACGCATTGCAGCGGAAAATGTCTCGGGACAAAGTTGTCTGGTTTTGAAGGAGGAATAGTTTGCAATTTAAACCACCCCCCTCAACCCCCGGGTGTTCGGGTAAGGTGTGGGTAAGTTATGGAATACAAACAACTTTTTCCACGGGCATTTTTTAGTACAAGACAAAGAAAAAGAGTATTTCCGCATAAAACTTGATTTTTCGCACGGTTCTGATTTTGTCTTTTTCATGGTGATTATTGGTGAAGGATGGGCCCAAATAAAAAATTTTTTGGGCAAAAGATGTTTATTTTTGGTCGGAGAACACGATACGTCAATTGAGGGGGTGGGGGGTGGTTTAAATTGCAAACTATTCCTCCTTCAAAACCAAACAACTCTTTCCGCTGCAAAGCGATGCACCGGAGTTATTCCGGGGTACCGACCTATATATTGCATAATGTAGGTTGAGCATTGTATATGTGGTAGCTAAGGGTAACAAATATTTGTTTTTCCTTTAAATTTCAAGTTTTTTGTTCACTTTAAAAATATATTCATACGTTTAAAATGTCCCAATTTTTTTAATTACAGTTTCCATTAAAAAAAGATTTCTATACGTTTTTCCTTGGCGGACACCCCTCTTGAACGGACACTTTCGATCGGTCCCGTTGTTCGATTCACTGTACTTACCAACTGAGTGCATAAAATCAAACTGTTTCATAATATATCTAGTCGTAGAAAAACTAGACTTATTAATAATTGTTATGGACGTTACCCTTTCCGTGAAGTGCGCTCCCCTTAGTTTCAACAGGGAAATTATTTTTAGAAAACTATAAATACCACACTTACCATAAAAGTGTCAAAGTAAAGGCGGAGAAAAATTTATTTTTACGTCTATTGTCCTAAAATAAATATGTTTTCCTGGTTTGATGTAAGATTAGTTTTATAATGAAGCGCTAACAATACACTAAAAAAATGTTGATGATAATTAATTGTGTTGTTCCTATACCACTTCTTTAGTTCAACTATGTAGCTAAACAGAATAAAGTAAAAAACACTAATACATGCTCTTTTCATAATCTATAATAATGTCTATCACTATATCGGAAATAGTGATGGCGTAAGGTCTGCTTAAGATTCTAATAAAAGTATTATAAGGGGAGAAGCAGTGACTCATCTGGTTGCTGGAACATAGAATTCATTAGGGCGCAACATTTCATGATTGTTCAATTAATCTTTCAAACATACCGAAGGGTCTTTATCCTAGAATTTTATACAGTGTGTGTGTATATCTTTAATAGTCTGGAAACGGCTTAATAATATATACACCGATTTAAATAAAATTTGGCACAGTTGTCTAAGAGGATAATGATAATGGCGTTGTTGCCAACTGTTTAGTTTGTCCGGAAATCAGGCGAATGTTAAGTTTTTATATATTCTCCGTTACATTCGTTATACTTTTGATATAACATTCTTTGTTCGTAATATCCGTAGTTTTCGAAATAACAAGTATAATTTAATTATTAATTATAATCGTCGTATATCTACAATGTCCAGTTTCTTCGAACCGTCGGACAGTTTTTCGTATAGTGGCTTTAGGATTGGATTTCGGTTTGAAAATGTACCACTAAATACATTTTTAACTTCTTCGTAAGACCGAAGGATCTTGTAAAACTCCAGATAGAAAAATGTATATTTCTAGCCTACGCGACGAATACAAACAAACACAAAACAACCTCTTTCGGGCATTATTGCAGCATAGCCAGATTGTCATATTTATCGCAAAGGTATCTTGCAAAATCCCAATTAGAAATTTGTTAATATGACAATTACAACTGGTTTAAGGTTAATCAGCAATTGCTCTTTAAAAAATTTATTTCCGAATAATTTTACTATAAACTGTGAAAATGCCATGAGAGATTCTTTAAAAAAATATTATTATATTAAAAAGTATCAAACGAATCTTGAACTAATCCGACTGCACTCTGGCAACATCGATTTTTATATTACCATGCTCTAGGACCCCAAGAGCCAAACTATGAATGACTAAAAATCTCGTAAAAATTACAGCGTTGGTGCTATGTTCTAACGGAGTATTTATATATTTTAGTTGTTGTGTGTTGTGTTTTTATTTGTGATTATTGGTCAAAAATCGTCTGTATTATAAACAAATCATGGTGCATTCATGTCTAGTTTGTAAAAGAATGGATCATTTAAATAAGGAGTTATCTTTTCATCAGTAAGTATGGTTATGTTTTAATAGTTTTGATCTAACCAGACTTCAACACTGTTGACATTCAGCGCACACACGTGTAGTTCTCTCTCCCACCCATTACTGATTTTCAATAACATTTCACACAATCACAGCTTCACTTTCCGAGAGTTTTATGAATGGATTATTGGACCTGTGGTAAGAGCTGACCCCACCTCCACATCCTCCAAATATAAGAATTGTAATTACCACTATCAGTTTTGTTTCTTTCACTCTCAGTTAAAGACTTTTTGTTTCTTTCACTTTCAGTTAAAAACTTTTTGTTTCCTTCACTTTCAGTTAAATACTTTTTGTTTCTTTCACTTTCAGTTAAAGACTTTTTGTTTCCTTCACTTTCAGTTAAAGACTTTTTGTTTCTTTCACTTTCAGTTAAAGACTTTTTGTTTCTTTCACTTTCAGTTAAGGACTTTTTGTTTCCTTCACTTTCAGTTATATGCTTTTTACATGTAAGAATAACAGCTTTTATGACTTTACATCAAAAGTGAACTGGTTTTATTTAATAATAAGTAAAACACAGTTTTATGTAAAATTACAGCCCTCGTTATTTCAAAAACTACTAATATTAGGAAAAAAGCATGTTATATGAAAGTAATAACAAATATAGTGTAGAAACTATAAATGAAAAAATATACAGGTACAAAAATCGTTTGATTTCCAGATAAACTAAATAGCTAGAAACAATGCCAACATCGTCATTCGGTGCGATCCTCTTAGACAACTCTACCGATTTTGATTTAAATCTGCCAATAAATTGTCAAGTTATTAAAACAATTCCATTTCTTTTTAAAAACTTATAGTCTCGTAACGTTTTTTCAACAATGCTTAAGAGCATGCCTTATTATATTGAGCAAATTAATTTTAGTAATAAAAAAATATATATTTTACCATGTGGAAACTACTTACCAAAATAAGAAAAACACACTTATTATAAAGAAAAATAACCGGCACCAAACGAATCGGGGAAGTTTGCTTAAAAGTTTTCCTTTAATATGTGCAAAACAGACAATTAAATGATTGTCATTTTCCTATCAAACTTTTCCTCTCATATTACGAACGACGCCAATCTCACCCTTGACACGGAAAACTCTGGATATCGATTCTCCATTAGAACGGAAAATATAGAGAAATTGAAATGTGTTTCCACGAAATTATGGAAATGGACAAATAAAGTGTGGGCGTCTATGCCTACAATGTTGAAGTAAGCGCTTTTATTCTAAAAAAATCTATAATTATATTATTCCAAGAATGGCAATGAACTTATATATACAGGGTGTTTCTAATGATGTGCTAATTTTTCATAATGTGCCTGTGATTCTTTAAAGGTGTTTCTAAACGGACAACGTTTGAACTGCAATGTGTGGCTGCAATAATATAGCTAGAAGTTGCCGTAACATTGCTAGTCATATGTAAAAATATGTTGCAATATATTTCGGATGGCTCGGCAATATAGCTAAACATGTTTAGTATTGTAATATGGTGCCGGCATTTTGCCGGTTGATCGCAATATTGCCAAGGCTTTCTCTGTTATTCAGTCGCTATGACACACATGCATTATTGCCCGACTGGATAGCCCAAAGGTATTGTATACTAAAGATCCCATAATCCATTCATAAAACTCTTGGAAAGTGAAGCTGTGATTGTGCGAAATGTTATTAAAAATCAGTAATGGGTGGAAGAGAAAACTACATGTTTGTTGGCTGAATGGCAACAATGTTGAAGTCTGGTTATATCAGATGGTTAAATATTAAATCATAACCATACTTACCGATGAAAAGATAAATCCTTTACTGAGCGAAATCTCGAGTTGATATAACTCAAATATGAGTTGTCCTAGACCGAAGCGTGTTGCTAATAGGGGACAGCCCAGACCTCTGAATTACGGCAACCAAATCGAAGAAATTGCATCAAGTTATTATAGCACAGAAGATTATTTTATGCGTTGGAATAACTCACGCCCCACCGTCTTAAATTATTGATAGGCTACCGTAGCTACCAGTATATGAATTGTGATGCGTTACTAGTCGGGCTAGATTAATTCATGATTCGAGCTATCAAAACTTCATATTTAAGTTGTTCTAGCTTACGATGGTGGCTGGAATAACTCACTCTTTGGGCTACCAGAGTCCAAATTGTGGGCTACCAGTATCTACTTTGTGGACTTACGGAACTCAAAATATTATATATATTATATACATAAATATATATATATATATAACATACACTAGTGGTTCTGAACAAAATATAAAAACAATGGTTTAATAAGTTTATTAATAAAATAACAAAAAAACAATTTGTAAGGGCTCCCAAAGACTCTACTTTAAGAATACACTTAAAAATGAAAAATAACATTTCATGTGTAACACATATACAAATCTTGAGTAAATACGTATTAATAATATTATAATATTAATATATACTTATAAATAATAAGGCTCCACTCCAACAATAACAGTTTGTATACATCTTCCTCCTGTCACTCCATTTTACGCCAACTGACCAAAATTATGCACGTACAGAGAGCAAAAATGGAATATCCCGGAAACGGCGTAACGGCAAACAGGTGCCACTACGCGCGATCGAAGGAAAATGAACTAATAACAATGGAATGAACCGCGCCAAATCTGCACGAGAACGAATCCGGAACTTTCCGTGACCTTACGACCGGTAATTTACCCTCGATATGGGGTTTTGTAGCACGTTTTCTGGGTTATCTTAAATGAATCCTGAATTATTCCAACCCAAAAACTGAGTTCAGGTAACGCATAAAATAGTTATAAGATGAGGGATTGTGGTAATCCCAAATATGTTTAAAATGTTGATAAAAAATCTTTCTGGGTTGAGGCGAACCAAAAGAACCTGAATTATTATAGCGTTTTTAAATAATTTGTGATAATTCATAGGTTCAGTTAGAACAACATAGAGAGGTGCGTTACAGTAGCTCCAATTTAACCCACGACATTGGTAAATGCATTTTTGTCAGTGTTATTTAAATGCTCTACTCTTTTACAAACTACACATGAATGCACCATGATTGTTTATAATAAAGACGATTTTTCACCAATAATCACAAAAAAAACCATATCAACCAAAATATATACACATTCCGTTAGATCACAGCGCCAACATTAGTATTCATTTATATTTTGGCTGCTGGATTGTAGCGCAGTAGTAAAGTAGAAATAGATGTTGCCAGAGTGCAGTTGGATTAGTTCAAGATTCGTTTGATACTTTTAAGTGTAATAATATTTTTTTAAAGAATCTCTCATCGCCTTTTCACAGTTTATAGTAAAATTATTGGGAAATAAATTTATTTTAAAGGCAATTGCGGATTAATCTTAAACCAGTTGTAATTGTCAAATTAACAAATTTTTAATTGGGATCTTGCAAGATACCTTTGCAATAAATATGTCAATCTGGCTATGCTCCAATAATGGCCGAAAGAGGTGGGAAAGACTATTTGTATTCGTTGCGTAGGCTAGAAATGTACATTTTTCTACTTGTAGTTTATAATACCTTTGGGATAGCCCATTTTCAGATAAATGACATGGGCTATGCTGTTGCGGAAATATTTCCGAGCTATACATTGCCAGATATATTTGTGCAACAATTAATGTACATGGATTGCGGGGCTATAGTTCACTAATATTTCGGCCATATATCGTTCAAAAATGCTGCCCGTTTAGAAGCACAGCAAAATCAACTTTGTTCTAAATCTAATAACAACTTTTCTCATATGGACACTTTGTGGTTTAAAATGACGTTTTTATATACGAAACACACAGGGACTATATCGTGGGTTCAATGCAATAACTAGATAACTAAAAAATTATAGTTTTGAGATAATTAGCATTATCCATGTATTGCACTAATCATTTCTTTATTTACTCATTTATCTAGTTTTGGAATTCATCAATAGATATCTCTAGGGTGTATCTGTAAGTTAACCAGTTATAGCATTGGAAAGCCTACTCCTTAACGAATTTAATGAAGTAGATATCTCAAAATTATAATTTTTTAGTTATCTAGTTATTGCATTGAACCCACGATATAATTTATTTTTAGGCACAAAGAAGCACAGAAGGTCACCATCGCACTACAACCTAAAATATGGAAGAGAAAATTCTCCTTCTGACTCACCGGTTAAAGAATCGGCTACGCTCTCTATTTCTGGCGCTGACGTTGACAGCAAGGAAGGACTGAAGGTACAAATCTATATTATTTTAAGACCCTATACGTCAACTGACTCTACAACGTGTCCAAGATAAGGAGGGCCAGTACAGGTATCTCGGAAACCGTAAGAGATACGAAGTCGGTTAAATGGGGGTAAAGTTGCGCATTTACGTGCCTAATAATATGTCGTTTAGAAAGTTTTAAAATTCTGAGTAGTTCCGGAGATATCCGGAAAAAAGCGAAATTCTGAAAAATCGTTTTATTGTTTTCCTGTTTTTTTTTGAGATCGAATTCTAAAGTAAATTGCACTTTTGCATTGTCACTTTTTCCGCTCTATCTAACAGCGTTAATTGTTTTGTAATCCGATGAGTCGTCTTCGAAGGGCCATTATCAACTTTCTTTTCTTAAACACGTTCCTGTTTCCCTGATTTTGGAATTTGAGAGCTTTTTTCTCCCAAATGCAACGATGTATGACACATTATGGTTTAATGATGTTTCGAGGGTTTTTTGAACAACATCAGGATATTTTGGGATACGGTCCTGTATTTCTCCTAATTTTATAAATAATATCTCATAAGTAAGCTCTAAATTTTTACTTATGTTGAACTAGTTCAATAAATAACAAATAATTTAATAATAAACCACAAATAAGTGAACAAAATACAGAAACATTATTTCAAACTTCTGTTGATTCGGGATTTAAAAGAAAAGTAAGCGTTTGAAACAAAAAAATTAAGATTGTGACGCATGATTTGTTTCACTTGACATTCCCATTGTGATCGTTTGAAAGCGTTTTAAGAGATTTTCTATTTTCCAGAAAATATGGAAGTTAATTTTACAAATGCTGAAAAGTTTGATATTCTATCGTGTTTTATTTTATCTCAAAAAAACTGTTATGTGGCAGTTAGAAGATGTTATTTGTGCTAAATAACGGAAATCATTTTGAACACCTGGTTATGTAGTTCCTTACTTTTTTCGTTGTTCGTTTTATTACTGTTTTGGTATGATTTTTGTTCACTTATTTGTGGATTATTATTAAATTATTTGTTATTCATTGAACTAGTCCAACATAAGTAAAAAATTTAGAACTTACTTATGAGATATTATTTATAAAAATAGGAGAAATACAGGACCGTATCCCAAAATTTCCTGATCTTGTTCAAAAACCCTCGAAACGTCATTAAACCACAATTCGGAGAAGCTCTCAAATTCCAATATCAGAAACACAGGACCGTATTTAAAAAAAGAAAGTTGATAATGATCCTTCGAAGACGACTCGTCGGATTACAAAACAATTAACACTGTTAGATAGAGCGGAGAAAGTGGCAATGTAAAAGTTCAATTTACTTTAGAATTCGATCTAAAAAAAAACAGGAAAACAATAAAACGATTTTTCAGAATTTCGTTTTTTTTCGGATATCTCCGGAACTACTCGGAATTTTAAAACTTTTTAAACGGCATATTATTAGGCACATAAATGCGCAACTTTTCCTCCATTTAACCGACTTCGCATTTCTTACGGTTTCCGAGATCCCTGTACTGGCCCTCCTTATCTTGGTCACGTTTTATATCCTTCTGCAAAATGGGGTTATTCGCTTGATATATTCTTTCCTTGTCCAACCAAGCGAAGAGAAATCCTTGCCGACCTAATTTGTAGAAAGAGGCGAAGTACTGATTTGTACAGGTTGTCCCAAATGTGGATGGTCACCATTGGGATCTCGGAAAAAGTCTATTATTTTTAGCAGGAGACTATGGTGCAGTTGCACAGTTTCTTATTGAGAATAGTTGGTGCGTGTTGCATTCTCGATTAGTGTTGTGATCACTCGAGCGAAAAACAGCTCGATCACTCGATTATTGAAATAACCAACATCGCTCGATTATTAAAAAAACCGCTCGAATTATCTATTCAGGCGAAAACCGTCTCCCGTAACTTATTATCACTCGATACCCGCGCTTCGCTTGCCGCCGACGGAATTGTACCGCTGTAGCGTGATCGAATTAAAAAACTGCTCGTATATTCAAACAGTTTTTCGCTCGATGGGAAATACTCTAGTTATAAATTCAGGCGAATAACCGAACAATATCAACTGTTATAATGACCTTCGTTTTACACGCCGCGCGATCTGAAAGCTGGCTAGCCAGCGGCGTAGTTTAGGTCTCCGACTGTAAATATTAAAAAATTAAGGGATATAATTTAAAAATTTTTATTTACTATAAACTCGAGAAAACTTCTCAAAAATAACATAATAGAAATTCTTAATGAAAAATAACAAAACGAACAAAATTGTTAACAACATATATAGAAAAATTCGTTGGTTATGTTATAGTAAACATTTTTAAATCGTAACAGGAACTTTTTATTATTAAACTCAAGAAGATTTCTTAAATATAACATACATTATAGAAAATGTTAATGGAAAATAAGAAAACGAGCAAAATAATTAACAAAACATAGGTATCGAGAAATTTTTTGGTAACCAAACATTCTTAAATTTAAACAGGAACTTTTAGGTAACTATAACCATGAATTTAAAAAAAGAATCACCTACTTTCTTATTTTGTCAGTAGCGTAACTAAGCCTAAATTTTTGAAGGTCACACAGTGGGCACCTGATAATTTAAAGTGGAAGAATTTGACGGCCATTTTAAATATCTATTTATTTTATGCTTGTAGATTGAGAAAGATGTGAAGAAAAATAACTCTTGGTAATACTTTTTGTTTCAAAAAAGCACAAGAATGAACCCGAGCAATAAATACATATTTGGGTGATTTTTGGCAGTTTTTTTGTTAAATAAATTTCTGGAATTTTTTTGGTGACACTATAATTTTTTAGCTAAACCTGTGCCCACCCGTAGTTACGTGCCTGCTAAATACCCTACCTGATCACATGTAAAGGGCTAGGCAGCCCTTTAAACAGTCGGTGATGTCATCGCTTGGTAAATTGGAATTTCAGGCGATTCACTCGAGCGATTAACTCGATTATTAAAATCGCTCGAGTATCAAGTACTCGATTATTAAAATCATCGGTTTTTACCAATACTATTCGCGATACTTAATCACGTTGTCGGGCCAAGCAAAGTAAATAAGTTCACTTTCGACGCAAGAACGTTTCCACTGCTCTGAACTGTCACCTGATTCACTTTATATTCTCTATTTTTAGGTTGATCCCGTCTTCCACAAAGAGTTCCTGACCTGGCGACAGAATCCAGTACTTGATAAGTCTGATCCGTTCGTGTTCAGGACGTACCAAGAAGATATCAATGTTTGTCTGACGTTTAGCAATAAAGAACTGTCGGAAAAAGTGATGGGTGCTGTGGAAAGTGGTACTGTCCTCGTCGAGGCCATTGGTGATAAGCCAACGGCAATGTTTCCAAAGTAAGCAATCAAATTAGGCTTAACAGAGACGTATGAAATAGTTTTGTAGAAGTTATTTTAAAATCCAAGCCTCACATTATAATTAATAACTATAATTGTGGAATCGTCAAATAGTTCAGAAGGTGAATTAATATTTTATATTGAGATTTCCCATTTTTTCAAGTAATCCCCATACCTCTAAATGGAAAATTCTTTCGATTCCAGGACTTTCTTAAACTTCCCAAGTAGCATTTTTATACACAAATTGGACATACATTCTTTGCTGAGAAACGTTTCGAAACATTTTCGATTAAAATTATAAAGTTGTATCGAGACACATGTCTTACGAAACTTTTGCGACACATTTTCGAATCCAGTTACTAGAAACACTTAAAGACGTGTTTGTTTCGAAATATTTTACTAACCATAGTAGTGTCGATACATTAACGACACGCAAAGATAAATATTTTTCGCAACATTTTTAGTTAAAATTATAAAGTTTTGGTAAGACACAAGATTGCATTGAATTTCCCATAAGAGATTTTTTATAGCATCGGTGTACGTTTATTAGCGATAAATAATCAACTTCTTGATATTATTTATATTTTAGGTGTGTTTCAACCACAGATTGACTTAAGTGTTTTAGGTAGATCACCATCTGAACAAGTTTGAGGTTATGTTAAGATTTAAATTGTTATTTTTCTGTAAAAAAAGCTTACTGTACTTTATTTATCAACATCCTACATTCTAACAACCGCTATTTTTAACAGAAAAATAACAATTCAAATCTCCCTATGCAAACAATAATATCATAACCTCAAACAAGATGGTGATTAAAAATCTTCAAAAAACACTTACGTCAATCTGTTTCTGAAAATCAATAATAACATCTAAAATAAAAATAATATCAGAAAATTGCTTATTTATCCCTTAAAAACGTGTACCGGTGCTTTAAAAAATCTCTTATGGGATTCTAGTTTGTTTGGAAAGGTTTTTCCTCTCGTGACGTCAGACCTAGGCTGTCCATACCCAACCTTTGTTTTCTGTGCATACAAGGAACCCTTTTTTGCTGTGGCATTCACCCCTAATAAACCTTTTATTTTTCTGTGCATCATACGAAACATTATAGAAACCAAAGACTAGAAATTGTGTGTTGAGTCCATTTTGGACCAGAATAATTTATTGCTTTCTAGCGGCCATTTTGTTAAAATGAGTTTTAATGAAATTCCTGCATCTTTTGAAACGCCAAAAGTTGTTACATAAGTTCCATTTTCCTAGCTAAGTCGATTTATAAAACAAATAAATAAAATTTTGAAAATATTTTAATTTACATTTTTTTTGACAATGTATATTTTTTTCTGTACATGCAAATAAATCGAGAGCACGTTAAAAATATAAAGCCAAATTACTACACTGTACGATAAAATTTACTGCGACAATGATTTTTTGGTTCTTATGTGCAATAAATAGGTACCTATATGTAATAAAATAACTTATAGGAAATATAACAAACCCGAATTCATCATGGCGAAATTATTGTTTTTCTTTTATTTTACAACAGTGAAGGTATCCTAATTGTTTTGCGCATGATTTAACATAGTTTAGAAATATTTTCGAACATTTTCGATAAAAGTTTCGATTGTGCATCGAAACAGCGAAAGTCACAGCTAGTATCATTTTTAAACACGTGTAAATGTCTCATTAAGAATGTATACGTTTCGAAAATATTTCCATTTTTGTTGCCAACAGCAATCCAATTTTGATCGGAAACAGGAACGATAGTTACGATACATTGACCATAATGTATCTAAAAATGCTACTTGGGTTTGCTAAAACTATAATAAAAATCCAGGACAAGCTAAAAGTCTCTAAGATTGTTAGAGATATTTTACTAGCGGTCGAAGGATAAATTTCGTTTTAAATAATTATATTTTTTTAGGACGTGTGCTCTCCTCCAAGTACCAAGGTTGTGCTTCTATCGCATGAACATTGGTGAGACTGATACCTGGTATAGCATATCTCAAATTTGTAGAAATAGGGTAAGTGGCTATAGTATATTTTCTTATTCAAAATAAATCTATTTTAAACATATTAGTAGCTTAGTGACCGATATTTCAAAGTTACCTTAAGGTACAGAATGATATAAGTCATCCTTAATACAAGTTTGCCAGTATATTAAAGTTTTTTTTTAACTCTTATCTAAAGGTATATACACTTAGCAGCAAAAATAACGCACAACCAAAAATTATGCTCAATTTCAAACTTGATTTTCTCGCGAACCGATAAATAGATTTCGCTATTTTGGTAATTGCACTGTGATAGAATTTTTTTATTCATATTTCAACTTTAGGCATATACAGGGTGCAAAAATGAGCATAGTTTTTTTTTACGTTAAATTTGAAACACCATGTAGGGAGCATTAGCAACAACAACGGATGCACGATGAAATCATACTGTAGCCTCATGTTTTATAAACATTTAATTTCTCTGATATGTTTAATATCAAAGAAAATACACAGTTTTATACCAGAATATGGTTTCTTTAATTAAAATAACATTTTGACAACATTAAACTAAGAATAACACTAACAATAATTAACAATAAATAGCAAAGAAAGTGCATTAGTAGCGCGTGTTCCCATCTCTACTTGACTGCTTCACATCGCCTCGGCATACTCGATATTAAATTGGATATTTTATTTTAGTCAAGTTCATTCCAAATATCGGTAACCATTATTTGGACATCTTGCCGGTTGGCAGGAGGGGGTTGACGCTGTCTCAATGCCCTACCAATAAGATCCCTATAGGATTCAAATCGGGACTTCGCGGTGGCTAATTTAGAGTTCGAATATTTACTTCATGTAAATATTCATTGTCGATGCGCGCAACATGAGGTCTTGCGTTATCGCGCATTAGTAAAAAATTATTCCCAATGTACAGAGGGAAAGTGTGTTATTCTTAGTTTAATGTTTAAATCCGATATTTAGTTCTGCTACTTATCTCATCTTTCTCTTTGAATGCGCAAACATCGGCTTCCGACGCACATCTTCGCAGACAGCATGAAGTATCACGCCTCAACAAAGACCTGGAAGAAATTTTGGCTTGGGGTGACAGTAACCAAGTCGAATTTAACGCTAAAAAAAAACAGGCAGCAGTTTTCTCCAAAAAGGTTAACATTACAGAACCGGAAATAGTCATGGCCGGACACGCAATTCTACTGGCTTCATCTATTAATTTGCTGGGCGTCAATCTGGGAGGAAATATGTCTTGGCGTAACCACGTTGTGGCAATCGCTAAGATAGCTTCTCAGAAGCTTGGGGTACTCTTCCGAACCAGAAAGTTGTACACACCTCAACAACTTTTGACACTATACAAAGCCCAGATTCGACCATCACTAGAATACTGCTCTCATGTCTGGAGCTCTGCACCCAAACATACTCATCGACTTCTGGATTCCATCGAAAGGAGGGCTATTCGTCTGATCAGAGACCACGAGCTGACGAAGAACCTCGACAGCCTAGAACATCGAAGACTGGTTGGGGATTTGACTCTCTTTTACAGATATTTTCATGGAAGGTGCTCGGCTGACCTTGCCCTCTTAATTCCGCCCAGAGCGACGAATAGCAGAAATACACGACGAACCACTGCCGTCCATCGATATGTGGTTACGCTTAGTACTCCTCGAACTACATTATTTAAGAATTCTTTCATCTGGAGGACTACATCTTTGTGGAACGACCTTCCCGAGGTCGTTTTTCCCAGCGAATATAACCTCCAGCGATTCAAGGCCAACGTGAATCGCTTTTTGCGCACACGCACCACTCCCAGAGTGCCCTAAAGGATTTTTCCTATAGTGCTTGTGTTTGATCATAAAAAAAAAATGTTGTCAAAATGTTATTTTAATTAAAAAAAACATGTTCTGGTATAAAATTGTGTATTTTCTTTGATATTACAGATATAATAATTATATAGTATGATTTCATCATACACCCGTTGTTGTTACTAAAGCTCCCTACAGTGTGGCTCAAATTTAACGTAAAAAAACTATTCTCATTTTTGCACCCCGTATAAGCCTAAAACTGAAATTTGAATAAAAAATTCTGTCACAGTGCAATTACCAAAGAAAAAGCTACAGTTCAAAAAAAAAGTAGCAAAATCGATTTATGGGCTCGCGAGAAAATCAAGTTTGAAATTGAGCATAATTTTTGGTTGCGCGTTATTTTTGCTGCTAAGTGTATATCTTTAAAACATATTTTTTTAAAAGTTTACCTTAACGTTTCGACTACCTTAGCTGAGGCATAATCTAAAGTAACATTCAAATATCGGCCCTAAAGGCCGATATTTTAAAGTCAACTTAAGATACAGAATGACATAAGTCATCCTTAACACAAGTTTGACAGTATGTTAAAGTTCATTTTAACTCTTATCTAAAGGAATAGAACTTTAAGCATGTGGTAAATCTAAAGGAATATATCTTTAAGGACGTGGTAATCTTCCACTTAACGCGTCAATTGACTCTCAAATTAATTTAAAACATAGGTTTTTAAGGTTTACCATAACGTTAAAGCTACCTTTGCTAAGGTTTAACTTAATGTAATATTCAAATATCGGTTCTAACTTAGGTAACATTCAAATTTCGACCCTAAATACTGCAAACAATTTTACATTATTAACAATAAAATAATATTGTGTTTGATTTTTAATTTTAAAATATTATTTTCTGTCATTATTTGAACCTCAATGCGATCGGGCTTTTCTTTCTGTCCAATGATGACTTAAACTAAGGCCTACGTTCTTCAATTCAAAGCCCTCTCGTCCTCTGGATTATAATAATTTTGATCGCTCTTATTATGCAACAATATTCGCCAACGCATCGATCTATGGAACGATTGTCAAATGTCCTTAAATAGTCGGGCTCATTAAATGGCCTATATCATAAACTTTTGCTACGCCCTTAGTTTTGCCTTTTCTAAAAATATTTTCATTTTTTTTTCAGATAATTTCCGTCTGTGATTTTTTAAACTACCTTAAATATATTCAACGTGGATTGGTCAAAAGTTCTGGTGAGTATTTTTTTAGAACGATTGCAATTTTGATAATTTAAAAATATGCTGTACGCCATACAGGGTGAGCATTTTGTGCGGGCAAATACAAAATATGACATTTTCAAGTTGGTCAGGTTCTACTTGCTTCTCTAGAATATAACTTGGCACATGACATTCCTATTAGAGTTTTTAAATTCTCTTTCAAAAATGTTCATATTTAGCTTAGCTGTTAAACCCGTAAAACCGTGTTCATAGGTTTCACAGATAAATCGCAAGTTGTCATTCTTCAATAAAGAAGAACAAATGTAAGATATAAATTGTGCGGCTCATTTTTTGTTCTATCCGTAAAGGAGTTGTATTCTCTCAAAGTGTGAATATTTAAAAAAAAAACATGATAATAGTAACTTAATGTATATCTATATGTGATATTCAATTCCTAATTTGAAACCATGGTTACCAATACTGATATACCAATACTGATTTGGAAAACTGATGAAGGTAGTATCTTAACAATGCAGAGTTGCTTATATTTAATTCTTCAAGTTTTCGATTTATAAGCATTTCTTTGCGAAACTTCGTAAAACATATAAATTTCCACGATGTTGGTAGTAGGAGGCAATTGTTAGGCTCAACGAAAATTATATATTCAACAGAAGGGTCATTCCTTCTTTTCTGAGTTTAAGTTAGCGGTACAATGGAAGATTATAATAGTTACTAAAATGCAATTATAATGAATTTATTTATTCTACATGGACAGTGTGATAAGATTAGAGGCAGAATGCGTAGAAAAATTAATAAAATGTATCCAGATTTATCACAAATGAATATCAAGAAATTTGTTGAAATTTACAACTTTTACAAAATTTCGCAAACAATTATTTTTAGATCACTCTGTATGCTTGAAGTAAGATATGATCAAAAAATCAAATATCTATTTAAATTCATTTTTAAACCATATGCAACTTTTCAACTCAGATTTCGAGTTTGAAGAAAATCATATTTATTAAAGTCATGTTCTCGTTAAAAACAACTAATTAATAACTAAAAAACGTCACCAGATAGGTATAGGGTAGCATTTAGAAAAGTTGCTCAGAAATAGGTGAAAATTTGTAAATATATAGGGAGTTCCATTTAAAACAACGGTGTTGCCACCGGTTTTAGGTAGTAGCGGCAACCCGGCATTGCTAAAAATAATTTAAAACCGTATACTATGGTCGGTTATCTGAAAAACCTAAATAAACGTATCATCAGTTTTCCAGAAACGTCTAAGGTTCCATCCACCGTGAACCATCCTGTATAAGGTTGACAGGTTACTGATGTTATTGAAGGATTGGAAGCATAACATTATATACCTCTAGTTACAGCCCTGATTTCCAGCCCCCTAAAATTTAATAATATAATACAATAAAATATCATATGTCTTTAATCAGAATTATAACCAAAAATTACGAATAATTATAACTGTAAAAACATAGGCTGCAGTGGTCTTCAGTTACCGATGTTTACTCTTTTCAAGCACCTAGTCCTGTGTCACTACTATCTTGATATCAAAAGTGGTGTACTATACAGGGTGTTACAAATTCGGCCTTTACCATTGGGATTTCGGAAACGGTAAGAAATACAAAGTCGGTTAAATAGGGGCAAAGCTGCGTAATTATGAACCAAATAATATGGCGCAAAAAAATCTAAATAAAAACAGGGGCTTTCAGAATATTTGGAAAAATCTAAAATAATGCGTCTCGGTTTTTAATCTTTCCTAACTTTATCCAAATCCAATATCCAAAAATAAATTTCACTTCCTCATTGCTACTTTTGTGTCACTACTCTCTTGATATCAAAAGTGGTGTACTATACAGGGTGTTACAAATTCGGCCTTTACCATTGGGATTTCGGAAACGGTAAGAAATACGAAGTCGGTTAAATAGGGGCAAAGCTGCGTAATATGAACCAAATAATATGGCGCAAAAAAATCTAAATAAAAACAGGGGCTTTCAGAATATTTGGAAAAATCTAAAATAATGCGTCTCGGTTTTTAATCTTTCCTAACTTTATCCAAATCCAATATCCAAAAATAAATTTCACTTCCTCATTGCTACTTTTTATTCTCCACAAGATGGCATCATCAAATCTTTAATGCGGCGTTTCGTCTTTAGGTGACCATCATCAACTTAAAATTTTTTACCTACGGGCCTGTTTTTTTTGTCTAAATTATGAAAGAGGACCGAAATATACGTTCAGTGGTATACAAGACTTATTGTTTTTCTTCTGTCTAGTTCCATAAATTAGCCATCTTCATTAAGATACCCATAGTACGTTCCTGTAATTTACTTTTGTTTCGAAGAAACTGAAGATTTTTAAATTATTTTTAATTTAATTATTATTGCTATTCTGGCTTTTTATTTGAAACTAATAGTTGTTTCAAATGTCTACTTAGCGTAGAGGCATTGAGTTTTACATTCTCGAATTTAAAAAAAAAAGTAAATTACTGGAACGCACTAGGGGTATTTTAATGAAGATGATCAATAAAAAGAACAAAACGTCGGAAAATCAGTAAGTGTTGTATACTACTAAACGTAGATTTCGGTCATCTTTTATAATTTAAACAAAAAGATCCAAGTCCGTATTTAAAAAAAATTAAGCTGATGATGGTAACCTAAAGGCAAAACGTCGCATGATCTGATACCGCCATCTGGTGGAGAATAAAAAGTAGCAATGAGAAAGAAAAAATTATTTTTGGACATCTCTTCGAAAAGGGACAGGTAAAACTAAAAACGGAACGCAAAATTTTAGATTTTTCCAAATATTTTGAAAGCCCCTGTATTTATTTTTGATTTATTTACGGCATATTATTGCCCCATTTTAATCGACTTCGTATCTCTTACCGTTTCCGAAATCCCAATAGTGAAGGACGATTTTGTAACACCTTGTATGGGTAAACATTTTTTTTTAAAAATAAATAATATCAAAAACACCGGTTAATTTTTGAATAGGTTTCTTATAGTATCTAATTAGAGGCATTATATAATATGTCCGCGCAAGAGATCATCGTCGCAAATATCTTGATCTGTTGCATCGATTTTTTAATAATTTAACGCCCGTCACATGGCTAATTTTACTCATCTGAATCATATAACGCCAATATTTGGAACTGAGTTATTTAAACTATAAACCATTTTCCTATTATTTATAACATCCCTGTCTTATATTGGCTTAAAGTTTTGGAATGTTCCTTATAGAATGTTAAAATACTAAGAAAATTAGTCATATTTTTAATCTACCTAAGGTGTAAACGAAACTTGCACATCAAAAAATATTTTTCCTTAATGGTTTATAAATGGTAAACGGATAACAAACCGTCACATCAAATTATCTCCGGTAACATTTTTATGCGTAATCGGTGTTATTGTGACCGGCGATACAAAAATGCACAAATTCGTGGATAATAGCTAATACAAGCTATTTCTTAAACTTTGTTGGACTGAAATGAGTATCTGTAGAAGAGTGTAGTATTTTTCCCTTAATTAAGACTACTAGGTTTTGAGGTAACCCTGTGACCGGCGATACAACATAAAAACATTGCCTGGTAAAAAGTCGGCAATGTTCTAGTTTATACCTAAATATACATAATAAGCCTAAACAGAAACACGCTTTACACAAATTCAAACACATACCGTCATATTTGTAAAACTATTAGGCCTACCTCTAGTGGCGTTATTTATAAGCAATTTCTACCGTGACCGGCGATGCATGCAGCTGCGGGGATGGAACTCCTGGATAATAATTGCGTTAGAGAAACTAAATTGTTGATCTTTGAACATTATTTTTTTAATACAAATTGTAGTAGGAGTGTAAATTATTTATATACAAAAGTAACTTTAGTAAACTGACGTGAATTATAAAAGGGTAAAGTAAGAAATTATTGACTGGGGAAATGTAACCGGCGATACATTTTTAAATTAAAATTTGAATACTGCAGCTATAATCTAAAAAAACTTTTAAAATTGCTTTTTAATGCAGGAAGTAATATATATTTCGCAAATTATAATCGTTTCTACAGGCAAATAGTTTATTTTAGTAAGTTATATGCTAAGGACTGAAAGTTGCCTGTAAAAAAATTTTGACACGTATAATATACTATATACACATACATATGTAATGTACTATTACATATATATTCGATTTTATTTTTGTTTCAGCTCACGACGTTTACTCGGAGATAATAAGGCTTCGCAAAAATATATCACTAGCTAGATTAGGATTAGAAATAAGCACTTAGCCAATTTGTGTTTTTTTTTGTATTTGGTCAGAATATTTATCCGACAGTGACAAAACACTAAATAATCACTAAATTAATATTTTGATGTAACAAAATTATTTCGGTAATTGCCCCTGTATAATATTATTTAAGATATTTAAATAAAACTAAACGATAGGCGCCACTGAATTGGATAAATACGCTGACATTAATGTGCCAAATCTTCTTTAGTTATTGGTAATGAATTATTTTTTAAGATCTGACCTGTTATTTGATGCCAAAGAAAACTATTATTTTAAGTGATGTATATTTTAAATTAATTTTATTTTTTTATACAAATTCAATTATTAATTTGAAAAAGTGTTAACTCAAGTGTAGTACCATAGTATAGATAGCAAGAATATATTTTTATTTTGTACTGGAATTTTTGTTGTTAAGGATTCTCATTTGAAAATAATTCCAAAATGACAATTGTTTACTGTTTTACCAATTATGCACCTTTAAGGAATAACCTAACCATAAATAAACTACCTGAAATTTTCTATAAAATACTCTTGCTCTACAGGATGTAACAAATTCGGCATTCACCATTGGGATTTCGGGAATGGTAAGAGATACGATGTCTGTTAAATGTCTGGCAAAGTTGTGTAATTATGAACCCAATAATATGCCGCAAAAAAATCAAAAATAAATACAACATCTAAAATCTTATTATATTTTCCTAGCTTTGTTCGAAGAGATGTCCAAAAAATAATTTTCACTTTCTCATTTCTACTTTTTATTTTCTACAAGATGGCGTTATCTTTGATGCGAGGTTTCGTCTTTGGGTCACCATCATCAACCATCAAATTAAAGGAACATACTAGGGATATTTTAATGAAGATGGTTAATTTAAGGAACAAAACGTCGCAAAACCAGTAAGTGTTATATACGCCTGAACGTATATTTAATTCCTCTTTCATAATTTAAACAAAAAAATCCATTCCCGTATTTAAGGGATATTTTAATGAAGATGGTTAATTTAAGGAACAAAACGTCGCAAAACCAATAAGTGTTATATACGGCTGAACGTATATTTAATTCCTCTTCCATAATTTAAACAAAAAAATCCATTCCCGTATTTAAGGGATATTTTAATGAAGATGGTTAATTTAAGGAACAAAACGTCGCAAAACCAGTAAGTGTTATATACGCCTGAACGTATATTTAATTCCTCTTTCATAATTTAAACAAAAAAAATCCATTCCCGTATTTAAGGGATATTTTAATGAAGATGGTTAATTTAAGGAACAAAACGTCGCAAAACCAGTAAGTGTTATATACGGCTGAACGTATATTTAATTCCTCTTTCATAATTTAAATAAAAAAAATCCATTCCCGTATTTAAGGGATATTTTAATGAAGATGGTTAATTTAAGGAACAAAACGTCGCAAAACCAGTAAGTGTTATATACGGCTGAACGTATATTTAATTCCTCTTTCATAATTTAAACAAAAAAAATCCATTCCCGTTTTTAAAAAAATTAAGTTGATGAAGGTGACCCAATGACGAAACGTCGCATTAAAGATCTGGTGATGCAATCTTGTAGAGAATAAAACGTAGTAATAAGGAAATAAAATTTATTTTTGGACATCTCTGCGAACAAAGTGAGGAAAAAAGAAATCGAAATTTTAGATTTTTTCAAATATTTTGAAAGATCCTGTATTCATTTGTGATTTTTTGCGGCATATTATTGGGCGCATAATTATGCAACTTTGCCCCAACTTAACCGGCTTCGCACCGTTTCCGAAATCCCAATTGTTAAAGGCGAATTTGTAACACCCTGTATAAGAATTAAAAGTGACATTCTGGTAGATAATTAAGAAACAGAAGATAACTCTGTATATTCAGTTATGGGTATAGTTTTTCGCATGGAAACTGACCAGCCAGCTAACCAATTTATACGCGTTTTAAGCGGAAAGAAAAATATAGACCTCCGTTTTCGTTTTCCCCCGAATATACAGGGTGTCCCATAACTAATGGTACACAGGAAAACTGCAGATTCCTTGGGTAAAAATTTTGCGATTTGGCCGTACTTAGTTTAGTTCAATATCTGGTAATAACCGAGATACAGGGTGTCCAAGTAAAAATTTAATTTTCAATTTTCCTAAATAACATATTTCTGAATCAATATTTTTGCACAAAATTTTGTGACTAGGGTTTTTTTGGGGAAAGGAATTTGAATTTGTTAATAATTTTGATGTAGATTGTAGGGGGCGCTCTTTGCGGTACTCTGAATACATGAAAAGAAGTGTAACTTTCTTGGACCTTAGTATAATTATGTTTTTATTAAAAATATCAGTTTTTCCGTAATTTTTAAGCAATAGAGGTATACTTTGTAAATGTCGCTCCGATTAACCGTTTTCGAGATATTTTCAATTACAATTTCTAATGCGCCATTTAAATTTTGATTTGTAAATGTGAAATTTGTCACAGTAGGCTTTGGTAAAAACAAATACAATGAAAGCACTTTGAAACCTCATTTCTGTCCAAGTTTGTTTTCATTTGTCAGCATTGTGGGTGTTTTTAAGGAGTTTTTGAAGATACTGTTATCAAAAATTAAACTAAAAATGCCGTGACATAACTGTTTTCTAACGGTGAAATGCGAGACATGGTATGTTTATACGCACAAGAAAATTTTAACAGGCGCGGGGGCACATCGGTGGTATTTGGAAATGTATCCAAATAGATAGCAGCCAGATGTTAAAATTTTTAGAAGCCTATATTACAGACTGGGAGAAACAGGATCCTTGCGTCCAAGACGTAATAGTGGAGTCTGTTAAAATTTTCTTGTGCGTATAAACATACCATGTCTCGCATTTCTCCGTTAGAAAACAGTTATGTCGCGGCATTTTTAGTTTAATTTTTGATAACAGTATTTTCAAAAACTCACAATGCTGACAAATGAAAATAAACTTTGACAGAAATGACGTTTCAAAGTGCTTTCATTGTATTTGTGTTTACCAAAGCCTACTGTGACAAATTTCACATTTACAAATCAAAATTTAAACGGGCGCATTAGAAATTGTAATTGAAAATATCTCGAAAACGGTTAGTCGGAGCGACATTTACAAGGTATACCTTTATTGCTTAAATATGACGGAAAAACTGATATTTTTAATAAAAATATAATTATACTAAGACACAAAAAAATTACATTTCTTTTTATGTATCCAGAGTACCGCAGAGAGCTCCCCCTATAATCTACATCAAAATTATTAACAAATTCAAATTCCTTTCCCCAAAAAAGCCCTAGTCACAAAATTTTGTGCAAAAATATTGATTCAGAAATAAGTTATTTAGGAAAATTGAAAATTGAATTTTTACTTGGACACCCTGTATCTCGGTTATTACCAGCTATTGAACTAAACTAAGTATGGCCAAATCGCAGTATTTTTACCCAAGGAATCTGCAGTTTTCCTGTGTACCATTAGTTATGGGACACCCTGTATAAAAATGTAATTTCTTTGGGAACATCCCGATGCTTGATATTAACTGTTAATTCTCTATAACTTCGTAATTATAACCGATATTGGAATGATGAGCGTCAGATTTGCTACATATTATGTACCTCCTCCCAATTTTATGATAAAAATGTCGATAGGATATCTCGACATCAGCTTCATTAATATTTTATTATACCGGTACCAATTGGAATATGTAAAATATTTGAGCTGGTTCCGGACCTTTATCAACACGCAATTGCTAATTTAACATTCCTTATAGACTAAAGTATATTCTTTTATTAATAGAATAAGTTTTAGGAATAAAATTTATTCTCCAGGAATAGACAAACATAACACTGTAAATTGTAAATTTTGCGTTTATTTTTTCTGGCTCAAATTATGTCTTAATTCTTACTAGAGCATATTAAAAGGGACCAAATGTGACCTTCTATAGAGGTTAAACAATCAGCTTGAAACAAACATGGGCCCTGTATTTCTATCTGATTTGTACACGTTATGACGAAAATAAACACAAAAAAATTCTATAGCTAGAATCTTCGGTTCTTTGTAATCTTCTGTGTGTTTCTGTTTTCTTTGGTCAGTTTGATATGTCTTGGTTAGGAAAAACAAACAATCTACGTACGTGACTCAAAAGTCTATATTTTTATCATTTTTATATTATAAGGCCACAGTCTTGCCATATTTAGTTAAGAAATACCATTTTTCCCAAAAACTATACTTAAAGGACCCCGCAGAATCCTTATGGAAAATGGCTCCCGGTCAAATTGGCCCAAACTTTCCCCACTGATAGGGTTCGGTGAGTAGATAAAAAGTGTCCATGGGCACCCAGCGTAAAAAAATCCCTGTCGAGAGATATCTTCGTCCGAAACTAGGTTCTTTTTCGCTGCCTATAGTGTCCTGCAATACTCTGTCTGGCTTCCATAGCTCTTATACGAATTAACTTAGGAATTTCATTCATATGCCGATTTATACTATATTATAGGGTGCATTTCAGGAAAATATTTTTAAATATACAGGGTGGCCCAAAAATGTATGGTAACATAATGCTGTCTTTTTTTAAATGGGACACCCAGTATTTATTACATAAGGTTCGTATTTTGTGTGCTTTATAACTGCCCAAAGTTTTATTTCAGTTGGTTACGTAGTTTAAGAGTAATAAATTTAAAACTAAAAAAAAGTTTTGGAATTTTAGAAAAAAATTCAAAAAGACTACCTAAAATAACATTTTTAACCAAGGCATTGAGTGGAATTTAAGACAATAGGTCTAGAGATACGGTGAATATAATAGCGTTTATCTATTTTTTACAGGGTATTTATAATTAGGTTTCAAACACGACAATTTTCAAAATAATTTTTCTCCACATTTTCGAATGGAACACCCTGCATATTATTTGGCTATTGGATGTAGAATTCATAAATTATTTTTTTGTAATGGATACATATAAGTTATTTCCAGCCGTTCTCGAAATAATTGCAATAAATTATGTTGCTTAAATACAGTTTTTATTATGAAAATTATGCATAGGCGACTAGATTAATAATTATAAACTACAGTAAATGATCAAAATGCCTACCATGTTGATCTGAATACAAGTTAATATTAATAATTTACATTTCTCAACATTTCAGATCAAATACTCGCAAGACGGCTTAAGACAAGAAAATACATATTTTTTTAAAATTTTTGAATGAAGGCCGTGACGGACATAATTTTTAATTCTAAACAACCTCTACAAATGAAAATTGTATCTAAAATTAAAAATAAACGTACTCTGAGCAACTTTTAAAAAAAAATGAATCTCTCTCATATGCACTACAGTTTCCTTATTTCTAAGACTCCTACTTCCTTTATTTCTAATACTCCAAAACTTTTTTTAGTTTTTCATTTATTACTCTTAAACTACGTAACCAATTGAAATAAAACTTAAGGCAGTTATAAAGAACACTAATACGAACCTAATCTTGTAATAAAATACTGGGTATCCCATTTAAAAAATGCAGCATTATGTTACCACACATTTTTGGCCCACCCTGTATATTTACAAATATTTTCCTGAAATGCACCCTATAATGTAGGCATATGAATGAAATTCTTAAGTTAATTCGTATAGGAGCTATGGAAGCCAGACAGAGTATTGCAGGAGACTAGGCGGCGGAAAAAAACCTAGTTTCGGACGAAGATATCTCTCGACAGGGATTTTTTTACGCTGGGTGCCCATGGACACTTTTTATCTACTCATCGAACCCTATCAGTGGGGAAAGTTTGGGCAAATTTGACCGGGAGTCATTTTCCATAAGGATTCTGCGGGGTCCTTTAATACACAAACACTGAAAAACCATAAAGAATTTTATTCGACAATAATGACAAATATGACAGCTGTCAATCCGATACTGTCAAACGCGAAAGCAGGTAAGAAAGACGGCCGTTGCAATAAGGGCTTTATAAAAAGCACGTTCCCAACGCTCGAGGCCGACGTAATGTCTTTGTCTAATTTACGCAAAAGGACAAAGAAAAATTATACTCATTTTCAGAGCTTCTCGATTGGTTTTCTGGAAAGTTGTTTATAACATACCTAAGAGTTTGAATTCTTTCTTCTTCAACGACTGTGAGCCAATGTAAGTAAATTAAGTATTGGTTAAAAAACATGGTGTTTTGATAGATAAAACTGCTCCACCGAAACCACCCTTAGGAGGGATCCTATTCTATTAAGAACAATTCCTTGGTCCTTTGAATATGATTTAGTAAGCACATTGAATGTATTATTTCAAAATGTATATTTATTAAATAAATAATATAATAAGAAAAATATTTCTAGATTTATTTGACTGCTTAACAAAATTATCAGAGAAATCCTCGGGCTTTATTACATGTTTTAAAGCAGGTAAGGGGTTGTCGTTAATTTTTTATGCTTATTAACAATAAAATTTAAAAATAACTCGCCCGTTGACGTCACAAGCCACTCCTCCATCGGCGTGGAATCATACCTCTTAGATCTTTATACCATGCAGGTTAAGCGTCTCAAATTATATCCCCACTCTCAATTCTAACCCTAAAATCAATGCGCGAACCCCGAAGTAACTGGTAAAAATTAGGTGTTCCTAACTTCACACTGTCCACATATGATCTAATTAGATAGGGTTTGTTCGGTAGGTCGGATGAATAAGCGCGATAATTTATGAGTTTTTGTAGGAAAGTCCGAACAAATCTGCGTGCCCTAGATGAGCAAGGTATAGTTGTTGCAGAATTATACCGTCGACTCTTACTGACATAAATAAACTACCTGATTAAACCCTATTGTATACGCCTCAACCTCTTCAAAGCTCAATAAATGGGATCAGGGCCGGCTTGAAAATGTATACCACACCACACGATTTATTTTTATAATTTAAAATAAATAGATAGGTATTTTTAGTTTTAGGTACTGTGGCGGTTAATTTACTACACACTGTATATTTTTTTAGCTTTAAGAAATTTGTACATCTTGTAAATTATTTTAGAAAGTTAAGTAAATAAAGAATATCATAAAAGGATCCATAAAACACCAGATGGTCACTTTTGGACCCGATGGTCATTTTCTGACCTGAAAATAAAGGGGACTCCGGCTTGATCCTTCAACTTGAAAGCTTGTTTCGGTTTTTGCTGTAAATATTAAAAATAAAGTCTATATTTCCGTTTTCCGACGAATGTGTATTATTTCGTAGACAATAGCTGCCCAACGAAGTCAAAACCCTAAAGTGGTGACCCCGACGTGATCTGTAGTAAAGTGATTGGGTTTTAGTGCAGTTATTGTGTCGCGATCTTGTGCCTATTCGTGGTTCGCATCGCGTCACGGACATGGATAACGTGGAAGCTAACACCGGCCCCGAAAGCTTAGCAATTAATCGTGTCGCGGTTCGGTTACCTCCATTTAACAACCACGATCCCGAGTTATGGTTTTCTACTGTAGAGACAAGTTTTGAGCTATCGAACGTAACTTCTGACAGTACAAAGTTCGCGTACGTTACAAGTACTCTTGACGCTAAGTTCGCGCAGGAAGTTCGCGATATCATAATTAATCCACCCGCGACTGGCAAGTACGAGAAGCTTAAATTAGAACTAATCAAACGGTTAAGTACATCTCAGGAGCAGAAAACACGTCAACTTCTTGAACACGAAGAAATAGGTGACCGTAAGCCTTCCCAATTCCTGAGACACCTACGTGGATTAGCAGGAACGAGCGTCCCAGAGCCCATGATCCGTACACTCTGGATTAGTCGGCTTCCTCAACAAATGCAAGGATTGTTGGCAACGCAGAAAAAGGCCGATTTGGATGAGGTTAGTGAACTTGCCGATGGTATCGCAGATCTTACGGTACCGACATCGCGGACCACCATTTACGAGACGAGCAGAGAGACCGCCGTAGAGTTGGCATTTAAAAAACTTGCGGACACTCTAACAAATCAGGTAACTTCACTCAGACATGAAGTTGCCGAGGTCAGCGCAAGGGTAACGTCAGATAATAATCATCGCCCGCGCTTCCATCAGCGATCAGGCTCACAATCTCGCAGTCGCAGCAGGAGTCGCGGAGGATCCGACCAATGTTGGTACCACTGGAAATTTGGTACCAATGCCAAAAAGTGCGAAAAACCATGTACATTTAGTGCGGAAAACTCAACGGGCAGTCGTTAATGGCGGCTGACGACACCTGCCCGACATCGTCGCGCCGCATGTTCGTCACAGACAATAGTACCAAAATTCAGTTTTTAGTTGACACCGGTGCGGACCTGTGCGTTTATCCCCGCGATCTTTTACCAGGGAGACGTGAAAAGTCAACCTATGAACTATCAGCAGCTAATGGCACACCTATCAACACGTATGGCACCATTACGCTCACGCTTAACCTCGGACTACGTCGCGATTTTACCTGGATGTTCGTCGTGGCCAGTGTTTCGAAACCAATAATCGGTGTAGACTTTTTAAACCATTTTAACTTATTGGCTGATGTGCGAAACCGCCGCCTATTAGACGCCACAACTTGACTCACCTCGCGTGGCGAGGTAGTCAATAGTTGTGAGAACAACAGTGTTAAGACAGTGTCAGGGTCAGCGTGGTACCACCAACTTCTATCACGCTTCCCAGATATTACTAGGCCTGATGGTGCACCCAAGGAAATTGTACATAAAACGAGGCACCATATAATTACCACGCCTGGTCCTCCAGTATCAAACAAGCCGCGTCGTTTGGCTCCAGACAAGTTGAAAATTGCGAGGAAGGAGTTCGATGCCATGGTGAAGTTAGGGATAGCCCGTCCATCCAAAAGTTCCTGGTCGTCGCCGCTACACATGGTTCCTAAAAAGGGCGACGAATGGAGACCCTGCGGCGATTATCGCGGCCTGAACGCGAGGACAGAGGCGGACTTATATCCCGTTAGACACATTCAGGACTTTTCTCATACGCTCGCCGGAAAAACCATATTTTCAACTGTTGATCTGGTGCGCGCTTTTAACCAAATACCGGTTAATGAGGAGGACATACCGAAGACCGCGATAACGACACCTTTCGGGTTATTCGAATTCGCGTTTATGACATTCGGATTACGCAACGCGGCACAAACATTCCAGCGCTTTATGGACGAAGTGTTATTCGGCTTAGACTTTTGTTACGTGTACATAGACGATATCTTAATTGCATCATCCTCATTTAGTGAACACATGCAACACCTGGAAATAGTGTTTAATAGACTTAAACAGTACGGGGTGGTCATAAACACCGCAAAGTGCGTGTTCGGTGAACCCGAAGTAACCTTTTTGGGTTATTGTGTCTCGGGTAACGGGACACGCCCCCTACCTGAGAAAATCGATGCAGTTCGCTCGTACCCTCGACCCACAACAATAAAGCAGCTTCGTCAATTCTTAGGGATGCTTAACTTTTATAGAAGGTTTATACCTAACGCCGCACAAGTACAGGCACCACTCAATGACCTGCTACAGGGAAACGTTAAGGGCCGGACTCCAATCAACTGGACCCACACGGCCATCGAGGCGTTTAACGCATCCAAAGAGAGTTTAGCAGAGGCAGCCTTGCTTGCACACCCTGACATCGACGCTCCTTTAGCAGTTTTTTGCGATTCCTCAGATTTCACAGTCGGCGCAGCCTTACAACAACGAATTGGTGATACATGGCAGCCGCTTGCATTTTTCTCAAAAAAACTCTCATCGGCGTAAAAGAAATATGGCGCGTATGATCGTGAGCTTTTAGCGATCTACCTTGCAATTAGACATTTTCGTCACATGATAGAAGCCCGCAACTTTACAATTTTTACAGACCACAAACCAATCACGTTTGCATTTCGTAAAAAAGACAAACAATGCTCGCCTAGACAGTTCCGGTACCTGGATTTTATTGGTCAATTTACAACCGATATTCGCCATGTTGCAGGCCAGGACAACGTCGTAGCCGATGCCCTGTCACGTATTGAAGAGATTAAGAGTGCTCTCGATATGTCATCAGTGGTGGACGACCAGGAACACGATGAGGAGCTGAAAAATGTTTTATCTGGGAATTCCGGTTTACATCTCAAACTTGTAAATATACCATTTTCCGATAAAGATGTATACTGTGACATTTCTACAAATTCGGTGCGGCCCTTTATTACAAAAAAATATAGAAAGATGGTGTTTGACTCGGTACACCAACTATCACATCCTGGAATTAAAGCTACGGTGAAATTAGTGACTCAACGTTACGTTTGGCCGTCAGTGAAATCCGACTGCAGAAAGTGGGCAAGAAGCTGTATTAAATGCCAACCCTCAAAAATTTCCAGGCACGTGCAAACGAAGCCTGCGGCATTTACACCGCCGACAGCAAGATTTGAACACGTCCACATAGACCTGATCGTCATGCCGTATTCAGAGGGCTACAGGTATTGTCTTACCTGTGTGGACCGATTCTCACGCTGGCCAGAAGCCATTCCAATTGAAGATCAAGAAGCTGCCACTGTTGCTCGCGCCTTTTACTCCACATGGATTGCCAGGTTCGGCACGCCTCTGCGTATCACTACCGACCAAGGGCGCCAGTTTGAGTCGAACCTTTTTAGGTGTTTAAATAACCTAACTGGTACGACTCACCTAAGAACAGCGGCGTATCATCCAGCAGCTAATGGAATGGTGGAGCGAGTACACCGGCAACTAAAAGCTGCAATCAAATGTCACCAAAACAGTAGTTGGACAGAAATTCTTCCAACAGTCCTACTTGGTATGCGTGCATCTTGGAAAGACGACCTACAAGCTTCCACTGCTGAACTGGTATATGGAGAACCTTTACGGCTACCAGGAGAATTTTTGGACATCAAAGCTGGAGAAAGCTGTCAAGACACCAATAACTTCGTAAATGACTTACGACACCATATGCAGCAGCTGCGTCCAGTTGATGGTTCACGACACGGAGAGAAGAAGACTTTTGTATTCAAGGACCTCGCCACAACTGACTATGTTTTTGTACGTACTGATGCCGTTAAAAAACCTCTTCAGCAACCATACGAGGGACCTTTCAAGGTGATTCAGCGCTACGACAAGACATATGTTGTGCATCTGCGTGGCAAAGACACCGTAGTGTCAATCGACCGCCTCAAACCGGCATACGTGGTTACCGAAGAATACACACGTGCACAAAATCACAATGAACCACAGGCATTAACAGAAGATGTATATAGCGATACCCCATTTCACCCTCAGCCCGACGACACTGCTCCAGTACCAACTACACGTGCCGGTAGACGAGTACGTTTCCCTGACCGCCTACAAGTTGGATTTTCGTAATTGCTTCAATCACTGGCAGGGGGGTACTGTGGCGGTTAATTTACTACACACTGTATATTTTTTTAGTTTTAAGAAATTTGTACATCTTGTAAATTATTTTAGAAAGTTAAGTAAATAAAGAATATCATAAAAGGATCCATAAAACACCAGATGGTCACTTTTGGACCCGATGGTCATTTTCTGACCTGAAAATAAAGGGGACTCCGGCTTGATCCTTCAACTTGAAAGCTTGTTTCGGTTTTTGCTGTAAATATTAAAAATAAAGTCTATATTTCCGTTTTCCGACGAATGTGTATTATTTCGTAGACAATAGCTGCCCAACGAAGTCAAAACCCTAAAGGTACCTATAATAAATGTAAAATAATGAATTGAAAATAATATAATTTAAAAGTATAACTATTAGGATAACAAGTACAATAAAATTAATTAAATTCTAAGAAACTATTGATAATTTATTCAAAATTTAACTCTGTATCACTATCACTATCTTCATCTAAGCCTAAACTTATAATTAAGGGATGAACATTTGTAATCATACAATTGTAAGAATTTTCCACCTTAAGTACATGCCGTACACAGTTTTTCCAGCTGTCTGCCGAAATTTTTTTTACTTCCATTAACCATGTTTCGTCAAGGTAAATAAAACGATTTTCGTCTCTAAATTGTTTAACAGCTGTTAAATATTTAAGTCTCCATTCCCGTAAACGTTGAGATTCCATTAATGTTTGTCTTTTATCAATGCTTCGGTATTTAAAACCCATTTTACGCAATATTTTCCTATGGCTTGAAAGGCTACAAGAGATATTTGTTTCGTCTTTAATCAGCCGCTCTTTGAGGGAAATCAAAGTGGGTACAGTTTGTGCCTCATACATTTGGTAAATCTTTCTTGTTAATAAATCCATGTCATTTTCGTCAATGCTTCTAAATGTGCCAGAATCACTGCGATTTTTTCTAGGATTAACATGATTAAGTACTATGTCTCTACCCGAAGATAAATGAGTTTCTGGCAAAGTAGACGTCTCTGCTAAAGCATCCATCGAATTAAAATTTCTACTCAACAACGATTGATACACATTTGTAATTATTAGTTTGGCATCGGTAGATAAATGCTTTCTTTTAAAAATGACACTTGAAGATGCCCCCCCTATCAGCACAATTCCAAGGACGCCACATTCTACCACTAATAAGCCTAACTAAAAATTACTCGCCGGAAAATCACTAAAGATTAAAATCATTAAAAATCACTTTGTATTTATACAGTGTCACCATTAAAGTCCGCACCATATGGAACTTTTTTTTTATTAATGAGGTTAGTTAAAATTAAATTTCGGCAATCGTTTTTGCTTCAAATTAGACTAAAAATTATATAATCAAATGTCACCATCTGTCATTCGGTATCTGTCAAAAATTACATTCTAATCAAAAAATGCTGAAAAATGGCATTGTTTTACCGAATTTCAAAAAATTTTATTAGAAAAAGTTGTTTCTAGTACAATTCTTGGCCTAAATACAAAGTTTCAGTTTTCTAGCTCAAAGTTGATTTTTTTGCCATTTTTTCTAATTAACTTTTTTTTTATTTAATGTAAGTTCGCTTAATGGATATTAAACTATTTGCTTATACCATACTCAATATTTTATTTAGTTTGTATGAGCTTTTTTTTACTAGAATGCCATTTTTTTTCGAAATTTAAAATTAGAGGCAAAAAATTTGACACAGGTGGTGCAAAGTTATCCTAATTTAAAAATTTTAACAGATAGACGTCAGATGTTTCGTTTTTCAAATGACAAATACATCTAAATATTTGATAAAAATTTTATTTTATACTTAAAACTATCATTATTATTAAAAGGAACAAAAAGGAACTTTAATCATTTTAAATAGGTAACACAAAAGCAATATAAATTTCACATTTCAGTGTGACGCCCTTCTCGCTCTATACAAACACCCGTCCGTCTATAAACATCTTTGACAGCATTTTGTAAAAAGCTTGGTCTTATATCGGCACAACACTGTCCTATCGTTTGTTCCAAATGCTCGATATTTCTAAACGGTCGATTCTTATAAACTTTCTGCTTAAGATAACCCCACAGAAAAAAGTCTAGTGGGGTTATGTCAGGCGACCTGGGTGGCCAGTGACATTCTCTATCACGCCCTATAACTCTGTTTTGAAATAATTGGTTTATGTGTTCTTTCACTGCTACAGTTTGATGTATGGGTGCACCATCAAGCTGATACCATAAGTTATGTCTATGGTGTAAGGGCATGTTATCCAAAACTTCGGTAATCTCGTTATCAAGAAAATTCAGGTACCTTTCACCAGTTAAGTTTGCTCTAAAGAAGTATGGTCCAATAAGCTCATCTTTCAAAATTCCACACCAAACATTGGTTTTAAAATGATACTGGTCGCGACATTCAATTGTGAAGTTAGGATTTTCTTGGGACCACCATCGGCAATTTTGTGAGCTCACGGTACCATTCGAAGAGAAAGTGGCTTCATCTGTCCATAATATCTTGTATGGAAAAAGAATATTCTCCTCATATTGTCCCTGATACCAAAACGAAAAATCAAGTCGGATATCAAAATCGCGTTCTTTTAATGTGTTTATAAACTTGGGTTTATATGCCCGAAATCGATTTTTCTGAAGAATTTTTCTAACGCTTTCCCTCTTGCACCCTGTTGCATCACTTATCTCGGTTACACTAGTTTGACCGTGGTCAATAACAGTTAAACAAACATCAAGTTGTGCTGCTTCATCGTATTTACTTGCCGCGTGAGGTTTCTTAAAATTATTTCGAACAGATCCAGTTTCTCTAAATTTTAACATTATTCTTGAAACAGTGCTATGCTGCAAATTTTTTTCTGGATGCCTCTCATTAAAAATGGCAGATACTTGCCGGTGAGGCATATTCTCTCCACAAATTAAGACAATTTCTATTTTTTCTTGAATGGACAACATTGGTGATAACACTGAAAACTATAACTTGCGAAAATATTCACATTTATGACATTTCTTTTATTTATTCGGCACTCTAATTCGTTTTTTTCCATAGCCTACTTATAAAATTCAAAATTGCCTTGATATTTTATTGTGGATAAAAAGAAAATGTGTCTAAATTTTGAACTAATCTGATATCTGGGAATTTTATTATAAGTTTTTTAAACTTCTTAGGTGTATGTACTATCAAAAAAATGGAATATCTGACGTCTATCTGTTAAAATTTTTAAATTAGGATAACTTTGCACCACCTGTGTCAAATTTTTTTGCCTCTAATTTTAAATTTCGAAAAAAAATGGCATTCTAGTAAAAAAAAGCTCATACAAACTAAATAAAATATTGAGTATGGTATAAGCAAATAGTTTAATATCCATTAAGCGAACTTACATTAAATAAAAAAAAAGTTAATTAGAAAAAATGGCAAAAAAATCAACTTTGAGCTAGAAAACTGAAACTTTGTATTTAGGCCAAGAATTGTACTAGAAACAACTTTTTCTAATAAAATTTTTTGAAATTCGGTAAAACAATGCCATTTTTCAGCATTTTTTGATTAGAATGTAATTTTTGACAGATACCGAATGACAGATGGTGACATTTGATTATATAATTTTTAGTCTAATTTGAAGCAAAAACGATTGCCGAAATTTAATTTTAACTAACCTCATTAATAAAAAAAAGTTCCATATGGTGCGGACTTTAATGGTGACACTGTATATATGCATCAGGCATAGGTATAAATTGAATTTGTGTACCTGGTCCGGCTCTGCTCGAAAAGGTTTTAAAATTTGGGATTTCCTTATTTATTTTATGGTCGAAGGGATAATGCGGTTTTATTGCAGTCAAAATATCAACGGTATAATTCTGCAAATACTATACTCGCGACATTGGACGTTATATGCCTAGAAATAATCGTTTTCTGATACCTGTTCTAGGCAATACGAGAACAAACAAGGTAATAAAACTGTAACTGAGTGGTTTTTGGAGAAAATTGAGGTAGAAAATTTTGTAAATATTACAGTTTCGAATAAATCGTGTATTAAAAATATTTGAAAACTAGTTATTTTACTCTTCTATTTAATTTATTCATATATAATTGTAATTATAATATATAGCGACCGGCAGATATCATGATGAGTAATTAAGCCTCCCGATTTTCATCGTTATTTCGAGAGTGTGGTAGTTATGTCGTATTCCTTCAAAACATCATCGAGCAACGCATCAAATTCGTCTAGATGTTGCAGTAGTTGTTTCGAATTCTTCTGATTGGATTCGTTAACTTCGTAGCAGAACCGAACGTATTCTGAAGCTGGAATGCATTCTTTGGTTTTAAAAGTTGGCGTGATCTTAGCCTGAAAAGCAGTTTTTATTAGGTTTGAATTTATTGCTTATGGTTAGTTCGAATATAATCTATACTTAGTAAGATGAGTTTTCCAACCAATAAAACCTTTTGCTCTTCAAAGGAGCAAATTGTTATATCATGTTGTTATACAGGGTGTAACAAATTTGTCCTTCAGCATTGGGATTTCGGGAACGGTAAGAGATACGAAGTCGGTTAAATTGGGGTAAACTTGTGTAAATACGGGCCTGGATTTTTTGGTCTAAATTACGAAAGAGAAATTAAATCTACGTTCAGCGGTATACAACATTTACTTGTTTTCCGACGTTTCGTTTCTTAAATGGACCATCTTCATTAAAATACCCCCAAGTACGTTCCTATAATTTACATTTGTTTCAAGAAAATTCAGTTTAATTTGAAACTGTAAAAGTCTTAAAAAAGTGAATAGTCAAATTTTATTTGTATTTATAAATAAATTATTTGTAGGTACTTACACTAAAGTAGAAACAAAAGTAAATTACAGGAACGTACTAGGGGTATTTTAATGAAGATGGGGAATTTAAGGAACAAACGTCGGAAAACTAGCAAGTGTTGTATACCGCTGAATGTAGATTTAGTTCCTCTTTCATAATTTAAACAAAAAAGTTTAGGCCCTTATTTAAAAAAATTAAGTTGATGATGGTCACCCAAACACGAAACGTCACGCTAAAGATCTGATTATGCCATCTTATGGAGAATATAAAGTAGCAACGTGAATGTGAAATTTGTTTTCGGTAATTTTTCGAACAAAGTCAGGAGCAAAAAAATAAAAACCGAAACGCAAAATTTAGATTGTTCCAAATATTTTGGAACCCTTGACTTATTTCTGATTCTTTTCCGGCATGTGGCTATGCGACCCATAATTACGCAACTTCACCTCAATTTAACCAATTTTATAGAGAAGCGGGATACAAGCAACTTGTTTAATAACAAGCTCATTTGACAGAACCCCTGGCTTCATATTTTTTTGTTGTGATATAGCATAAAGCTGAATTTATAAACTTGACGTTGACGATTGACGGTGCTGTTTGACGGTGACGGTACAGGTTAAACATATTGAAATGCATAAGACCATTTATATTTGACGATGACGGTGCAGTTTGACGGTGGGTGACGGACGACATAAACCAATTTTATCTTTTGACGGTGGACGGTCGTAGCAACGTTCGTAGCAAGTTTACACAGCCAATCAAAATCGTGTTTGCCTGTCACGTGATATTTAGTAAATATTATTTTATTTTATACCATCTTATTAACCATTTTAAAGTGTAGGTACTGTTGATAAGTGTTGATAGTGTCATTCAGATCACATAAACACCAAAATTAATATAATCACATAAAAATACAGAAAAGCCTAGAATAACAGGTTATGTTATCGTCGCCACCGTCAAGTTTATAAATCCAGCTTTTTACGGCACCGTCAAACAGCACCGTCAAACAGCACCGTCAAACTGCACCGCCAATCGTCACTGTCGAGTTTATAAATTATCCTTAAGTGTTAGAAATTTAAACTTTTATCAGAAATGGAAGTTCTTCCTCTTCAGAATAATTCTTCCATTCTCGAAATAACAATGGAGAAGGACGAATTTGTTACACCCTGTGTATGGAAATTACTTATTATATTTAAATGGGTGACTCGTTGGATGTCCTAGAGAAACACTACATACTTTTTTTTTAATCGAATACTTAAGTACTTGGGTAATACACCCTTACTTTACTTTTCAGAGCACCCCCATATACGTATATCAGCCAACAAGCGTAACTAGATAACCCGATGATCCAGCGATGCCTGATCGAAACAAAGGGCGAACGAAAACGTTGATTATACGCCACGCGGCGCTTCCATTTCAGTACGTGCCCGTTCGTCGTTTATACGAATTGCGTTTTTTTGTAAAATAATTTATAATAATAATTAACCTGAATGTGATTTCAAATTTGTGTGATATTACAATTGGTTTTGTTGCAAAAAATACATTTTGTGCTGTATTTTTTTATAGAAATTTTTAAATATTACTCTTACAAGATAAGCTAAAATTATACTTTTTCTCTTAAAGAGTTTAAAAAACTGTCAATGCGGGTCAAAGACGTCTTGTTGAAAAAAAAACTGACCACGCGCGTTTACAATTCCGTGTTGCAATATGACAACACCCCCTAATATTGACCTACGTCAATAAATTATTGATTGTGTACGTCGCCAGTGGCGGCCAAGTGAATTTTCAGATGTCACATAAAGTATATATTCCGCTTATTAATGTAGAGCGCCATTTATGGTTATTATTCTTCAATTTGGTTGCATCTCAGGATTTGCGGGTTGAAATATAATAAAGTAATTCCCATAACACCCTGTATATAAAAACGATTATTTTAAGAGAGGGTTTTTATTTAATTTATCATAGAATAAAAATCCAACTTTACCTGGTATACGGGATTATATATTTCCTCAAGTAATGTGGCATCATTTAACTTTAATAGCTCGTCAAACATTTTTTCGGTTTCCTCCATATCACAAATGGGATTTTCCTTAAAATAATAAAAATAAAGATTAGAATATAGAAGTTAGAACTTATAGCGATGAAAGTTATTGGCTGGATTCGCTCGTTAGTTTATAATAATCCGAGTTAAGCGTAAAACGACGCACTGAGAGAAGATTTTTACTATCATTCGGCAGCAATACTTACATAGGGGACAATAAAAAAAATTGCTATGACATTAAATCCGTAAACACACTATTATCACCTCACGTGAGATCACATGCTATCACGCAATGTCAGGGCAAACCCGCAATATCTGCAAGACAGTTTATGCGTGCTTATAAATAGGTTTAGAAGTACACTATAGTCACCTCATGGCACCTCACGGCAAGTCATGCTTGACAGCACAATTTTATTTCTGCAAATTTACATATTCGGCACGCGTGATAACACTGTGTTAGAGTTTGACGCTAGAACGCTACAAGATTCACTTGCGATCTTCACAAACACAAAATATGTAATAAAAATGATCTGCAGTGTACGTAGTCTGTTTCTAAGCCGTGACAGCATGTGCTATTTTGCCGATATGACAACACGTGAACTCACCTGACGTGATAATAGTGTCACGAAAATAGGGCATTTTCCTAATATTCTGTTTTATAATTATTATTGTAACTACTTTAAATCTAGTCCAAGCTTGTTTTGCTAACTGCACATAAACATAGGTTTGTTTTATTTATACTGGTCTAATTAAACAAAGGAC
Source organism: Barypeithes pellucidus (assembly GCA_963991005.1). NCBI lineage: Eukaryota > Metazoa > Arthropoda > Insecta > Coleoptera > Curculionidae > Barypeithes > Barypeithes pellucidus. Next base: position 55,606,167 of record OZ022560.1, read on the forward strand.
GATCAGTATAAATAGCAGGTCGACAAGCTTGGACGATACCCATTCTCTTACTAAGATTGACAGTTTTAGTTGGGTCCAATAAGCGCTACTCTGGACGACATCCTGAAATCTACGCCCTGAGAGATTTATCTCTGAGAGATTTATTGGATAGATTATACGTTATGTAAGTATAATAATTGTAGAACTGTAAACAATGATATATGTTGATCCCGTTGTTATTAATATAAGTGTTACTTGTGTAGACTTGTCTACCCTTCATTCCATACGCTACCCCCCAGCGAGCCATTTGACGAATGCGCTGATACTAAATACGCACGGCGTGACAATAGTGTGTTTGCAGCTTAAAAGTGATGGGCTCAGCGCAGACACGGCGTCGGTCAGTGGCTCGTTTGAGACACACGCTACGGTAGCAGTCGATCTAGCTGCTCTTGGTCAGTGGCGACCACCGATTTGTAAGCGCCAACCTAGCAACCGTTTTAAGCACTTTAAAATAATTGAAGGAAAATGGCAGTTACAAAACCGCAGAAGGCGACTACCGCGGCTACCGGTGGCAACCGGCCTAATAGTCCCTTTTCCACAGGGGCTTTGTTAACCACAATCAAACTTCTGCGCCGCCAGTCGACGTTCTGGCCAATATCAACTTCAAAAAATTTGTGCATCTGATTACATGTGACCCCTTTCTGATCGTGATGCAATTCGGTTCTGTGTTACCGAAATAACAGCTTATTAATTAGGACGTGAATTTTTGAAAATTTGATCATTAATTGTAGTATTTTTAAAAAAGTTTTCACTAAATCACCGATTAAAAAAAGCAGTAGGTCTAGTGAAATTTTACAAAACCTGGCAACACTGTATCGACAGCTCGTCTTGTAAAATCTGGATATGACAAGGAAATCTGTTTCTTCTTTATTTAATTTATAGCTAGTTGTTAATTACGCTCTTTTTCTACCCGTTAGGCGTCCGATAGTTTGCCAAACCTGTATACAGGGTGTTCATTAATGACGTGCTAATATTTCAAAGTGTGATTCCTTAGGTCATTTTATAAAGAAAAGTTCATATGAACATATGCCCACAACGGCTTAAATTCTTTGCTACAGGGTGTTGAATTTTTATTTTTTAAATGATAATATTTAATATCTCCGAAAGTACTTTAGATATTATTTTCAATATTGGAATGTGTTAATAGCAGTGGCGGCTCGTGGTCAATCTCATTGGGGGGTCATTACGCTATATGCGATACAAGAATAGTATATTAAAGTACAAGTACTTTATAGGTACTATTTTTTCTATTTTACGTTTTCTTAATAAGAAAAATCCATATTAAAAAAATACATGCTATACTTATATAACTTTCGTAAATATTTATGTGAAAATTTTATGTTGGTAATATGTACTATCAAATTATGATTTTATAGCATTTGATAAATTATCCATGTCTATCATTTTTTCGCAAAACTGAAAATTTTCTTAAATAATTAAACAATATGAACCAAGATGATTTTAGTCCTCCTGAGTTAACGGAAATTGCAAAGCTTTAAATTTGTAAAATATTGTAGTGCTGTGTTCAGCTTTACAAAGAAAGTAAACTTGACAGGTGTGACGTTACTTTAGAAATTATTTCTGCAAACAAACATAAAATATATGACCTTAAATTACCAACCTTTTAAAAAGAGTCTATCATTTTTTCGCAAAACTGAAAATTTTCTTAAATAATTAAATAATATGAACAAAGATGATTTTAATCCTCCTGAGTTAACGGAAATTGCAAAGCTTTAAATTTGTAAAATATTGTAGTGCTGTGTTCAGCTTTACAAAGAAAGTAAACTTGACAGGTGTGACGTTACTTTAGAAATTATTTCTGCAAACAAACATAAAATATATGACCTTAAATTACCAACCTTTAAAAAAGAAAAGAAATTGTTTCGAGACAACAGACGAATTAGCTTGGAGTTGATACCAATATAAAAAAAATTATTTTTTTAAACTATTTTAAATTTTAGATCAACCCTTCGGTCTTTAACATTTGCAAAATGAGTTATAACACGCTCATTAAAATTAGCAATACTATTTATAAATGGTTTTTCTATTCGTATTAAGACAAATTATTACAACCAAAATTAAAGTAGACTAAATGAAAATGTTGCGCGACCTACGACCTACGTCCAACCTGGAACCTGTCATCTCTTTTCCAAGCATTTAATAATTACTAATGATGAGACGACATAGGTTCATAGGTACATCTTATTCAGATTTTCAATAAACCGGGCTGTTGACCCAGCGGCGGTTAAGTTCGCGTATTTTTCTCCCGCTTGCCGGAATCGTCAGAGCTCGGATAAATTCGTTTCCATTTAAGCTATCGTGGTCAATTACTGGGTCCAGCCCGATTTTGAATCGCACTACACGCTTGTGTTTACGGGGGCGTTTCAAATATTATAGGTAAATTATTATAGTAGGTACATTTGTAGTAAATTCTAATTTAAAAAAAAGTTTTATTTCCTAAATTTTTATAGGGAGGTCATTGACCCAATGACCTAATGGAGGAGCCGCCGCTGGTTAATAGGATATAGAACCATACATTTTAGTTAGAAAAGTTATTCAATTGTTCCACCAGTGGCGTCCCTGCAAACATGTCCTCTGATATTTTTTACAAAAAAGATGGTACGGCACTGATCAATTCTACATGAAAACGGTCTCTTGAGTGTTTCTCGTCAGACGCACCGTTCTTTATTAAAACAATTAAATTCAAATTGGTTCATTTGACGAATAATTTTTGAACACAGATGTACGATCGTGCCGATAAAAAACTAGGACAGCAAAATCTCAAAACTGGGAACGGAAATACATAGCTATAGACTATAAAAGGTGCTCGACAGCTGTAAAGGTAAAAACACCTCACTTTTAGGAAGTAACCTAAGTTACATAATTTAAGGTTGTATTTTGCGATACGAGGTGGCATCAAGATATGTTACTTGTTTTATAAAGTTGAGCGGAAGTTTATATGTAGGAACTAAATGTATTATAGTATTTGCAGAATTATACCGTTGATCTTTTGACTGCAATAAAACCTCATTATCCCTTCGACCATAAAATAAATAAGGAAATCTCAAATTTTAAAACCATTTCGAGCAGAGCCGGACCAGGTATATAAATCCAATTTATACCTATGCCTGATACATATATAAATACAAAGTGATTTTTAATAATTTTAATCTTTAGTGGTTTTCCGGCGAGTAATTTTTAGTTAGGCTTATTAGTGGTAGAATGTGGCGTCATTGGAATTGTGCTGATAGGGGAGCACCTTCAAGTGTCATTTTTAAACGAAATCATTTATCTACTAATAATTAAAAATGTGTATCAATCGTTTTTGAGTAGAAATTTTAATTCGATGGATGCTTTAGCAGATACGTCTACTTTGACAAAAACTCCTTTATCTTCGGTAAGAGACATACCTAGTACTTAAATTCTAATAATACAAAAGCAGAAATTCAAAATTTTATGATTGAAAATGATTTATATCTTGAAGGAACAAAAAACGAGAACTGCTAGAAGTATTAAAAGCTTTTAAAATAAATAAGGAATACGAGTGTGATCAACTTACAGTGTTGCGTCTTCCTCCGTACTATTGAATATTCAATCTTATTGAGCTAATATGGCACCAATTAAATTCCAATATCAGAAGAAATAATATTTCTCCTACATTAAATGCATCTGTAGTAGAATTAATTAAAAACGAAGTAAGAAAAATGTCTGCAGACAGCTGGAAAAACTGTGTATAGCATGTACTTAAGGTGTAAAATTCTTACAATTGTATGATTACAAATGTTCAACCCTTAATAATTATAAGTTTAAGCTTAGATGAAGATAGTGATAGTGATACAGAGCTAAATTTTGAATCAATTATCAATAGTTTCTTAGAATTTAATTAATTTTTATTGCACTTGTTATCCTAATAGTTATACTTTTAAATTATATTATTTTCAATTATCATTAATTGTTATCATTATTTTACATTTATTATAGGTACCTAAAACTAAAAATACCTATCTATTTATTTTAAATTATAAAAATAAATCATGTGGTGTGGTATACATTTTCAAGCCGGCCCTGATCCCATTTATTGAGCTTTGAAGAGGTTGAGGCGTATACAATAGGGTTTAATCAGGTAGTTTATTTATGACAGTAAGAGTCAACGGTATAATTCTCCAACAACTTTACATTTTTTATTAAGAAAAAGTCATATGATTTATTTAAAGTAGGTATATTTAATGTCGCCAAAAAATGAAAATAAAACTGAATAATAAAAGAAAGTTAACAGAAAGTAAAAAATATACAACTCAAAATTTATCATAGCAACAATTTTTTTTAATGTGTAGTCATAGAACATTCCTGTTTATTACTTCTTGATAATTAGTATTCTTCTATTTTCATCTTTAGCAAACATTCTAGGGGAACCTGAAACTGCTCCTAATAGTAGTTCGATACTTTGCTATTTTTGTTTTGCCAACAACACGGTATTTCTGTTTACTTCCGCCGGTAATATCCCTAATAAACGCACCATCTCGCAACCGACTGTAGATAATAGCCTATTGCTGGGGGGGTTAATTGTGGCATATTTAAAAAAAAATGTGCTTGACAAGTTAATGATAAAGTGACAATCTATGTTGACATGTAAAATTTATATATGACATTTTAGTGGTGCCAGACAGTAAATAATTCCTAATAGCCAAGGAGAAAATAAGAAATTTTGCTGTTCTAGTTTTTTATCGGCACAATGGTATATATGTGTTATCCTAGAATAAATTACGTTTTTACAAACATCATTTTCCAAACAATACTTGTTGACATAATTTATTTTATTTTTTCGCTGTTTTTATTCGAATATGGTGAATTATACGAATGCGGAAATGGCGGTAATGCATTACGTATATGGCTTCGCAGACGGCAATCCAACAGAAGCGAGACGTATTTACCAGGAAAGATATCCTAATCGTGCTAAAGGTAAAGATTCTTCCACGAAAAATGGATATAGCTTAATGACTGCAGTAAAAGTACCTGGGGCGATCCCATTATTTATGACCGTTTGTTATTATTATGTAGAAAAGACCCGATTGTAATAATTATAATTAAATATAGGCACATCAGGTATGTTAGGTTGCTTAATTTATATTTAAATATCTTTTTGTGGTAAAATTTGTTAGTTTTTATTTCTTGCTGGAAGAGTTTAGTTGTATTACCGATATTATATTACCAAACGTATAAAAAACAGTCTGTGGCGTCCATGGAAAAACATTGATGGTGCTTCTTCTAGTGTTGTAGTGAAGAAAATTCATTTATTTCTCGATGCTAGGGAAATTGTAAAAACTGTATATACTTCTTTACTCAACAGAGGACTTTATGCTAGTGCTGCTGCGACTGAAACGTCTGATTTGACTAAGATACCTCTGACTACAGTGAAAAAAATCGCGTCAAATCCCATTAAATCTAGAAAGAAGCGTAAAGATGCCGGTTTCGCCAAATGTTTCGACGAAAGCGACAAGAACTTGATAAGGCGAAAAATCTACACCATGTACGAAGAGCAACACGTACCTACATTAGATTATCTGAAGCAACGGCTCACCAATGATGAAACAAAATAAGTTGTAGCCGCACTAGCCTTTGGAGAGTTTTGTCGGAAATGCGATTCAGATACCGCAAAATTGATAAAAGGCAAGTACTCATGGAATCCCATCGTTTACAAAAATGGCGTCATGAGTATATAACTTCTGTAAGGAAATCCCGTTCTGAAAATCATCCTATAATTTACCTCGACGAGACTAGATTTGACACGCATGAAACACCAACCAAAGGCTGGTCTGATTCTTCCGATAAGTGTAAAACAAAAGCTCCGTCAAATAAAGGAAAAAGAATAAGCATTTTACATGCTGGGTCAGAAAACGGTTGGATTTCAAATGCCTTGTGGCTTTCTGCAAAAAACATTAAAGACTCTTGTGTGGACTACCATGACGATACAACGGCCGAACTTTTTGAGGAATGGTTCAAGAATTGTCTTTTACCAAAGTTAAATAAAAAATGATGTTTTAGAAGTTTTAAAGACATTTTGTATAAAAAAAGTATATGTTTGTGACACATTGGCAGAAGAAATTGGACATACAGTGCTACGGCTCCAACCCTATTATCGCATTTTTAACCCCATAGAGCATATGTGGCACCAGTTAAAATCACTGGTTAGGTCTGAAAATATTTCTCCGACTTTAAGTTCTAGTGTTGTAGAATTAATACGAAAATGCTTTAATGATATTCCCCCAGGTAGTTGGAAAAATTCACCGTCAGGTAATAACTGTAGAAAATTCGTATATTAGTCTGGATCGTATAATTAATCCAATTATAATTAATTTTGATGAGGATAGCGATAGCGAAATAGAACTATCTATAGAATGACATTATAAATGTAAATAAATATGACTAGTAATATTTAAAAAAATTTTTATGTCATTTGATTACATTAATATAATCATATCATTACTTGTTTTCCTTAGTCGGCCCCTTCATACTTCACTTGTTTATTGCCAAGCTCTTGTCGACACAATGGGACCGACCCAGGAAATCATTTAGTCGTATCCAAATTTCGTGAAACGTACTTTACTTCGGATGGTAGACCTCGAACTGTCAGAACACCCGAAATTGTGAAAGCGGTGTATAAATAACTACGATATTACCGTATTATCCTCTGCCAAAATAACTCCTATGTCTATATCGTTTTCCAGAATAAGCAGATCTTTTTCCGTATTGAAAAACTCAAAATGTTCTATCTGTCTATCCGGCAAAGATGTTTGGGTATCATATTTGTCATCCCTTCTTGTGTTAGAGGAACCTGAGATCTCGGTATTTTGAATTAGTTCAGTGTTTGGTCTTTTTGAGGTAGTAGTGTTAGTATGCGAGGAGGAGGACGAATTGCTATCGTCCAGGTTAACTGAAGCTGGACTTCCAGATTGATCGGAAAAATTTGGAGAATCGAAGAACTGAAAAAAATAAATATAAATTAAAATATTTTATTGTTTAAAGTATATAGTATGTTCAAGTAAAAGTACTTACATACAGGGTAATCATAAAGCAACGGATCACCCTTATTTAAGGAATACCGCTTAATTTATGTGTAATCGCTGGGACCCATCAATTTTATTTATTTTAAGGAAAATTATACAAAATGCTTTGTTTATGTGAGAAACCTATCTGACAAAACTAGTCTAGAAAAGTGTTAAATTCCCAAAACATTTAATTAATAAAGAGACATAATTGCTTTTATTCTGTCAGAATCATACAAAGTCTTAAACTAGAGCTATTTATTAGCTATCTACAATGGTTCGTCAGTGCGTGGTGTGTAAGAAATTCGACTATTCTAACCCCCCTATTAATATTTCGTCGGTAAGTAAGAATAATAATAAGAGAATTTATGAATAATTTTAGATCGAATTTATCTACACGCTAAGGTACGCGTTGCTATTTTTTAAAGCTATCTTCTTCCAAGTTATTTGCAACTGTAGAACTTTTATGATCAAACATAAGCACTATAGGAAAAATCCTTTAGGGCTTTGTGGGAGTGGTGCGTGTGCGCAAAAAGCGATTCACGTTGGTTTTGAATCGTTGGAGGTTATATTCGTTGGAAAAAACGACTTCGGAAAGGTCGTTCCATAAGAATGAAGTCCTCCAGATGAAAGTATTTTTAAATAATGAAGTTCGAGGAGTACTAAGCTTAACCACATATGGATGGGAGGCAGTGGTTCCTCGTGTATTTCTGCTATTCGCCGCTCTGGGCGGAATTAAGAGGGCAGTCAGCCGAGCACTTTCCATGAAAATATCTGTAAAAGAGAGTCAAATCCCCAACCTGTCTTCGATGTTCTAGGCTGTCGAGGTTCTTCGTCAGCGCGTGGTTTCCAATCTGATGAATGGCCCTCCTTTCGATGGAATTCAGTAGCCGAAGAGTATGTTTGGGTGCAAAATTCCAGACATGAGAGCAGTACTCTAGTGATGGTCGAATCTGGGCGTTGTATAGTGTCAAAAGTTGTTGAGGTGGGTTCAACCCTTGAGGAACATCGGCATTGATGGTGAAGGTGTCTGAGAGAAATCCTTCAATCGCCACTTGCAGAGAGCGGTCCTTAAGAAAGCTAGACAACCATGCACAGAATCGATTGGGCATACCATAGGATCGCAGTTTACTTAGAAGTCCCTCATGCCAAATATGATCAAAGGCTTTAGAAATATCCCGCGCAACAGCCCGAGACTCCCCACGGTGTTCGATTGCGTTGTTCCAAAGATGGGTGACATAGGCTAGAAGATCTCCAGTTGATCCGGACTTCCGAAAACCACATTGATGATTGCGACTGGTCGATAATTGTTAGGCATGGTTCTCTTACCTTTCTTTAGTATAGGCTGAAATATACTGTATAGTATGATTGTAAATAAATGGTGTTTTATGAATGGAATGCTTTGTCTCCCCTTTTATATTATATGTTTATGAAAATTCCTAGATACAAATTGTTCCGCTTTATACATATTATATAGATGGTACGTTTTTCATACCTGATACTGCGAACTGTCCACGCTGAAACGCCTGTCAGGACTGAGCTGATATTCTGAATACTTTGAGCTCGAAGAACTATTTTGTACCAAGCTATTGATTTGACTGAGCGGCTGGCTGAGGTCTTTATTATCACAAGTGATCTAAAAAAAAATAAGGTTACAAAATTGTCAAACATCTACGCCGCGTGCCTCGACATTCCGTCGTTCGGCTTCGATGCGGGCGATTGAACTAAAGCTAGAGAGTGACAGGCAGCCAGTTGAGTATCGTTTGAGATGTGAAAGTGAGTGTGTGATTTTTTAACGTTTTAGGCGTTTCTTGCTTAATAAGAGAATTCGCAAGTGTGCGAGTTTTAAAAGTGTAAGGTGTTTCTTGATTACTAGCTATGGTTTAAAATTTACCAGTTGTAGCAATATCGTTTTCTGTTGAATAACTAATTTTCTTTCATGGGCTTGAAATGTAATTTGATACATGAGTAATTTTGTTTATGAAAATTGTGGAAATAATTTTTGAGGTAGTTTTGAAATAATCTACGTATGTAAATTATATAAAATCGATATATTGCCTGAGTTGCTTTATACGCAATGAATTAAAATGTGTAAATTTGTATTTGCAAATTTGTTTAGAAATGCAATTGGGCAATTTTTTGGTATTTTGCGTAACGTCATAACTTTTTTTCTCATATGTATTACCTAAAAAAAGGTATACCAAGTTCAGGTCGCCCAGAGTTACCGTTTCGGAGATATTTGCATTTAAATTGTTTAGTGCACCCTGCCCAATTATTAGTAATTTGCAAACAAAATTTTTTTTTAAAGTAGCCTATGAGAAAACAAATAAAATTTAGAGATGCAGTTGCTATGGAACAGAAAATGTTTCATTTTTAAGTTTATCGTAAGTTTGTGTTTTCATTGCTGTTGGTTTCTTTCGACACGATATTTTCTAGGGTCAAAGTTAAAGAACAATCTAATTGTTGTACTAATTATTCCCAATTACCATTACTAGAATATTAATTCTCATGCAAAAATGAATTGGTAAGAAGTAACAAAATATATTTGCTTGCCTGATCTAACGTACTAAACATTTTAAATGCAAATAAATATCTCCGAAACGGCAACTCTGGGCGACCTGAACTTAGTATACCTTTTTTACGTAATAAATATGAGAAAAGTATTATTTTTATTAAAAACTTAAATACACTGAGGCACAAAAAAGTTATGACCGTATGAATGTGCGAAAATGCCGTAGGGAGCGCCTCACCCCCTACATTGTACATTAAAATTTCATAAAAAAATCAATTTCTCGTTCTAAAAAAATCATAATTGTCAAATTTTGTAAAAAAACGTTAGTTTCTCTCCAAGTTATTAGAGAAAAACAATAATGAAGTTTTAACTTCAACACCCTGTATCTCAGTTAGGTAAGTATAATTAAATCCTAATATTTTTATGTAAGGAATATGTGGTTTTTCCATGTACCATTAATTAGCGACCACCCGTATATTAATTTTGGAAACATGTGTAAACTTTTAAGAAAACAATTTTTTTCAGATGCGATATGCCCTCTTATGTTTGGTAAGTGTTTTAAGTTTGGCTGTCGGCTGAAAGAGATGAGATTTAATCCAATAACAGTTGTTATGAATGCATATCCTCAGTGATGTAACAATACCTTCTATCTGATTATAAGGTAATTCTACAGGAGACGATAGAAATGATTGGTTAGTTCTCTTCCTACTAAGTTGACACAAACGGTGTAAACAATTGGGAGGGATTGTTATAAAAATGTATTTAATAGCGCGGTAATTATTTCAAGTTAGAAGGTTTTGAGAAACATGCGCAATAATATCAAGAATAACTTGGCGGTATAAACTGAAATTTGAATATTTAGGAAGATATTGCTACCGACGATATAATATATACAACCCTATTGAACTAGAATTAAGAAATATTTCATACTTGGTGTGTGCTAACCTAGAATCTAATAGGGAGAAGTGCTTGGTTGGAGGGAACCTCGTAATCACGTAGATGATTGCTAGTTTTGCATGACGAATATTAAAGGAATTACTAGCAAAACCAAGCGTAGCATTCAGTACCCCAATATTCCTTCTGCAATGCGACCAGTGCCCCATGACAACTCATTACCCATTCCCCAGCCACCTGAGAGTTACACGCTTGATTCCGAATCAGACTCCGGAAGTATTTCACCAGAAGCCGGACCAAGCTACATCCCTAGTTCTCATGATTTGCCTGATACACCTCATTTAATCACTCAAGGTGAATTAAATGACTTGGACCTCCCGAAAACAAAAGCTGAACTTCTCGGATCCCGCCTGCAGCAGTGGAAGCTCTTGGGAAAAGGAGTGAAGGTGTCCATCTACAGGAAAAGGCAATCTACTCTCACAAATTTTTTTGCAGTGGAAAGTGATTTAGTATTTTGCCATGACATAACTGGCCTAATGACCGAACTGAACTTACCATATACTCCCGATAAATGGAGACTATTCATAGATTCGTCTAAAACAAGTCTAAAAGCTGTTTTACTTTTTAATGGAAACGAGCATCCATCGGTTCCTATAGGTCATTCGGTAAATATGAAAGAAACATATTACAATCTTAAGATGTTACTAAGATGTGTAAAGAACGAAGATCACAAATGGAACATATGTGCAGATTTAAAAGTGGTGGCGTTACTGACAGGACTGCAAGCAGGCTATACAAAATACTGTTGCTTTTTGTGTGAATGGGACAGCCGTGCAAGAGACAAACATTATAAAATTAAGGTTTGGCCTCCACGTGACACAATACAAGTTGGCGTTAAAAATTTGACCCGAGAACCATTAGTTCAGAAAGAAAAAATATATTTACCTCCACTTCACATTAAGCTGGGTCTGATCAAAAATTTTGTTAAAGCACTGGATAGAGAAGGAAATGCTTTCAAGTATTTAAAAGACAAATTTCCACGTATCAGTGAGGCCAAAATTAAAGAAGGAATTTTTGTTGGTCTCCAAATTAGGCAATTGTTTAAAGATGCGAACTTCAGACAAATTTTAAGTGACAATGAAAGGCGGGCATAGAATGCATTTGAAAGTGTTTGCAACAATTTTCTTGGAAATAATAAATCAGAAAATTATCGTGAATTCGTGGAAGAACTACTCACGGCCTATCATATTTTAGAATGCAACATGTCACTAAAATTTCACTTTCTCCATTCTCATTTGGACCTTTTTCCTGAAAATTTAGGAGCAGTATCAGATGAGCATGGAGAACGATTTCATGATATTGCCTCCATAGAGAAAAGGTATACAGGAAAGTGGAGCCCGAATATGTTAGCCGACTATTGCTGGACCCTAATACGAGACACATCCAGGAGTTCTTATAACAGAAAGACGTTAGGAAAGTAAATATTAAATTTTAAATTATTTATAAATGTTTATAATGTACCTAAGCTAACTGTTAATAAAATATATTATAGGTTTTTAATTGTTCAAAGCATATGTCCCTCCCTTATCATTGGAGGCTGATATCGAAAATCTGAGGCCAGATCCGGATTCAGCAGGCCAAAATACAGTGATGGGCTAAAATATGGAACAAATTCATTTAAAAATCAGGTTTTATTTTTTTGTAAAAACGCTCGGACACGTCGATTATAATTTTTTCTTCCGGATTTTTTTGCCTCAAAGAGAAATTATACTGGGTGTGTCAAAAAGTAGATGTTGTAAATTTTTTTTGTATTTTAAATAGAACCACCCTATTTTTACTTATCACATAAATTCTACGTCAAATTCTGAGCATAATTCATGTAGCATACTCTATCCTTATCTCTAACGGTTTTAGAGAAAAATTATATCTTAAAAAGAAATTTCTTTAAAAAAAGGTACATGTACCTTTTGTAGTATTTGAATACTATTTTTCCCGAACGATGGATAGGTAGAAGAGGACCCATAGAATGGCCTGCAAGATCTCCCGATCTTACACCAATGGATTTCTTTCTTTGGGGTTATTGGAAATCAAAAGTGTATAAGGATAAACCACAAAATTTGGAAGACTTAAAATTTAAAATTAGATATGAAATTAGGCAAATTAATGAAAATACTGTAAATAATGTTTTAGAAGGGTTTTTAAGTAGATTGGCATATTGTCAAGAAGTTAATGGTTTGCATTTTCAACACTTAATAAAATAATTTTTCAAAATTATACCTACATCTACTTTTTGACACACCCAGTACAATTTCTTTTTGAGGCAAAAAATCCGGAAGAAAAAATTATAATCGACGTTTCCGAGCGTTTTTACAAAAAAATAAAACCTGATTTTTAAATGAATTTGTTCCATATTTTAGCCCATCACTGTATATAAAATCCAGCCATAATCATTCCAGGGAGGAAAATTTTTTTTTTAAATGTTCGTCTGTGTTATCGCATCTAGTTAATCGTTTATAAGTTAGGTAGTATTAGTATACTGTTATCAAACTAACATAAACACACCAAGTATGTAACACTTGACTATAACTTAAAATTCATTATTTAATAAAAGGAAGTTCCATTATATTATTGACAGATTATTGCGAACGCCCCCCTCTTACTGGATCGCAACCCCCAGGATGATATAGAGAGACTGGATACTTCGTACCTTAGGCACCTACCTTATGGAATTGAAGCATCTTGACGATTTCCATAGTTACGCCCATTGCTTTTTTCGACACTTCTTCATCAAATTTATCTTGAAGGGTAGTTTTTAAAACGTATAGGCAACCAATTTCGCCCAGCTGATTGAGAACTGTAATAACTCGCCTTTTAACTTCCGCTTCAGTCAATGTTATTATTTTTCTTTTTTCCTTTGAAAAAGTATGACTGGGGAATCCCCTGTCAACCATACCTAAAATAGTGCAGTCAAGGGTAGGGAGTTTTGATTTTCTTATTACCCTATGTCAGCAGTTTGCCTGTTTACGGAATTAATCGTATATTTTTTCATATACAGTACCGGCAAAAAGTTGCCAACATATTGAAAACTTTTTATTATTAAGAAAAGTTTTTACGCCTCTGTATAACCTAAAAAACTTATTTTGACAGTGACTTCTCGTTGCAAAATTTGAAAAAAAAAATATTTTGTCATGAAAAACTGGAATTTAAATGACGAGAAATCGAAAAAGGTTTTTTTGAATAAAGGTTTAGATTTTAATAGTATGCTACTTTTGGGATAAGTGTCCTTTACTATGTTAAAATTAGAAATAGGTACTACTACTACTGTATAGTAATACATTTATTGGTCCTCGAAATATTTTTATAAGTTTTTGAGGGTCATAACTTCCAGGGTAGATGTAAAAATATAATAAAGTTTAAATTGTTATTATAAAAAGTTGGCCATTAAATAGTTGTACACATCTTAATGTTAATATTTTGTTAGTTATAATTAGAGGTCGCCAGTTTGCGAATTTTTTATTTTTAAATATTTCTACTCTTATTTTCCTTACTTTTAAATACTTTGATAGCATATTTATATTTTACCTTGAACCTTTAAATGATTCTTTAAAGTACAAGTCCAAAAACTGAGCGCATTACATTTCACTTCCCAATGAATATCACCAACAGCTGCATGCGTCATTACATCGTATAGCCTTAAAAAAAAATGGAGAAATTAGTAGCTATCAAATAAAATGATGGAGTTTTGTATGCCTACAGTATAGTCTATTAGTGCGATGATGTCCTATATCTCTGGTGTTAACAAAAATACGTAGAAATATATACAGGGTGTCCCATTTTCGACACTTTTATAGGGTATCTCCGTAATTGTTAGTGCTATCAAAAAGTAATGTAGGTGTCATGTGCTCTTTTTGGGTCAAACTTAAAATGGTGAAATCAAAATTTGAAAATTTTCGCTCGTTTAAAACATACGAGGAAAAATAAAAAAATTGACAATTTCAAAATTACCCTATATTTCTTAGTTAAACGAGATATAGAAAAATGTTTTATACAGAAGTTTCTTTGTATTGATTGCTGAATAATCTGCCGTTTTCAGAATGGGTATATGGGGTTAGGTAAAAAAGGTATCGGACCTAACCTCATTTTTTAAAATGGAACACGCAGTATATTTTAATCTAAAAAGATATTATTTTAAATTCTCATTTCAAATATATGCACCATGGATGATATTGGTTTCCTAGGCGATTTATTTAAAGTTTATTACTTCGAAACGAATTAAAAGTTTCAAATTAAGGTAAGAAATAACAGGAATCAACGCATATCGTTCGGAATATGTCCTGAAATGGTTACCGTTTTTCCGGATAGCGAACAAAATATGCATTTGGCGCCATTTTTTCGTTTTTTCCACTTTCAATATATGATATCATATCAAATTTTTCAAAAATGTTGATAAAAATGAAATTGTCGTTAAATGTTAATAGTCAACTAAACTGCTGGCCATTTGCTTTCGAGCAAGAAAAATTTCGCCTAAATTTAAAAGTTAATATTTTCTGAACCAGATATGACATCGATCTCCGGTTTTTAATGGTTGATAGATTTGTCCCTTAGGAAACAATCGCCAAAGTTGGATTGTCTTAAACTGTCAGAAAATTTTATATACAGGGTGTTAAAGAGGACGATGATTTTTGCTCCAATTTCAATAGCATGTAACTTTCACAATAATATTTTTAAATTTTATCACTGTACGTCAATTGAATCACTGGTTAATAGCAAAGAAAATAATTTGTAAAATTTTTTATTTCTGCTATATTTTAAGAGATACCGATTTTTTTGAAAAACTTTGCTTTTTTTCAACTTTTTGTTAGCTAGATCCCACTGTGCGTTGTATCGTGCAAACTTTGCAAGTGATTATTTACCTTATGAAAAGCTTGTTTATGTTCAGTAACAACAATTGCACCTAAATGTTGTGATGTGCAGTGGCGTACTTATAATCACTTATATGTCTATGCTTTATGAGTATCTCACAATTTTTTTTGTATTGGAAAGTATTCGCCTCTAGATTAGGCAAGTTTTTTTCCTTATTTTTTAGTTGTTCATATATCGCTACAGGTATATTATATAGTGTCTACAAAATAAAAAAAAAAAATTTTTTTCAAACAATTAAATTAAAAAATTATCTTTTTTAAAATTTTGTAGACACTGTACCTGTACCTGTAGCGCGATATGAAAAACTAAAAAAATAAGGAAAAACTTGCCTGATCTAGGGGCGAGTACTTTCCAATACAAAAAAAATTGTGAGATACTCATAAAGCATAGACATATAAGTGATTATAAGTACGCCACTGCACATCACAACATTTAGGTGCAATTGTTGTTACTGAACATAAACAAGCTTTTCATAAGGTATAATAATCACTTGCAAAGTTTGCACGATACAACGCACAGTGGGATCTAGCTAACAAAAAGTTGAAAAAAAGCAAAGTTTTTCAAAAAAATCGGTATCTCTTAAAATATAGCAGATATAAAAAATTTTACAAATTATTTTCTTTGCTATTAACCAGTGATTCAATTGACGTACAGTGATAAAATTTAAAAATATTATTGTGAAAGTTACATGCTATTGAAATTGGAGCAAAAATCATCGTCCTCTTTAACACCCTGTATATAAAATTTTCTGACAGTTTAAGACAATCCAACTTTGGCAATTGTTTCCTAAGGGACAAATCTATCAACCATTAAAAACCGGAGATCGATGTCATATCTGGTTCAGAAAATATTAACTTTTAAATTTAGGCGAAATTTTTCTTGCTCGAAAGCAAATGGCCAGCAGTTTAGTTGTTTCTAGGATATTAGCTTCTGTTTCATGGTCTACTGTGGTTTAAAGTTTAATAACTCGCTTAGGAAACCAATATCATTCATGGAGTGTTATATATGTGAAAGGAGAATTTAAAATGCTATCTTTTTAGATTAAAATATACAGGATGTTCCATTTAAAAAAATTAGGTTAGGTCCGATAACTTTTTTACCTAACCCCGTATACTTATTCTGAAATCGGCAGATTATTCAACAATCATTATAAATGAACTTCTGTATGAAACATTTTTCTGTATCTCTTTTAACTAAGAAAATATAGGGTAAGTATCTCTTAAGCGAGCACATTTTCAAATTTTGATTTTACCATTTTAAGTTTGACCCAAAAAGAGCACATGACACCTATATTTCTTTTTTGATAGCGCTAACAATTATTACCCTATAAAAGTGTCGAAAATGGGACATCCCGTACATAATATATCCTCATATTTGTGTTAACCTGTTAACAATAGAGATATTGAACTTACTCCTAATTATGAGCAACCCAGTATCTAGCATAAATGTTAGGAAAATATAGCGATATACAGTGTCACCATTAAAGTTGAAACCATATGGGGAAAAATGTATTTTGCGATTTAGGTAAAATTTGAATTTACCGAAAATTCTACCAAAATGTTAATTTTCTTCAAAACAATTAAATTGTAGTTTAAAAATGTTGCCATCTGTGGATCAAACTCCTCATAACTTTAAAGATTTAACTAACGAAGAGGAGAGTCTTGTTTTTAAATAATAAATACGTTGAATATAATGGACATATTAGAAGAATAGCGCCGTTGTTTATAATTACGGTGGTCAATTTTATTTATTATTTTTCAATGAAAATAGTTCAAAAATGTATAGGAAACAAAAAATATCATATTTGCCGTGTGGACATAAAATTACAATACAAACAACTTCTCTAAATATATTTCTTTTTAAATTCGATCAAAAAATGCCATTTTTCTACATTTTGTGTCAAATTTGACAGGTAACAAAAGCCATATGGTCTCATTTACTTACATTATTTTAGGTTTTTATTGGAACAAATTTAATATTAATCAAAGAATTAAGTAGATATGTTTATTTATTATAATTATTTCGGCTGAAAAAATGTCTAAATGACAAAATGGCATCATAGAACGTATTTTCCTCTCGAAATTTTTTTTACATTTTATACAATTTCGATATTTATATGGAAATTCTGTCTTTACAGTAAACTTACGTTATATTAATTTAAAATATAGAAATATTTTGTTAAAGTATGTTGGAAAAAGATCACACTACCTTGGTAATAGTTCTTCAGGAAAACTATATTTGTTATATATAACATATACAAGATGTGCCGCTTCCTTACGAACGGTACCCTTCGGTTCATTTACTAAAATATTTAGTATGTTATCCTAAAAAAAAATATATAATTTGTAATTATCTTCTGACATTTTTTTTTCTAAAGTATACTATTATGCTAGTCCACTTCAGAACCAAATAAATTTCCTTGATAACAAATTGAAACATACAAATGTGACAAATAAAATATGGGGTATCGTAGTACAATCACATATATATGAATATATATACAGTGTCCGCAAACGAAACGTGGACGGAAGATTAAATCGTTATCGATGAACTTATCAACAATACTGAAACAGTTTGAGATATTGGATTAAAAGAGGCATGTTTTAAAAATAATTTACATTATACAATGTGTCCCAAAAAAGTGTGACAGCATAAAGTTATATTTTTTTAAATGGGACACTCAGAATTTTATTACATATTTAGGTTCGTATTACTATCGTTTATAAGTGCCTCAAATTTTATTTAATTTGGTTTTGTAGTTTCGGAGAAATAAATTAAAAACTAAAAAAAAAGTTTTGCAGTCCTGAATAAAAAATCAAAAAAAGCAATCCAGAACTACTTTTTTAACCTCGGCATTGCGTGAAATTTATGACAAGAGGTCTAGAGATACTATGAATGTAATTGCGTTTATTTATTTTATACAGGGTGTTCATAATAAGCTTTCAAAAACCCCACATTCTAAAATAATTTTTCTCAAGTTTTTCAAATGGAACACCCTATATATTATTTGGCTATTTGACGTAGAATTCATAGACATTTTTTTTTTGTAATACAAGCATATAAGTTGTATCCAGCCGTTTTCGAAATAATTGTAAATATCATAAATTATGTTGTTTAAATAGAGTTTTTATTGGGAAATTTTGTTATAAGCGGCTAGACTAATAATTGTAAACTAAAGTAAATGTTGGAAATAGCTTCCTTTTGCTTAATTTAATGATTTTCCTCTACTGCCAACAGAACTCTTAATTCATTTTCTTCATTAATAACGGGTTTATCCTTTTTGTGTACGCAGTGCTTCCTCTTGCTACAAATCTTTGCAACAACTTCTCGAAGGTTTTTGGTCTCGGCTTTCTCTCAATATCTGGATATCTTTCAGCATAGGGGAGAAGGGGGTTCAATGTGTCATGGGGCACAGTGAATCATTTTAAATTTGGCGCCCTCTAATGTTTGCACAACTGTGAAATCCCGCGTGCAGAAGCATGTAGAGGTAACATATCGGTACAGTCCCCGTTTAAAGATTCAGTTCATTTCGAACAGTTGAGTAGTGCGTTTGTTAATTTTTTAATGTGAAAAGTAATATTTTACAATCAAGGTTAAAAAGTGATTTAAGGGATAAAGTAATTTTCTATGAAAAAACTGTTTATTGTAAAGTGATGTGACATACTTTGATTACTTAATTTTAATAAGGTTAGTATAATTGCTTTTTAGAAAAAAATATCAAGACAACTTTTGTTTTTATTTGAAATATGGGGCACTTTGTGTCACAAAATAGGGGGGCACAGTGTGTCCGACACAGTGTACCCCTTCGAGGTTATTACGTTTTTGTTTTGTTTCAGAGATACACAAAATGGTTCGTAATAGAAAACGAAAGACGAAAATAGGCCTCACAGATCCTGCTGTTATGAAAGCCGCCGTTATTCAAGTTATCCATGAAAACTGTAGCGTAAGAGCCTTAGCGGCCAGACTAAAAATAAATAGAACAACACTTCAGAGATATGTTAATAAATATAATACTGCATCTGAACAAGAAAAGGAAAATTTTCTTTCTCAACCAAACTATAGCGTTAATAAAGTTTTAACATCTCAACTCGAAGAGGATTTAGCCAACTATATTATTGATGTGGCAAATATGCATCACGGTCTCACAAGAAAACAAGTAATGGAATTTGCCTATCAATTAGCCGTTGCTAAAAATACCCTCTAACTGGGAACAAAATAAATCTGCAGGATTTGACTGGTTTTACGAATTTAAAAAGAGATTTCCCATGTTATCTGTTCGTAAACCAGAGGGAACTAGCCTTGCTAGAGCAACTGCTTTTAATAGAAGTAGCGTTAAAGTATTTTTTGATAACTTGGAAGAAGTTTATCAACAGTTTGGTGGCAATTTAACTCCTGGCGGAATTTATAATTTAGACGAAACCGCACTTACTACCGTTCATAATCCACCGAAAATTGTAGCAAAAAAAGGTCAAAAGCAAGTTGGCCAGATTACATCTGGAGAGAGAGGTGTTCTGGTGACAGCGTGCTGCATAATATCTGCTAATGGAAGCGCAGTCCCACCGTGTTTGATTTTTCTAAGAGTTAAGTATAAGGACCACATGATTAAAGGAGCACCTCCAGGCGCTGCAGGATATGCTACGAAAACTGGTTGGATGAACGAAGATATATTTGTGGAGGTTTTGAAACACATTCAAAAAAATATAAGAGCCACTGTCCAAAACAAAGTGATTCTCATATTTGATAACCATGAATCCCATATTACAATTGGCAGTCTAAATTTTTGTAAAGAAAATGGGATTGTTTTAGTTACTTTGCCCCCTCATACATCGAATAAGTTACAGCCTTTAGACCGCACTGTTTATAAGGCATTTAAAACAGCTTTCAATGCTGCGTCCAATGACTGGATGATAAGTAATCCCGGAAAAACTATTAGTATTTATGATGTAGCTGGTTTATGTGGCAAGGCATATGAAACTTCATTTACTCCAAAAAATATTTCCCGTGGCTTCGAGGTTACTGGGATCTGGCCATTTAACAGAAATGTTTTTACAGAAGTGGACTATTTAGGATCTGAAGTTACAAATCGACCGCTGCAAGATCTCAAAGCCACTACGATTGGAAACCACGCCGACGGTTCAGGTACAAGCACTCTAAACTTAGACCAAATCACAAATTTAGATACAGCCAGTCCCATAGAGCCAGCACGAGAAGAGTTGGTAGCAAAAGTTATTAAACCAGAAGATATAAGACCCTTCCCCAAAGCCGAACCACGTAAAAGCAACAATAGCAATAGGCGCAAGAGAAAAAGTGAAATTCTAACGAAAACACCCATTAAGGATGCTTTGTGTAAAGGACTTGAAGAGAAAATTAGAAAAAAAGATTTGGAAAACAAGAAAGATGTAAAGAAAAAAGTTTTTGTTGAGGAATCAAAAAATTATAGTAGCAGTGAAGGGTCTGATGATAACATCAGCCTGCATGATGAAACCTCGTCTGCCTTTAGTGATGATAGTGATAATACGTTTGATAAATACGAAATTATTTTTGGAAGTACGCAAGCAAAAATAAATGACTATGTTCTTCTAAAAGAAGGTGTTTCCCATAAGACACCAATATATTCTGTTGGAAAAGTCATTAATATTTTACCAGATGAATTTGAAATATTAAATTTAAAGCCAACAAGAAAGGGCAATTTTGTCGAAAACACGGTGTTTGTACTTGCCAAGAAAGACATTGAACTGGCGAAATTACCAAACCCAAAAACCATGGGTAAAACAACAAGAACTTCTGGAATGTTGTCGTTTCCCTTTAACTTTGACTGTTATAATATCCGATATTAAATTTGTTACATTCACCTTATTTGTCTTGTTTCCTAATTAAATTGTTTTTTTAAAGAATAAGTTCTTTTTTTATTTGACACACTGAATACTACTGTGTGACACAACTTACCCCACGAAGGGGGCAACCTGTGTCATTTGACATTGGCATATAAAAATGATTTTTTATCCTTACAATCTGATATTTTATTCTCTTTGGCCATAAATATTAATTGCTCTAACTACCTATGTTACGTAGGAGTCAACAGTTAATGTATTAAGTCGAAAAGTCATAAACAAAAATAAAAAATACAAAAACTGACACACTGAACCCCCCTCTCCCCTACACTCGGCTCGCGAGGAGGCAATTTCTTGCACATTCACCCAGTATAAAAATCATATTTACCATTTCTAAAGTTGTAAAATTCGACATTTTGTGTAAGTTAGTACTTAATCTCGACGACTTAACAAATGTAAATAATTTTATTTGGCGGCCATAGTGATATTCTAAACAAAAAGAAATCATGGCAACTCGATTAAGAATAAAAATAAAATTAAATAATAAAAGTAGCAAAAATGTATGCTTTTAAAATTTATATCGAAATAACTAAAGAGGAAAAAAAAAAGGAAGCTATTTTGAACTTTTACTTTAGTTTACAATTATTAGTCTAGTCGCCTATAAGAAAATTTCCCAATAAACACTCTATTTAAACAACATAATTTATGATATTTATAATTATTTCGAAAACGGCTGGATATAACTTATGTGCTTGTATTACAAAAAAAAATTGTCTATGAATTCTACGTCAAATAGCCAAATAATATACAGGGTGTTCCATTTGAAAAACTTGAGAAAAATTATTTTAAAATGTGGGGTTTTTGAAAGCTTATTATGAACACCCTGTATAAAATAAATAAACGCAATTACATTCATAGTATCTCTAGACCTCTTGTCATAAATTTCACGCAATGCCGAGGTTAAAAAAGTAGTTCTGGATTGCTTTTTTTGATTTTTTTATTCAGGACTGCAAAACTTTTTTTTTTTTAGTTTTTAATTTATTTCTCCGAAACTACAAAACCAAATTAAATAAAATTTGAGGCACTTGTAAACGAAAATACTGGGTGTCCCATTTAAAAAATATAACTTTATGCTGTCACACTTTTTTGGGACACCTTGTATAATATAAAATATTTTTAAAACATGCCTCTTTTAATCCAATATCTCAAACTGTTTCAGTATTGTTGATAAGTTCTTCGATAACGATTTAATCTTCCGTCCACGCTTCGCTTGCGGACCCTGTATAAACAGTATATTGTCAATACGAACGTTCCAAAATACAAAAGTGTCCCCGCTATGGCAGATGGCTTATTGAGTTTGCGCAGTAGGGTGGAAATTTTATGGATCGCGTCAGAGCCGGCTCGACATTATTTGTTTGTTGTTATTCGTCGCCATCTTTGGTTCTGGATGCTTTTTCAAATGTCAGAATGATTCGATTCGCTGTTTGGTAGGTTAGTGGCTTGTTTTGTTTAAGATGAAAGGACACAAGTGCATGGTGCTTTTTTGCAAAAGTCGTGGATCAATACCAGGTATAAAGTATTTCAGGTATGTACCTATATACGAAAATATTCTGCTTATCACACTATCCGATCTTCGGAACCGAATTTCACTAAGAAGCTTCTAAAAAAAGAAGAGAGTGTCACTCGTATACAATATAATATATGTGTGGTCACTACCTAACCTCAAAATTATGTATTTGGTGCATTAGTAGCTGATTATAACTTCCAAAATAGTCAATATAGTCATTCATTCTTAATTTTTGGTTTAGAAGAAAGTGAGGTTAAGAAACATACGACGTCGGATGAAAGTTAAAATAAAACTCATTCGTGTCGATTGTTACAAACATTCGGACGGAATTTGGCACCAAAAGTTTACACCAATCAGGGCACCGTTGGATCATCATATCGTCAGAAATCGTATGCATGGAACGCTGTCTTAAATCGAACTAATCGAAATTTTGATTGCAATATTGTTCCTACCTAACCAGTGAAATTTACATTAAAAAAATTGAAATCCGGTCCTCTCGAATGTTTACTTTTACGAGGAAATTTCCGAACTGCGCAAACTCACAACGCCCCCTTCGATGCCCATAGCGGGGACATAATTGCAGATGGTATTAGCAATATACTGTTTATATACATATATGTGAGTAGAATACGAAAAAGTTAGTGAATATATTGTGAATGATCGCTGTCCTTCATTTATTAAATTAATTATATGAACAGATTAATATTAATCATACCAATAACATTATTTTATTAAAGTATATTTTATGAACCGTCATATGCCATTAATTTACCACTTAAGTTTTATAAACATGGTATAAGAATTATATTAAGGCATAGTATTTTTCAAATTTAACTACTTTTAATTTTTTAGCCAAGAAACTTACCCAAAAACTATTATCACATTGATACACATCATAAATGTCTTCTATTGCAACCAAAGCTTGAATACATTTTATTGCTGTTGCTCTAACCTCATCTTCTTTATCGTTTAGAGCCATTCTTACTACTAATTGAGGCAAATCCGCGTTAAATAATACATCGGTAAACTCTGGAAATCCTGCAAATAAACTTTTATTATTTTAAAAAGTTTTTAACTGCAGTATAGTCCGAGTCAAGATCTTTTTTTTTTGGTTCCGGCTACTACAGAGAACGCAGATTTCATTTTGGTTGCTTTATAGTCAAAAAAGACACTTGGTTTTTATCGACATTGATGATGACTTATTTGAAGGATACAGGGTTTTCAATTATTTTCGATGTTTACAAGATATTTTCGACTAAGAGAAATTGATGGAAGCGTGTAAAGAAACATTTTTAAAACTACAGGGTGTCCCATTTTCGACACTTTTATAGGGTTGGTTCGGGTGTGTTCTCCGTAATTGTTAGTGCTATCAAAAAAGAAATTTCGGTATCATGTACTCTTTTTGGGTCGAACTTAAAATGCTAAATTCAAAATTAGAAAATTTTTGCTCGCTTAAGAGATCAGAAAATCAATAAATTGCCAATTTCAAAATTACCGTATATTTTCTTCGTTAAAAGAGATATAGAAAAATATTTTATGCAGAAGCTTCTTCATATTGATTGTTGAATAATCTGCCGTTATCAGAACAAGTATACGGGGTCAGGTAAAAAAGTTATCGGACCTAACCTCATTTTTTTAAATGGAACACCCTGTATATTTTAATCTAAAAAGATAGTATTTTAAATTCTTCTTTCAAATATATAACACACTATGGATGATATTGGTTTCCTGGGTAATTTATTAAACTTTATTACTTTAAACCACAGTAGACCATGAAACAAAAGCTAATATCCTAGAAACAACTATGGTGACTATTACCATTTAACGTCAATTTCATTTTTACATATTCATTTGCGGAAATAACCTATCAACATTTTGAAAAATTTGATATGATATCAGTTTATATTGAAAGTGGAAAAAACGAAGAAATGGCGCAAAATGAATATTTTGCTCGCTATCCGGAAAACACGGTTACCATTTAAGGACATAATCCGAACATTTGCGATGATTCCCGTTATTTTTTACCTTAATCTGAATCTTTTCGTTTCAAAGTAATAAAGTTTAAATAAATCGCCTAGGAAACTAATATCATCCATGGTGTGTTATAATTTAAAATACTATCTTCTTAGATTGAAATATACAGGGTGTTAAAAGAATGACGTTAACTCCGATAACTTTTTTACCTGACCCCGTAGACTTATTCTGATGTCGGCAAATTATTCAATAATCATTATAAAGAAACTTCTGTATGAAACATTTTTCAGTATCTCTTTTAACTAAGATAATATAGGGCAATTTTGAAATTGTCAATTTTTAGATTTTCCCTCGTATCTCTTAAGCGAGCGAACATTTTCAAATTTTGATTTTACCATTTTAAGTTTGGCCCAAAATGAGCACATGACACCTATATTTTTTTTTTGATAGCGCTAAGAATTACGGAGATACCCTACATGGGACACCCTGTCCAAATTAACTAATCAGAAATAAGCAGGCAAGTCACTAATATCACGTCAGTCTGTCATTATCTGGCGAGAGGGTTCGCTGCAAACACTATATGATCCATAGTTATTTAATTGGCTCTTTCATTTTGGAGAATCGCCTTCCGGAATAGCACATAAAGCATAATTTTTTTACAAAATAAATTACAACGACAAATTTTGTATAGTAAAAGGATACAAGTGCGACATAGTCCCTTTTATCATAAAATAAATAGCGTTAAAAAATAGTCGTGTTCTTACTTGTATGAGCATTAAACGCAATGGTATGTACAACTTCGAGACCACTAGTTCTAACTAGGTGACTATTGTGATGACACTTAGTATATAATATGCTTCCTATTTGATATATGGCACAATCGTTTTTATTATCCATAAGTAAAACCATACTGGGTGACATACATCTGGATATTGCAATGTTTAACAATTGTAAGAATATTACAGTGACCTGGAAGGAATTAAATTTTTAACAAACTTATGTTACGGTCGTTATAAATTTAAAAAAAAACGAATCAAAGACAACGGTCTACAAATTATTGTTTATTTAATTTTTCTTTTTAACATGGTGATTTTTTATATTTTTGTAGGTCATTTTGAGGTGCGAATCCAAAAATCACCAACTCTACTTTTTGAGATATCTACGACATTTTCTGAGTCAACAATACATACAGGGTCATTCACGTTGAGTGGCCTATTAAAAGATCTCGCGAACTAAAAAATATATATATTTTTTGCAATAGTTGCTAGTAGTGGAGTCGTCCTGGCGAAATAAACGGCTCGAAAATCCCTTGACAAAATCCAGTAATTTTTTTTCCCGAATCGATACAGTAGGATCCTCTCGACATTCTGAAATGATTTGTGTAGGGCGCCGCATGAGGGGGAAGGGGGGGCACGCCTCGTAAATCTAACATACAACAGGAAATTGAAAATAACTCGGCCTGTTTTGATGCTACAAAAAAAATGTGGAAGGTAGAATTGAAGAGCGCGTAAGCTCGAACAAACCCGATTCCGATATCTCGCGATTTTCAACTGCAAAAACAATAAAATTTAAGTTGGTGGTGCAATTAGGAGGGGAGTAAGGGGGATTGGAAATTTTTTACATAAATGTTAATAAGTAGTTTATTAATCTAGTTACGGGTTTCAGGCCGGATTCAATTTGTTCATTTTTTTATCAGCTACGAGGTGGAATTTTTTTATTTTCCCAAATGCCCACTCCAACAATTTTTATAAAAAAAAAATATCATTAATTATTTTATCAATGTTAAAGATAATGAGTTTCAATATGAATTTAGTCGTTTTAATCAAGAACGGTGTGTCTGACGAAAAAAACTCAAGAGACCATTTTCATGGAGAATTGAACAGGCCAATCAGAAAAAATATCCACATGGAAAAATATCAGTGGCCTACCATATTTTTTGTAAGAAATATCAAAGGACATGTTTGTAGCGACGCCACTGGTGGAACAATTGAATAACTTTCTAACTAAAATTTGAGGTTCTATATCCTATTAACACATATCAAAATCAAACATAATATCTAAAGTATTTTCGGAGATGGCCATTTCTTGTATGCCGCGCCCATCGCACAATCCGCCAATCCCTCCTCGTAGCTGATAAAAAAATGAACAAATTGAATCCGGCCTGATCCCCGTAGCTCGATTAATAAACTACTTGTTAGCATTTTTGTAAAAAAATTCCAATCTCCCTTACTCCCCTCTTAATTGTCTCACCAATCCCAGCCTCTGGCCCATCAAAGTACTCGGCATTACCCGTTAATTCGCGAAAAAATGATGCCCCAACTCCGCCCCTTCTCGAGATATACTTAATTCAATTTCATTGTTTCTGCAATTGAAAATCGCGTTAATTCGCAAACTCATTGAGATATCGGGATCGGATTTGTTCGAGCTTACTCGCTCTGTCAAGCTCTTCAATTTTGCTTCGTATATTTTTTTTGTAGCATCAAAACCGGCTGAGTTAATTTCGATTTCCCGTTGTCGGTTATCGTGCCCCCCTCCCCCCATGCGGCGCCCTACAAAAATCATTTTAGTATGTCGAGGGGATCCTACTGTATCGATTGGGGAAAAAAATTACTCGATTTCGTCAAGGGATTTTCAAATACCGGAACGACTTCACTATATTATAAAAGATGCCGATCTTTTTAATGACGCTATTTTGACGTGCTTGTCAATTCCGGTGCTATTTTAAATGTAACATCCTATATATTATTCCAACTTTGAATTTTACGGAAGATTCTGGACAGATTTCGTATATCATGTCATATACCTTAGTCCAAGTGTGTTTGACATATTTAAGGTTTTATGACTAAAATAAAATTTGCATACCTTAAAATAATTATTAATTTCTTCTATGCAGGAAACTTTATTATTTATTTTTTCTTGGATTCCTTGTTGAAAAGGATCTGCTTTAATAAATTTTTTATAATAGTTTTATACAGGGTGTTAAAAAAAAGATTACAAATAAAATTGAGAAAACTGCAAAAAATTTACATTTTCCAATGGGAACCCCCCAAATATAATTATTTTCTATTTAGCAATAAAAATAAGGATAAGTTTGTATAGGGTTGTCTATTCCAAAAATTTGATAATAATAATAGTATATAAAATGAAACTAAAGTTTACTTTGTTATTTGTCACTATATTAAAAGAAACTTGCCGTTACGGCCGTTTCGTAGTACAACTACATCTTCAAGACGTTCACACGAGAGTGAACCCAAACCCAAAGTATATATAATATAGGTAGTACTAAAAATAAAAAATATTAATTTGGTATTATCAATAATGTTTGGCACAATAGTGTAATAAACTTAAATTAGGGACAAACGGGTCAATATTCAGAGAATCTAAGAAAGCACATGGATTTTAAGAATAATTTTAATAGCGGGGAGTTGCCGAGATCTAATTGTGTATTTAAAAGGTTAATATTACTGTATTTTTCATGTTTATAAATTTCAATGTTTTCTAGTAAATTTAATTTATGGCCTTTTTGTTTAGTGTGTAAGATTTGTAAGTTACTTAACTATATCTGGAAATGTGTGGTTTGTATCTAAAAAGTGATTCGCAAAATTAGATGATCTTTTATTAAGTCTAAAGCATGCATTGTGTTCTTTAAATCTCGTTTCAACATTTCGTCCCATTTGTCCTATATAGCAGCTATTGCATTAATTACACTTTCACTTATAAACTCATGATTTTTTATATTTCTCGCGCTTATCTGTGACATTAAAAAATAATTTGGATAAACTATTTGAGGATTTGGATTTTTCCTTCTCGATCAACGTTGTTTTCCTTCCATTATAACCATTATTGTATACCTCTTTCGGTTGATTCACTGCTCATTCTTCTCCTTGTCTTATGTTCACGAGTAAAAGTCATTAATTTTAGATCAATAAGTACACTCATCTATCTCAAAAACTAGAGATGTTACTACGTCACCACACCAATCATATTATACAAAACTAATTCTAAGAAAGTAAAAGATAGGGTTATTCATTTTTCACTCATATTCAATACTCATCTTGGAAAAATGGAACGAGTCGATTTGGTTAGAGGTTAATTGCCCATATAGATTTTTTATCTTGAAAAATTATTATTTTGCCAGACCACCCGATGATACCTTATACAATAAGGGCATATTTAGTCTACACAGTAGCAATGTAAAATACTATTTCAGATGGTACTACCAAGAAAAGGAAGTTTTTCCATTGATTGGATGCAACCACCTGCAGACCGGTTTCGAACTTTTTTGTTCGGAAAAATAATAATTTTTCCATACATTAGTATTGGATATTAATACCACCTGATAAGTATAGACTTCTTATTTTTTAAATAGATTGTTTATCTTGTCTTCATAAACTACTCAAAAATGAATAAGAAACTGAAAATGTTTTAAGGATCAATATTTTTTAGTGAATTTGAATGCACAAACATTGGCTGCCGATGCACATCTTCGCAGACTGCACGAAGTATCACGCCTTAACAAAGACCTGCAAGAAATTTTGGCTTGGAATGACAGTAACCAAGTCGAATTTAACGCTAAAACAAACCCACGCAGCAGTTTTCTCTAAAAAGGTTAACATTACAGAATCGAATATAGTCATGACAGGACACGAAATCCCACTGGCTTTATATATTAATTTGCAGTGCGTCAATCTGGGAGGAAATATGTCTTGCCACGTTGTGGCAATCGCCAAGATAGCTTCTCAGAAACTTGGTGTACCCTTCCCTTCGAACAAACCAAAAAGTTGTACACACCTCAACAACTTTTGACTATACAAAGCCCAGATCAAACCCGAACAAACCCGACCATCATTAGAGTACTGCTCTCATGTCTGGAGCTCTGCACCCAAACATACTCTTCGGCTACTGGATTCCATCGAAAGGAGGGCCATTCGTCTGATCGGAGACCACAAGCTGATGATGAACCTCGACAGCCTAGAACATCGAAGACAGGTTGGGGATTTGACTCTCTTTTAGAGATATTTTCATGGAAAGTGCTCGGCTGACCTTGCCCTCTTAATTCCGCCCAGAGCGGCGAATAGCAAAAATATACAACGAACCACTTCCGCCCATTAATATGTGGTTAAGCTTAGTACTCCTCGAACTTCATTATTTAAGAATTGTTTTATCTGGAGGACTTCATCCTTATGGAACGACATTCCCGAGGTCATTTTTCCCAACGAATATAACCTCCAACGATTCAAAACCAACGTGAATCGCTTTATCCGCACACGCACCACTCCCAGAGCGCCCTAAAGGATTTTTCCTATAGTGCTAGTGTTTGAACATAAAAAAAAATAGTAGAAATCAGCGAGTGGTGGTCGCTTTTCCAGGATTGGATAGCGAATCTTGACGACTTTGATACGACCCTAATTTATCATTAAAATATTTCTGTGGTTTATAGGGTATTTTAAAAAGCAAGAGCTGAAGAATTGTTTTGTTTACTTTAAAAATTAATATCTTCCTGACTTTAAGGAATAAATCAACGATTCCTAAAACGTTTCGGTAGAACCTTTCCAAAAAATATCCTAGAAGAAGTCAGAAATCATATTATCAAACTTTGTAGCAAATGAAAATTTTCGAAATTTACAATGCTTTCTAAAACACCTTGTATAACACAGAAACATAGCGTTTTCAGTGATAAATAAGGGTCATAGCAAAGTCGACATCCTGGAAGAGGGATCCGCGCACTGATTTCTACTATAAAACATTTATCCTCAAAATGACGCAAAAATTTTCATTTGCTTATTAATTTTTGAATTCTTGGTGGGTTGATGTGATTAATCCTGACCTATGTTGTTAATTTGAGAGTTGAGCAATAATACTTACTTGGTAATCCATGTAATCGTTTCGTACAATTTCACATGCCAAATCGAGCATTGAAATTGTTTCTATGCTATCCTTCCATGTTAAGTCAAATAATACGACTAAATCTATGATCATATTTACGATGATGCCAAAGAATTTTACTCCCCTGAAAAAATTAGATATTCTTATTTATTTAACTATATTATTACAAATAAAACTTAATGTTCCATAAGAGCATCCAAAATATACAATATTAATCATTTTTGTGACAGTTATATAAATTATAAAATTACATTTATATTAACCAACAAAATATTTGTTACCTTACCGTTGAAATGTTTGTTGTATGAAATATATTTTTGCGCAATGTATTGTCTGTTTCGATCGATTGAATCCAGTAGCGGTATGGGCATCGCGCATCGCTACAGCTAACCGACACATGGTATAAGTAACTATAGGTATGATTGCACGCCGATGATCACGTGGCTCGTGACGTCACTGGCGAGCAAGTTTTAAATCTCTTATGGAGGTTTACATTGCTGTCATCGTTTTTAACTCTTTTTTGAATGTATTAAAACGTTTTATGCATGTAATGGTATATGAAATGAAAGAATAATATATGACGAGTATTTACGTATACTAATTTCATAGAAATATAACCCACAAATACCACTAAAAAAAGAAAAGATATCAGACAAATTTTTCGCGCCATTTGAGCCGGCGCCAATAGCCGAAGCATGCCGAAAGCTGCTCGCCGACCACTGCTGGTTTTGAAATAGTGTTGCCAAACTTTTACAATTGTAATAGATCCACTACTATTTTAACATTCTTGTTGTGGGGCTCCCCATATGAAATTTATGTTCAATCTGGAGGGACCACCTCCAGATTGAACATAAATTTCATCTAATAGGAAAGTAACGACCCTTTTTTTTTCAAGTAACATATGATTTATAATGTGATTGAAAATGGTGGAGGAAGCGTCATTAAATTCTAAAATAATTTTTAATTTTCTATTCTTTTCACGAAAACGGACCTTCTCGTTTTGTTGCAGGTAAGTAATTTATGATTGAAATATTTTTTTACTAATTTTTATTCGTTATTGATATTTTACATTATAAAATTGTCCCATTATGTCCCAAACTTGTCACGCAAACTAGCAACAAACACATTTTTAAAGAATTTTAGTTAAATTTTACAATCCAGAAGTCAAAAGCTACAACATAATAATTACAGCTTAGTTATATTAACCCGTAGCCAGAATCTTGATAATCCGGTAATATATTATTATAATAATTCTTTCTTTTCATAGTTTAATTGAGAATTCCATAATGACTGAACATTAAAGAGGACTTCGATCACTAATGTTGCCAGGAGTATGCTACGAAACAAACAAATTGGAAGCCCATAATCATAATGATGGTGCATATATTTACTTGGTTAGTAGCTGTATTTAGCTTGATTTGTTTGAAGTTGAAGATGGTAAAATATTTTATGTAAATTATGATTTATTTCCTATTTTTTAATAAAACTAATTACAACCTTCAATCTCTGAATTCTTTATTTCTAGTTTCGTTACTTGTTCAATAATAATATAAAAGTATGTTAGGACGATTTTAAAGGGATATTTACAGCTGAAAACCTATGTCAAAATCCTAATATTTGATTTTCTCTACTTAGTAAATCAAATGAAAGGGTTTTGATGTTTTCTTTGCTTAAATGTCACTTTAAAATATTTACAGTAATAAAAATTTGGACAAAAGTGACATTTGGAAAGCACGTGCGCGCCAGGCATAATGGATGCCACCGTATCATGCCTGCTTCGATTATTTAACACGGCAGTTTGTCTTCTTCCTGGTTATAAGTATTCGTTGGGTTAGATATCCTACCTTTAGTTTATTGTATCATGTAACCGACAGCACTGAGTAAAATTTTCGGTCGTTCTATCATTATAAACACTAAACAGTTTTAACGGATATATTGATATTGGATGAAGCGCGTGTTCGTGAAATGTATATGTTCGTGAAATATATGCATGTAACGTTTGGTGTTTCAAAATGAATTAGTGTAATTATGGTGTGTTTTGTATAATTTATATAAATTAAACATAATGTTGTGAATGATTTTTAGATATAAGATAACTACAACTAACTAGGTGAAAACTACATTTTTCATTAGCCTCTAATTTGAAGGGATATGGGGATATGACGCATGTAGTCCAGTAGGTAATGTAACATTTACTACTGTAGTAAATGTCAATTGCTACATACCCATACTACGTATTTTGTTACATCTACTACATTTACTACTTTTATTTTTCATCTTTAAAATATTTATATTTAGATGAAATCGTAAAGCAAAAAGCAATAGAAGAACAATAACCAGAAACTACCATTAACTTTTCATATCAAATTTATAATAATAAAGTTGAGGTTATGTTGTGTTTTTGACACTTTCAGCCAATCAAAACAATAATTACATTTAATACATTTGCTACGTTTCTGACGTAACAATATAGTAAATTCAATTTTTCTGTGACATTGACAATTCTGATGTAGTCTGGTATTAGGGGCCGTTATCCAATTCCTTAGATAGTCGATATAAGAAAATGTAAAGATTGTTTCACGAAAAATGGATATAACTTAATGACTGCAGTAAAAGTACCTGTGGCCATCCCATTATTTATGACCGTTTGTTATTATTATGTGGAAAGGACCGGATTGTAATAATTATAATTAAATATAGGCACATCAGGTAGGTTAGGTTGCTTAATTTATGTTAATTTATGTTAATTTTGTGGTAAAATTTGTTAGTTTTTGAGGAATGGTTCAAGAATTGTCTTTTACCAAACATTCCTCAGAATAGCGTGATAGTAATGGACAATGCGAGATATCACAGTCGCCAATTACATAAAGCTCAAATAATACAAAATTGGAGATTCAGAACTACATGGCGGCGAATGATATATATTTTGAAGAAAGTTATAAAAAAAGTGATCTTTTAGAAGTTTTAAAAACATTTTGTATACAAAAATATATGTTTGTGACACATTGACAGAAGAAATTGGACATACAGTGCTAAGGCTCTCACCCTATTATTGCATTTTTAACCCCATAGAGCATATGTGGCACCAGTTAAAATCACTGGTTAGGTCTGAAAATATTTCTCCGACTTTAAGTTCTAGTGTTGTAGAATTAATACGAAAATGCTTTAATGATATTCCCCCAGGTAGTTGGAAAAATTCAGTCCGTCACGTAATAACTGTAGATAATTCGTATATTAGTCTGGATCGTATAATTAATCCAATAATAATTAATTTTGATGAGGATAGCGATAGCGAAACAGAACTATCTATAGAATGACATTATAAATGTAAATAAATATGACTAGTAATATTTAAAAAAATGTTATTTCATTTGATTACATTGATATAATCATATCATTACTTGTTTTCCTTAGTCCGTCCCTTCATACTTCACTTGTTTATTGCCAAGCTCTTGTCGACACAATGGGACCGACCCAGGAAATCATTAAGTCGTTCCATTTTTCGTGAAACAATCTTTACATGTAGTGTTTCTGTAGCATACCCAAAGACATTTCCATAATACCCTGATGTATTAGTATGATTCTAATTGTCGATAATTTTTGTTAATTCTTATTAATTAGTAAAATGTTATTAATTACACTTGTAGCTCTTTACCTTGGTGGCATGTTAATGTCTTGAAAGCCTTCCAATCGCCAAACCATATCGTTAAGGATGTGAGTTAGGGGCCTAAATATGAAGGCTGCATGTTCCTTGGTTATTATCTTCCTTGACTTTTGTATGTATTGCAAACACATTGCTACGTCCTCTATAAGATCATACTTCGATTCAAGTTTCCCCTGCCATCTAGAAACTTTTTGACATAAAGAAAATATCAATTATAGTTATACCTATTCGGCTTACAATCGGATTACTGAATGTATTAGCCGCGATTTCATGAGGAAAGAGAGTAGATACATCCATAAAGGGATAGCTAATTGAAGCATAATGTTATGTAAAATAGGTATGGTTGGAACAGGGCATTTTAAATAACAGGTGCAACCTATTCCGGTTTTAAAAAATACCTGTTTCAAGAAACCTGATCAAGCGAGCTGGGTTGCCGATTGTTTCGTTCAGAAGAGTTCGCTTTTAGTGTCTTTTGAGTTTATCAACAGGACATCAAAGTAACCGGCTTTGGAACTTTATACAATAATAGATAAAACAAACGCAAAGTGTAATATATTCAAGTTACAAATGTCGTATACCTACAACTTCGATAACAAATTTAACAAGACATATTGGAAGAAAACACCCGACTGTGTTATTTAGATGATACTGATAACACTGGTCAACATATAATTTGGTGCCGGCAATCTTGTTACTGATTCTTGATAACTTGAGTCTGCTAAATCTAAAAATAATCTTAGATTTGCTTCATCAGATCGTTTTCAAAAACTAGGGCCATAAGCTATATTTTCGAGATTAAGAGGATGCCGGAGTCAGTCGAAATCTCCGATTTGACCATTGTTCGTTTCACGCTTTGAAGGCACGAGGCGAATTGGATCTTCCCTTGCAGTTAGAAGAATACGTCGAGCGTCCGCCCGTAATCGGTACGCCGACAGGAACAAAGATAACACAGGCCAACAAAATGAAAAAAAATTTTTGGTGCCTGAGATGTGAGAACTGATTTTAGATATACTTAATGTGCTGATTCTAAAACTGGCATCAGATATTTTCTATCAGCTCTAGTTTTTGAGATAGAGACTAATTGAATTTAGTTATAATAAAAGGCAAAAATAAATAAATCTACATCTCTTTAAAATTCAAAATAGAAATTTGGTATTCAAAACTAGGATCTAATTAGCCAAATATACCTGAAATTGTCAGTAAACCAATATTCCTACTTAATCCTATTAATTTTATTACCTATTTTATATTTGGAATTCCCTATGATCCGATCTCCCCATACCTGCTCAATCCTGACTAATTGGTTTTGGAAACATAGTACCTTTTGTCTACCTTTATCCTTCTCGACTTAGTATATTGTGTAGTTTTTGCAAATAAAGTTGTGTCATAATTTTGTGTACATTTTCGTCGTTTTATAGTGTTAAAACTAAAACAATGGCATCCTCCAGCAGGCGTAGCTGTGTAAACCATCCAAATGTTTTTTGTTATGTATGTGGCGAATACACTTTGAAAGAAAGTAGAAAAACTATTTCTGAATTTGTGAAAAGGTCTTATCTTGCCTATTTTGGCGTTCATTTAGGAGATCAAGATAAATCCTGGGCTCCACATGTGGTGTGTAAAACATGTGTTGAACATTTGCAACAGTGGACAATTGGAAACAGAAAGTGCCTGAAATTTGGTGTACCAATGGTTTGGAGGGAACCACATAACCATTATGATGACTGCTATTTTTGTCTCGTTAATATTAAAGGCATAAATAGGAACAATCGACATAAATGGACATATCCTGATCTAGATTCTGCAAGAAGACCTGTACCGCACTCTAAGGAAATACCAATTCCAACCTTCAGCAGTCTTCCTGAAATCCCGGAAGATGATACAGAAACATCAACGTCTGATGAAGTTCAAAGAATGCAATCAGAAAACGACAGCGAATTTGAAGCAGATTTAACAACTCCTGAGTGTTTTAATCAACAAGAACTGAACGATCTCGTGAGAGACCTATACCTCTCAAAGGAGTGTGCTGAATTACTTGCATCCAGATTAAAAGAAAAGAACCTTCTTTATCCAGGCACTAATGTTACATTTTATCGTAAGAGAGAAAAGGATCTGCTGCCTTTTTTCACTCAGGAAAATAAGCTGGTATTCTGTAACGATATAAAAGGACTCCTACAAAAAATGGGTTTGCCAGAATACACTTCAGACGATTGGCGCCTTTTCATCGACAGTTCAAACCGTAGTTTAAAATGTGCCCTTTTACATAACGGTAACAAATATGCCTTAATTCCTATTGGACATTCTACTACATACCATGAAAGAGGAGTATAAAACAATATCACAAGTTTTGAAATAAATTAAATACGAATGCAGTTATGCTTATTAATAAATCCATTTAGATAAAATCTGCATTCATCACTGAAGCAGATATTCTTTACATGAATAGTATTATCATTAATCGCTGCAGTCATTTGTTCACAAAACTCAACTCGCCTATCGAATCTTTGGTTAACTCTTGCAATATTTTCATTTTGAATGGATGACATTTATGTAATTTAGTAACTGTGTGTACAGAGCCTAATGAAATACCAGTCGCATCAACAATTTTGCGTAATGAAGTATTAGGATATATGGCAAAATGACCCAAAACTTCAATTTGAGCGGCTTCATCCAAAACTCTACGATGATTACGTTTTTATTTGCAACAGATCCAGTTTGAGTAAATTTAGTAACAAGGTCCAAAACATACCTATGCGAAGTTATCTTTTCCGGATATCTGGCGTTAAATGTAACGGCAGTTTGCCGAGCACATTGATTTTGAGCACCATAAATTAGAATCATTTCCACTCTTTCCGCTAGTGTGTAAACCATTTTGGAAGTAAAATCTGAATCAATAAATTGTTTTTCACTATCCCAAGATTGTCACAAAGGTAACTGACAGCAAATTAAATTGTTTCTTTCCCTTAGCAACTATAAAAAACTAAACAGGTATAAAAAACTGAACAAGTATAAGAATAAAAACAGTTCGCCCATGTTATCTGTGTTGATATAAAGAGGCGGTACAATTTTTCTAATTTTCTCGAAAACGAATCGACCGATTTTAAAAAATCAACCGTCAAAATAAAGCACTTTGAAAAACCTTTCAAACAAGCTATTACTTGCTACCCCTTGTCATTTAAAATTTTTAAGGGGATGACCCCGGGGGCCAGAGGGTAAAAGGGGGTGAAGTAGTTTTTGGTTAAAAAGTTGTCCCCTTTGGCAAATATTTTGCCATGTCTCGGCGTTTTTTCTTTTAATCAGTGGTTTTCGATAAATCCGTGGTGGGAAGTTTTCAAATGAACACCCTGCATGTATTACTGCTACCACCAAAATAGCAACTCAAAAATGGAAGAAAAATGTTTATTGTACATCACAACAAATACAAAAATTATCGGTCAATATCATCAACAATATTAATTTAAGTTACTAAATTACATACATTTCATCCATTCAAAATGAAAATATTGCAAGAGTTAACCGAAGATGATTTCGATAGGCGAGTTGAGTTTTGTGAACAAATGACTGCAGCGATTAATGATAATAAAATTCATGTAAAGAATATCTGCTTCAGTGATGAATGCACATTTTATCTAAATGGATTTGTTAATAAGCATAACTGCAGGTATTGGAGCAATGAAAATCCTCATGCTTTTGTAGAAGGGCATACTCAGTACCCCCCAAAAATTAATGCATGGGCAGGCATTTTAGGAAACAAAGTGATAAATCGAAGACGATGGAAACCCTATACTTGATGAGGCTGAAATATATTTCTAGCAAGACGGCGCTCCTCCTCACTATGTTCTTCCGGTTCGGCAATGGCTAGACGAGAGTTTCCAGATAAATGGATAGGGCGAAGAGGGCCTACAGAATGGCCTGCTAGATCTCCTGACTTGACGCCATTATACTTTTTTCTCTATGGGGCCATTTGGAAACTATTGTGTTCACTCCCCAACCTAACAGTTTGGATGAACTTCGTCAACGCATCACCGAAAGCTGCCATGATCTCCCACAACATGTTTTTGAAAATGTCTATCAGGAATTTGAAAATCGCCTATATCATTGTTTGGCCAATAACGGGCAACATTTTGAACACTTATTGAAATAAAAAGTGATATTTTCGTGTGTTTTTTTTTCTATCTGAACAAACTAAGATAAATAAAGATTTTTCTAATTTGCTCGAAAACGAATCGACCGATTTTAAAAAATCAAACCTCAAAATAAAGCACTTTGAAAGACCTTTCAAACAAGCTATTACTTCCTACCTCGTGTCATTTAAAATTTTTAAGGGGATGACCCCGGGGACCAGAGGGCAAAAGGGGGTGAAGTAGTTTTTGGTTAAAAAGTTGTCCCCTTTGGCAAATCTTTTGACGTGTCTCGGCGTTTTTTCTTTTAATCAGTGGTTTTCGATAAATCCGTGGTGGGAAGTTTTCAAATGAACACCCGGTATAATTATGCGATGTAAAAAACCCTTAATCTCGAAAATATAGCTTATGGCCCTAGTTTTTGAAAACGATCTGATGAAGCAAATCTGAGTTATTTTTAGGTTTAGCAGACCCAAATTACCTAGAAACAGTAACCAAATTGCCGGCACCAAATTATGTGTTGACCAGTTTAATTAATCTGAGATCATTATTTCACAACTATAACTTAAGTATCTATTTTAAAAATACTTACTTAGTTCAAGAGTTTTAATGGCACTAATTTTGGCGAACTTAAGATAAAAATCGTGTCGTACGTCATCAGTAACCAGCAGTTTTTTAACTTTTTGTGTTCCAATCAATTGATGACTGAATGTCTGAAAAATAATTTAACTGTGTTAGATTAATATGTTCGAGCATTCAACTAGTGGTGTGTAAATCAATCATTTAGAGACGATCGAATCATTGACCGATTTAAAATAGGATCGTATATTTTCAATCAATCATTCAATCGATCTTCTGCATTTCGCACACATTGCATACCAGTCTTAAAAGGGTGTTTGACTTTTACGTGGATTTTTTTTTTAACAAAATGCTAACGATTCGAACTTTTTGTTTTTTACTTTCTTTTTCGTCCTGTTGTAGCGCCCACCGACACCTATTATAGCACCCAGCCACCTGTGAAGCTGTTGCGCGCCGGTTATAGGTGCCATGCCACGTAATTATCTAAATTCTGGAAATCCGAGCGATCTAATTTCAATACGAGGTGGTTGGCTACAATAATTTACTTTTGCTGGGATCGAAAGATTCCTGTGTTAGTTTGCGGACTACTTTTCTATTCAAACTTTAATTTCTCCTGCTAGAATCACAATGCCAATGTCTTGACTATCGTAATTAACTTTCTTTAATTGATCATTAATTTTTATAAAATTTTATTACGCCTAGAAATCAACAACACAACTTTCAGGTTTTAATGCACACTATTTATTTTCATTAATCTTTATATGTTATAACACCTTTGTTATATAGTTGTTGCAGAATTATACCGTTGACTCTTACTGCCATAAATAAACTACCTGATTAAACCCTATTGTATACGCCTGAACCTCTTCAAAGCTCAATAAATGGGACCAGGGCCGGCTTGAAAATGTATACCACACCATATGATTTATTTTTATAATTTAAAATAAATAGATAGGTATTTTTAGTTTTAAGTACCTATAATAAATGTAAAATAATGATAACAATTAATGATAATTGAAAATAATATAATTTAACAGTATAAATATTAGGATAAAAAGTACAATAAAAATTAAATAAATTCTAAGAAACTATTGATAATTTATTCAAAATTTAACTCTGTATCATTATCACTATCTTCATCTAAGCCTAAACTTATAATTAAGGGTTGAACATTTGTAATCATACAATTGTAAGAATTTTCCACCTTAAGTACATGCTGTACACAGTTTTTCCCGCTGTCTGCAAAAATTTTTCTCACTTCGTTTTTAATTAATTCTACTACAGATGCATTTAATATGGGAGAAATATTATTTCTCCTAATATTGGATTTTAATTGGTGCCATATATTAGCTCAATAGGACTGAATATACAATAGTACGGAGGAAGACGCAACACTGTATGTCCATTTTCTGCTGCAAGTTTGTCACACTCGTATTCCTTACTTATTTCAAAAGCTTTTAATACTTCTAGCAGTTCTCGTTTTTTGTAAGTTTCTTCAAAATATAAATCATTTTCAATTATCAAATTTTGAATTTCTGCTTTTGTATTATTAGAATTGGGAATGATTTTTGTTTGCCGACTATGATAACTAGCATTGTCCAATACAATGACGCTATTTTCAGGTATATTTTTAAGGAGTTTATGTTTAAACCAATCTTCAAAATGTTGTGCGTCGGTATCTTGATGGTAATCTAAAGAAGAATCTGCTATGTTTTTAGCTGAAAGCAACAGACAATTTGGAACAAACCCGTTCTCTGAACCAGCATGTAATATTGTGATTCTTTTGCCTTATTTGATGGTGCCTTGGTTTGACATTTTTTGGAAGAATCATCCCAACCTTTTCTTGGAGTGTCATGGCTATCGAACCATGTTTCGTCAAGGTAAATAATTGGACGATTTTATTCTCTAAATTATTTAACAGCTGTTAAATATTTAAGTCTCCATTCCCGTAAACGTTGAGATTCCATTAGCGTTTGTCTTTTATCAATGCTTCGGTATTTAAAACCCATTTTACGCAATATTTTCCTAAGGCTTGAAAGGCTACAAGAGATATTTGTTTCGTCTTTAATCAGCCGCTCTTTGAGGGAAATCAAAGTGGGTACAGATTGTGCCTCATACATTTGGTAAATCTTTCTTCTTAATAAATCCATGTCATTTTCGTCAATGCTTCTAAGTGTGCCAGAATCGGTCCGATTTTTTCTAGGATTAACAGGTTTAAGTACTATGTCTCTTACCGAAGATAAAGGAGTTTTTGTCAAAATATACGTCTCTGCTAAAGCATCCATCGAATTAAAATTTCTACTCAACAACGATTGATACACATTTTAAATTATTAGTTTGGCATCGGTAGATAAACGCTTTCTTTTAAAAATGACACTTGAAGATGCCCCCTATCAGCACAATTCCAAGGACGCCACATTCTACCACTAATAAGCCTAACTAAAAATTACTCGCCGGAAAACCACTAAAGATTAAAAATATTAAAAATCACTTTGTATTTATATATGCATCAGGCATAGGTATAAATTGAATTTGTATACCTGGTCCGGCTCTGCTTGAAAAGGTTGTAAAATTTGGGATTTCCTTATTTATTTTATGGTCGAAGGGATAATGAGATTTTATTGCAGTCGAAAGATCAACGGTATAATTCTGCAAATACTATACCATGATTTTTAAATACCTTTATTATCTTAAATTCTTACACCCTTTTTAATATATCAGTACAGTTATTATTTTAAAAGGGAATTATAACCTTTTATTAAAATTTCGACACACAATTAATATTCGTCACCTAACGATTTAATTTGGCCATTAATTAACAGTTACTTCCGCTTAGTTTAATACAATTCGCAATTTATTAGAATTTCGACCAAACTTTAGCACTTTTTCCCAAAAGACTTTCAGGCATTAATTCGCACTTAATGCTTAATTTCACTTTTAATTTTCCGTAACACTGTTTACTTCCGTTTTACTTCCTACCTACGACTCTTGGTGACATTTACTTATGATTCCGACCTTCCGATTTAAAACTTCCCGATACAACTTCCGTTAAATTTCTTATTCATTATTTTTCCCCAAAAATGAACTGTTCTGTTCCC
The DNA here is from genome assembly GCA_963991005.1 of Barypeithes pellucidus. Lineage (NCBI taxonomy): Eukaryota > Metazoa > Arthropoda > Insecta > Coleoptera > Curculionidae > Barypeithes > Barypeithes pellucidus. The sequence continues at coordinate 55,648,295 of OZ022560.1, forward strand.
GTTAAAAATAAAAGAACTTTTCACTGATTTGCTAACTCCGATTCCGACTGCTTTTTACTAATTAACTGTTCACCGATTACATCTTGATTGTTACCGTCCGCGTACACTTTCCGATTCAGACTCCTCTCTGGACGCTAGTGTCCCCGCTTAAATAGCCAGAAATCTCCCCTTTTCTCGAACGCAAGTCCCCTGTGACCCTGTTTATTTCCATATTTCCTAGAACAAGTGTCAGAAAACAATTATTTATAGGCATATAAAGTCCAAAATCGCATGTTTTTAAGCTCAATTCGGTCGCAGATGTCCAAATTACGCATCATTCTCGAATCAACCCACGCTTCCCTTAAAAGGTCATAAGATTTCCCCTTTCGTAAGTTCGTCATCCCTGAGATTTGGAAGTGGAGTATAATTTAGGACATTTGACCGGTGATTTAACGCGTCTTCCCCGAGAATTAAATTTTATTACTGAGAACAATTTTTTATAATTATATTAATTCAACATGCAGTGAAAGAAATTGTGTTTATTTAAATTTTATTTTATAAAATGTTTCGACACGATTCGGTTAATTTATTCTATTTTTATTTTTTTATAAAAATTGGATTTTTTATTATTATTTATCTCGCGTTTCCCTTATCGTTTTCCGTGGCAACTACACTGTATAATACTGACAAGCCGCCCTTGGTCAAAAGCATTCTCCGCCGCTGAATTCACACGAAACCAAGTTTAAGAAAAAATTCGAAAAATCGGTTTAGCTTCTTTCGAGCTATAGAGATTTAAAAATGAAGTTAAAAACCCGTTTGCCGATCTTTTTGTCGACCAGTTTATAAGCCAATCGGAAAACGGGGATTCCTCATAATGGAGATTTATCAATGTCTTAAGTCATACAACTAAAAGACAATAGTCAACTGGACCCATACCTACTTTATAAATCAGGATTAAGTTAACGGCAACATACACTCCCAGGCACAAAATTCCGCCACCCTGAATTTAGGTCAAGTTTGATATTTTATAAGTTTTTTATTTTTTGTGCAATTTTCATGATTTTGTTATCAGTTTTTAGATCCATTTATTGTGATTTTCTTTAATTATTTTATAGAGTAACATTTTTTGATTAGGCTGTATTATACATGAGTAAATCAATCTGTTGTTTTTTGTCTTAATTTCCAAACACCCTGTAGGAAAATTGAGGTGGATAATTTTATTTACATACTGTTTCTTGTAATCTTTGATGTATTCTAAACATTTCCTTTTTTGATTCATTCCATGCGAGCTGCAAAATTTTAAATGAAACGATGTTAAAAAGGGTAAAGAAACTCACAGTCTGGTCCACTAGTTTAATAACCGTATAAAAAACATACATGTTTCGAAGGCTTAAACCTTCATCCTCAGTGAAAAATACAACATCAGAAGAAACTTATGACATTGTTAAACAAAGCAGGTTAGGTAAGAAAGAGTTTTCATACTTTTTACTCTCCTTTAATTATACTACTTTATTTAGTCAATTCCATTTCTTTCAACTATTCTTGCTTAAACTCAACTTATTTAAACATATTTTTTCTTCTTTACAGTTTAACAATATCATAAGTTTCTTCTGATGTTGTATTTTTCACTGAGGATGAAGGTTTAAGCCTTCGAAACATATATGTTTTTTATTAACGGTTATTAAACTAGTGGAGCAGACAGTTTCCTAACATTTGGGTCGTTGTACTGAACATTAAGGTACTGGTCGACACTACCAGTAAGGTCGACAGTCCAATAAAGTTCATTAAAGTTCGTTAGATGTCAAACTTATATCACTATTATTATTCGCCATTTTTTTTCGAATTTCGTTTACGCTTTTCGTTAATATTCAGGGGTGCCAGCCGACAGGGGGTCTGTCGGTCTTAGTTGGCCCACCAACTTTCCCCGCTAACAGGAAGTCGTCAGCATCCCACCAATTAAGACGAAGATGAGGGCAAGAATTTTGTCTTAGAATTTAAATGGATTGATTTTACTGTTATAAGTATAGTTGTTGGAACGTAGGACAAAGCCTAACTATTGTTCGAACTCTACTTTTGAGTTTATTGGCACGGGCACGTCCAATTGAATATAACATATTCAATATATTATATTATTATATTATATTGAACACGGAGGGCTTTTTGTTTATTTAATTTTAAGTCTTTTGTCTTGAGGGTTATTTATGGGTTAGTCTTACATATGTCGAGTCTCACGACTGGGGCGATTTTTGATTAATTAATATTATTCTCTTTACAATAAAAAAAATAATCTAAGCTAGCAATGGTCCTCTACTAAGAGGGAATTAACCAACCTAACTGTCGTCTAAGACCGTACACGCGAATCCTGGCTTTGCCTTAAATATATCAACTTAAGATTTTTACGAACCCTTACTTCGCGACGGACCGTAATAGCCGTTACTTATTATTCCTGGCGTCTATAAAGGAATAAAACGGAAAAAACGAATAATTTTAATTAAGTTATTTCGGGCGCAAATGTCTATAACGAAATACTTATTGATTAACGCAATATTTCTCTCCACCTGCGGTTTTTTGAGAAACTTATGCGTGTCGCAAATTTAAGAAGGTTTTTCGAATTTTAATGCCACGCCGGCCGACGCCGACGCTGCCCTCAGAACGATGCCAAGATAATCCGTAAATAAATGAAAATAAAATATTTCATTGTGATCAACTTAGTACCCGAATTGGGTTTTACCTTAAATTAGAAAAATTTGCAAATTATGCCCTAAGTACCCTAAATATGCTGTGGATGACCAACTTTCCGGATATATGCAAAATATGCATTAAATATGCATTGGCATAAAATCCGGTCTCTAATAATGATCAACACATCAGTATTTTTTGAGAACTAAAATTCATGCTAACATTCCAACAAATAAGTCTACACTTTGCTAAATATTCCGCCAAGATCGGAAAACAATTTAAAAACTTACAGAAACCTGAATAACATTATCATTGTCCGGAAATTGTTGTCGGGGAGTATAAATAGAATATATATCAAGTCTATTGATTTAATAGTATTTTTATTCAGTAATCATCACACCTCACTCGATTCGGGAATAGCCAAAAGGGAATTTAATATTTTAAAAGTATGGAGAAGTTTTGCTCATAATTTATTAATTCTGTTTATAACATTTTCTCAATAAATTATTTTTGCTTTTTCCCGAATAAGTTTGTCATTTGATTTGGACGAATACGTACCTAGATCTATGTCAAAATCACCGACTTATATCTATGGATACGTAAAACTCATGGGATGCGAAGTAAAAAGTTAAATTTTACGAGTCAAAAAATAGGTTGGGACGAACGGTTTATCGGTCATATTTTTAAAGGTTGCTCGTCGGTTGTCTTGCGCACAATGTTGTCGCCGTTATATAGTCAACCCTCACGGTCAACCGGTATTGGTGCTGGTTTGGTTGCCAACAAATGACGTGAATACGTAGTTGTGTACTAATACAGATTTGACTCGGGGCTTTTAAGTTTATCCTAAAAAGTCGTGCGCTAAACGGATTGAAAAAGCAAAGTTTTAAAGATGGATCAGATACAAGTACGTTCAGTGCATTTCATTTTGATGAATTAATTATGACAAAAGCAATAAGGCTATTAACATAGCAAAGTTGCCTTTCAAAATCCAGTAGGCTGTGTTTTATATGTACTTAGTCGTTTATTTATTATTTTTTTTTTGATAAGGTCTTAGGTTCGACAACGACAACGAACGTCCACAACCGAAATCAGTCGTAGCGATGTAACGATATTAAAAATTTATCGATACGCGGACAATGGATATCAAAATTAATTCTAACAGTTTTCAGTGATGGCAACAAGGCCTTATTTTATACGAGAAAATAGATTGTTTATTTCCCAGTAAAGACGGTGTTGATGTGCCAAAATAGGTATTACCGTGATATCATTTTCCTTAAGGCCGAAGTACGGTCCTGTTCGACGGTTAAGGTAAATAGTTTATCAGTCGGCAATGCGCATGACATCAGACGATCGTTTATATGCGCGAGGCCATTAATTTATCACTTTTGCTTTTAGAGTTTGGCTATCCACAGAAATAGGTCGGTGTGGGGCTGGTTCAAAAAATTTTACAAAGTAAGTCGACACTAGGGATGGATAGGTTCTAAATAGGAAATTTACTTTTCTTTCACGCACAATTCGAATTTTCCCGTATGATGAACAAACCTGGACAAACCTTACAGCGGTCACAGCAAGACCGGAGGAGCTGACTCTTACCGCATTTCTTTTTATCACGAAGGAATTTATCAACACAAAGCATTTATCGAGTAAAAATACTGGTTCATTAACATTGATAGCAATGTGCTATTAGAAGATGATAATGACCCTATTCCTACCGATTATGTGGCGCAAACTGAAACTATATCACTATCAGACGACTCTGATGAAGAAGTTGAACGTAGTAGTCAAACAAATGTCACCAATTATCAACAAGCCATTAGCATGATTTTCTAGATTGCAAGTTTAAAACGCAAACACATCAAACTACGTTATTAGATTTTTTTAGTACTACATCCTAACTAAAACTAGTGTATTTTTGTTATGGCATGTTTATTTTATTTGTACATACATATACATAGTAATAATTTTGCATTTACATATTACCTAATAACAACACACCTCTATTAGGCGGACATACTTAGACGGCCCCGTAGGTGTCCGCCTAACAGAGGTTTCACTGTATTTGCCTTTTTCACCAAGTTTTATGTGATCCAAAACCACTGTTTATTGATAAACTGAGATGGGACTTTTTGCAGCTAGAAAATGTTATATGGAACCTGTCATCAAAGGGCTTTTTGTACAAGGACCAGAACGTCGGAAATATATCTGGCCAAGAAGTTTTACGATTTTGATCGAGATGTGCCAAAGGTGAGAAAATAATCTTACAAAAAATAATCGAAACATCATAAAACACTGAAATAGTAATATGTATACAGGGTCCGCAAACGAAGCGTGGACGGAAGATTAAATCGTTATCGAAGAACTTATCAACAATACTAAAACAGCTTGAGATATTGGATTAAAAGCGGCATGTTTTAAAAATATTTTACATTATACAGGGTGGCCCAAAAAAGTGTGACAGCATAAAGTTATATTTTTTTAAATGGGATACCCAGTATTTTACTGCATATTTAGGTTCGCATTACTATCGTTTATAAGTGCCTCAAACTTTATTTAATTTGGTTTTGTAGTTTCGGAGAAATAAATTAAACACTAAAAAAAAAAGTTTTGCAGTCATGAATAAAAAAATCAAAAAAAACAATCCAGAACTATTTTTTTAACCTCTGCATTGAGTGAAATTTATGACAAGAGGTTTAGAGATACTATGAATGTAATTGCGTTTATTTATTTTATACAGGGTGTTCATAATAAGCTTTCAAAAACCCCACATTTTAAAATAATTTTTCTCAAGTTTTTCAAATGGAACACCCTGTATATTATTTGGCTATTTGATGTAGAATTCATAGACAATTTTTTTTTGTAATACAAGCATATAAGTTATATCCAGCCGTTTTCGAAATAATTGTAAATATCATAAATTATGTTGTTTAAATAGAGTTTTTATTAGGAAATTTTGTTATAGGCGACTAGACTAATAATTGTAAACTAAAGTAAATATTCAAAATAGCTTCCTTTTACTTAATTTAATGATTTTCCTCTACTGCCAACAGAAGTCTTAATTCATTTTCTTCATTAATAACGGGTTTATTGATTATCATCCTTTTTGTGTATGCAGTGCTTCCTGTTGCTACAAATCTTTGCAACAACGTCTCGAAGGTTTCTGATCTCGGCATACACTCGGCTCGCGAGTAGGCAATTTCTTGCACATTCACCCAGTATAAAAATCATATTTACCATTTCTAAAGTTGTAAAATTCGACATTTTGTGTAAGTTAGTACTTAATTTCGACGACTGAACAAATGTAAATAATTTTATTTGGCTGTCATAGTGACAATCTAAACAAAAAAAAATCATGGCAACTCGATTAAGAATAAAAAATAAAATTATATAAATAAAAGTAACAAAAATGTAGGCTTTTAAAATCTATATCGAAATAACTAAAATACGGTAAACTCTAAGAGTAAAAGGAAGCTATTTTGAACATTTACTTTAGTTTACAATTATTAGTCTAGTCGCCTATAACAAAATTTCCCAATACAAACTCTATTTAAACAACATAATTTATGATATTTACAATTATTTCGAAAACGGCTGGATATAATTTATATGCTTGTATTACAAAAAAAAATTGTCTATGAATTCTACGTCAAATAGCCACATAATATACAGGATGTTCCATTTGAAAAACTTGAGAAAAATTATTTTAAAATGTGAGGTTTTTGAAAGCTTATTATGAACACCCTGTATAAAATAAATAAACGCAATTACATTCATAGTATCTCTAGACCTCCTGTCATAAATTTCACGCAATGCCGAGGTTAAAAAATAGTTCTGGATTGTTTTTTTTTGATTTTTTTATTCAGGACTGCAAAACTTTTTTTTTTAGTTTTTAATTTATTTCTCCGAAACTACAAAACCAAATTAAATAAAATTTGAGGCACTTATAAACGATAGTAATACGAACCTAAATATGCAATAAAATACTGGGTGTCCCATTTAAAAAAATATAACTTTATGCTGTCACACTTTTTTGGGCCACCCTGTATAATGTAAAATATTTTTAAAACATGCCGCTTTTAATCCAATATATCAAGCTGTTTTAGTATTGTTGATAAGTTCTTCGATAACGATGTAATTTTCTGTCCACGCTTCGTTTGCGGACCCTGTATATTTAAAGCATATTCGGATATATTAATATTATATCCGGGGTACGTGGACACATAGGATATACAGTAAAACCTCTCTTGGGCGAACAAACCCGAACAAACCCGTCTAAATGTGTCCGCCTAATAGAGGTGTCCGCCCATGGGAAATTTGTTATTAGGTAATATGTAAATGCAAAATTATTACTATGTAATGCATGTACAAATAAACCTAACATAACAAAAATACACTAGTTTTAGTTAGGATGTAGTAAGTACCTACTAAAAAAATCTAATAACGTAGTTTGACGTGTTTGGGTTTAAAAACTTGCAATCTAGAAAATGTAGTTGCAAGTCTGATACCAATTCCATTGCTGTAGAGTAAATATGATAAAAAAAAAAGAAGTAAAAAATTACATTTAGTTTCGACCTAAAAATAAGATATTTAATATCCTTATGTATTAATAAGGATAATAGTTAATTATTAACATTTAAGTTGCGTTTAAAAAATATTGAACTAATCAATTTATCTTATTAATTGAAACCAAAAAGCGGTATATCACTGTTAATGATAAAAATGAAAAAATTTCCAACTAAGGGAATGAAAGATTCTCCAATTAAAGGGATATGCATACTTATAATTCCTTTGCCATACTAATGGCTTGTGATAATTGGTGACATTTGTTTGAATACTGCATTCAACTTCTTCATCAGAGTCCGGCGAAGTCCTGCCACTCATACGCGATTGGTTGCCGGTCTGTCTTCAGAGAGATTTTGCACCGTACTTATTCGTCTCCCCAATACTTTTAAAATTTTTTTGTCCGTTTAAAGGAGGGTTCTCATACTTTTTGTATGGAAACAGCCTGTCCGCGTCCGCCCAAAGGAGCGTCCGCCCAAGAGAGGTTGATTTTCATGGAATTTCATATGTCTAGTTCCGGACTATGAAAAATATCCGCTTAATAGAGATGTCCGCTTATTAGAGGTTTCACTGTACCACGTAAATTGTAAGATAATCAGATATTAGGTCCACTAATTATTTTATCCTAAAAATATACTTAAACTTTTTAAAGACTACATAAGAAAAATGTCCTTGTTAAATTTAAAGTGTATGACATTTTCTTCTTGACTGAGACTTGGTTGTCTGATGGTGATGATTCTGCTTTATTTAATATCCCTAACTACCAGCTTTTTAGAAAAGACCGGACTGGAAGGGGTGGTGGAGTGGCGGCTTATGTGAGATCAAATTATTTGGTTGAGAACGGTATTTTTAATTTTAACGTAGATGTGCAGTTGGAGTATTTAATATTAAAAATTACCTTAGGTAATAAAAAAATTGCTTTCTGTGCTTTTTACAAGCCTCCTGCTCTTAACTTTAAAACCTTAGTGCCTCACTTTGATAGCTTGTTTTCTTTTCTTTGTCCAACAGTAGATGATATTTTTTGTCTAGGTGATTTTAACATAAATTTACACAACTTGGATAACCCTCTAAACTCTTTGTTAGAGAATTACAACCTGGTTCAAGTAATTAACGAGTCCACTCGAGTTACAGCAAAGTCAAGTACTTTGATAGACCCTATTTTTGTTTCCAATTTATCTTTGGTGATTAAGTCTGGTGTTTTGTCAGCATATGAAATATCTGATCACAAAATGGTTTATTGCAATCTTAACTTGGCTAGAGTTCCAACAAATCCGACGATTATTAAATATCGATGTTTTAAGAATTTTAACTATAATGAATTTTTACAGGGCCTATATACTCTACCTTTTGATCAAATTCTATATGAAAATGATGTAAATATTAAGATAAATATTTTTAATAACCTTTTACTACAACTATTCGATATTTATGCTCCAATTAAGGAATCTAGGATTACTAAACCTAAAGCACCATGGTTGACAGAGAATATTAAAACATTTATGAATCAAAGAGACACCGCTTTGCAAAAATTTAAAAAAACGAAACAACAAAGTGATTGGGATGTGTACAAAAACTTGCGAAACTTTACATTGAGTCAGGTAAGGAAGGCCAAGAGGGATTATCTTGATCTATTGTGTGCTGAAAAAAATCAAAAAAAGATATGGAGTACAATTAAAGATTTTGATATTTGTAAAAAAAATAATAATTACGCTATACGAAAGGACCTTTCCGATCCCGAAAAGATTAATAATTTTTTTTCAAAATTTTTTCAAAACAATCAAAACTGCCCAGAAAAAATTAATTACTATAATAGTAATACATATAAAAACAATATGCAGTTTTCTTTTACAATGGTTGACACTTCTGATATTAGTAAAATTCTTAATAGCATTAAGACAAACGCAACGGGAGTAGACGAAATTTCCCCATCGATGTTAAAATACTGCAGCCCTTACCTGGATAAATATGTATAATGAATTCTTGTATTGAAAGGAGCTTTTTTCCGGATCAGTGGAAGATATCCATAGGTAAGCCTTTGGCCAAGGTCTCAAATCCCGCTAGCTTTAATGACCTGAGAATAATAAGTATTTTGCCAGCCTTATCAAAAATTCTCGAAAAGATCATGTACCAACAAATTTATAATTATTGTATTAAAAATAAAATTATTCCCAATTCACAGTGTGGCTTTCGTAAAGGTTATAGTACATCAGTCGCTTTGATAAACGTGTTGGACGATATATTTAAGGCTTGCGATAAAAAAGAGAATACTGTTCTCGTCCTTCTTGATTTTTCGAAAGCTTTCGATACAATAAGCCATGAGCTTTTTGTTTCCAAATTGAATTATTACGGCTTTGCTGGGGAGGCTTCTGATATGGTTAAAAGTTTTTTAACTGATAGATATTTGAGTATTTTTTCTGAAGGCCAATATTCGGCGAGGTCTAGGGTTACTTCAGGCGTCCCACAAGGCTCAATTCTAGGACCATTGTTATTTCTTATATACACTGCTGATATATTAAACTCGGTGAAGAACTGTAAAATTCAAGCTTTTGCGGATGATACCCAGATATATTTTTGTTTTGACCTTGAGGATTTGAAAGAGTGTGAGAGGTGTGTGAATAATGATTTGGAGATTTTGTTTGAATGCTCTAAGCAACATAACTTAAATTTAAATCCAACTAAGAGCTGTCTTATGATTTTTGGAAGCAAAAGTAACACTAATTTCTTAAAAAACCTATTGAAGATTCAAATTAATGGATCAACTCTATCTTTTGTTGATACGGCCAAAAACCTGGGTTTGACTCTGGATACTTCACTGAGATTTAATGAACACCTAAAGAAAATTTTTCAAAAGACCTTCTGCTCATTAAAAATGCTATATAATAATAGACATGTTCTTAGTCATGGGTTAAAAAAGAACTTAGGGGAGTCTCTGGTTTTATCAAACTTTAACTATTGTGACTATGTTTTTGGCCCTTGTCTCGATCAAGAGAGCAAAGGGAGAATTCAAAAGGTTCAAAACGCATGCATACGATTTATTTACGGTCTAAGAAAGTTTCAACACGTGTCCTCATATTATAAAAACATTAATTGGCTCAACATGGAACACCGTAGAAGCCTTCATTTTGCTACATTTTTAATGAAGAATTTTAATAGTATCGCCGCTCCATCGTCTATCCTTGACCGTCTAACCACTCGTGGTCAAGTACATAATCTTAATATTCGTAATCGTACTAAATTAACAACACCTCAGCATCGGACAGCCATTTTTCAGCGATCTTTTTCATATAATGCAGTCAAACTTTTCAATTCGTTACCAACACATCTCTTAAATTTAAGTTTACCTTGTTTTAAGAAAGGTTATAAAGAATACCTTTAGGATCTACAGAATGGAAAGTGTAATAATATTAACTAAAAATTATTTTTTCCTTTGTGCACTAAAATAAAACAAACATGTTCTGTACGCTAGTGGTTGGGTACCTTACAAATCAAGTTATGTAGTTCTAGTTTTCTCTCATTTAAAAAAGCTATATGATAGTTTGGTTCAGTAGAGTAGCTCTGAGCTAGACTGCGCCAGACTTTCATAATATGTTAAAAAGGGATATTATTTTGTATAATTTTTTTTTGTAAATTTTCTGCTTAATTTAATTTAATCTCCAATAAAGGCATTTTATTATTATTATTATTATTATTATTTTTCTGGTAATTTATTAGTTATTGAATAAAATGTATTCTTAAAATGATAAACTAGGAACTATACTGACCTGACACATTTCTGTGTCTGTGTTAATGTTAATATTATCTTATGATATAGATACTACGTTCGCCATTTAATATTTTTTTTTCCTCAACTGAATAGCTCATGGAGTTTAGAAATATTTAAAGCGAAAATGATTTGAAAAAAATTCGAAACGCTGTCAAATATTGACAAGTGTTAACCTTATTATAAAAATGATCGCTGGTATTTGTATTTTAACCCGAATTAAAATTAAACAGCATCGTACTCCAGATAGTGGTTCGTCGTGTATTTCTGCTATTCGCCGCTCTGGGCGGAATTAAGAGGGTGAGATCAGCCGAGCACTTTCCATGAAAATATCTGCAATAGATAGTCAAATCCCCAACCTGTCTTCGATGTTCTAGGCCTAGGCTGTCGAGGTTCTTCGTCAGCTTGTGGTCTCCGATCAGACGAATGGCCCTCCTTTCGATGGAATCCAGTAGCCGAAGAGTATGTTTGAGTGCAGAGCTCCAGACATGAGAGCAGTACTCCAGTGATGGTCGAATCTGGGCTTTGTATAGTGTCAAAAGTTGGTGAGGTTTGTACAACTTTTTGGTTCGGAAGAGTGCACGAAGTTTCTCAAAAGCTATCTTAGCGATTGCTACAACGTGGTTATGCCAAGACATATTTCCTCCCAGATTGACGCCCAGCAAATGAATAGATGAAGCCAGTGGAATTGCGTGTCCTGTCTTGATAACATCCCTTCTGTGACGTTAACCTTTTTAGAGAAAACTACTTCCTGGGTTTTTTAGGGTTAAATTCGACTTAGTTACTATCAACCCAAGCCAAAATTTCTTCCAGGTTTTTTTAAAGGCGCAGACACCCCATCTCTACCCTAGACATCCAAACAAACGAATCTTTTAAAATGACTTTTAACTATGGAAATGGAGCTCGTTAAGCATCGGCGCGCGCGCGCACACACACATATTTCCACATTTTATTTTTTCTCCCTCTCTATATTTGTCTTTAAAGCGTCAATTCATAATTCATATTTAGAGGGCAGCAATTCCTTCCTACAGTTTGGTTCGGGTTACATTCGTGAAAACGTGTCATACCTTGTCTCTCGACTCGTTTGTCGACTATCACCGAGTGGTGATTGGGTTTTTTTGGCTCGGGCGACTGCGATATTGTTTGATTAGTACAGTTTTAATCGAGAGCGTGTTATTGTTTAGCACAATTTATTCCTTAACAAATACAATTTGAGTGCAATCTGAGGGTCAGAGTGTGTAAGTTATTAACCTTATGCGACCTATTATCATAACAAAGACATAATAAAAACATTCGCGAAATAAAATTCTAGCTGCGTAGCAAAAATCGAATGCAAAATTAGGGTCAACTGTTTTTTTATTCCTTTGTCTATAGCAGTACTTCAAAGAAAAATATTGATTGTTTATTTCACATAAAAACTAAAATTATAGCTCTTGTAGGAAGCTTTTAAATAAATCGTATATAGTAGAAATTATTTGAAAATACCGAAATGGCAATAAAACGTGCAACAAAGAAAGCTACAGCGTCTAATCTTCTTTCTTTCTTCTAAACAAATCATAGACATGAAATCAGCAAGTACCAACCCTCAATTGCCTATCTCTGTTAGGTGTGAGAAATCAAAGCGGAACAAAGAACCTTTTCCGAGGTACTCAATATACACTGTCAAACTTGTTTTAAGGATGATTTATGTCATTCTGTATCTTAAGGTGACTTAGAAATATCGGCTCTAATAGTACAAGTCTTTTTTTTGGACATGACAAAATAATCACAATTAAAAAAGTGATTTTCCGAACAAGCCAGTTTGAATTACTGACTCCTTCATTTTACACTCTGTTTTACCGGCTTCTTATTGGTTTTCTAGTTTAGTATGGTAAAGAACCACAAAAAGCCACAATGTTAGAAAAATAATCGGATCAAATCGCAAAAACATGTACAAGCTCGTAACCTCGATCATTCTTCTTTCCCTCCCGTTTTTTGCCACACTCACTTGTGCCAGAGAACCGGAAAAACTTCTTTTGGCAGACAGTCTACGACTTGAATTCCTTAAATTAGACGAACAGCTATGGAAATTTGTAAGAGATTCCACAGTCAATGGAAACGACACAAGCAACAAACCAAATGAAGCTCCAGAACTGGAGCTTATTAGGAAATTTGAAGAATTTGGAAATATAATTAAAAAGGTAGGAAACGACTATGAGAAGAATTATATAATAGTTGGTAGAAAGGTGGGCTAACCTTTTTCTTATCAGAGTATATATGAGCTCGATCACCTTTCTAAAGCTTTTACATCGTGTCCCACCTCTAATCACCTTTCCATCAATTATGCAAATTCTTATTATTTAAATACAAAATAAAACTTAAAAATATTCTTCTTTAAAGAACTTCGACAACGATCTAACATACTTCCGCCTCCAATATCTGGAATCAGTGTGGCAACTGACCCTAACCGACCTACGCGGAGTCTACGCGTTCTACGAATCGTTCCGTAGATTCCAGAGGCAACAAACAGCTACAGGGCGAAGATTATCACCGAAGCAGGCATGGATCGATCTGGCAGAATCAGTTCTGTACGATCCGAGGAATGGTGTCGACGAAGCGTTAGAAAGAGTGCGGAAGATTGTGGATAAGAAATTGATTCAATTTGTAGCCAAGGTAAAGGTCGAAGTCCAATTAGACGCATTTTAAACGATCATAAATATATTGAAAATTATTTTGCACACGTTTCAAATTTTTGTATGTAATGTATTAATTGTAATTTAATTGCTCAGGAAGTGGAAGGAGATATGATTTGTAACACCAAACAAAGTGCTCAACAGGTGCTCTATAATCTCTATGATGCTGTCGCTTTAACAGAACTAAAAGGTTACGCCATGATACAATTTTCGTACATGTTACTTCGGCTTTATGGGAAAGGTAGGAAAAATATTAAAATTTATATTTTCTAGAGAATATTTGCTTGCATTTATAAGGAACCAGAACCACGGGAATTGTACCATATGAAATTTTTAGGTAGTTTCACCAAAGAGTCTCAACAAATGAGGGAGAGATACGAAGAAAGAACCAATAATGCAGTAGTATCCATCCGATCTGCGATGCAAAATGTATCACGACATCTATGGAATTGTGATCCTAAGGAACAAGTCAAAGGTAAAAATTAGATTATAGCAATAATTATTCCTGTAATCAGTTGGAATGAAAAATTTTGATTATTTAAATAATTTGAAAATTTAAACTCTGGCCCAACGAAGGTTCGGTTTCTTGAAACTACTAAACAACCTTGTTGTTTTTCCAGGAGAAACATACGAAGAAATTACCAACTTCCTGCAAGGGTACGTACAATATGAGATTTATTGCTATGCAGCATACACTCTCTTCTCCGAGAATCAGTATTGCAGACAACAGAGGAACTGCTACGGAATAATAACCGACTGCAAATTTTTCGATTCGAACATGTGGATATGCAATGCTGTAAGTTTTTGTTTTAAATATTTTCAACTATTTCAAAGTTTCCAACAATAACAGCGTGCTCTTCCTTGTTGACCATGTTATTTTAGAGCCCTCACACGGGAAGACGGTACGAATACATTGAATACGCAAATGGCACGGTGCTTGGTAGAAAGCAGGGGTGCGGTAGAGGAACCACCAGTGTGGACCGTTCTTTGCTCCGGAAATTCATGCATGCATATTTCTGCATCTGTGACCAACAAGGTCCAATGTCTGATAGATATTTCAACATGAGATCTGTAATTTCTGACATAAAAAATAATAGGTAAGGAATGTTTCACTGCAAGAACAGCAACATCCTCTTTTTTAAATCGATTGGAAGAAAACACTATCATTTCTTTAAGGATTGTAACTGGATTGCGTTTTGTTAAGAAGAACCGCATCATCCATCTGCAAATCCAAGAGGGGGAACTTTTACCACGAGCAATCGTTAATGCTAGCACATTAATATGGAAAGAACCCGAGGACTACAAAATTACAGACCAAAATATTTTCAGTGGACTGGATTTTCATACATTAACCTGGGAGAAACGGGCATTTGATCTTGATGATCTTGAAGCGCAGGAAGAACACATATTAACAGGTAATAACGACTTAAACCTCTCTCTCTCCCCCTCTCTGTTTCGAGATTACCCTTACGTAAAATATCGTGGAAAAATATAAAAAAGAAGTTGACCAAATAAAGTTTTGTTAGAACGGTAATCATCGGACTTGTCATAGTTTGACATAGAGATTGTATAATATAAAAGGTACAGAATATAGTCTTCATATGTGTGTCTATAAAGTTTTCACTGGAATTCCAGTCATAGATGTTAACGTATCATTCATCAATTACTATGGCAATTTAATTCTGTATATTTTTAGGTGTTCGATTTAAAGAAATAGGTTCCCATCTGAACTTTGAGATTTACGTTACCAAATTTGACTTTAACACTGGAAAATTGAAGACGGAACATAGCAACTGGAAGGACAATCCAAATACGGATATATCGATTATGAATCCAAGGTACGTCTTAGTGTTGGTTCCTCCATAGTGGGCGCATAGTATTCTTAGCAATATAGAAATAAAAAATTGAATTAGAGTAAATGCTGATCAATCATTAAAAAATGATGGAAGGTTGAAAAGCAGACAGCATCAATCATGGATTGTGTTAAGATAACTGGGTTGCAACAATTAATTGCTGTAGATATTTTAATCAAACAACGTTTTTAAAAATCTTTCACCCAATTAGAAATCGATTTTTTAAAACTTTTTAGTTTGCAGGGATAAGCCAATTAGTTTGTAAGTAAACTAAAAAAAAAATGGTAAATGAACTAAAACTAAACACAAGTAAATCATATTTATTTGCACTTAAAAGTAGGAAAGCAGGGTCTTTAGAAGCCAATTTTCGTAAAATAATTAGACTTGTTGTTAGTTGTAGAATTTTCAAAAGTTTGAAGTGTGAAAGTTTATTTTAAAAAATTCCTTTCCCACCTATAGCAGTAGTGAAGGCCTAGCGAAGAGAAAGAAAGTTTATAAGTTTATTAAAAAAAAAATGCGCTGTAGGCGAATGATTAGTCACTTTGCGGAATATAAATATTTTCTTGATAAAAACAACACAAATTTAATTTAAAAGTTATTTTCTAGGACTCAAGTACATTTGATTACTCCGGATATATCGATCAGATCTCCGAGTCCAGCAATACCGATATCTCATTCTGATCAATACATTAAATTCACTCATACAGACATCGATAGGGATGCAGCACAAACAACGGTACCATTTTTAGATGCACAAAAGGTAAAGTCTGTTGAATTAAGTGGAATAATTTTTCAAATTAGGGGCTGCATCTTGTTGATTTTAAGCAAAAACGTTGTAAGAAGAAAAATGAAATCTAGTTTCTAGGCCTTGCTTTGACAAGTGTTTTTTTTGCTGTTTAAGGTGGAGTCGCTTCAAGCAGTGCCATTGTCAGGGGCAGGAATATTTTACAAGGGTCGACCCTACTTCGGAGGGTTCCTAGCGCCGAAAATTATTACCTACGACGTCAGTCAACATCTAAAACCAGCTTTTCCTTCCAAATAAGTAAACTGAGATTCAAGATAAATTGGAAAATAAGACTTTCTTAGAGGTTATAGTGATAAGCTGTTTTTTATATTAGTTGTTTAACAATAATTGATATTTAAATTAAAAAAATAATAATTTAGTACTGTTTTAATTATCAACATATTATAATAAACGTGAAAAATAAAGCGTATATTGTAGATTAGGGAAAATAAATACTGATTTTATTTGACCTAATGTAGTTTTAATAGTTTGTAAGATGTTAGGCATTATTTGTTGTATTGTGATGTTTATGTAATAATTTGAATACGTTGACCTAAGAAACCGAGTTTAAAGTTTAGAACATTTCTTATAATAGAATTTTAATTATTAAGAATATACTTTTCCTGTAATTTGTTTTATTTCATTTAACACATTCACGTCCCAACTAGCGTTAAGATTTATATATTACATACATGGTGTTATGGAAATGACTTATTATATTTAAACCGGCAAATCCTGAGATGAAAATAAATTGAAGAAAAATAACCATAAATGGCGCTTTGAACTATTAAGCGAAATATACACTTTATATGAAATCTGAAAATTTACGTGGCCGCTGCTGACGACGTTCACAATCAATAATTTAATGAGGCAGTCTCAAGTCTCACCGGGGGGCACCCGGTATCAATGGCTCAATGGTTATTTCTAAAATAAATTATTCAATAATAAACCATGAATAATCTCCAGAATACAATATGCCTGTACAAGAGCATATTAATACCTTAATTTTTTTTGTAAATTCGATAACTTTTTAGACAACGCATTAAACCAAAACCTGCCAAACTTGTTTTGAGATATTTACCTAAGCTTTAATACTCATCGGTCTGTTCACCCGATTGTATCATGCCTAACGATTGGTGACGCATTCGGTTCCGTGTGTCTATTCTAGACTTATGAGAATGATTATAGCGAGAGAGGTGATTATTCCTCTCTCTCAAGAATAGACACATTGATATCTTATAACATAATGTAATGCGGATTGGTTGGGATTATTTTATAATCTAGTAGTCCTTACTCAATACACAAACGAATACAGTGTGTGTAAATAGCCTAGAAACGGCTTAATTACTTAACAAATTATTGGCCGTCTTAAATCAAATTTGGTACAGTTATGCACCGAATAACCACGTTGTTGATTTAGTTTATCTGGAAATCAAACGAATTTCAAGTTTTTATATATTACACCCTGTTTATTTTTTTATTTGTAGATTCTACGTTGTCTTTGCTACACTTTTGCTCCTAATATCAGTAGTTTTCGAAATAACGAAAGCCCTCATTTTTACATGAACTTGTGTTTTACTTATTATTTTAATTTTCAATAATACCTGTATTGACATTGATATACCCATGTTGTCCAATGCTCCGTTTACTAATACCATTAAGCTTAAACTCTTACAATGAAACATGAAAATTACAACAATTAAATTAGTAATATTCAAAGAAACTAGAAATTGTAGAGACAGGCGACAATTATAAATTAATAATTAAATTCATAAGGTACATAGATTCATAAGATTCTAAGGTTCATTCAGTCTACACGGGCTTCTCCAAGAAGTTTGATAAGGTCAATCATGCAGTCCAAGCTTGAGTTTCTGGGCGTTGGGGGTACATTGCTGTCCTGGCTACCCTAACAAGTCGATCCCAATTGTTCGATTCAACAATTTTCAATCCCAAGGAGTATACTGGTCCTGTCTGGCATTCCGCAAGGGTCCCATTTTAGCCCTCTTCTCTTTAATTTGTTTATTAACGACTTGGGGATGCAATTTGATTACTGTCAGTTCCTCCTGCTTGCTGATGATCTGAAACTGTTCATAAAAATCTCCTCCATTGAGGATTGCTTAAAGCTCCAGTCGGACTTGAATAAATTGGTAGTATGGTGTAAGATCAACGATATGGAGATTAACGCCTGAAAGTGTCACTCGATAAATTTTCATAGGTCTAGGTCGGAGTTTGAACAGCATTATTTAATTGAGCGCAATATTCTTGCTATTGTTCCGAAGTTAAGGATTTGGGTCGGACTATGGATGCTAAACTTAATTTCATTCCTCACATTCAGAAAACCATATCCAAATCTCTCCAACTCCTAGGATTTATTAGCGCATAACCAGTGACTTTACTAATACCAAAGCTATAAAACAATTATAGTGCTCATTAATAAGAACCCATCTGGAATACTCCTCCTGTGTCTGGAATCCTTGCTATAATGTACATATCTTGAATATTGAAAGGGTTCAACATCAATTTTTGAATTACATGGCCTATAAACTTAATACAACGCAACTAGATTATTTTCAGCTTGAAGCAAATATCCAGATCAGAACCCTCAGGCTACGTCGGGATCATAGGGATCTTATAATGTTGTATGACCTATTACATAATAAACATAAATGTCTTTTGTTACTTGACAGAATAGGATTGCACATACCATCTGGGGAAACACGCCAGAGGATTACCTTTTCTGTACCACCTCATAGAACTAACTATGGCCAAAATAGCTTTATATCCCGATCATGCAGGCTAGCTAATAAATGTCCTACGCTTGATTTCTTGTTAAGTAGATCAGATTTTATGGGACAACTACTGACTATAGATTGACTTCTCTATTATAGTATTTATCACTGAATTAACAATACAGGGTGGTCCAGCGAAAACTTACCACCTCGATTTTCTTGCTTTAAAATGAAAATGTAGAAAATCGCTCGGACCCGTCGATTTCTGATTCAAGGGGGAATAACTTTTCCGCTAACCCCTAACGGGGGTAAACACAACCCCCTTATTTTGAATAGGGATGAGGGGTGTTGCGATACCTCATTTTGAAGATCTTATCGAGTACTATTTGACCCTAAAATCTCGCTTCAAAATTTTCATCTTTAACGAAATGACAGCTAAAATAGTGGAAGACTACTTACTTTTGTGAATAGTTTATTAAATGCTGAAAATGGCCACCATTGACTTCCATGCAGTAAAATACATTTTGCTCAAAACGTTCACGGACATTACTCAACATTCGTGGTGTAATTTGACGGCATTCATTAATGATCCACATTCGCAAATCCTCCAGTGACTCAGGCTGGGTAGCGTAAATGTTAGATTTCAGGTGACCCCATAGAAAAAGTCCCGTGGAGCCATATCAGGTGATCTGGGTGGCTACTCAATATGTCCCCTTCTTAAAATCCAGGCCTGAGGAAAATTTTCATCTAAGAACTGATGCACAGGTTGAGCGAAATGAGGTGGTGCGCCATCTTGTTGAAAAATGATCGTTACATGGTCTTTCATTCTCCAATACTTGAACGAGGACTGGATAAATAGCGTCCTCTAATAGTTCTAAATACATTTGGCCAGTAAGATTACCGGGTGTAAAAAAGGGCCGATTATGTGATTTCCATAAATACCCGCCCAAACATTTAACTTTTGGGGATGCTGAGTATGCACTTCACGAAATAATCTTGGATTTTCATCTGACCAATATCGACAGTTATGCCTGTTTACAACGCCATTAAGGTAAAATGAACACTCGTCCGAGAAACAGATATTGAACATGTAGTTAGGATTATTGTTAATAATTCCACTGACCACTTCACAGAACTGGAGTCAGCGACCGAAATCATCCTCATTCAGTTCCTGAACCAGTCGTATCTTAAAAGGATGGAACTTATGTTGTTTAAGGATTCTCATGATTGTTGTGCGTGAAACACCAGATACATCGGACAATTTCCTAGTACTAAGGGTCGGATCCATTGCTACTTGACCTAAGACAGCCACTTCCCTCGCTTCGTCTCTGTCATACACCCTCTTTTTGTTTCCGACTGAACCAGTAGCGTAAAATTTGGCAACCAGTTGCAAAATGTAAGCAGCGGATACATTTTTTCCGGGATGCCGTTCGGTAAATAAAGCCGCTGTTACTCGCGCAGAGTCGTTATTTCTAAAAAATAATTTTATAATTTCCACCCTTTCTTCTACGGAATACATCATTTTAATTCTACTACAAAGGTACAATCGAAATGACACAGTTTTAACGTTCTTAAAAATTCACGATAGACTAACGTAAATCAAAAACATGGTCCGTCTACTTTTTTGGGCAAAAAATTAACAAATAAATAAATAAATTCAACTGCGTCTGATAAGAGTAATATCCTCGAGGTAAATTCCACATTCTCTACTCATACACCAGCGTTCTTTACTGCATGGAAGTGAATGGTGGCCATTTTCAGCATTTAATAAACTAATCACAAAAGTAAGTAGTCTTCCACTATTTTAGCTGTCATTTTGTTAAAGATGAAAATTTTGAAGCGAAATTTTAGGGCCAAATAATACTCGATGAGATCTTCAAAATGAGGTATCGCAACACCCCTCAGCCCTATTCAAAATCAGGGGGTTGTGTTCACCCCCGTTAGGGGGTTGAAGTTACGGAGATGATAAAAGCGGAAAAGTTATTCCCACTCGAATCAGAAATCGACGGGTCCGAGAGATTTTCTACATTTTCATTTTAAAGCAGGAAAATCGAGGTGTTAAATTTTCGCTGGACCACCCTGTATAAACTTTCAATTCAATATTATTTTTTATTTTACACTTATAAAGATAGTTTGTAAAATTGGGCATTGTCCGTTAATAAATAAATAATATTAAAAAAAAATTTAATTATACTCCTAACGTTGAAAACTGCAGATTATTAGGAACAAAGTATGTTAAATCAAAAGTGTAACAAATGTAATGTAGATTCTATAAATGAAAAAATATACATATAAAAAGTTAAAATTCATTTGATTTACAGAAAAACTAAACAGCTGGCAACAACGCCAATATGATCATTCGGTCCGTAAGTGTATGGCCACAACGGAGCACCGCACATCGACCTCGACCATAGCCTGGAACCATAGCACCGCACAGTAGTGTCCACAACGGCGCACTGAGCTTAGCTCTTTGCCTTGCCTGTCGATCAGTTCGTCTCTCGACATCGAGATATAAACATGGACTTTGCGTTGTCATCTTCTTCCGATTTTGAATTTGACGTGAATTGGAAAATCAGTTAATATACAGGATGTCAAATTAAAAAATATGTTTAAACAGGGTCGTAATTAATTAATACTGGAATAATTTTTAAACTTTAATTGTTATTTTAAATAGTGTTGTCCTACATACAATCCAATATAATCAAAAATATATATATGCGTTATCATATACGCACAGTCCATGTTTATATCTCGATGTCGAGGGACTACTGTGCGAACCTCAAGCGAGGCTGTGCGGTGCTATGGGCGGTGCGTCGTTTTGTGGACACATATTAAGATCCACTTAGACAACTGTACCAAATCGGTCAGTAAATTCAGACTATATACACACACTGTATGTCCTTCGAGAGTGCCGAGCGTTTCGACGCCGCCTGACAACAGCATAGGAAGCAATTAATTGTTTGTCCTTGTTTCTTTTAGTTTGGATGTTATTCAATATTTTGTTCTAATATTTCCTATCGGTCATTCTCCGTTAAACAATCATTGTTTTGCGGTTCTCGGTTCTCAGTCTCGTCAATCGCGAGCCTGGATATGACGTGTATTTCGATTGAAATGTTAACTGGTCATTTAATACTTTCTTTTACTTTTTGGGAGGGATTGACAGGGAAGTTTCTTCGGAACGCCTATACAGGGTCCACAAACGAAGCGTGGACGGAAGATTAAATCGTTATCAAAGAAATTATCAATAATACTAAAACAGTTTGAGATATTGGATTAAAAGCGGCATGTTTTAAAAATATTTTACATTATACAGGGTGGCCCAAAAAAGTGTGACAGCATAAAGTTATATTTTTTTAAATGGGACACCCAGTATTTTATTGCATATTTACGTTCGTATTACTATCGTTTATAAGTGCCTCAAATTTTATTTAATTTGGTTTTGTAGAAATAAATTAAAAACAAAAAAAAAAAGTTTTGCAGTCATGAATAAAAAAGTCAAAAAAACAATCCAGAACTATTTTTTTAACCTCGGCTTGAGTGAAATTTATGACAAGAGGTCTAGAGATACTATGAATGTAATTGCGTTTATTTATTTTATATTTATTTCATCATAAGCATTCAAAAACCCCACATTTTAAAATAATTTTTCTCAAGTTTTTCATATGGAACACCCTGTATATTATTTGGCTATTTGACGTAGAATTCATAGACAATTTTTTTTTGTAATACAAGCATATAAGTTATATCCAGCCGTTTTCGAAATAATTGTAAATATCATAAATTATGTTGTTTAAATAGAGTTTTTACTGGGAAATTTTGTTATAGGCGACTAGACTAATAATTGTAAACTGAAGTAAATGTTCAAAATTGCTTCATTTTACTTAATTTAATGATTTTCCTTTACTGCCAACAGAACTCTTAATTCACTTTCTTCATTAATAACGGGTTTATTGATTATCATACTTTTTGTGTATGCAGTGCTTCCTGTTGCTACAAATCTTTGCAACAACCTCTCGAAGGTTTCTGGTCTCGGCTTTCTCTCAATATCTGGATATCTTTCAGCATACACTCGGCTCGCGAGTAGGCAATTTCTTGCACATTTTCCCAGTATAAAAATCATATTTACCATTTCTAAAGTTGTAAAATTCGACATTTTGTGTAAGTTAGTACTTAATTTCGACGACTGAACAAATGTAAATAGTTTTATTTGGCTGTCATAGTGACAATCTAAACAAAAAAAAAATCATGGCAACTCGATTAAAAATAAAATTAAATAAATAAAAGTAGCAAAAATGTAGGCTTTTAAAATTTATATCGAAAAAAACTAAAATTCGGTAAACACTAAGAGTAAAAGGAAGCTATTTTGAACATTTACTTTAGTTTATAATTATTTGTCTAGTCGCCTATAGCAAGATTTCCCAATAAAAACTCTATTTAAACAACATAATTTATGATATTTATAATTATTTCGAAAACGGCTGGATATAACTTATATGCTTGTATTACAAAAAAAAATTGTCTATGAATTCTACGTCAAATAGCCAAATAATATACAGGGTGTTCCATTTAAAAAACTTGAGAAAAATTATTTTAAAATGTGGGGTTTTTGGAAGCTTATTATGAACACCCTGTATAAAATGAATAAACGCAATTACATTCATAGTGTCTCTAGACCTCTTGTCATAAATTTCACCCAATGCCGAGGTTACAAAAATAGTTCTGGATTATTTTTTGTGATTTTTTTATTCAGGACTGCAAAACTTTTTTTTTTAGTTTTTAATTTATTTCTCCGAAACTACAAAACCAAATTAACTAAAATTTGTGGCACTTATACACGATAGTAATACGAACCTAAATATGCAATAAAATACTGGGTGTCCCATTAAAAAAAATTAAGTTTTATGCTGTCACACTTTTTTGGGCTACCCCGTATAATGTAAAATATTTTTAAAACATGCCGCTTTTAATCCAATATCTCAAGCTGTTTTAATATTGTTGATAAGTTCTTCGATAACGATTTAATCTTCCGTCCACGCTTCGTTTGCGGACCCTGTATTTTTAAATACAACTTTTGTTGTATTTTAAATTTGTTAACCGGCCTTTATAGGTTTTGTGATTTGATTTTTGGGGGAGGAGGGTTACGCTACGTATTACCTCTTTTAAAATATTATTTTGGTATTACAGTAACTTTAGCCCATTACAGGGAATAGCGAGCAATATATTGCAACATAAATAGTATCCCCATACAAATAACTAATATAAATTTAAAAAAATAGAAATTATAACAATGATGGTTTTTAATTAATTATGTTGTATATGTCTATATGTCAGTTTTCCAGATTAACAATTTCTAAGAAGGTAAGCATTAATGATCAAGAAATCATCCTTGAAACTATACAGCGTGTTTCTTAATAGCATGCTAATATTTAAGGAGGTTATTCTTGGATCCACTTTCACAAATAAAGTTCATACGAACATATACCCTAAACGTTTTAACTTTTGAGATACAGGATGGATTTAGAAAAAATATCTCCTTATTTAATATTATTTTTCTATGATACTGCTCTAGATATTTTTGTGAAATCTGGTACACACTATCTATTCATTCAGAGGCATTTTATGATGTATAACATGGTTTTTATTGCGACCAGTGGCGTTCGTGCCGGAATTGCCTTCGGTATTTTTGAAGAAAAGAATTGCACGCCACTTCTTTTTTTTTTAGTCAAAATTATTTTTGAAATTCTCATTCCGTGCTGAGATGTCTCTTAATTTTTTGTCGTTTGACGTACAGTTTTCCTATAAAAAATGAAATTCATTCATTTTCACTCTGTTATGACATTAGGTATTAACAAAGACTAAAAATGATCTAGTAGGTAAGAAGCAGATTTTGTTTTGTATACCTAAATAGTTTTGACAGTTGCCTACCTAGTCTAGATGTCGCCTATTTAAGTCATTAACTTTAAGAAATTATTAAAAAAACATCAAAATCTTTAACACTCTGTATTTCAAAAGTTAAGACGTTTAGGACAAATGTTTATATGAAGTTTTTTTCTGAAAATGGACCCAAGAATAACCTCCTTAAATATTAGCATATTATTAAGAAACATCCTGTATAGGAAATATTACATAAAATTCCACGACTTTTAATTGATTGGTTAAACCTACTTTCAACATCCTTTTATGACCATCTCAGACCAAATGTTATTATGTGTTTACTAACTATTCCTCCTTTTTTTGAATTTTACTATACTTTTTGAATATTTTCGAAAGTTTCTATTAGTTCGATATTTATTCCCTGATTGAATTCAAATAGAACAAAAAATTATGTGTTAAAATAATTCTTTTCATAATATACAGGTTTGACAAACATTAAATACAATCAGACTCCTAATGCACAGGAATTTGATCGTGATATACTAGCCAACACTGATTATTGGTTCTTTGTTTTCCACAGCACTCTCGATTTTCATTCATTTCTGCATTTTTAGATATTTCTAATATTGGGTCTTGCTAATCAATTGTCAATATATCTGGGTATAGGATATATTACATAAATTACGTTCAGAATTTTAAGTACAGTTAATATACAGGATGTCACAGCACAACAGACCACTTGCAAATACTACTTTAAAACCCTTATATAATAATCTTTTTAATTTTAATGATATGTATAAAAAAAATAATTTAAGATAGGGGGGACATCATACGTGATCACCCTATACGCAATAAGAGGAAAAACGTTATATGCCACATATGTTTTAGCCGGAGTTTACTGTAACATAAAAATAATTATTGTTAAGTATAACATTTCAACCTAATCAGGGGTCGTCCGTTAATAACTCATTAAAAATTTCAAAAATATCCATTTGCGAGCCAGAAACAATAAAAAACAAACTCAAATATTAGGGTTATAATACTGTGTCCTGTGTCTTAAATCGTATTATTGAGTTTAAGCGGTACTCTTTCTGCCGATTAACTTATTACCAGGATAGTTGCTCTTAGGTCGAGCCTCGCTGTCAATCCTAGTTTATAAAATCACCGTTTTCAATAATCTGAGGTTTAAACCGTACAGTGCGATTTAAACCCACTTTATAAAATTCGCCCCTAAAACTATTCTTGTATTAAATTTAAGGAATTCCCGTATTCATTTGCACGAACTAAAAGTAGCGTATGGTGGTAGATTATTGGGAACTTAATTACAGTAGTGTGGATGATCGATACCCCTTGCACAGTATAACTGATATAAAAATGTTAAAAAACTTTATAATGACCTGGAACAGAATACTGTTTGTCATTTTATTGCCTAACTTACCATAGCTGGAATAAGCAGGAACACTATCATCTGATTTTGAAATTCGATTGACTCTCCTTTTCTAATACATATCGGTATATTGGTGTCCAAATTGTGGTATAGTACATAAGCGTAGTGACAAATTTTTATTACAGCGGTATCGTGACCTAAAAAAAATCTATTACAGGGCGTTGTGGAAACAGGTTATTATACAGGGTGTTATGGCAATGACGTATTATATTTAAACCGGCAAATCCTGAGATGAAAATAAATTGAAGAAAATAACCATAAATGGCGCTATGACTTATTAAGTGAGATTATATACCTTATATGAAATTTACATGGCCGCTACTGACGACGGCCGCAATCAATAAAAGAAAAGGTCCGCAGTGTGAAAAGACCTCAGCGCATTTGGGCCGGTGTTGTCATATCTACAAGGCAAACTCTTTAAAAATAAATTATAATTTTAACAATTTTTCATTCTATCGTTTATGAACAAATATGATTCCAGAAAACCGACGGCGAAAAATGTTTTGCAAAACAAATAACAGTAATATCACATACAAATTTCAAATTCGTCACAAGCACAGGAAAGTAAAAGATCAAACCTCATTGAATTATTGAATGGTTATCTTTCAACTTCTTTAAAAAAAAAATCAATTTTATTTAAGACACATGCTCTCTTACCTTTACTTATTTAAAAACAATTATCAGTTTCATAATTTCTGTAAGAAAACTAAGTTTTAGGAAAAAACTCTTGCCAAACTTAATGTAAAACTGAAATGCATACAAATTATAAAAATTAATTACTTACTTGTATTTATCTTATAACTAAAGAGCGGGACTTCCAGGCACATACATAATCAGTTGTTTATTCCTCAGATTATTAGATTTTATCACACGTGACGCGACGAAATTTGACTTGTTGACGTTGCCTCCAGAAGAAACTACCGGTCTTAAAATTACATATTACAACACAACGACCCGAACAAACATACCTGCAAAACCGAACGGGTTGCCTGGGTGTTGGTTATCCGATAAAAACATCTATATCGCGAAACGGTCTATTTTATATTGACAGCCCGCAGCCGCTAGCATGCACTGCTTTTTTAAGTTCATTTTCTTGGTGAAGGTAACGACCATTATTTTTCTTAGAACTATAAGTTTTTTTAAGTTGATGTATAGTGAAGTAGCGTCCTTTTTTTAGGCACCGGCCTGGTACATTTCTATAAAATTTGGTACAATTGTACCGAATTTTATAGAATAGAAAAATCACCAAGAAAATGAACTTAAAAAGAAGTCGTTACTTTCAACAGCCCTACATAACAAAACAATTTCTTGGATGGACAGTATACCAAATACTCGAGAGATGTACCAACATGCGAATACTTTGTAAAGTGTACCGAATTCGGTACAAAAGAACGCCCTAGAACAACCCTGGGTTCAAATTTTAAAATTACGAAGTGACAAAGGCTACACTGCCATCTCCCCATCTTTGTCACACACTCGGCTCGACTGAGCAGACGTAGTTTGTATATGAGTGCATGCTAGCGGCTGCGGGCTGTCAGTATAAAACAGACCGTGTCGGGATATAGATGTTTTTGTCGGATAACCAACACCCAGGCAACCCGGTCGGTATTGCAGGTGTTGTTGTTCGGGTCGTTGGGTTGTAATATGTAATTTTAAGACCGGTAGTTTCTTCTGGACGCAAGAGCTGCCGTTCACAACGTCAACAAGTCAAATTTGGTCGCGTCACGTGTAATAAAATCTAATCTGATAGTGTCTTACAAAAACTTATTAGTTCTCTTCCACTATGTGTTGTTCAGTGTTGCCGTGAAAATCTGTGTCCCATGCATAAAGTGTTTTTATGAAAAAAAATAAACAACTGATTATGTATGTGCCTGGATGCACCGCTCTTTAGTTATAAGTAATTAGTTTTTATAATTTATATGCAATTTCAGTTTTACATTAAGTTTGGTAACACTGCCATTAGGTCTGGGTGAAATGTTGTACAGTAGCGCGGACTGACCTGTGAGTAAGAGTGTTTGTTATTCCACTTTTAAAACGGGTCATTTAAAAAAAAATATGTAATAACGAACAACGAACAAACCCGCTTCTCTAGGACACCATAGGAGTCACCCATTTAAATATAATACGTCATTTTCATAACACCCTGTATTTACACCAGCGAAAAATAATACATGGCGCTTTCCGATAATAAACTGCTGAATTTAGAAATAAAACATGTACTTGTCGAGTAAATACGGCGTAGTTGCTAATGCTCTCATGTGCTCTAATTTTTATAGGTCTTTACCAAAAACATTTAATTAATAAAGAAACAGAATTGTTTTCATTCTGTCAGAATCATACAAAGTTTTAAACAGTATCTAATCAATGATGCCAGGTCTGTACCGAGGGGCCCAAATCTACCGCCTGCATTTGAAACCGAAAGGTATAATATTAATTATATTGAATGCATTTGGCATGCGTGCCTATTAAGTAAAAATATTGTACTAAATACGTGTGTATTTTTTTAATTTTCGCCTCGTAAAGTTATTTATAGTTTCCCAACATCAAATTCCAATGTTTTAGGAAAACCACCGCGGCAACGCTGTACGCACATACGTGCTACCGATTATACTACGTGAGTAACCCTAAAGTTTAGGACTTCCATTAATTTTTTTGGGCGCGGTGTTCTTTGTGTTTATCTCGACTGCGATTGTGATCTATTGTATTTTTGCATGAATTGTTAGTGTTTTTCGAACTAGGACTACTATTTAGAGCTATTTATTAGCTGCCTACAATGATTCTTCAGAGCGTGGTGTGTAAGAAATTCGACTATTCTAACCCCGGATTAATATTTCGTCGGTAAGTAAGATTAATGAGGTTATATTGCTTTAGGTTAAGAGCTATTTATTAGCTGCCTACAATGATTCTTCAGAGCGTGGTGTGTAAGAAATTCGACTATTCTAACCCCGGATTAATATTTCGTCGGTAAGTGAGATTAATGAGGTTATATTGCTTTAGGTTAAGCCATGGTGTAGCTAATTCTATATTTTAAGTAAATATTGTCAAAATATTGATTTTTTCTTCATATTTTTGAATTTCTGTAAAAAATATCTACAACGATTAACTATTTATGACTAGTGCTTGCTTTAAAGCAATCTTCTAACTTATTTGAAACTGTAGAACTGTGCATGATTGTAAATAAATGGTGTTTTATGAATGGAATGTTTTGTCTCCCCTTTTATATTATATGTTTATTACCTAATTTTTTATACGGATGATTATAAGAAGCGATAGAGTGTTTATTTAGGACAACCAAAGAGTCTGTTGTAAAAATACCTTTTTTCCAATTATAGAAAATTAATGAATTTTATTTTCCGTTAAATTATTTTAAATAATCCCACATGGAAAATTAGACGGGCTTTTATAGTTTTGCGGTGTCGGCAGTATTTGGTTCCTTATCTCTGCTGTCGCAACGGGTATGGCTTTACCGGTAGATAAATCGGCCAGGATGACATAATGTAACGTTGAAAGAGACGGCTAAAGAAATTTCTGAAGGAGGCAGTTTTTTTAGTGGGTTCTGGGTTTTTATCGTGGCCGGACGCCGCGGTCTCAGGACCTCACTCAAACGCGATCTTATTTTTTTCAAAACGGGAGCCGCAACACTACAGGTGTTAGAGTGTTTTTTGCCGCGGATTTTCCCAGAGAAAATTTTTATTTGAAACACTCGTGTTTCCGGCGAGTATAAAAAAAATACTGGACTGTCATTAAACACTCGTGTTTTCCGGCGAGTTTAAAAATACTGGAACGTCATTAAACACTCGTGTTTCCGGCGAGTATAAAAATACTGGACTATTTATTAAACACTCGTAGTTTCCGTGCGAGTATAAAAAACGCTGGAATCCCTTCAAACACTCGTTGCTGGCGCGAGTATAAATAAGTTTCCCAAGAACAAACCCGATTGTGACAAAAGGAACGAAGACATTCTGAGTCCGGAATAGTGAGTAAGTGTGAAATAAAATATCTTAAGGCTAGTATTAGTAGTCACTGCCGCGAGTCATAATTTTTCTTTCGGAAATTATTAGGGTAGTTAGACTCTCTTTAGTTGAGAAACAAAATGCTAGCTTAGGTTTATTTTACATTGTAAATACTGTAAATAATTAAATTTTAAATGGGAGTACGTGACAGAGGAATGATAGGTTGGTTTGAAACGCAGAATGTTAGTGTAGGATAATTTTTATTGTAAATATAAAATGTAAATAATTATCGCACTAGTACTTCGGGTCGCGTTACTCGACTGACGTAAGACAAACCCCCTTAAATTCACCCTCAAAGACAAGGACATAAAATTAAATAAAAATAGCCCTCCGTGTTCCAATATAACAAACTTGCATTGTTGTTATATTTAATTGGACGCGCCCGAGCCAATAAATCAAAAGTATAGTCTGAACATCAGTTAGGCCTCGTCCTACGTTCAACAAACTATACTTTTAAATTAAAATCATTCAAATTTGTCATAAGAAAGAATTTTCTTATGACAAATTTGCCCTCATCTCTTCAATTGCGCTTCTAGTTAGCGGGGAAAGGTGGTGGGCCCACCCAAGACCGACTGACACGTGCGTGTCAAGTCGGCAATGGCATTATGCCTGGCATCCCTGGACAATACAAGAATCGACCGAAAAATCGAAAATCAAATCGTGTACGAAAATAATTAAGTAAGCACGCCGTCAGACTGCGGTGGATTTTTTCATTACTTGCTAAGACTGGCCACTTTACAGATAGTGTCGACCAGTTCTTACATCTTCCAAATTAAATGGTTCAATAGTTAGTTTTGCAATAATAATCAAATCCTGGGTGGGGGATTACACCTTCTGGTTAGAATCCAACAGGGGACAAAATTAAAATTCCATAAAGTGCCATCTAGCTAATTATCAGATTAAATTAAATTCAAAAATAAAGTCAAGGGGTAAATTGATTATACGGGGGTTATCAACAAACGTCCCACGCGCAGATAAGGAGAACGTTAGAGTTACCTATCAATTACTAAGCGCAAAACGGACGGACGTTTCGGGCTACGTACTCCACTCATATCATAGTATGATGTACGTATGCACCGATCTTTCAAAATTTCCAAATTTCTTTTACAATTCGGCGACAAGTCACCCATTTAAATATAAGAAGCCATTTTCATAATCCGTCTAGAATGCAGTGCAAAACAAATAGTCCATATATATTATCAAACGACGAAGGCTACACGTTTCGCCCGACTGGCCATCATCAGACCTAAGATTTTTAGATACAAGTTGGAATAAGGAAAAAGGCATTGTTTGTAACCTTTATATAGATTTTGCCTCCTTTTTCTGACATTATTGCTCTTCAACTTCTTCTTAATTTACGACAAAAGCGATGATATCATGGGCTATTATTTACTGCCAAATCCCAGATGATTCCCGTTACCCCTTTCTAGGTTATTTTAAGATAAACGGTTTTATGGTTTATTGACTTATTAATTGTTTTGTGTGGTAATTGATGAACCCTTATTTTTAAATGTTGTTGCTCCTATTTGTACATGGTTGTGTTGTAGTGTGTTGTTTATTTTAGGGTAATTTGCTGACTTTTTCGTATTTTTCCGTATTCCAACTTGTATATAAACTTTTTAGGTATGATGATGCCCAGTTGGGCGAAACATGTAACCTTCATCGTTTCATAATCTACACGGTGTTTCGAAATAACATGCTAATATTTAAGGAGGTTATTCTTGGGTCCATTTTCAGAAAAACACTTCATATGAACGAACATAAATGTCCTAAACGTTTTAACTTTTGAGATACAGAATGTTAAAGATTGGACCATGTTTTTTTAAAAATTTGTTAAGTTTAATGACTTAACTACGTGACAACTAGACTAAGTAACAAATGTCAAAACTGCTGATGTTAATAAAATGGAATCTGCTTTTTACCAACTAGATCCTTTTTAAACTTTGTTAATACCTAATTTCATAACAGAGTGCAAATAATTTATACGAAAATACGTCAAACGACAAAAAATGGAGATACGACATTTACTCATTCGTCTGATCGGAGACCACGAGCTGACGAAGAACCTCGACAGCCTAGAACATTGAAGACAGGTTGGGGATTTGACTCTCTTTTACAGATTCTGATATTTTCATGGAAAGTGCTCGGCTGACCTTGCTCTCTTAATTCCGCCCAGAGCGGCGAATAGCGGAAATACGCGATGAACCGCTGCCGCCCATCCATATGTGGTTAAGCTTAGTACTCCTCAAACTTCATTATTTAAGAATTCTTTCATCTGGAATCTACCGAGGGCAATTCCCGCACGAACGCCACTGGTGGAAATAAAAAACATGTTATACATCATAAAATGCCTCTTGAAGAATAGAAAGTGTGTACCCAATTTCACAAAAATATCTAGAGCAGTATCACTGATATGAAAAAAAAGGAGATTTTTTAGCACTTTTAACACCCTGTATCTCAAAAGTTAAGAGGTTTAGGACATATGTTCATATGAAGTTTTTTTCTGAAAATGGAAGCAAGAATAACCCCCTTAAATATTAGCATGTTATTAAGAAACATCCTGTATACAAAGTGTCTGGGAAAATGTGGGAAATCTCCCGGATATGAAGAAAACAATTGAAAAGAGTACTATAAGTTCATATAAACTTTTTTCGTATAGGCCTCCTCTTCGTAGATGTGGGCTCCCAAAGAGCTCCAATGGAATCAAGTTTTTTACACATAGTTATTGAACCACCGGGTATATTTAATTTTTTTTAATGCGATATATACCAGGTAAGAAAGACCCTTCAAATTACTATCAAAGAAAGTGTTGTGAATTACTTACAGCTGTGATACTCATGGCCCTTTTTTTTAAACGCCATGTATGATAAGAACTTTGAAAAGGGTTTTTACATACCTTTAACTATTGACTAAAAATTAAAGACTTTTCATTCATGTCGCTAATCCTAATCGTTTTCGAAAAAACGTCATTTTATTTACACTGAGTTAAATATGAAAAAGCGGAATTTTGAGCTTCAATATTTGATAGGAACAAAGATGTATCACTTACCGAGATACGCCAAATACATGATGTAATTAAAATGCCGTTTTTTTCGTAAACGGATAGGATTAACAACATGAATGAGGAGTATTTAATTTTTAGTCAATAGTTAAAGGTATGTAAAAGCATTGTTGTAAAAATACCTTTTTTCCAATTCCAGAAAATTAATGAATTTTTTTTTTCGTCTAATTATTTTAAATAATTTAACGAATATTGGATCGAAGGTTGATGTAATCTTTCAATATGCATGTCAGCAGAAATTATGAGAACGGCAACATTTACGGGCTTTACCGGTAGATAAATCGGCCAGGATGACGTAATGTAACGTTGAAGGAGACGGCTAAAGAAATTTCTGCAGGAGGCAGTTTTTTTTAGTGGGTGTTGATCTCTCGACGCGGGCGGCCGCCTGTTCCAGGTCCACCTCGCTCGCCCGCGATTTTATTTTTTAAAAAGAGGGTCCGACGTTTTGGCTACAGGTTTTAGAGCGTTCGTCGCCGAAATTGCCCAGAAAAGTCAAATGCGGACCGGACCTTTCCCCGAGTAAATTTTATTTTCAAACACTCGTGTCTTGGCGCGAGTATAAATAAAAGCCAAAAGTATCTTCGAAGACTCGTGCATTTTGGAGCGAGTATAAATAAATCTAGAAAAGAAATTCGTTAACGCAACGTGGGAGATAAACTTGTATTTATTAATACAGAGTAAAGAGCACCATCGATTGACGTTCAACAGTTCCAGAGACTCGCCGTTGGAAAAGCAGACTGGTGCGCAACCCCAGTTCGCGTCCACCCGCGATTTCAGTGTGAGCTTTATAGATTCTTCCTCGCAAGGTATCATCTATATACCGGCGGATTAATCTAGACGGTGTTGCACAGGCTCAATATTATTTCGATCGGGAGAATACCTCCTAATAAGTCGATCCCTCCTAACGAAGTGTATTGAGTCGCCCGCCTTGCTAAATAGCGCTAATATTTAGTAAGTGAAAAGGCCAAGAATGAAGCCATCATTGAAAAAACCCTGAAGACTTAAAATCTCGGCGGTGTCAGGCTAGTTTGTTTTCTCATGCGTTCGGAAAATAGCGACTGTTTTGACAGTGGAAGCTATAGGTAGAGAAACAAACAGAATAGCCATAGCTCGGTTGCAAAGGCAGCGTTGTCCCTGAACTGAGGGCGACGTCCGGCCTGAGTGACGTAAAAATTTATACCCCTTAAATTAAGGAAAAAATGTAACGGTCACTACGAATTTTGCTATGAGGTAACAATAAGTGATGGTAACCAAAAAGAGTCCTGATTGAGACATGAAAATTTATTAGTGCGAAATAAAAGATCTTAAGCTAGTATTAGTAGTCACTGCCGCGAGTCATAATTTTTCTTTCGGAAATTATTAGGGTAGTTTAGACTCTCTTTAGTTAAAAAACGAAATGCTGGCTTAGGTTTATTTTACATTGTAAATACTGTAAATAATTAACACGTTCGCTACCGACCAGAAAACGACAGTATCCCGCTGTGGACCAGAGCCGTATTTCGGGATATACTTGGGATATTTTGATAATTTCTCTACATATACTATTGTTATGACTTAGAAAGTCAAGGTCGCCATATTTGACCTTGAGCCACTATAGTGGCCCTTGGTTCATTCATAGCTCTCGGATTAGTATAAACCAACGGCCACTTTAGTGCCATTTAAAAAGTTGCCTTAGAATAAAAATACGTATCAAGATTTTCATACTTATTATAATTCAAAACTAAAAAAGTCCTAAGTGTAAACAAGTAAATAGACCATTCGATCAAACATGAAAAACATAACTTTCAAAAACTATGTGTCCAAGCTTAGATGCCAGTTCTTGAAGCAAGGATCAATACATAACCCAGGTAAATCTGGGCAAGATGGGCAATGATACCGTGAACGTCTCCGTACATTACCTTTGGAGCAAAAACGACACCTCTTCGAATTTTTTTTTTCTCCAGGTATGGCTTCCGGAAAATGGTGTCCTTGGAAATTTACTGGTATTGAATTTGCTTGTGACGGTTTAGCTTTTATAAGATCTTTTATTATCTCGTCACGGAAATCCAAAAGAGTCTTCTTTGTGTTTGTTCTTTTTTTGTAAAGGTAATAAGCATTCCATATACATACATCTACAAGATGGAAGAATATCTTACGGTACCACCGAATAGTTTTTCTCGGGCTGGAATAGTAAGACATCATTTGGTCGGCTCTATCAATGCCAGACATATGTTGATTATAGTCAAGGACGCACTGGGGCTTTAGTTTTACTTCACCTCTTCTGGGTCTTGTTTCAACCATCTGATGTTTGTGGCGGGTACTCATCATGCGGACATCGCGTTTGTCTTTCCATTTTGTTACGACAACTGAACCTTTCCGCTTCCAAACTGCTTCTCCCTTTTTCAGCTTGGTTTTCAAGAACTTTTTTGGGTTGCCTTTCCTATTTTCACGTAGCGTTCCAACTATACCAGTTTTTTCTGACAACAAATATTCCGCAAGTGCAACGCTTGAATAAAAATTATCAACATACAGCACGTGGCCCTTGCCCAAATAGTCACGTATTAATTGTTTCACTACGGAAAATGAATGAGATTCTCCGTCGATTTCCAGGGTTCCTTTACCTACATATATAATTATGTTCAAAATAAACCCATCGTGAGTGGTTAACTCGTATAATTTTATTCCGTATTTATGACGCTTGTTAGGGATATACTGGCGGAAAATCAATCTTCCACGCCATAAAATCATGGCTTCATCGATTGCCAAATGTTGACCTGGATAAAATGCGGATTTTATGTTTTCGATAATCGCATTTAGTATAGGACGAATTTTATGAAGACGATCATTCACATCGACATCTGCATGATTTACGAATCTTAACATACGTAAAATCGTTGTAAACCGATTACGCGACATTGATTTACCAAAAATTGGATGATAATACAAGGGATCTTTACTCCATTGCCGGGCAATTTTTGGAAAGGTAATGTTCCCACTCAAACAACAAACACCGATAAATGTTTTGATTTCTTCTGGTGTGGTGTCGATCCACCGTAACCCCTTATTACTCCTTGTCAATGTTTCTTGATTGGCTAAAAATAAATTTGCCCTTCTATTCGTCTCTTCGACAATAGTAAGAATAATGCTATTATCGAAAAATACTTGAAAATATTGAAGTGCTGTGGCATTATTCGGGATATTTACATTAATTGATTCGGTTGCAGTAAAGGGAATGTCGATAGGGTCCTCCTCAGTATCTGTCCATTCATTATCTGAATCATTTTGTATGGGCATTACTGTAGCTCGTGCAATTTTACGAGGCGGTGATCGATGTACATTTAAGTGTTCACTTGACCCAGAGCTGCTACTTTCATCAGCGGTGCTTATTTCGCATTCATTCGCATCATAATCAGCATCAGCTACCGAGTCGTCACTGGAAAATGGCTCACAAGCTTCATCTTCATCATCATTGGTCATAAAATCATTTGCCATCCGTTCAAGTTCAGTTTGAGTCAAGGGAATACGTTGTGTTCTATTGCGGGAGGTGTTTGGCACACGTTTATCCGAATAACTAAAAATATCAAGAAAAAAAAGTTACATAACCTCAAAAAATTTATTCGAAAACTTATAACTTACCTTGTACTAGGGGTGGAATCCATTTTCTTACATCAATATATAAAAAATAGCCTTTCACATTTCACCCACAGTCAATATTTGTATAAAACTAGATATAATTGTGACTACAAGCAATGAACAATGGTTTTATCTACACGCGCTTGATGACTAACGTAAATCAAGTACCAAAGGCGGCGACGGACTGCTGACAGACCAAAAAATGGTAAACAACATCCACGCGTGGACCAGATTAAAATTTAGATGCATAGAAATTAATGTAAATTATTGGCCACTATAGCGGCCGCGGTTCACCACGGAGGATCGGTGAGGCCACTATAGTGGCCGTCGGTAGCGAACGTGTTAAATTTTAAATGGGAGTACGTGACAGAGGAATGATAGGTTGATTTGAAACGCAGAATGTTAGCGTAGGATAATTTTTATTGTAAATATAAAATGTAAATAATTATCGCACTAGTACTTCGGGTCGCGTTACTCGACTGACGTAAGACAAACCCCCTTAAATTCACCCTCAAAGACAAGGACATAAAATTAAATTAAAAATAGCCCTCCGTGTTCCAATATAACAAACTTGCATTGTTGTTATATTTAATTGGACGCGCCCGAGCCAATAAATCAAAAGTATAGTCCGAACATCAGTTAGGCCTCGTCCTACGTTCAACAAACTATACTTTTAAATTAAAATCATTCATTCTTTCTTATGACAAATTTGCCCTTATCTCTTCAATTGCGCTGGTGGACCGCTGACAGCTTCCAGTTGGCGGGGAAAGGTGGTGGGCCCACCCAAGACCGACTGACACGTGCGTGTCAAGTCGGCAATGGCATTAATGCCTGGCATCCCTGGACAATACAAGAATCGACCGAAAAATCGAAAATCAAATCGTGTACGAAAATAATTAAGTAAGCACGCCTTCAGATTGCGGTGGATTTTTTCATTACTTGCTAAGACTGGCCACTTTACAGATAGTGTCGACCAGTTCTTACATCTTCCAAATTAAATGGTTCAATAGTTAGTTTGGCAATAATAATCAAATCCTGGGTGGGGGATTACACCTTCTGGTTAGAATCCAACAGGGGACAACATTAAAAATTCCATAAATTGCCATCTAGCTAATTATGAGATTAAATTAAATTCAAAAATAAAATCAAGGGGTAAATTGGTTATACGGGGGTTATCAACAAACGTCCCACGTAAAAACGCGCAGATAAGGAGAACGTTAGAGTTACCTATCAATTACTAAGCGCAAAACGGACGGACGTTTCGGGCTACGTACTCCACTCATATCATAGTATTATGTACGTACGCACCGATCTTTAAAAATTTCCAAATTTCCTTTTACAATTCGGCGACAGCATTGTACAGGGCGTTAAAAAAAGGGGACTTGAGTGTCACAGCTAGTCCGTCCCTGCAGCTGTGATTAATTCACAACACTTTCTTGGATACTAATTTGAAGGGTCTTACCTGGTATACATCATATTAAAAAAAATTGAAATATACCGAGTGGTTCAATAATTATGTGTAAAACAATTGATTCCGTTCCAGGACAAAAACATGGTTTGACGAAGAATGTCGAAAACAACTAGAGAAAAGACAAATGGTAAGGAAGAGAATGATGCAACTACAAAACAGAAGCAGAGAGCGCTACACGAACTGTGTGGAAACGGCAAAACTAATAAGAACAAAGAAAAGAGAGTACGAAAAACAAAGGTCATAAGGCGCATATGAAGCAATAGAGAGAGATCGTCCTAAACCGGGCTCCAAGGAATTCTGAAGAACAGTTTCTTTGGAAAAGAGAGACTATAGGCACACATCCATCTCAATACTCAAGAACGACCAAGGACACATGATATTCAGGGAGGAAAACTAAT
Source organism: Barypeithes pellucidus (assembly GCA_963991005.1). Taxonomy (NCBI): domain Eukaryota; kingdom Metazoa; phylum Arthropoda; class Insecta; order Coleoptera; family Curculionidae; genus Barypeithes; species Barypeithes pellucidus. Next base: position 55,687,184 of record OZ022560.1, read on the forward strand.
TGAAGAGTGGAAGAGATATTTTGGGGATATTCAAAATATAACACAAGGAGGAAACCTACATCACAGTGGACCTACCAGTTGACGAACCCTCATTGGAAGAAACACAGGAGGCATTGAACAAACTAAGGAACTCCAAGGCGCCTGGATCAGATACGATACCCGCAGAGTTTCTGAAATACGGAGGGGAAACACTACATCGACAAATCCATAAATTAATAACTCGTATATGGCAAGAAGAGAGAATCCCAACAAGGTGGAAAGAAAGCATTATCGTACCCATTCACAAAAAAGGGGATAAAACAAAATGCTCCAACTATAGAGGAATCTCCCTAATAAACACGGCATATAAAGTACTCTCAAACACAATACTACACAGAATAACCCCTGGTTTTAGGACAAGGAGGTCAATAATACACCAACTCTTTACATTAAGACAGCTCCTCGAAAAAGGATGGGAAGTCATATGACAGCATAGAAAGAACCCAAATCTTGAACGCGATGGCGGAGTTCTCAATACCAGGGAAGCTCATTCGAATGACTAAGGCTTGCATGGAAGGAGGAGTATCTAAGGTACGAGTAAACAACAGCATATCTAGCAGCTTAGAAATACACAGTGGACTAACACAGGACGACGCCTTGTCACCACTACTTTTTAATCTAGTCTTAGAGAAAGACATCAGAGCAGCCGAAGTAAAAACGGAATTGCTAATAGTGAAAGGCCCCAAACTACTTCTAGCATATGCAGATGACATTGACCTCATCGGCGATACAATCTTAGCAGTGAAAGACATATTTATCAGGATCGAAAGAGCAACATGAGAAGTAGGACTAAAGATCAATGAAGAAACTACGAAGTACATGTTCATAAACAGAACAGTTCGGAGAGATAGAAAAGGACAAAAGATCACAGTGGACACCTATAACTTCGAAAGAGTAGAGAGGGTTTCAAATACCTTGAAGCCACAATCGCAGCTGCCAGTAACATCGCCGAGGATACCAAAGGCAGAATTCAATCTGTAAATCGTTGCCTATTCGCACTCAGTAGCCTCATGAAGTCAAGAAATCTAACGAGGACGTCAAAAATTAAAATGTATAAAATCATTATCAGGTCTATAATAACAAAAGGAGGTGAAACGTGGACAATGACCAAAGCAAATGAGGAAAGAAAAATCCTCAGAAAAATTTTCGGGCCTCATCATGACCCGACCACGGACCAATATCGGATCAGAACTAATGCTGAAACCCTAGAACTATACAAGGACAGCGATATCGTACACGAGATTAAATTCCAACCACCAAGATGGGCAGGACACGTGCAAAGGCTTCATGAGGACAGACTGGTGAGACTAGCATGGGAAGAGGTTCCAACAGGGAAAACACCGCTCGGATGTCCCCGAATGCGCTGGAGAGATAAGACATCAGGTCAGACCTACAGAAAATTAATATTCCCTTTGAGCCCCGAATGATGGAAGATCGCGCCGTGTAGAAAAAAGTTGTGCAGTCAGCCAAGACCCACCCAGGGTTGCAGCGCTAACGATGATGATGATGACTTGATTCCATTGCAGCTCTTTGGGAGCCCAATAGGAGGTCTATCAACAACTCCTAGAAAACAAGGACACAGCGCTTAAGAAGTCTTTGCTGATGACGTCATTGCATGTAGGCCGACGAAATCGGACCGTGGTCCTACAGCTGTTTTGTCTCGAAATTCCAATTCCGCAACATTGTCAGATTTGTCCATAATTCCCAATTATTATAATTGGCTTGAATTAAGTTGTATTTTTTATTAATAATTACGAAAACTTGGTTATTAGCATAGGCGAACTATAATGTTACAGCAGAATTATTTCATTGGAAATACTTTGAAATTAAATGAAAACATAGAAAAAAGAAAGAACTTTGCCAAAAGAACGATACAGATATTCCACTAAAACTATGGTATTTTGTTCAATAGTATACAATCAGTCCTCATGCATACAGATATTTAATAAATCACTGGCCAATAATTTTACCCCATCCCGAAACAATCAAAGGTTTTTGTAATAATTTTTTAACGGATCCTCACATTGATGAGAAAAAAATGTTTTTGAAATATGCGAGGAATTTTTTCAAATATTTGACTGATCAAGACAAATATGTTTGTCTGCTAATGGACGAAATTCATATTAACCCTTATTTAGACTATAAAGGAGGAGATGTAGTGGGGGCATCAGTAAATAATAACGAATTGTTAGCAACGACTGCATACACTTTTTCCGAGAAGAAATTTCTGACTAAACTCGTATATCAATATATCCTCAAACAAGAATTTTTAATATACTTTGATGGTGTGTTAGGAGTGTTACCAACACTTTGCTCAAAAATTACTGCGGCAAAAAAAATAACCGATTAGGTAAAGGTCATAAAAGGAAATTAAATACATATTCAAAATAATTTGACTATCATGTTATTTTTTAACTTTAAAGCTATAATAATATGTACTTATTAATCCAATGATGAATTTCAGTGAATTTTTCTCAAAATTTACTCATAAATTCTTGAGTTCCTAAAGTTTTGAATAATTTGCTATCTGAGGATAAACACATCCAAGACAAACTTTTTAGGATTTGGTAGTTTAATATTTGTATTATAACATATTTATCGAGATATTTCTCCAAAAACAACTACCTATCTACAATAGCGAAATCATTTTAGACTAAATACTTAGTTATTTTTAAAATCAATATGCCCAGATGCATTAATTGTTTTTCTCCCACTTAAGTTTTTAACCTTTAGCGCATAATTTACTTAAATACAAGTTTAAATATTTAAATAACGATCGTCGGAAGTCTATATAAGTAATTTTAGAAGTTACGCAAAATATAAATCCCCCACAGAAGGCATATAATATTATATTGCATATTGCAATCATGGTGTCCCGTCAATTCATCGTACGACATTTCACCGCAGGACTTTTCATCGCCGACAATTCAGCGTGCGACAATTCATCGCTACGACACTTCATCGGGCGTCAATTCGTCGAAAATTCTTCTATATTTTTCATGACTTAATCCTCTTCCTTGAAATACCAAAATTATATATTCATTTTGGGTTAGGTTGAGTACTATAATTACTTAATACTATAATTAGTTAATACTATAATTACCTAATCCTCGGTTTGTTCGGGTTTGTATTTTCCTAGATATAATGGATCACCATTATCTTATTTAATAATAAAGTAATTAGTGTTTTTCTTGAATAAGGGGAATGTAAATTTGTAAAACTAATGGGTAGGTATAAAAGAACCGGTATATTTTAATCCTAATTCAGTTGTCAGTGTCATTTTGTAGACTTCTATTTGCTAAATACGATTAAAAACGATGGTGTTACAATTTGTTCAAAGCGAGAAAGGGCGTAAGTTGCTCATTTATAACGGCTACATACACTCTAAAGAAAAAATAAGTACAAAAAAAATTATTTGGAAATGTGCTCTCTATCACAAATGGCGATGCACTGGCCGTGTTCATACACTAGGAGAAGAGATAGTCAAGAGCACTGTACATAATCACGTCCCAGATAATGCTGATATAGAGGCAAGAAAAGGCATCCATAAATTAAAGACTCTGGCTACGCAAGTTGGTCCCAACACTCAATCAGTGGTAGCATCTGTTTCTGAAAATCCATCTGCCTCAGCAGCTGCAAAACTGCCGCAAATATCATCAATGAAAAGGACCGTCCAACGTACTAGACAAAAACTGGAAGACTTTCCTACAATCCCAACTTCATTATTTCAATTAAACATTCCCGAAAATTTCAAAGTATCAAATACTGGCGAACCATTTTTATTATTTGACAGCGGCCCATCAGATGATAGAGTATTAATATTTTCTACAAGAAATGAGGATATTCTAGCTGATATTGTCAACTATTTTGAAGACACCTGGATTGGACGACTGGACAGGAGAGGAAGGAGGCGTCAGCCGAAATTTCCAATTAACATATGGAATTGCTACAACTCAGCAAAAGATGGGACTCCAAGAACCAACAACGGAGTTGAAGGATGGCACAATAGTTTTAATTCTATCGTGTCTATTGCTCATCCCAACATTTGGAAGCTGATAAAGTCACTTCAAAACGAACAAACCCCAATAATTTGGACGATTATCTACAAGGAATTGTCCACAATTTCAGATTGCAGATGTAATAACTGTTTATTTATATTATTATTTCAACTTCTTGGTTATTATTATGATTGATGCTTATGATGATTATGATTATTTAATCGCTATTAAACGTCTATTTTTGTTCCATTTATTTGTATTATTGTAATAAATTGCAACGATAAATTGTCGCACGATGAATTGTCGTAGCGATGAGTTGTCTCTGCGATGAATTGTCGGCGATGAATTGTCGTTCGATGTATTGTCTCGCGATGTGTTGACGCTAAATCGGCAATCATATAGGACCACGGACCACGTCACAAGACAGCGCTTTGTCCTTGTTTTCTAGGAGTTGTCGGGTCTATACGAAAAATTTTATATGAACTTGTGGTACCTTTTTCACTTGTTTTTTTCATATCCGAAAGATTTCTCACATTTTCCCAAACACCCTGTATATTGTCATCGTGAGACCGTGACCTTGAGTTTAGTGTAAAGTTGAATTTTATGGTTTAGTGGAAATTTTACATTTTTATTGGTTACAAATTTTCCATTGCTTGGTCGTTACTAAAATTTTTTATTAGATTGGTCGAAACTCGTAATAATTATTATATTTTACGGTATCTTTTATGTTACACCAAAATGATAATTAATTTACGGGGAATCCTATATTGAATTTTCTGCGAATAATTGTAAAAAAATTACTTATTTAAATGCACAAGGAATAGCAACAGAACATTTCGGTTTTCTTCTTCGTAATTTAAGGTAGCTGTGATCCTGTGAATTTTGCTTCTTGATTTTCGCCACCAAATCTCAGGTAAATATGAAAACAGTGACGCTAATTATATATCGGGTGATGCCATGATACAATAATTAAAGGTAAGTTATCTAACCGTCCCTATTTTATCTGCCGCGCGCAGTGACGCCACAGGGAGAGTGATTTTTAAAATTGATTTATGGAGATTTATAAGGTGCTAGCGTTTTTAATTCTATTTTAAAAGTATTAAAAGGTTTTACGCATTTAATGGTATGTGAAATGAAAGAATAATATATGACAAGTATTTATATACACAGTGTGTAAAAAGTCCCGGAACAGTCAATTATTTCAAAAATGGTGCACAATATAAAAAAACTTTCTGCATAAAAGTTGTTGGTCTTAAAGAAATTTATTAAACTTAGATCCCTGTAATTATACAGGGTTGCCCAAAAAGTCGTGGTAACCGAAACTTCATTTTTTTTAAATGGAATGACCCTTTTTTGATCACATTTTCTGATTCCTCTAAACATTCTAAACAACAATTATAGAACATGTCATATGGCTAAACCTATTAGTTTTAGAAATAATTTGAGTTGAAGGACATAAATGCGATAGGTACGATATTACCTTTTGCATTTTTATAAGCTGGTACTAGAATTTTTTGCGTCACTGTCAAAGTAAATTCTCAAAATGTCGCTCAGCGAAAGGGAACGTATAACTTTACTAATAATAAGAGGTTTTGGAGACCGACAAAGATCAGTTATCGAGACAAAGGAATTATTTAATACAACTTTTCCAAACCGAGAGCCTATATCAAAATCTACAGTTGCGAGAACAGTTCAAAGGTTCGAGGTAACCGGTTGTTGCAGAGATAAACTTCGTTCCGGAAGACCAAAGTCGGCAAGTAGTGATGAAAAAAAATTAGAGACATTACTTCATTTTGTTCAGAATCCACATTTGTCACTCAGAAAAGCTGCTACCCAAGTTGATGTTTGTTTTAAATCAATTGACAATATTTTAAATACCAGTAATTTTCATCCCTATAAAATAACTCTTGTCCAGGAATTATCAGAAGACGATTTTGATCGTAGATTGGAATTTTGCGAAGTAATGATGCAAAAACATGAAGAAAATAAAATTTTTTTTTAATCAAATAGTTTTTACGGATGAGGCAACATTCATGTTGAACGGGTCTCTCAATCGCCATAATTGTCGTTACTGGGCTGATCAGAATCCACATTGGATGAGAGAAACACATACTCAACACCCCCAGAAAGTAAATGTGGGGGCTGGAATTATTGGCAACAGATTAGTGGGGCCTTTCTTTATAGAGGGGAATTTGAATGCCGAAATGTATCTCCACATGCTGCAAAATGAAATTGTACCAGCAATAAACAATGAAGTAGGACCACTATTACGCAATACGTGGTTTCACCAGGATGGAGCTCCTCCTCATTTTGGGCTAGCTGTTAGAAATTATTTAAACAACACTTTTCCTAACCGCTGGATAGGACGAAGAGGCCCCATAGAATGGCCTGCTAGGTCGCCAGACTTAACGCCCCTTGATTATTTTCTTTGGGGACACCTAAAAAATAAAGTATTTGTGACAATACCTGCAGATCTGAATGAATTAAGAGGAAGAATTATTGAAGATTTTAACCAAGAAATGTTACAAAACGTCATCGACAAATTTTATTATAACCTAGCCCATTGTCAAACTGTGGGAGGAGGACATTTTCAGCATTTAATTAAATAACGACTTACACTTAATTTTATTTTTGTTCTTTTCAAGTTATTGTTAATTTTACTGCTTGTATTTAATAATTTAGTTGTTATTAAAATTTTGACACAACTTGAGTGAGGTTCATTTTACACGAGTTTAATGTTTTTCTTTTAATTTTAACGTAAAACATTTGAGCCGACTCGAAACAATGCAAAAGGTAATATCGTACCTATCGCATTTATGTCCTTCAACTCAAATTATTTCTAAAACTAATAGGTTTAGCCATATGACATGTTCTTTGTTGTTGTTTAGAATGTTTAGAGGAATCAGAAAATGTGATCAAAAAAGGGTCATTCCATTTAAAAAAAATGAATTTTCGGTTACCACGACTTTTTGGGCAACCCTGTATAATTACAGGGATCTAAGTTTAATAAATTTCTTTAAGACCAACAACTTTTATACAGAAAGTTTTTTTATATTGTGCACCATTTTTGAAATAATTGACTGTTCCGGGACTTTTTACACACTGTGTATATTAATTTCATAGAAATATAACACACATTACAGCTAAAATACCACTTATATAAGAAAAGATGCCGACAAACTTTTAAAACATCCGCCGCGCAATTGGAATCGGTCGACGATACCCGAAGCTGCTCGGCGATCCCTCCTCGTTGCCACCAGCGTTGTCAGTCTTTTACAATAATTGTAATATATCAATAACTATTTTAACCGTTTTTGAGATGTTCGTTCTTTTTCTGGGGCTCCCCATATAAAATTTATGTTCAATCTGGAGGTGGCCCCATGTCATATGGAAGTAACGACCTTTTTTATTACTCTGACACCATTTTTTATTATTTTATTAGGTTCGACCGCCAACCTATTATTTTTGATCAAATATTTCTGGCAACACTGGTCGCCACGTAGTGCCGTTTGCCGTAGTTTTCCATGGAAAATTTGAAAGTTCACCAGAATTTTTTCTTATTTAGTCGTGTGTGTTTATTAAAATAAACATCTGAATTTTCATAAAATGAGGTGCGCTGTGTTCGGTTGTGATATGGATATCCAGGCAAAGAAATTTGATAGAAATATAAGGTGTTTCCGGATAAAAACAAAAAAATCGAATGGATACGGTTTCATTTATTTTGTTAGCATTTACTTCTTAAGTAATTTCCACTGAAGCTGATGAGGGCATATGCCTTCAAAACATGTATGGAAATTAAAATATTGTTTATTTAACTACTGAAGCAGACTATGAGTTCCTTTATCTCTTCATAATTTCACTCCACTAAGAAATAGACTATTCAAAAAAAATAGTTTAAGTTGTTTATAATTACTTAGGCCGTATTTTAGCTTTAATGCTTGTTGTATGTTCATAAAATAAATACCATGATATTATTCTTTCATGTCACGTACTATTAAATGCGTAAAACCTTTTAACACAATATCAATATCAAAATTTAATTTGCTGTTATTTGCTATATTACCTGAACTATGGAAGTTTCGTCGTTTTTCTATCACGTTGAATTGAATATAGGACTTTCGGAACAAAATAATTTATAAATGTTTGACCACTCTATTAAATTTAACGTTTTTTAATTAAATAGGTACCTTTCTCTATTTCTGCTTCGATTAGCTCAAATATTATTCTGATGTCAGATAACGTGTCTTCGTCATGGGTAGGCTGTTGGATTCCCTCCAACTTAACACATAATTGGTAAAACAAAAACGCAAAGCGTATTTTCAATAGATCCAGAGAAAAGTCTTCTATTTTGGATGAATTAAGAATATTTTGAATTGCTTCTGGAAATTCTGCCTCCAAAAAGATATTCAGTACGTTTTTATTAAATTTCTTTAGCAATGCATCAGCTACCTAAAATAAATATGAGTAATAATTATTTATAGAGACTGGACATTAATCGTATATTAGTCATAAAACTGGGGCGGAATCAGGATCACAACGTTTGCATAAAATAATATCGTACATATACAGGGTAACAAATTCGTCCTTTACCATTGTGATTTCGGAAACGGTAGGAGATACGAAGTCGGTTAAATTGGGGCAAGGTTTTGTAATTATAGGCCCAATAATATGCCGCAAAATCTTGGGATTCGGTTTTTATTTCTTTCTGACTTTGCTCGAAGATATGTCTACAAATTTCACATTTTTCATTGCTACCTTTTATTCTCCGCACGATGGCATCTACAGAAACTCAATGCGATGTTTCGTCTTTGGGTCACCATTATCAACTTAATTTCTTTAAATACTTTTTTGTTTAAATTATGAAAGACGCACTAAATCTACGTTCAATGGTATACGCTTACTGGTTTTCCGACGTTTTGTTCCTTAAATTGGCCATTTTTATTAAAATACCCCAAGTACGTACTGTAATTTATTTTTATTTAAATTCGGTATAATTCGAAAACCTAACCAATGTTTTTTTAAAAAGTCTTAGAGTCAAATTTTATTTGTACTAAGGAAATAAATTACTTGTACAGGGTTATCAATTTAGTTTGTCCCACTTTCAAGAGCCTGTAACTTTTTTGTATTTTGAGTTAGCGCGTTCATTCAAAAAACAAGATGTAGCATTTTTAGCCAAGTTCTTGTGTGTTGTCAAAAATGACAGTAGGTGTCATATGTCACACCGAAAAGCAATTATTATTTTTTTTTAAATCGGACACTCTATATATCAGAAGCGCATTAGAATGCGCATTTTCTTCCGATCTCAAAAATATAACACATATATGCATTTTTTTCTTCATTCCATCAAACATTGACAAAAATATGTAAACATATAGATATTATTGTTAAAAAGCATCAAGATAGCTATGCAACTGTTTTGGTTGCTATGGATTTTATCTTTATTTATGTTTCAGTCTGTCATTCTCAGCATTATTAGTCGTTTCGAATTTTGTAGAAAAGTTATTTTGTATGTAAAAAACAAAATAATATGAGATATTATTATTCAGTCATGGAAAAGTGTTTTATGTTTGATATGTGCAACCTTAACACTTAGGAGGTATAGGATTCAGTTTCCCAATAGACGGGTTCCTCCCAATTATAATAATTTTCGAAGGTTTCTTAACTGGCACACGGTATTTGAATATGCCGCAGGAGGAAATTGAAGATCGCTTAGATAATTTACCCATTCTAACCCTAAGAAATTCAAGATGGAGCGCCGAGGATTGGAAAATCGGGTACTATAAAATGGCCGCCGAGGAGCCCAGACCTAACACCCTCTGATTTTTTATTTTGGGGTTATATTAAAAATACACCGTGTTATTCGTTGAATGAACTGTATAGTAGAATTAAAAACGCCATCATTCAGATTCAAACTCATTGAGAAGTTTTATTCAAAATTAATAGTCATATTGTAAAAGTGTTTCATAATTGTATCGAAAATGGAGGTGGCCATGTAGAGCTATATAGATTATGAAATAATTATTATATAAAATTATAGTTATTAAATTAATGTTATAAACTTTTGTTATTTTCTAGTTATGCCAATATTAATAAAATTGTTTTTCTACTACTCACTTGAAGAAAATAATGCATATGTGAGTTATATTTTTGAGATCGGAAGAAAAAGCGCGATCTAATGCGCTTCTGATATATAGAGTGTTCTATTTAAAAAAAATAATAATTGCTTTTCGGTGTGACATATGACATCTACTGTCATTTGTGAACACTCATCAAAATTTGGCTAAAAGTGCTACATCTCGTTTTTTAAATGAACGCGCTAACTCAAAATACAAGAAAGTTAGAGGCTCTTAAAAGTGGGACAAATTAAATCAATTTATTTTATTTATTTAGCGTATGGCTACAATCACAGGTAAGTACACAACAAAATAACAAAGATTTCACAAACAAACATTAAGATTACAAATATATTCTATTGACTCTCTTGTTGCAATCAGGAAATCGGATGGATTGCCACTGTAGGAACTAATTGGGCAGTCCTCTACCAGATGTTTAATAGTCTGTCTTTCAGCGCCGCAGTCACAGTTTGGGGAAGGTATTTTTCCCCACCTGAAGAGTGAGTCGGAGCACCTGCCGCAATTCGTCCTTATTCTGTTAAGTGTTGTCCAGATTCGTCTTGGTTGATCAAAGCCCTCTGGCCTGCTTGTAACGCATGGCATATCCCGGTTGGCAGGTGTGGCCTTCTTCTCCCAGTCTTCTTTCCACCGCTCAATTATGTTAAAGTTGTCCTCGATAAGAGTTTCTGCCGTTCTCAGAGGGGGGTTTCGTGAGCGTAGTCTATTTATGGTCCTACCGGTAATTCCAACGTGGGAGCGGAGCACAGGGTCGGCGTTAATTTTTTCATATTCCCTCACCAGAGCATGCTCTCGGCGAATTTGTGGAGGGGCTATGTGGCTGGCTATGTGGCTCAGTGTGGGTAGCCAATAAATGGGCGTGGCCTTGATTGTGCCTGATATGGTACGCATAGCTTGATTGAGTTGGGCTTCAACACGTTTGGTGTGTGGGCTGTTGATCCACACCGGTGCACAGTGTTCCGCGACGGGGTACACTAGGCCCAGTGCTGTCGATCTGAGTGTGGGCGTTGTGGAACCCCATGTGGTGCCGCATAGCTTTTGCAGGATATTATTTCGGATTCTGAGTTTAGCAGCTGTCTTCATATTGAAGCTTAGCGTTCTGTCGAGTATGACACCCAAATATTTTGGGTGTTTATTAGTAAATCAATAACCCTGTACTTATACTAAGTAGAAATTTGATACAACTATTAGTTTGAAATAAAAAAATAACAGTAGTAGTACGTAATATGAATAGTTAGGATAGAAATAACAATAATAATTTGAGAAATCCTCAGTTTCTTCGAAACAAACGTAAATTATAGGAACGTATGTAAAAGGGGTATTTTAATAAAGATGGTCAATTTAAGGAACAAAACGTCGGAAAACTAGTAATAATTGTTGTACATTGCTGAACGTAGATTTAGGTCTTCTTTCATAATTTCACCAAAAAAATTCAGATTTTTCCAAATATTTTGGAAGCCCCTGTATTTATATTAGACTTTCTTGTGGCATATTATTGGGCCCATAATTACGCAATTTTACCCCAGTTTAACCGACATCGCATCGCTTACCGTTTCCGAAGTCGCAATGGTGAAGGACGAATTTGTTACACTCTGTAAACGACTATGCGGGAAAAATAACTGAGACAAAACACTACGGAAATTTCCATTTAGGCACCCACAATAGCAAGAATAAATTATTAAATTATTATTTCGAAAAACGCTGGCTGTCCGTCGTCAAAAACTTTCCTTACTTTCCATGGTATCTTGTTAGTTAGATATACATGGATATGTATTATAAACTATTGGCCATCAAACTGTAGAGGTAAATTTTAAATCTCGTCAGTTCAGGGCCCAACAAGGATACGAAGGGAAAAAGTGAGGAGGATTCTTAATGAGATGGTGGAGAGGAAGTTAGGTTTTTCAAATATACAGTCCCCGACAATAAATGTCGGACAATCATAATGTCAGTCGTGTTTATAGTCCGGCAAGTTTTTTGATTGTTGTCCGATCTTGGTGAAATCTTTAGCAAAGTGTAGACTTGTATCTCGGAATGTCAGCCTGAAGTTTAGTTTCTGAAAAATACTAATGTCTTGATCATTATACAGTCATATACAAAACATCAGGATCAATAGAATTTAGCCTCATTTTATTTTGTTTTGAAGTATGACTTTTCCTTAATGCGTCAAAATTTTTTTACAGGCAACTTTCAGTCCTTACCATATAACTTACTAAAACAAACTATTTGCCTGCAGAAACGATTATAATTAACGAAATATACAGTGTGTACATAAAGTAAGGAACAAATTCATTATCTAGGAATCTAAAAATATTTCGGAAAAATCCTCGGACACGTGTATAATAATTTTTAATGGCGCATTTTTTTCCCATACAAACTTAATATACAAGGTGGCTCATGTAGTAGATATGACATTATCGACGATTTTTTTAAATGGGAACCCCTATATTTTAGTTCAGATCTGTAATCTCCAAGAACAGCTGATTTCAAAAACATAACACACTTAGGGCCTAAAATTCATAGTTTCGTTACTACAGGGTAAAACAAATCATTTTATTTAAGATATTTTTAATTTAAAAAAATGTAAAAAAATTAAATAAGCTATTTAATTAAGTGTTGAAATTGTCCTCCTTCTGCTGCCTGACAGCACCCCAAGCGATCAATAAATTCTTGTTGGACTTTTCTTATGGTTTCTTCTGAAATGTTCCTGCATTCTGTTGTTATTTGATTTTTTAAATCTTCAATATTGGCAGGTCTGACTTTATAAACAACATTTTTCAGGTGACCGCACAAGAAAAAGTCCAGTGGTGTAAGGTCTGGAGACCTAGGCGGCCATTCAACAGGCCCACGTCTTCCAATCCACTTGTTCGGAAAAACTTGGTTTATGTAATGGCGCACTACTGCTGCATAATGTGGAGGTGCGCCGCGCCGTCTTGTTGGTACCACAAATTTTCATCTAGAATTCCTGGATTATTTCTACTAGGGTATAAGTTAACTAGCGTAGGGATAAGAAAGTTCTGAAGAAAATGAAGATAATTTAGCCCGTTTACATTGTTGTCAAAAAAATATGGCCCAATAATTTTGTTTTTCACAATACCAGCCCAAACATTAATTTTTTGAGGATATTGAGTATGGTGCTCACGCATCCACCTGGGATTTTCTTTTGCCCAGTATCTACAGTTTTGCCGGTTCACTTCTCCATTTAATTTAAAGGTAGATTCATCCGAAAATAGGATATTTTCAACAAACAAAGGATCTAAGTTACATCTTTCCATTAATATTTGATAAAACTCCGATCTGGATCATCTTCATTCAACTCATGAACCAATCGGATTTTAAACCGGTGCCATTTTTCTACCGTCAATAGGTTATGAACGGTCATAGCAGCCGCCCCATGATCAATGCTAATCTGGCGGACGCTGTTGTCTGTCTTCTTCCATAGCCAATAAAATATCTAATTTCTTATCATCCGGAATAGTTGGACGGCCTTTTCTGGGAATATCTTCCACTGAACCCGTTTCCCGAAATTTTATTTCAAGTTTACTCACAGTTAATCTAGTAAATGGTCTTGCTGGATACTTAGTGTTAAACAAAATGCAAACTTCTTGTTGAGTACGGATCCTATCACCATATCCAATCATCATAAGAATTTCTATTCTTTGTGTTAAAGATAAACGCATAGTAACTCAATATGTTTTAAAATAAAATTTATTGCTTCTAATAAACTTACTAGAAGAATACAATGTAATGACAATGACATTATCTAAATACCATAGTTACATAACAGCAAATAAGCCTACTTGAGAAAAAACATAAGTAACAGCAAATTATGGTGCGTCCATTAATTACGTAAGGCTTTCAGGTAAAATTGGGTGATGGCGGAAGGGATTAAGCCAAATGTCACGAAATTTTTTATTGGGGGAAGGGGGGTTGAAAAATCGCTAAAAACGCCTCACTTAATTAATTGATGCCTCCCAAGCCAAAAAAAAAATATCTTAAATAAAATGATTTGTTTTACCCTGTAGTAACGAAACTATGAATTTTAGGCCCTAAGTGTGTTATGTTTTTGAAATCAGCTGTTCTTGGAGATTACAGATCTGAACTAAAATATAGGGGTTCCCATTTAAAAAAATCGTCGATAATGTCATATCTACTACATGAGCCACCTTGTATATTAAGTTTGTATGGGAAAAAATGCGCCATTAAAAATTATTATACACGTGTCCGAGGATTTTTCCGAAATATTTTTAGATTCCTAGATAATGAATTTGTTCCTTACTTTATTTACACATTGTATGTTACTTCCTGCATTAGAAAGCAATTTAAAATTTTTTTTTAGATTATAGCTGCAGTATTCAAATTTGAATTTAAAATGTATCGCCGGTCACGTGTCCCCCATCAATACTTTCTTACTTTACCCTTTTATATTTCACGTCATTTTACGACAGTTACTTTTATATATAAATAATTTACACTCCTACTACAATTTGTATTGAAAAAATAATGTTCCAAGATCAACAGTTTAGTTCCTCTAACGCAATTATTAACAAGAAGTTTCGTCCCCGCAGCTGCATGTATCGCCGGTCACGGCAGAAATTGCTTATAAATAACGCCACTAGAGGTCGGCCTAATAGTTTTACAAATATGACGGTATGTGTTTGAATTTGTGTAAAGCGTGCTCCTGTTTAGGTAAGTTTCTTATTACATTTATTTAGGTATAAACTAGAATTTTTACCAGGCGTATGTTTTTATGTTGTATCGCCGAACACAGGGTTAACTTAGACCTAGTAGTCTTAATTAAGGAAAAAATACTACACGAAGTCATTCTTTTGAGTACAGATACTCATTTCAGTCTAAAAAAGTTTAAGAAATAGCTTGTATTAGCTGTTATCCACAAATTTGTGCATTTTTGTATCGCCGGTCACATTAACAGCGGTCAGGCATGCACGTTTGTTATCCGAAGCTATATACAATATTTTTTTATTAACCATTTATACACCATTGAGGAAAAATATATTTTGATGTGCTAGTTTCATTTAAACCTTAGGTAGATTAAAAATATAACTCGTATTTTTTCATTCTATAAGGAACATTCCAAAACTTCAAGCCAATATAAGACGGCTGTTATAAATAATAGGAAAATGGTTATAGTGACTGATTAAAATAACTCAGTTCGAAATATTGTTGTTATATGTTTAAGAAGAGTAAAATTAGCCATGTGAAGGGGTAAATTATTAAAAAATCGATGCTAGATATAAAAATACACCCAAGATCTTTGTGATGATGATATTTTGCGCGGACATATATAATTTCCTTAATTAGATACTATAAGAAACCAATTAATTAACAGGTGTTTTCGAGATTATTTATTTTTAAATTCCGATTTACTGAAAGTTGTTAAAAACTTTTGACCCTAATATAATGTATTTTGGTCAAATCATTATCTGCTCTTTAGAAAACAAATTTTTAAAGAAACTATTGCAGTTTTTCAATTTCATTCACAATTCAGAAGATTACATTATTTTATCGAGTAGCATAAGCAAATATCCAAAAATTAATAGCCCGCATTTCATTGAAAGCATGACACGACAAATGTAGAAGTGATTCGAAGTGATACGTAAGAAGGTGGCAATACGAGCCATTAATTTTTGGATATTGTATTTATGCTACTCGATAAAATAATGTAATTTTCTGAATTGTGAATAAAATTGAAAAACTACAATACTTTCTTTTAAAATTTGTATCTTCTATTAAAAAGTAGATAATGACGTGAACCAAGGAACATTGTGTTAAGAAACGGTTACCTTTCAAAACAAAATATAATAGAGCTAAATTCTATAGTTTAATTTTTCCACAGGGCGTTAAGAAACAAAGGGTAAAATAGTTACTTTTGTTTCTGTCTGTATAATGATCAAGACGTCAGTATATTTTGAAAACTAAAATTCAGGCTAACACTCTGAGACACAAGTCTATACTTTGCTAAAAATTTCATGACGATCGGAAAACAATTTAAGAAGTTACAGGACTATAAACCTATGTACGGAATAATTATTATTTCCCACACTACCCGATGATACCTTATACAATAATGGCGTATTTGGTCTACACAGTAGCAATCAAAATACTATTTCAGATTTAATGGTACTACCAAGAAAGGAGCGGCGAATATCAGAAATACACGACGAACCACTGCCGCCCATCGATATGTGGTTAAGCTTAGTACTCCTCGAACTTCATTATTTAAGAACTCTTTCATCTGGAGGACTTCATCATTGTGGAACGATCTTCCCGAGGTCGTTTTTCCCAACGAATATAACCTCCAACGATTCAAAACCAACGTGAATCGCTTTTTGCGCACACGCACCACTCCCAGAGTGCCCTAAAGGTTTTTTTCCTATAGTGCTTGTGTTTGATCATAAAAAAAAAAAAAAAACTGGTCTGCAGGTGGTTACATCCTATCAATGGAAAAGGCTTCCTTTCCTTGGTAGTGTACCATTCAATCTGAATTAGTATTTTGAGTGCAACTGTGTAGACTAAATACGCCCTTAATGTATAAGGTATCATCGGGTGGTCTGGGAAATAATAATTATTCCGTACATAGGTTTATAGTCCTGTAACTTCTTAAATTGTTTCCCGATCGTCATGAAATTTATAGCAAAGTGTAGACTTGTGTTTCAGAGTGTTTTTTAGTTATAAATATTAATACCACCTGAAAAGTAAAGAATTTTTATTTTAGAACAATTTTAGTTTATAAATTCGTCTGCATCTAATGGAGGAAAATCTTGCCCACGAGCGGCCGCTATTTTTCCGGCTTAAGCAAGTTTTTCTCTACCACACTATTATCTCTATAATTTTTAACGTGATCAACTAGATTATGTAAATAATTTTGACACACTTATCATACCAAGCATTAGATTTTGTATCATCTTGCTTGTTGGTTGCCAATTGTGAAAAATTAAAAATTCAAGTTCTAGGGAGGGAAAACGGGGTTCTAGATGAAAATCTAGGCCAGGAGTTGAATTTTTGCAGCAACGGATAAGAACTAATCTCATCAATTACTCACCTCTGAAACAAGATCCAACCGCGGTTTTAAGGATTCATAAAGTTTCTTGTTCTCACCTTCTGAATCTGTTGCAGATTCAGATTGTTCGGCTATTTCATTCACAGGTTCCACTAATATCTCAACTAATTCTTTGCAAAATTCTTGATCAAGCAAAACTGTTGTTTCCAACAGTTTTGTAACGAATTGATATCTAAAATATTGATTAGGTTATTCTACTATTTTTAATCCAAGTACAATAAATAAATATTACTGAGCAATAATATTTTGAACTTAACGTTCTTAAAGACCCTATTGGAGCTATGTGGTGCGAGTTCGGTTAACTTAACTACATTGTGTATACAGTGAGTCCCAGAAGAAATATCTAAATTCATTTAAAATTCAGCGGTAAGTTTTTTAAAAAACGCTCGTACCCGTCGATTTTGATTTTTTAATTTTTTTTTTGTGGTAATTTCATGTATACAGGGTAGCTCAAAAATAAGTTACGACCATAAACTTCATTTTTCAAATGAAAACATATATTTTTTATTTCATTTTTGAATTTTTCATTGAATTCTAAGCATGTTTCATGTACCATGTCCTATACATAAACTCAACAGTTATTGAAAAAATTAGGATTGAACATATCTATAAGTGAGACCTGTTTATTAAAAAAAACACAACAAAATCAAATTAAATGTTGAAAATGTGCGCCATTTACGGCTTGACAATATCCAAGACGATCAATAAAATCTCTTTGCACGTTTCCAACCATTTCCGGAGTTATGACACGCACTTCTCTTCGGATCCTTTCTTTCAACTCCTGCATATTGTTTGGCCTGTTAACAAAAACTTTTGATTTGAGGTAACCCCACAAAAAAAGTCCAGCGGAGTTAGGTCTGGCGACCTAGCAGGCCATTCGATAGGTCCTCTCCTTCCAATCCACCGATTGGGAAAGGTTTCATCGAAAAATGTGCGCACAGTGGCCGCATAGTGCGGAGGAGCACCATCTTGTTGGAATATCAGTTCTTCGTCAGGGGAGTATGGATCCAATGGATTCGGAAATAAAGCCACTAATGCTGGAATTAATTCTAGTTGGAGAAATTCGAGATATACTTGTCCATTTAAAGACTGTTCAAAGAAAAATGGACCAATTACTCTTTCGCGTACGATTCCACACCAAACATTTATTTTCTTAGGGTACTGGCTGTGAACCTCTATCATCCAATGCGGATTTTCTGTTGCCCAATATCGACAATTTTGTCTGTTCACATTACCATTCAAATAGAACGTAGCTTCATCCGAAAAAATAATATTTTTTACTAAATTATTATCTAGATTGCACTTATTTTGCATGCGTCCGCAAAACTCACTTCACCTATCGAAATCATCTTCAAATAACTCATGCACTGGAATAACTTTGTATGGGTGATATTTGTGCTTTTGAACTACTCGGTGAACAACAGATTTCGGCATGTGTAAATCGGCCCCAATGTGCGACAGGGGAGTACATGGATTTTCTTCCAAGGAAAGCAAAACGTCAAGTTGTTCATTTTCATCTCGAGTAGGACGACCAGATTTAGGCAAATCTCTAACATGACCGAATTCTCTAAACTTAGCCTCTATTCTACTCACCATCTTTTGACATATGGGAGGACGATCAGGATGGATTTCATTATATAATTGGGCTGTTTCTATTTGAGTACGTGTTTTATCACCAAACCCAACCATGCATAGAATTTCAATTTTTTCCCGTTCCGTTAACTTCACCATTATTATGAAAACCGCAACTTTGAAACTACGCTTGACAATAATTATACTTATTTGAAATAAAATTGTCATACAGTTTCTATGGAAATAAACGGTGACAGTGAGACAGTACACTCTTACTTATTATGGAGCCCAAAATGCCATATTGCCAGAAGATTTGATAGATCGTTGGATTCCCTAAATGATATGTTCAATCCTAATTTTTTCAATAACTGTTGAGTTTATGTATAGGACATGGTATATGAAACATGCTTAGAATTCAATGCAAAATTCAAAAATGAAATAAAAAATAAATGTTTTCATTTGAAAAAATGAAGTTGATGGTCGTAACTTATTTTTGAGCTACCCTGTATACATGAAATTACCACAAAAAAAAAATTAAAAAATCAAAATCGACGGGTACGAGCGTTTTTTGAAAAAACTTACCGCTGAATTTTAAATGAATTTAGACATTTCTTCTGGGACTCACTGTATACATTATATCACTGCTTCCTATTGGACTCACATAGATTTAAAAATTTATAGGTTCTATTGTGGTTGAATGAAATAATAAGATTATAATGTTTTATAATTCAAGATTTCAATTGTTAATACATAAATTTCTTTAGTTAATGTTCGACTTAACATGAAATTTGTATTAAATTTATTAATAAAACTTGTGAAGTTCGTAATCGTAAAATACTGCCGTGCAATACAAGAACCTCTTAAGTCGACTTACTATAAAATCGAGTTTTCTATGTCATCGTACTCTATACAATGCGATCTAGTTGTAAGTATTTACTTTGTGGAATTATCTATCGAACAAACTTACAAAGTAATTTGACATACTGATTTTAGGGTTTGATAAAAAACGAAAAGAAATCTTTCATAGATGCAAATTAAAAACTATGTATTCAAAATTTTCCATACTAAAAATAAGTAAGTTTACATGCTAAATTCATATTTAATTCACTATGCTATGGCATAAATATTAGATATTACAATTGTAATATCTAGTAAGTTGATTTATTAGCTGGGGTTTATATTTAACAGTTTAGTAAGTGGATATACATAAGGTTCGTAAAGGCAGAACAGGTCCTGAGGTAGTGTCTACATTTTTTAACGTTCTTAAAAATATGCCAGAAAATATAAAAATTTCATTTTTTTGGGCAAACAATTGCGCTGCTTAAAGCCCCTATATTTATAGCAAATAATTACGCAACTTTGGCCTAATTTAACCGACTTCGTATCTGTTAAAGCCGTATTACAGTCGGGAATTTTTGTGGCGCCAGCAATGGCCATTATAATTGCAAGGATTCAATGGCAGTACACCGTTCTCCGTATTACAGTCGGAAATTCTACTCTTCTGACAATTAAAATGACACGGAGTCATGCGCAATACACCGTTCCCGATCAGCTGTCTCTCATTACCAGAAATGGGGCACGCGCCATTTTAATGGCCATTGCCGGCGCCAATGGGTAGACATGGATTATTCTGTTATTTTTAACTGTTTATTATTTGGTCGAAGCAGGTATGAACAGCTAATGGCCATTTAAACCCACTGGTACTTAAATTAGCAGTTCACATTCTTTATTAAGGTTATGGACTGCTACTTCGTAGCAAATTTTTTGGCTCCTATTTGTAAATAGCAGTAGCTGCTTTAACTGGTAATCAAAACGAACAGGTTTGCCCATCTCGAATTCTGGGGGTATTTTAGGGATTTCGACAGTACCAACAGCTGTTCTGACCGTTGACAATGCTCCAGCTGATCGAGAACGGTTTACTGCGCATGAATACGTGCCATTATAATTGCCGGCGCAAGAGAAAAAATTTTCAACTCTAATACAGCCTTTAGAGTCGACAATAAAAATTTCCGGTGCAATGGCAATTATAATTGCACCAATTCATGCGCAGTCAACCGCGCATCCAGGGGGGAGGTCATGGGGGTCATGACCCCCCCCCAAACCATCAATTTAACACGAAAAATACCATATATACCGGTTTGACTAACGCGGCAGGGTATTACTTTTCGTAATTTTTCCATGCATGACCCCTCCAAAACGAAATTTGAACCCCCCCCCCCAAACCGAAGTTCTGGATCTGCCCTTGTGCGCAGTAAACCGTTCTCGATCAGCTGTCGCATTTCCAGCAGTGAGAACAGCAGTTGGAAGTGTCGAAATCCCTATAATACCCCCAGAATTAGAGATGGGCAAACCTGTTCGTTTTGATTAGCAGTTAAAGCAGCTACTGCTACTTACAAATGGCAGTTCAAAAAAGTTGGTACGAATAAGTGCTTCGACCAACTAATAAACATTTAAAAACAACATAATAATCCATCTCTACCCAGACTTGCACCGGCAATGGCAATGAAAATGGCGCGTGCCTCATTTCTGGTAATGAGAGACAGCTGATAGAGAGAATTGCCGACTGTAATATTGTCATTGCCGGTGCAAGAGACAAAAAATGTCGACTCTAATACGGCTTTTACCGTTTCCGAAATCCTAATGATGAAGTACGAATTTGTTACACCTTGTAGATATATAGATTTATGATAATATAGATAGAGATAGATAGATAATATTTATTTGTTCAAAAATGTTTTACAGAAACAAAATAAACCCAAACGGGCGTTGAACATTGTCAGATGGTCAGCAATTTCTATATACAAATTTAACATCTTTAAAATGCCACATAATCTAGAACAAAAACTCACAATTGAAGGAAACATTGTATGGTATAACATATAAAATAATTTAACGTTACTCAAAAATTCAAAACAATACGATAGACACACTAATAACAATAACAATAATCTGTGAAGAAGACGGACTATACTACCTATAGTTTACTTAACACATTTAAAATTTAGAAATGAATTGTTTGTCTATCAGCATCATTAAAAAACTCACTGACACTATAAAATGCCTTACTAACTAGATACCTTTTTAGAACATATTTAAGCTTATTTTTTGGTAGGGTTCTTATCCTGTCTGGAAAGCAATTAAATATCTTCATTATACAATATTTAACATTTTTTTGAAGGTACGTGAAGTTGTATTTTTCAGGTACTAAGTTACTTTTATCTCGAGTATCATAATCATGCTTGAAGTCACAGTCAGTAAAAAGATCCCTATTATCACAGACAAACACCACAGAATCAAAAATATACATCCCTATCACAGTTAAAATATTATTTTCGATAAAAATAGGTTTACAACTTTCCTGCTGTTTCATTTTAAAAATACTTCGAATACACCTTTTTTGCATGACCATAATTCTGTGCATGTCAGATGAACCACCTCCGAATATTACACCATATCTCAACCTGGACTGGATATATGCATGAAAGGCGCTGATGGCAGCCTCAGTACTCACATGATCAGACACCACACGTAAGGCATAGCAGTATCTAGATACACTGTGGGCCAAGTCCTCAATGTGCTCCCTCCAATCCAGTCTCTCATCCATCCGCACACCGAAAAAACGCACACTCTCAAATTTTAATTCCTCACTATTGTAAAAGAGTGAGCATTTATTATTCAACTTCTTTTCTTTTGTTTTTCTAAATGTGAGAGTCTGAGTCTTTGACGCATTCAACATCACATCGTTTGCTTTGAAATATTCATCAAGGGCCTCCATTGCATTATTAACCCTATGGATCAGTATTTCGTTGCTGTTTTCACTAAATACAAGAGACGTATCATCGGCATAAAGCACTGTATATTCATCAGAGACGTCCGGGAGCTCATTTGCATATACAATATACAACAGAGGTCCCAAGATTGATCCCTGAGGAACCCCCCTGGAGATAACTATATCAAGCGACCTATGCAGGACACCCATCTCATCACACTCTGTCACCCGCTGCACACGATCCCTCAAGTATGATTTTATGAGACATAGTGCAACACCACGAACGCCATACATCTCAAGTTTCTTACACAGTACTTCATGATTAACAGAATCAAAGGCTTTAGAGAGGTCCATGCACATCAACATCGTTTGATTTTTATTATTTAATGAATGTAAGACTTTTTCCAATGCTTGGTAGATTGCTCTTATTGTGGATTTACCTCTCCGAAGGCCGCTCTGTCTCTCAGTAATCACCGAATGTTTATCAAGAAACGATACTATTCTCTCAGATAAAACTTTTTCGAAAACCTTCCCAATATTGGACAGAAGAGAGATAGGTCGGCAATTTTTTTCTTCGTCCTTTTCACCTTTCTTGTATATTTCCCTTATATTAGCAGTTTTAAGCTTGCTTGGAAATACACCCTCAGAGAATGACAGATTCACAATATAAGCGAGAGGACGGGACACCTCCACAGCCACCTCCTTCAGTACAGACACATTCACTTCATCCTCACCCACAGATTTTTTGTTCTTTAAATTTTTAATAGCCTTCACAACCTCTAGTCTGAAACTGGGTTTAAGAATATTGTATTTTCAACTTTATCTTTAATGAAACTTTTACTTGTGTTCGAATTTAGACTACTGGGGAATGCATTTACAAAGTATTTATTAATTTTATCAAGTATTTCAGTTCTACTCTCATATTTATTGGAAAAATTTTCGAATATTGTTCTTCTCTTAATGTTTGGTTTAGTGATGCTATTCACCAAGTTCCATGTAGCTCTAATTTTATCTTCATAATTTTGTATACAGGGTGACAATTTAAAAACTTGAAATGACCATATATTAGAAACGAAAAACTGAAGAAAAAAACGAAAAACATAGTTTCTATAAAACGAAGGGGGAACAAAAACAAGCGTATTAGCCCACCTTTATCTGCAACCCCTTGGACAGGGTGAGATAAACCCTTAAAATCTTAAATAGAAAGGGGGGTCGAGTGATACATCATTTTGAAGCTCTTGAAAAATGCTTTCCAATGGTACCATAGAAAGGTACATTTCAGGAAATTCTTCTCTGTTTATTAAGGAAAACAATAAATGAAAAGGCAATTTTGAAATTTTTTATTATTAGTTAATTAAATGTTCAAAATGATTGCTACCAATATCCTGGCATATTAAGAGATATCTCTTAAGAATTCTAAACAGTTTAAGCCTCGGTATTTCGTTTTTGTTTATTTGCTATTTTTTTTTTGTCGAAAAAAAAAATTTGTTTATAAATATTCGCATTTTATTATCACAGAATTTACCTTGACGAGTTGATAAAGTTGAATTCATTGCAAACTGCCCCAGAATTTCAATTTGCGCTGCTTCGTTGGCTAGTCTCGGTTGATTTCTCTTTATATTCGCGACAGAACCAGTTTCTTTAAATTTGGCTACTAGTTGGCGAACATACTCCGGGCTTACATTTTGACCTGGATGTCTTTCGTTTAAACGTTGAGCTGTTCTTAAAAAACATTGATCCTGGGAACCATAAATGAAAATAATTTCTACCCGTTCAGCTGTGCTGTACACCATTGTTAAAGATGTGTGCTGCTTTTCGTTTAAACTGAACCGAAAGTTAACTGTTCTTAAAATAATAATACTAGTAGAAGTTACCTTTAAGGTAAATTTTGTGATAATAAAATGCGAATATTTATAAACAAATTTTTTTTTTCGACAAAAAAAAAATAGCAAAAAAACCAAAACGAAATACCGAGGCTTAAACAGTTTAGAATTCTTAAGAGATATCTGTTAATATGCCAGGATATTGGTAGCAATCATTTTGAACATTTAATTAACTAATAATAAAAAATTTCAAAATTATCTTTTCATTTATTGTTTTCCTTAATAAACAGAGAAGAATTTCCTGAAATGTACCTTTCTATGGTACCATTGGAAAGCATTTTTCAAAATGATGTATCACTCGACCCCCCTTTCTATTTAAGATTTTAAGGGTTCATCTCACCCTGTCCAAGGGGTTGCAGATAGGGGTGGGCTAATACGCTTGTTTTTGTTCCCCCTTCGTTTTATAGAAACTGTTTTTTGCGTTTTTTTCTTCAGTTTTTCGTTTCTAATATATGGTCATTTCAATTTTAAATTGTCACCCTGTATATTCGTTGCTAAAAATCTTTTTTGCCTGTCTAATGACATTTTTCAAAATTCTGCAAGAACACGTTTATTCTCTTAAGAAAGGTGTGAACCCATCTGGTAAATATTTTGGCGTGCATGATTTTTAGACGTGTGTACATTTAAATAGGCCTAAGACTTGAAGAGTATCTAGATAAGTTAAAAGTAAAAAAATAAATTTTGACTGGATGAAACTATTAATAGGAAGTCCAGAGGGCTTCGTTGAAGGGGGTTAACTAATGTTCGAATATAAAAAACAGGATACTATCATGAAGCTGTGAATGTCGATGTCATTGAAGGTTTGATCAAAGTTGGATCTTACACCAAAAGATTCAATAATTGTATTGGATAATGCAAGTTTCCTCTATAGGCTGACGTAAACGTTACCGATAAGTGGGTGGAGTAAAACTGAACTTACAGAAGGGCTAAATTTGAGAAAAATAGAAGTTCCATTGGAGTTCTTAAAAAAAGGATCAATTGGTACTAATCGATTTACATGAATAAACATTTAAAAACCTATAGTGGATGAAATGGCCAAGTCATGGGGAATATCTGGACTCCGACTTCCTCCTTACCACTGCGAATTAAACCTGATTGAACTTATATTAGCTGATATAAAGACAGAATTCATTAGAAAAGAAATACAGATATTGAAAATGATTGATTTAAAAGGAGTGTTCAATGACTCAAGTTTTTTTTCTGAAATCGTTATAATTTGGTTTTGAATTTCTAAAAAGTATTGGTGGTAAATATAGGTGCATTGTATACTTACGCTTTCTTTTTAATATACTTGGTACGACCTTTCAAAGCTATATTGATGATGTCGTTCCAGTAAGTTGTGGTTAGCAACCATTCCACCCCAGCTGCATATTCCAGAACTGAAGAGAGCATGGTTATGAAACCGAGAGTAACACCGCTATCGGGAATCTTTTGGCTAACTTCTACAAAAGAATTTAAACCTAGCAACTTTCGAGAACAAGGCTGCCTGCTTGTCATGTGGAAGTAATATCATTTATTTACTAACCGCACACTTTTTCTCTTCATATTTTAGAATCGTCTGATTATTTTATTACAACTTATACAGGGTGTTATGGAAATTAGGTATTATATTTAAATGGGTGACTCCTTGGGTGTCCTAGAGAAGCGCTACATATTTATTTTTTTTAAATCGACCGTTTTAAAAGTGGGGTAATAAACACTCTTACTCACAGGTCAGTCCGCGCTACTGTAGAACATTGCACCCATAGCTAATGTCAATGTTGCCAAACTTAATGTAAAACTGAAATTCCATATAAAATTATAAAAATAAATTATTTTCTACCTACTTGTATTTATCCTTATACCTAAAGAGCGAGGAAATCCAGGCACAAACGCAATCAGTTTTTTTTCTATTTCATGGGAACACTCCTGGAAACACTTTATGTACACACAGTAATAGTGAAACAGGACCGATTCCTTTTGAAAATACAATAATACAGATTATTAGATTTTTATTACACGCGACGAAATTTGACGCCAGAAGAAACGCGTCAATAAAAACAATATTCAAAGATTATTTATGGACGGGCAAGATACACGCGTAAACCGAAAAAAGCGAGCGGATTGCTGAGAGTGTGTTGGTGATCGACGAGACACAACGTATCCGGCCGCTGGTTGGTCTTCAACTAACAGACGCAAGCGTGCGGCGCTATATGAAAATACTTCGCTCAGCCGATGTAAGGCGTCAAGAGGTCATTGGCATTTGACCTAGTGACGTACGTGGCTATTACTATTCCATATGTTTTTTCGGGTTGTTTAAAACATAGTCCGTCGTAAATGTTCTTCAATTAATTGTACAAAATGGTATTACAGAATGGAAAAGTGTTTGAATAATTTTATTTTATCTAAAGAGTTTAATGTGTACATATGACAACACCGGCCAGAACTCCTTGATTGCTTACATGTATCGTAGTGCCACACAGGTGTTTTTCTGGTCTGACGTCAGGTCACTTTTACCGCTGGATGAATTGAAAGAGCCATTTATGGCTATTTTTCTTCAATTTGTCTTTATCTTAGGAATTGCCGGTTTAAATATAATACGTCATTTCCATAACACCCTGTATAGGTACATACTTTAGTGGACACGTATTTCAGGATTTTGCTGAAAAAAAATTATTTTCCAAAATATCCACACATGAATTTTTGATAATTTGATAGATTTTTTCAATCCTCGCTTATTGGACATGTAATATCTTTAGTTGTACTGATCGTATCAATGTCGGTCTTTTTTTCTTTAATACTTTGTTAAGTTAGCTTTCGAAGTGTATTAAAAAAATTGTAATTGTGAACAAATGTAAAATAATAATAATTTAATTGTTTAAATAGTTTTAACATGCTCGCCCCCCACCTTAAATTAATTCTAAAAAATATCATTTTCTTCTTCATCGCATCCCCTTATCTGCAAAATCAATGTGACGAAAAAATGCCACATCTACTAGATCGGTAGTTATTAAATAGTTTCACTCTCAAGTCACTCAGCCTGCGACGGGTCGAAGCGTATCAGAACTACGCTTCCCAACTGCGCAAGTGATGGAAATCCGCTCCGATAGTACGGCGTTAAGTTAAAGTCCTCTCTGATGATTGGTATGTACACCTACCCTGTACTGACGAGAACAAATAAGTTCGAAACCGGTCTACAGGTGGTTGCATCCTATCAATAGAGAGGGCTTCCTTTTCTTGGTAGTACCATTCAATCTGAAATAGTATTTTAAAGTGCTACTGTGTAGACAAAAATACGCCCTTATTGTATAAGGATCATCGGGTGGTCTGGAAATAATAGTTTTCCCTATTGGTATTTGAAATATTAATGATTCACACTGGTCCATTTTACCTAACACAGTTCGGTAAGTTAGGTAAGATCAAAGAAGTTACAAACTACAGATAGAAAAATGTACATTTATATCCTACGAAACGAATACAAACAGTATTTCCCACCTCTATCAGTCATTATTGCATTGCCAGATTGACATATTTATTATTATTATTTTGCAAATTCGTTAATTTCACAACTGGTTTAAGGTTAATCCACAATTGCTCTTAAAACAAATCTATTTCCCAATAATTAACTGTGGAAATGCGATGAGGGATTCTTTAAAAAATATTATTATACTTAAAAGTATCAAACATCTACATATTTCTATTTTACTACTGCGCTACGACCCAGGAGCCAAAATATGAATGAACACTACTCTCGTAAACATTACAACGTTGGCGCTGTGATCTAACGGATTGTTTATATATTGTTGATTTGTGTTTTTTTTGTGATTATTGGTGAAAAATCGTCTTTATGAGTAGTTTGTAAAATAGAGAATCATTTAAATAAGGATTTATCTTTTCATCGGTAAGTATGGTTATGTTTTAATATTTAACCATCTGATATAATAACTTAAAGTTAAGTTCTCTCTGATGGTAAGGCAAAAGAGGTGTTACATACAGAGTGTTATGGAAATGACGTATTATATTTAAACTGGCAATTCCTGAGATGAAAACAAATTGAAGAAAAATATCCAAAAATGGCCCTTTAATTTAATATGCCCTGTACATGACCTTATGTCAAACCAAAACACGTGGTGCTCCTGTCAGGAAGGTAAACAAAGCAACATATGGCGGAAAACGTCACTGAATCTTGAACAGTGTTGTCATATCTTCAGGGTAAACTCTTTAGAAAGTGAATAACCGTTTCACAGATTGCAAGTTGTTTATTTTTCAATATACATTATTATAAACTTTTACGTTCAGTTCAGTTCGCTGGGAAACAATCTCTGATTAATAAACTTGAACTGACTCGAACGAACCGCCGCGGAGTTTATAAATGGTCAGGTATATTCTCATTTGTTCAATTCGAACGACACCCGTCAGATCTGGACAACTTAAAAGTTTATAACCACTTACCCTTAAAAAAAATGAAATTTTATTTAGCTTGTCGGAGTAATTTAAAACCAACTTAATTTATAAAAAACCCCCAAGTACCTAGGTAACCCGAACAAAAACAAACCGGCACAATAATCTCACAAAATCGCGTCTCATGAACACATCTAAGTACCATTCAATCTGAATTAGAATTTTAAAGTGCTATTGTGTAGACAAAAATACGCCCTTATTGTCTGAGTGGTCTGGGAAATAATGTATTTAACATCTAAAAATTTTAAAAATAAATAACACGTTGGTTCCGTCGATCGATATTGGACTGGGACACTGTCGTCGCGAAAAGAACAAATAACTTAATAATTTTAGCTCGGGTTTAAGTATTAACACACAATTTAATACACAAATCTGCTTGAAAAAACAGTAGGAAACCGGCCGGCTTCTTTAAACAGCTGATCTTGGACAATCGAGCAGGTTTAAAAATACAGCGTTGCCACATTTGATGTTTTATAAGGTTATATTCATAAATTGCAGAATTTTCTTCTGTAATACTTTTCTGTATTATGATAGTCTCGGAAATGGCAACCGCGCTAGTTGGACAAGACTATTTATTTTGAAGGGGTTGTCCTGCCTATCAACATAATTATTTCATCATTCTTCTTCAATGAAGGATTAATAAGTTTGATTAGCCCATTAGAAATTAGCGTTTTATTATTTCTGAATTTATATTGCGAAATAATTTGTATCCTATAGTGCTGTTGTTTTATGTTTACGGTAGGTTATTGTAAAGCGTAATTATGCGTTAGTATTTATTGCTTTTGTGTAATCTAATAATAAGTGCACATCTTCAAAAAAACTAATTTGAAACTCGTTGGTGTCTGTATGTTTCTTTATGTGATTTAGTGCAAATGTTTCGAGATATTGGAAATAAGAGTCCGATTGGGGTTAGTTGGTATAAGCTTATTATGCAGTTCCACATTATCATCAGGGTACGTGATGAGCATAAAGCTTTTCCCATAAAAAAAAACAAAAACCTGAAGATGTCTGTGCCCTGGATTACTTGCTAGTGTACTGGCGCCTGGATTCACTTCTATTTGGATATTAGTTAAACTAAATATTATTTTTATAAGAAAGTTTTACATTTTTTACACAGTTGGCAACATTGTACATGAACATCTGTTGATTACACAGCTTGGCAATGTAATATGATCATGTATGAATGTGCCGGTAATTCAACCCTAACCGGTGGGTTTAGGGTTGAATTACCCCACTTTATAAACGTTCGATTTAAAAAAAAAATGTAGCGCTTTTCTAGGACACCACAGGAGTCACCCATTTAAATATAATACGTCATTTCCATAACACCCTGTATATGATAATATGATAAACCTAGTACAATGTATGAGATTAAATTTAACGGTAGTTAAGTCCATTTGAAATGATTGCTTTTAACTCTCTAACTCGCCGCCGTTAGAAATAATTGGAAACGTTTATTTTATTTCCTTCAATTATTTTTCCACTCACTTTATAGTAAATATATTATTTTTAGGAAGGCAAATTGAATTTTGACGATTTAAAAATATCTTTTGTTCTAAAGAATTGACCTTACCTGCCAGTTTTCGAAACAGGTTTTCAGTATTCATTCGGATAAAAAAAAATTCGTTCGTATTCAGTTGACAGCATACGTGTAAGGCAAATACTAGGACGTATGTTGATGGTGCACATTTTCCTTCGGTCCATAAATTGCTTGCCGCGACAAGCCATTGACAAAATAATTCATTGAGATCTGGATTTTTATTTGAAAGTGCACCATTTTCTGTAAAAAAGTTAATATTACAAATAATTAATAATATTATATCGGTCGGTAACCAAAAACATTTAGTTAATAAATAGACAGAATTGTTTCTATTCTGTTTCATCACACCAAGTTTTAAACAGTAATCAATGATGCCAAGTCTGTAATGAGTGTCCTAAATGTACCGCCTGCGTTTGAAACCGAAAGCTGGTATAATATTAATTATATTGAATACATTTCTCATGTGTACCTATTAAGTAAAAATATTATACTAAATATGTGTATTTTGAAAATTTTCTATTCGTAAAGTTATTCATACATATCCCAAGAACATCAAATTGAAATGTTTTAAGGAAATCATAGTGGCAACACTGTATGCTCATTTTTACCTGCTAGAGTAAAAATGACCCTGAAGTTTATTAATTTCATTCATTATCGCCGGCGGTATTGTTACCGGTTTATCGCTGCTGCTGTTATGATTGTTTGTGATTTATTGTGTTCTTGGATTCATTTTTAGTGTTTTTTCGAACTAAAACTATTTAGAGGTATTTATTAGCCATCTACAATGGTTCGTCAGTGCGTGGTGTTTAAGAAATTCGACTATTCTAGTCCCGGATTAATATTTCGTCGGATTTAACAAATTTAAACATATTTTTATGTATAACTAGTATGACATAAATTTAAAAAAATTTACCTTCATCAGTAATACCTATTTAAAATGTTTTTCCTTTCAGATTTTTTCAAACTATAATTTTATAACTCAATAAGTCATGTCCATGAATTTTGCTTCTCCAGTTTCACATAAAATCGGAATTATTATTTTTCAATTCGTGGCCGCTTATTGTGGTGAAACGTAGGTATTCAATCTTATATTATTATTATTATTAAGGCACATTCTGAAAATATATTTTTCATCTCTGACCCATATACAGGGTGTTTCGTGAGGAAAGGGAAATATTTTGGGAACATGTTCAGAAGGTCAAAATAAGAGAAATTAACCCATATGTTTTAATCCGATTCTTAACCGTCTCCGAAATAATCGGTTCTAAAGATTTTTTTGTAAAGTTTTGGAGTAATTAAGAAGTTTTGTATTTCTAATCCAGTTTGTAGGTATTTCATTGCTTGTCAATACCTAATTTAATTGACAAGCATGGTTGTCAGTTTGATTTATTCTGAGCGTTTCGACTCGAAAAGAGAAAAGGTTCCATACGTAATGCCTCACACATTCACCCATAGGGAGTATGCTGACATGATATTCGTGTATGGTTTCTGTAATGGTAGCGCATTACGGGCTGTTGATGAATACCGACGTCGTTTTCCTAATCGAAAAGTGTTTCAAAAAGTTTTTGCAAATGCTCAGGAAACAGGAATGTTTCCAAGCGTAAGGATTGATTCTGAACGAGCGGCGAGTCTAAATGTGGAAAATGAAGAGAATGTTCTGGATATGGCTGAAGAAAATCCAGGTGTTAGTACGAGCCGGATTACGAAAGAACTTCGATTAGAATCACATGTGGGCGTTTGGAAGACACTTAGAAAAAACGGTTTAAAGCCTTTCCATGTTCAACCGGTCCAACATCTTCAAGAAGGTGATTATGGCTTAAGGGTTCAATTTTGTGAATGGATCCAACAAAATGGAGGCCTACATAAATACATTTTATTTAGCGATGAAGCTCAGTTCACCCGCGATGGAATCAATAACTGTCACAATGAACATCGGTGGTCAGTTGAAAATCTTCATGCCACGTTTGAACGAAACTTTCAACATCGATTCAGTATTAATGTGTGGTGTGGAATGCTCAACGACCAGTTGTTTGGTCCTTTTGTATTGAATGAGCGTCTTACTGGAGATGGATATTTACGGTTCTTGGAAGACCATTTAACACACATATTGGATGATGTTCCGCTAATTGTTCGACACCGAATGTTCTTTCAGCACGATGTATTTTCGAAAACATTCTAAATTAGTTGAATTTTGTTGTTTTACTAGTATCTATTGGTGTTGCTTTTGAAATAAAAAATAGTTACAAAAAAAACTTCAGAACCAATTATTTCAGAGACGGTTAAGAATCGGATTAAAACATATGGGTTAATTTCTCTTATTTTGACCTTCTGAACGTGTTCCCAAAATATTTCCCTTTCCTCCCGAAACACCCTGTATGACATTGAAATCGTAATTTTACCTAGTTTTTTTCTATAATGCTGGTTTTTGATCATAAAAATAATGCTTTTCTAGCTCACCGTTTCAGACTTGCTCATGAATGGTGAATCTTTGGCGCATGCGCTTTCTCACTCTATTCAGAAGATATAAAACTCTTGTATGCGCTTTTCATTTAATATTCCCTTTAGGAACCATGTAACTCCGTATTTGAATAATAATAATATTTTAAATGTGAAGAATCGCAGAAAATATCATATGTACACTTTCGTATATAGGATATTAAATATTGGAAAACCACAATATTTAAGGGCAAATTTTCGGTCTTATGCGCATCCTCACCTTACACGAAATGTAAATTACTTCAGAACGCCACAACATCGTACATCTAACTTTCAAAAGTCTTTCAGTTTCATAGCAGTTCAAATGTGGAATAATTTACCTACTAATGTTTTTTAACTTTCAGTTAATAAATTTAATGATATTATTATAGAGAGGGGAAGTTTAGTATTAGTATTTCTATTTCTGTTTTTTTTTAGGTTTATGCGCTTTGCTATCTTCTTTGTATGGGTTTGACCTAGGGATTGCTCGCATTTTTGTTTTTCTTTAAGCGTCTTTTTTTCTTCATTTTCCAGTTTTATCTACCCGTACTCCTCTCTGCTCCTCTCTCTCTTGCGCCTGGGTCGATTGATAGTTTGCTGAATATTTGATTGAATTAAATATAGGTCTTAGCAATTTTCTATATAGTGTTTTGTTTAATTATTAATGTCGTATTTTAGGCTATGCCATACAGGCACAGTTTATCTGTAACTTGTGATAACGGTTGGTATAATCGCGGTATAGTCCAATTTATCTACTAAGGGTTACGTTTATTTTTATTTTTATTGTGTTTTTTAGATAAATAAATTGTGTTGAATTTGAATTTGAATTTGGGTGGTGAAACGGCCCGGACCCGGGTCTATTTTTCGCTTAAAAAATGTCTATGTAGGAAATGAAATAGCCAATATAAACTCCTGGACAAAATTAACGCAACATCATAAATTTCCCATATTTTTTATGCCATTTTTTTTCTGAATTTATGATCCGATTTGAATGATTTTTTTTGCATTGTAGGTTGGTTCTATGACAATGTCATAGTTTTCGCTGTTTATGATAAAAATTTAAATTTCGAATTATACTGGGTTTACTAAAAGTGCTATGTTTTTTTCCGAAAATGCGTATCACCCTGTGGAGTATATTATTAGCAACCGAAGCATATTGAAGTTGACATTAAACGGTAGGTCCATCTATCCCTAACATTTTCTTTTTTGGTTTACTTCATTATCTCTGTTATTAAAGGAGATACACCGTTTTATAGCGTAACATGTTCTTATAGACTTTAATATTCAACACATTCATTGTTAAATGTTTTCAAGTAGATTTCAAGATTAAAATACTCGTCGGGAAACTGGGCATACCAAACTAACGTTTAATAAGCAGTTTCCGAACAGTTTTTATTGGTATGACGAATTTTAATTGACCTTTGTAACTTTAAAACACAACATCTGCAGACACATCGCTTGCAATGTCACAAAAAGTCCATAGTCTACTTGAAAACATTTAACAATGAATGTGTTGAATATTAAAGTCTATAAAAACATGTTACGCTATAAAACGGCGTATCTCCTTTAATAGCAGAGATAATGAAGTAAACCAAAAAAGAAAATGTTGGGAAAGGATGGACCTACCGTTTAATGTCAACTGCAATATGTTTCGGTTGCTAATATACTCCACAGGGTGATGCTAATTTTCGGAAAAAAACATAGCATTTTAAGTACACCCAATATAAATCGAAAATAAATTTTTATCATAAACAACGATAACTATAACATTGTCAAGGAACCAACCTACAAGGCAAAAGAAAATCATTCAAATCGGATCATAAATTCAGAAAAAAAATAGCATCAAAAATATGCCAAATTTATGATGTTGCGTTAATTTTGTCCAGGAGTTTTAGGTCCAGTAATACATGCATAACCTACATGTATTTTAAAAGAGCTTAAAACAGCAAAAAGTCTAACATTAGCGACGGACCAATGAAGGGATCTCAAGTGGTCACATTCCTTAGGCTAAAAATAAAATAGGGGTGCATCAAGTGACGCAACAGAGCAAAGGCAGGGGTGCGCCTATAAAAGCGAGAGACGCGACGCTCATAGGGAATTCAATTTTTGACTTTCGCAAATACGTTACGCTGCCCGATTCAGAGTCAAAATTTCCCGTTCTCAAATCAAGTTATTTCGCTG
The DNA here is from genome assembly GCA_963991005.1 of Barypeithes pellucidus. Taxonomy (NCBI): domain Eukaryota; kingdom Metazoa; phylum Arthropoda; class Insecta; order Coleoptera; family Curculionidae; genus Barypeithes; species Barypeithes pellucidus. Next base: position 55,722,290 of record OZ022560.1, read on the forward strand.
CCAGTGCTCTTTCAGTGCATCATTAATCTCTTTAATTTCAACATTCAAATTTTTCCAATTCACAAAGTAAAGTATTTACAAGGCCATTTAGTGTTCAGTACATCATTCTTTTATTTAGGAATTTTCTTCTACTTGTTAGAGATTTCTAGTTGCCCCGTCGGCTTCCGATGTCGATGCTCTAGGAATCCTTGACAACGGAATTAAATTCAGTATGGTATGCTACTCTCAGTATATCTCTCTTTTTCTTTAGACACACATTAAGAAATTTCCTTCTACTTGTTAGAGTTTTCTAGTTGCCCCGTCGGCTTGCCGATGTCGGCGCGCTAGGGATCCTTGACAACGGAGATTCAGCGTCCCAAAATCAAATTAATTTATACACTAAATGGCCGCTCTCTTCTCCTTATCTTCTGTTTTGATTTATTAATACAAATCTCATTAAAATCTATTTTGGTAAATAAATTTTGTAAAAGCATGTTGTTTGGGGGATGGCAGAAATCCATTGTCGCGTCGCCTAGATCAAAATTAGAATCTAAGTGATCACTATTGCCTAAGTCAATAAGATTATATCCCCTAACTATACCTACAACTTCTGGGTTTTGACTATTCATAAAAAGTTTTTTAGACGGGAGAGGCCTTTTGGCGTTGAAGATAATGCTGGATTCCCCACCTGAGCTAATACTGTCATGATGGGGGCTGTTTGACTTTCTTAAAGTATCAGAGTTATTTACCTTGTCCCCCATATAATTTGGACTGGCAATAATTTCGTCAAACAAGCTATCAAGCACGGCCCCTGAAGGGGGCCTGTGAGGAGCCACCTTGCCACCCGCCAGACTTGTCAGATCAGACGCCTCAACTTGACTATGACTTGAGGAGTCAGACATTTTCAAAGATTAGTTGACTTTTAAATTTATTTATTGAAATTAAATAAATTCTTTTATTATCACAACGGGTGATAATATAAAAATAAATCTTTTAAAAAAAAAACATTAAAATTTATTTGAATAGATAATGGCCTTTTATTTTGAAACTACTCCCTGTAGCTTTTATTTAAAAAACTTCTTATTTCTCTCACAATTTTTTTTTTCTTTTTACTTATTTAAAAGAAAAACCGCAAAAATATTTCTACGGCCTGCCTTTAAGTTTTATTTACAAATCGGGGTAGTTGGAGTTTTTCGGATCCGAATTACAAAGATTTCTTAAATTTACTTATGTCTAATCCTTACTAAATTTTTTATAAGTAAAGCTTATAACTTTAATACAGATCCCCAAAATTATCATAAATAACTTTATCGACGCTGTCGTCTATAATAAATTCACAAAAAAATTTTCTTTTTGTTTCACAACAAATCTTGTTCCTACGGAACACAAAAAAAACTTTAATAAATTGTCCAAGAAACCATCACTAGACAATTTCTATGAACCGCAAAAATACATACTTCTTCCAAGAAGTCACAAATCATAAAAAGTCATCAATAAAAGGATAATGTCCCTTGCGGACACTTCGTAAGTCCTATATTAATAAATAGTCCAAGAAACAATCACTAGACAATTTCTATGGACGGCAAAAAGTACATACTTCTTCCAAGAATTCACAAATCATAAAAAGTCATCAATAAAAGGATAATGTCCCTTGCGGACACTTCGTAAGTCCTATCTTAATAAATAGTCCAAGAGACAATCACTAGACAATTTCTATGGACGGCAAAAAGTACATACGTTCACACAAAGTTTTATAAACTCCCGAAAGAATCTTAAAGGTCAAAGTTTTTGTTAAGTAAAGTTCTATATAGTTACTCACTATAGATTTGAACTTGAACAATATCTATAGTTTTCGGCTATCTGCGGTTATAAACTATGGCGGTTTGTCAGGGGGCACGAATTTCTTTTAACTGTCTAAGCTTTTTGGCTGACGACAGAAACCAGCCTTACTTACAAATGAGCTTCGTAAACAGATAGTCTCATTTATACCTCCCCCACTGACAATACACGCCGTGCAAGCGCGTTCACCCTAAACGCGGTTGAATAAAAACTTTCACAATTGTTCACCATTGGCCGAAGTCCCCTAATTTCGTAATTTATTGGAGATTAGGTTATTCGACTTTTGGACTAGCCTTTCTTTCGATTTCACAACCTTTGTGCAAATGGTTGATACTTTCAAAACAAAGTGAAATTCAGAATAGTAGAGAGCTAACACCGTATCACCACTCCGGGGTCGCTTTAGGGGGTCTCCTGACCGAAGCCTAAAAACGAGGGAGCGTTTTTCAGTTAATTGTCAAGAGGGAACCGTGTCCTGTATCTTACAACTTAACCTGTCGAGGGCTCTCACTAAACTTTGCCCATAATTTCCGTCACCTGGGTATTTATAGACCGCAAAAGCTTTCTAATTGGTCAGAATAATCTTACAGCTCTTTGCGTAAAATTCAGGATGACGACAATTTTCAAAATGAGATTTTCTAACTAATGGTCAGTTCTAAAATAATAAATCATACCTCGAACTGTAGGTAATAGTACTGCCTATTATATTATCAAAAATTTACTAATCTCTAATTTGTATTTTGTTTTGTAATTGAAACATTATTAACATGCATCGAGTTTTTCCTTCGCGCCACGTGCCGCAGCAGCGCTTGGCCGCGCCCCGATTTTTAAGACTAGGTCTGAACGGACGGACGGGCGAGTGAACGGTTCTAGATTTCTGGGCCCTTTGAGAGGCGAGATATTTAGATATTTTATTACATAAAATTATTTATTTATGGCTCTATGAAATCTATCTTGCTATGCAGACTTTAAAATATTTTATACAAAGAGACTTTATACCTTCCTATTATGAAATATCATTTCTCCCTCTATTTAACAAAACCCAAATCAATACCGCGTGTTGATTACCATATTTTATTCTTAATTTTTTGATTATTTACGGTGGTTTTTATTGTATAAACCCAGTTTATACAACATAAATTTGCTACCAGTTTAGTTTGCCAAATAAATTGTCTGCAGGACAAAAATGGCATGTTTCTAGTAAAAAGTACAAGGGTTAATTTGGGATTAACGGTTCTGTTTAATCTAAAATGTCTGCAAGACAAAAATAAATTAAACATTATTTTAAAAGTGAAAAATGAATAACGGTACCACTTGTTGGTGTAAATCAATATACACTTTTGCTTTCGTTTAAAGGGTCGCAATTTATCTTCTGTTTCGTTGCCGTTGATAGCTCGATACCCTCATTAAAGATTCAAAACAAGGGCCCGGTGGCCTAAAATATTTTACCTATAAAATGGTCTTTTTACGTACATCTAGCATAAAGATGAAGAAATTTTGACCTATTCCACCGGGTAACAGATAAAGTAACAATAGAGCCATAAAATGAAATGAAAGGATAATGATTAAAACGGCCCATCATGGTCGGAGAGTTGGGTTTTTAATGTAACCGCTTATTATTTTATTTAAATGTAATAGATTTTATGATTTTATGAATTTATTTACAAGAAAACTAATTTATTTACAGATCAAAAAATATTGACAATTTCAATAATTATAACTCGATAAAATGGTCCTCAGAAGAATCTGAAGAGTCATCATGTCCTACGCTTATTACTAAAGGCTCAATTTCCATAGTTGTGTCAATTACGTTGTCAAGTTCCCACATTTTTTGTTCCTCTACTATAGCATGTTTTATGGCGTTTTGCCAATTTTCTGATGACACATTTGCTAAAGAATGAAGCAAGAGGTGTCGCACTTCTTGCATTTTAAAAGTTTTGTTATTTCTAGCAACATATCCTTTTACTTGAGCCCATATTAATTCGATAGGATTTAGCTCACAATGGTAAGGTGGTAAACGGAGCACTATAATACCTCGATCTCTTGCCATCTCGTCAATAACATACTTTTTATACTGTGATTTATGTAGCCTAACAATATCCAAAAGTTCTTTTTTTACCATGGTATTATCGTAACTCAATTCCTTTCGTTGTAACCAGTTTACGATTTCCGCCTTTTTCCATGAAGTTGTGGGAAGATTCTCTTTTAGCCTAGAGTGATAGCTGGCATTATCCATCACTATTACAGAATTAGCGGGAATGTATTCTATCATTTGCTTAAAATATTCCTCGACAACATCAGCAGTCATTTCTTCATGATAGTCTTTAGTAGAATTCGAATGGAATTGTAATAATCCTTGATCCAAAAAGCCATTTGAACTTCCTATATGAGTTATAATAAGTCTGCGTCCCTTTCCAGATGGTGGTCTAAGTCCTGTTGACCAGCCTTCCATGACAGCTTGTCGAGAACTTAGGACATTTTTATCTTGCCAAACTTTAGATACGGTGTGCCCTTCGTTCAGCCAAGTTTCATCCAAATAGAAAATGTTTTTGCCTTCGCTGCGGTATTTTCGGATGGACCTTAAGTATTGACGTCTCCAGCAAATAATATCTGCTCTATCAATAAGAAAAGATTTTCTGTTTTGCTTCTCCCATCGAAAGTTCATATCATGAAGTATTTTCCATAGTTTCGTTCGTGATAGCTGTGGTAAGTCCTCGTCGTAGTTAATGGCTTGTAAAATTTTGTCTATAGTTGGTAGTTCCTTGGCAAAATAAAAACTATGTACTTTTCTTCTAATACCATTTTTAATGAAATTGTCAATTTCTAACGGTTTCTTTCCTGGGAGTGGTTTTGGCTCACTGAGGTTCTTAGATTTTCTTTCACGCAAGAACCTATATATAGTAGCCTCTCCAACTCCTACCATATTGGCACACTCTGCAATGATGCTACGAACATCACTTGCAGGTTTCTGGTACACTAGAGCATCATGCACGTTTAATATTAATGTCTTTTCTCGGAGAGAATATGCACTCTTGCTAATTTGACGAAGACACGTTGGCGAAAAACTTGAAGCCATTGTTACAAGTATAGGAAATAATTCAACTTTGAGATAATGCAGTATCTAAATACAACTAAATACATAGTTTGACAAACGCACATCAAATGGCGTAATAACATCCTAAAGCAGGCAAAAATAGGTAAATTAATTACCCCTGTTGTACCTACTTTAACCCTAATCCTACTTAACAATGGACAGAGGCCAATTTTCTTATTAAATAAGGTAATTACTATTGGCAACGCCTATGGTTTACGGTTGTTTTATGGCTTCAACCCTCGATATGAGCTATCAACTGCAACAAAACGGACTTTAGTAGGTCATTTTTAGAAACAGATGTTTGTCAATCCAGGGTGAGTTTTAGAGTGGGTTCTTGAAAACAAAGGTAGGTGATTATTACGCAGTAATAAAGCTTTCCCCGAATAATATCTGCAATCCGCGGTAAAGAAATGGGGGAGGGTTCTAAAAAGGGTTATCTATGATGTATAATAGGGTAACCGTAGGTTATCACTGTTATCAAAAAGGGTTAAAATCATTTGGTATGATGTTGCCTGTAGAACGTTAATTTATAACAGGTGTAAATAAAAAGTCGTGATGGGTTTTTCTTAGGAATGAATGTTCGACGGTAGGACACCACTACCGGACAGTGTCTTTCGACTTTCCAGTACATGAAAAACAATGCTCGCTTGAGAAAAAAAGTGACACATGCGTAAAGCGAGCAGGCTCCTAATTTTTGTTACACTTTTATGAGTTATATGTTTGAAATGTTCGACAGTAGGACACCACTACTGACCAGTTGTCTTTCGGCTTTTCACTATACTACGTAGTACCATTTTACCAAACGTGTACGTAAACTGAGGTGATATTACATAACAAAACGATAAGTAAATTAAATAAAAAAATACGTACACGAAAATGGGGTCATATGTAACAAAATAAATTGCAGATTATCAGGGGAGTAAGGTAAATTAAATGGTCGCAGACCAAAGCTTCATGTAAGAAGCGAGATAGAAATATCGACAAACCCGACAAACATTCTGAAACTGGTTATATAATTACTATGAAATTAATGTAAAATCTTTGTATTTGATAAATTAATGATTAATTTGTAATAAATAAGTGAATGGTTAAACTCTGATTTAAATTCCTGGTAGCGGAATCCCATTCTATTTGGGGAAAAACGTCATACTAAGAATAAAGCTAATAAATCGTAATACCTGACAACCTTACCGTTGTCCCAAACTTTAAAAGAACCTGCAAAGTAAACACAACGTATACAGGGTCGTACCACAAAATTAGACGATTACAGCCAGAGTGATGGATTCCATCAGGTGAATAACACACCCGGGGTCGATCAGTTTCACTGGTTATATGTATAATATTTCAATAGGTAAAAGTTACTTTCTTGTTTACTTACCCGTCGTCTTACTGGCCCATTGTGTTAGTAACAAATTAAGATAAAGGTCATTTTTAATTTTAAATTTCGGTTCCAAAAGTTGCCTCAGAATTTTTTCTACTTTCTTAATAGTTTCCGATTCTAATGATCCTTTTTCAGTTTCACCAAAATTCTCAACTTCCGCCATTTGTCTAAAATAGGAAAGTTTATATTATATTTGCAGTAGCATAATATGGCTCACCACTGTTTCCAAACATGCTAACCAGCATTGCCCCCGCCATTGAAGTGGCTTAATTTTAGTCGTGGAAAATTAATCCCGTTAAAAAAAGTCCCGGCAATAAATATTTTAAAGTTGACCTTCCACCTGCAATAAACTATTATCGACACCGGCTATAAACAAACCAGGTAAAATTGCAAGAATTGTAAACAGGGTCAGGTGTACATACACTGAGAAAAGTTCTCGCTAGGATTACTTTAGCTGGGATAGAATTTTTTTAACGTGTAACAGCAAAATTTATTTCTTGTGACAGTAGAAATCATTCTCCTGGATGTTCTTTATTCTTGTTAAAAGAAACTTTGCTATTTTAGAATATTTACTTTATAGTGACAATTAAATAACTCTTTATTATATACAGGGTGTTCATTTGAAAACTTCCCACCACGGATTTTTCGAAAACCACTGATTAAAAGAAAAAACGCCGAGACACGTCAAAAGATTTGCCAAAGGGGACAACTTTTTAACAAAAAACTACTTCATCCCCTTTTACCCTCTGGCCCCCTTGGTCATCCCCTTAAAAATTTTAAATGACAAGGGGTAGCAAGTAATAGCTTCTTTGAAAGGTCTTTCAAAGTGCTTTATTTTGACGTTCGATTTTTTAAAATCGGTCGATTCGTTTTCGAGAAAATTACAAAAATTTTTACCGCCTTTTTTTTATCAACACAGATAACATGGGCGAACTGTTTTTATTCTTATACCTGTTTAGTTTTTTTATAGTTGCTAAGGGAAAGAAACAATTTAATTTGCTGTCAGTTACCTTTGTGACAATCTTGGGATAGTGAAAATTAATTTATTGATTCAGATTTTACTTCCAAAATGGTTTACACGCTAGCGGAAAGAGTGGAAATGATTCTAATTTATGGTGCCCAAAATCAATGTGCTCGGCAAACTGACGTTACATTTAACGCCAGACATCCGGAAAAGATAACTTCGCATAGGTATATTTTGGACCTTGTTACTAAATTTACTCAAATTGGATCTGTTGCAAATAAAAAACGTAATCATCGTAGAGTTTTGGATGAAGCCGCTCAAGTTGAAGTTTTGGGTCATTTTGCCATAAATCTTAATACTTCATTACGCAAAATTGCTGATGCGACTGGTATTTCATTAGGCTCTGTACACACAGTTACTAAATTACATAAATTTCATCCATTCAAAATGAAAATATTGCAAGATGATTTCGATAGGCGAGTGGAGTTTTGTGAACAAATGACTGCAGCGATTAATGATAATACCATTCATGTAAAGAATATCTGATTGAGTGATGAAGCACAATCCTCATGCTTTTGTAGAAGGGCATACTCAGTACCCCCAAAAAATTAATGTATGGGCAGGCATTTTAGGAAATAAAGTGATAGGGCCATTGTTGGCATTTATTTAGATATGTTGGAAAATACCATCAATCCGCTTATCACTGAAACCATTGAAAGCCAAATCGAAGACGATGGAAACCCTATACTTGATGAGGCTGAAATATATTTCCAGCAAGACGGCGCTCCTCCTCACTATGTTCTTCCGGTTCGGCAATGGCTAGACGACGAGTTTACAGATAAATGGATAGGGCGAAGAGGCCCTATAGAATGGCCTGCTAGATCTCCTGACTTGACGCCATTAGACTTTTTTCTTTGGTGCCATTTGAAAACTATTGTATTCACTCCCCAACCTAACAGTTTTTATGAACTTCGTCAACGCATCACCGAAAGCTGCCATGATCTACCACAACATGTTTTTGAAAATGTCCGTCAGGAATTTGAAGATCGCCTATATCATTGTTTTGGCAATAACGGGCAACATTTTGAACACTTATTGAAATAAAAAGTGATATTTTCGTGTGCTTTTTTTTCTATCTGAACAAATTAAGATAAATAAAGATTTTTTCGAAAACGAATCAACCGATTTAAAAAAATCAAACGTCAAAATAAAGCACTTTGAAATACCTTTCAAACAAGCTATTACTTGCTATCCCTTGTCATTTAAAATTTTTAAGGGGATGATCCCGGGGGCCAGAGGGTAAACGGGGGTGGAGTAGTTTTTGGTTAAAAAGTTGTCCCCTTTGGCAAATCTTTTGACGTGTCTCGGCGTTTTTTCTTTTGATCAGTGGTTCTCGATAAATCCATGGTGGGAAGTTTTCAAATGAACACCCTGTATGCTGGGAAAGGAAGACACTTTACTGTGATTAAAAAAAAATTATAAATTGTAAAATTTTGTTATTGGTTTGGTAAATATTTTTACTTTCGGCCACTTTCGGAGTTATCCCTTATACAAAACGAAAAAACACAGCAAGACCTAATAACGTCGGTGACAGAGGAGTAGATGCGGATTTCAATTCCATAGCGGCAGTTTACTAAAGGACTTTATTTGTTTTTCTCTTCAGTTTTGCATATCAAGAACAATCCTGTTTTAACGTTTGATATATCGTTTCAATTCAGTGTTGTGTGTTGTGCGTTATTGTGAGGAACAAACTTTTTAAAAGTTGTTGCAAGTTTTATATTAGTTTTATGTTATAGTAACCTACATTTGTGACTAGGTTTTTTTATATGATCAAACACAGGCACTATAGGAAAAATCCCTTACGCCACTCTGGGAGTGGTGCGTGTGCGAATAAGCGATACACATTGGTTCTGAATCGTTGGAGGTTATTTTCGTTGGAAAAAACGACCCTGGGAAGGTCGTTCCACAAGGATGAAGTCCTCCAGATGAAAGAATTCTTAAATAATGAAGTTCGAGTAGTATTAAGCTTAACCACATATGGATGGGCGGTAGTGGTTCGTCGTGTATTTCTGATATTCGCCGCTCTGGGCGGAATTAAGAGGGCAAGGTCAGCCCAGCACTTTCCATGAAAATATCTGTAAAGGAGAGTCAAATCCCCAACCTGTGTTCGATGTTCTAGGCTGTCGAGGTTCTTCGTCAGCTCGTGGTCCCCAATCAGACGAATGGCCCTCCTTTCGATGGAATCCAGTAGCCGAAGAGTATGTTTTGGGTAGAGAGCTCCAGACATGACAGCAGTACTCTAGTGGTGGTCGAATCTGGGCTTTGTATAGTGTCAAAAGTTGTTGAGGTGTGTACAACTTTCTGGTGCGGAAGAGTATCCCAAGCTTCTGATAAGCTATCTTGGCGATTGCCACAACGTGATTATGCCAAGACATATTTCCTCCCAGATTGACGCCCAGCAAATTAATAGATGAAGCCAGTGGGATTGCGTGTCCGGCCATGAATATTTCCGGTTCTGTAATGTTAACCTTTTTAAAGGAAACTGCTGCCTGGTTTTTTTTAGCGTTAAACTCGACTTGGTTACTGTCACTCCAAGCTAAAATTTCTTCCAGGTCTTTGTTGAGGCGTGATACTTCATGCTGTCTGCGAAGATGTGCGTCGGCAGCCGATGTTTGCGCATTCAAAGAGAACGATGAGATAAGTGTGCTATCGTCAGCAAAACTAAATATCGGATTTTTAGTTTTCGTTAGAAGGTCGTTAATGTAGAGTAAGAAGAGAGTGGAAGACAATATGGACCCTTGAGGAACAGCGGCATTGATGGTGAAGGTATCTGAGAGAAATCCGTCAATCGCAACTTGCAGATAGCGGTCCTTAAGAAAGTTAGACAACCATGCACAGAATCGATTGGGAATACCATAGGATCGCAGTTTACTTAGAAGTCCCTCATGCCAAACACGATCAAAGGCTTTAGAAATATCCAGTGCAACAGCCCGAGACTCCCCATGATGTTCGATTGCGTTGTTCAAAAGATGGGTGACATAGGCTTGAAGATCTCCAGTTGATCTGGACTTCCGAAAACCATATTGATGATCGCTGATAATGTTGAAGCCTTCCAGGTACTTTAGAAGATGTTCGTTAATAGCTTTCTCCATTACTTTTGATATAACTGAAAGCAATGCAACTGGTCGATAGTTGCTAGGCAGGGTTCTCTTACTTTTCGTTGGTATAGGCTGGACTCGCGCCGTCATCCAGTACGATGGAAATATTCCTTATTTGTAGGATAAGTTAAAAAGTCAACAAGATACTGGTTGTAGTTCATCGGCGCATCTCTTGAGAACTATAACAGGAATTTTGTCTGGACCAGAAGCTATCTTGACGTCGAGTCCTTTCAGGATTCGTTTGACGGGACGCTGACGGAACATGATTTCGGTCATTTTGGATTGAACTGCAGGAATGTTGGGTGGTTTTCTTTCCTGGAAATCTACCGTTGCATGCGAAGAAGATAGTTCAGCAAGTAAGTTTGCTTTGTCTCGATCCAGCTGTGGATGCTATTGTAACATCGGAACGTGTTAGAGGTGGAATAGTTGATTTGGTAAAATTTTGGCTGACGGCCTTTGCAACTGACTAAAAGGACTTTGATCCGTTTAGACTGTCAAGAAGTTTGTTTTTGATCCATAGGTTATGGGCTTCTTTGCTTTGTTCTATTGTTAGCTTACATTGGTTTCGAGCGGTAATAAAGATGGTACGATTCTCACTGGTAGGGTTTTTACGCCACTATCGGTAAGCCAGACTTTTTGATTTTACAGCACGCTCACAATCCTTGCTAAACCCGGGCTTGCCGTTTTAAGGGCGTTTTTTGGAGGAGGGGATAAATGCTTCCATGCTAGTTAGAATTACGTCGGAGACCTCCCCAGCACAGATGGATGGATCATCAGAAGAGAAGCATACGCTCATCCAAGGAAAAGTGCGAAAATGGTCTTCCAGGTCTTCCCCCTTGGCCGATGTGTAATGCCATATCTTTAGTACGTATTTCACTTTTACTAATCATTAAACCTATAATATTTCTGTTTAAAATTTATTCCCATGGGGTCGACTTGTTGTAACACCATTAGAAATACATCTATTACATTCGCCATAATCGGCCTTATTGTGTTGTACCAACACTAATTGTGTTAAAATAATAAAGGACATTTTCGCATATCACCGCTGGAATAACATGGGTGATACGGGACTTCGTGCCTTATAGCTTTTTCGTGGATTTTCTCAACTCACATAAAATATAGACATATTATTTAAATGTGATTCCGTGAAGTTGTCACGCCGTTACTTGTTACTTGACTGTGACTTCTGAATCTTGAACTTGAAACCGTGAAATGAAATTGAGTAGTAATATCCAGGATAAGTAATAAGAAAACTCAAATGATTAACGATTCTATTCTTAAATGATAATATACAATACACAAAAAATGATTAAGAACCTATGCGTATTTTTTGCGTGAAAAAAATAGTGTGTTGTAAAGTACACAGTGTTTAGTTCATCATAGTTTTTTTTAATGATATAATAAAATTCTACTTTAATCTAAGTAGAAATAACGTTTGCTTTTGTTTATTATCAATGTTCTGTAATATTTTTATTTACATGTGACCCGAAAGTGCCTCTTTTCTTGCATGTTCTCTTCACCGAAAGTGGCGTTTTCCAAGAGAGCGGGCGGGAAAGTGTCGAAGCGGGCGGGAAAGATTTTTCCCGCCCGCTTCGAGTCACCACGTGCTCATAAATAAATAAAACCAGAATTGTCGCTGCGGGATTTGAACCCGCGACCCTCAGATCGCCAGGCGGACACTCTACCCACCGAGCGGATTATATATAAATTAAATTGGCAGTTAATTTTTCAAAGATGTTTTAGAAAAATGTCTGAAGAATTTCTTTATTTATATGGCCTCAAAGACTCGGGCACTTGTAAAAAAATAAATAAAACCAGAGATGCCGAGTGCGGGATTTGAACCCGCGACTCTCAGACCACAAGGCGTACGCTATACCACTAGATAGATATTTACATTCTCCATGCGTCAGTATTTTCATGCCATGTAGACAGGAAAACTGTCTGAAGAATTTCTTTATTTATTTGGCATCAAAGCTTCGGAGCACTTGTAAAAAAAATACGGTACATATCTCGGGCCGTCGGAGGCTTTTCCGGACCCGCATCTCGTTCGTAAAAGCCTCTTTTCGGCCCTTGATACGTAATGTACTATTACAGATTTTAGCTTCCTTTCGTTACAGTTCTTTTAGTAGTAAAGTATAATAATAAATAATTTAAATCCATCGACCATCACCCACTAATTATTTTACGATGCGCGCAATATTCTCTAGTTATTACCTAGTTAATATATCGCTTAGCAGTGATAAAAATTTATAAACCGTGATCATGTCACGCTTTAATTTCACTGATATCAAAAAATAACAATCACGTGATTGCAAAAATCACGATATCGCTAAGCACTAGTCACGAACTTCCACTGCATTCAACTAAAAGAGAAGTCAACCCTAATTCTAATTACATCCATTTTTGGAACGTGAATTCTTGGAAACTACTATTTAAAAAATAACAGATTATGGTATTATTGGAACAATTGTTTTAAAGTTTGCTCCAAGTACCTACTGTTATTGCATAAATGCTTCTTCCTAAGAATTTGCATATATTTTTGTATAATACCAAGTAATTATCATCGTGATCTTTAAATATTCATATAATAATTTAATGTCACATGAAATACTCTAGGAATCTTTTATCGTGTTAGACACTCCATGATTGCAGTAGAACCGTTTGTTTAATCAGGTGGGTCAATTTCAACATCTCATTTAATTTCGAACTTGATTATTTTTATGGGTGCTATTCTATAATAACCTGCCATCTTTCTCGGTTGGGTTAGTTTTAGACAACAAATGCCATGTTTTTTTGTTATAGATTTGTGGGAGAGTTTATATACAGGGTATCCCAAAACTTATCCTTTGGATAAAAATATTGCGATTTGGCCAACCTTTCTTAGTTCAAAAGTTGATAATAACCGAGCTACAGGGTGTCCAAATGAAAATTGTATTTTCTAATTTCTTAATTAGTTCACTTCTTAACCAATATTTTTGAATACAAGTTTGCGAAGGCGGGCCTTTTATGGCGAGAAATTTGAATCTGCTAATAATTCTGATGAAGAATATAGAGGGCGCTCGCTGCGGCAGTCTGAATACATAGAAACAAGTGTATTTTATGTTTTTATTAAAAATATCGACTTTCTCATCTCATCTCCCAATGTTCTAACAGAACGATGGAAGCTACCTTTCTTGTTTAGGATTAAAAATAATTGTTTCGAAAATATCAGTGGCGTAACATTTTTTGGTTCAAACTGTCTTGAGGCGTAGCTGTATCTACGCTACTGACTTGAGAAAACAATTTTTTGGGATTAAAAACGTGTGATTTTATATCATAATAGTCTATAAAAAAATTAGGTAATATCTCAAATTGGTTTCGAGATTGTTGCTAAAAGAAAATTAAAATTGCTCCAGGAATCAACCATTAAGCTAAGTAATACCCTGTATAATAAAATTTAAACATACATAAACTAACATAAGGTGTTGGAAATCAGTTCATCAGAACTGTTTCTTATTTAGTCGTGTGTGTTTATTAAAATAAATATGTGTTCGGTGGTGATATGGATAACCAGGCAAATAAACTTGACAGAAATATAAGAGGTTTCCGCTTTCCAGGATAATAATAAAAAATTAGAATGGATACGGTTTTATTTATTTTATTAACATTTCTTTCTTAAGTATTTTTCACTGATGCTGATGAGGGTATATGCCTTCGAAACATGTATGGAATTTAAAATATTGGTTATTTAACTACTGAAGCATGATGCATGAGCCGATGGTACAATAGCATCCACAGCCGGAGACAAAGCCAACTTACTTGCTGAACTATTTCCTTCGCATTCCACTGTAGATTTCTAGGGAAGAATACCACCCGTCATTCCCGAAGTTCAATCCGAAATCGTGCTCCATCAGCGTCCCGTCAAACGAATCCTGAAAGGACTCGACGTCAAAAAAGCTACTGGTCCAGAAGAAATTCCTATTATAGTTCTCAAGAGATGCGCCGATGGACTAACACCAGTATTTCGTAGACTTTTCAGCTTATCCTACAAAAAATGAATATTTCCATCTTGCAGTAATGGAGAAAGCTATTAACAAACATCTTCTAAAATACCTGGAAGGCTTCAACATTATCAGCGACCATCAATATGGTTTTCGGAAGTCCAGATCAACTGGAGATCTTCTAGCATATGTCACCCATATTTGGAACAGCGCAATCGAACATCATGGGGAGTGTCGGGCTGTTTCACTGGATATTTCTAAAGCGTTTGATCGTGTTTGGCATGAGGGGCGTAAACTGCGATCCTATGGTATGCCCAGTCCATTCTGTGCATGGTTGTCTAGATTTCTTAAGGACCGCTCTCTGCAAGTGGCGATTGACGGATTTCTCTCAGACACCTTCACCATCAATGCCGGTGTTCCTCAAAGGTCCATATTGTCTCCCACTCTCTTCTTACTCTACATTAACGACCTTCTAGTGAAAACTAAAAATCCGATATTTAGTTTTGCTGACGATAGCACACTTATCTCATCTTTCTTTTTGAATGCGCAAACATCGGCTGCCGACGCAGACAGCATGAAGTATCACGCCTCAACAAAGACCTGGAAGAAATTTTGGCTTGGGGTGACAGTAACCAAGTCGAATTTAACGCTAAAAAAACCCAGGCAGCAGTTTTCTCTAAAAAGGTTAACATTACAGAACCGGATATAGTCATGGACGGGCACGCAATTCCACTGGCTTCATCTATTAATTTGCTGGGCGTCAATCTGGGAGGAAATATGTCGTGGCAATCGCCAAGATAGCTTCTCAGAAGCTTAGGGTACTCTTCCGAACCAGAAAGTTGTACACACCTCAACAACTTTTGACACTATACAAAGCCCAGATTCGACCATCACTACAGTACTGCTCACATGTCTGCACCCAAACATACTCTTCGGCAGCTAGATTCCATCGAAAGGAGGGCTATTCGTCTGATCGGAGACCACGAGCTGACGAAGAACCTCGACAGCCTAGAACATCGAAGACAGGTTGGGGATTTGACTCTCTTTTACAGATATTTTCGTGGAAGGTGCTCGGCTGACCTTGCCCTCTTTATTCCGTCCAGAGCGACGAATAATACACGACGAACCACTGCCGCCCATCCATACATATTATTATTATTATATGTTAAGCTTAGTACTCCTCGAACTTCATTATTTAAGAATTCTTTCATTTGGAGGACTTCATCCTTGTGGAACGACCTTCCCGAGGTCGTTTTTCTCAACGAATATAACCTCCAACGATTCAAAACCAACGTGAATCGCTTTTTGCGCACATGCACCACTCCCAGAGTGCCCTAAAGGATTTTTCCTATAGTGCTTGTGTTTGATCATAAAAAAAAAGACTATGGGTTTCTTTACCTCTTCATAATATCACTCCATTGAGAGATGGATTATTTAAAAAAAAATGGTTTAATTTGTTTATAACTAGGTCGTATTTTAGCTTTAATCTTTGTTGTATGTTCATGAAATAAATATACCTAAATACCATGATATTATTCTTTCATTTCACACATCATTAAATGCGTAAACCCTTTTAATACCTTTAAAAGTGAGTTAAAAACGCTGACAGCAATATAAATCTCCATAAGAGATTTAAAAATCACTCGCCCGTTCACGTCACATGCCACACCTGCATCGGCGTGGAATCATACCTATTAGATCTTCGTACCATGGGTGGAATGATGATAACGCAAAATATCAAAGTAGGCATATAATTTTGAAATTTTGGATGTTATTTATCTCCTAAAGAAAAATTACTTTCCTAGTGGGAAAAAGATTTTTCTAAATTTCCAAGGCATTCTTGACTTTCAATCGTGTTGAAGGATGGAGAATATAGTCGTGATGGTAAATGATTTAACTCTAAATTGTTAATTCATTTCCGTGATTTTGCATGTTGTATGATTTAATTTAAAAATTAATAATGTCCTGCCTTTACGGAATAAATCAGCGATTAAAAAAAGATTTCGGCAGAACCTCGTAAGCTCGCAAATCATATTACCAAATATTTAGTGTTGTCATCGCTCGAGCGAAAAACCGCTCGAGTTATACTTATATTCAGGCGAAAACCGTCGCTTGTCACTTATTACTTTTCAGTCGATACCCGAGCTTCGCTTGACGCCCACGGAAATGTACCGCTGTAGTGTGATCGAGTATATCGGAATTTTAAATGAATTACCCTATATATTATATTTTTTTTGGAATCTAGGTAAAAATCTAGAACCGTTTTCTATATAATATCATATACCTATCTTTAAGACTTTTTGAATTATAAATAATTTTGTGATTTTTTAACGCCGTATCGGGACCTGAAAAGAAAATCGTATCTTTCTAGCGGTTACAGCTAGAAAGCTGAAATTTTGACAATAGTTTCACAAGACCATCGAAATTTGATAATTTTGAACAGTATTTAATTAGTTTTATACAGGGCGTCTCCATAACAATATTTCTGATACAGATGAATTATTGCAAAAATCTTCTTTTTTTTAAATGGGGCACCCTGTATTTGATATGTTTTGCTAATGGAGGATCGAATTTTCTATCTAATGATATTAGGTGTTTCTATACCTATCTTCAGTATTTTCGGAGTTTAGCGAAATTTTAAAATTATCTTATAAAAATATATTTTTTGGTAGTTGGCTGTGGATTCATGTGGAGACAAAATAATGAAAAATTCATTTGACGTTATTAAAATTCCGAAGTTGCTACCACTTTCGGTATGATCCGGCAACACCGCATCATCGAAGATATTTTATAAACGTAGAAAACCATCTCTTATAGCCACAACCAAATTTTCAAAATATAATTTCATTCAGTTCTCGAGATACTTCTAATAGGCCACTTTACTTGGTGCACCCTGTATAATTGCCAAGATATGCTCATTAATCTTAGGCATACAGTTCTTGTTGGGGGAGTCAGTGGGTACTATAGACTTCCCCTAATTTGATTATATGACAATTGTTTTTTTTTTCAAGAGCTGCGACTGTTTATGTTAAAGCAGTGCACTTAATATCTTCATTACATACTAGATTAAATTTAAATATTTGTTTTAAATTTTAAACTGGTCACACCTCGTATATTCGAACAGTTTTTCGCTCGATAGGAAATACTCTAGTTATAAATTCAGGCGAAAAATCGAATCATTGCCTTTCACTTGATACCCAATCTTCGCGACGCCGCCCGCGCGCCTCTCGAAATCTGCTGATTGGCGCTCAAAAAGCTGACACGACATACGTCTTTATTAAAGACACATAAACGAGAATGTACATACAAAAAAGTATGCCAAATCCCTTAGTGGATTCATCGCGACATGGGTTTTGTTTTGACTGGGACTGGCTAGCAAGCGGCGATTGTAAATTTTTGAAAAATTAAAGTTTATATTTTTTTTTCAAATCAAAATCAACTGTTCTTCCTTAATAAAAGCTCTAGACTAAACTTCATAAGTTTACAAAAACAACCCCTGGTATTTTATCAAGACATTCTTCTTAGTCATAAGAAGTTGAAGTAATTAATCGCTCGAGCGATTCACTCGATTATTAAAATCGCTCGAGTATCAAATACTCGATTATTAAAATATTGTAGCACATAAGAGATTTTTGAAATTTGTATTGCTTTCTAAAATATCCTGCATAACACAGAAACATAGCCTTTTTAAAGATAAATTAGGATTACATCAAAGTAGACAAAACTCTCTATTCGATCCTGGAAGAGCGACCCCCGTCACTGATTTCTGTTATAAAATATTTATCCTAAACATGACGCAAAAACTTTCAGTTGCTTATTCATTTTTGAGTAGTTCAGGTGTGGTTAATTTAAAATAAAAATAAATCAATATATATATACAGGGTGTTATGGAAATTACGTATTATATTTAAAGCGGCAAATCCTGAGATGAAAACAAATAGATAAAAATAACCTAAAATGGCGCTTTCAATTAATAAGCGGATTATATCACCTTATGTCAAATCAGACAAGCGCATGGGGGCACTGGCGAAACAATTGTAAACAATCAATATTATGCTAGCTAGTGTCAAAAGACGTCAGCGCATTTCTGCCGGTATTGTCATATTTACACGGCAAACTCTTTAGAAAAATACTATAATTTTAACAATTTTTCATTCATTTATGAACAAATATTATTCCAGAAAACCGACGGCGAAAGATGTGTTGCAACACAAATAAATAGTAATATCAAATCCGTCACAAATACAGGGAAGTAAATAAGTCAAACGTCATTGATCTTTTAAATTATTAAGTAATTTTCAAACTCTTTAAAAAATATGCAATTTTATTTAAGTCACATGCTCTTTTACCTTTACTTATTTAAAAACAATTATTAGTTTCATAATATCTATAAAAACACACCGAATGTAAGTTTTAGTAAAAACACGCACATAACCTTACACATTCACATGCAAGAATACACGGATTACACGGGAACGTTGTTTTAGTTAATTTTGATTTGTGTCTTTTTTCTCCCGTAGAGTTTATTTGTTTAAAAAAACCCTTCAATTTAAAAAGGTAGCTTAGATAGATTTAGATAGCTATATTTTCAAGACGGTCCTGCAGCCGATGGGCTTTAAATGTCGAATAAAATAATATTTGATAACTGTGAAAAAAAATTCTTAATATTTTTTTCATCTCTTTTTAAATTCCAAAAATAAAAATTTAACTTTACTCAAAAGATAGATAACACTGGGGAACAGCAAAAATGTTTCCGAGACCAAAATAGCAAAATCTTACTTATTTTATTATACTAATTAACAATCTGTCTTGCAAAAGGCTCAGTTGGCTCCGGTTTTATAGATCCATCCCAATTATGATAATTTACCTACCTGCCCTTAATATATGGGAAAATTTCACCATTAAATGAGAAATACCTGGATTTATTATAACAGGTGTACTTTATAAGGGGTTTAAATACATATAATATAAACCCTAAATTGTTAGTTAGTTGTATTTCAACCACCAGTTGATCGAGAGCTGTTCGTATTTGAGAAATTAGAGAGTTTTGAGCAACATGTCGCGAGTTTGTGTAAATAAGCCGGATCATTTTTGTTATATATGTGGTGAAATGACTTTTGTGAAACAAAAACGTACGCTTAGCCCTTTAATAAAAAAGGCTTACCACTTGTATTTTGGCTGCAAAGTTGGAGACCAGGATAAAAATTGGGCTCCCCATATCTGCTGCTACAAATGTGCGTCCAACATTCGCGGCTGGCTAAGTGGAAAAAACCGTAAGATGCCCTTCGCTGTTCCTATGATCTGGCGAGAACCGAAAGACCACGTTACTGACTGTTACTTTTGTTTGACACCTCCCATCAAAAAAGGCTTTTCAGAGAAAAAAAGGTCTGCGATACAGTATCCAAATTTACAATCCGCCATACGCCCGGTGCCTCATAGTGACGAGTTGCCTATACCTAATCCACCTCAGGAATATACCCTTCATTCTGATGATGATCAAGAGGATTCAAACGGTAGTGTACCGGAAAATGTCGCCGGCCCATCAACCTCGCAAGACTCCGATTTTGTCTGTGAACTTCCAAGTAAAAAGCCTCACAAAATAAGTCAAAGTGAATTAAGTGACCTTATAAGGGATTTGGAACTGCCCAAGACAAAAGCAGAACTATTGGCCTCTCGATTGCAACAATGGAATTTACTTGAAGATGAAGTAAAAGTTTCTGTGTACCGAAGCCGTCAGAAAAACCTAACACCATTTTTTAACATGGATAACAATTTGGTAGCCTGTAGGGACATTGAGGGATTAATGGCAGCTTTAAATCTGGACTATGATCCAAAAGACTGGAGACTTTTCATTGATTCCTCAAAAGTAAGTCTTAAAGCTGTGTTACTCCATAATGGAAACAAATTGCCTTCAGTCCCAATTGGTCATGCAGTCCATATGAAAGAAACATATAGCAATTTGAAATTGTTACTTGAGACCATACAATATGAAAGATATAAATGGCAAATTTGTGGGGATTTAAAAGTTGTGGCGATCTTGCTTGGAATGCAGCTAGGTTATACCAAATACTGCTGCTTCCTCTGCGAATGGGACAGTCGAGCACGATCGGATCACTACAGAAAGAAAATTTGGCCACCGAGAGTCTTTTGAGCCAGGAAAGAAAAATGTGACCAGCGCGCCATTAGTTGCCCCAGAAAAGATTTTACTACCGTCACTTCATATAAAATTGGGACTTATGAAAAATTTTGTGAAGGCAATGGACAAAGAAGGCCGTGCTTTTAGTTATTTAAAAGAAAAGTTCCCTAGAATCAGTGACGCTAAAATTAAAGAGGGAATATTTGTGGGTCCCCAGATTAGGAAACTTTTCGGAGATGCGCAATTCGATTCCATACTTGAAGGCAAGGAAAAAGACGCTTGGGATGCCTTTAAAATGGTTGCAAAAAATTTCTTGGGAAACATAAAAGCAGAAAATTATAAAGACCTGGTTGCCCAACTTCTTTTGTGTTACCAAAACCTAGGGTGTAATATGTCGTTGAAAATTCATTTCCTGGATTCTCATCTGGATTACTTTCCGGAAAATTGTGGTGCTGTAAGTGACGAACACGGTGAGAGGTTCCACCAGGATATTTCGAACATGGAAAGAAGATATCAGGGAAAATGGAACTGTGAGATGTTAGCCGACTACTGCTGGACTATTACGAAAGATGCCCCAGAGGCTGCTTTCAAAAGGCAAGCTAAGAAGCGCAAAATGAGTGTCTAAACTTTGGATTCAATGATAAAAATGTGCTATTTAGTTGCTTTTGTTGAACCAACAATATATTGTTATCTGTATTTTGTATGTCCATTGTATATGCCTATGAATTAAAATTTTGTAACAAATAATTGAGATTTTTTTTTTGCGAGCCAACTAAAATCTTTAATAGGTATTTTTTAGTTACTTGGGTACAGTTGAATCCAAAAAAATAGGTTTTGTTCAGGAAACAAAAAAAAAGTTGAAATTTGTTTCCCAGTGTAATTAGAGAGTATAGGTTATACTTGCATGATTGTTGTTTTATTATCACTCTTCCAAATTCAGTGCTACTTTTTCTCCCTCTGCTTCCTACCGATCATATTGATATGTAGATACTACCTAAGAAAATTATTAAATTGAAAAAAATATATATCACGTAGTAGTAATAATAATAATAAAAATTTCTTTTTTACGAAACCCAATTACAAAAACAAGCCAATAAATAACTCTTACCTATAAATTTTCCTTAAAAGATACACGCAATTAAAAATAGAGAATATATAAAGACACAAATTATTAATTACACTGTACTTCTATTTTCTAATGCCAAAATAAGCGAAACTTAACCAAAATAGCCATGTATGAACATCTATCACCCGTAGGTACGACAAATTACTTCCTGAATTAATCAAAACATGACGATTTAATTTGACTCGAACTTAGTCAAGGCGAACTGATTATAATTCTCTCTTTATCTAATTGTGTGTAACAGACCGAAACACTCTAAAATTATTTAAATGACTTCTCCTTTCTTTTTAAATTACATTTATCTCACTACTGATTATTCGATAGATAAGTCTCTTATCTATTCTAGGATTAGTGATAAACGACAAACATGATCTCCTGCGATGTTGACTCGTTTAATTTTTGATAAAAATAAATTTACCAGAATAATAATTTTCTATTTGGATAAACAGATTGGAAAGTGGAAATCAGTTAATGGATTTAGAAAAAATGAATTCACACAATAAGAATATTTCTTAAAACTGTAATAATAATAATATGATGTGTCCTAACTTATTTTACAATATTAACAATTATAATAACATATTACATACCAAGACTGGTAAGAAGCCTACTCCGAACAAACCCGAACAAACACGATTTTGAAACTTACGGTACTAGGGTAGCCGTACTTCGAAAGGTGTATAATAAGCTTACCACTCGAGTTGTGTACTATACTTTTTCTGCAACTTCATATTTACTTTTATGTTAAATTATCGAAATATTTTCTGAGTAGGTACTCACATGGTTATCAGTACAACAGTCAACAAATTTCTGATATAGGTAGGTACTTACTTATTTTCATACCTCTCTCTTGGCATCATAAAAACTCTCCTCCCTTATGTGAGGCATACAGAAATTTTAATGATATTTTAAATCAGATTGCACCCTGGTGCATATCAGATTATGAATACCATAGTGGTTTTCAGGAGGTTGTTGTAACATTTCCTCCGTTCACTGACATCCAAGTGATTAATAGTATGGTTTTAAAAGCGGAACTTGCACAACATAAAGATTGTCTTCTCATTTATACTGATGCCTCTAAAACAGCAGATGGCAATGGAGCAGCCATATATGTTCCTCAAATAAAAAATGAATTTAAGTTCAAAGTTGAAAGAAGTTGTAGTATTTTCACTGCAGAGGCTCTTGCTATTTTTAAGGCACTAAATTTTGCACTCGAATATGACTATCATTTTTTTGTTATCCTATCTGACTCCATGTCTGTTCTTAAGGCATTAATGAATATCAAACCTTGGTCATACAGAATTAATCCTATATTATGGCACATTCGAAAATTATTACGACAGATTACGCTACAAAAAAAAACAAATAAAATTTATTTGGGTTAAGGCTCATACTGGCCTGGCGGATAATGAATACGTAGATACCTTAGCCAAGGACAGCATTTTTAATGGATCGCATATCAGCTCTAGCCTTACTCTCAGTGATGCTGCTGTTGTCCTTAAATCAGCAATCTTGAATAAATGGAATGTAAGATGGAAGACCTATTGCAGCACTTCCTCAACAAGATATTCATTTCTTGTTAAAAATATACCTAAAAACTACTGGCATAAAGATATAATAGTTCCAAGACGTTTTATTACAACTATTATTCGACTTAAGTTAGGACATGCCTGTTATCCAGTACATCTGAATAAAATTCATATTGTACCCTCTGACAAGTGTGATTACTGTCACGTCAAATGTGATTTGGACCACATATTCTTTGAGTGCAAAAAATACAACAATCACATTAACTCATTAATTCAACAATTAATTCAAGAGTGTAAAATCGAATGTCCCTATAATATCCTAAACCTCTTATCATTGGAAAATATTAAAATTTATAATGTACTTATGAGATACTTATACAACATCAATTTAAAACTCTGAGCCTTTCAATACGCGTAAAATATTTTATCCTAGTCTATCCTTATATGTATTCCCTTTTTGAAGTGGTCTTCATTCCTTGTGTGTCATAAGATAAAGTCGCCCTGACAGACCCCAGAGGCGTGTGACCCTGTTTTATATGTTTTAAATTCGTACTTTTTTGTTATTTTTTTACTTTGCGACTGGCTGCATGACTAATTAGTCAAATGCCAAAAAAAAAAAAAAAAAAAAAAAAAAAAAAAAATACCTCTCTCTTGATTTTTTTGCAATAAATTACACTGGACACAACGAAAATGTATATAAAATCAACTAAATCTTACTATTTTAGTGTGCTAAAACCGAAAATAAACTTTTTTTTAATATTCGTTCACGTTTAAGAGATACGTGACGTCATGTGCCCCTAATATATTAACACTGTAACCGCAAGAAATCACGTGGTATATTTGTATTGTAATAACAATATATGGATCTTACAAATCTACATTTTCACCAAGTTAAGGAAATTTACCACGACAACACCGAATGGTGGGTCCCCAGGGATGATCCACCATATACGAAGTCCTGAGCCCCTATTGCTTAAAATAAGAGAGATAGCCATTTAAACCCATGTAAATCCACTTTCATGTTTGCCTTGTACTGATCAGTCCCTGTATAATAAAAATCTGTTCACAAATATAAAGGTGCGTTTCCACCGAAGGAGCAAGCAAGAGCAAATATTTGCTTGCTCTTTTATTAATTTGCTCGCGAGCATGCAGGCTTGCGAAGCAAACACGTGCTTGCTCGTGCACGAATGTGTTCGGGACGGTGTCGGAACTTCAAAGAGAAATTTTGCTCGTAGGTATTTTGGTTGAAAAGAGTTTGCAGCAAACTAACGCGCCCGCTAAAATACTTAATTTTGAAAAGTTTATGTTAATTAATTTCTGTTGTTACGGAATGGAGTAATGAAGAAATGCTGCAATTAATTGACGAATAGACTCGGTACGGTGTATGAAATCCGCTAAGCAATAAAACCCCTCGACCAGGGTAGTCGGTGGCTCTCAAACAATAAATTATATTTTAGGTATTTTCTAAATAAAATAATTTAAAGTAAATAAAAAATTAGTTTAGGTAAAGAAAAATTCAATTGCGTTGTAATGGCAATGGTAGGGCGGTAATCTCACGGGTACTGGAATAGCAATGTTTCGAATCATCCTGCCAAGACGATTTTGGTGAAGTTCCGTTTGCATATATCCATGTTTCGTCAAGAAAAACCACTTGCCTTGACAATGCCGATTTTTTGTTTCTTAAATATTCCCTTTAAACAATTGCCATCTTCTTGAAACATTATTGGGCAGCTCGCAAAGCACTTTTTTGTTGTTAGTTTTTTGTATTTGAAGCCCAGATCTTTTAAAATGATGGACAAACTGGTAGTTCCAATATCGCAACGTTCTTTCTTCTTTAGCTTTTCAAGAATAGCTTTGAGGGTAACATATTCCTTGGCTTTATACATATCATAAGCAATATTCCTAATCGATAGTTTTATCCCTTGGGATAAATCAAAGGTTTTAGAATAGAGTCGAAACCTCTCATATGGTCTGTCGAAATCCTCTTCACTCTTTTTTCGAAGTCTTCTTAAGGTCTTATCTGAAATGCCGCAAGCATCAGACGTTCGTTATTGCACTGCCAAAACAGACACTAACGGGCCCGGGTTATCTTTTCCTAAAGTAAAATAACGTTCCATTTGTAATACCAAACGGCGTTCACCTGGAGATAAACACCTTCTAGGAGTTGTGTCACCTTGCTGAACATTTTCCATAACTTTGCTTCATAACTGCTTTTAATTCACACACAATCATAAACAAACTAAAAGCAAAAAGCATAAATACTTATTTAAAATAGAACATACCATCCTGCACTTGAGCAAATTTTAATTATTTCTTGGAAAATAGTGATTATTATATAGATTTAACTATTTTGATCCCAAAATAATTAAATTCTAGGAAAAAGTACCTGAGAAAATCTTTAACTTATTGACGCAAAATGTTTTTCATTTCATAAATAAAAAACTATGAGTGAAAAATAAACAAGATAAAAATATTTATCGCGGTACATTTGTTTTGGAACCGCTGATTTTGCCCAGCCCACTACAGTGAACCAGTGGGTTCGGTACGATCAAGTATAGTGAAGGTATTGTTAACTTAACCGTCTTCCTGTTTAACAACCTTTAATGATTTAATCCGATGTCGGACTTCATACAACGAACAGACTTTACCCCATAAGACCTGTGCTATGGAATCCTACAAATAACTTATTTAAAAATCGTAATGAAAAGGAAGATGCTTGGAAGGACTTGGCAAAACTATTTAAAACAGACACGGTCGAAATTAAAAGGAAAATTAATCCTCTTTTGGCTTCATTCAGACGCGAAAAACAGAAGGTAGTACTCAAACCATCTGGATCGGGAATCGCTCCATTTTTAACTTGTCCCGCATCGGATCATCCACGAATCTGGGCACACGTTTTCGCGTTTGATTAATTTATTTAGCCGCGAGCCTGCATGCTCGCGAGCAAATTAATGAAAGGGCAACCAAATATTTTCTCTTGCTTGCTCCTTCGGTGGAAATGCACCTCAACGAGCGCGCAAACGTACCTACGTAAAATTCCTATGAGCAAAACTTCTCTTTGAAGTACCGACATCGTCCCGATCACATTCGTGCATGAGCGAGCACGTGCTTGCACGCTCGTAAGTCGTTTCAACCAATCGAGCAAATATAAAGAATGCGTGCTTGCGCTTGCACGGTTTGGCTTGCTCCTTCGGTGGAAACGCGGCTTAGGAGAGCGACGTAATGAGTTTTAATTAAATGAACCTAAATAGGGATATTGACACAATGCCGACTGAGCCGAGACCGCCCTAAAAAAGCGATAATATTGAAATATTTAATTAAGCGGCAAATAAATAGTGTTTTACTACCCTATTTTAAATAAATAAAGGACTAAACGGATAAAAGCTTTTGATCGTGTTTGGCATGAGGGGCTTCTAAGTAAACTGCGATCCTATGGTATGCCCAGTCGATTCTGTGCATGGTTATCTAGCTTTCTTAAGGACCGCTCTCTGCAAGTGGGGATTGACGGATTTCTCTCAGACACCTTCACCATCAATGCCGGTGTTTCTCAAGGGTGCATATTGTCTGCCACTCTCTTCTTACTCTACATTAACGACCTTCTAGTGAAAACTAAAAATCCGATATTTAGTTTTGCTGACGATAGCACACTTTTCTCATCTTTCTCTTTGAATGCGCAAACATCGGCTGCCGACGCACATCTTCGCAAACAGCATGAAGTATCACGCCTCAACAAAGACCTGGAAGAAATTTTGGCTTGGGGTGACAGTAACCAAGTCGAATTTAACGCTAAAAAAACCCAGGCAGCAGTTTTCTCTAAAAAGGTTAACATTACAGAACCGGAAATAGTCATGGCCGGACACGCAATCCCACTGGCTTCATCTATTAATTTGCTGGGTGTCAATCGCCAAGATAGCTTCTCAGAAGCTTGGCGTACTCTTCCGAACCAGAAAGTTGTATACACCTCAACAACTTCTGACACTATACAAAGCCCTGATTCGACCATCACTAGAATACTGCTCTCATGTCTGGAGCTCTGCACCCAAACATATTCTTCGGCTACTGGATTCCATCGAAAGGAGGGCTATTCGTCTGATCGGAGACCACGAGCTGACGAAGAACTTCGACAGCCTAGAACATCGAAGACAGGTTGGGGATTTGACTCTCTTTTACAGATATTTTCATGGAAGGTGCTCGGCTGACCTTGCCCTCTTAATTCCGCCCAGAGCGACGATTAGCAGAAATACACGACGAACCACTGCCGCCCATCCATATGTGGTTAAGCTTAGTACTCCTCGAACTTCACTATTTAAGAATTCTTTCATCTGGAGGACTACATCTTTGCACGCACTCCCAGAGTGCCCTAAAGGATTTTTCTATAGTGCTTGTGTTTAATAATAAAAAAAAATTACGTAATAATAAATAAAACATTATGTTGCTTCCTTGAAATTATAAATAGACTATATAATAACAATGAAATATTCTCTAAAAAATCTAGAATCCATATTTGGGGATATAAACAGGTACAAAGCGGAGAGGTTAGTTAGTCGAAGTTAGTGATTCAAGTCGAGTTGAGTCACATTGAGTTTAAAGGCAGTACTATTGCATATTGGCAATATTCTTCCGTCTATCCTGTCGGATATGCAGTTCACATGAAAGAATCATGCGACAATATAAAGTTCTTATTAACAACCATAAAATATGATGAGCATATGTGGCGACTTAAAGATGTTGCACTTTTACTTGGGTTGCAGCTAGGCTACACCAAGTTTTGCGGTTTTTTGTGTGAATGGGATTACAATAGACAATACTGGCCCGTTCGACAATCATTAGAGCCAGGGCAAAAGAATGTACAACATATGCGATTGGTAGACTCCAAAAAGACTTTGTTACCACCTCTGCATATCAAATTGGGCCTAATGAACAACTTTGTTAAGGCACTGAATAGAGATGGACCAGTATTTCAGTACCTACGCCATAAATTTCCGAGGCTAAGTGAAGCAAAAATTAAAGAAGTTATTTTTATTGGGCCACAGAACAAACAAACAAAACAAACCCGAACAAACTCGAAATATTCTGAAAGACGAACACTTTGACAGCACTCTACAGATATTGAAAAAAACGCTTGGAATGACTTTCGCCTCGTCGTCACTAATTTCTTGGGAAATAAAAAAACTGACAATTACGTTACTCTTATTGAAAATATGCTGTTCTCCTATCAAAAAATGGGTTGCAATATGTCTCTAACGATCCATTTCCTATACTCTCACCTGGACTTATTTCCTGACAACTGCGGAGCTGTAAGTGATGAGCACGGCGAACGCTTCTATCAGGATGTATCAACAATGGAGAACAGATACCAGGGAAACTGGAATGCTTCCATGCTTGCCGACTACTGTTGGACTCTTGTTAGAGATGCTCCAGAAATAATTCACAAAAGAATAGCCAAACGACAGGGCATTTAGTGACTCTAGAAGTGTAAAATTATCTAATTTTTATTATTTTGTAAAAATAAAATAAAAAACTTCTTTTTGAAAACGGCAACTAAGTTTTTAATTTCATTATCAATTTTGTATTCAGCATCCCAAAATTAACAAGAAAAATGCATTTTGATACAATATACAACCAATAACCTAAAATTTGTTGTCTAGTGTTATTTGCTGTAATTTCCGGTGGCGTTCCCTCAATCTTAATATCGTAGTCACTCAAACTTTACTAATATACCCTAAAATAATATCCAAATTAAAAATGTTGCCGTCTAAAATTTCATTACTTTTGCGTTGGTATTCAGTTCAGTCTGTTTTTTTGGCTTTGGCATTCGGATAGTCGCTAATTGATTTATTGATTCGTATTTTTAATATAGTCAGTTTAGTATTTTATTCCCTTCCAGGAAGAATACAAGGTCACACTCTTCTCGCTCTGGGCCGATCAGAGCATTCTATAGACAAACAGGAGGGCCCGGGGAAAACATATAACAAAGGGAAATAAGGATATCTAAAGTATTTTAAGAATCATAATTTTATGTTATTTTGATGTAGAAAGGACATTATGGTCTTCTGTATATTGACATCACTCAATTTCGATAAGACATGCAGTATGTTAAGAGGAGGCAATTTTTTCTTAAAGTTTTTTTTTTATGATCAAGCACTATAGGAAAAATCCTTTAGGGCACTCTGGGAGTGGTGCGTGTGCGCAAAAAGCGATTCACGTTGGTTTTGAATCGTTGGAGGTTATATTCGTTGGGAAAACGACCTCGGGAAGGTCGTTCCACAAGGATGAAGTCCTCCAAATGAAATAATTCTTAAATAATGAAGTTCGAGGAGTACTAAGCTTAACCACATATGGATGGGCGGCAGTAGTTCGTCGTGTATTTCTGCTATTCGTCGCTTTAGGCGGAATTAAGAGGGCAAGGTCAGCCGAGCACCTTCCATGAAAATATCTGTAAAAGAGAGTCAAATCCCCAACCTGTCTTCGATGTTCTAGACTGTCGAGGTTCTTCGTCAGCTCGTGGTCTCCGATGAGACGAATAGCCCTCCTTTCGATGGAATCCAGTAGCCGAAGATTATGTTTGGGTGCAGAGCTCCAGACATGAGAGCAGTATTCTAGTGATGGTCGAATCTGGGCTTTGTATAGTGTCAAAAGTTGTTGATGTATGTACAACTTTCTGGTTCGGAAGAGTACACCAAGTTTCTGAGAAGCTATCTTGGCGATTGCCACAACGTGGTTATGCCAAGACATATTTCCTCCCAGATTTACGCCCAGGGAATTAATAGTGAAGCCAGTGGGATTGCGTGTCCGTCAATGACTATATCTAGGTTAACCTTTTTAGAGAAAACTGCTGCCTGGGTTGTTTAGCGTTGAATTCGACTTGGTTACTGTCACCCCAGGACAAAATTTCTTCCAGGACTTTGTTGAGACGTGATACTTCATGCTGTCTGAGAAGATGTGCGTCGGCAGCCGACTCTTGTGCATTTAAAGATAAAGATGAGATGAAGTATGCTATCATCAGCAAAACTAAATATCGGATTTCTCGTTTTCACTAGAAGGTCGTTAATGTAGAGTAAGAAGAGAGTAGAAGATAATATGGACCCTTGAGGAACACCGGCATTGATGGTGAAGGTGTCTGAGAGAAATCCGTCAATCGCCACTTGCAGGGAGCAGTCTTTAAGAAAGCTAGACAACCATGCACAGAGTCGACTGGGCATACCATAGGATCGCAGTTTACTTAGAAGTCCCTCATGCCAAACACGATCAAAGGCTTTAGAAATATCCAGTGCAACAACCCGAGACTCCCCATGATGTTCGATTGCGTTATTCCAAAGATGGGTGACATAGGCTAGAAGATCTCCAGTTGATCTGAACTTCCGAAAACTATATTGATGTTCACTGATAATGTTGAAGCCTTCCAGGTACTTTAGAAGAAGTTTGTTAATAGCTTTCTCCATTACTTTTGATATAACTGAAAGCAATGCGACTGGTCGATAGTTGCTAGGCAGGGTTCTCTTACCTTTCTTTGGTATAGGCTGGACTCGCGCCGTCTTCCAGCACGACGGAAATATTCCTTGTTTGTGGGATAAGTTAAAAAGTCTACAAAATACTGGTGTTACTTCATCGGCGCATCTCTTCAGAACTATAAGGAATTTCGTCTGGACCAGAAGCTTTCTTGACGTCGAGACCTTTCAGGATTCGTTTGACGGGACGCTGACGGAACACGATTTCGGTCATTTCGGATTGAACTGCTGGAATGTTGGATGGTGTTCTTCCCTGGAAATCTACCGTGGAATGTGAAGAAAATAGTTCATCAAGTAAGTTTGCTTTGCCTCCGGCTGTGGATGCTATGGTACCATCGGAACGTGTTAGAGGTGGAATAGTTTGTTTGGTAGAATTTTGGCTGACAGCCTTTGCGACTGACCAAAAGGACCTTGATCCGCTTGGAAGATTGTAAGTGCTGGTGGACTGAATTGATGTTCTTGTTAAGCCCTCTGATATTGCAGAAATGAATTTTGAAGTTGCTAATTCTGGGTTGGTTAGCAACTGCAGGTGCATCACCATTTCTTCATTGAATGTTGTTAGAGGAACCCAGTAAATTGTCGGAAATGGTTGTTATTGGATGAACTTCGCTTGATGGGGCCCCAAGACCAGTCCCCGCCCGGAGATCCGAATGGGGGGCGAGTTTACTTCCGGAGTATTTTGGGCCTGGAGCTTCCATCATACTATTTTGGGGGGTGGGGGGGGGGGGGTCCCACCCTGGTAACCGGAAACATCGGCACAGCGACGAAACGTCAACTCAATGAGCAAACGTTAACTCAAGAACAAACTTCAAACCGACGCAATGGTATCTCACCGGGCGATGCCGGGTGGGCCAACATCTTCCATTTGTGGTAATCCTAGCTATTCATTTTTAATGGTTTCAAAACAGACATAGAATCCGATAGGATAAGTTTATTGTGCTTCGAGGTAATGCAAAAATTGATAATTCTAGGATAGCGATTGCTTCATGTGTAATTTGATGTGTAGAACTGTTACGTAATATATATTACGTAACAGTCATTACGTAAGTAGTAGGCAGTGCGTAAGTAGGTTCTTACTAATTTAGGAGCAGAAAAATAATATATAATTAATAAATCCGTTTAATCTACACCTAACTCTCTTTCACTGTCCTTTCCAGTAAATAATATTAAACATATGAGGGTAAGTCAATTTTAATGTGAAAGGGGGACGCTTTTAAATAATATTTGCAGCCAAATGGTTTAACCACCTGGGAGGGGTACAAGCGAAAGGATTAGACAAAACCTCTATAAATATGAACATTACAATGAATTTGTTTTAAAATCTGTTGCGGCTTGAGAGAAAAAAGAGCAATTTTAAGAGATTGTATAAGAAATATACATATTTCTAGTTGAAGAGATGAAAAAAAATAAAAGAGATAAAATTTAAATACAGTGAGAGCGTGGCACAAATAGCATGGCTTAACTGAGCATAGATTAATTTTTCTCGGTGGCCATCGAATCTAACTACTTTTATGGACTAAATTTACCATGCAACAGAGCAAGATCATGTTTATATAATTGCGCACGTGGTGTAGACGGACTTTAAAGGATTCGCTCGCTTTAAAATCTGTCTACACCACGTTGCCATACAGGGTGTTATGGAAATAACTTGTTATATTTAAATGGGTGACTCCTGGGGTGTCCTAGAGAAAGTCTACATACTTTTTATTTTTAAACCGAATATCTAAATACTAAGGTAAAAACCCTTTTTACCCATATACTGTCGCGCCGTTCCATCTGGATTCAGTTAGCAACAATGTGGGTCACTAGAGTATATTCACAGTGTTGTCAAATCACACCGCATGTTTCGCACTTGCTTGGATACCTGCCGCGCGCGACTATCGTTGCTTTAGTATGTTTCGAGACTCGGGGGTGTAATGACGCGGAACATACTTTTTGTGTTTGATTTTTTTATGGAATTTAATTTTAAAACGGATTATAAAATCTAAAAAGTTAGAAAAAGAAGTGGTAACGCGGCTCAAAGACGTCTTGTTGTCAAAAACTGAACAAGTGCGTTTGCAATTCTGTGTTGCAATATATAACAACAACGCCTCAATAAACTATTGATTGCGAACGTCCTCAGTAGCGGCCACGTCAATTTTCAGATTTCATATAAAGTGTATTATTTCGTACAATAATTCAAAGCGCCATTTAAGGTTATTTTTCTTCAATTTATTTTCATCTCAGGATTTACCGGTTTAAATATAATAAGTCATTTCCATAACACCCTGTATATCTGAAGACAATGAAAAGAGATTTATTTTATTCATTTAAATATTCTAGAAAATGATCACGTTTGTCTAGGTAGATTTGATAACACTATGCATGACATTATATTAAAATTTATTATATTATGTTCAGGAACGGCCGGGCATACACTACATAATACTTGGAAAAAAATATATATTTTTTAAATTCGTGGGCATAGAGAAGTACCGGGTGTCCCAATAAGAATGGCTCTCGGCCGTATCTCTGAAAGTGCTAGTCGTATGGCTTGCGGAAAAATTTTTTAATATGAAAAGTGATCATAAGAAATTGCTGGAAATTATTTTCAAGTTTCTCAGTCGAGCGCTAGAGGGCGCAAATAGGCCTTGGAAAAACAAAATCTAATTTAAAATTAGGTGCTTTCACGTCAAAGTTTTTATTTGACTTTTGAAAAAACCTGTACCGTTGAAACTTAAATATAATCATATTTTTCCGTGTTTAT
This sequence comes from Barypeithes pellucidus, assembly GCA_963991005.1. Lineage (NCBI taxonomy): Eukaryota > Metazoa > Arthropoda > Insecta > Coleoptera > Curculionidae > Barypeithes > Barypeithes pellucidus. The sequence goes on from OZ022560.1 coordinate 55,755,727, forward strand.
TTTTGTTCTTGTTAATATCTCCGGTTTGAAAAAAGACATCAAGTTGTGGTTTTTGCCAGTTTTTTAAACTTTTATTGATCTTTGTGATGAAGTAAAATTAAATATACTGTTGCATTTAAAATTTTTGAAAAAATGCGCAATGTTTGTTAAGTTGTAAAATAGCTCCCTCTAGCGCCTACTTTAAAAGTCATATTGTCATAGTTTATACAGTAAAGTATAGAGTAAGGGAACCTCTTTTTAACAAAACAAAGTTCACTAAATTCTGTTGAGCCAACCCGGAGTTGTAGGCATTTATTTAAAATAATGTTCAACCTTCCCCCACCACTTTATTTTAAAAGTGACAAAAATATGTTATAAGTAAATTTTCTTCATAAAACCTTAAAGTATACGAAAATGCTATTTTCAATATACCTTAACGCGGCAACTTTTGAAAAAACTAAGCTTTACGGATTTACCGTTACGGTTGCGCCCTCTAGCGCTCGACTGAGAAACTTGAAAATAATTTCCAGAAATTTCTTATGATCACTTTTCATATTAAAAAATTTTTCCGCAAGCCATACGACTAACACTTTCAGAGATACGGCCGAGAGCCATTCTTAGTTGGACACCCGGTACAGTCCGTTTTCCAGATGCCACCTGTAGAGTGTACACTGTTCAGCCGACAGTAAACTCTCCCTTTTTTTATCACTTCACCATTTTAACAGGAATAACAAGTTAATTACATTATTATAATATTGAATTTTAATTTAAATACTTGCGCTCTATGTACAGGGGTGACCGAAGAAAACTCCCATCTAATTTACAGGTTTAGCACCTTAGGAGTACGTCACTGGATTCTACGATTCACAGGGTAACCGAAAATCTTCGCGTATATCAGAGACGAGGACGCCTAGAAAAATTGTAATTGGGGCATCTTTTATTTCACAAAAAAATGGCACTATGGTGCGGAAACCGCATCCTTCAATCTGTACTACTAACGAAGATACCCAGTAAAACCAACCAAAAGTGTAGACGCCAGGCGCGGAAGCACTATGCAGCAAGACCATGCAACGCAGGAAGGCCCAGGCGTCCAGGGGACCCGCGGCCCAAAGTTGCCTTCCGTAACGCAATGCGAGGCCCTTCGCCACTTCAAAAAGTGTTTTTTTCTTACGAAACACTAATTTATTATGATTTAATACTATCATCAAGAAAAGGAGTTCCTACACATCTGTCGATCGCCTTAGATTTTAAGGACCTTTACAATTTTTTTTTGTACTAAAAAAGAATACCTATTTTTTATGCAAAAAGGTAAGTTTTTGTCTTGTTTGTGTTGAATAAGTAAAGTGTTGGGCAATCCAAGTGCTTAGCTCCTCTGAAAGTGGGGCCCCAGGTTCATACCCACCGGGCCTAGTAGGAAAATAGGTCCTGGATAATGCTTATACTAACAAGGAACAACTGCAACATTTTAAAGTTTCTAAGTTCTCACAATATTATTTTCTGAATAACGTTATCGTTTGAAATTATTTTTAAACCAAATTTACAGCAAATCTTTACAAAGGTTTTCGTAAAATGAATTTAAAGGAAAAAGTACATAATAAGATCGAATTGGAATATCATATAGGGCAGGTTAAAATAAGAAATTACTTTAAACACAAGTCACAAAAATAAGTTATATCTTTTTTCACGTTCTTTTTAACACGTTCAGAGATTCTTTGATATTTCATCTATTCTATCTATGTTTTTAGTCAGTTGTCCATGGAATCAATTTTATAAAATAGAACAGAATTGATGTTCTTATGAAAGAAACGTATGTCATCTTTAATTTGTTAAATAATATGTGAAAAACATTATTAACTTCAAAAGAATAACTTACTAGTAATATACTAATCTACAAACAAAATTAATTGAAAAGTTGTTCAATGGTTCAATTTAGGGAAAATACATTTACAGAAATGCATTGAACAAACCGGAGGTCATATTGAACAATTTTTCAAATAATTTTTTTTCTAGATTATTACTTCATTCAAATATCATTTACATTTTACACAATAATTGTTTCCATGGCTGAACTGATGATTAAGCATTGTGTTACTAACTGCTTAGAAACATTTGATCAGAAAATTAGTTATAAATGATTAATCGAGTGAAATATCAAAAAATCTCTTAACATATTTTTTTGTTCAGAATATAAGAAGATTTAACATGTAAGTCTAAATTATTTGAGGAAAGAGAAAACTTTTTTGTGACTTGTTTGAAGTAACTTCTAATTTTAATCTGCCCTGTATGATATTCTAATTTTTCTATCCTATTATGTATTTTTAAATTAATTTTACCAGAACTTATACTTTCGTAAATATTTCCTCGAAATTTGGTTTAAAAGTGATTTTAAACAATAAATTTATTCAGAAAAGAATAGTGTGGTCACTCTTTATGGGTTTTGGAATAATATTATATAATAAATGTGATTTGTAGTATAAACCTTAGTTTCTAAAGAGCATTAAAATTTTTTCTCTCATAAGAATCATCAGTTTTTTTATTTTAAATTCTTATGGAGCAACATTTAAATCAATAATTTACCAATTTACGTTATTCTAGCTTAACTAAATAAATCATTTTATTGGGCCTAATAAATAACACTGACGAACATTTTAAAAAAATTTTTTCCTCCCTGGAATGATTTTGGCTGGATTTTATATATTTTGGCCTGCTGAATCCGGATCTGGCCTCAGATTTTCGATATCAGCCTCCAATGATAAGGTAGGGACATATGCTTTGAACAATTAAAAACCTATAATATATTTTATTAACAGTTAGCTTAGGTACATTATAAACATTTATAAATAATTTAAAATTTAATATTTACTTCCCTAACGTCTTTCTTTTATACGAACTCCTGGATGTGTCTCGTATTAGGGTCCAGCAATAGTCGGCTAACATATTCGGGCTCCACTTTCCTGTATACCTTTTCTTTATGGAGGCAATATCTTGGTAAAATCGTTCTCCATGCTCATCTGATACTGCTCCTAAATTTTCAGGAAAAAAGTCCAAATGAGAATGGAGAAAGTGAAGTTTTAGTGACATGTTGCATTCTAAAATATGATAGGCCGTGAGTAGTTCTTCCACGAGTTAACGAGAATTTTCTGATTTATTATTTCCAAGAAAATTGTTGCAAACACTTTCAAATGCATTCCATGCCCGCCTTTCATTGTCACTTAAAATTTGCCTGAAGTTCGCATCTAAACAATTGCCTAATTTGGGGCCCAACAAAAATTCCTTCTTTAATTTTGGCCTCACTGATACGTGGAAATTTGTCTTTTAAATACTTGAAAGCATTTCCTTCTCTATCCAGTGCTTTAACAAAATTTTTGATCGGACCCAACTTAATGTGAAGTGGAGGTAAATATATTTTTTCTTTCTGAACTAATGGTTCTCGGGTCAAATTTTTAACGCCAACTTGTATTGTGTCACGTGGAGGCCAAACCTTACTTTTATAATGTTTGTCTCTTGCACGGCTGTCCCATTCACACAAAAAGCAACAGTATTTTGTATAGCCTGCTTGCAGTCCTGTCAGTAACGCCACCACTTTTAAATCTGCACATATGTTCCATTTGTGATCTTCGTACTTTACATATCTTAGTAACATCTTAAGATTGTCATATGTTTCCTTCATATTTACCGAATGGCCTATAGGAACCGATGGATGCTCGTTTCCATTAAAAAGTAAAACAGCTTTTAGACTTGTTTTAGACGAATCTATGAATAGTCTCCATTTATCGGGAGAATATAATATATAAGTTCAGTTCGGTCATTAGGCCAGGTATGTCATGACAAAATACAAAATCACCTTCCACTGCAAAAAATTTGTGAGAGTAGATTGCCTTTTCCTGTAGATGGACACCTTCACTCCTTTACCCAAGAGCTGCCACTGCTGCAGGCGGGATCTGAGAAGTTCAGCTTTTATTTTCGGGAGGTCCAAGTCACGAACAAGGTCATTTAATTCACCTTGAGTGATTAAATGATGTGCATCAGGCAAATCATGAGAACTAGGGATGTAGCATCTACGTGATTACGAGGTTCCCTCCAAACCATTGGAACTGCGAATGGCATAGATTTATGAGTACCTTTCAGCCATCCAGTCAATGTTCTCGAGCACGAACTGCAACACATTTTTGGAGCCCAGGACCTATCTTCATCGCCAACTTTGCATTCAAAGTATAGTTCATAAGCCTTTTTTACTAATGAAGATATCGGTTTTTGGTACGCTCTCGCGGTAACTTCGCCACAAATATAACAGAAGGTATCGGCTTTATTAACGCAAACACGCATCGACATTTTTGGTACCGTTTTACCACGCACGTAGATCTAAGCGAAAATATTAATAGATGTTTACTAAATGTTTATATATTAACGACTAAAGGGATATATCAAGCATAGATCCAAATAAGCTGCAAATTAATGGGGCGACCGTTTATTACCTATTAATGGGCCTATTCGACCCTTCCAAGAAATCTGAGGCCAATATAAACATTTGAGGGTCAGTTGTATATTAGTTTAAGTCCAAATGTTACAATATACACGATATTTTTATAAAGAGGATTTTTCTGTTGATTAGTGTAATTTTGCGGGGCTGGGGCAAATTTTGAAGTTCCGGCACTGGTATACGCTGTACACGATGGGCCAAAAGAAGTGACCGCATTATTCTTTTCTGAATAACTTTATTGTATAATAAAATATTACCTTCGATTTATCCAATGCATTTCTGTAAATGTCCTTTCCATTGATTAATTCCGCCATTGAACAATTTTTCCAATAACTTTTTCTTGGTAGATTATTATCTCAACGATCTTACATCAAGGACGATACGACTTTTGTTCGCAGTCTTTAAGAATAAACAATTCACATTCTTAGATGAACTGTAAACAACTTTCCAAAAAAACAATCGGGGAGCTCGGAAAATTATTAAAATTTAAAACTTTGCTATAATTTAATGTCATGTCTTAATAAAAGTTATTCCAGTCACATATAGAGCCATAAATTATGGCTAGTTTTACTATTTTTATAGTAAAATTAAGTAAGTTTTTCTTTCCGTATGCAGGTAAATTTATAAATTTGTTCTCATTGTCCATCCTTGGTGCTAATGGCAAGTTTTCAACTGAGACCATAATTTGGCTTGTAAACAATTTCGAATAAGGGTCCCTTTGAAATTGATATCAAAAAAGACCGGACCCAAAATCATATTCCACTAATACCACCCAAACGCTTATTTTTTGTTAAGTTTGACTTCTGCGTTCAACTACCCAATGAACCATATGGGTCTCATTTAGAAATTTTACCTTAGCAATCACGATCATGGACAGAACAAAAAAACTAATGGTGTGTTTAATTGTTTAATACAAGTAGGAAGCAAGAGTATATTACGGGTGAACCTGAGGTGCCGACTTTATTACGGTGGCACTTGCGAGATTCACCTATACTTGCCCAGACTAGCTCTCAGGTTCGTTGATTCTCCTTCAGCCTAAAGTACTCTGTGTCTACCAATAATAACTTTGGGCGCCACTGGTTTTATGGAGAAACCAGAACCTTCTGAAGAAATTTATTGAAACAAAAATAATCATTTAATTACTGTGATTTTATTCCACTCTTTAATTATGCGAATTAAATGACATTTATTGGTTATTCGAAATCAAAATTAAATTCTTACTTATTTCATTTTTTTAAATTATGTAGGTACATTTATAGATACAATTTATGGAACCTGAAAGAAAGTGAACACAAGACGATGGTATGTTTAACCGAGGTAATTCGAAATTGCAATACGCTGTATAATTTAATTACCCAGGGAAAATTCATGAATTTTGTTTTCTGGTGCGTGTAGTTATATATAGTTTAAAAACGAAGGCATACCTTTTTGTCTTTTACAATACTAATACTTGAAAATGAAAATATCTCAATTTCGATAAAAATTGTCTATGGTCAATAATTAAAAATAAAAAATGTCTCGATACCCGATAATAGGAAGACTCATCCAATAGTTGAGGGAACCCATTCGTAGAAAACTCCATTGTGGAAAACTCCATAGTAGAACCATTGCCGTGGACTTAACCTTGGACTTACGCTTGCCTCCAAGTGGAAGTGGAACGTTGCCTTGGACCTAACCTTAGACTTACACGTGCCTCCCATTGAAAGTGGAACTTCTAAGTGGATAGCTGAGAGAACCATTGCCTTGGACTTAACCTTGGACTTACGCTTGCCTCCAAGTGGAATTGGAACGTTGCCTTGGACCTAACCTTAGACTTACACGTGCCTCCAAATGAAAGTGGAACTCCTGGATAGAGGTGGGACATTGCCTTGGACCTAACCTCGGACTTATACTTGTCTCCATCTCATAATTGAACGTGGCCCCTTAGTAGAAAAATATTATTCCATGCCCGAGAATACCATCCCATGCTGGAGCTGCGACTCCTTACTTGAAAATACTATTCCATGCCCGAGAATACCATCCCATGCTGGAGAATACCATCCCATGCTGGAGCCCTAAAATAATTTTTTACCTTAATAATTGTCCTCTAACAAAATCGTAACGGCCAATATCGTTACAAAAAACCCTTTATCGCTTATAAATCAACACCTACCTCTACCATGAGGGAATCATACGGGATTCAGTCGCCACACGACACCCATAAACTAAATCTTCAAAAATCATAGACATCCTCCGTGTTTCTGCACCCATATATACCGAAAGGACTTTAAGATGTTATTTACTTCACTACACCGACCATCTCGCCGCAAAATTACACTTTTAACGAAGAATTCAAGATATTAGCACCTCATCTTCGGACTTCTTAACAGAAAGTGTTTCGCCTTTCTTTACTCTTTATCAGCAAAACTCGGTCCCAAATACGTCATTTCCTCTCGTCCGACCAACTTACCAAAAAAACAAATTTCCGGTCCTCCGCTGGCTCCATCAGCGAAAACCTAATTAATAACCAAAAATATCCTGAGCCACTCCCTATTAGTGACAAAGGCCTGAAATAAAAAGGAGGATTTGCACCTAATCCTCTTCTGTGCTCGCTGCCTTGCTCGACCACTACCAGTCATCCGTTATCGATTTTTACAAATCCTGAAAAGTCATCGACTTCTGGCTGTCAATTGAAAAATAAACAAAACCGCAAAAATCCTCGTTTTATAAGGAAAAATCTATAATACAAGGTAATTAAATAATCATGAAATTTAGAAATAATATACAATGGAGGTCAAATACTGTTTTATATCACTTATTCCGTTCTTTTAGGTTATTCGATGGAATCTCGATATGGCCCCTCGGACACCTGCAACCGCTTGGAAATAAAACTTTTTTGGTTCATACTAATGAAAACCCTTCAAATGATTTATCTTCTATCCTACAATATTTGAAGAACTTTTGTCGAGCCGTTATAAACCCAAATGACATTGGTTCACATCGGAATCTATTTGTTTTTATTTATTAAAGTTTAAAGTTAAAGTGAACAAGTGAACTAAAGTGTTTTGTATCCTTTTTAAATCATAAAGCAGTAGCATTTACCTCAAGATAGGTATCTTGGGATTTTTAAATGCTACAAGTATCAAGATTAATATTCGAGCTAAGAAAATATGATAAATTCTGGTGGCATTAAATATGGTTTCAACAGACAGGGTATAAAAAACCTTTCCAAATAAATAAAAATATGTTAAAAATATTAAATTATTATATTAATTTTTTTTGATTTTGCATCCTGTGATCACCCTGTATAATAAAAGCATATTTATTACTAACATTTTCATTGAAATAATCGGCACCTTTAAGCTGCGTCCATGTAAGGTCTTACCTGACGTTTTACCTGACAGTCTAATAGTGTTACCAAGTCTGGCGAAATTTTTTTTTTCTATTTTGGTTTCATATGAAAGCTTTTTCGATACCGTTTTCAGTATCGTAATAGACTTTTTTCGATACATTTTTTTCATTTTAAATGGTTGGTTGTACTGCTGTGTATGTTTGGTTGCATAATAAACAATTCAAAAACTAACCTCACAATCACAAGTTTAGATCAACGCCTAATATATTCTGTTACAAAGATATCAATTTAAAGCTAATAAATACACTGTACACTAATTATACTTATTTATTAATAAAAGTGCAGTTGTTATAAACATTTATTGTGACCGTACTTGTGTCTGCAGCGTTAATTTTAAAATCGGGCATAGTTTGTATGTTTGAAACGTTTTGTTCCGGATTAATCCTTATTTGCGGATCCAATAATCCACTTTTATTAAGAACTGGTTGTAAAAAATTAATGTATAGGTAGGCACTGTACAATTTTTTTTACCTTTAAACCTAAGTAAATGCTATTTTCAGCCTCAATTATAAACTTATTGATATCCTCTAAATCTAAAATGGAAGATTTTTTGGGCTTGTAGCTCTCATATTGCCTTTTTAAAATCGACGACTTGTTAGTTTTACTTTCCTTCTCAAAATAAGCGATTAGAACATTTTCACTACTTCTAGAAACTCCCTTCGCAGTACACCAAGTTGTGAAGATCTTGTAGTCTTTTTCGTATATTTTCTTGGACTTTTTTGGTAAAAGTTGATCCACTGTATTATTTGCAATTTCCCTTAACTCAGGAGGAGTTAAATTAATAATATCTTCTTGATCCATTATTGATTAATTTTAAGAAAGCTTCCAATATTCGCGACAAAATGGCGGACCCGTATAATTTATCAACGCATACTTGATAAATAATTTGACTATTGCCAACATAAAATTTAAACATGCAAATTTACAAAATTTGTATGGCATTTAATTATGTGTTTTTTTATTAAAAAATACACAAAATAGAAAAAGTAGTATAAAGTACATGTTTTATAAAGCTATTATAGCGCTTGTCCACTTAAAAAACTCGCCGCAAGCGGCTCCTTTCCTAACATGGACGCGTGCTAAAATATCATGCTTTATAAAACTTGTACTTTAATATACTATTAAAAAAGCCCGATTTCTGGTGTCTACAGTCTAACAAAATGACAGGTATGGACGCCGCTTTACGCCCATCGTTTCGACTAGTAATATACAGGATGTTCCATTACGAAAAAATTTTGGTTCACCATATTTTTATCGGCTTCCCTGTATAACTTGGAAAATTCTTGTAAATACGAGTTGTATATTATATACAGGGTGTTACAAATTCGGCCTTCACCATTGGGATTTCGGAAACGGTAAGAGATACGATGTCGGTTAAATAGAAGCGAAATTGCGTAATTATGGGCCCAATAAAATGCCGCAGAAAAATCTAAAATAAATACAGGGGCTCTCAAAATATTTGGAAAAATCTAAAATTTTGCGTTTCGGCTTTTATTTTTTCCTGACTTTGTTCGAAGAGATGCTCAAAAATAAATTTCACTTCCTCATTGCTCCTTTTTATTCTCCACAAGATGGCATCATCAGATCTTTCATGCGACGCTACGTTTAGTCTTTAAGTCACCATCATCAACTTAATATTTTTAAATACGAGCCTGGATCATTTTGTTTAAATTATGAAAGAGGACCAAAATCTACATTCAATGGTATACAACACTTACTGGTTTTCCGACGTTTTGTTCATTAAATAGACCATCTTCATTAAAATACACCTAGTACGTTCCTGTAATTTACTTTTGTTCCAAAGAAACTGAAGACTTTAATATTATTATTGCTATTTCTCTTCCTTTAATTGTTATTGTTATTTTTTTAGCGTAAGTACAAGTAATTTATTTAAAATAATACAAGCAAAATTTGACTCTTAAAGCCAGGCACTTTCTTAAGACTTTTAAAAGAGACATCGAGTTTTATATTATCGAATTATACCGAATTTAAAAAGGAAGCAAATTACAGGAACGTACTAGGGGTATTTTAATGAAGATGGTCAATTTAAAGAACAAAACGTCGCAAAAACCAGTAAATGTTATTAGTATACAACTGAAAGTATAGAATTCGGTCCTTTTTCATAATTTAAAGAAAAAGATTCAAGCCCGTGTTTAATAAAATGAAGTTGATGATGTTGACAAAAGGACGTAGCGTAACAAGAAATATCTGATAATGCCATCTTATGGAGAAAAAAAGAAAGCGACGAGGAACTGAAATTTGTTTTTGGACATCTCTTCGAACAAAGTCAGGAAAAAAATCCGACACCCAAAACTTTTTCCAAATATTTTGAACGCCCCTGTACCTAATTATTTTTTGCGACATATTATTGGGCCCCTAATTACCCAACTTTACCCCAATTTATCCGACTTCGTGAATGATGATGGCCGAATTTGTAACACCCTGTATCTATCCAAGAATACACGTATAAAATTAAATTATACGATTGCAGATAAAAGGAATTACAGGACATCAGACTTTTTCAAGTGTTGATGTTGTGTTGTCGATTGAAAGATGTAGCCAAGAAACTTTATCGGAATATTCATACTTGTATGATAACGATTATAGCCTAATTTGCGTAAAAGAAATAGTTTACGTAAATCGTGCGTTTAATATGATAAGCATTAAAGATTTTGCTCCCATTCTTTTATGTATACACTATGTCACTGTATCACCCTGTATATTTATCACTTCAATAAAGTAAATTATTAATTTTACGCAATAACTAACTAATCATTATTAAAGAGACTCTGATTTGTGGATAATTATCTTACCACTTGAAAATTTTCTTATCATCATGTGACCTATTCTTGCTGGCACCACTCCTTTTGTCTTACCTGTTCCAGATATACGCGCCCTTTGCAACCGACCTGGTAGTTGAGACTGTTTGATCAAACACACATACGTACATCATGTCGGATTTACCAGAAACCAACCCCGTCTATGGACCCTTTTTTGGAGTTATGGGTGCGGCAAGCGCCATCATATTCAGCGGTAAGTGTTTAAAGATTTTGTCAAAATGAAGGGTTTCTTACAGGTATTCTGGCATTGGTGGAAGCTGCAAGTTAGCTTCTCGATTCATTTTCAACAGTTGCTAGCCTCATGAAAGTTATATTTGCTAATAGATTACCTGAAACAGCTAGAGAACTAAACGAAATAGATTAGATTTTGTACATTTATCCGTAAGAACTAATTTGATCTTCCGTTGATACAAAATGTAGATGTTACCGTAAAACCCGATTTTCCTAGGAAAGACTAGTTTTAACTATCCTCCTTAGTCAATTCTAGAGTTAACTAGTCTATAATTTATAAACATTCTCAGTTAATTCTAGTTTTGAATAAATACATTTTAGTTAATTTTAGATTTAACTAATTGAAACTAGAATTAATAAATATTTTGAGTTAGTTCTACTTTTGACTAAAAATTTTAGACAAAATTAGTTTTTACCAGCCCGGTAAAAATCTGTCTTGCATCTCTTCTTCTCCAGCAAGTGAAACCATAACTGAAGATTTTTACTATCGTTATCAAAATTTTAACTACGGCAGCAAAAAAAACAGACTTACATAGTGGTCAATAAAAAAAATAGCTTTGACAGTAAAATTGATTTTACGGGGTATATCATTGCTGTAGTAGTAAAGTCGCTTTATAAATATTATCCAGCAGTTACAGCCGAGCAAAATTCTTATGCAAGACTATTCAAGCTTTAACTAGTTAAACCTAGAATTGACTAAGGAGGATAGTTAAAACTGGTTTTTCCTAGGAAGATAGGGTTTAACTGGAATCGGATTTTTCCGGTAACATAGACACATGACTCACTATTATTCCATATATTTTGTAGGCACGTGATTAGTTCCAATGACTAACGCCTTGTATTAGTCGTGAGCTGCTGATTATTTCTTATTGACGTCATTCTATAGTTGCTGGAAAATTTTCAGAACTCCAGCTAAACCCAACGTTGCTAGGTTGTCAGATTTCTACACTGTTACATTGTTTTTCCTTAAGTCACCATGATGTAGAACGATGTACAGGGTGGTCCATTAGTGCGAGAAAGTTCAATACCTCAGTTGTCAACAGAAATACAAATACATATTAAATACAAAATCTATAGGATCCATAGTGATGCATATTTTAAAAGTATTTTCTTGTATACAGGGTGTCCCACAAGCACAGAGCGGCAAAAAAGTATGTTCCTTTTAAATGGCTATGCACATTATTTTTTTTTTTTTTTTATGATCAAACACAAGCACTACAGGATAAATCCTTTAGGGCACTCTAGGAGTGGTGCGTGTGCGCAAAAAACGATTAACGTTGGTTTTGAATCGTTGGAGGTTATATTCGTTGGGAAAAACGACCTCGGGAAGGTCGTTCCATAAGGATAAAGTCCTCCAGATGAAAGTATTCTTAAATAGTGAAGTTCGAGGAGCACTAAGCTCAACCGCATATGGATGGGCGGCAGTGGTTCGTCGTGTATTTCTGATATTCGCCGCTCTGGGCGGAATTAAGAGGGCAAGGTCAGCCGAGCACTTTCCATGAAAATATCTGTAAAAGAGAGTCAAATCCCCACCCTGTCTTCGATGCTCTAGCAGAGTGTCGAGGTTCTTAGACAGCTCGTGGTCTCCAATCAGACGAATGGCCCTCCTTTTGATGTAATCCAGCAGCCGAAGAGTATGTTTGGGTGCAGAGCTCCAGACATGAGAGCAGTACTCTAGTGATGGTCGAATCTGGGCTTTGTATAGTGTCAAAAGTTGTTGAGGTGTGTACAACTTTCTGGTTCGGAGGAGTACACCAAGTTTCTGAGAAGCTATCTTGGCGATTGCCACAACGTGGTTATGCCAAGACATATTTCCTCCGGGTGTGCGGTGTCCTGCGGATTTGAATTCGGCATTAAATTTTAAGTATAAGGCCGTATTGTAATTTGGTGTTCATTGCGGTGTTGCCACGCTATATACAGTTTCCAAAAGAATCCAAGGAAACTACCTATTCAAAATGTCTTCAAAATATTAACTTATTTAAATTTAATAATACTTTGTTTCGGTTTTAATATCCGAATAGATAACAGAATATATCTTAATAGAGACAACTGGCCATAACTTATACAGAGTGTTTTTTACGGTGGTACTAACATTGCTCTTTTTACAGTAACAACTCTTCAAGTATAACTGACATAAATATAAACAAAAGCGACTATTGTCAGAAGCAAGAATATTATTTCAATTACTTAAAGTGATACATATTAAGTTCTAAATTTTAACGAATTTTACAACAATATAATACTGCAATCAATTCAGACAATTTTATATGAACAAAACCTGCATCCGTGTCACATTGCTCACACAGCTCATGCGGGAGTTAAATAATTATCAGGATTATGGTGCAAGAGTAATTTTTTGCGAATGGGCCAACGAAAAATACAACATGAAAGATTATACTTACGGAACGAAGTCGATCTATTGAAGAGCGTTAGAGGATTGTTTAAATGACCATGGCGGCCATTTTGAACATTAATTATAGTTTTTTAAATATCTACTTGTATGTTTATTTATTAGTTTCTCTGATTCCTGCTATTATTTTCTGATTTGTTCTTATTTGTTGTAAAAATAATCTAAAATGTTTTAGTTCAAAATGAAATCAAAATCATTATGTAAATAAATTATTAAAAATGTTATAAAATTATCATTTCCTAATTTTGAAACTATAAACTATACATATTTAAGTTACGAAGTGGTAAAGAGTAATTAATGAAATAGTTTGACGTCTTTTGTTTAAGTCATAACATATCAAGAAATATATATAAACATAAAATAGCAATATTCAGGTTATAGGATGTAGGATATAAGTTATACTTGTGAATTTATAGATCATAAAAACGTAACAACATAACACATTAATATACAACGTGTTCTATTTGAAAATAAAAACATTTGTTACTTTAAAAAGAGCAATATTGGCACCGCCGTGAAAGATAATCTGCATAAATTACGACCAATTTTTGGCCATTAAGGTCATTCTGCTATCCCCCGAACAAACCCCCCTACGAAGACCGTAACCCAGTGTTCTTAAATTTAAATCAGTTAATATTTTGAAGACATTTTGAATATGCCGTTTTTCTTGGATTTTTTGTAAATTATAAATAGCGTGGTAATGCCGCAATGAATATAAAATTGAAATACGTCGTACGTGGAATTTTATGCTGAATTCAATTCCGCAATACAAAACGAAAAGACGAAAGCGCTACGATATTTTTATTTTTTATTTTTATGTAAGCCCCCCCCCCCCCCTCACCCCCCCACCCCTGAAACCAAGCGCGGATTCAGGGGGGAGGTCATGGGGGTCATGACCCCCCCCAACCATCAATTTAAAACAAAAAGTACCATATATACCGGTTTGACTAACGCGGCAGGGTATTACTTTTCGTAATTTTTCCATGCATGACCCCCCCAAAACGAAATTTGACCCCCCCCCCCCCAAACCGAAGTTCTGGATCCGCCCTTGCCTGAAACAAATCCCTATATACGCCACTGGATCCACCAGTAGCGTACTTGAAAACTCTGATATTTTTACAAAAATAAAAATGGTACGCCACTGATATTTTCATATTATTTTTTCTGATTAGCCTAGTCAATTCTACGTGAAAACGGCCTATTAGGTCTTGTTCGTTAGACGAAGCGTTTTTAATTACAACAATTAAATTCAAATTCAAACTCATTGATAAATAATTATAAATTTTATTTTATAAGAATTGTTGCGAGAATTCTTCATTATTTATCAATGTTAATAATATAATTAGTTTAAATTTGAATTTAATTCTTTTAATTAAGGAAGAAAAAAAGCATGCGACCGTTTTCGTGCAGAATGAACCAGAATAATCAGAAGTCTCACATGAAAAAAATCCATAAAGTTACCACTCAACCCTCGAAATAGACAGAGAGTACAAATGTAAAAAATGTTTTAAATGTATCTTGCCTCGCCAGAATTTCATAAAAATATTTTAAAAGAGAGATATCGCCTTATAACATTGCAACACTTTAAAAAACATGTCCAGTAAAATTATTCTATCTATCATATGATTGTTTTGTACGTATTTAAGATAAAATCACTTCAAAAAGCTTGAGAACTCTGTTGTATATTATAGGTAACAGCAATATTTAAATACGTATTTTATAAATGTAAAGTAAAATACAAATATCCATGAAACCAAGTACTTAATATCAATATTTATCTTTTAATCGGATTGCATTATACAGGGTGATTCACGACGAGCTTGCATTAAAGCTTTATGGAGACCTACTGAACATATCTTCCTAAAACTTTAGGTCAATTGATATGCTCTCTTTAAATAAAATGTTTTGTCATTTCCGGTTATAACGGAATTGGCTATCAACTTTAGTTTTTTAAATACAACATTATAATTTTTATTATATTTTTCCATTAACTATTAAATTCTAAGTATGATTTTACCCGACTTTGCAGTTTTCGCGATATTTGGACTTTTTATAATTTTTTTGCAAATGTATGGTGACGAAGTAATAATCCATATAATTTTTTTTACGTTAGCTGTTGAACTACAAATTTTTTCTTACTGAATAGCTAGAAGACCAGCAAATCTCAAAAATATTCCCAACTTGACACAAAATGTACATGAGGTCACAATTCAAGGTTCATTGTGAAAGAATTCAACCATTAAAAACTTTCTTACTTTAAATGGAACACCCTGTATATTTTTACTTAATCTAATGACAAATATGTTGATTTTTATAGAGAGTATTTACTGTTCTATACGTATATCAAAGCGGGTTTCCTTAAAAAATTAAATTTATTCCGAAAATAGGTACTATTTCTTTCCAGTGTACCTACTATGAAAACAATTGTACATTAGGTAATGTATATCGATGTCTATATGGAATAAAATTGACAGCGGCAAAATATTTTCTTAAAAAACAACTCTCTAAAGCATTTCTCAATCGAAATTGTAAATCAAATGCAGTAGATTTATTTAAAATTGTTTTGAATTTAATGGGTCACATTAATTTTATAATGTGGATTTTTTTTATAATCAAACACAAGCACTATAGGAAAAATCCTTTAGGGCACTCTGGGAGTGGTGCGTGTGCGCAAGAAGCGATTCACGTTGGTTTTGAATCGTTGGAGGTTATATTCGTTGGGAAAAACGACCTCGGGAAGGTCGTTCTATAAGGATGAAGTCCTCCAGATGAAAGAATTCTTAAATAATGACGATCGAAGAGTACTAAGCTTAACCACATATGGATGGGCGGCAGTGGTTCGTCGTGTTAAGTTATAAACTTTATTGAAATAAAGAATTTCAATATTTTTTAATTATTTCTTGGTGTGTGAGCCTCAAGAATTTTCAAATTACCGCTGCATATAGATATTAGTATACAGTATACAGTATACCTATGTACAATTGTCTTCATATCACACTTGAAAAGAAATAGTATTTTCGGAATAAATTTGAATTTTTGTGAAAGCGCTTTGATATAGGTATAGAACCGTAAATACTCATTTTAAAGAAAAACTAATTTGTCAACAAATTAAATAAAAACATACTTTTTTATTTAAAATAAGAAGGTTTTTAATGGTTGAATTTTTTCACAATGAACCTTGAATTGTGACCACCCTGAACATTTTCTGCCATGCTTGAATTATTTATTAGATTTGCTGATCTTCTAGCTACTTGATAAGAAAAATTGGTAATCCAAGAGCTAACTTAAAAAAATTATATGGATTATTTTATCATGAAATTGCCAAATAATTTTAAAAAGTCCAGAGATCTGAAAAACTGGCGGAGTCACAGTACCATTTTGTGTTTAAATAACGAGTTGGCAGCTACTTCCGGTATAACCGGAAATGACAGAAATAAGTCAATATTTTAGATAAAGAGAGCATATTTGATCCACCCGGCGTCATCCGGTGAGATACCATTGCATCGGTTTAGGCGGTGTGCAGTTGCTCTTTGAGTTAATGTTTCGATGCTGTGTCGATATTTCTGATTACCATGGTGAGACCTTAGGAAGCATTATAGAAGCTCCCGGTCCAAAACACTCCGGAGGTAAACGCGCCCCTTGCACTTTTCCTTGGCTGAGCGTATACTTTTCTTCTGATGATCCATCCGTCTGTGATGGACAGGTTTCCGATGTCATTCCATCTAGCATGGCAGCGTCTATTCCGTTCTGCAAAAAGCGTCCTTCCAATGGCAAGCCCTGGCTTAGCAAGAATGAAATTGGCAGATCTAGAAATCTGGCTTACCAACAGTGTCTTAGTCTTAGACCGCTCGATATCGATGGAAGCAATCGATAGCTCAAAACAAAGACTAGTGGATCAAAAACAAACTTCTCGTTAGTCCTAATGGATCAAGGTCCTTTTGGTCAATCGCTAAGGCCGTCAGCCAAAATTTTACCAAATCAATTAATCCACCTTTAAGACGTTCCGATGGCACAATAGCAATTGCAGCCGGGGATAAAGCAGCATTTACTTGCTGAACTATTTTCTCGCATTCCACTGTAGACTTCCAAGGAAAATCACCTCGCAAGATTCCCGTAGTTCAATCGAAAATTACCGATTTTGAGTTAAACCTTAATAATATCAGCGACCATCAACAGGAGACTTTCTGGCCTATGTCACTTATCTTTGCAGCAACGTCATAGAATATCGTCGGGGAGTTTCGGGCTATTGCAGTGGGCATATCTGACGTCTTTGATCGTGTTTGGCATGAAAGGCTCCTAAGTAAACTGCGATCCTATGGTATGCCCAGTCAATTCTGTGCATAATTATCTAGCTTTATTAAGGACCCTTCTCTGCTAGTGGCGAATGACAGATTTCTCTCAGTCATCGTCACTATCAATGACCTAGAAATTTTGTCTTGGGGTGATGCTAAGAAAACCTAGGGCAGCAGTTTTCTCTAAAAAGGTTAACATTGCAGAAGCAGATATAGTCATGATAGGACAAGCAGTTCCACTGGTTTCGTCTATTAATTTGCTGGGCGTCAATCTGGGAGGGCTTGGCATAACCAAATTGAGGCAGTCGCTAACCCAGCCTCGCCTCGGTGTACTTTTACGGACGAGAAAGTTGTATATACCTCAACAACTTTGATATTGTAGAAAACCCAGATTCGTCCATCATTAGAATACTGATCTTATGGCTCTGCATCCAAACATACTCGACTACTGGAGAACATCATATTTGTGGAACGACCTTCAAGAGGTCGTGTTTCCCAACAAATATAACCTCCAATGATTTAAAGCCAACACGTACCACTCTGATATTTCCTGTACTGTTAGTGTTTGATCATAAAAAAAGTAAAAAAAAACATGCAATTTATGAAAAGAAACATGTTTGTGCCTTCAAGACATTGATGCAAAAACGGCATTAATTAAAATTGTGTTATACACTTGCACTTGCAATTTTAATATTTGTCTTAAACACAGGAAGTAAACGCTCGAAATTTGATTTGGGTGCATGCTTGATTCTGACGTTGTCCTTCTTGTTGTTGAGTCCCAATAAGAACACACATACACACGATAGTCTATTCATTTCCCCACTTCAGTAAATCAAAACAAATACACGCGACGAGCACGTGAACAGCACACAGGGTCGCATTGAAAATAATATGCGCACCGCTTGTTGCCGATTGAGCAATAGCAATAAGTTTATGTATCGATTACGTGGATATCACGCGCTGATGTTTGTTTAAGTTTCTGAAGTTGATATAGTCCGCTAGCATTTTGTCCCCGAATTATTTTCAAAATAATATCCACTTAAATTATGTTTTAGCTCTTGGCGCTGCATATGGAACAGCGAAATCAGGAACTGGTATCGCCGCGATGTCAGTCATGCGTCCGGAATTGATCATGAAATGTATTATTCCCGTTGTAATGGCGGGTATTGTGGCCATTTATGGATTGGTCGTGGCAATTCTGATTGTCAGTGATGTCAAGGAGCCAAGCGAATATACCCTGTTTCAGTAAGTTTCAACGGTAATATAGGGTGTTCGGATAATAAATCACGAAACTTGGAGAGGTGATTCTACATGTTAAAGTAAAGGTAGTAAGTCATAATTCTATTAGAAAAACTGGTTTTACTGCATAATTCCAGTTTTGTGTTTTTGGCTTATCGACTCGACTGAAGAAGAGTATCTTTTTAATTAGACTCTTTTATCATTAAAATGGCATGCTCTTTTTTCCAATAACTGTCAAACCGAAAAAGATATGGCAAAAATAAAATTTTTATTTGAGGTAAAGTGAGTCCTGGTAGCACAGTAAAGAAATATTTTTTTTTACATGTGCCCCGAAAGTGCCTCTTTTCATGCATGTTCTCTTCACCGAAAGTGGCGTTTTCCAAGAGAGCGGGCGGGAGAGTATCGAAGCGGGCGGGAAAGATTTTTCCCGCCCGCTTCGAGTCGCCATGTGCTCATAAATAAATAAAACCAGAATTGTCGGTGCGGGATTTGAACAAGCGACTCTCAGATCGCCTGGCGGACACTCTACCCACCGAGCCATACTACAAGCGATAATAAATAGCGGATTATATATAAATTAAATTGTCAGTTAATTTTTCAAAGATGTTTTGCAAAAATGTCTGGAGAATTTCTTTATTTATATGGCCTCAAAGACTCGCACACACACGTAAAAAAATAAATAAAACCAGAGATGCCGAGTGCGGGATTTGAACTCGCGACTCTCTCGATCACAAGGCGTACGCTATACCACTAGGCCACCGAGCCTATTTGTCAAAAATAATAAATAGATATTTATATTCTCCATGCGCGAGTGTTTTCATGTCTGTTGACAGGAAAACTGTCTGACGAATTTTTTATTTATTTGGCATCGAAGCTTCGGAGCACTTGTAAAAAAAAATACGGTACATATCTCGGGCCGTCGGAGGCTTTTCCGGACTCGTCCGTAAAAGCCTCTTTTCGGCCCTTGATACGTAATGTACTATTATAACATAATGATAGACGTCGTTAAGAGTATGCATTACCCGACAATAAAACCCGGACAAAGATAATGTTAGTCCTTTTATGTCCTGTAACTCTTTTAATTGTCGTCCGCTCTGGTGAAATTTTTAGCAAAGTATAGACTTGTGTCTTGGGATGATATGCTGAATTTTAGTTCTCAGAAAATACTGGTATCCTGATCATTATACAGGCAGAAACGAAAGTTACTTTTTTATCCTTAATTTCTTAACGCCCTGTGGAAAAATTGAGTGGTAAAATTTAGTTGAATTATATTTCGTTTTCAAGTGTGATCTTTTCTTAATACAACGTTTTTGGTTCACGTCATTAACTGCTTTGTAAAAGAAGATACAAATTTTTAAAAAAAGTATTGCAGTTTTTCAATTATATTCACAATCCAGAATATTAAATGATTTTATGGAGTAGCATAAACAAATATCCAAAAATTAATGCATGAACACCTCACCTCATGGTCTTATGACGTCTACCATGTGACGGGGCATACTTCAATACAATACGGGCTATTAATTTTTGGATATTTGTTTATGCGGCTCGATAAAACAATGTGATGTTCTGAGTTGTGAATAGAATTGAAAAACTGCAATATTTTCTCTAAAAATATAGATAATGACGTAAACCAAAAAAATATTCTGTTAAGAAAAGGTCACACTTTAAAACAAAATATAATGTAGCTAGATTCTACCGCTCAATTTTTCCACAGGGCGTTAAGATATTAAGGGTGAAAAAGTGACTTTTGTTTCTGCCTGTATAATGATCAATACATGATTATTTTTTGAAAACTATAATTCAGAACATCATCCCAAGTCACAAGTCTACATTTTGCTAAAAACTTCACCAAGATTGGACAACAATGAAAAAAGTAACAGAACTATAAAAAAAGACTAACATTATGTTTGTCCGGGATTTATTGTCGGGGGAGTGTATCAACTTGATAGTTTAAAAACTAACCGCCAGATGTAAAAATAAAAAAAACTTGAACTTTGGCACGCTGTAACTTGAACAGCATTGAATTTTTGACTTTTTGTTATATGGCTCACTACTTTTATTTTAACATGTAGAATCACCTCTCTAAGGATCCTGATGAATTATCTGAACACCTTATATACCTATAGAAAAAACGCTTAAACCGAATACACCAGTTTTTGTTACAAGTTACAAGAAAGCGATTTCCTGAAAATTTAGCAAAATGCTAGTTTTACTTATAATCTGATATGACACCAAAAGCTTTAGCCCGAGGTCTTATCCCTGATTGGAAGTGAAAATAAATAATGCTTATTTTAAAAAGTCGATTGTAATAACTTTATGCTTTGAATAATTTTCGTTTCTTGAAAAAATAGTATGTATACTAGTGTTGGGAAAAACCGATGATTTTAATAATCGAGTACTTGATACTCGAGCGATTTTAATAATCGAGTTAATCGCTCGAGTGAATCGCCTGAAATTCCAATTTACCAAGCGATGGCGTCACCGACTGCTTAACGGGCTGCCGAGCCCCTTACATGTGATCAGGTAGGGTATTTAGCAGGCACGTAAGTACGGGTGGGCACAGGTTTAGCTAAAAAATTATAGTGTCACCAAAAAAATTCCAGAAATTTATTTATTTGTGAATAATGAATTTTTACCACGTGTCTCGATACCAAACAAAAAAACTGCAAAAAATCACCCAAATATGTATTTATTGCTCGGGTTTATTCTTGTGCTTTTTTAAAACAAAAAGTATTACCAAGAGTTATTTTTCTTCACATCTTTCTCAATCTACGAGCATAAAATAAATAGATATTTAAAATGGCCGTCAAATTCTTCCACTTTAAATTATCAGGTGCCCACTGTGTGCCCTTAAAAGATTTAGGCTTAGTTACGCGACTGGCAAAATAAGAAAGTAGCTGATTATTTTTTTAAATTCATGGTTATAGTTATCTAAAAGTTCCTGTTTAAATTTAAGAATGTTTACTTTTGGTTACCAAAAAATTTCTGGATACCTATGTTTTGTTAACTATTTTGCTCGTTTTCTTATTTTCCATTAACATTTTCTATAATGTATGTTATTTTTAAGAAGTCTTCTTGAGTTTAATAATAAAAAGTTCCTGTTTCGATTTAAAAATGTTTACTATAACATAACAATTTGTTATTTTTCATTAAGAATTTCTATTATTATGTTATTTTTGAGAAGTTTTTCGAGTTTATAGTAAATAAATATTTTAAAATTATATCCCTTAATTTTTTAATATTTACAATCGGAGACCTAAAAAACGCCGCTGCTTTCGGATCGCGCTGCGTGTAATACGAAGGTCATTATATCAGTTGATATTTTTCGGTTTTTCGCCTGAATTTAAAACTAGAGTATTTCCTATCGAGCGAAAAACTGTTTGAATATACGAGCAGTTTTTTAATTCGATCACGCTACAGCGGTACACGGCGGCAAGCGAAGCGCGGGTATCGAGTGAAAGATAATAAGTTACGGGCGACGGTTTTCGCCTGAATAGATAATTCGAGCGGTTCTTTTAATAATCGAGCGATGTCGGTTATTTCAATAATCGAGTGATCAAGCGGTTTTTCGCTCGAGTGATCACAACACTAATGTATACCTTGTAGGAAAATCCCATCGACCTATAACTATGGAGAACGACCATACCCGAAGAACTGATGGGATGCGCAATCAAAAGTTAAATTTTATAAGTGAAACAAACCCGAACAAACCCGAACAAACCCGATTTACAGGTCATATTTTTAAAAGTTAGTCGTCGGTTGTCTTGTGCACAATGTTATCGCCGTCATATAGGCAACCCCGTCGTACTGGTGACTGTTTGGTTGCCAACCAACGACGTGAACCAACGACGACCGTCCAGAATCGAAATCAGTCGTAGGGATGTAACGATATTAAAAATCCATCGATACATGGACAATCGATATCAAAATTAATTCTAAAGTGGGTTTTCAGTGATGGACACAAGGTCTATTTCCCAGGATGTGCCAAAATATTGCCGTGTAGTCATTTTCATTAAGGGCGAATACGGTACTGTTCGTCGGTTAAGGTAAAGAGTTCATCAGTCGGCATTGCGCATGGCATCTAACGATCAGCTTTCTTTATATGCGCCAGGTCATACATTTGCTACTTTTGCTTTTAGAGTTTGGCTATCCATAGATATAGGTCAGTGGAGAAACTGCATTTCCGGACTCCAGTCGGCTTGCGCCTCGACAGGTAATCTTTACGGTCTTCCGGGAATGTTCAGTTTTCCTTCTAGGTATACATTGCATTTATCTAAAAATGTAATAAATGCAGCTTTCTTCAAATCAAGCCCGACGTAAAGTAGCCATGTGGAAGTAGAAATCAGTATAAGGCCCCTTTTATGCATGCGTTTGCGCGCTGCGTTTTCTAAAAACATTGTTGTATAAAAAGGGGTCTGTGGTCAAAAAAGCTTAATTAAAACTTAATTGCGCTCGGGAGGGGGGGCGATTTTGGCGCCTCCATGAATACTGCTACAACTAACATATTTATAATTTTCAGAGGGTTCTTGCATTTGGGAGCTGGATTAGCAGTAGGATTTTCTGGACTTGCGGCAGGTTTCGCTATAGGAATTGTGGGTGATGCAGGAGTCCGTGGAACTGCACAACAACCCCGACTGTTCGTAGGAATGATCCTTATTCTGATTTTTGCCGAAGTGTTGGGTCTTTATGGGCTTATCGTCGCCATTTTCCTCTACGCTAAAAAATAATTTATATTTTTCGAAATATTTTCAGTATCAATTATTTATCGTAGCAAATTTTCAAAACAGTTTTTACATATAAAGATGCCAGAAGATTATAGGACTTCGCATGTGGTTTTTACTTTTTGGAAATCTTTACATCTATTACGATTAGGAGAATTCATAGTGTAATTTATGTTGTTCAATGTAAAAATCTCGTAAAATATTGTCACTTCATCTGTAAACGACGCACGATTAAGTTATAATAAAGTTAGTGTATTTTTAAAAATAATTTTTTTTTATTTGGTTATTTTTTAGTTATTTTTTATTTTAGTTATTTTTATTAAGTAAAATACAGAATACAGGGTGTCCCTTTTTGGGCGGCTTTACGGGGTATCTCCGTTATTAGCGATGCGATTTCACAGCAATGTGTTACTTTTTTGTGAAACTTTTGATGTCCCAAATAGAATTTTTCTAGTCCCCGTTTCTGATATACGGGATGTTTTTGAGAGAGTGTGAGTGTTTTTGAGAATTTTACATATTGGGACACCCCCCATATTTCGGTTACCCAGTAACTTATCAAAAATAAATACGATGTTCTGTAGTTTTTTTACGTAGAATCCAGTGACGTACTCAGATTTTTCTACGTTCAATAGTTTTCAAGAGAACTAACAAATTTGCTTTTCTTTAAATGGGTCGCCTTATATATTTTTTAATAATGTATTCAGTTTTTAACAAGCTTCTCAGAAATATGTAACACTTTAATTTTATTCTTAGTATTATGCCCGAAATTTACGTTTTTCAAAAAAATATATAAATTTTTTGAGTAAGCCATGGCGGATATTTAACAAAAAACAATTACTGGTGCGATTAAATTTAACAAACAAAATTTTATAATCATAGTCATGAATATTCCTCGAACGAATTGTTTTCCATTTCCAATTTATAAAAATGTATAGTTAGTACTTCTAATCAATTTAGTACAATCAAGTAAATACTAAAATATATTTTTAATCTTACGACGAGTGTAGTGCACGGAAAAACACTATGGCAAAATTAGTATAGCAATGATTTTATTGTACGATTTTCTATGGAATATAGTATTAATTACATTTTTAATTAAAAATCCGTACCAAATAATATTTTAGACACACATAATTTATAAAAAGTATATTTAGTATTTTTAATCAATTTAGTACAATAATGTAAATGCTAAAATATGTTTTAAATCTTACAACGAATATAAGTATATGGAAAAAGACACTAAAGCAAAATTAGTATAGTAAAGAGTTTATTGTACGATTTCCTATAAAATATTGTATTAATTATATTTTTCATTAATAATCCGCACCAAAATAATATTGTAGATACACATAATTTCTAAAAAAGTATAGTTAGTATTTCTTTTAGTAGTTTAAGTGAAGGGTTGTAAAAATGCTTTTTTACAAGAATAAAAGGCTTAAATCAGAAGCAATGGAGCCCAGGAATTTCGATCTTCGCAACACATGACAGGTGGAGATCTTATACAGCGAATGTACCATTTTTCATAGAAGTCAAGTGATTCAAGGCGATGTTACCACTTGGATGATTGGCCGCATGGGAATATAACGTGCAATCTTCAAAATTTTTACAAAAGATCTTAGGTAGTAAATTTCATAAAAGATATTAGTAAATTTTACAAAAACTTTTTCTAAAAGGTATTACATATAAATGGTTAGGTTTGCTCACAGAGAGACAAAACATGTTTGTCTCGATAATGGCAACAATGTTGAAGTCTGGTTAAATCCAATAACGTTTAAAAGGTTATGGAGCGGCCTTTCTCGTTTCCTTGCAGCGGAGCTAGTCTGGATAAAAAGCCCGAGAAGGGCGTATAATTTACTTTGAGATTCTTTACGTTTAACTATATTACTTATTCAAATAGCGTAGTTTCGAATATTAGATATTTATAAAAAAGATAGAAA
The DNA here is from genome assembly GCA_963991005.1 of Barypeithes pellucidus. Lineage (NCBI taxonomy): Eukaryota > Metazoa > Arthropoda > Insecta > Coleoptera > Curculionidae > Barypeithes > Barypeithes pellucidus. The sequence goes on from OZ022560.1 coordinate 55,781,250, forward strand.
TATTGATCCAGTTTTTATATACACCAAGGATGGATTTAACAATTTATGTTTAGCATCAATGTTTTTGGTGTATTCATTACTGGATGATAATTCTCCAGATATAAAAGTGTATATTTCTAGCCAGATTATCATATTTATCACTAAGGTATCTTGCAAAATCCCAATTAAAAATTTGTAAATTTGACAATTACAACTGGTTTAAGGTTAATCCGCAATTGCTCTTAAAATAAATTTATTTCCTAATAATTTTACTATAAACTGTGAAAAGGATGAGAAATTCTTTAAAATAATATTATTATACTTAAAAGTATCAAATAAATCGTGAAATAATCTAACTGCACTCTGGTCATCTATCTTCAGTTTATTACCCGCTCACATGCATTGGGTGTGGCCAATTAGCAAGGAGGGAGAAACGGAAAGTTAAATCAAATAAATAAAAATAAATAAATAAATTATATAAAACCTGTCTTTACGTACTTGTTACACTGCAAACGTTGTTTAAATATAGAAAAATAAAGATGTAAAATATTTTGACGGGACTGTTCCTTTCTTCGGTGTTTTATTCCCATGTACCATAATCTTCTTTTGTGAAGTGTTTCTCACAAATAACTGTTGTATCACCTGAACTATAATTATTCCTTCTAAGGGCATGCATCCAAATTTGCCGTAGGCTACGACCTTTTAGTATCCTAACGAAGTGGATAAACATTTGGTACATTCTTAAACAAAGCGAATTTTCATAGTGATGCAAACTCAAAATCAAATTTCTAAATATATTTACTAACCTGTGAAATTTTAATTTAACACCATTGCATTTTCTAGTGAAGCATTTTATGGCCTCACAAGACTCAACCATCTTGTAAATGCAAGATTTATATTAAGAAATAAACCAACTCGACTGCTTTTTGCCCGGACTAGCTCCACGAACCGGTCCATAACCTTTTGAACGTCAATGGTTATATCAGAAATCATATCAATACAATCAATCATATTAAAACATAACCATACTTACCGAAGAAAAGATAAATCCTTGCTTAAATGATCCATTATTTTACAAACCATACATTAATGCACCATCATTGTTTATAATAAAGACGATTTTTCACCAATACTCACAAAAAAAATATATATAAACACTCCCTTAGAAGCAGTTAGCAGTGACCAGCAACACTGTATTCTTTACTATAATCCCATCCATTGATAAAGTTTGACCTTGTGCCGTAGAGGGTAGTAAATTTAACTTGATGTTGCCAGAGTGCAGTCGGTTTATTTCAAACTTTTATGTATAATAATATTTTTTTTTCTAAATCTCTCAATTTTTAGTAAAATTATTGGGAAATAAATTTATTTTAAAAGCAATTGCGGATTAACCTTAAACCAGTTGTAATAATTGTCAAATTAACAAATTTTTAATTGGGATTTTGCAGATACCTTAGCGATAAATATGACAATCTGGCTATGCTGCAAACATAACAGCAAGGTGGGGAGTGCACGTTTCCATTCCTTGCGTCAACTACAAATATAAACAATTCTATCTGGAGTTTGTAAGATCTTTGGGTTTGCTCCATATTTTTGTAATTATTACTAAAAGCTTCTTCATTAAAATTCCCTTAGTACGTTCCTATAATTTACTTTTGTTCAGAACAAACTGAAGATTTTAAAATTATTATTGCAATTTCTGTCCTTAATTGTTATTATTAGTATTATTACATACTACTACTGTTTTTTTGTCAAGTTTCTACTTAGTGTAAGTACAAGTAATTTATTTTATTACAAATAAAATTTGACTCTTACTTAAATCCAACACTTCTTAAGACTTTTAAAACAGCCAGTTTTACATTTTAGAGTTATACCGAATTTAAAAAAAAATTAATTACAGGAAGTACTAGACGTATTTTAATAAAGCTGGTCAAGTTAATGAAGAAAACGTCGGAAGTCCAGTAAATGCGATTTATCTCTGAACGTATATTATTCTTTCATAATTTAAACAAAAAAATCAGTTCCATATTTCAAAAAATTATATTATTGATGGTGACCCAAATACGAAACGTCGAATTGAAGATGTAATGATTACATCTGGTGGAGAATAAAAAGTAGTAAAAAACTGAAATTTATTTTTGGACATCTCTTCGATCAAAGTCAGTAAAAAATAAAAAACGAAAGAACGAAATTTTTTTTATTTTTGCCAATATTTTGAAAGTCCCTGTCCAAGTAACATCAAGGGCTTCAAATAGGCTGTGGCAACGTTATTCTAGCTAAATTCAGAGCATTTTAGCTTTCACGTTATGACGTCCTTAAAACGCTATGACAGCCTAAATGGGACAACATTTTCCGGCTTTTAAATGACAGCCATATGGCTGCAGAATTTATTTAGTTGAAAGTACGCCAATAAATTTGAAATAAAAATTCATTAAAAATATTCCTGAACATAGTTTGTCTAATTCAAAGTTAGATGTGCTATTTTTTTTTCGTTAATACTGTTGTTTTTAGAAGCAAAAATAAAAATTATCAATTTTCTTAAAATGGCCGATGTTCTCTTTTATTCTTCTGTCCCAATGTTGTACGAAATAAATGGCAGTCAACATAAGACATTTTTCCTGTCATTTTGTATAAAAAATTGCCAAATGACAGCTAATTGGAAGCATTATGGACAGGAAAGTTTATTAGTTATTTTCAAGGAATATTTTTAAATATAATATTTAGCAAAGTTTGAAAGCAAACTAGTCGCTGATTAGCGATCATCAATATGGTTTTTGGATCGCTTGGTTGTTGGTTAATAGCTTTCTCAATTACTTTTGATATAACTGAAAACAATGCGAGTGCTCGATAGTTGTTAGGGTTCTTTTACCTTTCTTTGATATTATGCTGGACTCGCGCCGTTTTCCAACACGATGGAAATATTCCTTCTTGTAGGATAAGTTGAAAAGTCTACCAAAATATTGGTGTTAGTTGATCGGCGCATCTCTCTTGAGAACTATAACAAGAATGTCGTCTGGACCAGAAGCTTTTTTGACGTCGAGCCCTTTCAAGATTCGTTTCACGGGACGCTAACGGAACACGATTTCGGTCATTTCCAACTGAATCAGTTTGGTGACTTTAACGTCCACAATGTCAACTGGCTTAAATATTCAAATACAGACGATGAGCAAGGCCGCGAGGCCGAATCCTTCGCGATCAGTTCTGGTCTAACTCAACTCGTAGAAGAACCAACGCGGATTCCAGACCGAGCTGGAGATTTTGCTAGTCTTTTGGATCTTTTCTTAACGTCAAATCCTGATCTATATACAGTCACCGTACAGCCTCCGTTAGGATCTTCCGATCACAAACTTATTTCAACTCTAAGCGAACTACCAATTAATTCTGAACAACATTACAGATCGGCAAAGTGGGAAGACCTGAAAGACCATTTTCGGACTTTTCCTTGGATGAGCGTATGCTTCTCTTCTGATGATCCATCCGTCTGTGCTGGGGAGGTCTCCGACGTCATTCTAACGAGCATGGAAGCATTTATCCCCTCCTCCCAAAAACGCCCTTCCAACGGCAAGCCCTGGTTTAGCAAGGATTGTGAGCGTGCTGTCAAATCAAAAAATCTGGCTTACCGACAGTGGCGTAAAAACCCTACCACTGAGAATCGTACCATCTTTATTACCGCTCGAAACCAATGTAAGCTAACAATAGATCAATGCAAAGAAGCCCATAACGTGAGGATCAGAAACAAACTTCTTGACTGTCCAAACGGATCAAGGTCCTTTTGGTCAGTCGCTAAGGCCGTCAGCCAAAATTTTACCAAATCAACTATTCCACCTCTAACACGTCCCGATGGTACAATAGCATCCACAGCCGGAGACAAAGCAAACTTACTTGCTGAACTGTTTTCTTCGCATTCCATTGTAGATTTCCAGGGAAGAACACCACCCGACATTCCTGCAGTTGAATCCGAAATGACCGAAATCGTGTTCCGTCAGCGTCCCGTCAAACGAATTCTGAAAGGACTCGACGTCAAAAAAGCTACTGGTCCAGACGAAATTCCTATTATAGTTCTCAAGACATGCGCCGATGAACTAACACCAGTATTTTGTAGACTTTTCAACTTATCCTACAAAAATGGAATATTTCCATCTTGCTGGAAGACGGCGCGAGTCCAGCCTATTCCAAAGAAAGGTAAGAGAACCCTGCCTAACAACTATCGACCAGTCGCATTGCTTTCAGTTATATCAAAAGTAATGGAGAAAGCTATTAACCAACATCTTCGAAAGTACCTGGAAGACTTCAACATCATCAGCGATCATCAATATGGTTTTTGGAAGTCCAGATCAACTGGAGACCTTCTAGCCTATGTCACCCATATTTGGAACAACGCAATCGAACATCATGGGGAGTCTCGGGTTGTTGCGCTGGATATTTCTAAAGCTTTTGATCGTGTTTGGCATGAGGGGCTTCTAAGTAAACTGCGATCCTATGGTATGCCCAGTCGATTCTGTGCATGGTTGTCTAGCTTTCTTAAGGACCGCTCTCTGCAAGTGGCGATTGACGGATTTCTCTCAGACACCTTCACCATCAATGCCGGTGTTCCTCAAGGGTCCATATTGTCTCCCACTCTCTTCTTACTCTACATTAACGACCTTCTGGTGAAAACTGGGAATCCGATATTTAGTTTTGCTGACGATAGCACACTTATCGGCGCAAACATCGGCTGCCGACGCACATCTTCGCAGACAGCGTGAAGTATCACGCCTCAACAAAGACCTAGAAGAAATTTTGGCTTGGGGTGACAGTAACCAAGTCGAATTTAACGCTAAGAAAACCCAGGCAGCAGTTTTCTCTAAAAAGGTTAACATTACAGAACCGGAAATAGTCATGGCCGGACACGCAATCCCACTGGCTTCATCTATTAATTTGCTGGGTGTCAATCTGGGAGGAAATATGTCTTGGCATAACCACGTTGTGGCAATCGCCAAGATAGCTTCTCAGAAGCTTGGGGTACTCTTCCGAACCAGAAAGTTGTACACACCTCAACAACTTTTGACACTATACAAAGCCCAGATTCGACCATCACTAGAATACTGCTCTCATGTCTGGAGCTCTGCACCCAAATATACTCTTCGGCTGCTCGATTCCATCGAAAGGAGGGCTATTCGTCTGATCGGAGACCACGAGCTGACGAAGAACCTCGACAGCCTAGAACATCGAAGACAGGTTGGGGATTTGACTCTCTTTTACAGATATTTTCATGGAAGGTGCTCGGCTGACCTTGCCCTCTTAATTCCGCCCAGAGCGACGAATAGCAGAAATACACGACGAACCACTGCCGCCCATCCATATGTGGTTAAGCTTAGTACTCCTCGAACTTCACTATTTAAGAACTCTTTCATCTGAAGGACTTCATCCTTGTGGAACGACCTTCCCGAGGTCGTTTTTCCCAACGAATATAACCAACGTGAATCGATTTTTGCGCACACGCACCACTCCCAGAGTGCCCTAAAGGATTTTTCCTATAGTGCTTGTGTTTTATCATAAAAAAAAAAAAAAAAAGAACTGCATAAATATTGGGTGGTATTCTTCCCTGAAAATCTACAGTAGGATGCGAAGAAAAGAGTTCAGCAAGTAAGTTTGCTTTGTCTCCGGCTGTCGACGTTATTGTACCATCGCCATGTGTTAGAGGTGGAATAGTTGATTTGGTCAAATGTTAGCTGACGGCCTTAGCGACTGACCAAAAGGACCTTGATCCGTTTGGACAGTCAAGAAGTTTGTTTTTGATCCTCACGTTATGGGCTTCTTTGCTTTGATCTATTGTTAGCTTACATTGGTTTTGAGCTGTAACAAAGATGGTACGATTCTCAGCGGTAGGGGTTTTACGCCACTGTCGGTAAACCAGATTTTTTTAATCTGACAGCATGTTCACAAACCTTGCTGCTATATCAGGACTTTTGGGAAGGGTGTCTCGACTTAACGATACATCCCGGTATGATCATTTTGACTTTAAGTTAATCCAGGAATCACCCATTAAATAAGGTGTCCCATTTTCGACACGTTTATAGGGTATGTCTATAATTGTTAGTGTTATCAAAGAAGTAATTTTTTTGAGTCTTAACTTAAAATGGTAAAATGAAAATTTTAAAATTTTCGCTTGCTTAAGAGATACAGGGGAAAATCAAAAAAATAATAATTTCAAAATTGCCCTATATTTTTTTAGTTAAAAGAGATACGGAAAAATGTTTTATACAGAAGTTTCTTTATAATGATTGTAGAAAAATCTGCCGTTTCTAGAATAAGTATACGAGGTCAGGTAAAAAAGTGATCGGACCGAACCTCATTTTTTAAATGGCTGTATATTTTAATCCAAAAATATAGTATTTAAAATTATCTTTTCAAATATATAACACACCATGGATGATATTGGTTTCTTAGGCGATATATATTTAAACTTTATTACATTAAACCACAGTAGACCATCAAACCAAAGCTAATATCATAGAAACAACAATGTTGACATTCTAGTTGTTATTTCATTTTTACATATTCATTTGTGAAAATTCCTTATTAACATTTTGAAAAATTTGATATGGTATCAGTTTTTATTGAAAGTGGAAAAAACGAAGAAATGGCGCAAAATTTATATTTTGTTCGCTATCCGGAAAGACAGCAACCATTTAAGGACATTGGCGATGATTCCCGTTATTTTCTACCTTAATCTGAATCTTTTATTTCGTTTTAAAGTAATAACGTTTAAATAAATCGCCTAGGAAACCAATATCATCCATGTTGTGTTATATATTTGAAACGATAATTTAAAATGCTATCTTTTTATATTAAAATATACAGGGTGTTCCATTTAAAAAAAATGAGATTAGGTCTGATAACTTCTTTATCTGACCCCGTATATTTATTCTGAAAACGGCTGCTTATTCAACAATCATTATAAAGGAACTTCTGTAAAAAACATTTTTCCGTATTTCTTTTAACTAAAAAATAATTTTGAAATTGTCAATTTTTTGATTTTCCCCCATATCTCTTAAGCAAGCGAAAATTTTCAAATTTTGATTTTACCATTTAAGTTTGACCCCAAAAGAGCACACGACGCCTATATTACTTTTTTGATAGCGCTAACAATTACGGAGATGACCTATAAAAGTGTCAAAAATGGGACACCCTGTACATGTCATTAAGTAACAACCTATATATTTCCAAAGTTCAAAAGTTACATGTTTCGCCCAACTGGGCGTTATCAGGACTGATACATTCAAAAAGTTGGAAAGAGGAAAAAATGATAAAAACATGGAAAAGCGTCACTTGTTGACCTTATCTTTTTCATACTTTTATTTATATAAATATTTAAAAAATATAGTGAATTTATTATGTTTTAAAGTGTTTATTCTTACGTAGTTAAGGCATTGTATTACATATCTATTGGAAATTTTAATGACATTTAAAGGATGCTTCAGTCAGGCGCTAGAATTAAACAATAGTTTATATTTTTATAAAAATCACTAATGTGTGTTATTTCTAAATGTATATAGTATACTTGGGTATACACACATACATGCATTCGATAGCTCAAATCAATTAAAAACTGTACAGGGTATCCCATTATTAATTGTTAACTTTAAATGATTTCGAATATTCAAAATATTTCGTTAATAATATACCAATTTTATGCCTTATTAAAATTATGCCTTATGAAATTAAAAACATATTCTAGAGTTTAGAGCAACATACAACAACTCTGTTTGATATGTCTTGGTTACGAAAAACAAACAATCGACGGGCGTGACTCAAAAGTCTATTTTTTTTATAAAATTTACGGCAGACTTGATACAGTTTTATCATATCGAGTTAAGAATTACTGTTTGTTCCACAAACAATACTTATGTTGTATGAAAAAAGCTATTTATATTACAGCGATATCAGCTGTTTCTCAGAGGCTGTGGGCGAAACCGAACAATTAATTAATAGATATAAAATGTATTCAAAACAATTATAAAAAATAACATATTTATGTTATTGTTGTAAAACTGGATTTTTACAATTTAAGAAAAGTATGAGGATTTTTGCAGTATCCACCCAGAGCGACGAATAGCAGAAATACACGACGAGCCACTGCCTTCCATCCATAAGTGGTTAAGCTTAGTACTCCTCGAACATCATTATTTAAGAACCTTCCCGATGTCGTTTTTCCCAACGAATATAACCTCCAACGATTCCAAATCAACGTGAATCGCTTTTTGCGCACACGCACCACTCCCAGAGTGCCCTAAAGGATTGTTCCTATAGTGCTTGTGTTTGATCATAAAGAAAAAAAAATATATATATATTTTCCTATACTACCTATGTTACCTAAAAAGGATTACTTTTATATTTCATAAAATATTTTTTAATGGATGTGAGTTTTTGATATAAAATCGGACTGGCTATTTTTAAATTTTGCAATGTCAACAGTTTGGGTTTGTTCGGGTTTGTTCCTGTTCTCTTATCGTAATAGGCATCGTCAGCAGGAGATTAGATGGTTTAGATTCATTCTAAACTTTAGAATGTCTCAAACTAACATGTAAAAAAGTTCATACAGTCAGTCGATGTTTGGGTTCTTCAAGAGGTAAATCTCTGCGCGGTCGACCGCCGATTGGGGTTCCCAGAATCGTACTCAAACCCGGTTTTGTTTTTTTTCTTTTTTTTTACGTAAGAAGGGGGTCCGTATTTTCGGCTACAGATTTTAGTTCATCACCGAAAATTCCGAGAATAGTCAACCGCGGATCTTTCCCTCAGTAAATTTAATTTTCAAACACTCGTATGTTTCAGTGCGAGTTTAAATAACGCTGGAATCTCTTCAAACCCTCGTGTATTTAGTGCGAGTATAAATAAAAACTAAATATATTCGAACACTCGTGTATTCTAGTGCGAGTATAAATAACAACTGGAATTGATCGTCGAAAACTCATTTCGTACGGGTATAAATAATACTGAAATATCTTCGAATACTCGTTTTGGGTGCGAGTTTAAATAATTTCAAAATGAAAGAAATTCGTTAACGCAACGTGGGAGAAACAATCGTATTTTTTAATATAGAGTAAAATACCATCGTTCAACGTTTCATCATGTTTCCTGGGACAGCAGGCTAGTACGTACCCTAGTATTGGGCCACTCGCGATTTCAGTATAGGTTTAATAAATTTGGCTGATAAGGTATCATCAATATACCGGAGGCCCTTTTTTGAAAGTGCTATACAAGGCAAGATAGTATTTCTTATTGGGGAATCCTTCCATCGTGTCGATAACCCCTAAGGAAATATTATTACGTCGCCAGCCTTGGAAAATATCGCTAATATTTTCCGAGTGAAAAGGCCTAGAAAGAAAACATCACTGAAGTAGTTAGTAAAAATCATTAAAATCTCGGCGGTGTCAGGCTAGCTTACTTTTCAAGCGCTCGTAAAACAGAGGCCGTATTGACGGTGGAAGCTGTAGGTAGAAAAGTAAGCGGAATATCCATAGTTCGGTTATAAAGGCAGCGTTTTCCCTGCACTGAGTGCGGCGGCGTCCGGCCGGCATGACATTAAAATTCGCTATTGAATTAAAAACCCGACAAATCGTGAAAAAATATTCTTCAAAGACTTTGAGCCCAAAGCGAGAATAGTTTCAAAATCAAAATACACCCGATTTTGAGTCCGGAATAACAAGTATCGGTTACCAGAAATTTTTCTCGAAGTCCCGTCGGGGAAGTAACAGTAACTAAAATATTTCCATCAAATCTAAGTTAATATTAGAAGCCTCTATCGCGTTTCTAAATTTTTTGGAAATTATAGGGTAGTTTGAGATCTCTTTAGTTGAAAAAATAAAATATTAGCTTAGGTTTATTTTCTATTGTAAATAATGTAAATACCAAAATTTAAAGTGAGAGTGCACGATAGAATGAAAAATAGGCTCGTTTGTTTCTCTTAGAGAAAAAACAATGTTAGTATAGGATAATTCTTATTGTACATAAAAAATGTAAATTATTAACATACGACTACTTCGGGTCGCGTTACTCAACTGACGAAAGGACTAACCCTTAAATAACCCTCATTGACAAAGGCATTAAAATTAATCAAATTAAAAGCCCTCCGTGTTCAATATAACGCACTTGCCTTGTTATATCAAATTGGACATTTAAATTTTTGCCCTCATTTCTACAATTGCGCTGGTGGACTGCTGACAGCTTCCAGTTGGCGGGGAAAGGGTGGTGGGTTCACTTAAAGACCGACGGACACGTAGTTGCCCCTCGGCTGGCATCCCTAACAAACCAAAAAATCGGAACGAAAATCGTAATCGAAAGAATTAGCGTCCGAAAAATAGTTAAGTAGGTACGCCATCAGTTATGCTGAATTTTTCATTACTCACTAAGAATTGGCGACATTACTGATAGTGTCGACCAGTTCTCATATCTTCAAAATTTAAGGATTCAAAAGTTAGATTGGCATTAATAAATAATTCCTGGGTGGGGAATTATACCTTCTGGACGAAACCAAAATGGGACAAGCTTCAAAATTAATAAATTGCCATCTAACTAATAATCAAGTCAAATTAAATGGGGTAAATAAAATAAATGGGGTAAATTGGGTATACGAGGGTTATCCATAAATATATTACGCAAGATGCGCCGTAGGAGAACGCTTCGGGTTACCTACCATTGAACATGCTCAAAACGGACGGACGTTACGGGTTTCGTACTCCACTCACATCATGTAGAAAAACTCGAAGTAACATTCTCATTCTTGTTCAATTCGGCGACATTATTAACTTAAAAATATTAATTATCGCTCGATGGCACGCCCATGAATACAATTATTTCTATGGTAAATCATCGTTATTGCAGATTCTATTACCTTTGGGAACACCATACACCTAGATACAGTAAATTAAAATCATCCTAACTTATTTTCTTTGCTCATTAGAGCGAGGGAGCTACATAGAGTCATGGGTGTCTTATGAGATGTAAGAACAGGCAACAGAGAACTTTACGGCACAAAATCTTAATTTTTGAAAATGTGTAACATAAAACCCTATAATTCTAAGCAACCAATATGTTAAATTTTATTATCTAATCGAGCAGGCATAAATCTCAAACGGTCAAATTTTAATTGAAAATTATTTTATCATTTACACCACACACTGTATATATAAATCACTTAACGCTAGCTCTCAGGTAACTATAAATTCGTCTAAGTTTTATCAACTATGTGCAGTTTGTGTTTACATATTTGAATTATATATCGCTTCGCTTAAATTGACAATGGGCATTCAGTTACAGTTCCTTATTCTTACGGTGTATCTATCATTTTTTTCCTCTGTGCATGCAGCCGTTAGTATAAATATCGTTGGCCTGGACGTTACAATAAAAAATGACTTCGTTCAAATACATTTTGCCGACCACGCATATATCTATTCAGTTCGTGTAAACGGGACTGATATCGCCAATAAAGATGGACAGAAAAGTTTTTATTTGGACTGGAATAAAGGTATGTTCGTAAAATTAGTAAAATTAGTGTGAAACCATCGCGCTCAGCGTGTTTCAGTCTTGAACAAAAGAAAGTATATCATTAGAAATGTTAAGTTAAGTCCTTGTTAATAAATCGAAACTCAAACGAGAGAGAAAGAAGAGTGAGCGAGAAAGAGAGAAAATTTTTAGTACGCCACTTGACTATCCGTGGCGTTTTGGCGGTAAATTTGAACGTAGGTTTCATTAGTTGTAATTTATTTATTCATCAACTTTTGTACGTGTTTTTATTAATTTAAATCGGGATGCGACAAAATCGAATCACGACTTAAATTAATAAAGAACGTACAAAAATCAATATTTAATGGAAAGACTAAACATTTTTGTGTTATTTATTTAAAAATACTTGCATATATGTGAATAAACAGGATTATATTATTTAAAATAAAATGTGCATAGGCAACCAAGAAAATTGTATACATATTTCATAGTCTAAACCACAGCCTTTCTGTCTATGCATATAGAATATGAAATACGTCTAAAAATTTTTTGATTGCTATTATAATAAAGTCAATAAAATACATAAAATACAATATAAAATATTCTACTCTACTAACGCTAACAAAAACTTAAAAAATTTCAAACAAAACAATTATTATAAAACAAAAAATCATATCATATCCTTATAGGTACTCATTTCCAATGTAATAATGTCTACTCAGGTACAATTTAGTCTCACTTAGGGAGGATCTAAGTCACACCTTTAGGAGGAAGTCACATATTGAGGAGGAAGTAAGTCACATATCAAGGAGGAAGTCGCATATCTAGGAGGAGGTCACATATCGAGGAGGAAGTCACATATCGAGGAGGAAGTCATATATCGAGGTGGAAGTCACATATCAGGTAGGAAGTCTCATCAGGTAGGAAATCTCATCGGGTAGGAAGTCACATATCAGGTAGGAAATCATATCGGGTAGGAAGTCTCATCGAGTAGGAGTCATAAATGGAGTAGAGTCTCAAAATTGGGTACGAAGCATGAGAATCAGTCACAATCCAGGTAATTCGTGTAGTGGCCTTTGAAACAAAAGGAATAGAGCAGTATCGTCTGGGCATTCGATTTGTCTGAATTCTTGTCTCCGCTAAAAATCTGTTTGGCTAAAAATCGGTACAGTCTACATCAATTGGGTCATCATTAGGGTCACCATCTCTATACTGTTGTAATCGGTTGTTACAAATTTTGTAACTTATTGAGCTATTCCAAAAATATGCAATATTAGCAAGTCCATTATTGAAAAATACAACTATTCTACTTTATAATTACCTCTTTAGCGATAAATATGACAATCTGGTTATGCTGCAATCATAACAGAAATGTGGGGAAAGCACGTTTGCATTTGTTGGTTAGCCTAGAAATATAAACATTTCCATCTGTAGAGTTGCACAATCAATTAGATTTCAAGTCGACTGGGAGTTGGCATGACCCATGGCGAGTGGCGACGCTGAATGGCAACGTTACATTCGCAGTCCTAGTTACAATCCGGATTTTTACTGGTGAAATAAGTCGCTTTAATGTTTCAGAGTTTATATTTACCCCGTATGATTAAATTTTAGTACTGTCCTTATCACTGTTTGATACCTATTGTTGAAAAGAAATGAATTAAATACATAAAATTAATAATGTTATGCTTTGCAGGCGGCGAACAGATGTTTAAACCAGACAGTGTTCACGTGGTGGAGCAATCAGATTCTAGAGTGCATTTCTATTATTTGCAAAATAATAGGACCGAAGCACATACTATAGAGTTACATTATATCATGGAAGATGGACTGAATGGAATCTATTCATACGCGAAATATTTTAATGACAAAGGCGTGGATGTGGGTCTGGGCGAAACTAGAATAGTAAGTAAAGATGTCCGTAGAACTTTTTTGGGGATATGAACAAACAAGGTCGACCATAGCATGCATCAAGGAAGATGCGGTATTAATGTAGTGCCAAATTCAAGCGCGGATCCAGGGGGAGGGGGGGTCATGGGGGTTATGGAGGTCATAACCCCCAAACCATCAATTTAACACGAAAAATACCATATATACCGGTTTGACTAACGCGGCAGATTAATACTTTTCGTAACTTTTCCATGCATAACCCCCCCGTTGCTTGTCGGGAGGGGGGGATTTTTGTCAGTAGTCAGTTGCGGTGTGTGATATAATTTTAGGGGAGGCTAGTAGTATAACAACGGTAAAAGAAGCTCGCATCAGTCGGATGACAGAGTTATCTATAAGATAATGGGAAAAGTAAATGTTTGTTAGAACGTACATTAGGAGAAATCATTATATTATATTACAAATTGAGGCGCATCGTGACGTCACACCTAAAATATCGCTTATAAATCGATTTCGTTCTGCTGAATGCAGCCAATATTTCTAAAATAACAAAGATTCTTTTAACAAGAATAAAGAATATTCAAGAAAATGGTTTCTAGCAACGAATACTTATAAACAGGAAGAAGACAAACAGCCGTGTTAACACATCGAAGCAAGTATGAACCAACGAACAAACCAGGTATCCATTACGTCTGGAATCAGCTGACAAACGCACGTGCTTTTCAAATGTCACTTTTGTACAAATTTTTATTACTGTCAATATTTTAAAGTGACATTTAACCAACAAAAAACATTCAAAATCCTTTTATTTGATTTACTAAGTGGTGAAAATCAATATTAGGATTATGACATGTTTTAAGCTGTAAATATCACTTTAAAATAATCCTTACACACTCTTATATCATTTTTTGAACTAGTAACGTAACTACAAATGAAAAATAAAACTTCAGAAATAAGCCTGTAAGCAGTTTTATTAAAAATAGGAAGTAAATCATAATTTACATAAAATATTTTACCATCTTCAACTGGGCTCTAGGTCCTAGCAAATATTTCAGGCTTCAAGTCCGAGCATATTTTTTGAGCCACATATGATTTATGGAAAGAAATTATTATCGATGCTTACTCTCAGTAAAGATGACTAAATGAATATTTCAATTACAAATTACTCACTTGCACCAAAAAGGAAACAACGTTTTTCGTAAAAGATTAGAATATTAAAAATTATTTTAAAATTTAAAGGTGCGTCTTCTCCACCATTTTAAATCATATCAGATGTTACTTGATTTCCATGCCCGCCAGACGAAGGAAGTTGCTTGTTTAACAATTCGTGCTGTTCGCATTCTATGCCTGTCTCTGTCTGCAGCAACATTCCCTAATTCAGTAAAGTGAGACAAATATGAGCAGGATCAAGTCGCCTGCATAAACACTCACTTTTGGGCTTTCCATATTAACTCTACGTAAGTCTGATATTGACGCTTAAATGATAGAGTGACACAGATAGATAAAAGTGGGTTACTTGTGAGCGTATGGAGCAGAGTAGGCTTAGCATCACTTCCAAGGCCTTCTTACGTGTTTCGATCCCCCCCATAAGCAGTCTCACCGGGCTGGTTTCTAGTGTCACAGAAAAGGTAGAAAATATACATCTCAGCTAAAATAATCTTAGTAAAGATTTTCTTGCTAAAGCTTTTCTCAGTGTGTGTTTAGAAGAAATGGTTCTGGTGCACTGTAGCACTCACAGAATTTAAGAATTTTCGAAAGGAACTTTGAAAGAGTATTTAATTTTAAATATTTTAGAAAAAGAAATTGCGGATGAACCATTTAAAAAAAAGTTATTTACGAAAAACAGTGAAAGAAAGTAACGCAAGGATGTGTTGTGAATGTTTCTTACCCGTTTATTAACCATTTCTTAAAAAATTGGAATTGCTAACATACATACACAACCAGAATAACATAAAATGGTTGATTATTATAAAACAATAACTTAAAAGGCTGATTATTATAAAAAACCACTAATATTTTCAATTAAAAACTATAATAATATAGTGTCATGTTATACAAAACTAATCTCTTTAGACGAGAAAATTTAATACTTTTTTCCACAACTTTGTCAATTCAAAAAGTTTTATTTTAATTATGTAGTTACGTTTATAATGGAATGTATTTTGAATACTTTATACGAATAATTTCTTTAAACGGCCAATATTTGGTAAATATTTTACAAAATGCGGGATTGTTACATGAAAAATTTAAGGGCCTTCCCGATGATATTATTGTACTCTATAGCAAAAATGAAGATGCGGTTGTAGAATGTGTATTTTATTGTCCAAAATTCCTATAAGGCATACATTGATTTCATTATGGGAATAATGATGTGAGATACGAAGTGAATATGCGGCTACATCTGTCGTGATCGGGTGTTCCTACAAAAATGTTATTCAACAATATACATAGGTATTTTTGTGATATTTGTTCCTGGCAGTTGCTCCAAAGGCCACTGTCAATTTATGTAACTTTCTCGTGGTTCCCTTTGCCGAATACAGAAGGAAATTGGCTCCAAAAGGTGTAGCGGGGCGGGTTTTCACTTGTTTTCCCAGGACACTGTCAATTTATGTAACTTTCTTGTGTTTTCCTTTGCCGAATACAGAAGGAAATTGGCTCCAAAAGGTGTAGCGGGGCGGGTTTTCACTTGTTTTCCCAGGACACTGTCAATTTATGTAACTTTCATGTGTTTTCCTTTGCCGAATACAGAAGGAAATTGGCTCCAACAGGTGTAGCGGGGCGGGTTTTCACTTGTTTTCTAAGGACACTGTCAATTTATGTAACTTTCATGTGTTTTCCTTTGCCGAATACAGAAGGAAATTGGCTCCAAAAGGTGTAGCGGGGCGGGTTTTCACTTGTTTTCTAAGGACACTGTCAATTTATGTAACTTTCATGTGTTTTCCTTTGCCGAATACAGAAAGAAATTGACTCCAAAATGTGTAGCGGGGCGGGTTTTCACTTGTTTTCTCAGGACACTGTCAATTTATGTAACTTTCTTGTGTTTTCCTTTGCCGAATATAGAAGGAAATTGGCGAAAACGGTGTAGCGGGGCGGGTTTTCACTTGTTTTCTAAGGACACTGTCAATTTATGTAACTTTCATGTGTTTTCCTTTGCCGAATACAGAAGGAAATTGGCTCCAAAATGTGTAGCGGGGCGGGTTTTCACTTGTTTTCTCAGGACACTGTCAATTTATGTAACTTTCTTGTGTTTTCCTTTGCCGAATATAGAAGGAAATTGGCTAAAACGGTGTAGCGGGGCGGGTTTTCACTTGTTTTCCCAGGACACTGTCAATTTATGTAACTTTCTTGTGTTTTCCTTTGCCGAATACAGAAGGAAATTGGTTCCAAAAGGTGTAGCGGGGCGGGTTTTCACTTGTTTTCCCAGGACACTATCAATTTATGTAACTTTCTTGTGTTTTCCTTTGCCGAATATAGAAGGAAATAGGCTAAAACGGTGTAGCGGGGCGGGTTTTCACTTGTTTTCCCAGTACACTGTCAATTTATGTAACTTTCTTGTGTTTTCCTTTACCGAATACAGAAGGAAATTGGCTCCAACAGGTGTAGCGGGGCGGGTTTTTACTTGTTTTCCCAGGACACTGTCAATTTATGTAACTTTCTTGTGTTTCCATAACACATCATGATTTAAGTTGTTCATATTTCCTATAAATTGGTACATGATAGTAAACGTGGCAACGTTTGCTAACGAATGACGTAACTATATTAAATGGGGAGTTTTCGCATAAAAATTACTGTCAAATACGAACTTTCTTATCTTTATTTTTATAGAAGAACTGTATCATCCCCAAATATTTTTGTTTTAACGTGTTCTATACAACCATATCTTTCCATTGCATTTTCAAATATTTGTTAAATTCGGTGGGTGCTCAAGTGCACCAGACCAAATTGTAATTTTCTTTTGTTATCTCGAGTTGGTTATTCCTTTGGACCCGTGATTAACCCAGATATACATCTAATTGGTTTAGTTTAAAAAATAAATTAAACTAAATTTTTATAAGATATGTCAAATTTAAATTTTACCAAATTTACATGCATCTAGATTTTATGAGCTATCCCGTACAATTAGACGTATCAGGACGTAAGTTGCTTGGCCCTAAATTCTAGAATCCATGTTCTATGAGTTAAAAATTATTAACGAAATAACAGCGTATTAATTAGGACCTGCATTTTCGAATATCCGATCATTAATTGGCGTTGTGTGTATTTAAATTCTGTAATGTATTCATTTAAAGTTTAATTTTGTTTCGTGTGGGCATTATTTTGTATTTTTTTTATTTTAAGGTTTACCGATATAACAACGATATTCTTACCCAAGCTACCAATCAAGCCCGTACAGGCACAATCCCCAACCATGACTTACTGCACAACAGCACATCAGTCCAAGATGCAACGTACAGGCTTCCTAATGGAACTTATTACACAAAGTACGATTACGCCGTTTATATTAGAGAAACAAATTACCAAGGCTTCTATGGAAATGGATATGGAGGATTTGTTATATCACCTAGTAGAGAATATCATGGTAATATAAATTAAATGTTTATATTTAAACATAGGTATCGTTAATTCCTTTATCTATTCGCGTGCAGTAAGTAACTACTTACAGCACTGATTTGAGTGCGGTAAGTACCACTTTACCGCACTAATGCCAAGTAATTACATACTATAAAAACAAGTTTTTATATTAGTCAATAGTATATTTTATATTTTTTTATTCTGTTTGAAAGTTTTTACATCATATAAAAGCAAACTATTAAATTTTTATAATTTATTTCCCTAGCAACCTGATTGTTGATAACGACTTACGAGGCACCTACGGGGTAAATTAAAACAATGCTCTTGTAGTTTTTAATATTGGTGCCCTAAAACACGCTTGTAGATAAAATATCGTACAATACACTTACGGTAGGTGTCTTTAACGCATTTGCCTGATTTACCAAACTCGCCTTCGGATCTTGTATTGTAATTATACTATTACCAGACGCAGACTTTTTAACCTTGACATTTTAGAATCGTCCGAAATATTTTTTAAAACTTATACACATAAAATTAGATGACACGTATTTCAGGATGTTTTATTTTACAAAATACAGGGGGTCCGCTAATTAATGGTACATGGAAAAACGACAGACCTCTTACTTAAAAATATTAGGATTTAATTATATTTACCGATATCCGCAAGTTGATATTAGCTGAGATACAGGGTGTTAAAGTTTAAACTCTTTTTTTTCTCTAATAACTTTTCGAGAAACTAACGTTTTTTTACAAATTTTGGCAATTATGGTTTTTTTAGGACGAGAAATTGATTTTTTTATGAAATTTTAATGTCCAATGTAGGGGGCGCTGTCTGCGGCATTATTTGCCCATTTATAAGGTCATAACTTTCTGGCGCCTAAAGTTTTTAATGAAAATAATACTTTTCTCATATTCATACGTAAAAAGGGTATACTAAGTTGAGGTCGCCCAGAGTTACCGTTTCGGAGATATTTGCATTTAAATTGTTTGGTGCATCCTGCCGATTTATTAAAAATTTGCAAACACAATTTTTTTCTTAAAGTAACCTATGAGAGAACAAATAAAAGTTAGAGATGCAGTTGTTATGGAACAGAAAAGGATTCATTTTTGAGTTTATTGTAAGTTTGTGTTTTCGTTGCTGTTGGTTTCTTTAGACACGATATTTTCTAGGGTCAAAGTTATTTTAATTGGAGTAAGTTAAAGAACAATCCAATTGTTGTATTTATTATTCCCAATTACCATTACTAGAACATCAATTATCATGTAAAAGTGAATTGGTAAGAAGTAACAAAATATTATTAGCTTGCCTGAGCTAACGCACTAAACAATTTAAATGCAAATATCTCCAAAACGGTAACTCTGGGCGACCTGAACTAAGTATACCTTTTTTACGTAATAAATATGAGAAAAGTAGTATTTTTATTAAAAACTTAAATACACTGAGGAACAAAAATGTTATGACCGTATGAATGTGCGAGAAATGCCCCTACATCGTAAATTAAAATTTCACAAAGAAATCAATTTCTCGTCCTAAAAAGACCGTAATTACTAAATTTTGTAAAAAAACCTTAGTTTTTCTCAAAGTTATTAGAGAAAAACAAAAATGAAGTTTTAACTTTAACACCTTGTATCTCAGTTAATATCAACGTTCGGATATAGGTAAGTATAATTAAATCCTAATATTTTTACGTAAGGAGTCTGGGTTTTCCATGTACCATCAATTAGCGGACACTCTGTATACACACATGAATTTTTGATAATTTGCTGGATTTTCTCCGATCTTCTCATATTTCAAATTTAATATCTCCAGTTGTACTGATCGTATCAATGTCGGTATTTTTTTATTTAACACTTTGTTATGTTAGCTTTCGTATTGTATTAAAAAAAATTCTCATTCTGGACAAAACAACAATTTGATTATTTAAATATTTTTAACATGCTCGCCCCTCACCTTAAATTAATCTAAAAAACACTGTTTTGATCTTTATCCTCTTGTCTGCAAAACATATTTTACGAAAAAGGGACACCTCTATTAGATCGGTAGTTATCAAAGATTTTCGATCGCAAAGCGCGGGGAATGCATCAGCGAGAGGGGCTGAGGAGTCTACAATCGAGCTGGGTGTAGTGTGAATTAATATTTCCATCTTTTGCGTCATTAGATAGTGTAATTCGGCCACGACACGTCGCGCGCTTCGCTCTTCACGCGCTGGGTGATTTGCCATCGAAAATATTTAATAACTATAAAAAAGAAACGAAAACATAATATCTTAAATCGTAAATGTATTTCACGCAAGGAACTTCTAGGTGCATCCAATAATTTAATTCGTAAGATAGCTAAGACCATGACGCCTATTTTAATCATCTTAGGATGTCCCAAGCTCAGATCAACTATTTATTGAGATGGATCAGTAATAAAGTCCAAAAATCAGATAATGACATGAGGTTCTTCATCTCCTCTCTCATTTATGTTCTTTTATGGAGGAAGCTTGTGGTTTCACAACCCCGGATATTGTCCATATGCTTCCAAAAACTTAATTACATACTCATTTGGCCATTTTTTTTTTGATATTTTCGACAATGTTATAATGATAATCTTATGTGTATCGAGAAGCTGACGCCAGAAAGTAGAAATGATTTATACTTGACTGACGCATGGTTAAGAGTATTTATCAGTGAACCACGTGGTCCTATTTGGAATTTCGCCGTGAAAGAGCGTAAGTTTGTTATTTACCAATTTGACAACATAGCCATTCCAAGACACGACGCCGGGCTGTATCGTTGGAAACAAAAATCAGTAGAGCAAAAATTTATAGAAAAAAAATTATTTTTTGCCAAGGAAATCACTGCTAAATTTACTCCAAACCTTCCTGTTACACCCTGTATAGTCATGTAGTACCACATTTCGAAGCTACATTCAAAATTATAACAAAATCTATCCGATAGATTTCTTGTAGCTTGTCACACCTTTTTACCCTAATGGGGGTTACTGATAAATGTTCTTAAGTGGCGCCATTTTATTGGCATGAAGTATTTCCATGCGCAAAAAACCACACGCAAGTTAACTGGAGCCAGTAATCCTTGCATGTGGACACCTAGCTTTAGTAGCCTTATTAATTTTCTTGAATTTTAATAACAGTTGACAGACATGTCAACCGAATATTATTTTCATTTTGACTGGGAATCACCGAAAAAAGTCTTTACTTTATCGGCTTCGACGTGGCGCCATCTTCAAATTAAAAGGTGAAAGGTTTGTTAAAATCTGGAAAACAGATTTCAAAATTTTATTTTCATTGGTTTATAACAACAAGTTTCTTAACATGTTGATATCTGCTTCCATCTCCTAGCGGAGGTTGGCTATCGTCATGGCTCTCCTGAGTTTATTAATCGCTACTCTGAACAATTCATTGGAGGACATTCCAAACTATTCCCTCAGATTCTTCAGCCATGATGTTTTCCTTCTGCCCTGATGGCGCTTTCACTTGATTTTACCTTACATAATATTTTACAATGGTGTTTGGACCTCTAATTTATGTGTGCAAAATATTCAAGCTTCTTCTTTTTAACATTTATTTCTTCTTGTTTCCCCATTCGGTGCAAAACATCAGCATTTGTAACCCTATCAACCCATGATATCAGCAAGAACCGATAATAATACCATTTTTCAAATACCTCTAACTTGTTGGTTTCTGCTTGCTTCAGTGTCCAATCCTCTACTCCTCTACTCCATATAGCAATGTTGAAAACACACAGCATCGAAGCATTCGATTAATTGCAAATTTATGTTTTTACTACAGAAAAGTTTTATGAAGGTAGCTCTGGCAATTTTGATCCTTCAATTTATTTCCTGTGTTTGGTCAGCAGTCTCACACAACCATTAATAAAATATTTGTAAAGCTGAACTCTCTCTAGTCGCGTGTAGTTGCATGTAACATTTACATTCATGTTATTTCAGCCCTGGTTGTCATGAGGACCAGTAGTGCTCAGTCAACCCTAACCAAAGGTACTATCTCTATAACAAGTCTAAATCCCCCTGTTGATATAATTAAGCCAAAAAAATCGGTACTTTAGTAAAACAAGGAAGCAACAATGGAGATGTAAATAAAAAAAATGGTGCATGCGCCACTAGCTCTCCAATTATCACCTCATAAAAGCAATATAATATGATTTACAATGATAGCAATGCGTCGCATATGGTCTACTTTTAGGGGTCTTGACCTTATTTTCTAGATGGCCCACTAAAACAAAAGTATTTCTCTAGTAGGACATCTAAGAACACACTGTATCTTCGCAGATATACATTTCTTCACATAATGGTGAATTTTTGCAAATTAAATCTGACTGCCACTTTCTTTCATGTAAATTGGAATTGATATCATTTTGTAACTCTGTTTTATCCCAAATGTTGTAATGAGCCCGATTATGTAGGAACTAAAGTCCAGAAACTTTAATTTATATGCAAATAAGAGCATGAACTTATATAAAATCAAACTTTTAATTTGCTATCAAACTTGAATGTTAACTTTTAAATTTCAATGCCTTCCTATCATACCGGCTGAAAACTTTGGAAGATTGCATTGGTAAATTAAAGTAAAATCGTATATTTTCTTTTTTATGAAATAGATAAAATACAACATAACAAAACTTTGCACATATTCTTCTATATCCCAGAATTATAATATTTATCCGGTACATAAAAATTGAAGTTCTCTTTATGAATGAAGATTTTCGAATGCACTAACATGGAAGAAAGAACATAGCTTGTGAGGAGCATAATTTTTTTCAATCAAATTATTTAGTCATTTTTTTAGGCGGTGGTGCTATGAAACAGGACCTTACAGTTCACGATTTAGCATTAGTATCTAACTATTTTGCAAGCGGTCATTTTGGCACCCCTGGAATAAATACCCCTCCTGAGTGGACACATATTTACGGGCCATTTTTAATTTACTTTCCAACTGGCGATAATGACCAAATCATAGAGGATGTAGAGAAGCAAACCATGATTGAGAAAGAAAAGTGGCCTTACAAATTTGTCAACGATACCCATTATCCACTAGAAAGGTATTTGACGGTTTTTAAGTAGTGTAGAGCTGGACTAGTCGAGCCGCGGAACTATTTGAGCCACCGCGCCGGGCCTACCACATAAGTCGAGCAGTATATGAGCAAAACGAGCATTGCGCGTGACGTCGTGGAAGCCGTCCATTGCAATTTTGCCCGGCATCCAGCATTATTTGCCATAAGAGGACATTCGTTTTGTTTGTTGTTATATCGCTCCAAAAGTAAAATATCGTGTTTCGTGACATTTGTGGTTTAAATTGGCATTTTTGGAGATGCAGAAAAAACACGCTACATTCAAATCAGTGTAATAAGCAGACTTTCTGACAGACGAGACAAAAACTGTATCTTGTCACTGAATTCGGTACTGGACAATAAAAATCAAATAAAGTTGTCGGCAATAAATCCTTATCCAGAAATTTTCATAACTAATATTACTTATTTATCTTAGAGGATCAGTAAGCGGTTATGTAAGTGGACAAACAAAAGCAGCAATAGTTGTATATGATTCGCTGAATGAGACATACGATGCACAACAATTGGGTTACTTATACACTAATGAAACGGACTCCAAGGGATACTTCCATATAGACAAAGTCCGTCCAGGGACATACCGAGTTGTGGCATATCCTTTGGCTGGGCAAGGTTGTGAAAATTTAGAGGAAAATTTTATCAATGTCACTGCAGGTAATTTTATAAGTTACTTATTACCCCGTCTCGAAAAGACTATATCGTTCCAAAGTTATAGGTAGCTCACATTGCCAAAAAATAATGAACTCTTTTCTAACTATTAAGGAGCGATATTTCTATTATGGTATAATTATGGTATTATCTTCTCAAGTATGGATGGGATATTTATACTTTTTATGTATTTTAGGGAGTCAAACAGAAGTAAATTTTACTTTAATCGAACCGGAAAATATAATTTGGTCCCTGGGTGAAGTAAACAGGAGGTCAAGTGAATTCAAGTATTCTAACGAGTCCCGAAATTACGAGTGGCACTTATATCCACCAAAAGATCTTAATTTTACTATTGGTGAAAGCGACCCTCTAAATGACTGGTAAGTTTGAGTGGTGGTACATGTATAAAAAAATAAAGCAGGTGTCCTAAGACCAGCTCAGCGAGGAGATAAACCTCGTGTAGAGCAAAAGCGCAAAAGCTGGCTCGATCCTGATGTTGAGCACGCATAGGGACTGCCAAGACACGGCTTTTCGATCCTTCTGGCTTTAAGAGTTTTCAGCTACATCCTAAACTGTAGCAACAGTTTTGGGTGTGAGTGAATTATATCAATTTTTTTTATTGATTTACGGACCTACCGTATTCTTTGATTTTATCAAAGCCAGTCAGGACTGGCACTCAAATAGGATAAATTCCTTTCGCCATTTCATAACCTGTTACGTGATATCGGCATATTCGGTTAGTCCGAATATAGTTACAGGTTATGAAATAGCGAAAGGAAAGGAATCTCTACCCCTATTTTATTTACGGAGTGCCGGTCTTGTCGACCTGTGAAAGCTAATGTAATCTAATGTACCTTGACAGTAAGAAATGTAGGTAAACATACTATTTTTCCGAGAATCGTTTAAAAATCGACAGATATTGATTAATTTTCCTTACAGTAAGGAAATGAATATTTCCTAACAGTTATTTTCCGTTGCCTAGCAACGATTAAGTGTAGGGAAATATTGACTTTTTCTTTCAAGAATGTTATCAAAAATGCCAATATTTCCGAACGATTTTTGGAAAATATAGTTGTTTCATTATCGTTAGTGAATTATATAGAGAATATCTTTCTAAGTATCGTACCATATGACGCCATACCATACAATACATCATTAAAGTAAAATTACATTTTTAAAAAATTGTTTGGCATTATACGACCGCTGATGCATTTTTAAATCCTGTTGCAAGGCGAATGCATTCATAATAATTGTCCGATGTAGAGAGGGAGCTCATTTCCTATTCTTTCCTATTTGAAGTTGAATAGGTACGGAGAAGACGAAGATACTGCTCGATTCGATTGCGGGATACTGGAACAAACCCTAAGGGAATAATAATATAGTCTGATTTCATAATAGTATTTAAAAATTTAATAGGGTAATATAAAGAAACGTATGAACATGTTAGGTTCTTACGAGTTACAGTGAGAGAAGATTTTTACTACAGTTTACACTATTATAACAAATACCTACATAGGGGAATATAAAAAAATAGTTGGGACTGTAAAATTGATTTTGCTGAGTATATCATTGCTGTAGTAGTAAAGTCGCTTTATCCTGCAATTATAACAAATGAAAAGCATAAGGACGCTTACAAAGCCACTTACCACCGATTTTTTCCGAAAATCGTTCGGAAATATTGACATTTTTGATAACATTTTTGAACTGTTAGGTAATATTCATTTCCTTACTGTAAGGAAATGATATTTACGTACAGTTGTTAGTGTTCGATAAATGATTGAAAACACGTTGTTCATAAAAAACTAATTTATATTTTGAAGACCTCAATGCAAACATTATTGGAACTATGAGAAAGATTTTGGACAACATGAAAGGTAGTAGGGTTATTTTGTTGAATATATTGTATGGTTGGTTGGTTGGTTGGTTAAAGGCGGGGGTCGGTTTAAAGGCCCGAACTTCAAATCACTGCAGCCTTCCGGCTTAATGTGTACCCCGATCTTGTTAGAAGATGTTTGTTCCTTCTATGAGGTCCAGTACCAAGCTTGTCATGTGGGAGGTTGTCACCACGTTGCATGTTCCCGAAGATGTTTTGTCTTCTACGGGACAGCGGTGCGCAGCGGTATATTATGTGTGAGGCGGTTTCATCCTCTTCGCCGCAGAGTCTACATTCAATGGATCCGTTGTTTATCCCTATCCGTTGAAGGTGTTTTCGCAAGTGGCAGTGGCCTGTTAGCAGACCCATCACTTGTCTCAACTGGGCCGCGTCAGGGTTAGCATCCCATTCGATAGTATTTCCGATGGTCTTCCAATTACGGCCCGTGCGTGTATTTCACCAGGTAACTCTTGACATCGAGATAGGTGTTGTTTTTTATACCATCTATTTAATGTTGTTTTTGTATGTTGTGATATTCCAAAGGCCGGCTCAGGGCCCCTGAGACTTTGGGCAGATCGGGCTCTCGCTAGTTCATCCGCTTTTTCATTTCCTAATATCCCGGAGTGACCAGGGACCCACAAGAGTTCCACTTTGTTCCCCCTGGCGCCAGCACTTTTAGATTGGTATGACACTCCAGTGTAAGTTTTGAAGTAAACCGATTGGAGTTCAGAGCCTTAAGAGCAGCTTGGCTGTCCGAAAGGATGTAAATCTTTTGGTCGTGGTAGCCCTTTTCAAGATTTTGTAGTACACATGCTTGTATGGCATGAACTTCCGCTTGGTATACTGTGGCGTAGGTCCCCAGAGGAATGCTTATGTCCATCCTGGGCCTTTCCTCAAATATACCTGCGCCCACACCTTGGCGGTTTTTGATCCATCGGTGTACCAAACTAGACCCTTGTCAAACGACGGGGATGCACTGTTTGTCCATTTATCAAAGTTCCAGTCAATCTTTAAAGGCTTTGTGAAATCGTATGTTGCTTTCATACGATCAGATTGCATATCCAAGAGCTCATCGTTGATTAGATCCGTGGCTCTTGTGTGTCCAATTTTTACGGGGTGTTGTGTCCATTCCAAAAAATTAAGATAAAAGAAATACAGAAAAAGAAACGACGAAAAGGCCGTGTCTGGGTTAAACCATGGATTGATCGTCGACCTGCTTTGGGTGCACATCCCATAAACACGGATAAGTTTCATACCCTACAAGAAATTTGATTGTCAGTTCAGCTGACCACTTTTTTTAGCCATAATAAACTATATAAACTACAATCAACAAATGTTAGAAGCGCGAAACAAATATTAGAAGCGGAACGAAATTCAAACTAAACTTTTTAAGGTGCGTTTACACATGCATGGATTTAGTGACGCCAATAAAAACTGGCGCACCAGTAAATAAAATTAGAAAGTCTAAACATCGACTTGCATAAAAATTTATTTTTGCATGCATAGGTCAAAAAAGTCAGCATCCTTCTGAAATCACTGGCGCCAGTGGTGACAAATTCGTACAGAAAATACAAACTTGCAAGTGTAAACAAGTGCTTACACGTCAGCGACCGCTCGCCAGCTTTTCGTTTAGGTTGCGCTTCTAATTTTTCTTGATTGTAGTTTATATAGTTGGTTGGTAGAAGATGGTTTTTATAGCTTGCAGGATCCTCTGCTGCGAGTTCTACTAGAAGTTTGCAGAATCATCCAAAGCAGGTCGACGATCAATCCATGGTTTAATCCAGATACGGCCTTTTCGTCGTTTCTTTTTCGATATTTCTTTTATCTTTTTTTTTCCACTAAAAGTTCAGCGACTATGAAAAACACTTTAAAAATGAAACTGGCGTGCCACTTATTTTTGTTTCCTCAATATAGTGTAAACCTTTACTGGCGTGCAAATAGAAATGGTGCAACCACTGGCGCCACTAAATCTTGATCCAGTCTTGATTTCCGTACGAATTTGTCATCACTGGCGCCAGTGATTTCAGAAGTATGCAAACTTTTTTGGTCTATGTATGCAGAAATAAATTTTTATGCAAGTCGATGTTTACACTTGCTAATTTTATTTACTGGTGCGCCAGTTTTTATTGGCGCCACTAAATCCATGCATGTGTAAATGCACCTTAATGACAAAAATTAACATAACTGCAGACTGTTATGTGGCCATTACTACTTCTACCACTGAAGGCTTTAACGTTGCCCGATGCTCCAATACCAGTGACGAAATTATATTAAGGGTTTATTTCTCAACTATTTTTTTTAGGTATTATGCTCAAACACAACAAGGAAGCCATTGGCATATTAAATACAACGATACTTACAACAAAAAATCCAGAACACTTCGTGTCGCTTTGGCTGGTACTAGCCAAAAGACTCACCTTATAGTAAGTGTTAATGGACATATGATAGGAAACTGGTATCATGCTAATGATCATGCTGTATATCGAAGTGCTATGCAAAGCGGAGTGTTTAGTTGTCATAAACAAACAGTAAATCAAATTTTAGTAAAAGATGGTGAAAATATTTTAGAGCTCTGGGTCAGTCTGGGTGAAATTATGTACGATGCAATTAGTTTACAATGAAATTAAAAACTTATTTTAAAAATGTTTAAAATATAATATTTTCTTATGACAAAATTGTTTTTATTGTCGGTTGTCGGCATGTCAGCATACAGAGTCGGCAAAAAACGGACGCAGGAAACGCGCCGCAGCCGAAAAATGTCCATGGTCACACCCAAAATTTTTCAAAAATTAACCCAATTAGGTACTAGCTTATTTCGTAAATTAAATTAGATTCATTTATTTTTTTTGCATGCTTGGCAACTTACAAACTTATATGGACTTTTGTCACGTGACTACTATAGTCTTTACAGCGAACCTTCAACCTTTTTCGACAGTTGACATCAGCAATATGTCATCGATCAGCTGTTTGGGGAATTAATCAAATACCCCAGTTTTATACGAGCCGCATTCAGCGTGTTGTGTTTTATATTCTTCCAGTTTGATTTGTGCTAATAAGTTTTAAAAGTGTATTTCCATCGTTTTAGTATAGTTTATTTTGTTTTGAAAACTTTGATTAACTACATATTGAGTTGTTTGTGTATCTGGTAAACCACAGTAAGTACGAGTCACGTAACAAAAAATTTATAGGTTAATATTTTATTTATCTGTTTTTAGAGGAAAATAATAATTATGGAGCATAATTATTGTCTGCCTTCTACCTCAGCTGATGCCACCGTAACTAAGGTGAATTTTAATATTAATAAAAAAATTTCTAGATGTTTTATTTCTTTCCGATGAGTTGAGATTTATTTCAGTTAAATATCAGGTAATACTTTTGTGTGGCAACTTGAATTTAGACAGTTTGATTAGCTGAGAAAGTAGGAAATATCTGCATGATATTTTTAATAGTTTTGGCCAGAATTCAAGTGCAATTATTGATTATGTATTTGTGTCAAATATATTGTTTATTAAA
This sequence comes from Barypeithes pellucidus, assembly GCA_963991005.1. Taxonomy (NCBI): domain Eukaryota; kingdom Metazoa; phylum Arthropoda; class Insecta; order Coleoptera; family Curculionidae; genus Barypeithes; species Barypeithes pellucidus. Next base: position 55,810,291 of record OZ022560.1, read on the forward strand.
GTGTATTTCCTATCTTTTTGTGAATATAGAGGTACCTACTAGACATGTAATTATAGGTAATGACTCAATTTTATATATTTGAATAAATAAATAACAAAAAAATATATGTGTTGTGTGTTTTATTCCCTATAATAATTAATAAAAAATGTATTTAAAAATATAAATAGACTCCTTTCATTTTTAAAATAAACGTACGTACTACTGTAGCACGGTCCTGGAATATCATACACACCTAGGCAAAATAAAGAACCAGAAATAAGCAGACAAGTCATTAAAGTCACGTGGCACTTGATATATCTGGCGCGAGGGTTCGCTGCAACAACTATAGTTTTGTTGGACTGGTAAAATTTTTTAATTACATGGCCTATAAATTTAATACACCGCAACTAGATTATTCTCAGCTTGAAGCAAGTATCCAGATCAGAACCCGCAGGCTAGGTCGGGATCATATAGTGATCTTATAATGTTGTATAACCTATTACATAACAAATATAACTGTCCTTTGTTACTTGACAGAGTAGGATTGCACATACCAACTACTAAAACACGTCAGAGGAATACCTTTTCTGTGCCACATCATAGAACTAAGTACGCTCAAAATAGCTTTATATCACGCTCATGCAGGCTAGCTAATGAATGAACAAACCCACGCTTGATTTCTTTTTAAGTAGGTCAGATTTTATAAGGCAACTACTGACTGTGGATTGACTTCTGTATTATAGTATTAATCACTGGATTAACATTATAACCTTTCAATTCATTATAATTTTTTTAAATTTTAAGCTGTTATAAACTTGATAGTTTACTTTGTCATTTTTGTAAAATTGGGCTTTGCCCGTTAACAAATGTTATTTGAATAAGTGTTTATGTTTTAATATTATGCTTTTCGCAAATGTATATTAAATTTTAAAATTTATCTTGTTATAATGTAACTGGGTGTGGCCAGGCCCTGTATCCAAGACATCTTTTAACGTACTTTAGAGTATCCATTTGGATACCCAGTAAACATCAAATGGATCCACAAATTTTTTTATTACTTAGTAATTTAAAAAGTACTGAACTGATACCAGTGATGACAGATACCTAAAAATGCTTTAAAACTATCAGAGTCAGAAAAAATATTAAGAAAAAATAGGGCTGCTTAAAAGACATGGATACGCAGCAAAAATTCACTAAAGACATGGATACGCAGTAAAAAATCACTAGAAGATGCCTTGCCTGTATCTATCAACCATAATTACCATTTACATTATTTCTGGAACAATATATTTACAAAATGCCGTTTTTCTAATTCTGAACAACAAGACACACTCATAAAACAAATTATACTGAATGTTTTGTTTGAATACGAAATTAAAATGTTTGAGTGTTGATAACTTAAAAATATTACAATAATTGTGCCTTCCTGCCACTTGGCTAGTAATAACAAATTACAAAAATACAATAATATTATTATTATTATCGTCAATTCAATAAATGAACAGAAATTATTTTATTAAAAATTTTCAAACTAGGCGCATTCTTTACACTATCGGGCAGATCATTGATGTTCGCAAACAACCCTGAATTCTTAAACTTATGGGACATTACTTTAGAACCAATAATCATACATTTTGTTTTTGTATTATTGAACATTAATTTATTTTGACATAACCACTCGTTTAACATTTGTAGATCGTCATTCAAAGTTTTAATTAATTGTTCAAAATTTTGACACGAAACTGAAATTAAAGTGTTATCCGCAAAAAAAATTACAAACAGCGGTCCAAACACGCTTCCCTGTGGAACACCCCATGTACTGTCTCTTTTATTAGGAAGTTTATTGCCTGAGAATAAGCGCAATTTTGGGGAATAAAACTGCTGTAGGTTATTTTTCGAATACTGAGAGTTGAAATACAAGCATGTTAACAGATTCGTCGGTATACGATGGAAATATATGTTTTAACTTGCTTTTTAGGCATTTGAGGAGAATGAAGTGTGTAGAGGTATGATATAGTCTTTGCAGCGAACCCTCAAGCTTTTTCGACAGTTGACATCAGCAATATGTCATCGATCAGCTGTTTGGGGACATAATCAAATACCCCAGTTTTATATGAACCGCATTCAGCGTGTTGTGTTTTTATATTTTTCCAGTTTGATTGGTGCTAATAAGTTTTAAAAGTGTATTTCCGTCGTTTTAGTATAGTTTATTTTATTTTGAAAACTTTGATTAACTACATATTGAGTTGTTTGTGTATCTGGTAAACAACAGTAAGTACGACTCACGTAACGAAAAATTTATAGGATAATATTTTATTTATCTGTTTTTAGGCGAAAATAATAATTATGGAGCATAATTATTGTCGGCCTTCTACCTCAGCTGATGCCACCGTTAGAGAAACTAAGTTGAATTTTAATATTAATAAAAAAATTTCTAGGTGTTTCATTTCGTTCCGAGTGAGTTGAGATTTATTTTAGTTAAATATCAGGTAATACTTTTGTGTAGCGACTTGAATGTAGACAGTTTGGTTAGCTGGGAAAGTAGGAAATATCTGCATGATATTTTTAATAATTTTGGTCAGAATTCAATTCTAGTTGAATTATTGATCATGTAGTGTGTAATAATATGTTTATCTAAGTTTACTATTTTTAGAACTTTGCAGAGAATACTAAATATATTGTTTATTAAAGTGGATGTTGAAATTTCAGTTTTCTTGGCATGTAATTATAGATATATTTTATATATTTGAATAAATAAATAACAAAAAAATACAATGTGTTTGTGTTTTTTATTCCCTATAATAAATAATAAAATATGCATTTAAAAATATAAATAGACTCGTTTCATTTTTAAAATAAACATACGTACTATGTCCTGGAATGTCATACAAACCTAGGCAAAATAAATATCCAGAAATATGCAGGTAAGTCATTAATGTCACGTGACACTTGACATATCTGGCGCGAGGGTTCGCTGCAACGACTATAGTAGAAGATTACAGTCTATTTGCGAGTTGAAATACATGCGTATTTACAAAGAACAATGCGGTTTATATGTAATTATTTTGTATTAAGGAAAGATAGGTATTTATTTGTACTAGGGATGTTTAGAGATTACATATAATTATAATCGGATAAAAAGACACAATTATTGAAACTAGCTTCTAGTGTTGTGATCGCTCGAGCGAAAAACCGCTTGATTACTAGATTATTGACATAACCGACATCGCTCGATTATTAAAAAAACCGCCTGAGTTATCTATTCAGGCGAAAACCGTCGCTCGTCACTTATTATCTTTCACTCGATACCCGTGCTTCGCTTGACGCCGACGGAAATGTACCGCTGTAGCGGCGATTGTAAATTTAAAAAAAATTAAAGCGGTTAATCGCTCGAGCGATTCACTCGATTATTAAAATCGCTCGAGTATCAAGTACTCGCTTATTAAAATCATCGGTTTTTCCCAACACTACTGGTTTTCGAACATTATATTTCGAGAATGAAAGATTTATCATATGGACATGATACGTATAAAGTACGCCGCGTATGGTCTGATCGAGAATAGTATGAAGGACACCCAGGGAGTCGCCCATTTTAAATACGATAAGCTATTTCCATAACATCCTATATATCGAAGTCAGATGCAAAGTAGAATTTATAGTTTTGTCACTAAAATATTAAAAAATATAGATATTAATTATTATAATAAGTAACGTCTTTATTTTGTACTTCTTGTTCCTAAAAATTTATATGTTTTAATTGCACCACATAAGTTGTTTTAAAGATTTTTGAGCAATCATATTTATTTTCTAAATTGAGAAAAAAAAGCATAGAAAATAATATTATTAACTCCCTATCGACGACTTATCAATGATATGCATTATTTCATAAAATGAATTAATCTGCACGCCTGTGTGAGATTAAGATTACAGCTGATTTCGAGAGTACTTATAATATATAATAACTCCGGGTCCTTGAAGATCTCACTATAAAAGAAAGTATTTTTTCGAGATTACGCAATACCCCTGAAAGTATTTTTGAGTCGAAATAATTTTAAAGAATGGGTTTTCAAGGCGCCATATTTGGCGTTTTAGTAATTTTGACTTTTCTATCAACAACATATGCATCCGTTTCACTGACGGTAAACGGTCTTGCAGCTACGATAAAAAATGACCACGTTGAGTTAGATTTTAAATCGGATGCGACCATTAACACCGTGTATGTTAATGGAAAAAATATCGCTGCTCATGGACAAAGAACGTTTTATCTCGATTGGAGTTCAGGTGAGTGCACTAGTCGCTAAATTTAGGTGCAAGAAGAAGTTAAAAATAGGGCAATTGTAGTAGAATTGAACTAAAAACAGGGTGAACAACTTACTTAATAGTTGGTCAGGTAGTTTGAACTGTGAATTTATAGGACTGGTTACTACGGTTAATAAAAATGATTAGTTGTTTGTTTGATTTACTATATTTAGTGGTAATGAATGGTTTTAATTTTACAAACAAGAAGGGTGTCAGTGGTTTTGTTCCTAGTTAATACAAGTGTTGCCGGGTCAAAAATTTTTTACAGGCAACTTTCAGTAAATCGGAATTTAAAAGTAAATAATCTCAGAGATACCTGTTCATTTTTTAATGAGTTTCTTATAGTATCTAATTAAAGGAATTATATACAGGGTGGCCAATTTGTGCGACAAAGCTCAATATCTCTTTTACCGCTAGGGATAGCGCAAAACTTTTTTCACGAAAGTTATTAAACGTTAAGAGGTGCAACTTCTAAAATTATTTTCGACCATACAAGGTGCTCCAAAAGGGCGGTGTGATAAAAATTTCATATTTTTTAAATGGGACACCATGTATATTTTTACATATTTGAATTCACCGTAAAATTCTATACATAGCACCGTAATTATTTGTACACATTTTTGCAACGTTGCCAAATAGATTGGAAAATTCCTAAAATTTGTAAAAAAAAAAAAAACTTACGAAACTCAGGTTTCAAGTTCGTAATGTTGGCATATCCATAGAAAATACCCTGTATAAAAATATTGATATGTGTTATCATAGGGGACTTCTGTCAACATTCCTCTTTCCGACATAAAAATATTTTATTTCAAATTATTATAAGTTAAGAAATATTACACATTTCATTGAACCATGTTTTTGCACAAATTTTCGGAATTTTCCAATCTATTTGGCAACGTTGCAAAAATGTCTACAAATAATTACGGTGTTATATACAGAATTTTACGGTGAATTCAAATATGTAAAAATATACATAGTGCCCCATTTAAAAAATATGAAATTTTTATCACACCGCCCTTTTGGAGCACCCTGTATGGTTGAAAATAATTTTAAAAGCTGCACCTCTTAACGCTTAATAACTTTCGTGAAAAAAGTTTTCCGCTATCCCTAGCGGTAAAAGAGATATTGAGCTTTGTCGCACTAATTGGCCACCCTGTATGTCCGCGAAAAAGACCATCGTCACAAAGGTATTGGTGTATTTTGTATAGCATCGATTTTTTAATAATTTAACGCCGGTACCATGAGTATTTTTACTCTTCTGAATCATTTTACGACAATATTTGGAACTGAGTTATTTTAATCAGTCACTATAACCATTTTCCTGTTATCTATAACAGCCCTGTCTTATGTTGGCTTAAAGTTTGGGAATGTTCCTTATAGAATGTTAAAATACTAATAAAATTAGTCATATAGGTACCTAAGGTGTTAACGAAACTTGCACATCAAAATATATTTTTCCTTAATATTATCTATGTTGCCAATATCCTAAAACAGTAAATACAAATATATTAAGTGTGACCGGTGTTACATAATGTGACCGGTGTTACAATAATTAAATAGTTCCATGGATACTTGAAGTAAACTTTAAAAATCAAACTATTGGAACTTAAAATGTTTTAAGGTGAACATAATTAAGAATTTAAACTTACTTTTATAGTTATTATTTTTTGTTTTAAAACAAGGAAAAAACCCGAACAAACCTATTTACTTTTTGTTGTACAGCCTCTTTTTCTTCCTATTTCTTTTTAATTTTGCTTTTAAGATTATATTTGCTTGAGATTAGGCATTTTTACGAATTTACGGTGCCTTCGTAGTTCTGTAAAGATTCATAAATAAAAAATGTTGTTTATAGCTTCGGATAACATCTGTTGTATTCAAGAGAATGACTTCGTGTAGGATTTTTCCCTTAATTAAGACTACTAAGTCTGAGTTAACCATGTGACCGGCATTACAACATAAAAATATACGCCTGGTAAAAAGTAGACAATGTTCTAGTTTATACCTAAATAAACATAGTAAGAAACTTACCTAAGCAGGAGCACGATTTACACAAATTCAAACACATACCGTCATATTTGTAAAAGTATTAGGCCGACCTCTAGTAGCGTTATTTATAAGCAATTTCTGTCGTGACCGGCGATACATGCAGCTGCGGGAACGAAACTTCTGGTTAATAATTGCGTTAGAGAAACTAAACTGTTGATTTTTAAACATTATATGTTCAATACAAATTGTACTAGGAGTGTAAATTAGTTATATATCAAAGTAACTTTAGTAAAATTACGTGAAATATAAAAGGGTAAAGTAAGAAATTATTGACTGGGGACACGTGACCGGCGTTACATTTTTAAATTCAAACTTTTAAAATTGCTTTCTAATAAACAAATATTTCGCAAACTATAATCGTTTCTATAGGCAAATAGTTTATTTTAGTAAGTTATATGCTAAGGAATGAAAGTTGCCTGTAAAAAAATTTTGACCATACCTTCTTTGTAGAGAAGACAGTGAGAAATTATGGATTTTTATAAAGAACTAACTCACCATTTACATTTAAATATGTGCGGTACTACAATAAACATAATCCATAACAAAGAGTTGTATAAGTTTAACGTGAGTGTGTTGAGTTTACTGGGTTAAAGAAACATTCCTAGTCAGACAACATTGATAAGTATATGTTGATTGACCCTAGGAAAACACAATACCACTGAATTATCACTTGTAAAAATGTCTTGCTTGATAAATAAATATGGTTTAGAGGTTACCTTAATCTCGCAGTGTCATCAGAAATATAATTTGTAATATATGTATATTTTTTAGGTGGCCAGGGAGTATTCAGTCCCAGCAGTATTCACATAGTGGAACAAACCAATAGTAGAGTCCATTTTTACTGGGTTCAAAATAAAGATAATGTATTTAATATTGAGCTACATTACATTATGGTCGATGGAATGTATGGTATCTACAGCTATGCGAAGTATACGAATGATAAATCGTCTAACTTGTCTGTAGGAGAAACGAGAATTGTAAGTTACACTAAAAATATTCAGTAGCTATGACTACTTCTAAGTAAAAAAGAATAAACTTTGTAATTCATAATTTGGCAAAACTAGTAGGCACTAAAAATATTTTCTTATGCAACTGCTGCTCATGGAACGGTCCGTGGCAGCGGACAAAAACTAATTCAATTTCTTCATAAAATGAACTAACTAAGAAGCAGCGTTGGGATCGCTCGAGTGAAAAACCGCTTGAGTACTCGATTATTGAAATAACCGACATCGCTCGATTATTAAAAAAAACCGCTCGAGTTATAAATTCAAACGATAATCGTCACTTTTAACTTTTTACTCGATACTCGCCGCCGCACCTCTGCCGTTCGAGCGATAACCGTTCGAGCGATTATTGAAAAGACTACTGGACAGCTTTGTGATTGCTCGACTGAGAAACCGCTCGAATATTCCATTATTGAAATAACCGACATCGCTCGACTATTGAAAAAACTGCTTGCGTTATAAATTCAAGGCTTCGCTTATAACTTTTCATTTGATACTCGTCGCCGTCCGAGCACTGGGTGACATCATCGCTCGATGAATCGGAGTTCCAAGTGATTATATAACCGCTCGAGCGATGTAACCACTCGAGCGATTATTGGAAGACTCACTCGAGTTATAAATTCAAGCGAAAATCATCGCCGAAGGCGCCTGATAATTATGGTTGCGAGATTTGTCTTCAGAATTTGTCAGGACAAGTTTCGTGTTCATCGGGAATTGAGGCTGTGCCGCCTAATTTGTATACTTTGAAAGGAACGGTGCGTACGTACATCATACTAATGATTTGAGTGAAGTACGTAGCCCGAGACGTCGCATTTTTACGTGAGACGTTTTTTGATAACCCCTGTATAACAAAATTACCCCTTATGGTATTTTAGTTTTGAATCTTATTTGATAAGAATTTTGTTAGATGGTAATTTGGAAATTTTAATGTTGTCCCGTTATTGCCTCCCATCCGAAGGTGTATTCCCCCACCCAGGAATTGATTATTTAAAGCCTATCTAACTCTAAGCCTTTTTAGTTCAAATTTTGAAAATATAAGAACTGGTAGACACAATGAGTAAAGTGACCTGTCTTAGCAAGTAATGAAAAAACCATAGCAATATGAACCGTTTCTAATTAACTATTTTCGAACGCGATTTTTCTTTGCTTCAATTAGTTTTTTCGAGTTCTCGGTGCTATGTCAGGGATGTCAGGCGTAATGCCATTGCCGACTTGACACGCACGTGTCAGTCGGTCTTGGGTGGGCCCACCATCCTTTCCCCGCTAACTGGAAGCTGTCAGCAGTCAACCAGAGCGCATGAAGAAATGAAGGCAAATTTTATGTCTCGGAAATAAAATGACTGATTTTAATTTAATAGTTATAATAGGTATTTGACCGTAGGACGAAGCCTAACTTTTGTTCAAACTCTACTTTTGGTTGTATTGGCTCGGGCGCGTCCAATGTAATATAACACAATGCAAGTTATTATATTAGAACACGGAGGGCTTTTATTTATTTAATTTTAATGTCTTTGTCTCTGAGGGTTGTTTACGGGTTAGTCCTATCGTCCGTTGAGTAACGAAACCCGAAGTACTCGTAGTTAATTATTTACATTTTCATACAATGAAAATTAACCTACACCAGTAAGGGGTTCTCAACTTAGGAGAAATCATCCAACTTGTCACTCATCTTCCATTACGTGCTCTCACTTTAACTTTGATATTTACATTTTTGTACAATAGAAAACTTACCTTAACCTAACCAACTAAAGAGATCTCAACTACCCTATAATGTCCAAAACTTTTTGAACCGCGGTAGAGGCTTATTAATACTAACTTAAGATATTTCATTGTTTTAGGACTAATAATAATTTTAGTTACCGTCACTTCTTGTAGAATATTTTCAGTAACTATTACTTATTCCGGACTTTTTCAAGTTCAGACTCATTTATACTCGCTCGAAAGACGAGTATTGGAAGATATCGCAGCATTATTTATACTCGCACGGACAGCTACGAGATTTTGCAGATCAATTCTAGTTTTTATTTATACTCGCACTAAAATTAACGAGTGTTCGAAGATATTTAGGGTTTTATTTGTACTCGCACCAAATCACGATGAAGATATTCCAGAGTTCTTTATACTCGCACTGAAACATACGAGTGTTTGAAGATTTCAGCGTTATTTATACTCGCACGGAAACTACGAGTGTTTAATGACAGTCCAGTATTTTTTAAACTCGCCGGAAACACGAGTAGTTGAAATTAAATTTTACTGATTAGCGGGTGACTATTCTCGGAATTTTCGGTGACGAACACTCTAAAACCGTAGCCGAAATACGGACCCCCTTCTTATGTAAAAATAAGTATAAAACGAAACCGCGCTTGAGTACGGCTCTGAGAACCTCAAGTCGGCGGCCGCCGCATGCCTGAAGAACCCAAAACATCGATAACTTCTCAGTGACTCAAAAGTGACTGCTGAAAAAGAAATCGCCTACAACCAAAAAAATTGGAATGATATTTAATGTCATTAAATTTGTTGCTTATGTTCCAATTTTTTTCGTTTTTTACTAACTTAAAAATTATTAATTTTAAATTAATAAAATTTAAATATAAGTATTAAAAATTAATCAATCTTTTACATCCTGTTCTATCCGTGTTTTCACTCAGCTTCTTATTCAGACGCAAAAACAGTTGTTGTTTTGCAGGTAAACTAGTTCCAAATCGAATCGACCGAGAGAGAGCGAAATGTAGCAATTTAACTCCATACTCGAATACCGTACTCGATTCTCGAGTATCCAAGTACACCGAGTACATTAAAGAATCGAGTTCTTCTTCGATTCTTGTACTCGAGTATGGCATCACTAATAATTAAAATATTTCTAAATCAATACTTGAAACGTAAATGTAAAAAATAAAACACTTATTATGTTTTGCCATCTACTAAATTTTTACTTCTTATCATACCTTTTTTCATTGCTTAATACCAATACTCCTAATAAAGTACTTAGAATGGCTTCAAGTTAAACAACATACAGGTGGCGTCAAAGAATATAAAATTCACTCATGAGTAAACTACTATTATTTCTCAAAATTATAGAGTAATGTTATAAAAAACGTTGTTTTTAATATTTAGCTTTAGGTGTATGGCTTGAGCTGTTCAGTTATTCAGCCAGTCACTTATAAGAATTATAAGCAGCTATATTCTATAATGCGCCTCGTGCCAAAAAGTTTCTGAAGCAAGCCTAAAACAGTCCTAAACTATCGACGCCTCGAAAAGAAAAGTAAACAAGGTCACACTTTTCTCGTTTTGGGCCGATCAGGACATTGAGAAACAAACAGGCAGCCCAATGGGAGTGATAAAATATTGAGATCACAATAGGAATCATCATACTAACTAATACCTGTTCTAACAAAGAAGAGAGCAAAAGCAGATTAATTAAGCAAATTAACTATAATCAATAAATTTAGCAAGCAATGTGAAAAATAGAAAACTCTCTTATTTCTCAACAACTTTTCTTAATAATGTTTTTTTTGTCGAAATAATATTTTGACCCCCCCTCTATGTTGACTTGAAGCCAATCAAATTATATCTAATATGTATGGTTATTTTTTAATAACAGACACCTACTTTTTACGGCATTTGTTTTTCGACAGTGCAACTAATAAAGACGTACTATAGTCAATAAAAAGTCGGTCTATTAAAAGATATCGGAAACTAAGGGCCAATATTTCAAAGTCACCTTAAGGTACAGAATGACATAAGCCATCCTTATCACAAGTTTGACAAAAAACTTCCATTTAACCCTCATCTAAAGGAATAGATCTTTAAAGATGTTTTTAAAGGTTTACCGTAACGTTAAGGCTAACTTAGCTGGGGTATAACATAAGGTAACATTCAAATATGGGCCACATAGATATATCTCCATTATATTGCTAATACGAAGTTCCAAAATACAAAAAGTGTCCCCGCTATGGGAGATGTCGTGGTACTATCGCCTCAGAGCCGGCCCGACATTATTTGTTTGTTGTTACTCGTCGCCATCTTTGGTTCTGGGTGCTTTTCAAATTACAGAATAAGAAGTGGTTCATCCAGATTGTTGTCGGTACATTAGTGCTGATGAAACTTTGTAACGAACCTAGAATAATAATTATAATTTTATTAATAATTTCATTACATAACAACAATTTTTGTGAAGGAGTTTTTAATTTGTGGTGATTCGCTGTTTGATAGGTTAGTTATCTTGTTTTGTTTAAGATGAAAGGACACAAGTGCATGGTGTCGTAGATCAATACCAGGTATAAAGTATTTCAGGTATGTACATATAATATATGTACGGAAATATTTTGCTTATCACATTATCCGATCTTCCGAACCGAATTTCACTAAGAAGCTTGTAAGAAAAGAAGAGAGTGTCACTCGTATACAATATAATATATATGTGGTCACTGCCTAACCTTAAAATTAATGTATTTTTAATTTGGGGCATTAGTAGCTGATAATAATTCCCAAAATAGTCAATATAGTCATTGATTCTAATTTTTGGTTTAGAAAAAAGCGAGGTTAAGAAACATACTACTTCGGATGAAAGTTAAAATAAAGCTCATCGTGTCGATTGTTACAAATATTCGGACGGAATTTGGCACCAAAAGTTTACACTAATCAAGGCACCGTCGGATCATCATATCGTCAGAAATCGTATGCATGGAACGCCGTCTTAATTCGAACTAATCGAAATTTTGATTACAATATTTTTCCTAACTAACCAGTGAAATTTACATTAAAAACTTGAAATCCGGTCCTGTCAAATGTTTACTTGCATAAGGAAATTTCCGCAAAACGCAAACTCACTTATTACCCCTTTGCTGCCCATAGCGGGGACATAATTGCAGATGGTATTAGGAATATAATGGTTATATAGTATATGTGATATGGGCCCTAAAAAAGATATTTGTGTGAAATATTGGTAGTCGCTATTAATGATTCCAATCTTTTCAATGAAGATATTTTGTCGTATCAATCACTTCCGCTTATACCGGAAGTCGATGTTAGCTTGCTTATTTCAATTAATTTAACCATGCTTCGAGTTCTATCAACCGAGATCCTACTGGTAATTAATATTCTAAATTGGTAAAAATTTCGTCGATTTTGAGACGCACTATAACTCTGAATAATAAACACGGCATTTTTTAATTTTCAGGTCTACAGATTTGATGGCTCCATTTTAGTTCAAAGTACGAGTGGACAAAGGGAGGGAACCACACCCACCAGTGCAGACCTAAACGGTTGTACATCAGTTCAAGATTCTACATGGCAATATCCTAATGGAACTTACTACAGCAAATACGACTTCGCGGCTTATATTAGAGAAACTAACTACCAAGGACTTTACGGCAATGGATACGGAGCATTTGTTATTTCACCTAGCAGAGAATATCACGGTATTTAAATCATACTTTTTATCGTTTTTTCCATAATAAATTTGTTACCTACATGACGATAGGCGGGCTAGATATCGCGAACGTGTATGTGTGCGTCTCTAATTAATGCTGAATCTGCGGCCCCAATGTAGTTGGAATTGCTCATCTGTCTACGGCTAATAACACATATAACAATGGTCTTCGCACGCAGAAATTTCGCATGCACTATTGAGTTTGAGGTTGGTGATGGAGAATTGATTCCTCTCAGTACTTACTCCGCCCACCTTAAAGATCTTCTCCTCTTGTACAAAAGAGCAATAACATATTAGACTGGTAGAGAATCTATGGGCCTCTCTGTTTGCCAGCTTGGCACTGTTATGTCCCGTCATTCTAACGAGCTGTTATCGTGCTCTAAATTACTTAATATCTAGCTTATATTGTTCACCTTCAATCATCAATAACTCTAGTAATATTTTAGGGGGTGGTCCAATGAAACAGGACTTAACGGTTCACCAGGAAGCTTTAGTTTCCAATTACTTCATGAGTGGCCATTTAACTGGAACACCAGGAATTGATGCTCCGCCTGGATGGGTGCACATTTATGGACCGTTTCTGCTGTTCTTCCCCACTGGCGACAATGGCCAGATTATGTCCGCAGTTCTCAGTCAAGTAACTACTGAGAAGGAAGCTTGGCCTTATGCTTGGGTTGGAGATGATGCATATCCAAGATCTAGGTATGATATGAGGATAACAATATTACGAAAGAAAAGAACATATTTTGAAAAAAATATACAGTGTGGCAACTATTTAAATGATCACTATGTGTATAATAATAATGGTAATATTTAGTAAGTTGGTTAAATTAGAGAAAATGTACAGTTTCTAAGCTCGAATCCATGATCAACGTTGCCGAATTTGTTAAAATCGTGTAAAATTAATTTGTTTTATATCCCGAAAGGTTTTCATTTTAGAGAAACGCCCTTTAAATAAAAGCTTCATGTTTTTTTCTTTCCTATAAAATGGCGTTATCAGTTTTTTATCTAATTCTTTATAATTTGGATATCATGGTCTCCTTAGTTTCGGCACAAATTATACCTAATTAGGAAAATGTTAATACCGACTTCCGGTATAACCGGAAATGCCACCAATTGATATATTTTATCCCAGTTTCCCCATCTATTATTATTAGCATACTGTCCAAATTTTAAATTTTTCCTGTTTGCAGTTTTTCATATAGTAATCGAGGGGGGTTCCAGGTGGGTTACCCTGTAGAAGTTCACTTTATTATTACGTTACATTTTTTAAATATTATTACTCTTCTGTATTTTAGAGGATCAATTAGTGGTTTTGCTACCGGACAAAAGAAAGCAACGATTGTTGTATGGGATTCCGTCAACGAAGAGTTTGATTTACAGGAGCTCGGCTACTTATACACTGCTAACACAGACTCTAAAGGATATTTTATTATCAACCACATTCGTCCAGGAACATACAATGTTGCCGCATATCCATTGGCTGGACAAGGAAGTGAAAACTTGGCTGTTACTACTGTTACTCTCGCTGCAGGTTCGTACTAACTGTCACTCAGCCCTATGATTCTTCCACTTCTATTAAGTAGACATCCCCTTTAATTCGATAACCCCTTGAAAACCAAAAATTTCGTATTATGTTTCCATTATCTGGTTGACTTAACGCATCATTTTTTATGTTGTTAGGTTAGTTTTAAATAAAATTTAAGACAATTATAAAGAGAAGTTTTGGTGTGGCTGTGTGCACTTCACAAAGTAGAATCGTAAAACCGCAACTTCGTATTTAATTGCAAGATTTAAAAAAAATTATAAAGGCCACTAATACCTAATACGAACCTAAATATGTAATAACATATTGGGTATACCATCGACCCGGTATTTCTATCTGCACATCAATGTTTTTTTATGATCAAACACAGACAGTATAGGAAAAATCCTTTAAAGCACTCTGGGAGCGGTGCGTGTGCGAATAAAGCGATTCACGTTGGCCTTGAATCGTTGGAGGTTATATTCGTTGAAAAAAACAACCTCGGGAAGGTCGTTCCATAAGGATGAAGTCCTCCAGATGAATAATGAAGTTCGAGGAGTACTAAGCTTAACCACCTATGGATGGGCGGCAGTGGTTCGTCGTGTATTTCTGCTGTTCGCCGCTCTGGGCGGAATTAAGAGGGCTAGGTCAGCCGAGCACTTTCCATGGAAATATCTGTAAACGAGAGTTAAATCCCCAACCTGTCTTCGATGTTCTAGCTGGGCTGTCGATGCTCTTCGTCAGCTTGTGGTCTCCTATCAGACGAATAGCCCTCCTTTCGATGAAATCCAGTAGACGAATAGTATGTTTGGGTGCAGAGCTCCAGATATGAGAGCAGTACTCTAGTGATGGTCGAATATGGGCTTTGTATAGTATCAAAAGTTGTTGGGGTGTGTACAACTTTCTGGTTCGGAAGAGTACCCGAACAAACCCGAAGAGTACACCAAGTTTCTGAGAAGCTATCTTGGGGATTGTCACAACGTGGTTATGCCAAGACATATTTCCTCCCAGATTGATGCCCAACAAATTAATAGATGAAGTTAGTGGAATTGCGTGTCTACCCATGACCATATCCGGTTCTGTGATGTTAAGCTTTTTAGAGAAGACTGCTGACTGGATTTTCTTAGCGTTAAATTCGATTTGGTTACTATCAATATGAAGCATGTTATTACGAATATTAACACAACAAAATTCTACAGAGGAATTCCTCGTCTCCTTTTAATGTTCAGTATGTTTCTGTTTTCATTTTATTTCATCTTTTTCATCTTCCTTTGTTTTAAGATTCTTGGGGTATCCCATTGCAGACAGTACTTACAACCTATTGTTATCACACTTTTAGATCCACCCTGTGTATAATACTGATGGAGAAATAATTTCCTGAAATGAACCCTATGATACAGCTAGCATATGAATCAAATTCCTAACTTAATTCGTAGAGAACCTATGGAGCCTTGACGCACTATTGCGGGACTATAGTTATTAAATACAAATTTTCTGGATTTTAGGCGGTCGGGAGCATGTTTCTTTAGATCTCCCAGAACCAGGAAACATAATTTGGTCATTGGGTGAAACAAACAGACGATCAGACGAATTTAATTTCGCAGACCAACCCCGTAACTACCAATGGGAGTGGAAAACACCCGTAACGAACACCTTTACAATCGGGCAAAGTGATCCGAAAACCGATTGGTAAGTACATTCATAAAGTGATTTAGTATACGCTGGTTAAAGAAGGAAAAATGTTAGTATCGTCATTCATGGAAAAGTATCGCATTAGCAATTTTTATAACTTTACAAATTAAGTATATCCATTTTATTTGTTTCATATTGGGTTTGTTCGAGTTTGCTCAGCAAATTAATAGATGAAGCCAGTGGAATTGCGTGCCCTGTCATGACTATATCCGGTTCTGTGATGTTAACCTTTTTAGAGAAGACTGCTGCATGGGTTTTCTTAACGTTAAATTCGACTTGGTTACGGTCACTCCAAGCCAAAATTTCTTTCAGGTCTTTGTTGAGGCGTGATACTTCATGCTGTCTGCGACGATGTTAATATTACTGTTATATTATTAGACATTAATACCACATACTTTTCTTATGATTTGTTAATTCTAGTTTCAACTAGTTAAATCCAGAATTAACTTACACACTCACATTCACATTTTTGACATTTTTTAAATCTTTTTCCAGGTATTACGCCCAATCCCAAGCTGGTCACTGGTATATCAAATACCAAGATACCAAAGACGGAAACCAAAGGACTCTTCGTATCGCTCTAGCCGGTGCCAGTCAAAAGCCCCATCTTCAAGTACTAGTTAACGGACATAGAGTGGGTGACGACTATTTTGGAAATGACCAAGCCGTTTATAGAAGTGCCATGCAGAGTGGACATTTCGCCTCAAAGGTGTATACAGTGAACACAGCACAAATTGTGGATGGAGAAAATACCATAGAATTATGGATGAGTAGAGGGCAAATTATGTATGACGCTATCAGTTTACAGAGAGGATAGATTTATAAAAAACATAGTTACCTATCATTTAATGTTTAAATAAATAATTTTTCATCAGGCATTTTTCTTCTTATACTATCTGGGTGTCCGCTAATTAATGGTACATGGAAAAACCACAGACTCCTTACGTAAAAATATTAGGATTTAACTATACTTACCTATATCCGAAAGTTGGGCACGCCCCGCAAATCTAACCTACAACGGCAAATTGAAAATAACTCAGCCGGTTTTGATGCTACAAAAAAAATGTGGGAAGCAAAATTGAATAGCTTGACAGAGCGCATAAGCTCGAACAAACCCGATTCCGATATCTCAATGAGTTTGCGAATTAACGCGATTTTCAACTGCAAAAACAATAAAATTTAATTAATTATATCTCGAGAAGGGGCGGAGTTGGGGCATCAGTTTTTCGGGAATTAACGGGTGATACCGAGTACTTTGATGATCCGGAGGTTGGGGTTGGTGGGGCAATTAGGAGGGGAGTAAGGGGGATTGGAAATTTTTTACATAAATGCTAATAAGTAGTTTATTAATCGAGCTACGGGGATCAGGCCGGATTCAGTTTGTTTATTTTTTATCAGCTACGAGGTGGGATTTGCGAAAAATGTTTATTTTCCCAAATGCGCGCTGGGCATATACAAGAAATGGATGGCCAAAATACTTTAGATATTATGTTTAATTTTCGTATGTGTTAATAGGATATAGAACCTCAAATTTTAGTTAGAAAAGTTATTCAATTGTTCAACCAGTCGCTGCAAACATGTCCTTTGATATTATTTACAAAAATGATTGTACGCCACTGATATTTTTCCATGTGGATATTTTTCTGATTGGCCTGTTCAATTCTCCATGAAAACGGTCTCTTGAGTTTTTCTCGTCAGACGCACGGTTCTTGATTAAAACCAATAAATTCATATTGAAACCCATTATTTTTAACATTGATAAAATAATTAATGATAATTTTTTTTCATTTCATTTGCGAAAATAAAAATTAAATGGCATGTTTCAGCCTGTTTTCGCATCGAATTGACCACTCCAACAATTTAAAAAAAAAAAAATTATCATTAATTATTATTTTATCAATGTTAAATATAATGAGTGTCAATATGAATTTAGTGGTTTTAATCAAGACTGACGAGAAAAACTCAAGAGACCGTTTTTATGGAAAATTGAACAGGCCAATCAGGGAAAATATCCACATGGAAAAATGTCAGTGGCGTACCATCTTTTTTGTAAAAAATTTCAAAGGACATGTTTGCAGCGACGCCACGAGTCGAACAATTGGATAACTTTTCTTACTAACATTTGAGGTTCTACATCCTATTATCACATACCAAAATTGAACATAATATCTAAAGTATTTTGGGAGATGGCCATTTCTTGTATGCCGCGCCCAGCGCGCATTTGGAGAAATAAAAATGATTCGCCAATACCACCTCGTAGCTGATAAGAAAATGAACAAATTGAATCCGGCCTGATCCCCGTAGCTCGATTAATAAACTAGTTATTAGCATAATTAATTAAATTTTATTATTTTTGCAGTTGAAAGTCGCATTAATTCGCGAACTCATTGAGATATCGGGATCGGGTTTGTTTCAGCTTATGCCCCCCCCCCCATGCGGCGCCCAGCACAAATCATTTCAGAATGTCGAGGGGATCCTACTGTATCGATTGGGAAAAAAAATTACTCGATTTCGTCAAGGGATTTTCGAGCCGTTTATTTCGCCAGGACGACCCCACTATAACGTTTTTTTTTACAAAATATGCCAATTATATTTTTTTTAGGACGAGAAATTGATTTCTTTTTGAAATTTTAATGTACAATGTAGAGGGCGCTGTCTGCGGCATTTTTCGCACATTCATACGGTCATAACATTTTTGTGCCTCAGCGTATTTAAGTTTTTAATAAAAATAACACTTTTCTCATATTTATTACGTAAAAAAGGTATACTAAGTTCAGGTCCGGAATTGAATTGAATATACTAAGTTGAGTTGCGGAATTACAGGTCCAATGATGTGCTGCAATGAAATCAAAAATAAATACAGGGACTTTCAAAATATTTGGAAAAATCTAAAATTTTGTTTTTCGGTTCTTATTTTTTCCTGCCTTTGTTCGAAGAGATGTTCAAAAATATATATCACTTTGTCGTTGCTACGAAATTATCAGATCTTGACTGCGACGTTTCGCCTTTGGGTCACCATGATCAACTTCATTCTTTTAAATACGGGTCTGGATTCTTTCTTTAAATTATGAAAGAGGAACTGAATCTACGTTCAGCGGTATTCAATACTTATTGGTTTCCTGATGTTTTGTTCCTTAAATTGACCATATTCACTAAAGTACCCCTAGAACGTTCCTGTAATTTAATTTGTTTCGAAGCAACTGAAGACTTTTAAATTATTATTTCGATTTCTGTCCTTAGTCATTACATACTACTCTACTGTTGTGTTCTTTTTAAACCAAACTAATAGTTTTATAAAATTTCTACTTAGTCTAGGTTTTACAAATAATTTATTTTATAAATACAAATAAAATTTGACTCTTAAAGCCAGCACTTTTTTTAAAAAAGGCATCGAGTTTTACAGTTTCGAATTAAACCGATTGTTTTGAAACCAAAGTAAATTACAGGAACGTACTGGGGGTAATTTAATGAAGATGGTCAATTTAAGGAACAAAATGTCGCAAAATCAGTAAGTGTTGTATACCGCTGAACGTAGATTTAGTTCCTCTTTCATAACACAAGTCGACATAACTTTTGTAACATCGATGGGAATGCTTGTTTTCCGTTTCTTTTATGAAGTTATTAAAACACTTTTTCCCAGAAATGGCCAAGCACGTCTCATTTTTAAGTAAAGATTGTTTCACGAAAAATGGATATAACTTAATGACTGCAGTAAAAGTACCTGGGCGATCCCTTTATTTATGACCGTTTGTTATTATTATGTGGAAAGGACCGGATTGTAATAATTATAATTAAATATAGGCACATAAGGTAAGTTAGGTTGCTGCATAAAACATTAAAGACTCTTGTGTGGACTACCATGAAGATACAACGGCCGAACTTTTTGAGGAATGGTTCAATGGTTCAAATTGTCTTTTACCAAACATTCCTCAGAATAGTGATAGTAATGGACAATGCGAGCTATCACAGTCGCCAATTACATAAAGCTCCAAGCTCAAATAATACAAAATTGGAGATTCAGAACTACATGGCGGCGAATGATATATATTTTGAAGAAAGTTTTAAAAAAAGTGATCTTTTAGAAGTTTTAAAGACATATTGTATAAAAAAAGTATATGTTTGTGACACATTGGCCGAAGAAATTGGACATACAGTGCTACGGCTCCCACCCTATTATTGCATTTTTAACCCCATAGAGCATATGTGGCACCAGTTAAAATCACTTGTTAGGTCTGAAAATATTTCTCCGACTTTAAGTTCTAGTGTTGTAGAATTAATACGAAAATGCTTTAATGATATTCCCTCAGGTAGTTGAAAAAATTCAGTCCGTCACGTAATAACTGTAGAAAATTCGTATATTAGTCTGGATCGTATAATTAATCCAATTATAATTAATTTTGATGAGGATAGCGTTAGCGAAACAGAACTATCTATAGAATGACATTATAAATGTAAATAAATATGACTAGTAATATTTAAAAAAATGTTATTTCATTTGATTACATTAATATAATCATATCATTACTTGTTTTCCTTAGTCCGTCCCTTCATACTTCACTTATTTATTGCCAAGCTCTTGTCGACACAATGGGACCGACCCAGGAAATCATTAAGTCGTATCCAAATTTCGTGAAATGTAGTATACCTGCTTCTCTTTTATATAATGCGATCTTTGAAATCATTTTTACCTGCTTTAGGACCGGAAACTACAACAAGAGCGCAGAGGGGTTATTTTCACAGTATTGTACGAACCTTTAAGAGTTTAATTGTTTTCTGCAGTTTAGTTGGTTTCTGTCTCGTTTACAGTACAGTCAAGTATTTAAGTCGATTTTGATATAAAATGGCAAGTTTTGTTATATATGTGGACGATTTATTATAAAGTCCCAAGCTAGATCTATATCTGAGGAAGTCAAAAAAGCATATTTTTTATATTTTAAGTGCCAAATTGGGGATCAAGATAAAAGTTGAGCTCCTCATGTTTGTTGTATGAGTTGTCACATAGATTTAGCGCAGTGGATGTGTCGCAAGAAAATTTCTATGTCATTTGCTGTTCCTATGGTGTATAAGTGATTGCTACTTTTGCATAACTAAAAGAGAAGGGATTTCAAAAAGCATAGAGACAAAATAGAGTATCCAAATTTGCCTTCTGCGCTAAGGCCAGTTCCTTATTACCAGGAACTACCGGTACCGATAGCGCCTTTAAACCTGAACATCGTGTTTCCCGGTGATTCTAATTCTTCATCCGAATCTGATCCACAACTTCGTGTTGAGTTGAGGTTATGTCTAAGATAAACAACGAAAATTTTGAGGGTGCAGAGAAAACCTGCAAACACTGTAAAAAGAAAGTAACTTTTTCGTTCGATTGTGAATATTGTAACTCTAGTTATCACCCAAGCTGTGCAAAACAAGCTAAAGTTACAAGCAGTGAAAATAAAGTCGACTGCTGTAGATCGCGTGGCAAAAGTGAGGTTATACAACAAAATCCTCCAAATTTACAAGAAAATATGGATGAAAAGCGCTTAAAGACCATTGTGAGAGACCTTTTTTCTGAGCAGTTCTCCCCTTTTAAAAAATCGGTTCGAGAAGATATTGCTGGTATCAAGAAATCGACCCAGTACATGTCGGACTGCTTCGATGATCAAAAAAAGAAGATGGACGAGTTCCTAGCAGAAATAAAGAGGCTTAGGGAAGAGAATACGTCATTAAAGGAGCAAGTCCAGGAGCTGGAAAACAAAGTAAATATGAACGAGCAAAAAGAAAAAGGAAATAACCTAGTGATAACAGGAATTCCCAGACAGCAGGACGATGAAACAAAGAAGATAATCAAGAAAGTGATTGACACCCTGAATATTCAAGTAAATGAAGATAACATAAAAGAAACATATAGAATGACAAAACACGATGATGCACCTATACTTATAAAATTCAAAGATTATGAATCAAAAATGAAAATAATAAGAAGAGTAAAACAAATGAAAGGGCTCAAGGTAGGGGAGTGTGGGCTGACGGGGACAAATAGGAATGTCTTTTTCAACGATGATCTGACAAAGCAAAATCAACTTTTATTTAAGAAAGTCAGGGAATATAAGCGTGACAAGGGCTTAAAGGCAGCCTATGTGTTTAATGGCAGGATCTACATGAGAAAAAATGACCAAGAACCTCCTATTAGAATAAGAAGTGAGGCAGGCCTCGTTTAGCCTCATTAATGTAAATAGAATGTAACAGACTAAATGTATATATTTGGTAAAAATGGCCAATCCGGAAAATCTAAATATTCTCTACATAAACATTAGAAGTCTGAAAAACAAGATCGATGACTTTATAAATATAATTCAAGCTAGTCCAAAGGTTCTGCACGTAATTGTGCTAACGGAGACATGGATCTATCCAAATGAAGTAAATTACTTTGATATACCTTGCTACTCGGCTGTACATTCATGCAGAACTACCAGAGGAGGAGGAGCTTCCATATATGTAAGAGATGGAGTGGAGTATAGTGTAAGTGGGAGATGCAGTGCACCTTTTGAGGGATGCAATGTCGTTTCAGTTTTGCTGACCAAACAAGAAATCACAATATATGGATTGTACCGACCTCCACAAAATAAGTTTATTGAGTTTATACAGGACTTTGACAAATTAATGGAAGAACAAAGAAAATATTGCCTAATAGTTGGGGATTTTAACTTGAACTTATTAAAAAATAATCAGTGTACTACAGAATATGTAAACACCATACAAATGAACAGTTTTCAAGTGCAAAATGAGATTAAAGCTGAACAACCGACAAGAATCAGTAATACTACACGAACGGCTTCTATAATAGACCATTTCATAACAAACAAGAACCTAAAATGCAGACTAAAAATGGATGATCATTGCATATCTGATCACAAAATTATCTATGCGAGTGTAAACAAGTTAGTGTACAAAAAAGAAAAAATATATGTTAAAAGAAAAAAAATTAATAAGGACCAATGGAGAAATATGGTCAAAGAAGAGATAATACAAACAGAGACAATGCCATTCAGCAGACTTGCAGAAATCATAAACATTTCAAAAGAAAAATGCACAAGAGAAAACACAATAAAAATAAAAGAAAAAAATGACTGGATAACTAAGGAATACATAAATAAGATAAAAGAAAGAGACCAATCATATATCAGATGGAAAAAGACACAAAGTGCTTTTGCAGAGGAGAAATTTAAAATATTAAAAAATGAAGCAAATAACCTGAGAAAAAGGCTACAAAAAAGTTTTTCTGATAAACAATTTGCAGAAGCCCAGGGAAACTCCAAAAAAACATGGGCAGTATTGAATCAACTATGTAATAGAAATGTAAAAAGTGCACAAAAAACTTATAAACTAAAGGACACTAATGGGCAGGATGTTGAGCTGGATAGGGACATAGCAATTGAATTTAATAACCATTTTAATAACGTTGGACAGAGACTAGCAACAGATATAAACTCAAACTTACTAACATTTCCAGAAGAAGAAATCGATAGTACTATTTTTCTACATCCAACAGATGTGATTGAAGTCAAGAAAATAATTGAGGGATTGCGAAACAACTCATCACCTGGAGGTGATAACATAACAAAAACAGATGTACAGTACCTGTATGAGACAATTGGTAACCATATTGTAAATATTATAAATAGTGTGTTGGATAGTGGTATATATCCTGATGAACTAAAAACTGGCAAAATAGTGCCAATTTACAAAAAGGGACCTCAAACAGATGTAAATAACTATAGACCAATTACATTACTAAGTATCTTCTCAAAGATCTTGGAAAAAGTAATAAAATCAAGATTAATCAGTTTTATAGAAAATAGTTTTGGTTTTGATAAAAGACAGTATGGATTTCAAAAAAAAAGCAACACACTGGGAGCAACAGTGGATCTATTGGAATACATTACAAAAGAATTAGACCAAAATAAGTATGTAGTGGCAGTATTCGTAGATCTACAAAAAGCTTTCGACACTGTAAATATAGACCTTCTATTAAAAAAAATGAGCAAAATGGGATTACGAGGAAAGTGTCAGCAGCTACTAAAAACATATTCTACAGATAGAAAGCATTATACCACAGTAAATAACCATACCAGTGACACAAAAAATGCTAAAATTGGCGTTGCACAGGGATCGGTATTAGGACCAATTCAATATCTCCTTTATGTGCATAGCCTGAAATTTCTGAATCTTCAATCAAAATATTTTATGTTTGCTGACGATACTGTTCTTGTTTTCTCGTCCAAGGATCAAAAAATTTTAGAACATACCGTAAATAGTGATCTGGAGATATACTTTAAATGGCTGTGTTGTAATAGACTTAGTATAAATACTGAAAAGACTGTATATATGATCTTAAAACAAAAAAATAAAAGTCACTGTAAACTTAACCTTAAGCTGAACAATAGAGTGCTGAGTGAAGTGACTGAGTATAAGTACTTGGGACTCATTATATCAAATGACTTAACTTCAAATGCTCACGTTGATATTGTAATAAAGAAACTTGTGCCTGTTATAGGAGCAATTAGAAGATGCGCACATAGATTGAATAACAAATCTAAATACTTGGTGTACAACAGCATCATTGAACCACATCTAAGGTACCTAATTCCATGCTGGGGAAACGCGAGTGATTATGTAATAAATAAACTACAAAGATATCAAAATAAAGCAATTAAAGCTATATTTTCTCTAAATTACTACACCCCCACCGTAAATATCTATGACCAATATCCATTTTTAAAAATAAGACAGTTAAAAGAGTTTGAACAATTCAAGTTAATATATGACATACAAAATGGCGCGCTTAAAACCAGTGTTGTAATAAACAAAAACCAAGACATATATAATCACAACTTACGAACAAAAAAAAATTTAAGAAATTATTATGCAAGAACAAAAAAGACTCAGGACTCCAATTTACAGAAGTGTACAGACATTTAATAGAATACCTAAGAGTGTATTAGGTGGAAATAGTAAAAGAACTGGAAAAAACCTCAAAAGATTTCTGAAATCTAGTGAAAATGATGCAATGCAATGACTAGTATAGGATTAACCTTATTTGAAATTAAAATGTTTATAGTTGATTATTTGTTATATTTATAGTTTAATTATTTGTTATATTAATAACTGTTATTAGGCCTCGGTACCAGTACTACGTTACTGATTAGGGGTCAGTTATAAAATAAATGATTTGATTTGAACTTCCTGAGAACACCAGTTGTGACCCAACATTTTTACCAACTACCAGAGAACCTCACTTCATAACTCAGAATGAATTAAATGACTTGGTACGTGACCTAGGATTGTCAAAACAAAAATCGGAACTTCTTGATTCCAGACTTCAACAATGAAACTTGTTAGATAAAAAAGCAAGTGTTTCACTTTACCGAAAACGGAATGTAACATTATCAAGTTTTTTTTTAAATGGAAGGGTCGCTATGTGTCTGTTGTGATATTGATGGTTTAATGAATGAGCTTAATATGGAACATGATCCTAGCGAGTGGCGTTTTTTCATAGATTCGTTGAAATACAGCCTAAAAGCAGTCCTGTTTCATAATGGAAACAACAATCCATCCATTCCTTCAGCCCATTCAGTGACAATGATAATGATAACTTAGCAACCATATTAAATCGTGTTAAATATGAACCTAGGACTTCAAGGGGGGTTTACAAAGTATTGCTGTTTTTTGTGTCTGTGGGATAGTAGGGCAACAAAAAACACTACAGTAAAAAGGATTGGCCTCATTGAACTTCTTTTGAACCTGGTACTTCAAACATTAAATATGCCCCCCTTGTTAACCCAAAAAAAGTTGCTGCTACCGCCTCTCCATATTAAGCTTGGACTAATGAAAAACGGCAGGGGTTGGTTTAAAGGCCCCAACTTCTATCACTGCAGCCTTCCGGCTTATTGTGTACCCCGATCTTGTTAGACGATGTTTGTTCCTTTTATGAGGTCCAGTAACCTTCTACCAAGTGTGGGAGGTTGTCACCACGTTGTATGTTCCCGAAGATATTTTGTCTTCTACGAGACAGTGCTGCGCAGCGATATATTATGTGTGAGGCGGTTTCATCCTCTTCGCCGCAGAGTCTGCATTCAATGGATCCGTTGTTTATACCCATCCGTTGTACGTGTAGTGAAAGGATTTCTGGGCAACAAGAAAGATAAAGCTATAAAAGACTCATAGATGAACTGTTGAAAACCTATGAATTACTAGGGTGTCGCATGTCTCTAAAAATACATTTGTTGCACTCCCATTTGGATTTTTTCCCCGAAAATTTGGGTGCAGAGAGGTTTCACCAGAACATCAGGACGATGGAAAAAAGATGCCAGGGACGCTGGAACCCATCTATATTGGGCGACTACTGTTAGTTTTTAAAAAGGGATGATGCTACAGAACACAAGAGGAAAAAGTGAACGTTTTTGTCGCTGTATCATATCTTGTGCAATATATTTTTAATAACATAACAGCCAATCCTCATTAATGTTTTTGCATAGATGCCACATGTTTTATATGTTTATATTAAATAAATATATTAGATTGTAAAAATATGTCGTCTCCTCTTTTTTCTCCACCACCCACCCCTTATAACAAAAAAACTGTACGTGTTACAGTAATTAGCTTATCATTTTCGGATTTAGGACTCTAAAATACTTCAGACAAACCAATTTTCATCAATATTACTTTACAAAAATGTAAATTTGTCGACTTGTGTAATTTAAAGAAAAAAAATGCCGTTTTTAAAAATAAATAAATTGATGATGGTGATCCACAGACGAAACTCCGCATTACAGATCTGATGATGCCATCTTGTGGATATATACTATATAATATCTATCAGTTAAAAAGATATTATAAAAATTGGTTAATTATTACCTATTATGCGATAATTAATTGGCGTAGTGTACTTGAAAACGTTGCAAAAATATACAGGGTGTTATGGAAATGACGTATTATATTTAAACGAGCAAATCCTGAGATGAAAATAAATTGAAGAAAAATACCCATTAATGACCGGATTATATCACCTTATGTCAAATCAGAAAAACACATGTTGGACACTGGCGTAATATGTAAACAATCAACGCAGAAGTCTGCAGTGTCAAAAAAGTTAGTGCATTTCGGCCGGTGTTGTCATATCTACACGGCAAACTCTTTAGAAAAAAATTTATAATTTTAACAAAACTATTATTTATGAACAAATATGATTCCAGAAAACCGACGGCGAAAGATGTTTTGCAAAACAAAATAATGGTAGTATCACACACAAATTTCAAATTCGTTACAAGCACAGGAAAGTAAATAGGTCAAACGTCATTGACCTTTTAAATAATAATTATCGTTCAAACTCTTTAAAAAAATTCAATTTTATTTAAGACACATGCTTTCTTACCTTTACTTATTTAAATACAATTGTTAGTTTCATAATTTCACACAAACCACACAGAATCTAAGTTTCAGGAAAAAACCTCTCACATAACCTCAAAAATAGCAACTATTCACATGGAAAGAATACACGCGAACGCTGTTTTAATTTTGGTCCTCTTTTTCTCGCGTAGATTTATTTATTTAAC
Source organism: Barypeithes pellucidus (assembly GCA_963991005.1). Taxonomy (NCBI): domain Eukaryota; kingdom Metazoa; phylum Arthropoda; class Insecta; order Coleoptera; family Curculionidae; genus Barypeithes; species Barypeithes pellucidus. Next base: position 55,837,858 of record OZ022560.1, read on the forward strand.
TAATTTAAAACACACACATTTTAAATACACACAATGCAATCCTTCAATTTAAAAATGACATTTTATCTACGAACCATAAAACAGTTAACCTATGAACGAACGAAATAGATACCTTCAAAACTCGGAATAGAGATGGGCAATATTTGACAGTTTGATATTTTACGAGATTCTTCTCTATTACTTGGCTATTTATCGCAAGATCTCCTGCAAGGCGTTTAATTGATATGGCGTTAATGTAATTTCGATCAAATTGAATAAAATGATAGTGGTAGCTGATAATACTGCAACTGTGCTTTTTCTTTTGAGAAGCTTAAAAAATTAAATTATCGCAGCTCTACTCCAAATGACAAGACCGACGAAGATTTTATTTTCTTGCTCACGCGGCCATCTCTCCATCTCTTTCACACAATCTACTTGGCGCCGGGCCGACGTAGGTCTATGGATACAAGCGTGCGACTTGCAAGTGTCAGTAATAGAAGAACATCGTTAGGGTGCGGTCGCTTCTGTTGATAACCATTTACACTCTCGGCTATCCGCTTTGTTTTCAGAAGGTACGCGTATAATAGTTGCAATGATTTTCGGGCTACGCGTCCAAACTTTGTATATTACTTGACATTGTTTTTATAGACGAACCTAAGTTGCTCAGTTAAAACGAGGAGTTTGTTTTGGACGTTGGACTTGACAGAAAAATGGAATGTCGCCGACGAATAAGTCAAATTTTGGTCGCGTCGCGTGTAATAAAATCTAATGTTCTGATCTGAGTGTATTTTTAAAAAACTAGTGCCTGGAGGTATAAAGATAAATACAAGTAGGTAGATAAATAATTTATTTTTATAATTTTATATGGAATTTCAGTTTTGCATTAAGTTTGGCAACATTGCACGTAACACCTGTTTCCTGATATGCCACCACAGGGTGACATGACGAACAAACCCGAACAAACGCCGGATGAGGTGTTGGTTTATGGAGCTGGACCCCACTTTTAAAACGGTCGATTTGAAAAAAAATAATGTAGCGATTCTCTAGGACACCAAAGGAGTCACCCATGTAAATATAATATGTCATTTTCATAATACCCTGTATATACCTAATTGTGTTGCTATGTATAGAATTTCACGATGAATTAAAATACATTGAAAGCTCCCGCTTATTTTAGGTGCCCCCTTAATAAAACACTTTAGTAATTAGAAATTAGTTTTTTTTCTTAATAAAAGCGCATAAAATGATTTGTACGGGTGTCGCATTTTCGATACTTTCATAGGGTATCTCCGCAATCAAAAAAGTAATGTAGGTGTCATGTGGTCCTTTTGGGGCAAACATAAAATGGTAAAATCAAAATTTGCAAATTTTCGCTCGCTCAAGAGATACAGGGAAAAATCAAAAAATTGACACATTTCAAATTCACCCTATAGTTTCTCAGAAAAATGTTTTATATAAAAGTTTGTTTATAATGATTGTTGAATAAGCTGCCGTTTTCAGAATAAGCATACGGGGCAGGTAAAAAAGTTATCGGACCTAACCTCATTGTTTTAAATGAGACACCCTGTATATTTTAATGTAAAAAGATAGCATTTTAGATTCTCTTTTAAAATATATAACACAACATGGATAATATTAGTTTCCTAGGCGTTAAGTTTTATGCATAATCCAAAAATTGATATAAATAAATTCCATTAAAAAAACCTAAGTTCCAATATAATTTCAGAACATGTACCTTGATCTCTGCAACTTTTGTATTTCGAATTTTTATCTAATTCTTAATGTTAAGGAGAAAATGAACTTTACTCTATCATTGACTCGCCCTGTACAAATCTCCAGGAACTTCCATTTCGAATATTTCGAATTGTTAACGTACCGCATTTTTAGAACACTCTGTATGTTTTAATCTATAAATGTTAGAAGTATTTGATTTTATAAAATAAATTCCTCTGGACGCTTATGATCAATTCAAGATTATCGCTGATTATTACTTATTCAAGGGGTAGATACATACTTGAAAATCATAATATAAAAGAAGATCATATTCTAAAATCACTTAAAATCCACGAAATTATTTTATAGTTAAAATAATTTAAAAAAAATGTGGTTTCAAAGGGCCATCTTGGGCGTTCTAGTGGTTTTAACTTTATTTTCAACAACATACGCGGCAGTTTCACTTACAGTAAATGGCCTTGCCGCTACTATAAAAAATGACCATATTGAGTTAGATTTTAAATCGGACGCTAGTCTTAGTACTCTGTATGTGAATGGAAAAAATATTGCTGTTTCGGGACAAAAAACGTTTTATCTGGACTGGAACTCAGGTGAGTAGCCCTGATTAATACACTCCCTGCAACTTTTTTAATTGTTGTCCGATCTTGGTGAAATTTTTAACAAAGTAAAGACTTGTGTCTTGTAATAATATCGTGAATTTTAGTTTTCAAAAAAATACTGATATCTTGATGATTATACAGCCAGAAACATTATTATTATTAAGGAAGTTATTTTCCTTAATTTCTTAACTCTTTATTAATTAATTAATTATGTTTTTTTCGAAGTGTGGCCTTTTCTTCATACACCATTTTTTTGTTCAAGTCATTCACTGCTTTTTAAAGGAAGATATTTACAATACAGGGTGATTCACGACGAGCGTGCATTAGAACTTTATGGAGAACTACTGAATATATGTTCCTGAAACTTTGGGGATTTGGGTTTATCGATATGCTCTCTTTAACTAAAATATTGACATGTTTCTGTCATTTCCGGTTATACCGGAAGTAGCTGCCAACTCTCGTTTTTTAAATACAACATGGTAATTTTTATTACATTTTTCGATTAAGCATTAAATACTAAGCACATTTTATAGAAAATGTTTTTGTCAGACTCTATTAGTTTTTGAGATATCTGGACTTTTTGTAATTATTTGGCAAATGCATGGCGATGAAATAATCCATATAATTTTTTTACCTTAGCGCTTGGACTAAAATTTTTTTCTCACCGAATAGCTAGAAGACCATCAAGTCTCGAAAACATTTGAAATTCGGCATAAAATGTACAGGGTGGTCACAATTCAAGCCCCATTGTGAAAGAATTGAACCATTAAAAACTTTCATATTTTAAATGGAACACCCTATGTATTTTTATTTAATTTGATGGCAAATTAGTTGTTCTTTATGAATAGTATTTACTGTCCTATACGTATATCAAAGCGTTTTCTCAAAAAATCCAATTTTATTCCGAAAATACTATTTGTTCAAGTGTGCTATGAAAACAATTGTACTTAGGGGCTGTATACTGATGTCTATACGGAGGGAAAGTGATTGATTGCTTGAAAATACAATATTCTAAAGTGTTTCTTAATAATTTATAAATAAAATGCAGTTGATTGTTTTAAATTGTTTTAAATTTAATGGTTTAAATATTATTTTTTTAAAAATAGCAAGGAAACAACGTTTATAAACTTTAAATTCTTTAATTAAAAATATGTTTGAAAATTATACCTAATATCTTTTGATTATATTTTTAAAATATGTTCGAAATGATTGCCATTTACTTCCAAGCATTTATGTATTCTTTTCATCATGCTATTTCTTCTAGCATTCCTAATTTCTTGTGCAGTGAGAGATTGAAATACTGCTTTCACCCTTTCAATTAGATTTTCCTTCGTGGTGATGGCACGCTCGTAAACTTTATCTTTAATGGTTTCCCAGATGAAAAAGTCCAGTTGAGTTAAGTCTGGCGAACGAGCTGGCCAGTGGAAGGGACCTTGGTTTGCGATCCACTGGTCATGAAAAAGTCTATTTAGGGCAGTCTTAACAACTTGGACGTTGTATGCTGGGGCCCCATCGTTTTGATACCAATCACTTTTCCTCCGTATAGACATCAGTATACAGCCCCTAAGTACAATTGTTTTCATAGCACACTTGAACAAATAGTATTTTCGGAATAAAATTGGATTTTTTGAGAAAACGCTTGGATATAGGTATAGGACAGTAAATACTATTTATAAAGAACAACTAATTTGCCATCAAATTAAATAAAAATATACAGGGTGTTCTATTTAAAATAAGAAACTTTTTAATGGTTGAATTCTTTCACAATGAGGCTTGAATTGTGACCACCATGTACATTTTATTAAGAATTTGAAATATTTCTGAGACTTGATGATCTTCTAGCTATTCGGTGAGAAAAATTTTTTAGTTCAAGCGCTAAGGTAAAAAAATTATATGGATTATTTCATCATCATGCATTTGCCAAATAATTACAAAAAGTCCAGATATCTCAAAAACTAATAGAGTCTGACAAAAACATTTTCTATAAAATGTGCTTAGTATTTAATTGCTTAATCGAAAAATGTAATAAAAATTACCATGTTGTATTTAAAAAACGAAAGTTGGCAGCTACTTCCGGTATAACCGGAAATGACAGAAACATGCCAATATTTTAGATAAAGAGAGCATATCGATAAACCCAAATCCCCAAAGTTTCAGGAACATATATTCAGTAGTTCTCCATAAAGTTCTAATGCACGCTCGTCGTGAATCACCCTGTATTACATTATTTTGTCGAGTAACATAAACAAATATCCAAAAATTAATAGCACATATTGCCACCTCGCATTATTATCACTTCTATCATGTGAAGTGGCATGCTTTTAATGAAATTTTTGGATATTTGTTTATGCTACTCCATAAGATAATGTAATGTTATGAATTGGGAATAAAATTGAAAAACTGCAATACTTTCTTTAAAAATTTGTATCTTCGTTTACGAGGCAGATAATGACGTAAACAATTCATCGGTGTTCGTGACAGGTGGTCATGTCAAAATCGAAGTGTATAAGCGAAAACTGTCACGATGCCCGTCACGATGGGCATCTGTGAATACTAGATCCCCCACAGATTTCGTGATTTTTCATCAATTTATCATCCGTGTTCGTGACAGGCGTCGTGCCAATACCGAAGTGTATGGGCGAAAATTGTCACGATGCTCGTCACGATGGATATCTGCCGATGTTTGATTTTTGTCCCGACGGTGGTGTCGTTCGTAATTAAAAACGAGATGTGGAACTTCCCTTCCAACATGAGAGTTTAAATTTATTATCGTCTTGCCTTTGGAGTTTAATAACTTTTAATATTTAAAAATGGGTATAAAAAATATGGACAAAGATTTTTCAGTTGATATATTTAGTCTCGTTACAACTTGTTAAATCTTAACTACAACCATATGCCGTGAAATATGGAAGATCCCTTTAATATCCGAATCACAAATAAGAAATAAATACATTACGCCAATTAATTATCGAATATCCAAAAATTCCTAACCTAAGCTGTTGTTTCGTTAATAATTGAACAATTTTAATAAATTTTTTTTAACTGATCGAAAATAGATTTTAGAATTTAGGGTAGAGCAGTTCACGTCATTCTACTAGTTAGAGAAACGGTGACAATAGGGGGTCTGTGAAGTGGAATATAAGTAATTTGGTTTTTCGTGGAGTTAAGGTCCCCCTCTACAACTTTTTTATCTGATGAAATGCCGTAGAGCGTTGCTGAGAGGCGCTGTACCGCTTTAGATAGGAAATTCTCAATAAATTCAAAATTATATCGAGCCACGTCTGAAAATGAATTTACAGCATCTGCGTGACCCCCAAAGTTACGGGAAACACATTTTCTGAGAAGTCAACCCTTGCATATACTTTTCCGAGCGAGTAAAAAAAAATTAATGGAATAATTATAAAGTCTCGAGTGACATGGATCCAAGTGGGCTTAATCGATTTGTATTCGCATGGAGATGAGTCGTAAACAATTTTCTGATAAAAAGAATATTGCGAAAGAGCGGTATTCTTTCTCAAAATTTTTTTTATTAAAAGTCTGGCTTATTCTGATATATTTTCTAACATATTCCCTCATCATTTCCGAACATTTTGATATATATATATAAAGTTACCAGAAACATGTTCTGTCTTGGAGAAAATTAAGAAAATTCGTAACGGTGATAGCAAAATTTCTAAACTTCGCTCGAAATGCATGAAACGAGTGGCTTTTACTGTAATTAGTGGAAAGTAGACAAGGGCCAATGTTTAAATTCATCAGATTTGAATAAATCATACACACCTTATGGAAAAATAGGCTTAATTTCATAATATTGCGAATATCATATCCCGTTATACAATTGAACGATACCTGCCTTCCGGTATCTCTGCGTAATATTGTCAGAATTCCGCCTAGCTAGGTGCGATTCGCCTGAAGTTTTTTTTCCACAATACTTGGGTGTCACGGAATGTAGTGTGACAATTTTCTGACATGTCACGATCGTTTTCCAAATTTCCTTCGAGGAGATTTTAAAAAAAATGCAATAATGGCGATGGCGAGACCTGGATCGATAAAATTTCTTTCACATAATCTTTAACATATAATGTTCCATTCTAGAAAGTTTCTCAAATTCGCATTTTTTATTTTTTTTTTTAATTTTTTTTTACACGCTCGGAAAAGTATATGCAAGGGTTGACTTGTCAGAAAATGTGTTTTCAGTGACTTTGGGGATCACGCAGATACTGTAAATTCATTTTCAGACATGGCTCGATATAATAATAATAATAATAATGTCTTTATTTCAAATTGTGTACAACGAACACAAAAGAAATGACGTCAAACAAAAATAATTATAAATCTGGGCAAAATTCTCTTAGGATATATGGTTCTAGGTCTATCAACAATTTCCTTAATTCTAATTTAAACTGTTTTGGTGAAGTTATACATTTTAGTCTATGTGGAAGAGAGTTAAAAAGTTTTATACACATGTAATGGGGAGACTTTTCAGTAGTGTAAGTCTATACTTTATATAATTAATATCAAGTGTTCTAGTTCTGTATTCATGTTTAGGTTTCAGGTTAAATAAATTTTTATTGTGAAAGAAAAACATTAAACATTCATGTATATAAATAGCAAATATGGTCATTATACCCAAACTTTTAAATACAGATCTACAGCTCTGCAAATAGTCCATGTTCTTAATGATTCTGATTAATCTCTTTTGAATTGTAAAGATACCTTGGCACATACTTTCTCGTCCCCAGAATATAATTCCGTATTTCATGACAGATTCGAAATTTGAGTAGTATAAAATCTTAAGGGAATTTTTATTCATGTATGTGCCAACGATTCTGATACCATATCAAATAAAGTTCAATTTTTTAATTAACATATTTACATAAAATGACCAGTTAAGGTTTTCATTCATATAAATACCCAAGAATTTAGCATTTTCCATAAGATTCACTACTTTGTCATGTAACTCAATATTCGATGGCTTTATTATATGTATTTGACTGAATAGTTCTGAATAAGAGTACATTCGTTTTATCTTTATTCAGAACTAATTTATTTGAAGTAAACCATTCGGTGACTAGATTAAAGAACTCTTTAGCTTTGATAATTAATTCTTGTAGATCTTTACTTCCTATAATTAAGTTTGTGTCGTATGTATATTTTACAATGTGTTGGTCAGGTGAATTCATTAAAAGGTGTAAGTCATTGATAAATATAATAATCGGCCCTATAATACTTCCTTGAGCTATTCCTACATCATTTGAAAGCATTTTTGATTTAGCGATTTTTCCTTTCTTTGTTACGCTTGCTATTTGCCTTCTATCATTCAAATATGATGTAAGCCAAAGTTTTGCCTTTCCTCTTATGCCATATCTTTCAAGTTTTTGGATTAGCAAATCCCTGTCCAGACAGTCATATGCTTTAGATAGGTCAAGGAACATTCCAAGTGCCAATTCGCCCTTTTCAATGTGTTTGAGAATTTTCTCGATGAAATCAAAAATAGCAGATTGTGTTGACTTACCCTTTAAAAACCCATGTTGACACTCATTAAATAAATTATATTGAGTCAAGAAATTCACAAATCTGGTGCTCATTGCCATCTCAAATATTTTAGAGAAACCTTGTAGTTAACTTATGGGTCTATAATTGTCGACCATTTCAGGATCACCCTTTTTATACAACAAGCGCGATTTTTAATTTTTTTGGAAATATTTCAAAATTAAAGGAATTATTTATAATGTAGCACAATATATTTTTTAGTTCATTAGCTGCTATTTTAATTATACTCGTTGGAATTGGAATAATTTTGAATTCATTTAGAATTTCCTATCTAAAGCGGTACACCGCCTTTCAGCAACGCTCTACGGCATTTCATCAGATAAAAAAGTTGTAGACGGGGGACCTAAACTCCACGAAAAAACAAATTACTGATATTCCACTTCACGGACCCACTATTGTCACCGTCTCTCTAACTATACAGGGTATCCTCTAATTAATGATACATGGAAAATCCATAGACTCCTTACATAAAAATAGTAGGATTTAATTATACTTACCTATATGCGAAAGTTGATATTAACTGAGATAAACCTCATTTTTGTTTTTTTCTAATATCTTTGAGAAAAACCAACGTTTTTTCACAAAATTTGGTAATTATGGTTTTTCAGATCGATAAATTGATTTTTTTGTGAAATTTTAATGTACAATATAGGGGGCGCTGTCTGCTGCATTTTTCGCACATTTATTAGGTCATAACTTTGTAATGACCACACAAAAGACTTACGCAATTTCATTAAAAATAAATATGGAATAAAATTCGGAATAAAATTAGAATAAAAATTTATTAAAATATTATCGGATTCCGGAAAAATTAGAATTTTATAAAATTTATGAAGAAAAATATTTAAAATAAAACTAAAAATAAATAAAAATTATTCAAATAAAATTCAAAATTATTTAAATAATTAATTAGATTAAAAAGAATTTTTATCAAAAATTTAAATGAATAAAATCGGAATTATCTGAAAAAAAAAAAGACAGAATTCTTCTAAGTTCAGAAATCGAAAAAAATCTCAATAAAAATTCGGGAAAAATCGGGAAAAATCAGGAAAAATCAAATTAATGCTGAAATAAATTATAGAAAATTTTTAAAGTAAAAACTCACGTTTACTTCCAAAAAAAAGGAGAATAATCCAGAAATTGCACAACACTTTAAATTCCACTTTATCACCGCACTTGGTCAGGAGAACCGATTGGAGAGGCGAACGCGGGCACGACATAACTGACCAGAGAAAAATGCGCGGTGACCGACGAAGCCTACCCCCTCTCCTTAAACAAAAGGGTTTTCACCCCCATTTCTAATACGTCGACGCGAAATTAACCGAATGAATGTGGAAACGGTCAACCAATAAACGAAGGTGTTCAAAAAGGGGTCTAATGATGCAACCCTATAACTCATCGTCCCCCAGGGAGGACGCGTGGGTCGATTTCTAGAAATAAAAGGGGAAATGAACACCTGTGACCTAAAAGAGGAGAAATTAAGCGACTTTCACTCTTAAAGACCGATAAATAATCGAAAATTGACACTTATTCGCGGAAATAAGATGACTCATAGGCAATACGACTGTCGCAGGGGAAAATTGGGATGGAAAAGTGGGCGGAAAACTGAGTATATAAGCGCACCCGATTTCCAACTAGAGTTAGTCAAAAAACAACAGTCAAAAACCAAAAGTCGAAATCAAACTAGTTGACGATACAGTGCAAAAGCGGAAAACTCGGAATCTAAGTACGCGAATGGAATAACCAGTGAAAAAGTGAAAGTGTTTTAATTGGCAAAGGAAAATAATGCCAGAAAGTTATTGTGAATCAAGTGTCAGAAAATTCTGAATTTTGGTAGAAAAGTATATTTAAAAGTATTTAAATTCGAAGTAAGTGTTTATGGCCAAAAGATAGTTGAATCCGCTGTAACAAAAGTTGTTAAAATAAGTTGACTCCGTAATAGTATAAGAATTGTGATGTCTGACGGTATTTAAGGTTTTTCCGAGATAAGTATTTGAGAGTGTTGTCTCATATCCGGAAAACCGTCAATTAAGATTGTGAATTTTGTGGAAATTATTAAGAAATAAAACAAGTGTATGTTAAAACTTAATAGTGTGTTTTTGATTGACCAGGAGACCAGGATTAAATAGTCTCGAGATAATAACAACAAATAGGCAAGTTCAAATTAATTTATTTTGGGAATAAATTAAAGAAACGTAGTCAGATTCTGCTAGCACAGGAATCTTCCGAATCTCGCAAAAGTTTTTATATTATAGCCACCACCCTGTATTCAGAAATTAGACCGCTCGGATTTCAAAACATCAACCTGCGATATCGGACGTGACTGGCAACAGGTGCATCAACGATATCGTTTCCCTTTAAAAATACAGAGTGCGCCCAATAACAAAGGCAGGGCACGCTTTCGGTGGGCTGGGTGCTATAACTTTTTGTGTCTCAGTGTATTTAAGTTCTTAATGAAAATAATACTTCTCTCATATTTATTAGTAAAAAAGGTATACTAAGTTCCATTAAGATTTTCCTGCGCGTATACACACAACATATCCCGCATTTCTGCGTTTGATAACAAATTGTGTCTCGATATTGTTACTTAACTTACGATAAACTCAAAAATGAAACATTTTCTCACACAGCTATCTTACAATAATCAACAAACAAATAACAACATGGATGTTTCATAGCAACTGAATCTCTAAATTTCATTTGTCTTCTCATAGGTTACTTTAAGAAAAAAAAATTGTTTGCAAACTAATAGTAATTGGGCAAGGTGCCCTAAACAATTTAAATGCAAATATCTCCGAAACGGTAACTCTGGGCGACCTGAACTTAGTATACCTTTTTTACGTAACAGATATGAATAAAGTATTATTTTGATTAAAAACTTAAATACACTGAGGCACAAAAAGTTATGACCTAATAAGTGTGCGAAAAATGCCGCAAACAGCGCCACCTACATTGTATATTATAATATGACAAAAAAAATCAATTTATCTGCCCAAAAAAACCATAATTGTCAAATTTTGTAAAAAAAACGTTGGTTTCTCTCAAAGTTATTAGAGAAAAACAAAAATGAAGTTTTAACTTTAACATCCTGTATCTCAGATAATATCAATTTTCCGATATAGGTAAGTATAATTAAATCCTAATATGTTACGTAAATCGTCTGTGGTTTTTCCATGTACCATTAATTAGCGGACACCTTGTATATGGGTTAGTCGCTGGCCCAAAAGTTCACCATGCCACTCGAGCAGTGGCGGCTCGTGACCGTTCACAAGTATGGTGAAATTATTTTTAAAATTCTATTTTTGTGTAAGGACCAAACAATTACTTTCTAGGCGTTTTAAATGTAGAAAGAAAAAAAGTAATAAGAAAATGCGGTAAGTAAAACATGTTTTTATTTATTTTTTAATTTTACGCAAGGAAATACAACTTTTGGAAAATAAGAAGCTGTCCGGATCTTAACGTCGTCGCACGCAACCCTCGTAACAATACTTATACAGTCCACTACTAATACTATTAAAGCCATCTACGAGCTATCAAGAAAACCGAATGATGTCTAATACCACTACGCCATCTACGGCTACGTCATTAGGCACAACCAAGGCGAGAACAATAAACTGTTTTATGATGAGAACGAATCGAGCGACGAAACTGACAAGTTGGCATTCTTCATATTTTCAGTGTTTTTTAGTTTAAATCCTTAAATAAAATGGTGTTTAAAATCATATCGAGTATCATTTATCGAAATACACAACATTTGTTCGGTTCTTAATTGTAGAAAATTGTAGAAAAAAATTGTAGAAAATTGATCAACAAAAGCCTCGTTAAGTTTGGAATACCCTCTATAAATTTTTTCATATATTTCATTTTTAAACTTTCTAATAAAGTCCCTAGATTTACCCTTTGTGGTCTGCTTTAAATTAATTTCGGGTTTAGGTGTTCCCGCATTCTTTACTTCAATTTTTTGCTCCAAACTCAAAGAGTTTAAATTTATTTCTTAAATAGTCCACCGTCAACTATTCATTTTAACTTAATAAATATATAATATTAAAATATTAAAACATACACGCTCGAGTTTCTAACTAGATGCACGAACAGACAACAGCGCGGTGCACACAAAAACTGTGCGCCTTTTCCATGTTAAATCGCCATAGCCCCGCTATCCCCCGCTGCCACCCGCCACCTGTTACTACAGAGAAAGAAACTGCACTACTTAATCGCACGTGCGAGCAAGTCTCGTCATAATCGTCATTTACCTCGACCCAGCCACGGTTGCCGGATCTATACAGTTTGGTTTGACGGGATGATAAAATATTAGGGAGGGTCGGACTTTTTAGTTCCACGGTATGATAAAATATTAGGGAGGGCCAGACTTTATACGATAAATAATATTAAATGAATATAAATTAATATTTTTTATTCGTTTTGTTTTGGGGGTTCACGTGCGCATATGCCCCTGTGGAAGAATCGCCACTCCACTCGAGGTAACAAAAGAAATACACGTTATATTGTCTCAAAACAATTTCGTAAACAATCAATGAGACCTTCTATCACTTTTGGCTTTTGCTAAATTAAAAATAAAAAATCATTTTAATAATAAAAGTCTATAATATAGAGTGGCACGCAATTATCTTCTCATTTAGTTCATTTACTTAACTTTAAAAATTCAAAAGTAACGATACAAATACAAAGTTCAGCTACAAAATTAAGTAGGCAGCCATGCATACGGTAAGTAAATGTTGTCACGAAACGTAGCACGACGACCCGTCACGATCACCGATGAAAAATCACGAAGCGTGACACGACGACCTGTCGCGAATACCGATAAACTGATGAAAAGTCACGAGGTCTGCAGGAGGCTTTACAATAATAGTAAATGACTATTTTTAGGTGGACAAGGAGTATTTTTTCCAAGCAGCATTAAAATAGTGGAACAAACCAGTAGTAGAGTCCATTTTTACTGGGTTCAAGAGGCAGATAATGTATTTAATATTGAGCTACATTACGTTATGGTCGATGGAATGTATGGTATCTACAGCTATGCTAAGTATACGAATGACAAATCTTCTAATTTAGGCGCAGGAGAAACGAGAATTGTAAGTTATAAATTTTAATTTATCATAATTCATAAAGCCTTTTTATGGTATAAAATTAAACATTAAACTTTAATATGTTAAGATGGTATATCGACATTGCTGCAACTGAAAAAGGTTTACGGGCATATAGAGAAAGTCTTTTTAAAGTTGAAAACAATTTTAGTCTTCCAGTCTTCGCTGGATTCTAAAATTATCGCTTGTCGGGTGAACGCACGAACTTACGCCACAAAGACTTTGGATTTTTCTCAATTATTTCGGCTATATAACTTATTCAATTTTCTAGGATTTCAAACCGAACACACCTATTAGATTACACAAAACACTTCGTAGTTACATTACATTAAAGCACCAAATATTACTAATTTGAACACGTGGTTCATACTTTATCAATGTCAGCTCGGTTAAAATGATCAAAATCTCAATTTTTATACAAACTATGGAATAGCGCTCAGTTCTGCGAATGGAAACGTGAATGGCGCCAACTCTTGGAAATCTTTTAATACTATTATGGGTTTAAAGTGTTCGATTTATGAATTTTATTTGTATTTGTGGTGAAGAACATTTATATGTCACGATTCCATTGCCTGCCTGCATGCATTTCTATTCCACGATGATGCGCGATCTAGCTCCCCTCTAAACTTTGACCGCCACAAAAATTATTCGACCTCTACCGATGCGAGGACAGTGCCGCTAGAAACCGAATCAAATTAACTCTACGTTGACGTGATGGGCTTGAAGGTATCGTAATGTATCTGAACACAAACCTTGCATCGATCGGAAGCGGAAAAAAAGACGAACCAATCTCTAAAAGTAATAGTGGCGTCTGTGAGTCGGACGAACATCGAAATATTTTGAGCCGGAACAACCTCTCCCCCCCGTTTTCGAGGATGCTGAACACGATTGCGGCGTCTGAATTTCTCTCCCCCCCCCCCCCCCCCAAGAGGGTTAAACGCGATTCAAGAGGTTTCTCTGCAGAGAAACACACTGTCCCCCCGTTTTCGTGGTGGTGTTGGATATCGCGTCCGACCCCTTCCAACCCCTCCACCGGCCAATACTCGTCCCTGAAAGGGGTAAATTTTTTTTTCAAGTATCAGCGGCAAATATATATTCCCCCCGTTTTCGAGGATGCTGAGCACGTTGGTGGTTAAATTTAAAAAGAAAAATTCAATTAAATAAAAAATTCATAAAACAGAAAGTAATTAAAAAAAGGTAATATCGTTCCATAATGGGGGCGAGTGGTCGGTGGAGGGGTTGGAAGGGGTCGGACGCGATATCCAACACCACCAACGTGCTCAGCCTCGAAAACGGGGGAATATATATTTGCCGCTGATACATTTAAAAAAATAATTCACCCCTTTCATGGGCGAGTATTGGCAGGTGGAGGAGTCGGATGCGATATCCAACACCACCACCGTGGTCAGCATCCTCGAAAATATTTGGATTTGTCGGGTTTGTTCGGGTTTGTTTTCCGACTCACAGACGCTACTATAAGGTCCCATCATAAATTCTGGAAAAAACTTGTAATAGTGAAATATATTGATCATTTGCTTCCATATATTTCGGATTCTTTCATGTCGGAAAACATTTTTATTGAAAATGTGGAATGAAATAAAGAATTTTAAAATAACAATGAAATGGCAAATTATTGCAATGCCTGTTTTTCTTACATTGGTACTGAAATGTATATAACTTACACTACTAATATTCCATGTGCCTTGGTCATATTCAATAAATTAAACGGCCAACAAAAAGATCGTTTTTTTACTCTCATTTTTCAAAACTCTATAGTTCAACCGATTTGAATAAATTTTCGGATTTTTAAACATGGTTTCATGGGAATTTAGAGGCGGGGAACGCTTTTGGTTAAGAGCAACTTTTCAATATTATACAGAGCGAAAAAGTAAATGGTTTAAAAAAAAAATTGATTTGTTGGACTTTTGTTAAAAAAAAATTTACATGAAAGTAAAACACCCTTTTAAAGTTTAGGTCTCAAAAAAATTTGGCAGTTTTTGTTTAACGCGTTGTGGCAAAAGTTATCGATTTACAAAAAATAAGCTGCATTTTTGTTTCAAAATAAATAGTAATCTATGTCTTTGTACAGCACATTTGTATTCTAAACATTATTTACGGTTTATTGTTGAATAACTTCTTTTAGAAATAATCATCCAGTCGATACAAACGAAATTCCTGCTATCGTTATCAAGAGATGCGCCGATGAACTAACACCAGTATTTTCTAGACTTTTCAACTTATCCTACGAAAAAGGAAAGCGAACGCTGCCTAACAACTATCGACCAGTCGCATTGTTTTCAGTTATATCAAAAGTAATGGGGAAAGCTATTAAACAACAACTTCTAAAGTACCTGGAAAGCTTCAACATTATCAGCGATCATGAATATGATTTTCGGGTTTGTTCGGGTTTGTCCAGATCAACGGGAGACCTGCTAGCCTATGGAACAACGCAATCAAACATAATGGGGTGTCTCGGGCTGTTGCACTGGATATTTCTAAAGCCTGTGATCGTGTCTGGCATGAGGGTTTTCTAAGTATACTGCGATCCTATGGTATGCCCAGTCGATTCTGTGGATGGCTGTCTAGCTTTTTTAGGGACTATTTTCTGCAAGTCGCGATTGATGGATTTCTCTTAGACACCTTCACTATCAATGCCGGTGTTCCTCAAGGGTCGACATTAACAACATTCTAGTGAAAATTAACAATCCGGTATTTAGCTTTGCTGACGATGGCACACTTGAATCATCTTCCTCTTTGAATTCATAAACATCGGCTGCCGACGCACATCCTCGCAGACATTATGAAGTATCACTCCTCAATAAAGACCTGGAAGAAATTTTGGCTAGGGATGCCAGTAACCAAGTCGAATTTAACGTTAAGAAAACCCAGGCAGCAGTTTTCTCTAAAAGGTTAACATTACAGAACCGGATATAGTCAGGGCAGGACACGCAATTCCACTGGCCTCTGGCCTATTAATTTGCTGGGCGTCAATCTGGGAGGAAATATGTCTTGGCAATGGCTGTGGCAATCGCCTAGATAGCTTCGAAGAAACTTGGTGTACTCTTCCGAACCAAAAAGTTACTACACACCTTCACAATTTTTGATATAATAAGAAGCCCAGATTAGACTGTATAATATTGAAAAGTCGATCCCCGCCACTGCATTCGCATAATATCATGTTTAAATATCCGAAAATTTTATTCAAATCTTCTGAGCTTCCTTCGAGCTATAACGTTTTAAAATGATGCTAAAACACTGTTTGCTGATCTTTTTGTTGGTTTTATTTGTCAGGTTAACTTCGGTGACCAGAAAAAATACTCTTTTAATTTTCTGGGTTTATACAATAGTCTCTCCTGTGATACGCGATGCAAAATAGTTTTTTTACGCCTGAATTTAATTGAAAAAGTTAGAACTATTCCCGCTAGAGTTACAGTTACAGCGGACAATATTTAAGTTGCTCTAAAGTACATTCAAGCGGAAGGACACCTGATGGAATGCGGTCCTTTTTTTCTTCTCTGTATTTTTCTTTGTTTGTTTATAAAACTACATCGAAATGCCTCAAAACTATACTACTCCAGAAGCAATAAGCAACTGACATTTTTTTTTTCATCATTTTGACCATAAATATTTTATAGCAAAAATCGCAATTTTAGGGTTGGATTGAGATTTTTGACTTAAAAAGGCTATGTTTTTGTGTATGTTCGGGTTTGTTCAGGTTTGTTGGGTGTTTTCAAAAGCATTGCAAATTTTGAAAAATCCTTTATATGCTACAAAATTTGGTAATATGATTTCTGACTAATTCAAGAGTACTTTTTGAAAAGCTTACTAACTCTGTCGCAACGTTTTTGGAATCATTGATTTATTTAAAGAAAAATCTTACGGATTCCTGTTTGTACTGTGGTGTTTCCTGTAAATATAATAGATAAATCAATGTAGTATTTAAAACCAGTTTCGGAAAATGATATTCTTATAAACAGTTTAAAAAATAATAGTGCTGCTGGATTCGATGGATCAAACAGCTAACTATTTGAAATGATTCCATCTTTGTTTATTAAAACCATTAAAACATATAAATTTAATTTTTAGTACTGGAATTTTACCAAAAGAGTTTAAAAGTTCCATTATATCCCCCATCTATCAGGCTGATAATCCTAACCTGATATCTAAATACAGACCTATCAGTTTAATTAGCAATTTATCAAACGTATTTGACAAATATTTAAAAGAAAGGCTTATAGGTTTCTTAAAAACTAATAATTTACTCTCTAAACATCAGAATGGATTGGAGTGTGTTTCTCTGCAGGGAAACCTCTTGAAGCGCGTTTAACCCCTCTGGGGGCTGGTTCTTGCCCGTTTAGAGGGGTGGCGCAACCCAAATGAGAAATTCTGACGTCGCCATCGTGTTCGGCATTCGAAAACGAGGAGGGGGGGGGGGGGGGGGTATACTCTTGTTCGGTTTTAGGTTTAAACTCAAGCATGAATTAACATCGCACATTGCTGATGAAATTAATTCAAATAATAAATGTATAGCTATATTTGTGGACCTTGTAAAGGCTTTCAACACGGTGTCACATTAAAAACTTCTCGATGTCTTGGAACAAAATGGTGTGAGGAGATCTTTCAAAATTATCTAATAAACAGAGAACAAAGTTATAATTAGAGAAACTGTTAGTACTCCTGAAAGTGTACAGATTGGTGTATCACAGAGAACAGTCCTATATTATTTAATTTGTATATTAAAAGCCTATGCAGATGATAATGTGCTTGTTTTTAGTGATAGAAACTGGGAGGCCGTAAAGGTGCGAGCTGTAGCCGGAGTTGAACATGTCAAAATTCTGGATATTTCTACATAATGAAGTGAATTTTTCAGTTATTATATTTCATTCAGAGTTAATAACCGATATATATAAAAATACGGATAGTTAATATTTCTTAAGAATATTGCGTCCCTATAAATAGTCAATTTGTATAGGATTATGAGCACAATGATAAAAATAACATATCTTAATTTGTAACTATCCAATGTCTTGTTTATTTGTGCTTAAACTTTATCAGAACCACGACAACTTCAATATCTTTATCACATATTTTACATTTTATATGAAATGCAAGTCACATAAAATAATAAGTGTTTGTTTCATAATCGTATCTAGTACAATCTGAATATTGAAAAGAAGATTTTTAAAATTTTTATAGATAATAATAATTATATTGTTAATATATTATAAATATACTATGTAAATAATTGTCAATTAGGTATCTCCTAATATAATATTTATATATTTTTTATTTACTTAAATGAGTACCTACGTGGAAGGTGATAGTAGTAACTTAATAATTGTTTAAAATCTTCCTGCAACCAAATATGTTTAATTTTCATCTATCAATTGTTTATTTATAATTCCTTAAAAGCGGTTGCTATTAACATCATCATAATATCACAGGAAATGTTAGCGGGCGATAAAGTTCATAATGACCGGTGATTTTCCTAAAATTCGTATTTATTTTTATAGCTATGTTTACATAATATTATTCTGTTTTTCCTATGTTAAATGTACAATTTCTTAATTTTCCTGAGAAAGAAGTTGCACCAACTATGAAATTTTGCGACTCCATTGCTGAATTTCTCGATGTGTATGCGGCTTTCTGCTCCATTTCAATATTCATTAACATATTTTTTCGGTAACAGCGCTAGCTATCATTTTAGACATTCGGTTTTTAGACATGATGTTTCCCTCTATACAGGGTCCGCAAGCGAAGCGTGGCGGGAAGATTAAATCGTTATCGAAAAACTTATAAACAATACTAAAATAGCATGAGATATTGGATTAAAAGCGGCATGTTTTAAAAATATTTTACATTATACAAGGTGGCCCAAAAAAGTGTGACAGCATAAAGTTATATTTTTTAAATGGGACACCCAGTATTTTATTGCATATTTAGGCTCGTATTACTATCGTTTATAAGTGCCTCAAATTTTATTTAATTTAGTTCTGTAGTTTCGGAGAAATAAATTAAAAACTAAAAAAAAAAGTTTTGCAGTCCTGAATAAAAAAATCAAAGAAAACAATCCAGAACTATTTTTTTAACCTCGGCATTGAGTGAAATTTATGAAAAGAGGTCTAGAGATACTATGAATGTAATTGCTTTTATTTATCTTATACAGGGTGTTCATAATAAGCTTTCAAAAACCCCACATTTTAAAATAATTTTTCTCAAGTTTTTCAAATGGAACACCCTATATATTATTTAGCTATTTGACGTAGAATTCATAGATAATTTTTTTTCGTAATACAAGCATATAAGTTATATCCAGCCGTTTTCGAAATAATTATAAATATCATAAATTATGTTGTTTAAATATAGTTTTTATTGGGAAATTTTGTTATAGGCGACTAGACTAATAATTCTAAACTAAAGTAAATGTTTAAAATAGCTTCCTTTTACTCTTAGAGTTTACCGTATTTAAGTTATTTCGATATAACTTTTAAAGCCTACATTTTTGCTACTTTTATTTATCTAATTTTATTTTGTATTCTTAATCGGGTTGCCATGATTTTTCTTGTTTAGATTGTCACTATGACAGTCAAATAAAATTGTTTATATTTGTTTAGTCGTCGAAATTAATTACTAACTTACACAGAATGTCGAATTTTACAACTTTAGAAATGGTAAATATGATTTTTATACTGGGTGAATATTCAATAAATTGCCTCCTCGCGAGTCGTGTGTATGCTGAAAGATATCCAGATATTGAGAGAAAGCCGAGACCAGAAGCCTTCGAGAAGTTGTTGCAAAGATTTGTAGCAACAGGAAGCATTGCGTACACAAAAAGGGATAATCAATAAACCCGTTATTAATGAAGAAAATGAATTAAGAGTTATGTTGGCAGTAGAGGAAAATCATTAAATTAAGTAAATTTAAGCTATTTTGAACACTTACTTTAGTTTACAAATATTAGTCTAGTCGCCTATAACAAAATTCCCCAATAAAAACTCGATTTAAACAACATAATTTATGAAATTTACAATTATTTCGAAAACGGCTGGATATAACTTATATGCTTGTATTACAAAAAAAAATTGTCTATGATTTCTACGTCAAATAGCCAAATAATATACAGGATGTTTCATTTAAAAAACTTGAGAAAAATTATTTTAAAATGTGGGGTTTGAAAGCTTATTATGAACACCCTGTATAAAATAAATAAACGCAATTACATTCAAAGTATCTCTAGACCTCTTGTCATAAATTTTACTCAATGCCGAGTTTAAAAAATAGTTCTGGATTGTTTTTTTTTTTGATTTTTTATTCAGGACTGCAAAACTTTTTTTTTTAGTTTTCAATTTCTTTCTCCGAAACTACAGAACCAAATTATATAAAATTTGAGGCACTTATAAACGATAGTAATACGAACCTAAATATGCAATAAAATACTGGGTGTCCCATTAAAAAAAATTTAACTTTATGCTGTCACACTTTTTTGGGCCACCCTGTATAATGTAAAATATTTTTAAAACATGCCGCTTTTAATCCAATATCTCAAGCTGTTTAGTAGTGTTGATAAGTTCTTCGATAACAATTTAATCTTCCGTCCACGCTTCGTTTGCGGACCCGTATAACCATCCGCTACGATAGTACTCTTCCACTTTCAGTGTAGCTTAAGGGTTACATGGCTATCACCACTATCTATAAAAAGTGTGGACGAGGTCCGACGTATGCAATGTCCTGTATATTCCTTCATCACATCATAATTAGTCAGCAACATGGCGTTCACTACTCCGTTAATACTTGCCACATCTCTCTACACTGCGCCGCCTGCATCCAGTTGTGATTGTTGCGCTTTAAATCATCGGTCCATCTTATCGGTGGTCGACTTCTATTTCGGTAGGCTTCATGTCTCGGACTCCATTCAAGGATTTTCAAGGACCATCTGCTGTCAGTTGTTCGTGCAATGTGTCCTGCCAATTCCATTTTGTGTTGTTATTCTCCTGACCATATCCGCTACACCTGTTCTTCTTCTTATTTCATTGTTCTAAATCCTGTCTCTTAAGGAGATACCCAATATGGCTCTCTCCATAGGTCGTTGTGTCACTTGGAGTTTATTAATAGATTTTTTAGTCAGCGTAAGTGTTTCTGCTCTTTATGTCATAACAGACAGGACACATTGATTAAACATTTTTCTCTTCAAACATACCGGGTTTGTTGTGTCGGACTTAAATACAATCTTCAGGTTCCCAAACGCCGTCTAGGCAAGTGCTATTGGTTGTCCCGACCCACACGAATTTAATGTCCAAGATATTTGTAATAGGATACTTGTTGCCCTTCCTACCCACTCAAGGAAATATTTCCACTTATCACCAGATTTGTCATATATTGGGTTTTTTTTATAATTGATCTTCTGTCCGGCTTCTTTTCATGCTTTCTCTAGATCTTGTAGCATCTGTGTGGCTTTGTCAATTCTATTTGAGATCAAGACAATATCGTCTGTAAACCTAAGGTTATTCAAATCTTCCCCATTTATGTTGATTCCCAAGTTATTCCACTTTGTTTCCTTCAACATGTACGCGAGTAGGTTTGTAAATATCTTTGGCGATATGGTGTCGCCCTGGCGAACTCCCCTTTCGATTTTAAACTTGCCTGTGTCTCTATAGAGCCTAACGCATGATGTTGCGGTTCCATAGATACTTTTAATAATAGCAGTATATCGGTGGTCTATTCGGCAATCAGAAAGAGCTTGGAGCATTTTATGTTGGTCAATAGTATCAAACGCCTTCTCGTAGTCTACAAAAATTAGGATGAGCGGTTTATTGTACTCTACGTACTCTACGCATTTATCGATTAAGGCCTTGGTCAGTTACAGGTGGCCATTTGTACCGCATCCACGATGGAAACCAGCTTATTCTCGTGGCTGGTAGCTATCGAGCTTGTTTGTAAATCTTCTTGTTATTATTTTCATGAATAGCTTATAAATGTCAGAAAGTAGGCTGATTGGTCGGTAGTTTTTTAAGTCCATAATGCCTTCTTGTGCATGATAACAATAAAAGCATTGTACCACTGGGAAGGTGTTATGCCTTTAAGGAAGCATACATTAAAGAACTTTAGATTAGCGTATATTAGAGCTGCGGAGCCCCTTCCTTGATCGACACGATAGATATATCGTCGTTTCCCGGAGATTTCTTATTTTTCATCTCCAGAAGGGAAATTATTATTTCGTCGATAGTTATTTCTGGGATATCCACCGATCCAGCATTCTGAACCTTCGGTATTTGCCCTGTATGTATCTTTCGTCTCTTTTCTATAAAGTTCAGTGTAGAATTCTTCAGTAATTTTAAGGACTTCTACTCTATCTGTTTGAACATTCCCGGTTCTATCAGCGAGAAAAATATTTTCCTTCAGTCCATAAGGTTTCTTCGCAGTACTCATAACCTTAAATTTTTTTCAATTACTTGAGCTATGTGTTCTTTATTACAGTTTCGGACGTCCTGTCTGACAGATTTGGAAATATCTCTATTAAGTGGTTTAAATACATCACTGTTTTCCATGTATTTATCCCTCATATCTCTCTCATCTTCATAAGATACATCGTTCTCTGGCTCAGTTTATCTTCTTTATTTCTTCCTCTTACAGAGTGTTTTTTCTGGGTCTTTCCTTTATAATAGCGTTAATTTTCAGATTTAAATAGTTCACGTCTATTTCGTCGTCTTTCAGACATTTCAGGTTTCTTAACTTTATTGCAATTTCCTCTTGATATGCTGACTTATTCACTATCGATGTAAATTTTTTGCCTTGTATCAGTGACACCATTTTTGCTCTTACGTTCCGAACGGTTATTTTAATCTTTGCTCTAACCAGCCTGTTGTCGCTATTGCGAATCTATTGCAAATTTGTTCAGTACGGTGACATCCAGGGCTATATGTTTTTTTATCAGTGACAATAAAGTTGATTTCGTTTTTCGTTGTACCATTTGGGCTTGACCAGGTCCATTTGCGAAGTGGTTCATTTTTAAAAAGAAGTTCATGGCGTGCAGTCTCTGCTGAAGGAGGAAGCCCAAAAACATATCTTCTCTACGATTACTATCTCCGTAACGAAATGTTCCCAGTAGTTTCTGCTTCATCAGTTTTAAAGCCAAGCTTTGCGTTGAAGTCTCCCATGAGGATCATATACTGGGTTTTGTCTTGTTCGATAGCCCTAGAGATATCTTCATATAGGAGCTTCACTTCTTCATCCTCGTGGTCGGTTGTGGGTGCGTATATCTGTATGACTTTTAGGCTAGATATTTGGCCTTCCGATGACAACCGTCGATCTTTTAAAACTGCCTGTTTCAGACTGTCGTGCATGGAGACAAAAAGTTCTTGCCGTGGGCACTACACGTTGAGGAAATGTTTCATAATAAATACGTGTTGCAGGATAAGAGTTTCAATTAGCCATTCCATAACAGAAATGCACACCTTATAAATAAGCTGACAACTGTAAAGTTAAATGTTGCAATTATTTTCCAAAGCATGCCTTGATTAAAAAAAAAAATATCCATGCATCTCCATTGACATGCATCAAAGTGGTATTTATTTTTTTCTCGAAAACAAAGTAAGATACAAAAAAAAATCAAGAGACAAAAGTGTTGTATTTTTAGTTGCTTAATCCGAGAAAAATATAAAAATTCTAAAAGATCCAGTGGCTTACTTTTTTTCCAATAATATTCGTTCAGGTGCCGCCCGGAACGCCACTGGACTCAATAAATTTAATCGACTTAGGGCTAAATTAGCCCCTTAACACTACAAATCAAACTGCCAAATTTCAACAATATCGACGAAAGGATATTTAAGATATTTGCGAAAACCCGTTTAAGAAAATTTTTTTAACACCCAGAAATCTTGAAAACGAAGCATTTGCGGACCCATGTTTATATGAACGTCTTAGAATAACTCAAAGAAACGTCTCCTAAAATTACTTCACATATTTAATTAACACCCTGTATAATAATAGCGTTTATCTATTTTATACAGGCTATTCATACTAAGGTTCCAAAAAAAAAACACATTTCAAAATCATTTTTGTCAAGATTTTCAAATGGAACATCCTGTCTATTATTTTAATATTGGATGTACAATTCATAAGCAATTTTTTTTGTAACACAAACATGTAAGTTATTTCTAGCCGTTTTCGCAATAGTTCCAAATTTTATCAATTATGGTGACTAACAATGGTAAACTACAGCAAATGTTTAACCATTTTGATATTTGAATAAGTAAACACGTTCTTGAAAAGATCTGTTTGCATCCCTTAAAATTTGAGTTGAAATACTAGCACCACGGTTCATTAATAGTGGTTAAGCCTAAAAACCATATCAGGCTTTGAAATAAAATAGGCATTCATTAGTTAGTTATAGTTTGACGAGTTCTTTAACTTAAAAAATTGTTATTTAATGTGAATAAATTATAATTAGGAATTAAATTGGATTTTACTGGTTGGTTAATATGATCTTTAAACTTAGATGGAACGAAATAAAATTGTTTGTTTGCATTTTGCGTCACGTTATCCAGAATTTGACTTTTTTACGGGGATACGTAACCAAATTGTTTATGAATATCCACCTACAACTGGCATTAATATGCAGCAATGAAAATTATATGTGTTTGCTAGTGTTTGAAATGTTGAGGGATGTAAACAGATCTTTTTAAGAACGTGTTTACTTGTGAATAGATTGATTGATTGAAATGGTTGATATTTTAAATATTTACTGTAGTTTACATTTGAGGCGCTCAGAACCAGAGTGGCCTAACACCAATAAAGGATATTCGAGAAAAAGCGGTTTAAGGTTTTAGACTTCTTTGCTAGTAGTTCTAGAATACTAGAAAAATTTTAAATTGCCGTCTCTTGGATTTTAATAGGCTGTGAGGAGAGCTGGTTTATGATGTACACTAATAAAAATAAAAAAATTTGCAAAGGTTAAGAAAAAAATGTGGGTTGGGCCACTATGGCATTACTGTTATAAGTATAAAAATGAAAGAGATATTATGATTCAAAACATTTTTTATGCCTTGGAAAACTCAACGAAACAAAATAATTTAAAAAAAAGATATGTTTCATTCACTCAGCGTCTTCTACGTACTGCACATTGTCAGATATATCCAGGAGATCTTCTGCATCACCCGACGTTTTTAAATTTTTGTAAAAATCGTGATAAATGGGAGGTATGAATGGCAGTAAGTCCATTAAATCTTTTTTCTTAGGTACAGTGATGGAATGGCCATTTGGATACAGGGTTTCTAGGGTCAGTATATCCTGTGTGCTTCTCTTAGAAATAGTGACTTCAGAAAATTCCACAAAATCATTATTTGAATACTTGTAGCGTATTACATATGGGTCAGATTTACGATATTGTAACCATTGAAATTTTAACCACTCAACCTTATCTCCAGTAAGGGATATTTTTCGGTTAGTTATATTTTTTTCCAGCTGTTTGGTCGATACAAAATCTGCTGTCGACATTTCTACGATTTCAAATGGATTTTTTTTTCTGGCACTACGAATCACTTTGTTCCAACTCTGAGGCAGAAATATCTCTTGAAAATACTTTTTTTGCTTTTCTATAAGCCCAAAGTCCTGATCACACGGTAGATATGAGTGACCGCTGACCAGGAACTTATGATCAATTTCTTCAATAGTAATATCTGGATTCAAAACCACGAAATTGCAAAGGACCGCAATTTTGATGTTCCGATTTTGTCCGCCACATTGGTCGGAATACATCACAACCTTTTTAGTTTTTACATGATTTCTAAAATAATTCAACAGACAAGAACCAATTTCTTGTGGTCCCCTGGATGCAACTGATTCATTCCAAGTATACATAACAACTTCATCTGTCCCCATGTTATGGACTCCAAAGCAATATGTCCACAACTGCCTTTTATAAAAACAAATACCAGTTGTTAGAACTGGCGTCGGTAAAGTTTGCATTAAATCAAAGGTTATAGTAGTCACAGAATCGTCATTTTTGGCTAACAAACTATCACTTTTGAGTCCATTTCTAGCAGATTCGGCTTTTCTTTGATGATGTTCCTGTTCAGTAGTAAGTGCACTCTTTATTTGAGCGTCCTCAGTACTTTTAATTTTCATGTCAAATATGTCACACTTTTTGCATGAATCTGAAATAGGCGCGTGAAACAAAAGATTGAACTCCTTGTTAAATATTTCACGAAATACCCAACTGGAAACTGGTTCTGAAATCTCATTTTTATATAACTCGTACATTTTATTTAAGTTTAAATGGGGAGACAAGAACTTGCGATTAGGGTTTTTGTGTCGAGTGTAATGTGACTCGTAGCTGGGAAATTTGTCAATAAAACTTTTTACTTCTAAAACTTTTTCCTGGCTCGTCTTATTGGGAGGTTCATGTTTGCCGCGTTTATCTACTGGAGGGGTGCTACCAATATTCTTATTTTTGAGGACCCTGGTTAGTCTTCCATCACTTACTTTGAACACGTTTTTAAAAAATGTTTTACACACTTTGACTTCTGTACCGCTCGCAGTTGTTAAAAAATAAAGTCTAGTTTTCTCGCGTTTTGATAGCTGATCAACATTTATTATGTTTGTGTAAGATCTCATCTTGTTTACGACTTTAATTTGAGAAAACAGATAAGACGATTGTAAATCAAAAGTTGCCAGCTTATAGTAATTACTTAGTAACTCACTTTGTCTCTCAGTAGTTATTTTGAGATGACACTTACTTTGACACAAACATGTAATCGGACAAAAACTCTTTTCTGGTACTGCTTTACCCGAGACGCCTACATAACTCTGGCCTGCCGTTCTTTTCTTCTTTCTGATATTTTTCTGCCACCGACCTTCGGTTTTTCCTCTCTTTTTTCCTTTAGTTATTGGTACTTCCGGGGGTATTTCCGGTTCACCTGTTTCATTTTGTGTTACTTCTAGTACATCCTCTGTAATATTTTCAGAATCGGATGGGATATACTCAGATCCAGAGGACTGATATGGCTCTTCTTCACTATCTAAACAATTAAAACAATACTAATATTGTGTGCATAACTCGGTAACTCATTGTTAACTTACCTTCATAGTAAAACATTATTAATTTGTTGCCAAATGAAACGAACTGTTTACTACAAACACTAATAATAAATTGTCGGCGTTTAATAAGCACACATAACACCTTTGTGATAGCGTATGCCGTTCTATGGTTGTTAACGACCTAAGCCACAGACAAGAAATGACATGTTTTAAAATCTAGTACCATAGTGGCCTAACCCGCAGTCGGGCCAGTATGGCGCAGAAGTGCAGCTCGTTTCAATGAGTGCTAAAACGAATTAGTGCCGCCATCTGTGATTAAAAAGCAAAAGGTGGCTTGGGCTCCTTTAGCACTGGAAAGATAATATTAAGTTGGGTTCTTTAAGAGGCCTAACTTAAATTAACAATTTTGTGGGTTAGGCCACTCTGGTTCTGAGCGCCTCATTTATTAGTCAAAGCGCCTATAGTATTTAAACTACATAATTTATGAAATTTGTAATTATTTCGAAAACGGCTTAAAAACATATGTTCGTATTAAAAAAAAATGATTAAGAATTGTAAATCCAACACTCAAACAATATACAGGGTGTTCCATTTGAAAATCTTGAGAAAAATGATTTTAAAATGTGTTGTTTTTGGAACCTTATTATGAATACCCTGTCTAAAATAGATAAATATTTTTATATTCATATATTCATAGTATCATTAGGCTCCTTGTTATAAAGCCTATCCAATCCTGTGGTTAAAAAATAATTCTAGAATGTTTTCATGCGATGATTATTATTTTTTTAAATTTCAGGTATACAGATTTGATGGCTCCATTTTAGTTCAAAGTACGAGTGGACAAAGGGAGGGAACCACACCCACCAGTGCAGACCTAAACGGTTGTACATCAGTTCAAGATTCTACATGGCAATATCCTAATGGAACCTATTACAGCAAATATGACTTTGCGGCATATATTAGAGAAACAAACTATCAAGGCGTTTTCGGAAATGGATATGGTGCCTTTGTTATATCACCCAGCAGAGAATATCATGGTATTTAAAATAATATTCGTTAATGCCGCGTCCACGCGAAACCAACAAAACAGAAACACAACAAACTATCAACTTTCTGGATACAAGACAAAACGAAAACTTGCGTTCACACTGGCGAGACTAAATGTGAACAAAAGTCTATGTAGTTTTGTCCTTGTTTCGTATTTTATAAACAAAACAGAAGCAAAATAGCACCACAATGTTTTTCAACAATTTAGCGACAAATGGGAAACATTTTTTCAACTTTTATGTTTCACGAAATAAAATCAATAGCTGACAGTAGCGTAGCCACAGAGGGAAGGGGGTCTTTAAATGCTCTTTTCTAAGGACTTAAATGATAATATGATCAAATGTGTATTTGAAAATATAGACGCCCCAAAAGGAGTTATCACCGCATGCAAGATCAGCTAATCATACCAGTCCTTAAAGCCACGAATAATGTTTCTTTTATATTATATGATTATTATTAATACCACCAGACAAGCACACAGACTTGCTTCCGATTTGTTGAAAAACATTGTGTTGCTGGCTTGTTTTTTTTTTGGTTTAGTGTGGCAGAAGACAATATGTTGCTGAAAACTAAAACAGAACATAACTGTTGGTAAAATGTTTCCGACTTGCTTTTAAATTGATGAAAAACATTGTGTTGCTGATTTTTTTTTTTGGTTTGGTGTTCACCCGACAGAAGACAATATGTTGGTGAAAACTAGAACAAAACAAAACATAAAAGTTGGTAAAATGTTTCGGATTTGTTTCTAAATTGCTGAAAACATTGTGTTGCTGTTTTGTTTTCATTTTGTTGGTTTGGTGTGGACCAGGCAGTTGCTAGAAACTAAAACAAAAGTTGGTAAAATGTTTTCGATTTGTTTTTAAATTGTTGAAAAACATTGTGTTGCTGTTTTGTTCTATTGGTTCGGTTTGGGCCCGGCAGAAGACAATATGTTGCTGAAAACTAAAACAGAACATAACAGTTGGTAAAATGTTTCCGACTAGTTTCTAAATTGTTTGAAAAGCATTGTGCTGCTGTTTTCCTATTTGTTGGTTTGGTGTGGACCCGACAGAAGACAATATGTTTCTGAAAACTAAAACACAACATAATAGTTGGTAAAATGTTTCCGACTAGTTTCTAAATTGTTTGAAAAACATTGTGTTGCTGTTTTGTTGGTTGGACAATATGTTGCTGAAAACTAAAACAAAACATAAAAGTTGGTAAATGTTTTCGATTTGTTTCTAAATTGTTTGTTGGTTTTGTGTTGACGCGACATAACATTTTAACGTGTTCAACTTTCTGGACTTTCTGTTATTATTGTAAGTTCTCATCACCCATTTTTTTTGATTTACGGCAGTCTTTTTTGAAATTTATACAAACCTTCGGTCATATTGATTGTATAAAATATATGCGCTTGATGTTTAATTTTTTGGCACTTTCCTTCTTACTTTTCTAACAAGTATTGTAAACAAAGAAATCTTTTCAAAATTTTATTAAATTTCAAGGTCTTCAATGTTGAGGTCTCTAGGTCACAAAAGATATTTCATCGATAAGCAACCTTACGGTTGGTGAAGATGCATGAAATTCCAAAACAAGCATTCCCCTAGATGTAACCACAGCAGGGATTGGATTATATGGGAATTTACTTATCAATTCATTCACAAGCCTGTTTTGTGAACCTTAAAACTTCTTAGGATAGCTTAACCTACAAAATAAATCGTCGGGTTACTGCAAAAACCAGATAAGTCACATATTTATAGTTTTGAGAAATTCGTGTTTTAAACTTAAAAATGAAAGGAAAAATCCCTTGAATTAAAAACAGTTTATTATTTTACATTTTATATTAAAGACAAACATTTTAATTATTATATAAGCAAAAGTAATCGAAAATATTATAATCCTAATTTTTTATAAACAAAAAACATATTTTTAAAGGATTTATCTTATTTTGGTTGTCAAGTTTTTATCGAAGGGACCTTATCTGAAACTCACAATAATTCCTCCTCCGGGTCACTATCTTCTACTGCGGGCTCTGGAACTAAATCTTTAGCGTCTTTGGACGTTGGTAATGATTTATAATAATCATGGAACTCTTCGGGGATAACCTCACTTTTACAGAGCTTTACTAAATCTGCTTTTTTTGAACTTGTTATAGGTCTAAGTTTACTGTAGGCGTTTGGAAGTTTAAAATTGTTTAAATTTATTGGGCGGCCTTTACCAAACACATTAATTTCCATGTATTCTGATGTATAGTCGTATCTGTACTGAAGAATCCAGGGCTTGCTCTTAAGATATCTAAAACATTTCACTTTTAACCAGTTGACTTTTTCGGAAAGAGTGTTCTTTAGTTTGTTTTTCATTATTTGTTTTGAACATTTTTCTAGGTCTAAAAAATCACTGAATTTTAATTCTTTTACATTGTAGGGCTTTTTATTTGACCTAACTGTTCTGGCCATTCGAAATATTGTCATCCAGTCGTGAATAGTGTAAACAGGGACATATTTTTTTGCTTTTTCAATTGAGCTATGCATACTGTCCACTTCCATGTAGCTGTGGCCACTTTCTAGGAACTTTTGCGTGATGACTTGCACATTAGGATTTGTTTGGACCAGATAGAGCAATAAAGCAGTAATGTTTTGATTATGGTTTTGGCCGCTGCAGGTATCTGAAAACAGTGATATTTCATTTACTGTTTCGGGGAGCTGTTCAATGTATTTATATAAACAGGTGCCGATTTCCAAACTACCTCGTTTTCCATTAATCTCAGTCCAAACGTAACAAAAAGCATTATTTGGTGGTGCCATTTCATAAATTGTAAGATTATACGTGCACAGTTTTCTACTGTAATACATAGGACTCACGTCACTACTTGGTAGTTGTAGGACACATTGTAAGTCAAACGTGCAACATATAAAACTATTTTCGTTTAAGGCTCGTTCCTTATCTTCAATTTTGGCAGTATTGCAATCTTCTTTTCTTAAGACGTGTCTCTGATAATTATCCTCTAATTCCGCTCTTTTGAACAAATCTCTACAAGTTTTATATTGCATGCAAATCTGACATTGATCTTTTTTTGGAACATAGAATGAAAAGTTGTAGTTACTACAAAATATTCTTCTGTAAGTTATAAGTGACACTGGCATTGAACCATCCTTTTCGCAGATTTCCTTATAAAGAGAATGCATTTTTGCTATGCTTAGCTTTGAATCTAGATACTGCCGTTTAGTAGTATTTCTAGTGTAATGCGATTCCATAGCAGGAAAACTCTCAATGTGAGATTTTACTTTTTCAAAAGCTTCTTGTTTGGTTTTATTATGAGGTTCCTTTTTGCCCCTTTTATCCTCACCGCAAAACACTCTTCCTTCTCCTTTATTCGTGAAGGCATGTGCTATAACCTCTTTACTTATGGAAAGTGTTTTAATAAAAAAAAATTTACATACTCTTACTTTTGATTCGGCGAAATCAAAAAAGAAGCTTTTAGCATCGCTCTGTGCTTTTTTCTTGCTGTTACATTTTGCTTTGCGTCTTTCAGGAACCTTACTTTCAGTATTATTTAAAATAAAATCCTTTCTTCGGTTAAATTCGCAACTCCAATAACTTTTGCATATTGCTAACCTATTGTCTACCGAAATTTTATCTGTGCACTTAAAACGGCATTTTGAACAATCAATAGGCTGTGGTGCCTTAGCTTCAATTTTTTGACGTTTAGTCACATTTTTCTTCCACTGGCTGGGCTCAGATTTTTTCCAACGGGTTCTTTTTTTTAAAAGGGTTTCAGAAGCATTGACATTTCTTCGGATATCGTCGTTATTTTCTGGTTCTAAAAAATTCAAACCTTCTTTTAGTACAATTTTGTAGCAAACAATTGATAAAAACTTACCCTCATGCGATTCTTCGGCCGAAGTTTCTGACGTAGAATCATCAGGAATGTAGTCTCCATCTTTTATTGAGCAATCGGAATTCTCAAAAATATCGTCTAATTCACAAGCACAGCGTTCCTGATCAGAATTCAGTTCGGACGACATGTTTTCGTCCAAATCTCTATAGTTAGTCGAGGGACCCGCTATTTTGTGTTCTTCTAGAATATTGTCTGAAGAACTTGAACGATAATATTCATTTCTTAAATCAAATTTAGAGACCACACAAGAACGTTGAAAACCCACTGAGTTTGGGGGTGGGGATCTTTCTTCAGCGGCCTTCAAACATTTATCTTCTAAATAAGAATTAACCTCCATAATCGTAAACTCTAACGGCGTGGGTGTCTCAATATGATTTGCCGTTTCATTGTCACCTACAAATCCCCAATAATAAAAATACATGTAAAATCTTCGAGTCGCGATAAGGTCCTTGCACAATCCAATGTTTATTTAGTTGCATAAAATATTATACCCCCTATTTTTCTGTTATCATAAATCTCGTTACGAGATATTTTACAATTTTTATTAATATTTCTCGTCTTCAACACCCGCAACACGCGCCTGCCTTGCTGTGGCGTCAATTATCTATAGTTACCGATGTTGCTAAATATGTCATTTATATTAATCTTCCACTTCTGGTAGCATTTTCAAAGAATAAATTTAATTGACTTTCGTATGAGTAATATTTTCGTTTGTTTATATTTTAAAAGCTTAGTGTTCCTCTTATATTTGCAAAATTTTACTTGAAAATAAGTAAAGTTTATCGGTGGTCAATAAATTTGGCAACGTTTTTCAAACGTGTGGCGAGAACCAATCAAAAGCGTTTATAAACACGTGTTAATAATAATATTTAAATTATGTACACATTTCTTTTTCCGATATTTCAAAGGGTGATTCGTAAGATGATCTTTTTTGTATGTTATTATAGTCATTAAATTGTATTTACTATCGAAATATTATTATATTGTAATTATGGATATTTAAATTTCGTGCAAAGACCCTAGATTATCATAAAGTAATATAAAGAAGTAAATAGGTAGTAATAGTATTTACCTGCACATTTTCTTTGTTCCAGAACCATGTTAACCATTGCTGCACCCCGAGACATCATTCTTTTAAATTATTTTGCACTTAAGCCTAATAATATCATTCAAAACTATAAAATATTTTCAATCGACATCACCACGCTATAATTAAATTTTAGGTTATGTTATAGTTATATACTGCTAATAAAAGATAAGTGACAGTTAGCTGGTTTTAAGTGCGAATGATTTGTATCATTTCCAGAATAATATACTACCAAAATAAGATAAGTGGTAGTAAGCTTGTTTTTGATGTAAAAAACTTATATTGCTCACAGAAACATAATACTGCCAAAACAAGATAAGTGTCACTTAGCTTGTTTTTAGTTTAAAATACTCTTATGGCTTCTAGAATTATACAGTTAAAAGCAGATATATACCACTTATCTTATTACGGCAGTTACTAATACTACAAAATACACAATAAAACGATTTTGCGTAAAATACAAATGCACATATCTTGTTTTAGTAGTTTAAATTTTAGTCAAAGTGGATTTATCTTATTTTTGCACATGCGTATGACCCCTTTACACCTGTGATAGCTTTATCTCGTTTTGGCAGTAGATGCAAACGCAATTTTTAGGCGTAGAAATGCACTTAACT
Organism: Barypeithes pellucidus; assembly: GCA_963991005.1. NCBI lineage: Eukaryota > Metazoa > Arthropoda > Insecta > Coleoptera > Curculionidae > Barypeithes > Barypeithes pellucidus. The sequence continues at coordinate 55,871,490 of OZ022560.1, forward strand.
AAAAAAATGAAAAAATGGAGTTATCTTGTTTTTGCAGTAACCCGACGAAATACAATAATACAGAACGTGATTGCCTCCATGACATATTCGTGCCTGTTTAATTTAAAATTCTTCCATTACAATTTTTTTTTCGCGACCTCCCATTATAAAACATCCATTTGTATAATTGGTTAATATTGGGTTTGTTCGGGTTTGTTCGGGTTTGTTCTCTATATACCAACTATTAATTAACATAATTATTTAGGCGGTGGTCCTATGAAACAGGACTTAACGGTTCACCAGGAATGTTTAGTTGCCAATTACTTCATGAGTGGTCATTTGACTGGAACCCCGGGAATTGATGCTCCGCCTGGATGGGTGCACATTTATGGACCGTTCCTGCTGTTCTTCCCCACTGGCGACAATGGCCAGATTATGTCTGCAGTTCACAGCCAAGTTACCACAGAAAAAGAAGCTTGGCCTTATGGTTTTGTTAACGATGCCGCGTATCCAACAGCTAGGTAAGATAATTTACTTCCTAAAGGTGGTGACAATCTAGCGTAGAGTTTTACTATCAAAGTAGCAATAAATATGTTTTGCTTATTATGTCTGTGGGAGAATTACAATTTCCCTCATCCCACACTGTAAAGAAGTATTCGTTTATGAAATGAAATCACACTGTTTCTTAACAACTTTTAATACGAATAATGTTTGAGTGTGGTTCTCGAACAATGTCATTGAAATTCCTGTTTTGTATTTTAGAGGTTCGATAAGCGGTTATGTTACTGGGCAAAAGACAGCAACGGTCGTCGCATGGGATTCTGTCAATGAAGAGTTCGATTTGCAGGAACTTGGTTATTTATACAATGCTAACACAGATTCCAAGGGATATTTTGTCATGAGCAACGTTCGTCCCGGAACATATAAAGTCGCCGCATATCCATTGGCGGGCCAAGGAAGTGAAAATGTAGCTTATTCAACTGTAACTCTTGCGGCAGGTGTGTATACTAGTGGGGCTCGCTAAAATAAAATTTGTTCTTATAAATTCAAAATGTGAAATAATCATACATCTCTGGTTCCATTCACTTTTCCTAACAATAAATCGTCACTTATTTAGTCGTCCGATCGACGTACTTAGGGCCAGATCTACAACTTTTCTCCCCTAGACTGAAAAAAATTGCAGGGCTTTTTGGCGAAGAAAATAATGAAATAGGAGCTATAGATAATAAATGTATCGTATTGTATTTTAAAAACGAACAATTTAGATAAGTGTATAAGAATAATTAAAGATAATTGAAAATCTTTGTAGAAACTGAGAACACTTCAAAAATAAAACATGTTATGAACGAAAATTTATAAGACAACTCAACAAATAAAAATGAACTAAAAAAAAATAATTTAAACTCACAAATAGCTTTTAAAACCAAATAATTTAAGATTATTTTCGAGCCTTATATTCGACACAATCGTTATTCAAATCATTTATTTATGTCAATATACAACAGTATTTACACACGCCAATAAGATTAAAGTATTAAAATATTAATAAGATTAAGATATTACACGAGGAAGACAATGAAAATTAAATTAATATTTTCCCAACTTTACATATACCTAAAGCAGGACATTTAAAACAAATAAAATCAAACAAAAAAGGAATTTCACAACATGTTAAAATTGACAGAACAAAGATCAGTAAAATCATGGTTAAAATATTCGACAGTACTGTAGAATCCCTTACTGAAGAAAATCTTTTAAACCACCCTCAAAACAATTGGAATCATTTCCTGACTAAGAGGTGGCAATTTATTCAAGAAGCGCACTCTAAGAAAGCCAGGGCCATCCTGACATCTCCAGAGTCGTTTATATGATGGTACTATACACTGTGTACATAAAGTAGTTAGGAACAAATTCATTATCTAGGAATCTAAAAAAATATTTCGGAAAAATCCTCGGACACGTGTAGCGCTTTTCCTATACAAACTTAATATACAAGGTGGCTCATGTAGTAGATATGACATTATCGACGATTTTTTTAAATGGGAACCCCTATATTTTAGTTCAGATCTGTAATCTCCAAGAACAGCTGATTTCAAAAACATAACACACTTTGGGCCTAAAATTCATAGTTTCGTTACTACAGGGTAAAACAAATAATTTTATTTAAGATATTTTTTTTTGGCTTGGGAGGCATCAATTAATTACGTGAGGCGTTTTTAGCGATTTTTCAACCCCCCCTTCCACCAATAAAAGATTTCGTGACATTTGGCTCAATCCCTTCCGCCATCACCCAATTTTACCTGAAAGCCTTACGTAATTAATGGACGCACCATCATTTGCTGTTACTTATGTTTTTTCTCAAGTAGGCTTATTTGCTGTTATGTAACTATGGTATTTAGATAATGTCATTGTCATTACATTGTATTTTTCTAGTAAGTTTATTAGAAGTAATAAATTTTATTTTAAAAGATATTGAGTTACTATGCGTTTATCTTTAACACAAAGAATAGAAATTCTTATGATGATTGGATATGGTGATAGCATCCGTACTCAACAATAAGTTTGCATTTTGTTTAACACTAAGTATCCAGCAAGACCAATTACTAGATCAACTGTAAACTTGAAATAAAATTTCGGGAAACGGGTTCAGTGGAAGATATTCCCAGAAAAGGCCGTCCAACTATTCCGGATGATAAGAAATTAGATATTTTATTGGCTATGGAAGAAGATCCCCACAACAGCGTCCGCAGATTAGCATTGATCATGGGGCGGCTGCTATGACCGTTCATAACCTATTGACGGTAGAAAAATGGCACCCGTTTAAAATCCGATTGGTTCATGAGTTGAATGAAGATGATCCAGATCGTAGGATGGAGTTTTGTCAAATATTAATGGAAAGAAGTAACTTAGATCCTTTGTTTATTGAAAATATCATATTTTCGGATGAATCTACCTTTAAATTAAATGGAGATGTGAATCGGCAAAACTGTAGATACTGGGCAAAAGAAAATCCCAGGTGGATGCGTGAGCACCATACTCAATATCCTCAAAAAATTAATGTTTGGGCTGGTATTGTGAAAAACAAAATTATTGGGCCATATTTTTTTGACAACAATGTAAACGGGCTAAATTATCTTCATTTTCTTCAGAACTTTCTTATCCCTACGCTAGTTAACTTATACCCTAGTAGAAATAATCCAGGAATTCTAGATGAAAATTTGTGGTACCAACAAGACGGCGCACCTCCACATGATGCAGATGTAGTGCGCCATTACATAAACCAAGTTTTTCCTAACAAGTTAATTGGAAGACTGTTGAATGGCCGCCTAGGTCTCCAGACCTTACACCACTGGACTTTTTCTTGTGGGGTAACCTGAAAAATGTTGTTTATAAAGTCAGACCTGCCAATATTGAAGATTTAAAAAATCGAATAACAACAGAATGCAGGAACATTTCAGAAGAAACCATAAGAAAAGTCCAACAAGAATTTATTGATCGCTTGGGGAACTGTCAGGAAGCAGAAAGAGGACAATTTCAACACTTAATTAAATAGCTTATTTAATTTTTTTACATTTTTTTAAATTAAAAATATCTTAAATAAAATTATTTGTTTTACCCTGTAGTAACGAAACTATGAATTTTATGCCCTAAGTGTGTTATGTTTTTGAAATCAGCTGTTCTTGGAGATTACAGATCTGAACTAAAATATAGGGGTTCCCATTTAAAAAAATCGTCGATAATGTCATATCTACTACATGAGCCACCTTGTATATTAAGTTTGTATGGGAAAAAAATGCGCCATTAAAAATTATTATACACGTGTCCTATTTTTAGATTCCTAGATAATGAATTTGTTCTTTACTTTATGCACACACTGTATATCAAGGCATCTTTTAGTGATTTTTTACTGCGTATCCATGTCTTTAGTGAATTTTTGCTACGTATCCATGTCTTTAAACAGCCCTTTTTTTTAATTTTTTCTGACTCTGATCATTTTAAAGCATTTTTAGGCATTAGTCATCACTGGTGTCAGTTCAGTAGTTTTTAAATTTCTAAGTACACAAAAAATTTCTGGATCCATTTGATGTTTACTGGGTATCCAAATAAAAGGCCTGCGTATCCAAGTGGATACTCAAAAGTACGTTAAAAGATGCCTTGCTATATGTCTTCGATTTCGCGTTCCATAAGAGTGAACATCCTCGTGTCTCCTGAGCTTATGCAGGTTATTCTTGACATATAGGCAATTCAGAATAAGTTGAGAAAGCAATGTCAAAATCCTTAAAGATACAAAAGTACGCCTACAGTCCTCTCGATAAGATAGGTTAGCAACTATCCTCACCGCCCGTCTCTGTACTTGAAAAATATCCATGGCACCATGGTGATACTCCAACGACATAGTTAGGTCTGACGACTGACCTATATCTATGGATAGCCAAACTCTAAAGGCAAAAGTGGCCTCGCACTTAGAGCGAGCATTCCAATATTATTATTTAGGTTAAAGCCTTTAATCCTTTTCACTTGTAATCCCACTTGCAAACTAGCAGACAAGATTCCTTGAAATAGAACTATTTGCAGTTGGCTTTAAGATGCCGCCACTTCTTATTGGCTTGAATGTAATCCCGTGCATGGCTCAGTTTATCCGTATAAGTTGTTGTTTACAAGTCAATCGTGACATGCAATTGAGATTATACGAGAAGCCCTAGTACAGGGCGTCAATTTTTCGGTGGTTTTACGGGGTATCTTCATTATTAGTAAAGATAGAAGGATGCGGTTATCGCAGCTAATTTTCTGTGGAACAAAAGATGACCCAATTAGAATTTTCCTAGTCCTCCTCGATTTTGATATACAGAATGTGTGGACACCCCATATTTCGGTAACCCTTTAACTCCTCAAAAAGAAATAAAATGCTCTCTTTGTCACTTTTTAGGTAGAATCCAGCGACGTACTCAGATTTTTTCTACGTTCAATAGTTTTCTCAAGAAAAAAACATATTTACTTTTTTTAAATGTGTTACCCTATATATTTTTTTATAATGTAATTCAGTTTTTAACAAGCTTTTCAGAAATATATAATTATTTATTTTTAGTCCTAATATTATGGCCGAAATTTACGTTTTTTAAAAAATATATAATTTATACAGTCAGTCAGATACAGTCAGTTGTGTTATAATAAAAGAATGGTCTGTTTCTATCAGAATTTTCAGGTTCTCTAAGTTGTTTTATAATTTCTTATTAATAATAAAATTATCGTAATTATTATAACACAGTACAAATACTTTGTTTGGCTTCTTTGAAAATGACCTGAGAAGGCCAAAACACGTGCCAGGAAACTGAAAAATTGTGAAATATTAGATGCAGTTCTTCTTAATTTTTTTCATAGTGGAAATACTGTTTCATCAAGAATGTAGTCCTACTCAAATTAATTATAATATTTACTATTTTTCTCTTTTGATATGTATTTTGGTTTGATTTTACTACTTGGCATAAAGCAGCCAAAAAATATCTGGCTGATTCTCAGTGCTTTATGCCAAGCTGTAAAATCTAAACTAAAATAGCAGAAAAAATAAATAGTAAATAAACTCCTGGGCAAAATTAACGCAATATCATAAATTTGCCATATTTTTGATGTAATTTTTTTTCTGAATTTATGATCCGATTTGAATAATTTTTTTTTGCATTGTAGGTTGATTCCTTGACAATGTCATAGTTTTCGCTGTTTATGATAAAAAATTAATTTTCGAATTATACTGGATGTACTAAAAATGCTATGTTTTTTTCCGAAAATTCGCATCACCCTGTGGAGTATCTTAGCAACCGAAACATATTGTAGTTAATATTTAGCGGTAGGTCCATCTTTCCCCAACATTTTCTTTTTTGGTTTCCTTCATTATCGCTATTATTAAAGGAGATACACCATTTTAAAGCGTAACATGTTTTTATAGCCTTTAGTGTTCAACACATTCATTGTTAAATGTTTTCAAGTAGACTATGGACTTTTTCTGATATTGCAAGCGATGTTGCAGTAGATGTTGTGTTTTAAAGTTATTAAGATAAAATAAAATTCGCCATACTGATAAAAACTGTTCGGAAACTGCTTATTACACGTTCGTCTCGTATGCCCAATTGCCCGACGAGTATTTTAATCTTGAAACCTACTTGAAAACATTTAACAATGATAGTGTTGAATATTAAAGTATATAAAAACATGTTACGCTATGTGTATATTCTTTAATAACAGAGATAATGAAGTAAACCAAAAAAGAAAATGTTGGGGAAAGATGGACCTACCGTTTAAAGTCAACTGCAATATGCTTCGGTTGCTAATATACTCCACAGGGTAATACGAATTTTCGAAAAAAACATAGCATTATTAGTAAACCCAGTGTAAATCGAAAATTAAATTTTTATCATAAACAGCGAAAACTATGACATTGTCAAGGAACCAACCTACTACAACGCTAAAAAAAATCATTCAAATCGGATCATAAATTCAGAAAAAAAAATAGCATAAAAAATATGGGAAATTTATGATGTTGCGTTAATTTTGTCCAGGAGTTTAGTTATCATTTTTTTAAAAAGCCGTCATTTCGTTTTGGGCACGAATTGGAACACAATATTCCAGGATTGTAAAGTACTTGATGTGACCTTTAAAATGGTTTATCGCAAGACCCCACTCTATATTTAATTTTAAAAAAATGAAGAGGAAGTCAGGTCTCCTATTCAATTTTTATATCAGGCGCCCATCTGCCATTCTGCCAGTTAGAACTGTCATTCTTACGTCAAAAGATAGTTTACCTTCCCCCATTGGCTAGACTAAAGTTTTTGTAGAGGAAAAATTAGCGGTCATAAGTTATCTAGGGGGGCTAATTGTAAACAATAACTATAAATGGAATAAAAACTAACTTGAATAAAAATTAGTGCATAAAACTAGCTACAGAATAGAAAAATGCATATTTTGTTAATTTTTTTTTAGGCGGTCGGGAGCATCTTTCTTTAGATCTTCCAGAACCAGCAAACATAATTTGGTCATTGGGCGAAACAAACAGACGATCTGACGAATTTAATTTCGCAGACCAACCTCGTAATTACCAGTGGGAGTGGAAAACACCAGTAACAAATACTTTTACAATTGGTCAAAGCAATCCCAAAACTGACTGGTAAGTAAATTCAATCTAATTCACATTCTAAGCGTCTGTACAATAAAACAACCAATTCCGGGAGTTTCGCTTTGTAGCGCACGGATACCCAAAGCGGTCTGTCTAAGATAGACCAGGCGTTTATATCCCAATATAAGTTGTTCGACATTTACATTGATCCGTTTTCTTGAACCTTCGATATTCAAAGTGTACACTAACAAACTTGGTTAGAGAGGTAACAGTATAAGTAAATAGTATCATAGCGAACAAACTATAGATGCACCATTCTTGAGTCTGTCGAAAATTTCATTCATGATTGTGTTCAGAGCCTCCTACGCCGAAGCGCCTCCACACAGGCGTCCCCCAAGCAAGCACGGATTCAGGGGGGGTGGGGATGACCTTCATGACCGAAGTTCTGGATCCGCCCTTGCTGTGTAGGGGGGTACGAGATCTACAAAATCCAATATTGAATCCATATTGAATCACTCAGTCTTTTATAGAGAGTAGAAGGAATTTAAATCCAATATATTGACTCAATTTGGATTTTCATCAAGAGGAGATACATAAAATTTTGGTGTTGTATTTAAAATTTTTTAAATTTAGTTCCGTCCACAGAATAAAGAACCTAATTTTATTTAATTCACACAAAAATATGCAGATAAATTATAATCACAGTGTCTAAACATGACAGTTACAGATAGTTTATTAGCAATTTTGGCGAAGTCAATAAGATGTTATAGAAAATCGCGTAAATTCAATAATTATCTTATTTTCGAAGCTTGTTATGTGGTTTTTTGATAACTTAGTCGGGGCGGTTTGGCATGGAGTTTTTTTGGGAAGTGGGGGGTAAAATTAAATCCCCCCACTCCTCAAAAGAACTCCATGCTAAATCTTCCTGACATGAAACTTACTAAGTTATCAAAAAACCGCATAAAAATAGCTTCAAAAATAACATAATTGATTGAATTTACGCGATTTTTTGTAAAATCAACTCTTATCGACAAAATTTATGTTTAAAAATTTATAAAATTGACATGACCGTTAAAGATAGTTTATTTGCGTTTTGGCTAAGTCGATAAGAGTTGATTTTACAGAAATTCGCGTAAATTCAATAATTATGTTATATTTGAAGCTATTTTTATGCGGTTTTTTGATAACTTAGTAAGTTTAATGTCAGAGCGGTTTGTCATGAAGTTTTTTGAGGAGTGGGGAGATTTTTTGGTGGGAATTAATTTAAATTCCCCCATTTCAAAAATAAACTCCATGCCAAACCGTCCTGACTTGAAACTTACCGAGTTATCAAAAAACCGCATAAAAATAGCTTAATTGAATTTAGTCGATTTTATATAAAATCAACTCTTATTGACTTACCAAAATTTCAAATAAATTATCTCTAAGGATTATGTTTGGACACTGTTTATTCTGTGGACTAAATTTAAAAATTATTTTTTTTTATAAATTTTAAAGGTCTAGATGATCGGTAATGGAATGAACATAATAAACCAGATTGAGTATAAAATTTAAGACTTGAATCCTCGACAGCTGAGTAAGACAAATTTTGCTGAATTATGGTCTAGACTCGCGATCTAGAGAGTTGAAGTTTGGCTCAAGGGATACTTTAAAAATAAAGTTTTGTACATAAACTGTATAGCAAGCGCGCATCGGGGGTGGTTGATGACTCATCATGAACACGAGAAATGCTATATATATATACACACCCCTCGCCAAAAAAAAAGTTTGACCCTCAGCCCGAAGTTCTTGATCCGCCCTTGTACCTAAGTTACATAACCTTTTTACAGCCGATTTCTCAACCTATCCCCAAACCAACGAAGCCCTATTTGCGGATGATGCACTCATCTATGCACACTCTTTCTCCTCAAATGTGGCTTCAAAACACATATAATACCATCATCTCCTAAAGTTGCTGTCTTAGACAGACAAGTGGAATATAAACATAAATAAATCAAAAACCGAATGTATCGCTTTGACAAAAGTATATATATATCAATTAAGCAAACAAAATTCTTCAAATATTTAGGGTATAACAATAGACCAACAATAGACCTTCTGTAACAATAGAACTAGAATCTTCAAGAGGTATGTGACAAACATACAGAGTTATTTGGCGATACAGAGCCTCTACCCTCTGGTATCGTCAAAATCCTGCATTTCATTTACGAACAAACTTATGTTATACCAACAAGTTGTCTGTCAAATCAAAAAATCTGGCTTACCGACAGTGGCGTAAAAACCCTACCACTGAGAATCGTACCATCTTTATTACCGCTCGAAACCAATGTAAGCTAACAATAGATCAAAGCAGAGAAGCCCATAACGTGAGGATCAAAAACAAACTTCTTGACTGTCCAAACGGATCAAGGTCCTTTTGGTCAGTCGCTAAGGCCGTCAGCCACAATTTTACCAAATCAACTATTCCACCTCCAACACGTCCCGATGGTACAATAGCATCCACAGCCGGAGACAAAGCAAACTTATTTTCTGAACAATTTTCTTCGCATTCCACTGTAGATTTCCAGGGAAGAACACCACCCGACATTCCTGCAGTTGAATCCGAAATGACGGAAATCGTATTCCGTCAGCGTCCCGTCGAACGAATCCTGAAAGGACTCGACGTCAAAAAAGCTAGTGGTCCAGACGAAATTCCTATTATAGTTCTCAAGAGATGCGCCGATGAACTAACACCAGTATTTTGTAGACTTTTCAGCTTATCCTACAAAAAAGGAATATTTCCATCTTGCTGGAAGATGGCGCGAGTCCAGCCTATTCCAAAGGAAGGTAAGAGAACCCTGCCTAACAACTATCGACCAGTCGCATTGCTTTCAGTTATATCAAAAGTAATGGAAAAAGCTATTAACCAACATCTTCTAAAGTACCTGGAAGGCTTCAACATTATCAGCGATCATCAATATGGTTTCCGGAAGTCCAGATCAACTGAAGATCTTCTAGCCTATGTCACCCATATTTGGAACAACGCAATCGAACATCATGGGGAGTCTCGGGTTGTTGCACTGGATATTTCTAAAGCTTTTGATCGTGTTTGGCATGAGGGGCTTCTAAGTAAACTGCGATCCTATGGTATGCCCAGTCGATTCTGTGCATGGTTGTCTAGCTTTCTTAAGGACCGCTTTCTGCAAGTGGCGATTGACGGATTTCTCTCAGACACCTTCACCATCAATGTCGGTGTTCCTCAAGGGTCCAAATTATCTCCCACTCTCTTCTTACTCTACATTAACGACTTTCTAGTGAAAACTAAAAATCCGATATTTAGTTTTGCTGACGATAGCACACTTATCTCATCTTTCTCTTTGAATGCACAAACATCGGCTGCCGACGCACATCTTCGCAGACAGCATGAAGTATCACGCCTCAACAAAGACCTGGAAGAAATTTTGATTTGGGGTGACAGTAACCAAGTCGAATTTAACGCTAAAAAAACCCAGGCAGCAGTTTTCTCTAAAAAGGTTAACATTACAGAGCCTGAAATAGTCATGGCCGGACACACAATCCCACTGGCTTCATCTATTAATTTGCTGGGCGTCAATCTGGTAGGAAATATGTCTTGGCATAACCACGTTGTGGCAATCACCAGGATAGCTTCTCAGAAGCTTGGGGTACTCTTTCGAACCAGAAAGTTGTACACACCTCAACAACTTTTGACACTATACAAAGCCCAGATTCGACCATCACTAGAATACTGCTCTCATATCTGGAGCTCTGCACCCAAACATACTCTTCGGCTACTGGATTCCATCGAAGGGAGGGCTATTCATCTGATCGGAGACCACGAGGTGACGAAAAACCTCGACAGCCTAGAACATCGGAGACAGGTTGGGGATTTGACTCTCTTTTACAGATATTTTCATGGAAGGTGCTCGGCTGACCTTGCCCTCTTAATTCCGCCCAGAGCGACGAATAGCAGAAATACACGACGAGGCACTGCCGCCCATCCATATGTGGTTAAGCTTAGTACTCCTCGAACTTCATTATTTAAGAATTCTTTCATCTGGAGGACTACATCCTTGTGGAACGACCTTCCCGAGGTCGTTTTTCTCAACGAATATAACCTCCAACGATTCAAAACCAACGTGAATCGGTATTTGCACAAACGCACCACTCCCAGAGTGCCCTAAAGGATTTTTCCTATAGTGCTTGTGTTTCATCATAAAAAAAAAAGTTTTACGACCTACTTTGTTATATGCCGCACCAGTCTGGTGCGTAATAAGTAAAACTCAGATAGCACAACAAAATATTAAGACTCGTGACAATAAATTCACTTCATCATATGACTAACATGCCTCGAATACATGACACATCTAATAAATTTTACACAAATATCATACAAAATGCACCCATAACTCAGGACACATTGAGAACAAAAGCGATACATTCACCTAAACACCCACCCCTATACTCAAAACTCCATATCTATTTTGAATATTGACAAATCAAATCAAAATAGAACATAAAATCTATTATTAATGATCCGAGAATTCAACCTCTTTCTACAGGATCTCCTTGCTCCAGGAGTTTTTAGTTTCGTCCCCAATTAGGCGCTGTTTTACAGCTGGTGTCGATTTCAAGGTTATTCTAAGTAAAAGGTCAATAAAAGGGCGTGAAACGTACTTTGCTACAAAAGTTTGGGTTTTGTAACTTTATAAACGTTAAAAAAATGAAATAATATTACATTCGATATTTGAAAATTCACAAACGTTATCATGCTGTGTAACATGTGCCTCGATACATTTGTCTAAATGTAAAAAAAATATTCTTTTAGGTATTACGCCCAATCCCAAGCTGGCCACTGGTACATCAAATACCAAGACACTAAAGACGGGAACCAAAGGACTCTTCGTGTCGCGCTAGCCGCTACCAGTAAAAGCCATCTCCAAGTCCTGGTTAATGGACATAGAGTTGGTGATGAATATTTTGCTAACGATCAGGCAATTTACAGAAGTGCCATGCAGAGTGGTCACTTTTCTTCCAGGGTGTTTACCGTGAGCGATGCACAAGTTGTAGATGGTGAAAATACCATAGAATTCTGGATAAGCATAGGACAAGTTATGTATGATGTTATCAGTTTGCAGAGAGGATAGATCACAATAAAACATTACGAAGTTGTGTTTTAATAAACGATTTTTAATTAATATTTTCCATTTTTTTTTGTGAACATCTCCCCTGTTAAAATTCCTTTCTCTCTATTCCCATTTGACAAGGAAAATTAAATCCAAACAATTTCTCTCCTTTAAGGGTTAGTGAAATTTCCGCTATATGATTAAGTCGGGAAATACCAGTTAATCTAGCTAAATTCATATTTGGGGCCAAGTAAGGCCGATAGATATAAGTCCCCCCCCCCCCCCCTTACTAACTTTTGACCCGCTATTTTTTTCTTCACAAAATTTGGATCTGATAGGGGAAGATAAACTAAATTAAATACACATAGATTCAAAAGTTCTGCATCACTCTGATTTTGGCATGTTAAGATAATTTCAGGAATGATTTTTTTTTCTAAATGTTTATTTATGTTTATTAGTTAAACAATACCATTTATTGTAGCAAACAAAATAGTATCAAAGCATTTGTTTAAGATAACATTTTCAGTGTTGTATTTTGTTGACGCTGGCCAGTTAAATTTTTCGGTTCAGTGTGTAAAAATGAATCGCCGAGTAAAATCTTAAATTGATCGTGCAAGAATAGTAGCTTTAGTTGAAGAAGGTCATTCTCAAAGATTTATTGTTGAAAGAATCGGGGTCTTTCTAAGTGATGTCTCTCGCATATGGAATCGCTATTTAGAGACCAATTCGGTGCGAGACAGATCACGAAGTGGTAGAAGGCGTGCTACTAACGAACAGCAGCGAAGAAATCGAACTATGCCAGTCCCACAACTTCAGAGAGATTTTACACATGCAATTGGAGTTTGCGTATCCGTCTCTATACTAAGAAGACGAATTCTTGAATCCGGTTTAAGATGTCGGCGACCAGTAAGAGTTTCCCAACTATAATATGACCAACGAGTTCGTCGACTGCAGTGGGTTAAAACACACGTTTGGTTACTCGAAGAATTTTGGAATTCTGTCCTATTTTCCGAACAGGAGACCAGAATTTATCTGGTAAGCGATAGTCGCCGGATTGGTGTTTGGAGAGAACCAACAAGAGCCGCTCAACTTGCCCATGCTCGCCCCTTGTCTCCATTCGCGGAAGGAAGCGCCATGTTTTGGGCCGGTATTATGTCTAACGGGCGTACTGAGTTAATCCACGTTCAAAGTACTTCTTCCTACATTCTACATCTTTATGTTAGAACGTGGAGAGGGGCTGTTGGTAACTATTTTGTGTTTATGGACGACATCGTACTAGAGCTGTGGATGAATACCTAGAAAGTGAGGGAATCAATCGCTTGTAGTGGCCTACTTTGTCCCCTGACATGAACTCGATAGAACTTGCTCTCTAGGGCAGTTCACGTTAAAAGAAATCCCCCTAGAACTCTCCAGGAGCTTGTCGTCGCTGCTACCGAGGAATAGCAGGCGATTCCATAAGAACGGATTACTAACCTTACGCACAGCGTGCGGCGTCGTCTTCAAGCTTGCATTGAAGCCAGAGGAGGAAATTCACTTTATTAGAAGCTATATTTTTGTAAATTTCACAAATTATACAATATAAATAAATTTTACTTTTGTTAAGTTTTTTTTTGGAAGGTCTAAAATGTTGTGGTAAAATAACAAAAATTTTCAAACTCATTGATTTTTATTCTAAACTTATCAGTGAACTAATATTTAGTCTATTTTCACCATGACGTAATTACTTATTCGAGAATCAGAATGATGCAAAACTTTTTAATCTATGTGTAGAAAGAGGGGTCTTGCGATACATTATGTTAATGGTTCTGTCGAGTATTTTACGGTGCCAGAATATTGTGTTTGTTCGGGTTTGTTTGTTTTACGGTGCCAGAATATTATGTTTCCATTCGTACCCAAAACAAAATGGAGGCGTTTAAAAATTTGCATAGTAATTATTATTTCATTTTCCCTTATATCGATTATCGTCTTAGAAAAATAAATAGAACTTGGCATAGTGTAGTAGAAATTAGAGAGTGGCAATTTCGTGCATATTTCATGGTACTCAAATTCAAAATGACGGATGGGCGTCATTTTAATAAAAAGACTTGAATATGAAGTAGGGTCTTACAAAATATCATTTTAAAGGCCCTATTATTCGTACCCAAAACAAAATGGCGGCGTTTTCAAAAAATAATATTTACTATTTCTTTCTTTCGCTATTTTAGTTTAGATTTTACAACTTGTCATAAGGTAGTGAGTATCAAGACCACTGTTTTAAATAAGCAGTGTTGTTGCAAGAATGTAATTTTTTTTTGATCATTTTATATTTCAACATAATGTCCCTTAATGAATTAATTCGATATTATACCTGCTGGTGTCATTTCAAACAGTTATCAATATCTCCTTTCAACTGGTTATTGCCTGCAAGACGTAAAATCCTAATTGTACGGCGTGTGGTATGATATAGATTGTGGAGGTTTATTCAGCCACCATGACCAAATTCAGCGACGAACAAAATTCTTGTCACCATTATGATGTATTCTAATTGTATTGCAGAAATTCACACGAACGGCAGGATCCTCGGTAGATAGGGCTCGCAGCTTTCAGTAGTGGTAAGGATAAAGCCATTCTGGATGGCAATCTTTCTTAAACTTACATTGGGATTATTCCCTATCGAATTCAAAATATGAGCTTCCGCTGTTCTAGTATTCCGTTGTCAGCTTATATTAAAAATTCTGGTTTTGAACGATCCAAATTCTCTCAGTTTTCGATAGATAGTATTGCACATTCGCGATTGGGACAGGTTTCCATTTGGAACACCAGAAATCGGAATGTTTTAAAAAGTTTTTCACCAATCACCAGATTATTAATAATATAACCAGATCTGATTAAATTTTAACAGACTAGGTGACACTGTTAGATTGTCAGGTTAAACGTCAAGTAAGGTATCAGGTAAAACCTTATGTGTGGACGCTCCTTAAGGTTTATTTGTAAATACTATGGTGGCCCATCTCCATAGGGGTGAAAAAAAGTTTTGAAGATTCTTACCGGGCCACCCTGTGAATGTTCCTTTATATTAAAAAATAAAACCACGAAAAATTCAATCCAATCCGACAACAGGAACACGTGCCGCCCGCAGGTCAAAATATTAGGTACAGGTAGGTACCTGGTACATACAATATTTTATTAAATAATCCTCATTTTATTAGCCATTGCGGGGTAGATCGGTGTCAGATTGTTTTGGTGCCTGTAATTAAAATATTTATTACCAAATTGGTCACTTCTAAAAATATTCCTAATCCTTTACAGGTAGCTGTTTTCTTGGAATTTTTGTGTATTTTCAGCGGCTTAGCCAGTAACCCCCTATTGGTTGGTTGGTTAAAGGCGGGGGTCGGTTTAAAGGCCCGAACTTCAAATCACTGCAGCCTTTCGGCTTATTGTGTACCCCGATCTTGTTAGAAGATGTTTGTTCCTTCTATGAGGTCCAGTAACCTTCTGCCAAGCTTGTCATGTGGGAGGTTGTCACCACGTTGTATGTTCCCGAAGATATTTTGTCTTCTGCGGGACAGCGCTCCGCAGCTGTATATTATGTGTGAGGCGGTTTCATCCTCTTCGCCGCAGAGTCTACATTCAATGGATCCGTTGTTTAGCCCTATCCGTTGAAGGTGTTTTCGCAAGTGGCAGTGGCCTGTTAACAGACCCATCACTTGTTTCAACTGGGGCCGCGTCAGGGTTAGCATCCCATTCGATAGTATTTTCGATGGTTTTCCCATTACGGCCCGTGCGTGTATTAGACCAGGCAACTCTTGCCATCGAGACAGGTGTTGCTTTTTCGACCATCCATCTAATGTTGTTCTCGTTGCCTGTTTTGATATTCCAAAGGCCGGTTCAGGGCCCCTGAGACTTTGGGCAGATCCGGCTCTCGCTAGTTCATCCGCCTTTTCATTCCCTAATATCCCGGAGTGGCCAGGGACCCACAAGAGTTCCACCTTGTTCCCCCTGGCCGCCAGCACTTTTAGGTTGGTGTGACACTCCAGCGTGAGTTTTGAAGTAAACCTATTGGAGTTCAGAGCCTTAAGCGCAGCTTGGCTGTCCGAAAGGATGTAAATCTTTTGGTCGTGGTAGCCCTTTTCAAGATTTTGTAGTACACATACTTGTATGGCATGAACTTCCGCTTGGTATACTGTGGCGTAGGTCCCCAGAGGGATGCTTATGTCCATCCTGGGCCTTTCCCCAAATATACCTGCGCCCACACCGTTGGCGGTTTTTGATCCATCGGTGTACTAAACTAGACCCTTATCAAACGGCGGGGGTGCACTGTTTGTCCATTTATCAAAGTTCCAGTCAATCTTGAAAGGCTTTGTGAAATCGTATGTTGCTTTCATACGATCAGATTGCATATCCAAGAGCTCATCGTTGATTAGATCCGTGGCTCTTGTGTGGCCAATTTTTGCGGGGTGTTGTGTCCATTCCCCATTTGTGATCATCCAACCAACCAACCCCCTATTAATAATTTCTTACTTATGTTAGTATGCAACAGACCTTCTTAGAGATAAATTAAGTTTGTCTGTGTATTTTCTTTGTGAAATTAAAAAACCATCGTGATGTCTGGGAATCGAAATTTACGGAAAGATAGTATCGTGTACTTAATTGGACATTATACACCTCAAATTATTGGTAATAAGTTGCCTTCAAATAAACAAGTTTTGCATGTTTTATTCTTTAACATGCGTGAAGTGAAACTAAGTTTACGTGATAGTGCTACGCTAACTATTAAAGAAGCTTCTATTTTTTGGATAAAGCTCGCATACCAGTACGAAAAGAAAGCCACTGTATTGAAAAACTGGAAAAACTTTACGCCGAGTGGAGAGCGTTACAAAAGTCAGCTAAGAAAAAGAGCGAAAGTGCAAAACAAAAAGAACAAACATTTGTGGAAAAGATGGACGATTTATTTGATATATCCCACGCAAACGCCCTTGAGCTAATAACAATTGAAGAGGACAAACAGTTTTTAATCAGTCAGAAGCAAAAAGGTCGCCCGGGGTTTATGTATGGCCTCGACTACCAGCTGGCTGCTTGAGAAAAAGTAGGTGAAGAAAAGCACAAAATACTGTCGGAGCGATTTCAACGAAGTCTTCAAAAAAAATCTCAACTAATGGAAACCGTGACATTTTCATCCTCGGGAAGCAGTTCTTCTGTTGAAATTGGGAGTAAAATAGAAGGGAAGCTAGAGTCCCAAGAGGAAGTACCGCTAGCCCTAGAAGAGCCTGGTCCATCACAGCCAAAAAGAAGAAGAAGAAAATTTTACGGAACAACTAACATTGTTACACCAAAAATAGTAGCTGCATTTGATGCCTGTAGGATAAGCGATAGAGATGGAGTTCGTATTTTGACCGCAGTTGCAGAAGCACTAGGACATGATGTTCCGTCTCTGTCTATAAGTAGAACAACTCTTCAACGAAGGAGGCAACGTATGCCAAAAGAAAGGGCTGCAAAATTAAAAGCAACTTTTAAAGGATATGATCTTTTGGCACCAATAGTCCATTGGGATGGAAAACTCCTGCCTTCCTTGACGGGGGATGAAGAATGTGGACAGACTTGCTGTAGTAATTACTAGTGGAGAAGTGGAGCAGTTGCTTGGAGTGCCTCCTTTGCAGCATTCGACAGGTAAAGAACAATCCTTGGCAGTTTATGAAACTCTAATTAATTGGAATTTAGAAAATAAGATTATTGGTTTATGTTGTGACACCACAGCCTCTAATCTAGGGTATTTAAATGATGCAGCTACAATACTGCAACAACAATTAGAAAGAGACATTTTATATTTTCCTTGTCGACATCATATTTTCGAAATAGTTTTGCGAAGCGTATTTGATGTAAAAATGTCCTCGTCATCTGGTCCTGATATTGCCTTATTTAAACGTTTTAAAGAATCTTGGCCTAAAATAGACCGAACTAATTTTAAAACCGGTTTTCAAGTCGAAATAATTAAGCAAATTTTGCAGCCTCGAAAATCTGAAGTTGTCGATTTTATAAATTCATTCCTAGCAATAGAACACCCCCGCGATGATTATAAAGAATTTTTATTACTTTCTAAATTGTTTTTAGAAGAAAAACCGTCAAGCGTGACATTTTATCGTCCTGGTGCATTTCATCACGCACTCTGGATGTCTAAAGGCATTTATTGCTTAAAAATATTTTTCTTCAAGATCAGTTTAAACTAACACAAAAAGAGGAATCAACTATTAACGACATATGCTTGTTTCTTGTAATTATTTATATAAAATCCTGGTTTACAGCACCTTCGGTAAAAAAAGCCCCATTTCACGACCTCCAGTTTTGTAAAGAATTAATAAAATATAAAAACATAGACGACAGTATATCTAAAGTGTGGTAAAATAAAAAACCATTTGTGGTATTTAAATCCTGAAAATGTTTCCTTATCGTTCTTCTATGAAAATATTGTAATTGATGTTAAGAAGGAAATGGTAAGGGCTCTATACAGGCCAGCGTCAGATGAAGAGGTCATTAAACGGGTAATAGTAGGGGACTTAGGTCAAATAGAAAATAAAGAAATTTACGACTTTATATCCGTTACTTCTATAAATTTTTTCAAAAATTGAAGTTTCCTACAGAATTTTTGGAAACCGATCCAGCAACTTGGAATAAAAACGGAAGTTACAAAAAGTGTTGTAAAATTATTAATAATCTTAAAGTAGTAAATGACACAGCTGAGAGAGGTATCAAGCTAATTAATGAATATAACAAAATATTAACTAAGGACGAAGAGCAAAAGCAATTTTTACTTCAAGTTGTTGATTATAAAACACGTTTTCCAAATGTAAAAAAAGAGACGATGTTGCAGGTCTTAGAATAGTATTATTAAGTAAACTTGTATGACTTAATGTACAATTTGAGAAAGTATACATGTAGTGTTATTTTACCCATTTATTCCCATTAAGCATAATTATTATTATTTTAATAGAGAATATATTTCTTGCTCTTGTGCTTTCAGGATAACAATAACTTGATGATTGGTGAGATGCAACACAAAGTGCTACAAAGTGTTGCACCTCATCAATCACTTTAGGGTCCATTATAGGCTCTTACATCGTTCATTTCATCAGATCCTAGCTTCACTGATGAGCCGTGATAAGGCGAGACTGGTCTGGGGATGGGACTGGGGAAGGGAACGACCAAACATTTAATTTAAAAATATTATTCTGTAATACATTTTGCCTTTACAAAGACAACAGATTTGCAAAATTAGGTAATAATTAATTTTTCATTTTTATAAGAATTAACGTTGCAGTTATCCGATCAAAATAAAATTTTAGTGGGGATGTTTTTTCATCAAATGGAACCATTTTGAGGGGTGGCTGCTCAATTTTTCCTAGGTTGCATAAGATGGGCCACCCTAGTAAGTACGTTTATAAGTTCGATTGGGTGAATTAGACCAATGAAAAAAATTAGAAAAGAGTAAGAAGACTTTGAAAAACAATACAAAGAGATTACCCTATTTGATAAACAAAACACATAATTTAAAGGTAAATGAGTTTCTAGTATGTATTGATTTGATTAAAATTATATAGATTAAAATATGTAAATGTTTATCTAATATTTTGTTAAGTACATGTTTACACTTTATTATAAAATAACAAATTTATAAAAAAATATTTAAATCGTTTCCCTTCATTGCTTGAATTCAGATTCGTCAACATAAAAGTTATAATGAGAAAACCAATCATTTTCGAGCTCCATAGCTCTTTAATAATCATTCTAATTTATTCATTCATATTCTCTCCTAGTTCTGGATCGGTATTTCTTAGTACGGACGGTCTAAATGTGACTGTCAGTAACGATATAGTCGAATTGGTATTTAAATCTGATGCTATGGTATCTTCAGTCACCGTAAATGGACAAAATATTACTGCAACTGACATAAAAAGCTTTTACATTGCCTATCATTACAATGATGTTCTAGGTAAGTAATTTAATATCTGGCAAATACATCGAAGTCATTTGTTCTTCATTCGTAGCCTCTGAGGAAATCGTATCCTAAATTGGTTGAACCAGGTCTAAATTACGCAATTGTGGTGTGGGGAGGGGCATATAATATTACAATAATTGTTGGCTTCGTTGTACAGAAGACAATGACAATCTATTGATAGTTATAAAACAAAATAACAAACTATTCACAGTAAAATAATGTGTGTTGCTAATACCCACAAAGTTTTTATTACAGTTTTAAACTGGAGTGTCTTAATTTTACTAATATAAAAACATATTCTTAGATATATACAATTAACAAATAAATGATAGCTGACTGAAGATACACAATACAATGGTATTATCACTTTCTGATAATGTTTTGCTAGGCAAATAAATATTGTTATCAGTGTACCTTTATTCTTGTAGTGTCGTTTAAAAAATGGATATTGACCAATCCAACGACCTGTTAAATAAAATTTTTAGGTTACCTGGTGGGCAAACAAACGTTATGTCCATATATTTACTGTTATGTTCGTAGCGTTTTTGGAGCTGTGATTGTGTGATCTTTTGTTAACAAATTTATTGTTAGAATAGATTAATTTAAGTGTATATAATAAGTATTTGTGGAAGAAAAATGCCGACAACGTGTATTGTGGTTAGTGGTCGTGGTCGCGACCATTTCCCTTAGTTTCTTTCGGATTCCCAGTAAAAAAGACTATTCATTACCCACAAATAAACGATTTATCAAAGAAAAGGTGGGATATGTGATTAACAGAGCAGCTATCAAGAGGGAAGATCTTAGAGAATCAATTTAAGAAACCAGAGGGTGTGTAGTTAGCTATTCAAATGGCCCTACTCGAAGAGAACTTTAAAATATTTTTCCTATCAATGAAGGCAAAAATTGTAAATTACTTACTTAAGTTTTATAATAATTAAAAATATATTTACATAGTTTTAAAACATATATTTTGAATCTTGTAGAACATTCATATAGTACATACAATTTGTATAAGTATTTAGTATAAGTACTTATATTTAAATGTTTGATACCGCTTAATTATATATATATATATATAAATAAAACAATACATTTAATGGAACCAAATTACTATAAAATAAAAATAAGTAAGTACAAGGTTTTGAGTTCATATTTGAATAAATTTACCATCCCTTCTTTGGACACTGAAGGTAAAGCCATCTCTGTCTTAACGGACCAGAAACTGTGCCGAAGTCCATGTTTGCAATTAGGATAATGGGCAGTTCCGTGTACAATAACGGCAGGTATATTTGTACAAAAAACCATACCTTTATTTCTGTTGATATATTCCACAGCAAAAATTGGTTTAGCACTGACTTTTTGTGAATGTTTCACCTGAAAAAGAAAATTATATACATTAACATAAAGTATTGCATTCCGAAAAATGAGTGACACACCTTAAATTTTTTTACTTCAAAAGTGAAAGATCTTTTAAAAAAGTTGATCACTCCTGCACTTGGTATCAAACACTTGAATTAAACAAAAATAATTACCTTTCCAAGCACGACATAAAACTCATTTACAACCTTCGTTCCAAGATTTATAACAGAACTGGCTGAAAAATATTAATGAGCTTCAAGGGCTTTGTAGGCTTTCATCTGCTCATGTGTATAAAAACTATGTGTTAAGGCTACAAAAATGGAAATAATAGATGATAGGCCACTGGTAGAATCCCAACAATGGTTAGTCCAAATCAACAACTGCCATGGTAAAAAGATCCAAATCCTTTATTAATTTCAGCTTCATTAGAAATCTAAAACAAATTATAATTTTATATCATTTGAATATGATATTCAAGCATAGAATTTTACTATTTAAATGAGAAAAATTCTTATGAATCTTAAATTGAAAGTATAATCAAAAGCACCAAGCAAATTTTGACAGACGAAAAGTTACGTGGTTTGGATTGCCTAATAATATAGTGAGTTAGATTGCTCAATTGTTGCTAGTATGAACTCTATTTACATGTTCAGCAAAGTTAGTTTCTTCCAGATTATTTAACTTCCATCGGGTAAATACATAGTTTACCCATTATCACTGTGTTTTTGAGGAACAAACCCGAACAAACCCATAGCAGGTTAATAACAAACTACACCCTCGATAGTTTTGTGCAGTAGATGACGTAACCCGCCGTATATATTCAATAAAAATAGTAACAAACCAAGACCCCGAAGTGTGGTAACTTGGGGGTCTTTGTTTGTCACAATTTTTAACTAGCGTGTGACAGGGCATAATATTTCTAGCCCTGCGGATGACAGGGAGCTGTCGAACGCAAGTTGTCTCTACAATTTTTAACTAGCGTGTGACAGGGCATAATATTTCTAGCCCTGCGGATGACAGGGAGCTGTCGAACGCAAGTTGTCTCTACAACTGATGTACGGAGACTCTCCTCGAAGCAGAAAAGGTACTACTTGAAAGAGATTCGGTAGCGGTTGGTAAGTAAAGGGGGGCGGTTCAACTGGACCGAGAGCTGTCGTCAATGATCGATGAGTGGAGAGAATAAGCGCGATTTAGGGAAATAAAACTGTTGTAGGTTATTTTTAGAAAAATACGTGTTTTAACTTGATTTTTAGGCGTTGGAGGAGAATGAAGTGTGATAGAGGTTTGATAGTTTAAGATTACAGTTAGTTTTCGAGTTGAAATACATACGTATTTATAAAGAACAATGCGGTTTAGATGCTATTGTTTCGTATAAAGGAAGAATAAGGTATTTATTTGTGTCTGTTTGAAGGTTGTAGACAATGGTGTTTCTTGAATAACAGAAAAGTTTTGGACTTGCATTGTTTTTATTTGTTATACAGGGTGGCCCATCGAAAACGAAACAGAGACATTTAATGGCAGCTCAGTTCATTTTTGGAAAAACGCTCAGACCCGTCGATTTTGTTTTCGAGGGGGACACAAAATTGGAAAAAAATCACGTCAACAAGTGCAGCCCCCTGGACGGGGGTGGCACCACCCCTAAAATCTTAAATGGAAAGGGCGAGTGATACCTTATTTTAAAGGTCTTTCAATTCCCTTTATAATGATGTAAAATTCACAATACTTCAGTTCAGTAGTTTTGGAGATTTATTGATTTTAAGCTTACAGTACACTTTAATAGGTACATCTGATTAGTTTGTACTACTTTCAGAAGAAATTTGAGTAAAGGCAGTTACTTATTAATTTAATGCTTTTCTTCACTACGCCCATGGTTTGTTTATCATTTTGGTGTTCAAAATAGCGATTGGAGCGGTTTTTGTCGCGAAAAAAGTGGTTTATTGAAGAAAGATAAGCAGGGAATGTCTCGTACTTATTTTAAATAGGAATTTGTACATAGCTTGCGATTGATTCGACCAAACTTTGTTGTTAAAATACCTTTTACCGCTTTATTCATAAATTAACCATGGTATATTCCACGGCAGAAAGGATTGAAATTATCGAAATATTTTTCGGAAATAATCAGTGCGCTAATAGAACAGCACACATATTTAATGAGCGACATAAGAACAGTAACGTGCATCGAAAATATGTCCTAGAACTTATAGCTAAATTTCGGGACACTGGATCAGTCGTCAATAAAAAACGCAACATTGAAAATCCCATAAGGAACCAAGCAATAGAAGTGGGGGTTTTAGGGCAAGTTTATGTAGATCCTACGTTAAGTACCCGCAAATTGGATACTGTGTGTGGTGTTAGTCGATGTAGTATCCAACGGATTCTGAAGGCCCATAGTTTTCATCCGTATAAAATTCACCTTGTACACGAACTTAATGAAGACTATTTTGATCGGCGATTACAATTTTGTGAAGATATGAGTGAACGAATTATAAACGATGAACATTTTCTATTCAACACTTGCTTTTCCGACGAATGTTCCTTTTTCTTACATGGCCTAGTAAACCGTCATAAGTGCCGATATTGGTCAGATTTTAATCCCAGAGTTTATCATGAGGTACACACACAGCAGCCACAAAAATTAAATGTTTGGGCTGGTATTTTTGGCGATCATTTAGTTGGTACTTTTTTCTTGCCTGGAAATTTAACCGGTGAAATGTATTTGGAATTACTGCAAGACGCCATAGATCCTGCATTAACAGCCATAATTGAAAATGGGAATGATCGGCGGTACATTGCGAATAGGTTCATGTTCCAACAGGATGGTGCCCCACCACATTACGCATTACGTGTTCGACAATATTTAGATAAGACGTTTCCAGGTCGATGGATTGGTAGAAGAGGTGCCATTGAATGGCCCCCAAGATCGCCAGACTTATCACCTTTGGATTTCTTTCTGTGGGGTCACTTAAAAAGCAAAATCTATGCTACTCAACCAACATCGTTAGAAGATTTGCGACAAAGAATTGTGAATGAGTGCCTTCAAATTACTCCTCAAATATTGCAAAATGTGCGGCAACGTTTTGAGCAAAATCTTTATTACTGCATGGAGAGTCATGGTGGTCATTTCCAACATTTACTTGGCTGACAGGTCAGTTCATTCTTAATTTTTAAAGTACTTTGCTACCAAATTTATTGATTTCCACTAATGATGTATTAAAGTTTTATTTAAGTTTAAAATCAATAAATCTCCAAAACTACTGAACTGAAGTATTATGAATTTTAGATCATTATAAAGGGAATTGAAAAACCTTTAAAATAAGGTATCACTCGACCCCCCTTTCCATTTAAGATTTTAGGGGTGGTGCCACCCCCGCCCAGGGGGCTGCACTTGTTGACGTGATTTTGTTCCGATTTTGTGTCCCCCTCGAAAACAAAATCGACGGGTCTGAGCTGCCAGTAAATGTCTCTGTTTCGTTTTCGATGGGCCACCCTGTATATCACAACGTTTCAACTGGTAAGCATCTCCAGTCGTCTTCAGGTGAATACTAAATAAGAAAAGTAACTACAGGTCTATTTATACTAGCTATGTGCACTGAAGCATAATTGAGATGGGTGCAGTCGTGCGTTCAGTTTTGCGCGATATTAGTAATTCTAAGCTTACATCTACTGGAAGCCCTTGTTAAGTAGATGTAAGCTTAGAATTACTAATATCGCGCAAAACTGAACGCATGACTGCACCCATCTCAGTTATGCTTCAGTGAACATAGCTGGTATAAATAGAACTGTAGTTTCGTCTCTTATTTAGTATTCACCTGAAGACTACTGGAGATACTTACCAGTTGAAACGTTGTGATATATAACAAATAAAGACAATGCAAGTCCAAAACTTTTCTGTTATTCAAGGTATTTATTTGTACCAGGGAAGGTTAGAGATTAAATATAATTGAGTAATCTGATAAAAATACACTATTATTGGAACTAGTTTTCCAACAGTAGGTTCCTTTTAGGCATTGGTGCTGAGTTTACTGGTCGCTCGACAGCACAATTTATTCATTAAAAATAAATTGTTCGTACATTTTTTGTTTAAGCTTATTACGCTCCAACCGAACTAACCGTTCTTGAAAATACTACTACAAGAGCACATTTCTATTGGCTTCAGAAAAATAGAACTGATCTATTTCGCACCGAGCTCCATTATCTTATTGAGGACGGTCTTAGTGGAATTTACACATGGGTGAAATGTGAAAATGATCATAATTCGAATGTTACAATAGGAATCACAAGAATGGTAATATTGCCTTTTTATTTTGTGTTTAGTGTGGTTAGAAAAATTCTGACCTATACCTACTAAACTCTCATATATACTACGCCATCGAATATTCAACGATTCAAGTCCTAATTAATAAGCTGTTATTTCGTTAAGAATTTTAAGATAGAAAATAGATTTTTAGCGTTTATGGCAGAGTAGTTTTCGTTCTGATACGTCTAATTGCACGAGGTAGCGCATAAAATCTAGATGCATAAAACTTTGACATATATTAGGTACATATGTACAGGGTATCCCATTTTCGACTCTGTTATAGGGTATCTCCGTAATTGTTAGTGCTATCAAAAAAGTAATGTAGGTGTCATGTGCTCTTTTTGGGTCAAACTTAAAATGGTAAAATCAAAATTTGAAAATTTTCGCTCGCTTAAGAGATACGGGTAAAAATCAAAAAATTGACAATTTCAAAATTACCCTATATTTCCTTAGTTAAAAGAGATACAGAAAAATGTTTTATACAGAAGTTTCTTTATATTGATTGTTGAATAATCTGCCGTTTTCAGAATAAGTATAGGGGGTCAGGTAAAAAATGTATCGGAGCTAACCTCATTTTTTTTAAATGGAACACCCTGTATATTTTAATCTAAAAAGATACTATTTTAAATTGTCCTTTCAAATATATAACACACCATGGATGATATTGGTTTCCTAAGCGATTTATTTAAATTGTATTACTTTGAAACGAAATAAAAGATTCAGATTAAGGTAAAAAATAACGGGAATCATCGCAAATGTTCGGAATATGTCCTTAAATGGTTACAGTCTTTCCGGTCTTCGTTTTTTCCACTTTCAATATGAACTGATATCATATCAAATTTTTCAAAATGTTGATAGGTCATTTTGGCAAATGCATAATAATATGTAAAAATGAAATTGACGTTAAATGTTAATAGTCAACATAGTTGTTTCTAGAATATTAGCTTTTGTTTCATGGTCTACTGTGGTTTAAAGTAATAAAGTTTAAATAAATCGCCTAGGAAACCAATATCATCCATGGTGTGTTATATATTTAAAAAGAGAATTTAAAATGATATCTTTTTAGTTTAAAATATACAGGGTGTTCCATTTTAAAAAAAATGAGGTTAGGTTCGATAACTTTTTACCTGACCCCGTATACTGATTCTGAAAATGACAGAATCAATCAATATAAAGAAACTTCTGTATAAAACATTTTTCTGTATCTCTTTTAACTAAGAAAATATAGTGTTATTTTAAATTGTCAATTTCCCCCCATATTTCTTAAGCGAGCAAACATTTTCAAATTTTGATTTTACCATTTTAAGTTTGACCCAAAAAGAGCACATGACACCTACATTACTTTTTTGATAGCACTAACAATTACGGAGATACCCTATAAAAGTGTTGAAAATGGGACACCTGGTCATAGAAATGGAATTTAATTTCATTTTTAAACTGAACCAATTAGAAATATATATTTGGGTAAGGCGCTGACCCGAAAGTATCGCCATGTCACTATAGATAACAAAAAATTTGCATTTCGTCCGCATTATATTGTCGAAAAAACGTTTCCTAAACAATTAATGGGACATTTGCTCACTTTCCTGCTCCTAAACAAAAATAAAAATCATTTCAAGAGATAAAGGCTATAATACAGAGTGTTACTCAATTACCTTATCATTTAATTCATTGAGGTATTAACATAGAAGTTCGAAAATAACGATACAAATACAACATATAAAATTCACAACTTCTCTAGCTTTAGAACATTGTTCTGGAACCGATTCACATTCATCGTTGCTAATTATGGTAAACTTTAATAATTTTTAATGTCAGATAGACATAATTAACTTACCGTATTACTATGGTTACCTACTTAATTTTACAGCAGAACTTTGTATTTTGTATCGTTATTTTCGAGTTTCTAAAGTTAAGTAAATGAAAAGATAATTGAGTTACATTCTGTGTTATATAGTATGTCCAGGGATGGGGTTTACAAGAGGACAATTAATTGACTAAAAATTGAAAGTTACGAAAAAAAGTCACTCTTAATAAACGTTTTTGATTGTCTAGAAAATACGATTCGTCATAAGAAACTTCAATTTTTTTATACAGGGTGGGTAAAAGCTGCAAAAATGTTATTTTGCTTAAGAGTAAACCTACTTTATTTTGAAAGATACGAAAAAAGTCACTATTAATAAACGTTTTTACTTGAATAATGAATAGGTGATACTTGTTGTCAATGTCTTTATTTAATGAAGTAATAATAATAATAATAATAATAATACGAACATTTTTATTAACATGAAAAGAATACGATAACGATTTCATAATTCAAAAACTCCACCCCCATACTCGACACATTTTTCTAATTGCTTTCTCAAATAAGTGAAAAAATTTTTGATTTCTTCCTGAGATATCGATTGGACAGCCTGGATAATTCTGCCCTTCAGCACTTCAATATCATTTGGTATTGTGGTTTCAAAAACAATTTGTTTTAAACGGCCCCATAATAACATATAGGCCAAGGTTAAGTCGGGACTTCTTGGGGGCCCCCAAAACTGGGCCATTCCTGCCAATCCACCTTGGACCAAATCTGCGGTCAAGCCATTCTCTAATCTCACGAGCAAAATGGGCTGGACAACCATCTTGCTGAAAATACATATTTTGTCGAAAATTTAATGGTAGATTTTCGAGTTCATCATTGAAAAATGTATCCAGCATTTCTAAATATGATAATCTATTGCACGTGTTATCAAAACAATATGGCCCTATAATGCCATAGATGGATATCGCACACCACACGTGTTCACTTTTGTGAAATATTGACTTCTCGTCATTATTCTGAATTCGGGATTTTCTAAAGACCAGTACCTAACGTTCTGGGTTGCAACGGTTCCATTTGTTGAACATGTATTTTCATCAGAAAACATGATACATTTATAAAAATCAACATTTCCACTTAAAATTTTGTCTCCTATCCACAGGCAAAAATCAAGTCATTTGCTGTTGTTCCATGACGTAGCGGTATGAAACTTGACCATCCCCAATAACATTGTATTATAAAAACTCTTTGTTCAGTAGATAGCATTTCTACTTAAATAATAACTTCATTAAATAAAGACATTGACAACAAGTTCCTATCACCTTAAGTGTCATTATTATTTTAACTAGGTTCACCAGTCAGAGTTGTGCCAGAGAATACTTTTTGGGAAATAAACCTTTTAATGAATTGTTTTACTTCGGTTTGTTGTGTAGAAAATACATTCATTAAGAGTGACTTTTTTTCGTATCTTTCAAAATAGAGTATGTTTACTCTTAAGCAAAATAACATTTTTGCAGTTTTTACCCATCCTGTACAAAAACAAGTTTCTTATGATGAATCGTATTTTCTAGACAAGCAAAAACGTTTATTAAGAGTGACTTTTTTTCGTATCTTTCAATTTTTAGTCCATTTGTCCTCTTGTAAACCCCTTCCGTGGACATACTGTAGACTTTATTTGTTGGAATTATTTTTACTTAGCAAAAGCCGAAAGTGATAAAATGTTTTTATTGCTTACGAAATTTTTTTCGACAATATAACGTATTTAGAAGAAATGCAACTTTTTTGTTGCCTCTACCGTTTGTTTCAGGAGGACACGCTCACCCCTAGAATTGTTTAAATTACAGAAATAAAAGTAGGTGGACTTGTATGTGATATTATTTTGTATTTTATGATATGACGGACTCCATTTTTTCACTTTCTGTTTAACCGGAAATGACCTCAACTTTGGATTTTTAAATGGAACACCCAGTATATTTTGTAATTCAATTTAAATTGTTTTTTAGCACATTAAACTCCAACTAACGGTACTAGATAAAAACGCGATAGCGTTTGATCTCGTTAAATATCTAAGTGACAAATCTAGTTTTCTTAAAAATTAAAAGTTTATTCGGTAAAAAAGAACCCGTATGCTTTTACGAATGATAAGATATAGGGGAGAGTGAGTAGACAATGGACAGTTTTAATTTAAGAAACGAACTTTAAATCCAATTAGAAATCTTTCCTCAACAATTTCCATGAATTTTCTAAATTGTTTGCGTCAAGTATAGTAGTTCACTTTTACGGTATGAAGAACACCTGCACCTTTAGATTTTTATGTTGCACTGTCAATCGATTTAGATTATTTCGATAAGAAATATATGATGTGTCCACTATCTGCCTGTGTCCATTGTCTACCCACTCTCCCCTACCTATACTCTTATTTTGATATCTCTGTACTCGAAACTTACTTTCCGAATAATATTTCTACTCAAAAATATTTTCACTTACATAATCAAGGATATGCCACCTTTAGCTAAAGCTCTCGAGATCATATTAGACTATAAGTGAAAATAGCATTTCGTAAAAGATTCAAGTATGCGCACTCATGTAAAGCGACCGTGGTGTTATGATATACCGGGTGGAGCGTCCTGTCAGGATACATGGATATCCCACGTAAATTGTAAGATTATCAAATATTAGCTCCCATATTTATTTCAGCCTATGGCAACTTTTTAAATACTACAATAAGAAATATGTTCAATTTAAAATGTATTTTCCTAGTAATTTAAGAGTTATTTACTAAAATGTATTTTTGAAATGTTAAACTAGGAAGTACGGACCTGACACTTTTCTCTCACCAGCAAATAAATTATTAAAGATTTGTCAAAGTCATTTTATCTCAATGTTAATATTATTTTATGTTATCGATATTATTTTCGCCGTAGTACCATTTAATCATTGTAATTGTTCCTTAACTGAATAGCTCATGTGGCTCTTATAAATATTCGAAGCGAAAATTAATTGAAAAAATTAAAAACGCCATCAAATACTGACAAGTGTAAACCTAATTATAAAGATGATTACTGGTATTTTCACTTTAATCACAAATGAGACACGGTGAGATATCATTGCATCGGTTTAGGTGGCGTGAAGTTTGCTCCTTGAGTTAACTTTTGCTCATTGAGTTGACGTTTCGTCGCTGTGCCGATGTTTCCGGTTACCAGGGTGGGACCCCCCCAAAAATAGCATGATGGAAGCTCCAGGCCCAAAATACTCCGGAGGTAAACTCGCCCCCCATTCGGATCTCCGGGCGGGGGCTGGACTTGGGGCCCCATCAAGCGAAGTTCATCAAAATACAACCATTTCCGACAATTTACTGGGATCTAACAACACTCAACGAAGAAATGGTGTGGCACCTGCAGTTGCTAACCAACCCAGAACTAGCAACTTCAAAATTGATTTCTGCAATATTAGAGGGCTTAACACGAACATCAATTCAGTCCACCAGCACTTACAATCTTCCAAGCCTCACGTACTCGCACTGACCGAGACAAAGGTCAGATCATCAACAAACACCGTCAGCTATTTATATCCTGGATACGATTTTCATTTCCGATTCCGACGCAACTTCGGCGTATGTCTTTTATTCGAGATGATCTCTGCTGCAAACGAGAACCTACACTGGAACCGAAAGACTTTGATGTAATGTGGTTTAAAATATCAACACCGAAAATCACCAAGTTTATCTGCTGCCTTTACCGTCCTCCATTACAGAGACCTTTTCTCATCACTAGCCAATACAATCGACTTCTTGCAAACCAACCATCCAAATGCCGAGATTGCTATCTTTGGTGACTTTAACGTCCACAATGTCAACTGGCTTAAATATTCAAATACAGACGATGAGCAAGGCCGCGAAGCCGAATCCTTCGCGATCAGTTCTGGTTTAACTCAACTCGTAGAAGAACCAACGCGGATTCCAGACCGAGCTGGAGATTTTGCTAGTCTTTTGGATCTTTTCTTAACGTCAAATCCCGATCTATATACAGTCACCGTACAGCCTCCGTTAGGATCTTCCGATCACAAACTTATTTCAACTCTAAGCGAACTACCAATTAACTCTGAACAACCTCCTAAACCTCGCAAGATATGGCATTACAGATCGGCCCAGTGGGAAGACCTGAAAGACCATTTTCGGACTTTTCCTTGGATGAGCGTATGCTTCTCTTCTGATGATCCATCCGTCTGTGCTGGGGAGGTCTCCGACGTCATCCTAACGAGCATGGAAGCATTTATTCCCTCCTCCCAAAAACGACCTTCCAACGGCAAGCCCTGGTTTAGCAAGGATTGTGAGCGTGCTGTCAAATCAAAAAATCTAGCTTACCGACAGTGGCGTAAAAACCCTACCACTGAGAATCATACCATCTTTATTACCGCTCGAAACCAATGTAAGCTAACAATAGATCAAAGCAAAGAAGCCCATAACGTGAGGATCAAAAACAATCTTCTTGACTGTCCAAACGGATCAAGGTCCTTTTGTTCAGTCGCTAAGGCCGTCAGCCAAAATTTTACCAAATCAACTATTCCACCTCTAACACGTCCCGATAGTACAATAGCATCCACAGCCGGAGACAAAGCAAACTTACTTGCTGAACTATTTTCTTCGCATTCCACTGTTGATTTCCAGGGAAGAACACCACCCGACATTCCTGCAGTTGAATCCGAAATGACCGAAATCGTGTTCCGTCAGCGTCCCGTCAAACGAATCCTGAAAGGACTCGACGTCAAAAAAGCTACTGGTCCAGACGAAATTCCTATTATAGTTCTCAAGACATGCGCCGATGAACTAACACCAGTATTTTGTAGACTTTTCAACTTATCCTACAAAAAAGGAATATTTCCATCTTGCTGGAAGACAGCACGAGTCCAGCCTATTCCAAAGAAAGGTAAGAGAACCCTGCCTAACAACTATCGACCAGTCGCATTGCTTTCAGTTATATCAAAAGTAATTGAGAAAGCTATTAACCAACATCTTCTAAAGTACCTGGAAGGCTTCAACATCATCAGCGATCATCAATATGGTTTTCGGAAATCCAGATCAACTGGAGATCTTCTAGCCTATGTCACCCATATTTGGAATAACGCAATCGAACATCATGGGGAGTCTCGGGTTGTTGCGCTGGATATTTCTAAAGCTTTTGATCGTGTTTGGCATGAGGGGCTTCTAAGTAAACTGCGATCCTATGGTATGCCCAGTCGATTCTGTGCATGGTTGTCTAGCTTTCTTAAGGACCGCTCTCTGCAAGTGGCGATTGACGGATTTCTCTCAGACACCTTCACCATCAATGCCGGTGTTCCTCAAGGGTCCATATTGTCTTCCACTCTCTTCTTACTCTACATTAACGACCTTCCAAGTCGAATTTAACGCTAAAAAACCCCAGGCAGCAGTTTTTTCTAAAAAGGTTAACATTACAGAACCCGAAATAGTCATGGCCGGACACGCAATCCCACTGGCTTCATCTATTAACTTGCTGGGTGTCAATCTGGGAGGAACTATGTCTTGGCATAACCACGTTGTGGCAATCGCTAAGATAGCTTCTCAGAAGCTTGGCGTACTCTTCCGAACCAGAAAGTTGTACACACCTCAACAACTTTTGACACTATACAAAGCCCAGATTCGACCATCACTAGAATACTGCTCTCATGTTTGGAGCTCTGCACCCAAACATACTCTTCGGCTACTGGATTCCATCGAAGGGAGGGCTATTCGTCTGATCGGAGACCACGAGCTGACGAAGAACCTCGACAGCCTAGAACATCGAAGACAGGTTGGGGATTTGACTCTCTTTTACAGATATTTTCATGGAAGGTGCTCGGCTGACCTTGCCCTCTTAATTCCGCCCAGAGCGACGAATAGCAGAAATACACGATGAACCACTGCCGCCCATCCATATGTGGTTAAGCTTAGTACTCCTCGAACTTCACTATTTAAGAATTCTTTCATCTGGAGGACTTCATCCTTGTGGAACGACCTTCCCGAGGTCGTTTTTCCCAACGAATATAGCCTCCAGCGATTCAGAACCAACGTGAATCGCTTTTTGCGCACACGCACCACTCCCAGAGTGCCCTAAAGGATTTTTCCTATAGTGCTTGTGTTTGATCATAAAAAAAAAATAATCTGAATTAATAGTAAACAGCATCTTACTCCAGATTTAAGCTAGTTTAACGGAGCGGATCTAAGCCTCTTCTCTTTCAGTGAAATTCGGACACACGATAGAAATATATATATATGAAAGTGCATCTTTATTTCCATCATCAGGGAGACTACAATATAAGAAAATTTTCTTGAAGTAGTCCATCTCAAAGTAGAGTGAAGTTATAAAGAAATTTAATTTCTTGACCAAATGATTACTTAACTTTTATATTTTTTGTTTTTTCCTCTTTTCGCTTAACTTATTTTGCTAACGTTATATTACAACAAGTTTTTCACCCCCCTTCACAAAATTTTATCTCTCGTCACTTTTCAAATAAAACAGCTCCAGTTCGTATCGCCACCTACCGGTTGAGGGACAAACTTTCCTCCCAACTGTTCTTTTTATTTAAATCTCTGTTTTTAAAAACCTATATTTTTATTTTTATTTTTACGACATCTGACACTCCATGGCAGCACGTTCGTATTTTTGCTTATTCATTTACTAGAATTTTTATGATCAGTTCCTACTCCAGTATTCCTCTCCTTGTTACTAACATTTCACTTTTTTCCCTCTTTATTACATTTTTGGTACTTTTACCTGAATCTGTTAGCCTGTGACATTGGTTTTCTTTATCTGACTCTTTAACCTAAGAAGAATTGTTTAAAAAATTTTTTCTTTCATCTTTGAACCTCGTGTCGAGATGAACCTTTACAAAATGAACAAATTTTATATTAAATTCAAAATTAAAAAATTTTAAAAAATTTTTAATCATGAATCCGATTTTTTAAGAAGAAATCTTTAGTTTTTTACTTTTTACTTTTATTCTTTATTTTTGCATAATCACAAAAGTTTTTCTTTTCGTGCTTTGTTAGGTAAGAAAGAGTTTTCATACTTTTTACTCCCCTTTAATTATACTACTCCATTGAGTCAATTCCATTTCTTCCAATCATTTTTGCTTAAACTTAACTTATTTAAACTTCTTTTTTCTTATTTAATGTCATAGGTTCCCTTTGATGCTGTATTTTTCACTGAAGATGAAGGCTTAAGCCTTCGAAACATGTATAGTTTTATTAATTGTTATTAAACTAGTGGAGCAGACTGTGAGTTTCTTTACCTCCATATAAGAAAAGGTTGACTAATGTTAGAGATAAGCTCTTAAACAATCAAGACAACCGTTGTTACTTACAACTTCGTTGAGGTTGATCATGTAATTGTAGAAATACATTATTTATAGTAACACAGCAAAAATTGGAAGCACTGAAGTAGTAAACAGACAAACTCCTTTACGGTGTTTTGAAGATGGCCTCGTTTTCCACTACCTTGATTTGAATTTTTTCTGATTAGCAACCCATGATCGATTGTTCTATTACATAAAAGTGGCTGATGCGACGAGCCTACCCTTACTAAACAGTTACAAACTACACAACCACGTTTGAAGTAGTATTTGTAAAGTGTGGGCTCTGCCGCTGTTTCCTTCTACGTGGGACGGAGGGCTACTACCTAGCGCGACAGCGCATTCCAGCAACCGTACTGAGAGAATCCTATAGGGAAAGGCTACTGCCTTTAGCGACAGCTCCACAGTCTCGCCCAGTGCACGGGGTAGGTGAACCTTTGGAAATTACTATTACCCATACCCAGATTTTCTTTTACAACCGATAGCGACCGGATTTTCCAAATTATGCGTTAGCTTAAGCTACTTTTCGGGTATCGTACTTCCTAGATTTTTACAAATTATTCAATACGGGTTTTAACGAATCCCTGTTCAAATTCGACGCTTTTATCGGTGTAATACTTCATTTGACTTTTGTCAGCGAACTATAGGGTTACTTACACAACATAGAATACATAACGTAGGGTTATACAACGTAGGGCAAATTGGGTCCCACATCTAGACGGTCTAGTGAGCTTTTCCTAAAAAGGACATATTATGCATCCGCGGCTAAATTAAAATAACCTGCCATCCTAAGGTTAGAACACTATTCTTAATGATGCATATGAAATTTAAGGTTAGGTAAATAGACATCCCGCGTGGAGTCGTGTGGCACTATTTGTGTGTCTGACCTCTAGAGGACCCATTTTTTATCCACTTTAAACAGTTATAATTAGATGATCCATTAAGAAATCAACCAAATAGTCTTATCCAAATTTAAAGATGATCGCGTTCTTTTACTTCCGCATTGGCGGGGGGCGATAACGTTTCACGTTTGAAGAAATCATTTTCATAATATCATAAAAAAGGTATGTAAAGAAGTTCAAATTTGGACGACTTTTTATTTTCATTGTTCTCTTTAAAAAATGCTTTCTTTAAAATCAATACGGAAACGAATATTTGATCAACTCGAAATCTACATGAGAAGTCCCATGTGTCCTGTTCGGATGTACCGCCCGGTAAGACGCCTCGTCTATGGGTATATTAACCGTAATAATCACACACGCTCCTGTCATATTACTACCGACAAAAATGTCGTTATATTTGTTGTAGGTATATCGATTTAATCCAGATATTTTTACTAGAGGGACAAATATAGTTCACGATGATAAACTTTTTACGTATGACTATTTATTCAATCAAACTGGCGTTCAAGATGAAACATGGCAACTTCCGGATGGTTCCTACTATACTAAATATGACTTTGCCGGATATTTTAGAGAAACACCTTATCAGGTAATTGAGCAGTAAATTATTTTTCCGAAAATCGCTCGGAAATATTGTGACGTTTTTGATAACATTTTTGAAAGAAAAAGTCAATATTTCCCTACACTTAGTCGTTGCTAGGCAACAGAAAATAACTATTAGCAAATATTCATTTCCATACTGCAAGGAAATGATATTTCCTTACAGTTGTTAGTGTTCTACATAAATGATTGAAAACACGTTGTTCATAAGGAATTAATTTATATTTTAAAAAACCTCAATACATTGCAGAATACATTTTGAAATTAGTTTGTTATATTCACAGTTATTTGACAGTTAGTACAATTACTGAAAATTGGAGGAACATTATTAGAACTTTGAGAAACATTTTGGACAACATGCGAGGTAGTAGGGTTATTTTGTTGAATATTTTGTACTGTGAAACTTTTATTTGCTACCTCAACCTTATTGTTAAGAGATTCTTCAATATATCCTTCAGCAACGTGTGATGACTTCCATCCGCCATGCCTCTTTAAACTTGTTATGTTGGCACTAGAGTCAACCAATATTGTTGCTGCAGAAGACCGACGAAAGCAGTGACCAGTATATTCTGTCTGATTTACCAAGTTCAAATAAGTAGCAACTATTTTAGGCATTTTTCTAAATTGATGTATTCCTACCACTTGTCTACAACCCTTTCCGCTTTGATATTTAAAGAAAAATCGGTCACTGTTCATATGTTCTGGTCTTAACGAAACATACTTTCGATAAACATTAAAGTACATCTGATTAACTACAAATGATCTTGGTTTGCTGGTCGTCGAATCAGGTATGCTAATTAAAAGCTTAGATTATTGGTCTTCTACATCATGTAGTCATTCGGACTAACTCATCCATTCTATAGGCCCCAGAAATACGAACAGCCACCTAAAAAATAAATAAATGTGTAATCTAAATAGAAATTAAATCCTTGTAATAACCTTAATCATTAAATTTTCTTTATCTGGAGCTTCCTGGATAAATTTTTCGATTTCTTCCTTCGTTAAAATCTTATATTTCTTTACCTTGAGCTTGCCGTTTCAATAAAGAACGAAGTTTTGAATATGTAGATATATCTACATGCAAGGGCTGACTTCAACATTGAATAATTGGCCCGTAATGTTGAAGATTTCATCTTTAAAACAAAGGTCTAGGAAGTATGTCATTATAATATTTTCCGAGAAAGAACTCGTGTTTTTACTTTTGCGATAGTCCATAAAACGTTTATATGCATATTCGTACTTTTCTCTTCATTTCTTTGGCAATAATTCTAATAAAGCAGTCCCAACCAGCTCTGGAGGAGTCCCAGAAATGGAAAATTCATCATCACTTATCATTTTATACTGTTTTCCTTTCGGAAACACCAACAATTAAATTTATAGGCGTCAAGTTTGACAATTTAACATTAATATGTTTCCATAGTAACGCAACCAATTCTATTACGAATTTCAATGCACCATTTATTTGTGAATAAAATTATTCACAATTTTTTCAAAATTAATCAATATCAGTTGATTTTTAAACGCTTTTCGAAAAAATAGTATGTTTACCTCGTAGGAAAAGCCACATTCCTGTACTAAGTGTTGATAAGCGATGAATAGCGATCTTCACAGTCGTACAGGAATGTTAGGCATTTCCTACTCGGTAAACAATGTACTATTATTCCTTTTAAGCTGTCTACCTAACTAAGTACTAAATTTTAAATCAAATTAAGAGGTTAAATTAGTATAGACAAAGTTGGGGTGTTCTGCTTAAGATGACATACCAGATAAGATGACATACCAGAAAAGATGACATACTTACTTTGTCTGTCAGTTGGTAGTATATACAGTGACTCAGAGCTCAAATAATGCCGTTGTAATTAAAACTAATTATGTGCTACCAAGTTAAAATCAAATTCTGGTGGACTTTAAGTGTCATAAATATATATTTGTCAGCTGCTTCAAATATTATTAGTTTATTTTGACAAGTTATATACATAACATAATTAGAAGTTAAAATTTAAATTATGGATGACTATTAGTCACAGCTTAAATGATGCAGAGTATGAAAGTAACAAAGTAAATAAGAATAAAATGTTATTAATTAAAAATCAACTACTAATATATTGTCAGTCATCCATCATTCTCAATTACATGTTATAAGCGTGTAGTCATCTTCCATAATTTTTTTTAAATATTAACCATAAATTTTCAATAACATTTAGGTCTGGTGACTGGGGGGTATTTTAGTGACTTGTATGCAGTTATAAAGTAACTAACTACGGACACGATATGACGTATATTCTCGGTAATTATCTTGATAAAAGCAGTAACTGTCAGTGTCAGTAATATCTAACTTTTCAGCACTAGCTGCTGTCTTAATATTTCCAAATACATTTACTGGTTCATATTCCCTTCAATAAAAGGTATGTTGCCGACTCTAACAGATGACATACAGCCCCATAACATCACTCCAACTTCACCGTGCTTTACCGTAGCTTTCATATTTTTAAATTTCATTTATTCATTTGGCGTTCTCCACACTGAAATGTTTCCATCGGATCCAAACAGATTTATTTTAATCTCATCAGCAAAAATTACTGAACTCCAGAAGTCATGATCTTTGTTACCATGATACCGGGCAAATTACAACCTCTTGGCAGTTGGGCCATTTGAATTATTTTTTTTGTAATACGCGTCGAATGGTTTCGGGGTTTCACTTTTTTCCAAATTGACTTAGAACCTCATCTCGTAGTTTTGGAGCACTTTTTTTTTGGACTATTAGCCATTTTTCTAACAATCCATCTTTCTTCTCGATCATTAGAAATCTTTTTTGTGCCACTCTCCATTTATTCTCGACTCTATTTTCGGTACTATAGCGTTCAATTATATTCTGTATAGTTGATGGTTTATTTACAATTTTTGCTATATTTCGTTGACTATACCCTTTTCTGCAGTGAGTAATAATTTCTAAGAATTTCTTTCTTCAATTGTAGTTCTACGACCCATTCCAATATAATTTCGTAGGACATGCACTGGGTATTCCTAGAGCCTTTGATCGTGTTTGGCATGAACGGCTCCTAAGTAAACTGCGATCCTATGGTATGCCCAGTCGATTCTGTGCATTTCTTTCAGACACCTTCATCATCAATGC
Organism: Barypeithes pellucidus; assembly: GCA_963991005.1. Lineage (NCBI taxonomy): Eukaryota > Metazoa > Arthropoda > Insecta > Coleoptera > Curculionidae > Barypeithes > Barypeithes pellucidus. The sequence goes on from OZ022560.1 coordinate 55,911,111, forward strand.
CGGTGTTCCTCAGTTGTCCATATTGTCGCTTACCCTCTGCTTACTCTACATTAACGACCTTCCAGTGAAAACTCAAAATCCGATATTTAGCCTTGCTGACGATAGCACACTTGTCTTATCTTTCTCTTTGAATGCTCAAACATCGGCTGCCGACGTATATCTTCGCACACAGTATGAAGTATCACACCTCAACAAAGACCTGGAAGAAATTTCGGCTTGGGGTGACAGTAACCAAGTCGAATTTAATGCTAAGAAAACCCAGGCAGCAGTTTTCTTTAAAAAGGTTAACATTGCAGAACCAGATTTAGTCAGGGTTGGACACGCAATTCCACTGACTTCATCCATTAATTTGCTGGGCGTCAATCTGAGAGGAAAAATGTCTTGGCATAACCATGTTGTGGCAATCGCCAAGATAGCTTCGCAGAAACTTTGTGTACTCTTCCGGATCAAAAATTGTTGACGGTACACACGTCAACAATTTTCGACACTATACATAGCCAAAATTCGACCATCACTAGAGGACTGCTCTCATGTCTGGAGCTCTGCACCCAAACTTACTCGCTCATCCATATGTGGTTCAGCTTAGTACTCCTTGAACTTAATTATTTAAGAATTCTTTCATCTGGTTATGGAACGATCTTCCTGAGGTTGAAAAAAATCCTTCTCCTTTTGTCAGACTCTAGCCTTACTGACGAGTCGTGATACGGTGACACGCGCCTAGGGATGAGTTTGATAAAAGAAGAAGGGCAAGAATTCTATAGTTGCGTTTTTTAAATTAATTTTAGGGAGTTTACGGCAATGGATACGGCGCCTTTTTAGTTTCAGGGAGCCGCGAATATTACAGCGGCGGACCACTTAGGCAAGATCTATTAATTCACCAAGACGCATTGATTATAAATATTTTCTTCGGCACCCACATGGGAACATCAGGAGTAACCGCTTCCCCTGGTTGGAGTCATATTTACGGACCTTGCTTGCTTTATTTCATTGTTGGAAGCGATAGTGATATTTTGGGCGATGTTAAAAGACGTGCAGAAATAGAACAAAATAATTGGCCGTATACGTTTGTTGGAGATACTGAATATCCAATTGAAAGGTATTTCCTAGTGTTATAGTATGTGTTTAGTGTGAAAATCCACCGAGTTGACTTTTGCAAACGAACAAACCCGAACAATTCCGAACAAACCCGAACAAATACAATTCCCAAATATTTGAATATTTCAATTTACTTAAGTACCTGGTTGTAAATAAAGAAACATAGATTCTCTTCTATTTGCTTACGGTAATTATTATGTACAGGGTGTCCAGTTTTCAATAGTTTTACGGGGTATCTCCGTTATTAGTAAAGATAGAAGGATGTTGTATTCGCAGCATTATGCTAGTTTTTGTGAAACAAAAGATGGCCTAATTAGAAGTTTTCTAGGCCATCTCGTTTTTGGTATAGGAGATGTCTTTGAAAATTTTGCATTTTGGGATACCTCCCATATTTCGGTACCCTCTAACTTATGAAAAAGAAATAAAATGTTCTCTTTGTAGTTTTTTACGTAGAATCCAGCGACGTACTTATATTTTTTTAAGGCCATGACGGAAAATTAAAAAAAAAATTATTGCGATTAAAGATAAGAAATAAAAATTGAACGTTTATGGACCTTTTTCATAAATATTTCTGAAAATTTTCTCCATTCAGACATGCTTCACACACAGAGCTTGGCACTCACAAATACTTTTTTGTATTTAAATACTGAGTATTTAAATACTTCTTATAAATATTTGTATTTATTCTTACAAATACTTTACAAAGTATGTAGTATTTAAATATTTTCATTTCATTCTTTATTTAAATATTTTTTGGAGTATTTAAACATTAAATATCTTTTGTAGTATTTAAATAATTTTTTGGAGTACCTCGTGCCTTTGCAACAAATTTTATGTTTTCAAATAAACGTCATGTTTCATTCCCATAATCTAATTCTCATGTTATGTTCTTAACACCAGGAAACCTGTTAAATCTTATTTGATTCTTTAAATGCCTTCCTAGAGGAGACAAATATGCTACCAAACTATTTAAATATTTTAAAAAGTAATTAAATGTTTACAAGATATTTATATTTTGTATTTAACTCTCAAAAGTATTTATAAACACTTACTGTAATTATGATTTAAATACTTAAAAGTAATTAAATATTTACAAATAATTGAAATTTTGCATTTAATTCTTACGAGTATTTATAAATACTTAAAAGTAATAAAATACTTATAAATAATTTAAATTTTGTGTTCTAACCTTAAAGGTATTTAAATACTAATTTTATTTATGATTTAAAAACTTCATTACTTCAAGAAGTATTTAATATTTGAATACATTTGAATTTGATTAAGTATTTAGTATTTAGTAATTAAATACTTTTAAAAAGTATTTACCCAGTTCTGTTCACACATAGTTAAGGTATTATTATAATAGGATTTGTTGCAATTGAAGCAAAAGCACATTTATTCTATCGGTCTCGCAACTTTCCTTATTTTAGGCCGAGGTTTTGAAAATGAACCATGTCCAATCAAATTTTATTTTATCATTGGAAAAAATTTTTATCCGGCTGTAGTATTTCGAGATATCTATTCAAGAAATTTCATAGCATTATATACTACAAGAACGCATATATTTACCATTGAAAGGCACTTATAACGCTCCATCTGCAATTTCGTTAAACTGGATATAGCAAGCGAGCATAATATCATATTTTTGTTTACTTTGATTGTAATAATTAGAACAAACTGATTCTTTACTATTAATTAGAAATTATGAAACAACTTAGAGAACCTAAATATTCTGACAGGAATAGAAGAATTATTCCTTATGGCACAACCGACAGTATTATTATTTTTTTAAATATCCGTCATGGGCTACTCAAAAAAATTGTATATGTTTAAAAAATCATGAATTTCAGGCATAATATTAAGACTAAAAATAAAGTATTATGTATTTCTGAGAAGCTTGTCAAAAACTGAAATACATTTTTAAAAATTATATTCAACTGAGAAAATAATAATCTCCTACTGACGTGTAATGAAATCGGACTATACAGGGTGTTTCAAAAGACATGTGCCATCGCACGTGTAGTAATTCCTTATACAAAAATAAGACAAGTAGTTTCTATCAACATGGGTTCGCACATTTGTTTGACATATAGGGAGTATTAAAATTTTTAATTTGTTTCGTTGTTTTCAAGCTATTTTAGTAATTTTAGTGAGAAACATAATTTGATAAAATCATGTTACACTGCCTACATACGCTACCGATAAAATTGCATTTATCCTGTGACCGAAGGTAACTTAAAATTATTTTTTTTTTAGTCATTTAAATTTCTAACAAATTGCGATATCAAAATGATAAAAAGTCCAGTGTCGCACCTATTTTTTGTTAAAAATTATTATAGATTTTGATGGTATGCACGCACCTGGTAAACCGTTCGTTGCTAAAATATTATGCTATTTTAGGTACTTTTCATACCCAAGATTTTAGTACAATTACTGAAGCCGTGAGCTGATACCGAAATAACACCCTATATCTTTCAAGCATCTGCGGACCCGTATTGTTAGGAACTATTTGTCTTAATTTTGGGTAAGAAATTCATTAAATGTTTGGCTTACCTCAAAAACTCCTAATCTCAAAAAAGTGAAAATGTGCTAAAATGCTAGGAATAAAATAAAATGGTACAAGAATGTATTAGAAAAAAATTGTGAAGAATCAAATTTAATGCAAAATATAAAATAACAGCAATCTACGAAAAACAAATTTCCATGATATGGGGCTCCAGATTAACGACAACCAAAGGTAGAGCGCTGCGAAAAGCTATTCGAAGGAGAAACTGCAACAACACTCACTCATCAGATACACCTACCTATTGATATTAACAAAATTCCAGATTTGTTAGGCTTGTTTTATTACAAGGAAGGTTTCTTCTTCTAACTTTATTGAAGTAGAGGAAAATTGTGATTTAGATTCGGATCATTCAGCTGTCATTCTAACTTTGTGCGAAACTGTTATAAAAAGAACTGCTCGCCCTTCGCTAGTCAACAAAACCACTGACTGGGAAAGTTTTCGTAGGGAGCTACAAGAAAGCATCAACTTGAATATTGTTCTAAGAATCATTGAACAGCTTGAAGAAGAGGCTGAGCACTTTATACAGCTTATTCAAAAACCAGCATATGAGAATACCAGAGAAATTAGTGTAATATAAGTATAACCACTAGTAGTCTGATTCCGAACGGATACTAGTCTGATTCCGAACGGATACTAGGTGAGGATGAAATAGTTAATTTTGTCAATTAACGATTTCATCCGTGTTATGCTTAGTGGACTGATTAAATAGCAATATTGTAACATCAAAGGTGAATGCTCGGAATACTTAGATTTGAATGTATTGTAAATTAAACATGGATGATTAAAGAAAGAGTTTGAACGAGAACGTCGTTTTTATTTTAATGAAGCTCCGAGACGATTAGTAATACCAAAGGGAAAGATTATTACATGGCGATCCTGCCAACGGCCTGATCTAAGAAAAATACTATAGTACAGAATATGGTAATGGTTCCATACGAAAATGGGTAATAAGGAAAGCAAAGAAGAGATTATTATTAGAGATTATGGTTTGCTTGGCTATAACTTTATTATGGATTGGATACAGAATATGCAAACAAGCATGTGAGAGGAAAATGAGAAGAGCTGTGCTAGCAGCAGTACTGACAAAATCTAAAAAAAATAATTATGGTATATATGGTATTATGGTTAAGTAATTAAAAAATGCCGAAAGAAGTAGATGAATTTAGGTATTTATTGGAAGAATTAAGAGTATTTAATAGAAATGTTGGAAAAGATAATCAAGAGCGAAGAAATAGTTTTAAGGTACTAGAATATTATGTTAAGAAATTAGAAAAATTGAAATTGCAATTTAGTGAAGTTAGGGATAAATTTAAGAGTAAGTCGTATATAGGAGAATTGGTAGATAAGGCTAAATTATATGTAAACGATATAAATAGTTATCTAGAGCATCTAGACAAAATTTTTCAAGAAAGGCGTACAGAAATCCAATTGCTGAAGTTACCATCTGCGATAGAGCTTGATTCTAATTCTTCAGATAGTGAAACGGAAGGTAAAATGTCTGAAAAATTCGAATTGAAGACCGCAGCGGGGTTAATTCCCGTAATGGATGGCTCTGAAGTTTCCACAAAACACCTTATTGATGCTATAGAGTTATACGATTCTTTATTGGATACTGAGGGCAAAAAACTTTTAACCACGTATGTTTTAAAAACTAGACTGACTGAAAGCGCAAAAATTAGACTTAAACAATCGTACTTAACAAATGCACTTTTAGTTACCGATTTAAAATCTTATTTTCAAAAAAATCAGTTTCTGCATTGTCATTTAAATTTCCATAACGCGAATAATACAGGCACGAATCATAGACGTTTTAATAACAATTTTACAAGGGGTTTTAATAACAATTTTACAAGGGGTGTTAATAACAATTTTACAAGGGGTTCTTTCAGGAGTTCAACTCGAGGAACTAACAATAACAGTAATCGATACGGACAGAGAGGATTTTTAATGCAAAATACAGACCAGCGGAATCTAAATACGAACAATTCTAATACTGAATCACACCCAAATAGAATGTTTTTTCGAGGCTTCTAAGCCACAAATTTTATTACATTCAAATGGTTTAAATTTTATTAGCGTAAAGTATAAAGAAAAATATATTAATCTATTAATAGATACAGGTGCATCTGTAAGCGTAATTTTCAAAAACTATGTAAGTAAGTTAGAAAAAATAAAGTTTTCAGATAATATAACAATTAATGGAATATCTGGGTCAATAGTTTCACAAGGTTCAGCAAACTTAAATTTAAAAGTAAACAATTTTAATATAATTGAATCGCTTATTTCAGAAACAACCCAAGTCGCTTTTTGCTACTTTTCAGGAAATGAAAAAAACGTCTCAGTGGTTTATAAAATAAAACTTTAATGTTATTTCATTTCAAAATGATAACTGTGCATAAGTTCGTCATAAGTTTATGAAAAATTAACCACATTCACTTGGTTTTCCTGTCTGAAATGGATTTTGAAAATTGTGACTTGGGTTCTTTCTGTACTAAATAAAAAATATTTTATGGTGGAAAAATCCTTTATTGTTAATTAACTAAAATACTGAACTGCATTTAAATTATTTTGTTTTCTTAGGTTGCTTAACTTTATAATTTTCAATAATATCAGTATAAAACATCTTGTTTTCTTCATCAACCCATCGTACCAGAAGTTTCAGGTGTCCTATTTTGGAAGCCAATATGGGAAGATTTTCTTTGTAGGCTTTCTCGTTCACCGGAAGTGTAAAATTGTTACAAGATTTGCTTGGAAGCTTAAGGTTCGAGAATGTTTGCCATGTGAAACCATTAACATACTCACATGCTTTGACCACTCCAGACTTTTCATGTACGAAATGATGGAATTTAGACACTGTAAATGCCACTTTTTTATTTCTTGGACTGTTTGCAGTTTCTAATGAGATACATGACATTTTGTAGTGTTTTGGCCACCAGTCCTTAAAATTCAAAATATTTCCATTCATTACTTCTTGCACAGTAAAGGAATTTTTGGCACTAGACAATATTATTATTTCGGTGTATTGGTGAATATTATAAATCCTGTCATATTTTTTTAGTTTCCTTTTTATAACCCCAAAGACGCGATCACAGGGCAAGAACGAGTGGCCTCTAACGGGATAAAACTGTTCGATTTTATTAAAACGTTTCGATTCTTGAAGTCCCATGCACATTCTTATTAGGGTGTGGTTCTTATTTTGTCCTGGACAGTTATCACAAAATAAGCGCAACTCAGTTGAACTACTCGGAATATGGTTTGTAATATAATCCAGCAAAAACGAGCAGACTTCATTCAGGCCCTTAGCTGCAGTTCCTTCATAATACACATAAAAAAACGATTTTTCTGTTTTTAAGTCAGTTATACAAAATACACTGACACTTAATTGCGACAAATAAAATAAATCCTGCACAGGGACTTCTGGAAGTTGTAAATTCTGCATATAATCAAACGCCAAGGCCGCTAAATCGTTGCGTTGCTTACATTCTTCCTTAGTTGATTTTAATGCATTATAAAATTTTTTGGCCCTTCTTTCATGTACCTACCATTTTTTCGGCAGCAGCTACCCGTTTTGCTTCGTCTCCTAAAATAGGACTTCTAAGTTTAAGAGCGATATCTTCACAAGTCACACAAGTATCGACTTGTGGTCTTCCAAAATGAAGTTGAAAGTTTTCGTTAAAAATTTTTATGTAGTAACTGTATTTAACGGGCGAGTTAGGAAACTTTTTCTTAAATAGCTCAAACATTATTTTTACATTAAGTTTAGAGTCAAGATATTTAAATTCTCTTCCGGAATAGTGGGATTCTTTAACCGGAAAAGAAAGGATATGACTCCTGACTTCTTCTCGATAAATTTCATCTACTGCGTTTCCTTTGGTATTCTGGCCTCTTTTATCACTTGGCACAACCAACCAATAGCCCTTTCAATCTCTTGATTCTTTGTTTAGTAGCTCCGTGAATTTGTAGAAAAGCACCTAAACAGACTTTAATTTTCTTTCCATTATGTAATACAAAATGACGGAAGGACTTCAACTTTTCACGACCAGTTCCCGTGCGCTTTCGTTTAGAATGAACATCAGTTACCTCTAGTAACCCCTGTAGAAATATATCTTGCATGTCCTTGCTTGGAATAGAATAAAATGTGGTAAAAATCTTTGTTCTGTCTTCGCAATTTATTTTTTCGAAGCACTTCATATGACATCTAAAACAAAATTTCGTGTTAAAATTATACAGCACATATTTCGTAGCGAAAAACTTACTTGCAAGGATTGCCCACAACTTTTCTTTGTACCGTATTGCCTTTATAATTAACATATTCTTCTCCTTTAACTCTTGCACTTTTTATTACATTTCTCTTATATTTTTTAGGATTTTTTTGGCCTTTTCGTCGTTTTTGAGGTGGTTCATCTAGACCCTCCATTTTAAACACAATACTAAAATTTTAAGGTTATGTTATCTATATCGTTTATTTGAGAAACCACCCAAGTCGAGACTTGGGTTCTTTCTGTAATAAACAATACATTACATGGCGCTTGAAAACACATATGCAAAATGCATACTTGAGTTCTTTCAGCACCAACCGATGCGTAAAATATTTAATAAAGTAAATATTGCACTAACTCAATAATGTCAAAAAGTGACTTGGGTTGTTTCTGAAATAAGCGATTCAATTCATAAATTTTTGCTGATTGACAGTTTTGACGATAGTTGTCACGGTGTAATAGGGTCGGATTTTTGCTACAAATATTTAGCAACGATAAACTACGAGAAGTTCTATTTTTCATTTAATTTTAACAATAACAAAATAACGACACCTTTGCATTCTAAAAGCGAATTATTTACGTTTATTCCTAAACGCAGCGAAATAATTAAATATTTTCATGTACAAACAGATAAAGATTGTGTTATTTTAGCTGACGAAGTAGGTGAAGGTATTTTCACTGCCGGAGCGGTAGTCCGACCTACCTCAAATATGATACCTATAAAGTTTCTTAATGTACGTGATCAGGATGTTAGTTTAAAAAATTTTCAACCAAAAATCGAATTATTCGAAAATTACGAATTCGGTCATTTCGACGTTACTGACAACAATTCAGTTAATAGGGTAGAAAAGTTACTAAATTTATTAGAATTCACACAGAAAATATGCGCAAAGTATTCTGATATTTTTCTTTTAGAAAATGATCCTTTAACAACAACTAACATTTATAAACAAAAAATTCACTTAAAACCCAATGTATCACCAGTTTACGTCAAACAATATCGATTACCTCATTCTCAAAAGGAAGAAATAAACAAACAGATTGATAAAATGCTACAAGACGGAATAATAGAAGAAGCTAGATCTGAATGGTCTTCTCCACTTTTAATTGTTCCAAAGAGAGTTGATAATAATGGTAATAGAAAGTTTAGGGTAGTACTAGATTATAGGCTTCTGAATTCGAGGGTTATTTCAGACGATAGATGGCCTTTACCATGTATCAATGAAATTTTAGATTCGTTAGGAGGCGCAACTTATTTTTCTCATTTAGATTTATCACAAAGTTACTATCAAATAGAACTGGACAAGTCTAGCAGACCTATAACAGCCTTTACAGTAGGTAGCAAGGGACAATTTCAAATGACTCGCCTTCCTATGGGGCTAAAGATAAGTCCAAATTCTTTTTCGCGTGCCATGACAATTGCAATGTCAGGCCTTCATTATGAAAATTGTTTTGTTTATTTGGATGATCTCATTGTCTTTGGAAATAATTTACTAAATCACAATAAAAATTTGGTTAAAGTTTTTCAAAGATTACGGGAAGTAAATTTAAAATTAAACCCTAACAAATGTGAATTTCTGAAAAAGGAACTTTTATATTTAGGACATGTTGTATCAAGCGAGGGAGTTTCACCAGATCCTGAAAAAATTAAAGCGGTTCAGGATTATCCTGCTCCAAAGGATGCAAATGAAGTAAAAAGGTTCGTTGCATTCGCTAATTACTACAGGAAATATATTAAAAAATTTTCCGAGATAGCAGCTCCACTAAACTTTTTATCACGGAAAAATGTTCAATTTCATTGGACTTCGGAATGTCAAAATGCTTTTGAAACTTTAAAAACAGCACTAGTTAACCCTCCCGTCCTTCAATATCCAAATTTTTCACCTGAAAACACTTTTATTTTAAAAACTGATGCTGCACGTGACAGTGTAGGCGCTGTTCTATCAAATTTTGATGATAGGCCAATAGCTTATGCAAGTCGAGCTTTAAATACAGCGGAAAGAGGATATTCTACAATTGAAAAGGAACTTTTAGCTATTGTTTTTGGTATTAAACATTTTTCGTGTTATCTATACGGAAAAAAAGTTATAATTTATACTGATCATAAGCCTTTAGTTTATTTATTTGGTATGACAAACCCTTCAAGTAGATTAACGAAGTTTAGATTACTTATAGAAGAATACGATTTTGACATAAGGTACATAAAAGGTAAGGATAATGTGACTGCAGACGCATTATCACGAATACCAGTTTCTTCCGATGAATTAAAAAATATTTCTAAAACAGTTGAAGAAACGTTATTTGCTATAACTAGGCAACAAAGCAAGGTCCTTAAAGAGCAAATAGAAAATAAGGTAAGTTTTAATGACTCAATGAGTGACAGGATTGATCACCCTGGCATTGTTGAATTGTTAAAACGGCCAAAAAACTCGTATGAACTTAGTTTACTTTCTAAAATAGATTTTGAAAAGTTAATAAAAGAAAATAAATTTGATTTTTATTTAGGAGATTTTCTTTTCGTCGAAAATCAAAAAATAATTTTTATGAAACAGGATACTCGATCGGCGCACGTACTAGCTACTTCGTTGAGAGACCTGGATTCAATTTGTATTAAATACAATATTCCGGAATTAATTATTTTAAAAAATAAAGAAAACGCGCGATTAATAACTAGTATTATGCATAATGAAATAAAAGACATGTCGAATAAACATTTTAAAATTTCTATTGTTAAAGATGTAGAAAAAGTAACTGATTTAGAACGTCAAAGAATTATTCTTAATGATTTTCATATCCTGCCCACCGGCGGTCATGCTGGAATAAACCGGATGTATAATAATATTAAGAAATATTATTTTTGGTCAAACTTACATTCGAATGTTGAAGAGATTGTCAAACGTTGTGATGCCTGTCAGAGGTATAAGCATTCTAGGCCTAATGTACAACCTATGTCCATCACTACGACTGCATCTTCAGCATTCCAATATATATATTTAGATTTGGTAGGGCCTTTAGAACAAGATGAACAAGGAAATCGCTACATACTTACTTTACAGTGTGAGCTTTCTAAGGTTGTTGAGTGTTATCCCTTGCCAAATAAGGAGTCAACAACTATAGCATCAAGTTTTGTAAATAATTTTATATTGCGATATGGTATACCAAAATGTATAATTTCAGATAGAGGGTCAGAATTTTTGTGTTCAACTTTAAACGATACATGCAAAATTTTAAAAATAAAACAATTGTTTTCAACAGCGTATCATCATGAAACATTAGGCTCACTTGAAAACACGCACAAACATTTAAATGCTTATTTACGGATACAAACAACCAAAAATCCAGAAACTTGGAGCACTTGGCTTCCATTTTGGAGTTTTTCGTACAATAATAGCGTTCACACAGAAACACGCTATACACCTTATGAGTTAATTTTTGGAAAAACTTGTAATTTACCATCTAATATTGAAAATAAAATAGATCCACTCTATAATTTTGAAAATTATCCTATTGAACTAAAATATCGCTTGCAAAATGCATGGGCAGATGCTAGAGATAATTTAGTAAAGTCCAAAGAGAGGAGAAAAGTCTGTTTTGACAAAGAAACAAAATTTATTATTTATAAACCTGGGGAAAAGATTTTGGTAAAAAATGATCCTGCATGGAAATAAAAAAGATACTATTTATAACGGTCCTTACCCAGTAGTAGAGGATAAGGCTCCAAATGTTTTAATTAAGATAGGAAATAGATTAGTTGAAGTACATAAAAATAGGACCAAAATGTATTTTGAAAAATAGCATATCAAACATTTTTTTTATTATTTTTTTATTTTCCGTAGGAGGTGTAATATAAGTATAACCACTAGTAGTCTGATTCCGAACGGATACTAGTCTGATTCCGAACGGATACTAGGTGAGGATGAAATAGTTAATTTTGTCAATTAACGATTTCATCCGTGTTATGCTTAGTGGACTGATTAAATAGCAATATTGTAACATCAAAGGTGAATGCTCGGAATACTTAGATTTGAATGTATTGTAAATTAAACATGGATGATTAAAGAAAGAGTTTGAACGAGAACGTCGTTTTTATGTTTTTATTTTAATGAAGCTCCGAGACGATTAGTAATACCAAAGGGAAAGATTATTACTTTAGTCACATTACCAAAGGAATGAACTACCCCAAAGAAATTAGAGTTCTAGTCAAAGATAACAGAATACCAAAGAGAAGATGGCAATAAACTAGGGATCCTGCAAATAAAGCTGTACCTGACTACAAAACACAGATGCTCAGGAGAGAGATACAAAAAATAAAAGAAGAATCTGTAAACTAGTATTTGCAAAAGCTTACAGAAGATGAGGACACCGACTACTCTCTATGGAAAGCGACTCGGAAGATTAAGAGACCCATCACCAACTATGCCTATTAGGAGAGACAGGGAACCATGGGCTAAAGACAATAAATTAATAAAAACCAGATCTCTTTGATGAACATTTTGTCGAAATCTTTCCACCTAATCAATCACAAGTAGAACATAATTTACCCTTACTCGATAACCTAATTTCGGAGAACATCACCACTGTTAGTCGGAAAGAAGTAGCTGAGGAGATTAAAAACAATATGAATCCTAAGGAAGCACCCAGTTTCGACTTGATAACAGATGAAATATTAAAGCAATTACCTAGAAAATTTAAGTGGCCGCTACTGAGGACGTTTGCAATAAATTAATAGTTTATTGAGGCGGTGTTGTCATATATTGCAACACAGAATTGTAAACGCACGTGTTCAGTTTTTGACAAAAAGACGTCTTTCACCCGCGTTATCACTACTTCTCTTTCAAACTTTTAAAAAAAAAAAACATTACAATTTTAAGGCACATACTCTCTTACCTTCGATCTTATAATTCGTTTTATAATTAAATTCCATAAGAAGATAAACACACAAAAAGTATGTTTTGCAACAGAACGAACAATAGGTAATATAACACAAATTTGAAATCACATCACAATTTTTCTTATTATGAATTATTTCACAACAGAAAAAAATGTTCTACAACTAACAAAACGTTTAAAATTCGCATACAGCAAGCACGTGGAACCCTCGACAGCTTCATTATACCCCCGAGTCTCGTAACATACTGAAGCAACGATGGTCGCGCGCGGCAGGTATCCAAACAAAGGCGAAACATGCGGTGTTATCTGACAACACTGTTAGTATATTCTAGTGACCCACATTGTGGCGAACTGAATCCAGATGGAACGGCGCAACAGTATGTGGGTAAAAAGGGATTTTACCTTAGTATTTAGATAGTCGATTAAAAAAATAAAATGTATGTAGACTTTCTCTTGGACACCCTAGGAGTCACTAATTTAAATATAATAAGTCATTTCCATAACACCCTGTATTATATTATTAATATGTAGCTACTAATATTTTAGGGGTGCTATTTCTGGGTCTATAACTGGTCAAAAAAATGCTACCGTCTTTCTATACGATTCCATAACCGAGACATTTGAGAAGCAGGCGCTTGGTTACGTTTTCACCACACAGACTAATTCAAGCGGACATTTTAGTATAGAAAAGATTCGTCCTGGAAAATACAACTTAGTCGCTTATCCAATCTCTGGAAATGGTAGCGACAGCATAGCTATAAAAAGTGTGTCCATCGTCGCAGGTAGAAAAACTTTTGATTAATACCGAGTCCGCTAACGAAGCGGAGACGGAAGATTAAATCATTATCGGAGATCTTATCAAAGATACCAAAGCAGCTTGAAGTATGGAATTAAAAGTGGAACGTCTTAAAAATATTTTACATTATGCATTGAGCCCCATGAATGTGTAAAAATATAATGGGAGACCCAGTATTTTATCTCATATTCAGGCTCTTATTAGTGTCCTTTATAATTAAAGTACGTTTCACGAAATTTGCATACGACTTAATGATTTCCTTGGTCGGGCCCATTGTGTCGACAAGAGCTTGGCAATAAACAAGTGAAGTATGAAGGGGCGGACTAAGGAAAATAAATAATGATATGATTATATTCATGTAATCAAATGAAATAACATTTTTTTTAAATATTACTAGTCATATTTATTTACATTTATAATGTCATTCTATAGATAGTTCTGTTTCGCTATCGCTATCCTCATCAAAATTAATTATAATTGGATTAATTATACGATCCAGACTAATATACGAATTTTCTACAGTTATTACGTGACGGACTGAATTTTTCCAACTACCTGGGGGAATATCATTAAAGCATTTTCGTATTAATTCTACAACACTTGAACTTAAAGTCGGAGAAATACTTTCAGACCTAACCAGTGATTTTAACTGGTGCCACATATGCTCTATGGGGTTAAAAATGCAATAATAGGGTGGGAGCCGTAGCACTGTATGTCCAATTTCTTCTGCCAATGTGTCACAAACATTTTTCATACAAAATGTCTTTAAAACTTCTAAAAGATCACTTTTTTTATAACTTTCTTCAAAATATATATTATTATCATTCGCCGCCATGTAGTTCTGAATCTCCAATTTTGTATTATTTGAGCTTGGAGCTTTATGTAATTGGCGACTGTGATAGCTCGCATTGTTCATTACTATCACGCTATTCTAAGTAATGTTTGGTAAAAGACAATTTTTGAACCATTCCTCAAAAAGTTCGGCCGTTGTATCTTTATAGTAAGTAATCCACACAAGAGTCTTTATCGTTTTTTGCAGAAAGCCACAAGGCATTTGAAACCCAACCGTTTTCTGACCCAGCATGTAAAATGCTTATTCTTTTTCCTTTATTTGACGGAGCTTTTGTTTTACACTTATCGGAAGAATCAGACTTGGATGGTGTTTCATGCGTGTCAAACCAAGTCTAGTCGAGGTAAATTATAGGACGGTTTTCAGAACGGGATTTCCTTACAGAAGTTATATACTCATGACGCCATTTTTGCAAACGGTGGGATTCCATGAGTACTTGCCTTTTGTCAATTTTGCGGTATCTGAATCCCATTTCCGACAAAACTCTCCAAAGGCTAGTGCGGCTACAACTTATTTGGGTTTCATCATTGGTGAGCCGTTGCTTCAGAGAATCTAATGTAGGTACGCGTTGCTCTTCGTACATGGTGTAGATTTTTCGCCTTATCAAGTCCTTGTCGCTTTCGTCGAAACATTTGGTGAAACCGGCATCTTTACGCTTCTTTCTAGATTTAATGGGATTTGACGCGATTCTTTTCACTGTAGTCAGAGGTATCTTAGTCAAATTAGACGTTTCAGTCGCAGCAGCCCTAGCATAAAGTCCTCTGTTGAGTAAAAAAGTATATACTCTTTTTACAATTTCCCTAGCATCGAGAGATAAATGCATTTTCTTCACTGCACAACACTAGAAGAAGCACCATCAATGTTTTTCCATGGACGCCACATACTGTTTTTTTTTATACATTTGGTAAAATAATATCGGTAATACAACTAAACTCTTCCAGCAAGAAATAAAAACTAACAAATTTTACCACAAAAAGATATTTAAATATAAATTAAGCAAAATAACCTACCTGATCTGCCTATATTTAATTATAATTATTACAATCCGATCCTTCCCACATAATAATAACAAACGCTCATAAATTCATAAATAATGGGATCGACCCAGGTACTTCTACTGCAGTCATTCAGTTATATCGATTTTTCGTGGAACAATCTTTTACCTAAAATTTTATTTAATTTGGTTCTGCAGTTTCGGAGCAATACATTAAAAACAACAACAAAAACAAGTTTGACAGTCCTGAAAAAAGAACCAAAAAACTGTAAAAAACTATTTTTTAACCTCGGAGTGAGATTTATGACAAGAGTTATGGAGATATCTACTATTAATCTAATAACTTTATTCTATTTGATACAGGGTGTTCATAATGAGCTTTCAAAAACAAAACATTTCAAAATAATTTTCCCAAGATTTTGAAATGGAAGACCATGTATAATATTTGTTCATTTGATGTAGAATTTATAAATCTTTTTTTTTTTGTAATACAAGCATATAAGTTACTTCCAGCCGTTTTCGAAATAATTCCAAATTTCATAAATTACGTTGATTAAATAGCCTAGGCGCCTAGACTAATAATAACTGTCAACTGCAGTAAATATTTAAACCGTCGTTCATTTTGATCTGTGCATAAGTAAACACATTCTTGAAAAGATCTATTTACATCCCTTAACATTTCAGTTGAAAAAGTAGCAAACACGTTTATTTGATGCATAGGTATTAATAGCAGTTGTAGATGGATCATTCGGGCAGGGAGATCTACGGTGGATCATTTGTTTTGTATTAAACAAATAATGGAGAAAAAAGCAGCCTTTAATCAATAATTGCACTTACTGTATATAGACCTAAAGAAAGCATATGACAACATCCCCCAAGAGAAACTATGGGAAGCATTAGAACAAACTAATATCAATGTAAATTTAATTAAGGCCATACAAAAACTCTATAAGGACAACCCAACAAAAATAAGGATAGGAAAAAAAATATCACAGGGATTCAAGGTAAATAAGGGACTTAAACAGGGATGTTGTTTGTCACCCACGCTATTTAAAATATATTTAGAACAGGCGCTGAAAATCTGGAAACGCAAATGCAAGAACATGGGTGTTCCACTACAAAATACGACCATGTATACCCTATGCTTCGCCGATGATCAAATAATATTAGCCCAAGACTACGAGGATCTGGAATACATGACGAGGAAGCTAATCGAAGAATACAAAAAGTGGGGACTAGAAGTAAATATTGATAAAACAGAATATATGTGCATGGGTGGACCGCAGCAAAATCTAGTCCTCGAGGACAACCAAAATATAATTAAAAAATGCGAAAAATACAAATATCTTGGCATGTATATTACACATGAAGGAACGACGGACGAAGCCATAAGGGAGAGAAAGCCATCAGTTTACTAAATAGAGTGTTATGGGATAAGCATATTTCAAAAGATAATAAACACCGAATGTACAATACCATTATCAGGAGCATAGTAACATACGGGAGCGAGGTGTGGCAGTTGAAACACAGGTCTGAAAAAGCTTTGGAAGCAACAGAAATGGACTTCTGGAGACGTGCTGCAGGAATATCCAGACTGGAGCGAATCAGGAATGACAGGATTCGAGAGATTATGGGAGTCAAGCATGGCATATTGGAGGATGTGAGAATAAAACAACTTACGTGGTATGGACAATGGGCATGTACAAAGAATGAACGAAGACCGGCTACCAAAACAAGTCATAAACTGGAACCCCCAAGGAAGGAGGAAGAGAGGAAGGCCTAGGAAAAGTTGGAGAGAGGGGATAGATAGTGAAATATGAGAGAGAGGTTTGGGAGAGGATCTCTGGGAGAACAGAGATGAATGGAGGCTGGGAATCGGAAGACGTCTCGAAGAACGTTCTAAAACCGATTTATATATATATATATATAGATGGATCATTATAGACCATTTTGGTGACCTCTTCCCATAAAAAAGTCAAATTTCTTAAGGTAAAGAACTAGTCAAACTATAATAAACAAATGAATCCATATTCTATTTCAAAGCCTGACATTGTTTCTAGACTTAACCACTACTAATGAGCCATTGTGCTAGTATTTCACCTCAAATGTTAAGGGATATAAACAGATTTTTTCAAAAACATACTTTTTCAAAAACATACTTGTGCACAGATCAAAATGGAAGACATTTTGAAAATTTACTGTAGTTTACAAGTTGTTAGTCGATGATATTTAAACAACATAATTTATGAAATTTCGAAAATGGCTGGAAATAGTTGTATTACAACAAAATATAGGTAATCTCTAAATTCTACATCAAATAGCCACAGGATGTTCCATTTGAAAATATTGAGAAAAATGTTTTTGAAATGTGTCGTTTTTGAAAGCTTATTATAAACACCCTGTATAAAATAGATAAACGCTATTGCATTCATAGTATCTCTATATATCGCTATAAATCTCATCCAATGCAGAAGTTAAAACATAATTTTGGAATGTTAAATACCAAACTTATTTTTTCACTTTTTAATTTATTGCGCCTAAAGTACAGGACGAAATTAAATAAAATTTTAGAGACTTATAAAAGACACTAAAACGCAACCAACTATGAGGTAAAATCAATATTTCATTTCATATTAAGGTTTGTGCCTTTCATAAATGCCTAAAATTATCCCATTTAAAAAAAATATCTTTATGTTATCACACTTTCTTGGGCCACCCTGTATAATGTAAAATATTTTTAAAACCTGCCGCTTTTAATCCCGTACCGCAAGCTGTTGCCGTATTTTTGATAAGTACTTCTACAGTGTGTACATAAAGTAAGGAACAAATTCATTATCTAGGAATCTAAAAATATTTCGGAAAAATCCTCGGACACGTGTATAATAATTTTTAATGGCGCATTTTTTCCCATCCAAACTTAATATACAAGGTGGCTCATGTAGTAGATATGACATTATCGACGATTTTTTTAAATGGGAACCCCTATATTTTAGTTCAGATCTGTAATCTCCAAGAACAGCTGATTTCAAAAGCATAACACACTTAGGGCCTAAAATTCATAGTTTCGTTACTACAGGGTAAAACAAATAATTTTATTTAAGATATTTTTAATTTAAAAAAATGTAAAAAAGTTAAATAAGCTATTTAATTAAGTGTTGAAATTGTCCTCCTTCTGCTGCCTGACAGTACCCCAAGCGATCAATAAATTCTTGTTGGACTTTTCTTATGGTTTCTTCTGAAATGTTCCTACATTCTGTTGTTATTCGATTTTTTAAATCTTCAATATTGGCAGGTCTGACTTTATAAACAACATTTTTCAGGTGACCCCACAAGAAAAAGTCCAGTGGTGTAAGGTCTGGAGACCTAGGCGGCCATTCAACAGGCCCACGTCTTCCAATCCACTTGTTCGGAAAAACTTGGTTTATGTAATGGCGCACTACTGCTGCATAATATGGAGGTGCGCCGTCTTGTTGGTACCACAAATTTTCATCTAGAATTCCTGGATTATTTCTACTAGGGTATAAATTAACTAGCGTAGGGATAAGAAAGTTCTGAAGAAAATGAAGATAATTTAGCTTTAAATTGTTGTCAAAAAAATATGTCCCAATAATTTTGTTTTTCACAATACCAGCCCAAACATTAATTTTTTGAGGATATTGAGTATGGTGCTCACGCATCCACCTGGGATTTTCTTTTGCCCAGTATCTACAGTTTTGCCGGTTCACTTCTCCATTTAATTTAAAGGTAGATTCATCCGAAAATAGGATATTTTCAACAAACAAAGGATCTAAGTTACATCTTTCCATTAATATTTGACAAAACTCCATCCTACGACCTGGATCATCTTCATTGAACTCATGAACCAATCGGATTTTAAACGGGTGCCATTTTTCTACCGTCAATAGGTTATGAACGGTCATAGCAGCCGCCCCATGATCAATGCTAATCTGGCGGATGCTGTTGTGGGGATCTTCTTCCATAGCCAATAAAATATCTAATTTCTTATCATCCGGAATAGTTGGACGGCCTTTTCTGGGAATATCTTCCACTGAACCCGTTTCCCGAAATTTTATTTCAAGTTTACTCACAGTTGATCTAGTAATTGGTCTTGCTGGATACTTAGTGTTAAACAAAATGCAAACTTCTTGTTGAGTACGGATCCTATCACCATATCCAATCATCATAAGAATTTCTATTCTTTGTGTTAAAGATAAACGCATAGTAACTCAATATGTTTTAAAATAAAATTTATTACTTCTAATAAACTTGACAATGACATTATCTAAAGACCATAGTTACATAACAGCAAATAAGCCTACTTGAGAAAAAACATAAGTAACAGCAAATGATGGTGCGTCCATTAATTACGTAAGGCTTTCAGGTAAAATTGGGTGATGGCGGAAGGGATTGAGCCAAATGTCACGAAATCTTTTATTGGGAGAAGGGGGGTTGAAAAATCGCTAAAAACGCCTCACGTAATTAATTGATGCCTCCCAAGCCAAAAAAAAATATCTTAAATAAAATTATTTGTTTTACCCTGTAGTAACGAAACTATGAATTTTAGGCCCTAAGTGTGTTATGTTTTTGAAATCAGCTGTTCTTGGAGATTACAGATCTGAACTAAAATATAGGGGTTCCCATTTAAAAAAATCGTCGATAATGTCATATCTACTACATGAGCCACCTTGTATATTAAGTTTGTATGGGAAAAAATGCGCCATTAAAAATTATTATACACGTGTCCGAGGATTTTTCCGAAATATTTTTAGATTCCTAGATAATGAATTTGTTCCTTACTTTATGTACACACTGTATAACGATTTAATCTTCCGTCCCCGCTTCATTTTCGGACCCGGTTTATGATGAAAAATAATGATTTATCCGAACAACAGGGCGATAACATGACATGGCGATGACATAAAATATTCATTTTTCTAATATTTGCAGGTGAAAATCAAGATGTTGGAACCCTAAACTTACCAGAACCCGAAAATATTATATGGGCTATAGGAGAAACCAACCGTAGATCTAATGGATTTCGATACAGCAATGAATCTCGTAATTATGTGTGGCATACTTTACCTTCAGCTACGCTAACTTTTACTATTGGAGAAAGTAATCCTGCGTATGACTGGCAAGTATAGTTCAATATTATTTGATCGAATTTAAAAAGAAACGAGAAGTCTCTCTTAGTTGTATCAACAGGATAATCCTAAAATCTGTCTAAATTTAAAGACATTTTTTTATTGGTACCCAATAATGTTTATTTTTCTATTTGGGTTTCATAATGGCTACATTGTGAAATGCAAAAAAATTCAATAACCTGCCACTTTATGGCACTGAAATGTTATTTTTTTATGTTGGCAGCAAGTAGGGTTCGAATTTTAGACTTAGTTTGATTTCGTTGAAATTAGTTTTCTTGGCATTATGAATTCGACAATAATTTTTTATAGAAAACATTAAAATACTAACCTATAACCTTGCAAATAGATCATTTTTATTAGATATTTATCTGAAATACCTATACTCGGAAATATATAACATGCTGACGTGTCCGTCAACTAATTTCTAGTCACAACTATAAAATAACATCTTCCAGTTTATGCTCTATTTCTAAAGTTTTATTCAATAAAGTACTATTTTTATTTTTAATTCAATACAGTATTATACATATTACTTTATATATAGGGTGTTGAAAAAGGTCAGTACCACGGAATAACGCCGGTGCATAGCATTGCAGCGGAAAATGTCTGGGGAAAAAGTCGTTTGGTTTTGAAGGAGGAATAGTTTGCAATTAAACCACCTCCACCCCCTCAACCCCCGGGCGCGGGTGGGGGTAAATTAAGATTTTCAAATGGAACCCTATATTTTTTATTGGCGTATCGTGTTCTTCGACCAAAAATAAACATCTTTGTCCGAAATTTTTTTTTATTCGGGCCCATCCTTCAACAATAATCACAATGAGAAAGACAAAATCAGAACCGTGCGAAAATCAAGTTTTATCCCGGAAATACTCTTTTTCTCTGTCTTGTACTAAAAAATATCCGTGGAAAGAGTTGTTATTCGGACCAAAACCGCTCCAATCGCTATTTTGAACACCAAAATTATAAACAAACCATGGGCGTAGTGAAGAAAAGCATTAAATTAATAAGTAACTGCCTTTACTCAAATTTCTTCTGAAAGTAGTACAAACTAATCAGATGTACCTATTAAAGTGTACTGTAAGCTTAAAATCAATAAATCTCCAAAACTACTGAACTGAAGTATTGTGAATTTTACATCATTATAAAGGGAATTGAAAGACCTTTAAAATAAGATAACACTCGACCCCCCTTTCCATTTAAGATTTTAGGGGTGGTGCCACCCCCGTCCAGGGGGCTGCACTTGTTGACGTGATTTTTTTCCAATTTTGTGTACCCCTCGAAAACAAAATCGACGGGTCTGAGCGTTTTTCCAAAAATGAACTGAGCTGCCAGTAAATGTCTCTGTTTCGTTTTCGATGGGCCACCCTGTATATATTTCCTGGGCATTAGTTGTTATTCCTGTCAGATTCTGTGTCGACACAATATTTTGTTCAATAGTATTATTTATTATTTTGTTGAATATTTTGAACCTTGTTCTGCTCGCACCGTAACTCAAAGTTTTGCATATTCTTTTTAAAAGTTTTTCTAGATTATTTCCTGCAATTTCTCGTATTTCTGACGGAGTACCTACAACTTTCTTCCTGACTCATTTTTATTAACTTTAATAATATATTTATTTTTAATTATGACGGATGAGACGAAGCTTTGTTGTGTTCAATTGTTTCTATCATGGCATATTTGATACTTTATACCATTTTATTAAATTGTAAAAGTATTGCCAACCCAAAAAGAAAATTCAAATGGAAAAAATCTACTAAGTATATTTTTTTAAATTTTTCAGACTTTAAAGACCCAAATAGAAAAAGTATTATAAAATACACGGTTCATAAGATAATTAGAGCACTTGTACTTAAGAAAAGGACCCGCGAAGACCCCACGTGCTCTAAGATAATGTCTTATGAAACTTGTATCTTAATCTACTATTAAGTACGCCTCGGCTTTGTTTAATTCGAACTTTAAACGCGAGTGTTTTAAAGTTACCATGGCAACATCAACAACCAGAGAAACGTGAAGTTTAAATGTCAACATTTTTAATTATTCATCTGACACAAGTACCTTTCAACGTCAAATAAATAAATAAGTAATTTTCAGATAAAGGGGCGTATAATATTACAAAAATTATATAAAAAAGTATAATATTTTTTGTTTTATGTCTAATATAACTATTTTCATTTTCGATTTATTATACATTTTATACCCATTTTAACATTACGCTTTTCAAAAAAAAATTGTTTGATGAAGATATTTTGCAAAAATAATGCACAGCCGACCTTTTATAAGTAAAAGTGAAGTTAGCTTGTTATTTACGACTTATGTGTGTGTAAAACATGTATTTTTTATAAAAGGTGTTTTATTACAAAAAATCATAGAAATTGGATGTTAAAATGAGAAAAATAAATCTTTATTTGGGTATTTGAGTTTAAGGAATTCAAATATTTCGGAAAACCCATTTCCTAGGATGGAAAATTGCCATTTTTCTCTAAACGAGGAAAGTGTAACTACCTTTTTGTAAAAATTGTTTCACGAAAAATGGATATGACTTAATGATTTCCTGGGTCGGTCCCATTGTGTCGACAAGAGCTTGGCAATAAACAAGTGAAGTATGAAGGGACGGGCTAAGGAAAACAAGTAATGATATGATTATATTAATGTAATCAAATGAAATTACATTTTTTTTAAATATTACTAGTCATATTTATTTACATTTATAATGTCATTCTATAGATAGTTCTGTTTCGCTATCGCTATCCTCATCAAAATTAATTATAATTGTGACCAGTGATTTTAACTGGTGCCACATATGCTCTATGGGGTTAAAAATGCAATAATAGGGTGGGAGCCGTAGCACTGTATGTCCAACATATACTTTTTTTTATACAAAATGTCTTTAAAGCTTCTAAAAGATCACTTTTTTTATAACTTTCTTCAAAATACAGGGTGTAACTAAATAAGTGTAAAACATTTAAGGGGGTGATTCCTCATCGAAAAAAGATAGGATCTTTCATATAAGGAAACTTCATTGGAGCATCTCTTGTTAAGATACAGTCCCTTAAAGGGGGTACATAAAATGTGTTTAACAGTTTTTTTCACAAGCACTAAAAAAGTTACAATATTGAAATTAACCTGACATTTTCTACTACCAAAAAGACACTTAGCCAGTAATTTATTTGGTTTACCCCATGGTTGTAAGGGTGGAAAACGCAACCCCTAAAATTTATTTCCAATGTAAGTTTTTGTCTTATTATTTTTTTTACCATCTAAAAATTTATTTCCGATAGCCGGTTTCATTCTAAACAAAAAATGTCTCTTGAATTTTTTGCCCAAAATAAACCAGTTCACAGCAAAAAATTATTTTACGAACAAGATACATATCGCCATAAAACGCGCGAATACGTTGCTCAATGCGCCGACGTCTAGACGCATGCGTAATGTCTGAAGGTAGACATATTGAACATTTACTATGATTTCTAGATGTTGTATGTTTTGTTATTAATAAATTAGTTTTGTTTATTTATAAATTTTATGTACCCCCTTTAAGGGGCTGTATCTTAACAAGGGATGCTCCAATGAAGTTTCTTTATATGAAAGATCCTATCTTTTTTTCGATGAGGAATCACCCCCTTAAATGTTTTACACTTATTTAGTTACACCCTGTATATATCATTCGCCGCCATGTAGTTCTGAACCTCCAATTTTGTATTATTTGAGCTTGGAGCTTTATGTAATTGGCGACTGTGATAGCTCGCATTGTCCATTACTATCACGCTATTCTGAGGAATGTTTGGTAAAAGACAATTCTTGAACCATTCCTCAAAAACTAACAAATTTTACCACAAAAATATATTTAAATATAAATTAAGCAACCTAACCTACCTGATGTGCCTATATTTAATTATAATTATTATAATCCGGTCCTTTCCACATAATAATAACAAACGGTCATAAATAATGGGATGGCCCCAGGTACTTTTACTGCAGTCATTAAGTTATATCCATTTTTCGTGAAACAATATTTACATGATGTTTGAAATAGTTATATCGAGGTGGAAAGTGTTTCATTTTTGTCGAGACAAAAGGATGGTTTATGATGGTCATGAATCATTTGTCGAGACAGGAATGAAGCTTTCACCGAGGTTTGTATGCTATTTTATTTATAATCATACCTTTAAATGCAAACCATGTTTTTGTGACAAATATAACTATGTGAGAAATTAACAAAGTAAGACCCATCTTCATCTTTTAACGTACTTTTGAGTATCAATATGGATACGCAGGGCTTTTATTTGGATACCCAGTAAACATCAAATGTATCCAGAAATTTTTTTAAGAACTGATACCAGTGATGACTGATACCTTAAAGTGCATTAAAATGATCAGAGTCAGAAAAAATATTAATAAAATAGGGCTGTTTCAAAGACATGGATACGCAGCAAAAATTCTCTAAAGACATGGATACGCAGTAAAAAATCACTAAAATATGCCTTGGTAAGACCCCTGTATAACCAAGAGCTTCGACACCATCCACAAATTGAAAAAAAGTCACGTTGTCAAGTCACTTTGGTTATTCAATGAATGTTAACATTTATCTGGATGGAAAGTGACATTTACCCAGGTGAAAGTCCGTGGTCCAGACACTTTGTTTATTTAATGAATATTGACATTTAGTCAAGTCACTTTGTTTATTTAATGAATATTGACATTTATCTGGATGGAAAGTGACATTTACCCAAGTGGAAAGTACGTGGTCAAGACACTTTGGTTATTCAATGAATGTTGACATTTATCTGGATGGAAAGTGACATTTACCCAAGTGGAAAGTACGTGGTCCAGACACTTTGTTTATTTAATGAATATTGACATTTATCTGTATGGAAAGTGACATTTACTCAGGTGGAAAGTACGTTGTCAAGTCACTTTGTTTATTTAATGAATATTGACATTTATCTGGATGGAAAGTGACATTTACCCAAGTGGAAAGTACGTTGTCAAGTCACTTTGTTTATTTAATGAATATTGACATTTATCTGGATGGAAAGTGACATTTACCCAGGTGGAAAGTCCGTGGTCCAGACACTTTGTTTATTTAATGAATATTGACATTTATCTGTATGGAAAGTGACATTTACTCAGGTGGAAAGTACGTGGTCAAGACACTTTGGTTATTCAATGAATGTTGACATTTATCTGGATGGAAAGTGACATTTACCCAAGTGAAAAGTACGTGGTCCAGACACTTTGTTTATTTAATGAATATTGACATTTATCTGTATGGAAAGTGACATTTACTCAGGTGGAAAGTACGTTGTCAAGTCACTTTCTTTATTTAATGAATATTGACATTTATCTGGATGGAAAGTGACATTTACCCAAGTGGAAAGTACGTTGTCAAGTCACTTTGTTTATTTAATGAATATTGACATTTATCTGGATGGAAAGTGACATTTACCGAGGTGGAAAGTCCGTGGTCCAGACACTTTGTTTATTTAATGAATATTGACATTTATCTGTATGGAAAGTGACATTTACTCAGGTGGAAAGTACGTTGTCAAGTCACTTTGTTTATTTAATGAATATTGACATTTATCTGGATGGAATGACATTTACCCAAGTGAAAAGTACGTGGTCAAGACACTTTGGTTATTCAATGAATGTTGATATTTATCTTTTTTTTTTTTATGGTCAAACACAAGCACTATAGGAAAAATCCTTTAGGGCACTCTGGGTTGGTTTTGAATCGTTGGAGGTTATATTCGTTGGGAAAAACGACCTCGGGAAGGTCATTCCACAAGGATGTGGTCCTCCAGATGAAAGAATTCTTAAATAATGAAGTTCGGGGAGTATTAAGCTTAACCACATATGGATGGGCGGCAGTGGTTCGTCGTGTATTTCTGCTATTCGTCGCTCTGGACGGAATTAAGAGGGCAAGGTCAGCCGAGCACCTTCCATGAAAATATCTGTAAAAGAGAGTCAAATCCCCAACCTGTCTTCGATGTTCTAGGCTGTGGAGGTTCTTCGTCAGCTCGTGGTCTCCGATCAGACGAATAGCCCTCCTTTCGATGGAATCCAGTAGCCCAAGAGTATGTTTGGGTGCAGAGCTCCAGACATGAGAGCAGTATTCTAGTGATGGCCGAATCTATGCTTTGAATAGTATAAAAAGTTGTTGAGGTGTGTACAACTTTCTGGTTGGGAAGAGTACTCCCAAGCTTCTGAGAAGCTATCTTGGCGATTGCCACAACGTGGTTATGCCAAGACATATTTCCTCCCAGATTGACGCCCAGCAAATTAATAGATGAAGCCAGTGGGATTGCGTGTCCGGCCATGACTATTTCCGGTTCTGTAATGTTAACCTTTTTAGAGAAAACTGCTGCCTGGGTTTTTTTAGCGTTAAATTCGACTTGGTTACTGTCACCCCAAGCCAAAATTTCTTACAGGTCTTTGTTGAGGCGTGATACTTCATGCTGTCTGCGAAGATGTGCGTCGGCAGCCGATGTTTGCGCATTCAAAGAGAAAGATGAGATAAGTGTGCTATCGTCAGCAAAACTAAATATCGGAATTTTAGTTTTCACTAGAAGGTCGTTAATATAGAGTAAGAAAAGAGTGGGAGACAATATGGACCCTTGAGGAACACCGGCATTGATGGTGAAGGTGTCTGAGAGAAATCAATCAATCGCCACTTGCAGAGAGCGGTCCTTAAGAAAGCTAGACAACCTTGACAGAATCGACTGGGCATACCATAGGATCGCAGTTTACTTAGAAGCCCCTCATGCCAAACACGATCAATAGCTTTAGAGATATCCAGTGCAACAACCCGAGACTCCCTATGATGTTCGATCTGGATGGAAAGTGACATTTACCCAGGTGGAAAGTACGCTGTCAAGTAATTTTGGTTATTCAATGAATGTTGACATTTATCTGGATGGAAAGTGACATTTACCCATGTGGAAAGTACGTGGTAAAGTCACTTTGGTTATTCAATGAATGTTGACATTTATCTGGATGGAAAGTGACATTTACTCAGGTGGAAAGTACGTGGTCAAGTCACTTTGGTTATTCAATGAATGTTGACATTTATCTGGATGAAAAGTGACATTTACCCAGATGGAAAATACGTTTTCAAGTCACTTTGGTTATTCAATGAATGTTGACATTTATCTGGATGGAAAGTGACATTTATCCAGGTGGAAAGTACATTTTCAAGTCACTTTGATTATTCAATGAATCCCATTTTGAATTGAATTACGACCTTATATGTAATTATGGTAACGGTATTATAATACACAACTTGGTCGACCTATTCTTACAGTTGGTTTTAAATTTAAACCCTGTTAGTGCATATTTTAAAGTTACAAATTTTTAAATTTGATTTTTCTGGCCTGCATTGTATATTTTCAGATATATTCTTATGTAATATTTATTTTCAATACCCAGGTACTATGCTCAAACCAAACCAGGCAACTGGACCATCCAATACAATGATATTCCAGATGGAAACTCCAGAACTCTCCGTATCGCACTAGCTGCCGCTTCCAGCGGACCTAACCTTGTAGTCTATATCAATGGAAGCAAAATTGGCAATATTCAGTGTGCAAACGACCAAGCTATCTATAGAAGCGCAATGCAAAGTGGTACATTTTATTCAGCTGTTTTTACACTAAAGTCTTCGCATGTTATTAATGGGACCAATGATATTACATTACATATTAGTAAAAAGACGGGTCAAGTTATGTATGATGCGATTAGTTTACAAAGAAATGAGAATTAATAAAATATTTTTTATATGACGTTATTTCTTTTTTAAGTGGATTTATGCAATATTTCGGAAATATTCCTAAGAGAATTTTGAAAGGATCAGTGCGTACGTACATCATACTATGATATGAGTGGAGTACGTAGCCCGAAACGTCCGTCCGTTTTGCGCTTAGTAATTGATAGGTAACTCTAACGTTCTCCTTATCTGTGCGTTTTTACGTGGGACGTTTTTTGATAACCCCCGTATAACCAATTTACCCCTTGACTTTATTTTCGAATTTAAATTTACTTTGATCTGATTGTTAGTTAGATGGCAATTTATGGAAATTTTAATGTTGTCCCCTGTTGGAATCTAACCAGAAGGTGTAATACCCCATCCAGGATTTGACTATTATTGCCAAACTAACTATTGAACCATTTAATTTTGAAGATGTGAAGACTGGTCGACACTATCTGTAAAGTGGCCAGTCTTAGCAAGTAATGAAAAAACCATAGCAATATGAACCGTTCCTAATTAACTATTTTCGGACGCGATTTTTCTTGGCTTACGATTTTTTCGCTCGATTTTTATGTTGTCCAGGGATGCCAGGCGTAATGCCTTTGCCGATTTGACACGCACGTGTCAGTCGGTCTTGGGTGGGTCCACCACCTTTCCCCGCTGGAAGGTGTCAGCGGTCCACCAGCGCAATTGAAGAGATGAGGACAAAATTTGTCTGAGAGTAAGATGGATGAATTTAATTTATTATAAGTATAGTAATTAGAACGTAGGGCGAAGCCTAACTGATGTTCAAACTATACTGTCATTTTCAATATTGGCTCGGACACGTCCAATGTTAATACAACACAATGCAAATGCTGTACTAGAACACGGAGGGCCGGCTTTTGCTTATTTAATTTTATGTCCTTGTCAATGAGGGTGAATTTAAGGGGATTTGTCTTACGTAGTTCGAGTCTCGCGAACCGAAATATTCGTAATTATTTACATTTTATACAATAAATAATTAACCTACACTAACATTCTGTTCTTTCAACCCAACCTATCATTCCTCCTACCACGTACTCTCATTTTAAATTTAGTTTTTTACAGTATTTACAATGTAAAGTAAACCTAAGCTAGCATTTTGTTTCTCAACTAAAGAGAGTCTAAACTACCCTAATAATTTCCGGAAGGAAAATTATGACTCGCGGCAGTGACTACTAATACTAGCTTAAGATATTTTATTTCACACTTACTCACTATTCCGGTTTTTGTTCTTTTTGTCACAATCGGGTTTGTTCTTGGAAAATTTATTTATACTCGCGCCAGCAACGAGTGTTCGAAGGTCAATTTTGGTTACTATTTTTTAACCTCGCACCAAAATTCACCAGGGATCGAAGATATTTCAGAGTTTTTATACTCGCTCTGAAACATACGAGTGTTTGAAGGGATTCCAGCATTTTTTATACTCGCACGGAAACTACGAGTGTTTAATGACAGTCCAGTATTTTTTATACTCAAATAAACATTTTCTCAGGGAAAATCCGCGGCTGAAAACACTCTAACACCTGTAATCGCATTTGCGGCTCCCGTTTTGCAAAATAAAAAAATAAGATTTTCTTACTTCGTTTTTAATTAATTCTACTACAGATGCATTTAATGTAGGAGAAATATTGTTTCTCCTAATATTGGATTTTAATTGGTGCCATATTAACTCAATAGGATTGAATATCAGCAGGGAAATCAAAGTGGGTACAGTTTGTGCCTCATATTTTTATATCTTTATTTGGTAAATCTTTCTTCTTAATAAATCCATGTCATTTTCGTCAATGCTTCTAAATGTGCCAGAATCACTCCGATTTTTTCTCGGATTAAAAGGTTTAATTAAGTATTATGTCTCTTACCGAAGATAAAGGAGTTTTTGTCAAAGTAGACGTCTCTGCTGCATCAATCGAATTAAAATTTCTACTCAACAACGATTGATACACATTTTTAATTATTAGTTTGGCAGCGGTAGATACATGCTTTCTTTTAAAAATTACACTTGAAATGCCCTCCTATCAGCACAATTCCAAGGACGCCACATTCTACCACTAATATGCCTAACTAAAAATTACTCGCCGGAAAACCACTAAAGATTAAAAGTATTCAAAATCACTTGGTATTTATATATGCATCAGGCATAGGTATAAATTGAATTTCTATACCTGGTCCAGCTCTGCTCGAAAAGGTTTTAAAATTTGGGATTTCCTTATTTATTTTATGGTCGAAGGGATAATGAGGTTTTATTGCAGTCAAAAGATCAACGGTATAATTGTGCAAATACTATACTAAGATATGATATTATTATTACATGATGTCAGTTTAATAGCTATTGATAACAAATAAGCTTAATTTTTCATTATAAGGAAAAAATTATAATTACGTCCAAAATTGATATGATATGCATTTTATATCGCTTTTCTATTAAACTTCAAAAATAACTTGTATTATAAAGGAAGATATTTGCCATGTTATCAAGGTAATTAATAAACAAATAAAAGCTATAAAAAAATATTCTTAAGTGTTTTTGTAACTAAGTGTTATTGTAACAAAATTAGAACCATTTTTTTAAATTGCTCAATCTAATCATAGTTATCTTGTATTACATCATCGGGTAAATTAATATATATTTTCGAAGAATTTTATTTCTTTACCCTTAATACTTATATCGGTCGCTAAAGTTAACTTTTTAGCAACATGGGGTTACGAAACCCTCTGATAGTGTTATTTGCACTTGCATCAATATTTTCTTTTACTGCAGCTTCCGTAAAACTAACGATAAATGGTCTGGCAGCGACTGTACAGAACAGCCATGTCACACTTGCCTTCAAAGCGGATGCTACAATCTCGTCAATAACTTACGGTGGAAAGAATATCGCCGCAACTGGAGAAAAGTCATTCTATCTTGACTGGAATAACAATGGACAAGGTAAATAAAATACACATATTATACTATACAATGTGTCTCTGGATGGGCTTACCGATACCACAAATGGACCTAATTAATTATTAGTTTTTCGACAAAAAGCTATTCTTTATCAAAAATTTTGTTTGTCAAAAAATTAAGATTTGTCATTAGAAAATTTAGATTTTGTATACAGGGGGGTTAATATCTTAAGAAATATTGATTGTACCTACGTAAGAGTAGACTTACTTAATTACTTACCTAAATTTTTCGTTTTCAAGAAATATGCCATTAGGAAATGTCCGTTTGAATTGATTTTTTCTTCATAATTCAAGATTTAAAAAAAATATTTTTGTTTACACTGAGGTAAATATTATGATTATGAATTTTCTTAAAACATGAATTCTAAGTATTATTAATAAAAATAGCATTTAGCATTTAAGAGAGTGGTCCGATTTGAAATTTCCAAGCGGAACAGCATAAGTCATTGTTATTGAACAATGAGATAACATCGCCATTCGGAGACATGACGACTGGACGGCTGTGTCGACGGAGCAGGAGACGTTTCCCTTATTCTATTGCCTTTGATTAGCCGAAGCGTTGCCAAATGATTTTAGATATTTTTCCTCAAAACCTCGGTGTGATATTTCTTGCACTAAAACTAAACTATGAAATTAATTGAGATTATTGATAGTGCATGCAATACTTTCAAAAATGACTGTATAAACATATTTTTTCAATTTAAACGTTATGTACCATTTAAAAAAAAATAAAATTCTCTTTCGAAAACTTCACGATAAAGTCATGTAGGTACCATATTTCGAAGCTGAATTTAAAATTTTAACAAATTCTATTCAATAATTTTCTGATAATTTGTCACACCTTTTTACCTTAATGGAGGTCACTGATAAGAGTGATAAGTACTCTTAATTTAAAAAGTTTTT
Source organism: Barypeithes pellucidus (assembly GCA_963991005.1). Taxonomy (NCBI): domain Eukaryota; kingdom Metazoa; phylum Arthropoda; class Insecta; order Coleoptera; family Curculionidae; genus Barypeithes; species Barypeithes pellucidus. The sequence goes on from OZ022560.1 coordinate 55,943,322, forward strand.
ATTCAACGTGAAAATCTCCAAGTTCTACACACTTTTCAAGTCATCTTCTAAACCCACTATAAACACAACAATAAATCATCTATTGATTTGTTAGATAAAAAATAAATTTTCGTTAAATCTTGAAGTATGACGAAAATCTCTGTTCTCGTTCGGCCGAGGTAGAAGCCCCGCGTTTTGATAACTTATAATATATAAACAGTATATTGCCAATACGAACGTTCCAAAATACAAAAAGTGTCACCGCTATGGGAAATGGCGCGGGTCTATTGAGTTTGCGCAGTGGGGTGGAAATTTTATCGATCGCGTCAGAGGCGGCCCCACATTATTTGTTTGTTGTTATTCGCCACCATCTTTGGTTCTGCTTATTCAAATTACAGAATAAAAAGTAGTTCATCCACATTGTTGTTGGCATATGAGTGCTTATAAGCTTTCATTACCTAACAACAATTTTTGTAAAGGAGTTTTTAATTTGTGGTGATTCGATTCGCTGTTTGGTAGGTTAGTGACTTGTTTGTTTAAGATGAAAGGACACAAGTGCATAGTGCTTTTTTGCAAAAGTCGTAGATCAATACCAGGTATAAAGTATTTCAGGTATGTACATATATACGAAAATATTTTGCTTATCACATTATCCGATCTTCGGAACCGAATTTCACTAAAAAGCCTGTAAAAAAAAGAGAGTGTCACTCGTATACATTATAATATATATGTGGTCACTACCTAACCTTAAAATTAATGTATTTTTAATTTAGTTCATTAGTAGCTGATAATAATTCCAAAAATAGTCAATATAGTCATTCATTCTTAATTCTTAATCAGGGCACCGTCGGATCATCATCGTATAGTCAGAAATCGTATGCATGGAACGCTGTCGAATTAATGAAAATTTTGATTGCAATATATTTCGTAATAACGAGTGAAATTTACATTAAAAAAGTTGAAATCCGGTCTTGTTGAATGTTTACTTTCAAAAGGAAATTTCCGAACTGCGCAAACTCTCAACGCGCCCTTCGATGCCCATAGCAGGGACATAATTGCAGATGGTATTAGCAATATACTGTTTATATATATGTGGTTTTGATCTGGCAATGCTAGCTCTACGTTTGACAACATAGAAACGGTCCGTGGTTGAAAACAGATATGTAAGGCGTTGGTACTGGAAAGCACATCGGGTAACGTAAGGGTTTATTACCCAAGTATTTAGACATTCGATTAAAAAAAACTTATGTACTGTTTCTGTAGAACGTCCAAGGAGTCACCCATTTAAATATAATAAGCCTTTTCCATAACACCCGTATTATATCTACCTAAATAAAATTACAGTAAATGAGAATATTGCTGATATATGAGCTATTTTAGGTATACTTTTAGTAACCCAAATGTTACTAAAAATAAAAAAATAACCATTTCGGCAATATCTTGAAAGCACCGAAAAAATTTAACACCCTGTATCTTTCAAACAAAGCCTCTGAGGACCCATGCCGATAAGAACTATATGTCTTATTTTCGTATAAGGAATCACCTCACTAGCGATTTCACATCTTTTTTGGAATCACCATCAACTTGTAACCAGAAAATAATAGCGCCTAAAATATTTAGCAGAGTAGAATAGCCAAACGTATTGTAAACTGCAGATCCCATAATCCATTCATAAAACTCTTGGAAAGTGAAGCTGTGATTGTGTGAAATGTTATTGAAAATCGGTAATGGGTAGAAGAGAGAACTACATTGTTGTTGGCTGAATGGCAACAATGTTGAAGTCTGGTTATATCAGATGGTTAAATATTAAAACGTGACCATACTTACTGATGAAAAGATAAATCCTTATTTAAATGATCCACTATTTTATAAACTACACATGATAACACCATTATTGTTTATAATAAATACGATTTTTCACCAATAATCACAAAAAAGACAAATCGACCAAAATATATAAACAATCCGTTAGATTAAAGAGCCAACGTTGTAATGTTTACGAGATTAGTATTCATTAATATTTTGGCTCCTGGATCGTAGCGCTGTAGTAAAATAGAAACAGATGTTGCCAGAGTGCAGTTGGATTAGTTCAAGATTCGTTTGATGCTTTTAAGTATAATAATATTTTGCTAAAGAATCTCTCATCACCTTTTCACAGTTTATAGTAAAATTATTGGAAAATAAATTTATTTTAAGAGCAACAATTTCGGATTAACCTAAAACCAGTTGTAATTGTCAAATTAGCAAATCTTTAATTGGGATTATACAATATACCTTTGCCATAAATATGTCAATCTGGCTATGCTGCAATAATGACCGAAAGAGGTGGGAAAGACTATGGGTATTCGTTGCGTAGGCTAGAAATATACATTTTTCTATCTGTAGTTTGTTTAGGAATAGCACTTATTTATTCATTCAGGAAAAAAAACTTTTGGTAATTAAACATATCACTATTTGTCTTATCTGTACAATAACTATTTTCTTTTTACAGGTATCTTCAGTCCATCAGCAATTAAAGTAGTGGAAAATACGGACTCCTTAGCCCATTTCTACTGGACCCAGACCAGCAGTTCTACCAGGTTCCATATCGAGCTTCACTATGTCATGAACGATGAAGTCGCCGGTATTTACTCGTGGGCCAAATACACAAATGATCAAGGTTCTGTCATAACTGCTGGAGAAACTAGAACGGTAAGGAAGCACACTTTTTAACCTTGACATTTTAAAATCGTCCGAAATGTATATCCATAAAATTAGTCGACACGTATTTCAGGATTCTACTGAAGAATATATTTTTTAGTGAATATACACAGATAAATTTTCTATAATTGGCTGGATTTTCTCCAATCTCCTCATGTTTGAAATTTAATATCTTCAGTTGTACTGATCGTGTCAATGTCGGCCTTTTTTTATTTTGCACTTTGTCACGTTAGCTTTCGAAGTACATTAAAAACAATTGTTATGCTGTTAACCCATCTTAAAAGTAGGTGTTAGATGAAGCATCATTTAGTAGCTCTTAACTTATCATTAACGGATGAGTCTCTTAAACAAATAATCTGTAGATATTGCCGTACTAAAATTTCTAAACTACACAAAGATTGTGAGAAGAAGGTAAATTTTATTGTAAATAATGTTTTTTGAACAATTTATGGAGTGTTTAGGCGAGGTTGCATAACATAATTTGTGCCTTTTTCAATGTTCTACTGTCTCATATTTTTGTCCTTTTTTGGAATATTAATAATTCACACTGCAGGGAGGTCGATTGTAAGTTCTTATACGCTGCGACCCGTGCATCGCAAGCTACGCACTTGGACGATTCAGGCGCTGCGTGACTTGCGCTCGTAAATATTTAATAACTTCCGAACTAAAAGAGGTGCCACTTTCTCGTCAAATGATAAGAGGATAAAGAACAAAATGTTATTTTTTAAAATTAATTTAAGAACGGTTAACAGTATGTTAAAACTATTTAAACAATTAAATTGTTGTTATTTTTCATTTGCCCACAATGACAATTTTTTTTTAAATATATTTCGGAAGCTAGCGTAACAAAGTGTAAAATAAAAAAATACAAAATGTCGCAGTAAGTTAATAGAACTAATAAAACTGTTCATCACTGTGGGAAAATTACTTAGAAACCTAAAGTTTCACCGGTGTAATTCTTCATATTTTAGGAGCATTTATAAACGTATCACACTCAAATTTGTTTAAAAGTTAAAATTTGTATAATTATAATTCTTATAAAATAATCGGAAATAATGTACTTTTGTTCTCTCTAAGGTATACCGTTTTAATCCATCAATCTTCTTATAAAATAATCGTAAATAATGTACTTTTATTCTCTCTAAGGTATACCGTTTCAATCCATTAATCTTCTTATAAAATAATCGTAAATAATATACTTTTATTCTCTCTAAGGTATACCGTTTCAATCCATCAATCTTTACTCATGGAACCAATGGTGCCCGCACTGGTGAGCTCTATCTTTACTCCTATCTCAACACACAAACCAAAGTTCAGGATGAGACTTGGCAACTTTCCGATGGCACTTACTATACCAAATATGATTATGCGGGATACATCAGGGAAACACCCTATCATGTAAGGACTAAATTCAATTTTTTGAAATTACAGTATTCGGATTTAACAATTTATATACAAGGTGTACCAAATTCGATGCTCACCATTGGGATTTATAAAGATACATAAAAGGTTAAAATGTGGTAAAGTTGCATAATTGGAGCTTAAGTTTGTAATGTTTGCCTATTTTTGGGTATCTACTAAATTAAACCACATATTTCCAAAAACAGAACATGATTCATTCTCTCAAATATCAACAATAGAAACGAGCCATTTTAATACTCCAGATAAATCTTTCTGGCTGATCTACCTGATTCCGCAGTAATAAGGAGTAGACGAAATCAGGCGCTCTAAGGCCACCACACTCTCTCGGATCCAATTCTCCGAATTAGCCTACTAAATTTACCATTCTAGATTTAAACGGTCTGGTGGCCTTCTAGCACGCTGAGGCCTTGTGATCAAATCTGAGTCCAGCTCACTAGTGTTCTTATTCGCCGGCATACAAGCAGGCATTCCCGTATTTAAATCATTATTTTTTTGTAGTAATCATACTACTAGCTAAACTAACTTCTAAACCACCAAGTTCATTTATACACACACTCGCAAATCTGATTAATATGGCGCTTCCATATTAATGGAGTGTCCACAACTTTAACTAAATACGGATATACCGTGCACCTGGTCCACAAAACATTATTTGGTTTACGATAGTCTTTGAAAATAACTAATTGTCCAACAATTGAGGCGTTGATTTCAAAAACAACATAAGTCCAAAATTGTCAAAATCGAGTTATCAGCGGCATCTAGTAGAGTTTCATGTAAGCTATCCGATGACATAAATAGTTTCCCTAAAAACGACACCTGTGCCGAGTTATTGCCGTTCAAAATCTGGCTAGTTCGGCAAAAACAACATATGTCCGCGTCGTTTCTAGTAAAAAGAACATAAGTCCAATACATGTGCTGTATAGCGGAAGCATTCAGAACTATAAAAAAGGGTTATAAAAGTAAAGCTCAAGCTGGAGAAGAACTTTGTTTTACTTTTGATTATATGCAAAATCTTCCGTTACCTCATATCCCTACAAACCCTGTATTCTTTTCTCGGCAATTGTGGTATTATGTATTCGGAATTCACGATTTAGCAAACGATGATGGTATCATGTACACCTACCATGAAGGTCAATGTAAAAATGGTGCAAATGATGTTACTTCAATGCTTCTCCATTATTTAAATAACACAAACTTACATTCCCGCAATTTGGTACTATTACGCGACGGATGTCCAGGTCAAAATAAGAATTATGTAATGCTCCATTTACTTTATATGCTTGTACATGGTTTCAAAATATTTGATAAGGTGGAATACATTTTTCCCATGAGAGGTCATTCATACTTACCAAACGACCAAGATTTTTCACTGATAGAGAAAAAAAAGAGAAAAGTTGGGAAAGCTGAAGTACCGGAGGAATGGAACAAACTTATTCTAAATGCTCGTGCACACCCTTCGCCTTTTAATTTGGTAAAGGTTAATGTGTCTCACATGTATAATATTAAAGCAGCGACAAATCCATTCTTTCTTAAAACTGCTAAACCTCCTGTGAAAATAAAGGATATTCGAATGTTAAGAATAGAAAAAAAATCACCATTGATTTGAATATAATTACCACGGCCCATGGAGATCCAGTATTGTACGTAACAAAGTTCCCATTCCTGAAGGATTAGAGCTTAATATTCTATACGACAGACCTAATGAAATAGGTCAAAATACAGAACCTTAAAAACCTAATGGGATTTCTTGAGAAGCCAGGAAACAAAATATTTTATGAAACTATATTTTCTTGCAGTAACGATAATGCTACAGGAAGACCGATAGACCTCGATAACGAAGATAACTGCAGCGGCTGTGAAGATTAAGCATGCTATGCTTATTTCATTGTATTTCAGTATCTTTTGTGAGTAATAAAAAAGGTTCTTAATATTATGGCTTTTGTTTCTAAGAAAAACAACATATGCCACTTTAATTCTGTTAAAAACAACATAGGTCCAACTTTTTTTTTCATTTTTCTGCTAAATAAGAAATGAGTTAATTGAATAATTACCGGTTAAACCCAACCAGCCAATGTTCAAATTTTTATATATGATTATTTAAAGAATAACTATAACGGTTACCAAGATAAACGGCTTTTATCGATTTTCTCAAAACAACATTTTTGGACTTATGTTGTATTTGAAATCAACGCCTCAATTAGCTTCACTCAATTTAGCCGGGGATTCCCCGGTTGAAGCAGTGTGTAGTATTTGGGTAATCAAACAAAAAATCTTGCAAACGAGAGACATATTCTTTTCACTTACCACTTTCTGCAAAAATTGCTTTACTTTGCCGGTGAAAGATTTAGAAAGTCCGGACTACTTCCGGAGATATCCTAAAAGAACCGAAAATTTTATTTTCGGTTTTTTCACGTCTTTTATAAAAATATTATAAAATGGCAAGCACTTTAAAAAGGAACCTTTTTACGATGCATTTAAAGATTTTCTAATTTGAAAAAGGACGTTTCGATTTTCAGATATCACCATCAGATCAAATTTTTTGAATTATTTCGTTCCTCCAAAACATAAACCAATAACATTTTGCAAAAAGTTCACGCTTTTGAACAGAAGATTAATCATCAGCAGCTTCATTTTTTTGTAGTAACGTCCTAATAATTATGTTTGAAAAATATGCTAATCTGACAAGGAAGAAAAATATTTAATAAGCAATATTTTGGGTAATAAAGGAATTTTATAGTAAGTTTTATAATTAAAATAAAGTTTCTAAAATATTTAGTCTAGCAATGAAAAAATATCATATCATACAAAAATATATTTTTATAAGTGAGATTGTGAGTGGGGGCGCTTCTAAAAGTTCTAGAACTTCGTTTCTAAATAACTTCGACTTGAAAGAAATTATTTTCAATCATAATAATTATCAGGACCGCAAAAAAGTTTATGATGGTGAATCTTCGGTTCAAAACGGTGAAATTTTGGCAAAATGTTCTTTGTTTATGTGGGAAATAATTCAAAAAGTAATATTTAAAGTTCAGGTCCGTATTTAAAAATTTTGACAATGGTAATATCTGAAAACCGAAACATCGTTTTTAAACTAGATCGTTAAATACACGTTAAATAAGTGTATGTAAAACTGCTTTCCATTTTTCTATATATTTATGATAAAGTCACAAAAACAAAAACAGAAAATAAATTTTTGTTCTTTTTCGGATATCTCCTGAAGTAGTCGATATTCTCTAAATTTCTCAACGGTATTAACTTATTTATTACATATAATTATGCAACTTTTCCACAATTTAATATTTCATGTATCTTCTATGGTTTCCGAGATCCCAATGCTGTGTATCGAATTTGGGATAGCCCTTATATACATATATTTATAATTATAAATTACAATAAATAAAAATTAAAATATACTGGGTGATTCACGACGAGCTCGCATTGGAACTTTATGGAGAACTACTGAACGAATCTTTCCGAAACTTTGGAGATGTAGGTTTATGGATATTCTCTTTTTATCTAAAATATTGACATATTTCTGCCATTTCCGGTTATACCGGAAGTAGCTGCCAACTGTCGTTTTTTAAATACAACATGGTCATTTTTATATATTTCTCGATCAACTATTAAATTCTAAACAAATTTCATAGAACCTGTTTTTGCCTGACTTTGCTAGTTTTGGAGATATATGGACTTTTTATAATTATTTGGCAAAGGCATGGTGAATCCTTTCACAAAAAGCCTTGAATTGTGACCAACCTGTACATTTTCTGCCAAGTTTAAAAGACTTTTAAGACTCGGTAAGAAGTCCAAGAGCTAAAGTAAGAAAATTATGTTGATTATTTCATCACAGTGCATTTAGCAAATAATTCCAAAAAGTACAGATATCTCAAAAACTGGCAAAGTCAGACGAAAAGATGTTCTATAAAAATTGCTCAGAATTTAATGGTTAATCGAAAAATATAATAAAAATTAACACGTTGTATTTAAAAACCGAAAGTTGACAGCTACTTCCGGCATAATCGGAACTGACAGGGACATCTAAATACTTTAGTTAAAGAGAGCGTATCGATAAAGTTAGATCCGCAAAGTTTCAGAAATATATGGTGAATAATTCTCGATAAAGTTTTAATTCAAGCTCGTCATGAATCATCCTGTTTAAAAATTAAAATCTTCATAAAATTTTATAATCGTAATTTTAGGGAGTCTATGGAAACGGATTCGGAGCATTCGTTGTCTCCGCAAGCCGTGAATACCATGGAGGTGGTCCACTTAAGCAGGATCTACTTGTCCACCAAGACGCCCTGGTGGCCAACTACTTCATGAGCAGTCATTTTGGTACGCCAGGTTTATCAGCTCCTAGTGGCTGGACTCACATTTATGGACCATGGCTAATATACTTTAATACTGGAAGCGACAGTGACATATTGTCCGATGTTCAAAACCGTGCAACTACGGAACAGAGTAGCTGGCCGAAGAACTTTGTGGCGGATAGTGCCGCCTACCCAACCTCCAGGTAATTAAATAAAAATGCTTAAATTTTATTCAGTTGGGAATTGCTTGCTGTTTGTTCTTTTTGAGATAGAAATTGTCATGACCTGACTTTATTTGTTATTTAACAACGAACAAACCCGAACAAACCCGCTAGGGACGATAGTGACACTTGACCTTCGAGTATACACTGAGAGAAGGTATACCTAAAAAATCTTTGCTAGGATTATGTTAGCTGGGATATAATATTTTTACGGAGCTACAACTGTAACAGCAAAATTGATTTCTTGTCACAGATATTTTTTTTTATGATCAAACAAAAGCACTATAGGAAAAATCCTTTAGGGTACTCTGGGAGTGGTGCGTGTGCGCAAAAAGCGATTCACGTTGGTTTTGAATCGTTGGAGGTTATATTCATTGGGAAAAACGATCTCGGGAAGGTCGTTCCATAAGGATGAAGTCCTCCAGATGAAAGAATTCTTAAATAATGAAGTTCGAGGAGTATTAAGCTTAACCACATATGGATGGGCGGCAGTGGTTCGTCGTGTATTTCTGATATTCGCCGCTCTGGGCGGAATTAAGAGGGCAAGGTCAGCCGAGCACTTTCCATGAAAATATCTGTAAAAGAGAGTCAAATCCCCAACCTGTCTTCGATGCTCTAGGCTGTCGAGGTTCTTCGTCTGCTCGTGGTCTCCGATCAGATGAGTGGCCCTCCTTTCGATGGAATCCAGTAGCCGAAGAGTATGTTTGGGTGCAGAGCTCCAGGCATGAGAGCAGTACTCTAGTGATGGTCGAATCTAGGCTTTGTATAGTGTCAAAAGTTGTTGAGGTGTGTACAACTTTCTGGTTCAGAAGAGTACCTCAAGCTTCTGAGAAGCTATCTTGGCGATTGCCACAACGTGGTTATGCCAAGACATATTTCCTCCCACATTGACGCCCAGCAAATTAATAGATGAAGCCAGTGGGATTGCGGGTCCGTCCATGACTATTTCCGGTTCCGTAATGTTAACCTTTTTAGAGAAAATTTTAGCGTTAAATTCGACTTGGTTACTGTCACCCCAAGCCAAAGTTTCTTCCAGGACGCGTGATACTTCATGCTGTCTGCGAAGATGTGCGTCGGCAGCCGATATTTGCGCACTCAAAGAGAAAGATGAGATAAGTGTGCTATCGTCAGCAACTAAATATCGGATTTATAGTTTTCACTAGAAGGTCGTTAATGTAGAGTAAGAAGAGAATGGGAGACAATATGGACCCTTGAGGAACACCGGCATTGATGGTGAAGGTGTCTGAGAGAAATCCGTCAATCGCCACTTGCAGAGAGCGGTCCTTAAGAAAGTTAGACAACCATGCACAGAATTGACTGGGCATACCATAGGATCGCAGTTTACTTAGAAGCCCCTCATGCCAGAAACGATCAAAAGCTTTCGAAATATTCAGTTGAACAGCCCGAGACTCACCATGATGTTCGATTGCGTTGTTCCAAATATGGGTGACATAGGCTAGAAGATCTCCAATTGATCTGGACTTCCGAAAACCATATTGATGATCGTTGATAATGTTGAAGCCTTCCAGGTACTTTAGAAGATGTTGGTTAATAGCTTTCTCCATTACATTAAGATATAACTGAAAGCAATACGACTGGTCGATAGTTGTTAGGCAAGGTTCTCTTACCTTTCTTTGGAATAGGCTGGACTCGTGCCGTCTTCCAGAAAGATGGAAATATTATATATATATATATATTGTCAAGTGCATCTAAATCGCATTGAAAGGGTCCAACGACATAATTATACCGGGTGGTGCGTCTGAACAGGACACAAGGGGATTTCCATATAAATTGCCGTAAACTCCTGTATTGATTTTAAAGAAAACTTTTATTAAGGCTTTTTAAAGATAATAATGAGAATAAGAATTTGCCAAATTTGAACTTTTCCCACGTACCGTTTTTAAAATATTAAGAAAATTGTCTCTTCAAACTAGCTTAAATCTGGAATATGATTCTGTTTAATTTTAATTCAGGTTACAATGAAAATACCAGTAATTACTTTTATAATCAGGTTTATGCTTGTCAATATACGACTTGTTCCGACTTGTTCTCAGTAGAGTTTCCTAACCGACCCATAACAGAAAAATTCAAACTCAATTTCAGCAGTTTAGAATAGAATTTCACCATACCAACTAGCCAGTGTAAGAAGGGAGTTTTATAATCATTTAGGATATTGTTTGGCGGCTAACGGAGGGTTGCTTGCGCATCTTCTTAAATATTAATCAAAATAATTCCTACCACTGTAAATATTATTATTAATTTTGTAAAAATATATCATTACGTTTTTGGTTGTTTATTGTGTAGTATAAAATAGAAAGATCTGTTGATAGTCTGTTGATATTTTTTTACTGAAAAATTATTCCAGTTATTGAATAAGTAATTTGATTTAAACCCTGTCCCTAACCTTAACATTGACATAAAATGACTTGGACAAATTTTTAAATCATTTATTTACTGGTAAACTGTTAGAAATGCGTCAGGTCCGTATTTCCTAGTTTATCATTTTAATAATACGTTTTGTTCAATAGTTCCTGAACTACTTGGAAAATACACTTTAAATTGATCAAGGGCATTATTCTTATTGTAGTCTTTAGAAAGTTTAAGTACCTTTTTGATCTAAAATAAATAGGGGAACGAATATTTGACCACCTCAAAATTTGCATGGGAAATTCTATGTGTCCTGACCGGACGCACCACCCAGTATATTCACATTATAATATAATTGATATACCACCAACACAAATTATGCTATGTTTAAACCACAACGCTACCATAGTTATACTTATTATTTTTCGCCTTAGTGTGGTACGTCTATGCTATAAACTAATTTATGGGAAACGTCATGATTGTCTTTACTTTTTAGAGGCTCGGTCAGTGGTAACATCGCCGGCCAAAAGTCGGCAACAATCGCTATCTACGATTCTACAAGTGAAGAATTCGATTCCCAAGAGCACGGTTACATGTACACTGCCAATACCGACTCCAAAGGATATTATAAAATTGAAAACATCCGTCCAGGAAATTATAAAGTTGTGGCATATCCTATAGCAGGACAGGGTAGCGAAGTTTTGGAAGAAGCTACAGTTACTGTTACAGCAGGTAAGCGACTTATTTTAAAACTAGACGAATCTGGCACGTGTGTAATGTAACTACAAGATAGATCGGTTATAACTACCTTTGACGAATCATCTCATTCGGTCTTTATATCAGGCTGCAGAAACGAATATTAATTTTTTTAAATAAGAAATAACGATATCCTAGCTATCTCATATACATTGAGAGGCAGAATTTGCGCAACATATTGGGAATTTTTTTTATTGTTATATTACAACAAAAACTTGTTTCTGTATCATCGGAAGTCCCAAAAACTGGCAAAAACCTTTAAACAAACAGTGGCGTTCGTCTTTAGGCGAAACGGTAAGAGATACAATGTCGGTTAAATAGGGGTAAAGTTGCAATTATGGGCCCAACAATATGCCGCAAAAAATCAAAAATAAATACAGGGGGTATCAAAATATTTGGAACAAAGTAAAATTTTGCGTTCCGGTTTTTATTATTTCTTGACTTTGTTCGAAGAGATGGCGAAAAATAAATATCACTTTCTCATTGCCAGTTTTTATCTTCCATAAGATGGCTTTATCAGATGTTTCGTGCGACGTTTCGTCTTTGGGTTACCATCATCAACTTATTTTTTTTAAAATACGTGCCTGGATCTTTTTGATTAAATTATGAAAGAAGACGAAACGTACGTTCAGTGGTATACTTAAATTGACAATCTTCATAAAGGTAACCCTAGTATGTTCCGTTTTGGCCCGTTTCTCCTGATTCACCCTGTAAAATGTAACCACAGCATCATCGAAAACGATTTTAAGATATGTAGGAGATCGTAACTTCTAAATTTAGTAATAATAAAGTTGTCGTTATTAAAACTTACAAAAACAAACCCTGGTGTTTTATCAACACATTCTTCTTAGTCATAAAAATTTCAAGTGGTTAATCACTCGAGCAATTTATTCGATTATTAAAATCACTCGAGTATCAAGTACTCGATTATTAAAATCATCGGGTTTTCCCAATACTTGTAATGACAACATAGCAATTTTGCACGAGTATGACCGATCCCTTAAGCCCTAAGAAATTGATTTAAACCATTTCTGCTTCATTTCATGCGCTATGAATTATTCTGTTGGAAACCACATGTTTATTTTTCTTAAGGCTTAACATTACGTCTTGCGGCTTTCGTTACAGCAACTATGAATCCAGCTTTACAGTTTTTCTGAAATCTTATACGATTATATAAATATGTCTATTTAGGCACAATACAACACGTTGGTTTCACCCTAACCGAACCGTCGAATATAATGTGGTCATTGGGTGAAGCAAACAGACGATCAAACGAATTCAACTATGCAGATCAGTTACGTAACTATGTATGGGAAACTAAGCCACCAGAAACTACCAACTTTGTTATTGGCCAGAGCAATCCCAAATCCGACTGGTAAGTTCTTAAATTAAAATTAAATCGGAATTAGCTGCACACATTACTTCCATGGCTACCGTATATTGATTCATCGAGTATCGAATAATAAGCTAAGATTTTTCACATATAGACGCTAATTATTCTTATTTTCATCATAAAAATTTCGATTATACAATGTGTACATAAAGTAAGGAACAAATTCATTATCTAGGAATCTAAAAATATTTCGGAAAAATCCTCGGACACGTTTATAATAATTTTTAATGGCGCATTTTTTCCCATACAAACTTAATATACAAGGTGGCTCATGTAGTAGATATGACATTATCGACGATTTTTTTAAATGGGAACCCCTATATTTTAGTTCAGATCTGTAATCTCCAAGAACAGCTGATTTCAAAATCATAACACACTTAGGGCCTAAAATTCATAGTTTCGTTACTACAGGGTAGAACAAATAATTTTATTTAAGATAATTTTTTTTTGGCTTGGGAGGCATCAATTAATTACGTGAGGCGTTTTTAGCGATTTATCAACCCCCCCTTCCCCCAATAAAAGATTTCGTGACATTTGGCTCAATCCCTTCCGCCATCACCCAATTTTACCTGAAAGCCTTACGTAATTAATGGACGCACCATCATTTGCTGTTACTTATGTTTTTTCTCAAGTAGGCTTATTTGCTGTTATGTAACTATGGTATTTAGATAATGTCATTGTTATTACATTGTATTTTTCTAGTAATTTTATTTTAAAACATATTGAGTTACTATGCGTTTATTTTAACACAAAGAATAGAAATTCTTATGATGATTGGATATGGTGATAGGATCCGTACTGAACAAGAATATTGCATTTTGTTTAACAGTAAGTATCCAGCAAGACCAATTACTAGATCAACTGTGAGTAAACTTGAAATAAAATTTCGGGAAACGGGTTCAGTGGAAGATATTCCCAGAAAAGGCCGTCCAACTATTCCGGATGATAAGAAATTAGATATTTTATTGGCTATGGAAGAAGATCCCCACAACAGCGTCCGCCAGATTAGCATTGATCATGGGGCGGCTGCTATGACCGTTCATAACCTATTGACGGTAGAAAAATGGCATCCGTTTGGTTCATGAGTTGAATGAAGATGATCCAGATCGTAGTATGGAGTTTTGTCAAATATTAATGGAAAGATGTAACTTAGATCCTTTGTTTGTTGAAAATATCCTATTTTCGGATGAATCTACCTTTAAATTAAATGGAGAAGTGAACCGGCAAAACTGTAGATACTGGGCAAAAGAAAATCCCAGGTGGATGCGTGAGCACCATACTCAATATCCTCAAAAAATTAATGTTTGGGCTGGTATTGTGAAAAACAAAATTATTGGGCCATATTTTTTTGACAACAATGTAAACGGGCTAAATTATTTTCATTTTCTTCAGAACTTTCTTATCCCTACGCTAGTTAACTTATACCCTAGTAGAAATAATCCAGGAATTCTAGATGAAAATTTGTGGTACCAACAAGACGGCGCACCTCCACATTATGCAGCAGTAGTGCGCCATTACATAAACCAAATTTTTCCGAACAAGTGGATTGGAAGACGTGGGCCTGTTGAATGGCCGCCTAGGTCCCCAGACCTTACACCACTGGACTTTTTCTTGTGGGGTCACCGGAAAAATGTTGTTTATAAAGTCAGACCTGCCAATATTGAAGATTTAAAAAATCGAATAACAACAGAATGCAGGAACATTTCAGAAGAAACCATAAGAAAAGTCCAACAAGAATTTATTGATCGCTTGGGGTACTGTCAGGCAGCAGAAGGAGGACAATTTCAACACTTAATTAAATAGCTTATTTAATTTTTTTACATTTTTTTAAATTAAAAATATCTTAAATAAAATTATTTGTTTTACCCTGTAGTAACGAAACTATGAATTTTAGGCCCTAAGTGTGTTATGTTTTTGAAATCAGCTGTTCTTGGAGATTACAGATCTGAACTAAAATATAGGGGTTTCCATTTAAAAAAATCGTCGATAATGTCATATCTACTACATGAGCCACCTTGTATATTAAGTTTGTATGGGAAAAAATGCGCCATTAAAAATTATTATACACGTATCCGAGGATTTTTCCGAAATATTTTTAGATTCCTAGATAATGAATTTGTTCCTTACTTTATGTACACACTGTAGAAAAATTTGGGGCTTAAAATAAATGTGTAGAAGAACTGACGAATTCTTTACTGTCAAAAACATGGTGACCAACTTAATTAATGGCTAGTCAAATAGTGAGAACTGTAAATTCATAGATAAATCACTGAGTAAGTCACTGAGGTAAATAAATGAATCTTTGTTTCATTAACTTTTGTATATTCTAGCTGACACTGAATGTTTTGTTTGAATAACAAATAAAAGTGTGTGAGTCTTGACAGTTTAAAAATATTACAATAATTGCTGCCTTCGTTGTACAGAGAACAATGACAATGTATTGGTAGTTATAAACCAATACACACACTATTCACAGTTAAATAATGTGTGTTACTACGATATACATAATATACACAACGTTTTCATTATACTTTTAAAATTGAGTGTCTTAATTTTACTAACATAAAAAGATATTTTTATACAATTAACAAGTGAATGGTAGTTGACTGTAGATATACAATACAACTCTATTATCCCCTTTTGAGAATGTCTTGCTTGGCAAATAAATATTGTTAACAGTTTACCTTTATTCTTGTAGTGGCGTTCTAAAAAACGGATATAATATAGTGAGTTAGCTTGTTGATGGTATCAACCCTATTTACATGTTCATCAAAGTTAGTTTTTCCTGATTATTATTACTTCCATCGGGTCCACATATAGTTTTAACATACTTCGGGGTCTTGCTTTGTTATTATGTTTATTGATTATACAGGGTCCGCAAACGAAGCGTGGACGGAAGTTTAAATCCTTATCGAAGAACTTATCAACAATACTAAACCAGCTTGAGATATTGGATTAAAAGCGGCATGTTTTAAAAATATTTTACATTATACAGGGTGGCCCAAAAAAGTGTGACAGCATAAAGTTATATTTTTTTAAATGGGACACCCAGTATTTTATTGCATATTTAGGTTCGTATAACTATCGTTTATAAGTGCCTCAAATTTTACTTAATTTGGTTTTGTAGTTTCGGAGAAATAAATTAAAAACTAAAAAAAAAGTTTTGCAGTCCTGAATAAAAAAATCAAAAAAAAACAATCCAGAACTATTTTTTTAACCTCAATATTGAGTGAAATTTATGACAAGAGGTCTAGAGATACTATAAATGTAATTGCGATTATTCATTTTATACAGGGTGTTCATAATAAGCCTTCCAAAACCCAACATTTTAAAATAATTTTTCTCAACTTTTTCAAATGGAACACCCTGTATATTATTTGGCTATTTGACGTAGAATTCATAGACAATTTTTTTTTGTAATGCAAGCATATAAGTTATATCCAGCCGTTTTCGAAATAATTATAAATATCATAAATTATGTTGTTTAAATAGAGTTTTTATTGGGAAATTTTGTTATAGGCGACTAGACTAATAATTATTGTAAACTATAGTAAATGTTCATAAATTTCACTCAATGCAGAGGTTAAAAAAATAGTTCTGAATTATTTTTTTTGATTTTTTTATTCAGGACTGCAAAATTTTTTTTTAGTTTTTAATTTATTTCTCCGAAACTACAAAACCAAATTAAATAAAATTTGAGGCACTTATAAACGATAGTAATACGAACCTAAATATGCAATAAAATACTGGGTGTCCCATTTAAAAAAATATAATTTTATGTTGTCACACTTTTTTGGGCCACCCTGTATAATGTAAAATATTTTTAAAACATGCCGCTTTTAATCCAATATCTCAAGCTGTTTTAGTATTGTTGATAAGTTCTTCGATAACGATTTAATCTTCCGTCCACGCTTCGTTTGCGGACCCTGTATATGGCGGGATGCCTCATCTACTGAACGAAACTATCGCGGGTGTAGTTTGTTATTTAACCTGCTACGGATTCCGACAAAAAACACAGTGATAAAGGATAAAATTCACAAATTAATCGTGTCATTTGTTGAGGTTACAAATTTTAACTAGCGTGTGACAGGGCACAATATTTCTAGATGTGTGGATGACAGTGATTACGTCATAGTCACAGAGCAGTCGAGCGCAAGTTATCTCTACAACTGGGTACGGAGACTCCCCGAAGCGGGAAAGCAATTTTAGAGAGCTGTCGTCAATGATCGGTGAGTGGAGAGAATAAACACGATTTTGGGGAATAAAACTGTTTTTCGGTTATTTTTTGAATACTGAGAATTGAAAACACGAGCGTGCTGACCGATTCATCGGTATACGGCAGAAATATGCGTTTTAACTTGCTTTTTTTAGGCGTTTGAAGAGAATGAAATGTGATAGAGGTTTGATAGTGGAAGATTACAGTCTGTTTGCGAGTTGAAATATATATGCGTATTTACAAAGAACAATGCAGTTTTTTTGTTAAACATTTGTCTAGATGACTACTACTTTTCTAACCAAATATTTCTAAGTAGTTAATAACTGAACATCACTGTTTTTAAGCAGGTGGCCATGAAAACTTTTTTTTAAAATGAAACAGAATTAATATTTGTGAGAAAGAAATCTATTTCATCTTTACTTTGGTAAAACATATTATTAACGTCAAAAGAATAGGGTTAGGTAATAATAATCTACCTAAAAAAATATTTGAAAAATTGTTCAATTGGAAAAGAGGTTTGTAGAAACGCAATGCGAACAATTTTTCAATAATATTTTTTTTGTAGAATATTATTCCTATATAGAGTGTTATGGAAATGACTTATTATTTTCAAAATGAATATAAAATGTATGTCATGTACCGGGTGTCCCACTAAGAATGGCTCTCGGCCGTATTTCTGAAAGGGCTAGTCGTATGGCTTGCGGAAAAATTTTTTAATAGGAAAAGTGATCATAAGAAATTGCTGGAAATTATTTTCAAGTTTCTCAGTAGAGCGCTAGAGGGCGCAACCGTAACGGTAAATCCGTAAAGCTCAGTTTTTTCAAAAGTTGCCGCGTTAAGGTATATTATATTTTCGTATACTTTAAGGTTTTATGAAGAAAATTTACTTATGACATATTTTTGTCACTTTTAAAATAAAGTGGTGGGGGAAGGTTGCACATTATTTTAAATAAATTCCTACAACTCCGGGTTGGCTCAACAGAATTTAGTGAACTTTGTTTGGTTAAAAAGAGGTTCCCTTACTCTATACTTTACTCTATAAACTATGACAATATGACTTTTAAAGTAGACGCTAGAGGGAGCTATTTTACAACTTAACAAACATTGCGCATTTTTTCAAAAATTTTAAATACAACAGTATATTTAATTTTACTTCATCACAAAGATTAATAAAAGCCTAAAAAACTGGCGAAAACCACAACTTGATATCTTTTTTCAAACCGGAGATATTAACAAGAACAAAAATAAACACGGAAAAATATCATTATATTTAAGTTTCAACGGTACAGGTTTTTCAAAAGGCCTTGGAAAACAAAATATAATTTAGAATTAGGTGCTTTCACGTCAAAGTTTTTATTACGTCAAAATTATATTATATATATAATTATATTTTGTTTTTCCAAGGTCTATTTGACTTTTGAAAAAACCTGTACCTACCGTTGAAACTTAAATATAATCATATTTTTCCGTGTTTATTTTTGTTATTGTTAATATCTCCGGTTTGACAAAAGATATCAAGTTGTAGTTTTCGCCAGTTTTTTAGGCTTTTATTAATCTTTGTGATGAAGTAAAATTAAATATACTGTTGTATTTAAAATTTTTGAAAAAATGCGCAATGATTGTTAAGTGGTAAAATAGCTCCCTCTAGCGCCTACTTTAAAAGTCATATTGTCATAGTTTATAGAGTAAAGTATAGAGTAAGGGAACATCTTTTTAACGAAACAAAATTCACTAAATTCTGTTGAGCCAACCCGGAGTTTTAGGCATTTATTTAAAATAATGTTCAACCTTCCCCCACCACTTTATTTTAAAAGTGACAAAAATATGTCATAAGTAAATTTTCTTCATAAAACCTTAAAGTATACGAAAATGCTATTTTCAATATACCTTAACGCGGCAACTTTTGAAAAAACTGAGCTTTACGGATTTACCGTTACGGTTGCGCCCTCTAGCGCTCGACTGAGAAACTTGAAAATAATTTCCAGCAATGTCTTATGATCACTTTTCATATTAAAAAATTTTTCCGCAAGCCATACGACTAGCACTTTCAGAGATACGGCCGAGAGCCATTCTTAGTGGGACACCCGGTACTTCTAAATGGGATATAAAGAATATGAAATGGCAGTTCATATTTCTGTGGGTTGGGTAATGCAAAATGCTCATTATGATAGTAATATATTGTATTAAAAAAAAAGAGCTGCGTAGTTTTTGTACCAAGAAAAGAAGTTGATGTCTAATTGAAATGAAATTAATCATGAATAGACCCTAAAATTCGTTTCGAAGATAGGAATAGTGGTATTTATTATTTATTTGCCGTGCTGTGATCGCTAGAGTAAAAAACCGCTTGAGTACTGGATTATTGAAATAACCGACATCGCTCAATTATTAAAAAACTGCTTGAGTTATAAATTCAAGCGAAAATCGTCGGGTTTGTTCGCTCGGTAATTATGGTTGCGAGATTATCTTCAGAGATCTCACTTTTCTTTATAATTCAATGAAGAAAAATGTTAGAAAGTTTCTTTTCAAGCAATCAATCATTTTTCCTCCATATAGACATCAGTATGCAGTAATAATTTGATATTTTGAGAAACGCTTTGTTATAGGTATAAATACTATTTATAAAGGACAACTAATTTGTCATCAAATTAGGGTGTTCCATTTAAAATAAGAAAGTTTTTAATGGTTAAATTCTTTCCCAATGAACCTTGAATTGTGAATACCCTGTACATTTTCTGCCAAGTTTGAAATATTTTTGAGAATTAATGATATTCTAGCTATTCGTTAAGTTAACAGCTAAAGTAAAAAAATTTGTGGATTATTTCATTACCATGCATTTGCCAAATAATTACAAAAGACTAGATATCTCAAAAACTGGCAGAGTCAGACAAAAAGATGTTCTATAAAATTTACTTAGGAAGTAAGGTTAATCGAAACATTATCATGTTGTATTTAAAAAACGAAAGTTTGCAGCTGCTTCCGGTATAACAGGAGATAACAGGAACATGTGAATATTATAGTTAAAGAGAGTATATCGATAAACTTACATCCCCAAAGTTTCTCAACATGTCGCCTCTCCTCGCCGAACAAACCCGAAGGAATTTTTTTTCAGCGGGACGTACATACATTATACCATGATATGAGTGGAGTACGTAGCCCGAAACGTCCGTCCGTTTTGCGTTTAATAAATGATAGGTAACTCTAAACGTTCTCCTTATATGCGCGTTTCACGTAAGACTTTTTTAATAACCTCCGTATAAGCAAGTTTCCCCTTAAGTTTTATTTGAATTTAATTTAATCAGATTATTAAGTAGACGGCTATTTTTTTCTTTGGAAATTTACTTTTGTCCCCATTTTTGAATTCTATCCAGAGGTGAATTCCCCACCAGGAAGTATTTATTTACCCCCCTTCTTACGTAAAAATTAATAAAAAAACTACATCGCGTTTGAGTACGACTCTGGGAATCCCCAATCGAGGGTATACCGCGTACTTGAAGAACCCAAAACCGACTAAAAAAAAACTACCTTCCTTCAGAATTTCTTTATCCGTCTGGTGACGCCATGCCCGTTGCGGCAAGAGAGAGAAGGAACCAAATACTGCCGACACCACAAAACTATAAAAACCCGTCTAATTTTGCATGTGGAATTATTTAGAATAATTTAACGGAAAGAATAAATTCATTTCAACTTTCTGGAACTGGAAAAAAAGTATTTTTACAACAAACATATGTTCAGTAGTTCTCCATAAAGTTCTAATGCAAGCTCGTGGTGAATCGCCCTGTATTTGAAAAACTGTTTTTATCAAATTTTCCGCCTGTAGTAGTATTAGCGAACGAATTAAAAGAATACCAATTTATTTAAATATTTATTTATTTACACACTACTTATTACTGTAAAATTAAAAATTATATTACACTGTTAAAGGTTCACATACATACACACGAAAATAGAATTCTGTTGTTGGATATGTCTGCAACAAAAGTTAATAAAATGGCCAAAGGGGACAACGTACTTTGGTGAACAATAAGTGGTGAACGGTAAAAATATTCTTTTTATATGTTCTTACTAAATTCGAAAACTGTAATTATAAGGCTTTTATTCTATTTATTATTATTATTATTATTTTTTTTAATTATTTTTCCTTTTAATAATTTTTTTTAATAATAAAATTTATTTATTTATAATTTAAAATACAATAATGATCAATTTTTTTGTCTAAATTTTAACCTCTTTGCTCGCTGCTAGGGCAATTCCCAAGGGGGACAGCTTAACGTGGGTTCCGAACCACGATACTCAGTCATACGTTGCGCACCCCCCAACGGCTCTCAAATCTTAGTTTTTGCATTGTGGTATGACCTACCGATTGGGGAGTGCGTTCGTCTCCCGTACCCCACCAGATATCCGATCTCCCGGCCTATTTACCAGCGAGAACGGGGTAGGAATGAGGGATGATTTCCTTCTTCCCTATCTTTGGCATGTCGTCGGATAGCAACGCCATGACTTCCTCCACTATAATCCACCAAGTGCGAACTCTCGTCCTTGAGTTTCCACTGACTGCCGCTTTAACAGCCGAGCCACCAGAGCAGGTTAAGGATCAATTGTTGGCGTTTATACAGGGTTAGCTTTAGAGAGTTGCACGACGATATCTCAAAAAATAATACATTTCAATGAAAAAGAATAATAATTCTAAAATCAATTTATTTGGTTTATTTGTGAAATTTATATATTTTTAAATTTAATCAATCACATGCGTTTAAGACAGAAATAGCAATAATAATTTTCAGTTTCTGTGAAATAAAAGTAAATTACAGGAACGTACTAAGGGTATTTTAATTAAGATGGTTAATTTAAGGAACAAAACGTCGGAAAACCAGTAAGTGTTGTATACTGTTGAACGTGGATTTCGGTCCTCTTTCATAATTTAAACAACAAAATACAGGCCCGTATTTCAAAAAATTAAGTTGATTATGGTGACCCAAAGAAGAAATGTCGCATAAAAGATCTGATAATGCCATCTTATGCATAATAAAAAGTAGCAATGAGAAAGTGAATTTATTTTTGAACATCTCTTCAAATAAAGCCAGGAAAAAATAAAAACCGAAACGCAAAATTTGAGATTTTTCCACATATTTTGAAACCCCCTGTATTTATTTTTGATTTTCTTGCGGCATATTATTGGGAACATAATTACGCAGCTTTTCCCTAATTTAACCGACTTCGTATCTCTTACCGTTTCGGAAATCCCAGTGTTGAAGGTCGAATTTATAACACCCTGTACTGATGATGATTAATACAAAAATCATATTAGGTACACCTCATGTCAAATTATGTAATATTTGAGAAGTTAAGCTTATTTATTACAGAATTCAGAATTATTGAACTAGGTATTTACCGCAAACGCGGTATTCGGACAATGGAGATGGGCAATGAACTCTTGCAAGAAATTTTTACTAGGAAACAAAATTAAATATGTCATTAACCTTTCACCACAATGTTCATCAAAAAAATGATCTATTTCTAACATTTTACATTTCTTCACTTTATTTTACATAGTACATAAAATAAAATAATCTACAAATCTATAAATAAATTTAATTGTTTATCGTCGATCCAACACAAAACCTTGCACAGTTTTCTATGACATGGGTTTAAATAGTATATTAAAGTACAAGTTTTAGGACGAGTTTTCTAAGCGAACAAATGCTATAATATCTTTCTAAAATATGTACCTTATACTTTTATTTTACGTCTTTCTTAATAACGAATCCATATTTAAAAAAAAAGATATGCCATATAAATTTCGTAAATTTTTGTAATATTATTTTATCAAAGCGCGTAGCGCCGATGTAAACTGAAAAATATCGAGACAGGAATAAAATTTCTTAGCGAGGTTTGTATACGATTTTATTTAAAACCATCAACTTTCCATGACGGTAATAAAATTTACGTTTTTAAAATTTCAAAATTGCACAGGCTGGTTTACATTATTTGTGGTTTATTATTAAATGATTTGTTATTTATTGAACTAGTCCAACATAAGTAAGAAATTTCGAGCTTACTTATGAGATATTATTTATAAAATCAGGAGATAACAGGATCGTATCCCAAAATTAACTGATGTTGTTAAAAAAACCCTCGAAACATCATTAAACCACAATATGTCATACATCGTTGCATTCGGAAGAAAATAGCTATAAAATTCTAATATCAGAAAATCAGAACCGTATTTAAAAAAAGAAAGTTGATAATGGGCCTTCGAAGACGACTCGTCGGATTACAAAACAATTAACGCTGTTAGCTAGAGCGGAAAAAGTGGCAATGCAAAAGTGCAATTTACTTTAGAATTCAATCTAAGAGAAAAACCAGGAAAACAATAAAACGATTTTTCAGAATTTCGTTTTTTCCGGATATCTCCGGAACTACTCGGAATTTTAAAACTTTCTAAACCGCATATTATTAAGCACGTAAATTCGCAACTTTACCTCTATTTAACCGACTTTGTAACTCGTACGGTTTCCGAGATCCCTGTACTGGCCCTCCTTATCTTGGACAAGTTGTATATGGTTATAAATAAAGGAATAGTAGTGATATGTACTGTATGTTTATTTAAATTATGATATTGTGCTGTGAGATTTGGATAAAATGTGTTTAGAATGATGAAAAATGTGTGTCTGTATCCCTCATTCTCAGGTTATTATTATTCTGAGTTTTTCTTTTTTATCTATTAGGTACTCCATGTAGATATTTCTGCTATTACCGTCATTTTTACTACCGATTTTTTTTCTTATTTTACGCCATTTTGAAACGTATGATTAAATTAAATAAATTTAAATAATCGTTAATATTTTTATAATCTCACAAACTAAAGCCGGATCATTTTTGGATTGAAACGACGATCTAGTAACAATTAAATAGCTGAAAAAGAATAATAATTATTATTTTTGGTATGGCAAATTGTTGTCACATTCTCAATAAACAAGTTTCTGTACATACAATTCAGATACCCTTTATCATTTTTAACTGTACAATTTAGAATAAATATTAATAAATTTTTTTAAAAGAAATTTGGCATTTAGGTTTGCTAATTTATTTACATCACGGACAAAAACGGATAAAAAAGAGTACAAATGTTACAATGTGGATATTGGGTAGGTGGTCTTTAATGAATGATCAAATTTTCAAATCTGTCATTATTTTTAAACTTAAAAATAATCCAAACATTGGGATTACCTGGACTGGCATTCTGTATGAAAAATAGCGATAGCGATCGTTATCTCTTTTAAGGCTGATTGAGACTATTACAATGGGATACGCAATGCAACAAAAAAAATTTTTGCGGCAAGTTAAATTGCGTGGCGTTGACCATTTACTTTAAAAGCCGTATTAGAGTCGGCAATTTTTTCTCTTGCGCCTGCAATGGCAATTATAATTGCTCATATTCATGCGCAGTAAACCGTTCTTGATCAGCTAGCACAATACTTCTTGCATTGCGAGCGCAATGCAAGAATGGAATCCGTATTACAGTCGGCAATTCTACTCTTGCTGTCATTAAAATTAAACGGAATCCGTTCTCGATTAGCTGACGCAATTAGTATTGCATTGCCCGAAATGGGTCGTGCGCCATTTTAATTGCCATTGCCGCTGCAAGTCTGGGTAGAGATGGAATATTCTGTTAAGCTAATGGCTATTTAAACTAATTGGTACTTAAATTAGCACTTCACATGCTTTAGTAAGCATATTTACTGCTAATTCGTCGCAACTTTTTTTACCTTGCTCATCTCTAATTCTGGGGGTATTTTAGGGATTTCGGCAGTATCAACTGCTGTTCTGACTGTTGGCAATGCGCCAGCTGATGGAGAAGGGTTGCGC
Organism: Barypeithes pellucidus; assembly: GCA_963991005.1. Classification (NCBI taxonomy): domain Eukaryota; kingdom Metazoa; phylum Arthropoda; class Insecta; order Coleoptera; family Curculionidae; genus Barypeithes; species Barypeithes pellucidus. The sequence continues at coordinate 55,968,552 of OZ022560.1, forward strand.
ATGAATACGTGCAATTATAATTGCCATTGCAGGCGCAAAAGAAGAATTGCTGGCTATAATATGGCTTTTTTAATTCTTTTTCCAATTCTACCAACTTTGAATATATTTTATTATTTTAATGTATTTCTCGTTCCGCTTTGTTGTCCTTTTTTTGGCATCTAAAAAATGGAGCAAGAGAAAGTAAAGCTATTTCACATGACACAAAACTGATATCAAACCCAGATAAATAAACCTTCCAAATTTTGAGGTTATGTTTTAAATTTTTTTTTTGTTGGTAGTAGATAAAATTGCATGCCATGTGCAAAAAAATTAGCGCGTGTTCTAATTTCATGCCTCGAAAAAACTTTGTATTAGCTGTATCAAAATTCGAAATGCGCATGCGCGCAGGCTAATTTCATTGCATGGCGCGACAAATTTCGCATGATTGCAATAGTCTAAATCGCACTTTAGGAAGTTTGTGCAAATTCGTACTCTGTATCACTCTTTCGTAGTGGGCCGATATAGAACGACCTTCATAGCGATGAGAGGTGTGTCTCTTTACAAGCGACGTAATTTTATCTCTTTTACCTTTAGCTAAATACAAGCTTTGCCTCTTTTATGATTAATAGAAACATAAACTTAATCTAAAATTTTATTTATTATTTGTCAATTTGACAATTATTGTCGGTTGCATAAATGGAAAAATGGAAAAACGGAATATTTGTGGGATCAGGACAGTGAGAACTAATCCAGCCCAATGGGCTGTGTTGGTAGATTTTTACTAATTCATCTCGAATTAGTTACTCACAGCTTAAGTAGAAGGGAACTCTATAGACGACTGTGGGATTAAACATACTTTAGCTTTGTTAATTTTTTGTGGAATTCTGGAAAATTTAATCCACAATCCATAAGGACAAAAAATATCTACTATTGCATTGGCCCCTTCATAGATGCATCTGCTAACCACTTGCTGACTTGTCGATAACAAGAATTATTCACCAATGTCCCTTTGATTATTGCCTGTGGCAAAAAACCTTAAAGAATTTTTTGCCTCTCTGGGTTTTCTCTAAATTATCAAAAAGATATACCAGTAGGTTTTTATTGAGACGGAATAATTCAATTAATCGTCTGTCGTGTAGTAAAAATCACTTTCCTCTTTCATAATCAGTTTTAAATCTGATTTACGTATATATGTTGATCGTTTTCAAAATTGTTTATAAAAATCCTTTGTGCCATGCAACCATGTAATTATTTTTTTTTATTTTATAATCTAAAAACTAATCAAAATATTATGTGTCAATTATGTCTATGTTTTCTAAATAAATCAGTCTAATTTGCCGATGTTTTCGGGACAGTTAATACTAAAATCTCTATCCGAATAAAGAATACGAAAGTTGCCGAACAAATTACGAGGATGTAAAGATTTGCTTAAAGAGCACTACAACATTTAGCCTTTCTTAAGATCGACAGATACGGAGTGCCAGTCCAGGAGGAAGATTTATTGATGACTGATCACAATTATATTGCAATATTACTTTTTACACTTAACATTAATAAATACAAACTGTTTAACTTATAATGGATTGTAATTATTTTTACCTACGACTATAAAGTTCAATATGCCAATTTTAAAATTACAATTACCCACAGCTGTACTCGCTGCAGGGCAGCGTTTTAAAGGATTTGCTCCATACTAAATAAGCCAAAGTTAAGGCATACGTGTTAAGAGCTCATCGCCAAAAGGTTAAATCTGACTTTTTTCCCTAAAAATACGCGTCATTCTGGAATTAACTGAGAGATTACCATAAGAAATTAAGATTCCAGGCATGAAAAATTAGAAACCTTAAGGACCACCGCTGGGAACTCTGGTTTTAGTTTTTTTTAAATTACTTCGTAATATATAGGGTGCTATTTAAATTTAAATGACGTATTATATTTAAATCGGCAATTCTTGAGATAAAGACAAATTGAAGAAAAATAGCCATAAATGGCGCCTTCAATTCATTCAGCGGTAAAAGTGACCTGACGTCAAACCAGAAAAACACTTGTGTGTCACTGTGATGCATGTAAGCAATCAAGGAAATCTGACCGGCGTTGTCATATGTACATCTTAAACTCTTTAGACAAAATAAAATAATTTAAACACATTCCATGCTGTATACCTTTTTGTACAATTAATTGAAGAACATTTACGACGGACTATGTTTTAAACAACCCGAAAAACATATGGAGTAGTAATAGCCACGTACGTCACTAGGTCAAATGCCAATGACCTCTTGGCGCCTTACATCGGCTGAGCGAAGTAGTTTTATATAGCGCCGCTTGCGTCTGTTAGTTGAAGACCAACCAGCGGCCGGATACGTTATGTCTCGTCGATCACCAACACACTCTCAGCAATCCGCTCTGTTTTTTCGGTTTGCGCGTATATCTTGCCCTTCCATAAATAATCTTTGAATATTGTTTTTATTGACGCGTTTCTTCTGGACGTCAAATTTCTCGCGTATAATAAAATCTAATAATCTGTAGTATAATCTGTATTGATAAATAATTTCGTAACCACTTAGGTAAATTTTGACTTCACCATAAGTTTTTGATTCAATAAAACCCAAAAATTACATAATTACATGCGGCTTCTGTTAACTGTCGAATTTGACATTTTCTCACAAAATGTCGAAAAATCGCATTTATTGATCGAATTTTTAAAAAAATTATTTGCAAAAGATGTTTGTATTGTAATTTTATGCCCACACGCCGCATTTGAATCACTTATGACAATTTCTGTTTTCTATCTATTTTTGGCCAATACCCATTTTTAACGAAAACGGAAGTCGACCCTACCACCGTGAATCAATTTATTTATACAATACTCATCGTTTAAACTAATTTTTTATATCAAAAATTCTACCAAAATATTAATTTTCCTCAAAAAATTAAATTAATTTAAAAACGTTGCCATCTGTGGAGTAAACGCCTGATAACTTTAAAGATTTAACCAAACGAGGAGGAGAGTATTGTTTTTTAGACAATAAATACGTTGAAAAAAATGAATATATTAGAATAATAGCGCCGTTGTTTAGAGTTATGGTGGTTGGGTCGACTTCCGTTTTCAATGAAAATAGATATTGGTCAAAAATAGATAGGAAACAAAAATTATCATAAGTGATTCAATGTTGGTAGGTTGGCATAAAATTGCAATACAAACAACTTTTCCAAATATATTTTTTTTAAATTCGATCAGTAGATGCCATTTTTCGATATTTTCTTGAGAAAAAGTCAAATTTGACAATTAACAAAAGCTGCATGGTCCCATTTAATTATATTATTTTTGATCTTTATTGAAGCAAAAACGTTCTTATAATTGATGAAGTCAACTAAATTTTGTGACAGATGAGACTCAATTTCATTGTCGAACAGAGCCTCCAATTCGAAAGACACAGAAGTTAAAATTTTGAAAGTAATTTTTGTTCCTAACTTTACAATATCACAAGATATTTCCGTGTTTTGTTCAATTTATGCCATTTAATTAGCAGATATATCAATTTTAATAAAACACTTTATAGTCGTAGACAAAAAAAAAGTATTACACTTGTTGTAATTACTACATAGGTACATACAAATTTATTCACGTCCAGTAATAAATGGTGTCATTTACACATAATTCTTAACACGCTTTTATCTATACTTATTAATCGGTCATCAATAAACTTTTATAATACTTACAAATCATTTCTAACTAAAATTGTTTTTATTGTTGAAATACACAATAGCCAAATTTACAGTCCCTAGATCACGATGTATAGAATTCTATACGGTGTCAATATAACTATTTAATCAAGTGATCTATCACTTAAAAATTGTATTATTAGTGTCAAAATTACGAAGAATTCTATGCATTGGGATATCCGAGCACCAAAAAATAACTAGAGATATCCACAAGATGTTTATTTTAATAAATATACAATTACCAGATCAAATACCACTAAAATCAGAAAAAATTCTGGTAAACTTTTAAATCATCCGTTGAAAACACTTGGAGACCGACTGCAGAAGCAGAAGATAGAAGAGCCATTAATAATAATAATATGATGTAGGTATAATTTTTGTGACAGTAGCCTTACCATCATAATGTCTAGTCTAATATACCGTGTGTTTCACGAGGAACGCTGATCCCTATAACTTTTTAATTGTTCAACTTATAGAAATAAAATTTGCTGGGTTTGTTGTGATATCATTTTGCATTTTATGAGATAATGGACTCCATTTTATCACTTCCAGTTTAACCGGAAATGACCTAAACTTTGGAACACACAGTATATTTTTGGCGATATCGATTCAAAATGCCATTCCAAATTCAACGACACCTCATACGTCACTTTACTTTTTGACACATTCATTAATTTTTCATTTTCCTTTTATGTTTCCATCTATAGATAACTCCCTAAAATGATTTACTTCTAAGCCAAATTATTGATAAAAATCCAATTTTCAAGTTCTATTGTGTTTTGAATTTTTTAGACACTTTAAGAGGGTTTTTTTTTCAGAAAGCTTAATTTTTTCAAATGGAAACATATTGGCTCACTTCTGCAAAAAGATAGAGCTGCTTTTTCCAATAATTTGATCACACACCCTTATGTCAAGTTAGGATAGATAATTAATTAAAAATACTAATTCATGACAAAAAATACAACGAGAAGCGCAAACGGCCTTGCATTTATCTAGGTACGCATGACGCCATAATGCTTAACAGACAAATGAACATAATTACAAATTTAAAATCCGCCATAATTTGGCTTATACTCGAAGTCCAAAATTGTAGACTGTGACTCATTTCATAGTCCGAACAACAATGCAGCGAATGCGGTTGATAATATCTTGTACGTTTACCCGCTATTGTCTGTTTAAAATTACCTAAAAAGCCACTTCCTCGCGCTTATTTGGTCGCAAACGCGTGGCGTAGCCAAACTGTACTTTTCTCGACCTTTATATTATTTATAGTAATAGGATTTGCACGGAGAACTGATCAGCGAGCAAACGTTTAAATATAGCATACACATGACAACAGTGTTTGATATTATTGTATCAGTTGCAAACTGTTGAGAGAGGCGTAACCAGCTGGTTTTACTGTATTTTCATAGATAATTTGAATTCGGGTATATTGTTATTGTGTATTGCTGTTGTTGTTGAGTATTGTTGTTTGCTGAGTATTGTTGTTGCCGAGTATTGTTGTTGCTGAGTATTGTTGTTGCGTATTGTTGTTGTTATTGTGGATAGTTGTTACTGTATATAATTATTGTTGTTGCTGTTTTTCTATTATTGACTAATAGTGTTATTTGTGCTAGTGATAAAAATGCAAACTACTGCATCAACTAGCGGTCCACCTTTAAAAAAACGACGACCTAATTTAACACAGAGGGAACAAGACATGATAAAATCTGTGTATGAAGGTGTTCGGACCCAAAATTCGGATTTATCTGTGCTAGATGCAACGAAACTATGTGCTTCTTTAACGAAAGTATCGGTTAGTACAGGAGTCGGCAACCTGCGGCTCTTTGGATGCGAAGCTGCGGCTCTTTAGTTCCATACACAAATATTATTTATTTTATCGAAAAAAAAACATTAAAAATTCGTTCTGAATCGATTAACGAGGATTAGGCACCGATTCTATCTCTCAGCCACTTGTACTCGCTTTTCACCGCACCCCTCCCCCGTGACACGCGTCGTTACCGTCGTCAGTCCGTCGAAAGCTCTCGAATGACGCCGTCGTCGGATGTTTCTATGTAGGTTTTAATTCGTTTTCGACGCAAGACAATTTGGCGTCTTCACCAGTGCTTTGGCTGTGACCAGGGGTCGACAAATTATGGCTCGCGAGCCGCATGCAGCTCTTTCGATGTCAAGTTGTGTCTCTTTCGATATCAAATTGCGGCCGTTAGTGGCTCTTTAAAAACTGAAAAATAGTGTAAATTATAACTTTTTGCTCTTCCGTCTCAAAAGGTTGCCGACCCCTGGGCTAGTACAGTACTCAAGACTTTAAAAAATAAGAAGAACAAGAATAACTCCAAAGTTCAGAATCATGTAGGCCGAAAAAAAATCGTACTTGATTATGCGACAAAATATGCAATTCGTCTCGAAAAGTACGGTTTTTATATTAAGAATGAAATTCCCCCATACAAAAAAATTATGTCGGAAATAAAAAAGGACGACTCATTGCCAAAAATATCGCTAAGCGAATTCAGTAATTACCTGAAATTTTGCGAATTTTCAATAATAAGTACTTATATAAATTTTTAATTTTACGCGCCACTGGAAGTATATTTCCTTCTCGCTCAAATGCAATTGTCGTTTCATTTTGTCATAGATGAATCACTGTCTACAATTGTGGTCTCCGAGTAAGAAGTAAACCATTTTAGGGAGTCCGTAGTAATCTAGATGAAAAATAAGAAGAAAAATGATTTGTGTCAAAAAGTGACGTATGCGGTCGTTGAATTTGGATGGTGTCCTGAATCGGCGTAGCCAAAAATATACTGTGTGTACCATTTAAAAATCAATAGATGAGCTCATTTCTGATTAAACCGGAAGTGACAAAATGGAGTCCGCCGTGTCATAAAATGTAAAATAATATTGCAAACACACCCACCAAATTTCGTTCCTGCAATTTAATCAATAAAATAGTTATATGGTTGAGCGTTCATCTTGAAACATCCGGTATAGAAATGTCGATGTCAGGCGAATAAATCAATATTACTTTACGTATGCCGTTCTTTTATACAGCGGGATAGGTAATACATGTACAGGGTGAGTCAACGATAGAGTAAAGTTCATTTTCTCCTTTATGTTAAGAATTAGATAAAAACTTGAAATACAAAAGTTGTAGAGATCATTAAGGTGCACATTTTAAAATTATATTGGAGTATACAGGGTGGCCCACAAAGAAGTGGTAAATATAACTTACATTTTTTAAAATGGAACACCCAGTATTTCTATCAATTTTTGGATTATGCATAAGATTCTGAATATTTTTTGTATACAATGTTATATAACTAAATTTTATAGTTTTTGCAATATTTCCATTTTCTTCAAAAAAATGTCAGTTTTCAGCGTTGGATTTAATTGTTAATATCTACACTACCTTTGCAAATTAAAAGTTCATATTTGGTTTGGACATTATTTGGAGTTAAGGCAAATAAACTATGGCAACAAATTTATCTCACTTTTTACAGGGTGTGCAAAATAAATTTTCGAATTTCAGTAACTTTAATCAAAAAAATTTCGGTTTTTTTAAATGGTACACCCAGTATATTTTATTTCTTTCTGATAGAATACGTAATTCTCTTTAACTTTTATTTAATATATCATATGTTTATTTTTAATACTTTTCGACATATTTTAATTTTTCTCTATTTTTCAATGTTAATTTCCTATATTTATATTATAACATCCTAGTTGCAATGAAAAAAATAAAAAAAACCTGTGGAGTCCCTAGAACAAAATCAAACGAGGTAAATTTTCAAAACATATATATCATATAATAAAATGGAAATGGAAATAAGTAACAACAAACTTGTGGAAAAGAATATTTACAATTAATATTTTTCTCATTTTTTAATTGTGTCGTAATAAATGTTCAATGTTAATGTTTTAGTAAGTTTTGCTGTACTCTGCTCAGCATAAATGGTGATACTGTCCTGCAAGCATTTCGTATTCTAAGTTCCAATTTTTTTCTGACTCTCCACGTGTGTAAATCATGTCAATCAGCTCATTTTTAGGGAAATCCATACTTAATTTCTTCCTAAACACTTCTTACATCGAATAACAAACGTTTCTAGGTATTTCAGTATTAAGTACTAGTATCAAAGTCTTGACACCTTTTGTTTTTTCATTGCAACTACTATGTTAGAATATAAATATCGGAAATTAACAATGAAAAATAGAGAAAAATTAAAATATGTCGAAAAGTATTAAAAATAAACATATGATATATTAAATACAAGTTAAAGAGAATTATGTATTCTATCAGAAAGAAATAAAATATACAGGGCGTCCATTTAAAAAAACCGAGAGTTTTTGTTTAAAGTTACTGAAATTCGAAAATTTATTTTGAACACCCTGTAAAAAGTGAGGTAAACTTGTTTCCATAATTTAGTTGCCTTAACTCTATTTATAATGTCGATACCAAATATTAAATTTTAATTTGGAGAGGTAGTGTAGGTATTAACAATTAAATCCAACGCTGAAAACTGACATTTTTCTGAAAAAATGGAAATATTGGGAAAACTATAAGATTTAGATATATAACATTATATGAAAAATATTCAAAATATTATGCATAATACAAAAATTGAAAGAAATATAGGGTGTTCCATTTAAAAAATGTAAGTTATATTCACCACTTCTTTGTGGGCCACCCTGTATACTCCAATATAATTTTAGAATATGCACCTTAATGATCTCTACAACTTTTGTATTTCAAGTTTTTATCTAATTCTTAACATAATGGAAAAAATGAACTGTACTCTATCGTTCACTCACCCTGTACACCCTTTAGTTCTTTTTGTTGCTCGGTGATTGGATTCTGGGTCCGACGCCACATTTACCTCTAAATTAAAAACGGTTCACAGACAATTACTTAGTATGATAGACAATAAATATTAAAAACTTTTTAATGTTTGCACATGCCCTATCTATTAAGATGAATAAATTCCTATCGATATTAAAATAATATTGTTCGCACAACAATGACTTCTGTTAATGATTACTTGCACATGTAAACCTTCAAATGGGATACTGGTAAGCAAGCCTTCAAAAATGAGCATTTTAGAGATTAGTTTTTATATCTTTTAGATATATGGAAATACTTAATGAGAATAAAGAATATTTTATGTAATCCCTTAATACTACTTATTTGATTTGGATAAATGAATGAGAACTAATATTTTATTACATATTTAATATAATTTTTTTTAATAATATTGTTAATTAATAACGGATATTTATAGGTACCTAATTAATTAAAATAAGTAAATTTCAATTATTATTCTTTGTACAAATTTAAAAAACAATAAAAGTTCTCTTCTAAAATAATTAATTTTATAAATATTATTTCTTGCACGCGACAAAACGAAGCCGTTAACACCGAGCCTTGTGGGTGAATATCGCTAATACGGTGGTCCGATACAAGCTCGCGTAGCAACTTCTTTATGTCTAGCAACATAATATACTACTAAAAAATGAATAGGCAACTAAAATGTTGTGCATTATTTTGGGGATAAATATTTTATAGGAGCAACCAGTGAGGGGGATCGCTATTCCCGGGTTGGATAGAGAGTTTTGTCGTCTTTAATATGACCCTAATTTATTATTAAAAAAGGCTGTGTTTCGGTAATATACAGGATGGTTTAGAAAACATTGCAAATTTCAAAAAACTTTTATGGGCTACAAAATTTTGTATTATGATTTCTCATTTATTCTAGGGCCCCTCTTTAAAACTTTAAATTAAACCATACAATTTCTCAGCTCTTGTGCATTAAAGGGTTCAATAATGGCCGTCCCACGGAAATGAATTAATAACTTAGAGATAAATAATTTACCATTACCACCATAGAAGATGAAGTTTCAACTCAAAAAATTTTAGTCTTTTCTATCGATTTTCAAGGAAGTAATATATTTTTTGAAGAGACCTGAATGTAGTAGTGAAAAATTAAAAAATAACGTAGTCGTGGTTAGGTTAGTCATTTTTTTTTTAAATGTAATGTATATTACTTGTTTTTAGTTGTTATTTTAATTGTGAATCTTTGTACGTTAGCTCTGATGATGCCAATTTAAGGGTGAAACATATGTTAAATTTTGATGAGACCCCGACTTTGTGATTGATCCAACTGGAAAAGCGACTCCCTCATTGCTTCCTGCTATAACATATTTATCCTCAAAATGGTGTAAAAAAATTTTTTTTGAGTAGTTTAGCATGTTATTTTTGAAGAGAAATTTGATTTCTAAATTCAATCAAAGGATAACAGTGGAGATTAGTTTGGATAATGCCTTAAAATATAACGGTCATAATTCCTAAAAGTTTTAATGAATTTAATTTTAATTAAAATTTCCGAATTATTAAATATTTATATAATTGGTTTTACTACAAGCAAAGTTTTTAATATTTATTCTATTCATATTGAATATAAAGAAAGCACTGTGTGCAATTATATTTGTGATCAATAATGTTCGTATTGATCAAACTGTATCTTTAAAGAAACGAGAAATTTAAAAAGAAATATTTTTTCCTTTTAATTCCACCAAGGTCACTGTATACGGGGCCAATATTGTGACGTCATATCGGATTGTCCTGGTACAGCGATGGGTACTGATACTCCTGGTGATATAAGCCCTGGAGAAAAAAAAACGGTTTTATATACCGAGGAACCATAACATAACTAAAATATTACTTGAATAATACAAAATTTGTCTGAAATAAATTTGATGATTTTTCAAATACATTTGATGAATTACAAAATAGGGTTGCCCAGAAGTCCAGAATAAAATTAATATAGCCTTAACCTGTAACTTTTGGGGAAAACGCTCGGACACGTCAATTTAATTTTATATATGCTCACATTTTAACGTTATTCGTTTGTTTTTTTATAGACATTCGTCAAAGATACGACGACATCGATCTTTTTTTAAATAGAAACATACAGCTTGTGATACACCATTTGATAGCTAATATCTCGTACAGTATGCTCATAAATTTTAGCGCGATTCTGTCAAGCTATTTCAAAATGGCGACCGTTAAAAGTTTTTAAAAAATCTTTATTTAAATAAGCGGAAATTATAAATCATTGATGTTTTTTTACCTTTCAAGGTAAGAAATCTTCTGAACGTGACACAATGCGTCCAGGGGGCCCTCGGCCCAAAGTGGCCTCCCGTTATGGAATGCGAGACCCTTCGCCACTTCAAAAAGTGTATTTTTCTTACGCAACGCTAATTTATTATGATTTTATATATCATCAAGAAAAGGAGTTCCTACACACCTGTCGATCGCCTTAGATTTTAAGAACCTTTACAATTTTTAATAAAAAAGCATAGGTACCTATTCGTTTTGCTAATAAGTTAAGTTTTTGTCTTGTTTGTGTTGAAAGTGGGGCCCCAGGCCCAGACCCACCGGGCCTAGCAGGAAAATTGGTCCTGGATAATATTTATAGTAACAAGGAATTAACAACTACAACGTTTTAAAGTTTTTATGACACCGTAGGTATTTTTATACTTATTTGGCGGTATGGCGGTGCTAAGTTTTCAAAGAATTATTTCTTACTGAGAATTATTAACATCAAAAGAATAACTTACTAGTAATATACTAATCTACAAACAAAATTAATTAAAAAGTTGGTCAATGGTTCAATTTAGGGAAAATACTTTTCCGAAATGTATTGAACAATTTTTCAAATAATTTTTTTTGTAGATTATTATTACTAGTAAGCTTTTATTCAAATATCATTTATGTTTCATTTTATACAATAATTGTTTCCATGGCTAACTGATAACTAAACATTGTGATATTCAGTTGTGATAATTAGTTATAAATGATTAATCGAGTGAAATATCAAAAAATCTCTTAACATATTTTTTGATCAGAATATAAGAACAGTGAGTCTAAATTATTTCAGGAAAGAAAAAACTTTTTTGCGACTTGTTTAAAGTAACTTCTAATTTTTGCCCTGTATGATATTCTAGTTATTCGATCCTATTATGTATTTTTTTAAATTAATTTTACGAAAACTTATACTTGTGTAAATATTTCCTGGAAATTTGGTTTAAAAGTAATTTTAAACAATAAAGTTATTCAGAAAATAATAGTGTGATCACTTTTTAAATCATTTTATAGGGGGAAAACCCAGTATATGACGAGTCCCGAAATTAAACTCAAATATAATTATTGCTAATTAAATTAAGTCTCGCGGATTTTGGTTTGTCCAACGCTACCATATATTTTTATATAAAATACTCTAGTAAGTAAACTAAACAACTTGCTTAGATAAAAAGAAACAAGAGATTAATACTATGAGTTGTTACATTGTTGGGCAACAGCGGTTAATTCTTTATGCCCTCCGCCAAAGTGTCAAATATACTTATACTGAATCTTACAATGTAGAACAATTCCAATAAATATTTTTATATATACAGCGTTTTTTGTTATAGGGTGTTGATGTGTTTTCTTAAAATTGTTATAGGGCTATATTTTATAGGTCTAAGCAATATATGTCCATAAAGAAGATGACCAATGGGAGTTTAGAATATGAATCAGGTGGAATTTCGTTATTACAACGATTGTACATAATGAAAACACGCATATGTTCATACAGGTTTGAATCCTTGAAGTATATATTTACCTGTAGATGTCCCATTAGTATTATACTGATGTCCATTCATCTGATAAGGTTGTCCAGGACTACAAGGTGATGGTCTTGACCCATATCCAATACCAAGGTCGTACCCAGATGGTCTCCCCATGCAGTAACTACCCATGACCCCGCCCATTCCCGGACTGTCCCTCTGTTGTAAACATGCTCCAGGTGACGGGCCCATGCTTGATGCTAGACTTCCATGGGTGAAGTTAGACATTGGAGACATAGTGCTAAAATTATAAAATAAAAAAAACCATGGGCGTTAGAAATAAATGAATCGAAAGCAGAAATAGAACCTAAAGATTCGAAAATATTGTATAAATTGTGGAAGAACTCCTAGCTTCATGGGACAACAGTCTGTGTTTATTTAGGAATTCCAGAAACGAATCAGTGATTTTCATTAGCAATCAATCATACTTTAGAAGATCAAAGGGATATCGATTCTCCGCTTAAAAGATAAATATGTTAAGTTTCAATACTACCTATATAACCTTCAATACAAACTATGACTAGGTTTTTTAAATTAGGCAATCCAAAGATGTGTAAAAAATGGCGGCTATTGCCTCATTATTTAGGGGTGCACTTCCAAAATGAAATAATTACTATACTGGGCGAAAATGTGAAATTAAAACTAATTGATAGTTTAAATAAATCAAAATATTTTTCAATATTACTAGATTGCACTCCTGACGTGGGTAATGTAGAACAAATTAGTTTTATTGTAAGATTTGTGCATATCTTTCAAGGCAAGGTTGAAATTCGGGAACATTTGATTCAAGAGTAGGGCGTCAATTATTTTTTTGCACGGGGCGGTAGAAGGTCCAGGAACGCCGCTGAATCTCGTGATCCCTGTCGGTTTCCATGTCAAATGGTTGGATTTTACTCATAATAATAATAATAATAATAATAATAGCATTTATTACCCAACACGAAGAACCCATATAAATAAAAAAAAATAACATAAGTTATATAACAGTAGGAAAGTTAAGAATAAATAAATATATATAAGAAAAATAATACATTGCTAATCCAGCTCCACAATTCTCCTTAGTTCACCCAAACTGCAAAAGAAAATATCACAGTTTCCACACATTACGTTAAAATTAGAACACATAAAGTTTAAAGGGGACTTTACCATTACATTTGTTCTTGCCCTTTCACATAAAAAAGTTAAATGCTGCCTGGTATTTAATCTAGGAACAAAAAAATTTATTTGATTTAGCAGGTCAGGACAATCAATTCCACCGCGCAGCAACTTAAATAAAAAAATTAAAGATGTAATTATTCTTCTTCTTTCTAAAGTAGTGAAATTGTATCTGTTTAATAAAGCATTATATTCGATTCCCCGTTCAGGATAAACTCCATCTAATTTAAACGTTAAATATTTTTTAAATCTTTTTTGAATCCTTTCAATATTATTCACATGACATGCGTAGTAAGGATTCCAAATCAGCGAAGCATATTCAAGCTTCGATCGAACATAGGAAAAAAACAGTGTTTTAAAAACTCTCGAATCATCAAAATTTCTGCAGTTGCGCACAACAAAACCAAGTATCCTACCCGCCTCCAATACTACTTTATTAATATGTTCCACAAAAGTTAACATAGGATCAAAGATAACCCCTAAATCCTTCAACGAACCAGGCCGCTCCAATTTTTCCCCCACAACAGAATAAGGATACAGTATTGGACGCTGCTTGCGATTATATGACATAACTCTACACTTAGTCGCATTAAGGTTAAGCCTGTTACTTTCACACCAGCCCTGCACCAAGTCTAGTTGTTGTTGTAACCGAATACAATCAAGTAGAGATTTAATTTGTAAGAATATTTTCAAATCATCAGCAAAAAGCAACCTTCCGCACTGTATAATTTCGTTGAGATCGTTAATAAAAAGTAGAAACAATAATGGCCCCAAATTGGTACATTGTGGTACTCCTGATGTTGAAACATATTCACAGGACATATAACCATTATAGCAGACAAACTGTCTCCTATCGGTTAGGTATGACTCAAAAAATGCCAGAGCTGATGCGTCATAGCCATAACCCCTCAGCTTACGCAACAAAACAACATGATCGATCCTATCAAAAGCCTTTGAAAAATCCGTATAGACGACATCTACTTGCCCTTGATTGTCTAGCACACGAGACACTTGCTGAGTTAAACATGACAAATTGGTGATAGTTGTCCTATTATTTACAAATTCATGCTGCTCAAACGCAATATTTGTGCGAAGTGACATATAGATTCGTCGATACAGAATCGTTTCCAGGATTTTTTAAAAGTTACAAAGTATGGAAATCGATCGGTAATTATAAATTTGATTACGCCTGCCACTCTTATAAATAGGACACACTTTTGCCCGTTTCCATAATTTAGGCACCGTTGACATCGTCGTGCATAGGTTAAAAATAATTAACAATGGTTTTAAAAAAGCTCCTATGCAATCTTTCACAATAAAAGAAGGGACCTGATCCGGACCCGATGTCATCTTGTTTTTAAGTCTCTTAGAGGCATCCATAATGTCCTGCCCTGTTATAGGTTGCAGAATTGGAATATAGTTCTAGGACTAAAGTTCAATTATTGAAATTCTCTTCAATGAACAGTATTTGTTTTCTATTCTACTTGCATGCTGTGACTTAGATCACTTTTCTCTAAAACCTTGCATAGCAATCTTTTTAATATTTCTCAAGAATAAAAAATAAAAAAGTTTTGAGGGGGAAACGTCAATATACGTGATCTCTCTGTACACACTCTTTAAATTCTTATTAAATAAACACATGGGGATTGGGAAACGCGGGGATAATTGTAGATCGAAAATAAATGCTACCGCTTCATAACATTTTTTCTAATATTGATTATTAACGGAGTTACAGGGTGTTAAATTTTATTTGCAGTTTTCTTGCAATACCTTTTGCCACGCCCATAATATTTTTACGAAATCTTGTAAATAGGGATTTTTCGGGATGAGGAATACAGATTCGCACCGTTTCCTTGCATTTTGTAGAGGGCCCCACATACGAACCTATACTTGAATTTGAATGGTCCCCACTTTTTTGTGCTACACTGTATGCGCATTTTGATTGAATATTTTTATTCTCCTAACCTTTTGACATAAAAAAGGTATACTGCTTTTGTTTCGATAAATATAACCGTTTTCGAGAAAAACGCTAAAATATCATTGCTTGCATGTGATAAATACGAAATCATTTTAATTTATTTTATTGTGCAATTTATGCATTATTGATTTGAATGTTTAATTTATTGTTCTAGTAACTTACGTATTTTAACCCTATGATTTTGTTCGGGTTTGTAAACCAAAAATAAATAAATTAAATAAATTAAAATGTAATTCGTATTCATCACTGCAAGCAATGTTATTTTAGCGTTTTCCTCGAAAACGGTTAGCTTTATCGAAACAAAAGTAGTATACCATTTTAATGTCAAAAGGTTAAGAGAATAAAAATATTCAGTCAAAATGCGCATACAGTGTAGCACAAAAAAGTTGGAACTGTGGCGCTCTCTAAAAAATGCGAAAAAACGTATTCCTCATCCCGAAAATGCCCCATAGACGAGATTTCGTAAGAGCATGGCAAAAGGTATTGCAAAAAGACTGCAAATTGCTAGTGCTACTAGCTTGTTAAAGACTGCTTGCCCCAATGAGTTTGGTGATGTTCTACCCACATTCAGTCGGTTAAAAGGAACTCTAAATGAGCTAACTTGTCGTGTATTATAGGTATGAACATCACTGTTAATAGCAAATCGACATTTATTTTTTAAAACATATATACATAGTTCAAATAATTATACACAAATTACGGTCAAAATCTTGTATTTCCTAAACAGCCCTCTGCACGAGTAAGTCCTCGACATACCCACCAATATCCTCGATATTCTCTTCTGACATGTAAGCAATTCCCCAACCATACTGGACGAGCCCCAGAAAATCACCCCGTAACGCAGACGAGAATCTACTTGTGCATTATACACCATGAGGAGCTCCCCCATAGAAACCGCAGTGTTGAGTGAACGAACGAGAGAACAACAAGCATTTAGTTTTGATTTGAGCAGTTCACACAATGATTTTTCCAATTCAGATGCTTATCAATTTGCACTCCTAGAAATTTTATAGTATTAATTTTTAATATTTCTATATTATTTATAAGCAGATGTAATTAGTTTTATTGAGAAATAGTGAATTTTGACAGAACCAATTACACAGACTGTTCAAATTTCGATTAGAATTTTGAGTCAAAATACTATCGTCCCCATGAGAAAATAAATAGGAAGAATCGTCGGCATACTTTGCCGAGGTGCATTCCTCGTCCAGCTCGTCATCTGTTTCATTAATATAGAGATTAAAAAGAATCGGAGCAAGAATCGCCCCCTGCGGAACGCCCATAACAATTTCCAAAAGTGCAGAAACGCTTTCACCATTCGATGCATTATCAGCATTATTGATCGCTATGAACTGTTTTCTTAGAAATTCCATATCTTTCAAGCTTCTCTAAAAGTAATCAATGTTAACACAATCGAAAGTCCTGCTTAAGTCGCAGGAAACCCCGATAGGACGTTCTCCCCTCTCCATGCCGGAAATTATTTTTTCATGGAAATAATTTTATTAATAGCGTCTACCGTTGAAGAACCCTGTCGAAACCCGAACTGATTGGATTTCAAATACTATTTCTATTGATGAAGCTTCTAACCTATCCAGATACCAATATTCGAAAATTTTTGAAAATACAGATGTAAGCGCCACTGGCCGATAGTTTTCCATAAGATGGCAATCGAAAATAGGTTTAACCTTATTTAGTTTTAAGACGCTGGGAAAACATCCACTTTGAAAAGATAGATTAATAAGGAAGGTCAATGGCTCGACTATTTGCTCAGCCACCATTCTAAAAAGATATCCAGAAATATTATCATGTCCGGAGGATATTTTATCTTTTATCTCAGCCGAGAAAGGTCTGAGAAAAAGACTACCTAATTTGGAAAAATGATGACAACGAAAGAAGAAATATAGAAGAGGCAAGTTGGAAAAGGGAAAAAGAGCCCAAACAAGACATATTTTATCAAGAAATATACTAATTATTAAAACCACTCTTCAATAATAACGATTATTTTCTAAATTTGATTACCTGTAAGTGTCGGCAATAGACATTGCCGGAGCAATCGGCGAATACATAGCAGGACTACCATTTCCAAAACCCTGCAGCCTTGGGGGCGACGAATTAGGACCAGGCGTATCTGAAGGTGCTTGATTGCTTCTTCTTTGATTCCTTAGCTTCTCTTCGCGTCTCCATTTGGCCCGTCGGTTGGAGAACCAAACTTGTATCCGTGCTTCGGGAAGACCGATTTTCGCGGCCAGTCGTTCCCTTGCGAAGACGTCTGGGTAGTGTGTCCGTTCGAATTCTAAAAAATGTCGAAAATTTTAATTGTTAGTTACGAGGAGACTTTTCTCCTTAATAATATCTAATAGAATAAGATACATATACTCTCTCTTCCTTAATTTTACCGCAATTGCTTCACCCCAAAAAAGAGACGTCAATAGTCCCGTTCAATTACCTAGCTATTGTTAGGTAACCAGCTCAAATGCACAGTTTTTTGGGACTAAACTGAAATTATTTAATGTTGAATATAAACTAAAGAGCAGCAGTTATCTACAGTCATACTAAAACTAAATTAAGTGTGACTATTGACCTTGTCCAATCCTTTACCAGGTTCAAAGTCATCATCTAAAAATGTACATGAATTATTCCATTTGGCACACGATTTTATGGAATCTACTACTCAATAAATAATAAATTATAGTGTTAATGGAAATATATTTAAGCGGCGAGATTCGCCACTTGGCCCATTTACCATTTAAGATTTTAAGGGTAACATCTACCCCTACCAAGGGGTTAAAATTCGATGGCTACAAATATTTTACCTATTATTTCTACTAAGTAATTATGTGGATGGGTGACCCAAGTACGTACGAAGTTAAGGGAATTATACAATAAAATAATCGAAATGTTTGCTAGGAAGATAAATTTTTTTAGTTGCAGTTTTAGTTTATACGTTTTATTAACAAAAATTTTATTTATTAGGTATTATGCCCAAACAAAACCCGGTATATGGACTATCCAGTACACAGACAACCCAGACGGAAGTACCAGAACCCTCCGCATCGCATTGGCGGCAGCCAGCACCAAACCTCACCTTATCGTAAACGTTAATGGACACAAAGTCGGTGACATTTACTTCGACAACGACCAATCGGTATACAGGAGTGCCATGCAAAGTGGCAAATTCTACTCAGAAGTTTTGACAGTTAATGCTGCTCAAGTCGTCAGTGGTACCAATACATTATCGTTACAGATAAGTAAGGGTCAAGTGATGTATGATGCTATTAGTTTACAAAAGAACTAAACTCAATAAAATTGTTGGAAAATGAAATAATCTATTATTTCTTTAATCATGAGGTATATTAAAAAAATGGCCTCTTCAACAGGCTTATATTTTTAACATAATCTCTCTTAAGTTTAAAGCACTGGGACCGTCTGACTCGTTATCGTTAGCTGGACAGCTAAAGGCCTCCATCCTTTAAACATCAGTTATTCTTGTTGAACATGCCGAAGAGTTGCACAATGATTGCAATCGCATATTGCACTGTTTCTTAACTTGCCGTAAATTTGTCAAAATATAAGATAAGAGTAGAGGGAAACGAGAGAAGGGGGTTTTACAATCAATTTCTGCTGTCCTACTGTGCATGGTCCAAGGGTCTGATAGCTGTCCGCTAGTTTCCTAGCTCTTCCGTAGGGTCTGAAAACGGCTAAACAACGAAGAGGGCTGCCTCTAGTAACAGGAAAACTTCTTGACAGCTCTAGAAACAGGAAAATAGTTCTAGAAACATACAAATAGCTCTAGTATCTATCTGTGAAGCTCTGTTATTTAGTTTTTAATCGCATTATTGGTCTAGAAGCCTTTTTCGCACAAGAAGTGACAAATTAATGAAATCAATGTTTTTAAATCATCCATTATTCAGCTTCCGTATTCACGTCGCCGTATAAGCCGAAACCTAACAAATTTTTGAAATAGAAGTTCGAGTGGTAGAGTAACAGGTAAATTAGCAGTTGCGATACCATTTCCATCCAACGGATTGAGAATCCTTGTTCATCGTTATCACCGGAAAATATTCCAATAACTGAATTTTCTATTTATGCGCTTTCATGTTCTCCAACATCTTATCAACAGTATGATTATCTGAGTTCATATTTGATCAATATATTAATTAGACGTTACAGTACTTGTCAATACAATCATTTAGGGCTATTGGCCAAATACGTCCTTGTTTGCGTTAAGAAAATGTGCTATAATTCACGACAATGCACAAGTTTACAAGGCAGCCAAAGTTCAAGTCACCCTTTGCGCGTGCTGCTTTCTTGAGTCTGATCACCCGCTATATAGTTAGGATTTACCTTATTTTTATCAGAAATTTTAAAATGCATACATCGTTTTGGAGACGATAATATTTGGAAGGAGGATGTTGATGATTATTTTGAAAGTATAGTTATTGCAGAATTATACCGTTGACTTAGTGCCATAAATATACTACCTGATTAAACCCTATTGTATATTCCTCAACCTCTTCAAAGCTCAATAATTGGGATCAGGGCCGGCTTGAAAATATATACCACACCACATGATTTATTTTTATAATTTAAAATAAATAGATAGGTATTTTTAGTTTTAGGTACCTATAATAAATGTAAAATAATGATAACAATTAATGCTAATTGAAAATAATGTAATTTAAAAGTATAACTATTAGGATAACAAGTACAATAAAAATTAATTAAATTCTAAGAAACTATTGATAATTTATTCAAAATTTAACTCTGTATCACTATCACTATCTTCATCTAAGCCTAAACTTATAATTAAGAGTTGAACATTTGTAATCATACAATTGTAAGAATTTTCCACCTTAAGTACATGCTGTACACAGTTTTTCCAGGTGTCTGCAGAAATTTTTCTTACTTCGTTTTTAATTAATTCTACTACAGATGCATTTAATGTAGGAGAAATATTATTTCTCCTAATATTGGATTTTAATTGGTGCCATAATAGCTCAATAGGATTGCATATACAATAGTACGGAGGAAGACGCAAAACTGTGTGTCCATTTTCTGCTGCAAGTTTGTCACACTCGTATTCCTTATTTATTTTAAAAGCTTTTAATACTTCTAGCAGTTCTCGTTTTTTGTAAGTTTCTTCAAAATAGTTTTCAATCATAAAATTTTGAATTTCTGCTTGTGTATTATTAGAATTGGGAATGATTTTTGATTGCCGACTATGATAACTAGCATTGTCCATTACAATGACGCTATTTTCAGGTATATTTTTAAGGAGTTTATGTTTAAACCAATCTTCAAAAAGTAGTGCGTCGGTATCTTGATGGTAATCTAAAGAAGAATCTAAGGAATCTGCTATGTTTTTGGCTGAAAGCAACAGACAATTTGGAACAAACCCGTTCTCTGAACCAGCATGTAATATTGTGATTCTTTTGCCTTTATTTGATGGTGCCTTGGTTTGACATTTTTTGGAAGAATCATCCCAACCTTTTCTTGGAGTGTCATGGGTATCGAACCATATTTCGTCAAGGTAAATAATTGGATGATTTTCTTCTCTAAATTGTTTAACAGCTGTTAAATATTTAAGTCTCCATTCCCGTAAACGTTGAGATTCCATTAATGTTTGTCTTTTATCAATGCTTCGGTATTTAAAATCCATTTTACGCAATATTTATCTTTAATCAGCCGCTCTTTGAGGGAAATCAAAGTGGGTACAGTTTGTGCCTCATACATTTGGTAAATCTTCCTTCTTAATAAATCCATTTCATTTTTATCAATGCTTCTAAATGTGCCAGAATCACTCCGATTTTTTCTAGGATTAACAGGTTTAAGTACTATGTCTCTTACCGAAGATAAAGAAGTTTTTGTCAAAGTATACGTCTCTGCTGAAGCATCCATCGAATTAAAATTTCTACTCAACAACGATTGATACACATTTTTAATTATTAGTTTGGCATCGATAGATAAATGCTTCCTTTTAAAAATGACACTTGAAGATGCCCCTATCAGCACAATTCCAAGGACGCCACATTCTACCACTAATAAGCCTAACTAAAAATTACTCGCCGGAAAACCACTAAAGATTAAAATTATTAAAAATCACTTTCTATTCATATATGCATCAGGCATAGGTATAAATTGAATTTGTATACCTGGTCCGGCTCTGCTAAAATTTGGGATTTCCTTATTTATTTTATGGTTGAAATAAGAAAACCTTTGCGATTATAGGCTAATTAGCAGAACTTTACAAGATTGAATAACTTGACAGTGTCAAATAGACAAACATAATAATTGTAACCAGTAACATGAATTAGGTAGAAAAGGTAATCACAAAGCATTTATACAACATTCTCCCCCAGTTTATTTTATGAATTTTGAAAGAACTTCGGTTTACTTCGAGATCTTGTTGACCGACGCAGTTGTGGTATCTCTGGGTTTGGCGCTTCATCAGGTTCACATGGGTTCTCCAGTTCTTCTGTAGGTTCACATGGGTTAGGAACGTAATCTCTGTTCTCGTCTTTATTGGAATTATTTTGAGTTTGTTCGGGTTCAATGTTTGTTTTAAAGAAATTAATATCTCCTCTTTGAGCCAAATGTTTAATAGAAACAGTACTTTCTCTGCCATTTTCATGACATATAAGAGCATAGTCAGATCTTGTTGACCGACGCAGTTGTGGTATCTCTGGGTTTGGCGCTTCATCAGGTTCACATGGGTTCTCCAGTTCTTCTGTAGGTTCACATGGGTTAGGAACGTAATCTCTGTTCTCGTCTTTATTGGAATTATTTTGAGTTTGTTCGGGTTCAATGTTTGTTTTAAAGAAATTAATATCTCCTCTTTGAGCCAAATGTTTAATAGAAACAGTACTTTCTCTGCCATTTTCATGACATATAAGAGCATAGTCAGGATTAGCTTCCACTAATTTGACTTCCTCGACCAGAGGATCATATTTGCTTCTACGCACAAATTTCTTTAACAAAACAACGTCTGATTCTTTTAGCCATGAAGGAATCGATGTTCCACTAGTCGATCGTCGTTGATAATTGAATAATCGTTCATGTGGAGTGCAGTTAGTAGATGTACAAAGTAAACTTCTAATGGAATGTAAGGCATCTGGTAGAACCATTTTCCATTGTGTAGATTTTAGATTCCTAGATTTAAGTGCGAGGTTAACGGCCTTCCAAATTATTCCATTATACCGTTCTACCTGGCCATTTCCTTCAGGATTGTACGGTGTTGTTCTACTAGAAGCTATTCCTCGAGAGTGCAGATAGGTAATAAATTCTTTTGAAGTAAAGGATGTTCCACGATCCGAATGAATATAAGCTGGCATTCCAAATAAACAGAATAATTGATCTAAGCATTCTATAACAGCTGAAGATGAAGTATCTTTGCAAGGAAACGCAAATGGAAATCTTGAGTATTCATCGACTATAGTTAACATGTATTCATTTTTGGTTGAAGTAGGTACTGGTCCTTTAAAATCGATGTTAAGTCTTTCGAATGGTGCAGTAGCTTTAATTAAATGAGTTCCAGAATTTTTGTAAAATCTAGGTTTCGTTTCAGCACAGATAGGACAGGCGGATGTCATTCGTTTTATTTCTTCCGTTGAATAGGGCAGGTTCCTAATTTTAATAAAATGGTGCATTCTTGTCACTCCAGGATGGCATAAAGCTTGGTGTAATTCAAATAGATTATTGCTTAATGTAGAGCTACAAATTCTTGAAAAAGCATCAGCAGCTGCATTTGATTTTCCTGGTCGATAAACTATATCATAACTGTAACAGGAAAGTTCCAAACGCCAACGCATAATTTTATCGTTTTTAATTTTATTATGATTGGCATTAAACATAAAAGATACCGACTTCTGATCAGTAATAATCTTAAAATGTCGCCCAATTAAGAAATGTCTCCATTTACCAAGTGCTTCAACACAAGCATATGCTTCTTTCTCTACAGATGAATGTCGCTTCTCGGTGTCTGATAGAGTTCTAGAAAAAAATGCAATAGGTCTTCCTGATTGGGTTAAAGTTGCAGCAATTGCAAAATCTGAAGCATCTGTTTCAACAGTTAAAAGTACATTTTTATCTACTGTCCATAGAAGAGAATTTGCTATGTCCGTTTTCAGTTTTTCAAAGTCTGAAACTACTTCATGCGTTAAAGGAAACGTTTTACAGTTTATTAGACTTCTTATTTTGTCTGAAAAGTTTTTAATCCATCTAGAGTAGTGGGAAAACATTCCTACAACTCTTCGAAGACTGGATGTATCTTGAGGAACAGGCAAGTTAAAAAGAGGCTTTAACCTATCAGGATCTGGTTTCAGAGTCTTATTTTCGATTGTATATCCTAACAGGTTTATTGATTTCTTGTTATAATGACATTTGTTTTCATTTAGTGTAAGTCCGTATTTTTGTGTTGCAGCCAAGAAATTTTTGAGATTTAAGTCATGACTTTCTTGATCTTTGCCACAAATAGTAACATCATCAAGATAGGCGAAAACACCTTGCAGATTTTCTTCAAGTATAATAGTATCTATTACTCTTTGAAAACAAGATACTCCATTGGTGACTCCAAATGGAATTCTCCGAAATTGATAGAGACGTCCTCCTGCTTCAAATGCTGTAAATGGCTTGTCATTTTCTTTAATTGCAATCTGATGATATGCTGATTTTAAATCGATAGTACTAAATATTTCATATTTAGCTACTTCTAGAACTATCGCTTCTATATTTGGAAGTGGATAAGCGTCAAGTAAAGTAAACCCGTTTATAGTTTGAGAATAGTCGATGACCATGCGACGCTTGTGATTTTCATTTTGGGTAATAAGCACCTGAGCTCTCCATGGTGATATGCTTTCTTCTATTATTTCTTCATCCATTAACTCTTTTATTTCTCTTTTTATAAATAGCATATCATCTTCAGAATATCGTCTTGATTTGGTTGCTACGGGCCTGCAGTCTTCTGTAAGATTGGCGAATAGTGATGCTGGCTCTAGTTTGGCTTCAGTTAAGCAACAAATTGATAATGGTGGCTTTGGCCCCCCAAATGTGATATCAACTCGATCATGATGCTTCATAATATCATGGCCAATTATTAAATCGGTACAAAGATTTGAAATAATCAAAATTTTGAGTTTTTGGTAGGTTTCATTTAGCATTTCGAGATTTATAAGACAATATCCTTCAATTTGTGTTGAACATGAAATAGATGCCATGGAAACTTGACCTTTACAAGCAAAAATTTTTAATTTGTGTTCGTTGGCAAAATTTCTGTCTAAAAAGCTGTCTGAACTTCCAGTGTCTATTAAAGCATTTGCAGATATATCATTTATCGTAACTTTAATTAAAGCTTTGGGAAGGCAGTATGGTAATTTTGGAGATGCATGCAATTACATGAGTCGAAGCTGAGGCTGATTTAACTTTTGCCGTTTTAGCTTTTAGACATACCTTTGAAAAATGTCCAACTTTTTGACAAAAAGTGCAGGTTTTATCGCGTGCTGGACATAAAGAACGTGGGTGTCTTGAATTTCCACAAAAGTAACACGTTTGTCTACCCATAGCACTAGCAGATGATAGCTGTTCAGATGTTGAAGAAGTAATTTCATTAGAATATGTAGCATTCATGCTATTTTGAGGTAACCCATATATTTCAGATTGTTTCTGGGAATTTTCTAAAGCTCTTGATTGATTTACAGCATCATCTAATTTTAAATTATTGGATTCTAATAATCTTTGACGAATGTCTGGTTGTAAAAGTCCATTTATAAAAGTATCTCGTATAAAATCATCTTTGTTTTGTTCAGCAGTTACAGATTTAAAATTACAATTTTTGCTTAAAAGTCTTAATACCTGTACATATTGGTCAATTGTCTCATTTACTAGCTGTTTCCTAGTGGCAAGTAAATGTCTTGCAAATACTTCATTGGTAGGCTTTATGAACAAATTGTCTAAAATTTTGATAGCTTCATCGTATGACGTAACTTCACTAATATATTCATAAACAGAATGTGAAATAAAATTAATCAACAGTTTTAGCTTGTTTTTATCTTCGATTGGCTTGTCGTCGGATGAATTATTGTCCAAAAAATGTTTGAAAGTTTCATACCAATGTCTGTATTCTTTGGCAGCTGTTGCAGAGTTTGGATCTGATTCAAATCTGTCTGGTCTAAGATACTTCTCCATCCGTGTTATTGTTTAATGAACTGCTAATTAAATTGAAATAAGAAAACCTTTGCGATTATAGGCTAATTAGCAGAACTTTACAAGATTGAATAACTTGACAGTGTCAAACAGGCAAACATAATAATTGTAACCAGTAACATGAATTAGGTAGAAAAGGTAATCACAAAGCATTTATACAACAATGGTCAAAGGGATAATGAAGTTTTATTGCAGTCAAAAGATCAACGGTATAATTCTGCAAATACTATAAACAGAAACGATGAAATAGTCTCAGCATAGGTGGTGCAAATGCGTTGCAGTTGAAAAATTTAATTATTATACAGTTTCTCTACTTCAATTCGCAGCATATTATATTAAGTTATCATTATTAATTTTAAAAAAAATATTATTCTTATCTTACCCTTTTCCAAACTATCAATTTGATCATTAGTAAATGATGTTCTGTTCCTCTGAAGTTTACGTTTCAGCCGCAATCTCGCTTGATCATCCTCCGGACCTATACTCGATCCAGCGTTTGAATTATCACCGGAGTTTGTTTCATCCGAATGAAGACCATCTAAATCAATAACTGCAACAAAAATAGAAAATATTACGTAATTTAAAATTTCATAATTGTTTCTAAAATTAATTGGAATTCGTTGCAAATTTCATGGATATATACAGGGTGATTCACGACGAGCTTACATTAGAACTTTATGGAGAACCACTGAATATATGTTACTGAAACTTTTTGAATTTAGGTTTATCGATATGCTCTCTTGAACTAAAATATTCACGTGTTTCTGTCATTTCCGGTTATACCGGAAGTAGCTGCCAACTTTCGTTTTTTAAATACAATATGGTACTTTTTATTATATTTTTCGATTAAGCGTTAAATACGAAGCACATTTTATAGCCCATGTTCTTGTCTGACTCTGTTAGTTTTTGAGATATCTGGACTTTTTGTAATTATTTGGCAAATGCATGACGATGAAATAATCCATATAATTTTTTTACCTTAGCTCTTGGACTAAAAATTTTTTCGCATCGAATAGCTAGAAGATCATCAAGTCGCAAAAATATTTCAAATTCGGCAGAAAATGTACTGGGTGGTTACAATTCAAGGTTCATTGTGAAAGAATTCAACCATTAAAAACTTTCTTATTTTAAATGGAACACCCTGTGTATTTTTATGTAATTTGATGGCAAATTAGTTGTTCTTTATAAATAGTATTTACTGTCCTATACCTATTTCAAAGCGTTTTCTCAAAAAATCCAATTTTATTCCCTAAAATACTATTTGTTAAAGTGTGTTATGAAAACAATTGTACTTAGGGGTATACTAATGTCTATACGGAGGAAAAGTGATTGATTGCTTGAAAATACAACGTTCTAAAGCGTTTCTTAATTGAATTTATAAATAAAATGCAGTTGATTGTTTTAAATTGTTTTAAATTTAATGGTTTAAATATTATTTTTCTAAAAAATAGCAAGGAAACAAGTTTATAAACTTTAAATTCTTAGGTAACTTTAAATACCTCATTGTCCAGTATTGGTTTAATTCTTCGTACTTTGGCTTCAAATGATCCAAATATTAAAGAATTATTATTTAGTCTTCTAATATCAGGTGTGGGAATCGGCCTATTCGGAGATTCATCTCGATATATTCAGCATGCTCTTAACTTAATTTTGCCACATTCAATGTAAACCGTAAATAAATTTTAAAAATCCTCACTTGAATATCCGCGTAGACATCAGTATACAGCCCCTAAGTACTATTGTTTTCATAGCACACTTGAACAAATAGTATTTTCGGAATAAAATTGGATTTTTTGGGAAAACGCTTTGATATAGGTATAGGACAGTAAATACTATTTATAAAGAACAACTAATTTGCCATCAAATTACCTAAAAATATACAGGGTGTTCCATTTAAAATAAGAAAGTTTTTAATGCTTGAATTATTTCACAATGAACCTTGAATTGTGACCACCCTGTACATTTTCTGCCGAATTTGAAATATTTTTGCGATGATGATGATCTTCTAGCTATTCGGTGAGAAAAAAAATTTTAGTCCAAGAGCTAAGGTAAAAAAATTATATGGATTATTTCATCGTCATGCATTTGCCAAATAATTACAAAAAGTCCAGATATCTCAAAAACTAACAGAGTCTGTCAAAAACATATTCTATAAAATGTGCTTAGTATTTAACGCATAATCGAAAAATATAATAAAAATTACCATGTTGTATTTAAAAAACGAAAGTTGGCAGCTACTTCCGGTATATCCGGAAATGACAGAAACATGTGAATATTTTAGTTAAAGAGAGCATATGGATAAATCTAAATCCCCAAAGTTTCAGAAACATATATTCAGTAGTTCTCCATAAAGTTCTAATGCAAGCTCGTCGTGAATCACCCTGTAGAACGTGTCCAAATGGGACACTTTTTTTTATTATGCGTTAAGCGTTCCGTGGACCCGTTATACAGGGTGTCCCATAACTAATGGTACACAGGAAAACTGCAGATTCCTTGGGTAAAAATACTGCGATTTGGCAATACTTAGTTTAGTTCGATAGCTGGTAATAACGGAGATACAGGGTGTCCAAGTAAAAATTTAATTTTCAATTTTCCTAAATAACTTATTTCTGAATCAATATTTTTGCACAAAATTTTGTGACTAGGGTTTTTTTGGGGAAAGGAATTTGAATTTGTTAATAATTTTGATGTAGATTGTAGGTGGCGCTCTTTGCGGTACTCTGGATACATAAAAAGAAGTGTAACTTTCTTGGGCCTTAGTATAATTATGTGTTTTATTAAAAAATATCAGTTTTTCCGTCATTTTTAAGCAATAAAGGGATACTTTGTAAATGTCGCTCCGACTAACCGTTTTCGAGATATTTTCAATTATAATTTCTAATGCGTCCTTTTAACTTTTGATTTGTAAATGTGAAATTTGTCACAGTAGGCTTTGGTAAAAACAAATACAATGAAAGCACTTTGAAACCCCATTTCTGTCAAAGTTTAATTTCATTTGTCAGCATTGTGGGTGTTTTTAAGGAGTTATGCGAGACATGGTATGTTTATACACACAAGAAAATTTTAACAGACCGGTTGGACATCGACGGTATTTGGAAATGTATCCAAATAGAAGGCAGCCAGATTTTAAAATTCAAACTGGGAGAAACAGGATCCTCCACTATTACATTTTGGACGCAAGGATCCTGTTTGTCCCAGTCTGTCGTATAGGCTTATAAAAATTTTAAAATCTGGCTCCCTTCTATTTGGATACATTTCCAAATACCGCTGATGTGCCGCGCGTCTGTTAAAATTTTCTGGTGCGTTTAAACATACCATGTCTCGCATTTCTCCGTTAGAAAACAGTTATGTCGCAGCATTTTTAGTTTAATTTTTGATAACAGTATCTTCAAAAACTTATGAAAAACACCCACAATGCTGACAAATGAAAATAAACTTTAATAGAAATGAGGTTTCAAAGTGCTTTCCTTGTGTTTGTTTTTACCAAAGCCTATATACTGTGACAAATTTCACATTTACAAATCAAAATTTAAGCGGGCGCATTAGAAATTGTAATTGAAAATATCTCGAAAACGGTTAGTCGGAGCGACATTTACAAAGTATACCTTTTTTATTGCTTAAAAATGACGGAAAAAGTGATATTTTTAATAAAAAACATAATTATACTAAGGCCCAAGAAAGTTACACTTCTTTTTATGTATCCAGAGTACCGCAAAGAGCGCCCCCTACAATCTACATCAAAATTATTAACAAATTCAAATTCCTTGCCCCAAAAAAACCCTAGTCACAAATTTTGTGCAAAAATATTGATTCAGAAATAAGTTATTTAGGAAAATTGAAAATTAAATTTTTACTTGGACACCCTGTATCTCGGTTATTACCAGCTATTGAACTAAACTAAGTATGGCCAAATCGCAGTATTTTTACCCAAGGAATCTGCAGTTTTCCTGTGTACCATTAGTTATGGGACACCCTGTATAAGGTGAGGAATGCAAGTAAGCTATTTAAAAGCTGGCGACTTATAAAAAATAGTCGAGTGCACTAAAGCATTCGGTTCAAAACCGTTGTTATGGCACTAATTTGTCCAAGTCAAACTGAGATTTTGGTTTTAGACAATTATCAAATGAGGAGATTTCCATGTAAAATTTTCCATCATCTGCAAAAAGAAGAAACTAACTGCCGTACTAACCCTATGTCATGTATAAATAAATTAAACAAAAGTGGGACCAAATAAAACTCATGAGAACACCAACTGGGACCTGTATTTATCCCTTCAGTACACTCAACCTACACAGACTCCTTCAAGGCGTTCAATAATCATGTGGCCCTTCTGTGTAACCTGGTGGGTGTAGATGGCCCAATTCTGTCACTTAACGGATCATTCTCAAATTGCTCCATTCATATACTTGGTAACTGCGTAACAACTGTCATTAGCAAGCATTGTGTAATGCTGTAATTTTAAAAACAGAAAATAATTCAAAGAATTGAGTAAAATTAGGTTTAGACTTAAAAAATCTTTTAAATTTCAGATGATTCGTTTAAATTTCATCCCGTTTTTTTCCTTCCTATAATATTTATGGATGAAAAAACGGTTTTTACTTTGTATTATAGAAAATAATGAAAATCGCTTTTATTTATAAGCAGCGGTGGCGGCTCGTGACCTATGATAGAGGGGGGTTTACAAGTATGGTGTAATTTTTCTAGGCGTTTTAATTGTAGGAAGAAAAAAAGTAATAAGAAAATGCGTTAGGTACAAAATATTTTTATTTATTTTTTAATTTTAAACAAGGAAATACAACTTTTGGAAAATAAGAAAGGTTTTCTTAGTGTGTTAGTTGTCGGATCTTAACGTCGTCGCATGCAACCCTCGTAATAATATCTATACACTCCACTACTAATATTACTAAAGACATCTACGAGGTATCAAGAAAACCAAATTATGTCTAATACCACTACGCCATCTACGGGCTACGTCATTAGGCGCAACCAAGACGAGAACAATAGTTAACTGTTTTATGACGAGAACGAATCGAGCCACGAGACTGACAAGTTTTCATTCTTCATATTTTCAGTGTTTTTTAGTTTAAATCCTTAAATAAAATGGTTTAAAATCATATCGAGTATCATATCGAAATACACAACATTTATCGACCCTACACAATAGTGTTTAAACGTAAAATCCATTCTCTTGTTCTTAATTGTAGAAAATTGATCAATAACAGCCTCATTAAGTTTGGAATACTCTCTATAAATTTTTTTCCATATATTTCATTTTTAAACTTTCTAATAAAGTCCCTAGATTTACCCTTTGCGGTCTGCGTTAAATTAATTTCGCGTTTAGGTTTTCCCGCATTCTTCACTTCAATTTTTTGCTCCAAACTCAAAGAGCTAAAGTTATTTATTAAATAGTCCACCGCCAACTATTTATTTTAAAAATCTATTTATGAAATGGAAAGTCTATGCTTTGATGGTAGGTATGTACGCCTACCCTGTACTGACGAGAACAAATAAGTTCGAAACCGGTCTACAGGTGGTTGCATCCTATCAATGGAGAGGGCTTCTTTTCTTGGTAGTATCATTCAATCTGAAATAGTATTTTAAAGTGCTACTGTGTAGACCAAAATACGCCCTTATTGTATAAGGATCATCGGGTGGTCTGGGAAATAATAATTTTCCATATTGGTATTTGATTTATTTTAACTTAATAAATATATAATATTAAAATATTAAAACAAACACGCTCGAATTTCTAACTAGATGCCGAACAGACAACCGCGCGGTCCACACAAAAAAATCGCCATAGCTCCCCGCTGTCCCCCGCTGCCTCGTGATAATCGTCATTTACCTCGATCGAGGCACGGTTGTCGGATCTATACAGTTTGGTTTGACGGGATGATAAAATATTACGGAGGGTCGGACTTTTTTTAGTTTGACGGTACGATAAAATATTAGGGAGGGTCGGACTTTATACGATATTATATTCAATGAATATAAATTAATATTTTTTATTCGATTTGTCTTGGGGGTGAACGTGCGCATGTGCTCCTGTGGAAGAACCGCCTCTGATAAGCAGGTGTTTTTAGGCAGAGTGACATCTACAAGAAAGGTTCGAACTATTCTTGAGTAATGTTGATAATTGAGTTGTTGCATTAAAAAATGCTGGACGGTCTATGTGGCACCTTAAGAGTTTCCAAATATTTATAAAAAGCAGCCTCGACTACTCGATCGATACCATTATACTTGTTAAGTATGTCAGAATTAAATCTTTGAAAATCATTCAATAATATTTATAGACTATAAGCTAAACGCAAAGCTCAAAAACGGTAAATTATCGATATTTTTGCTCAATCTTAGGTTTGAACGTTATAAAGCAACCAAAGTTCTAAGTTTAATTCAATTTCCAGCTTTGGCTGTCTCCATCATAAAACTGTAAAAATAGTATATTACATAACGAGTGTTCAAAGGGGTAGATTTCTATCGAGTATTTAGCACGGAAATCCGCCGAGTTTGAGAAAGTAACTTGCACAGAAGTAATGTACACAATTTTTCCTACGACCACAACTACAGTTATCAACATTTTATCTTACTTACCTGATCATAAACAAAAATAATAACTATTCTCCTATTTGCTTACGCTAATTACATATGTATTGTGTATATACATTTTTATAGTTTCTGATTTGTTAATTAGATTAATCCTGTTCAGGCATTGTTTCAGCTCTTCAACGTACTGAAATGTTTAATGATAAGAGCTTCTTTAACATTTTAAAAACTCTTATTTAAGTATTAATTAAAGCAAACAACAAGGATGTATTTTTTCCGCTGGTCGGCTGTCAGTTCTTGGTTCTTTTCCTTTCCGCTAAGCGCGCTACCATAGCCGATCATGTAAAATTATCATAGACTATTAAAATTCAAAGAGCCGAACCGTTTATTTTTTAACTTTACAAAAAAAATTCAATTAATTTTATCATTAAATAAATACATATAATAATTCCAAGAGAATCATAAAACTCATAACCTAACGTCAATATTTAGAGAGATGGAGTTAAATGTCGTTAATTTGTCAATTATGAAAGTTTTACATACAGGGTGTCCGGGAACATGTGGGAAATCTCCCGGATATGAAGAAAACACGTGAAAAGAATACTATAGGTTCATATAAACTTCTTTCGTATCGGCCTCCTCTTCGGAAATATGGGCTCCCAAAGAGCACCAATGGAATCATGTTTTTTACACATAATTATTGAACCACCTGGTATATTTCAATTATTTTTTAATATGATGTATACCAGGTAAGACCCGTCAAATTACTACCCAAGAAACTGTTGTGAATTACTCACAGCTGCAGGGACGGACTAGCTGTAACACTCATGGGCCCATTTTTTTTACGCCCTGTATGATGAGAACTTTGGACAATGTTTTTTACATACTTTTACATACTTTTAACTATTGGCTAAAAATTAAGTACTCTTCATTCATGTCGCTAATCCTAACCGTTTTCGAGAAAACGTCATTTTATTTACACGGAGTCCCCTAACTGCTCATGGTCTAAATATGAAAAAGCGGAATCTTGAAGGTTGAACATTGGATCGGAACAAAGATGTATATTTTATTGAAATACCCGAAGCACATGATGTATATGAAATGCCGTTTTTTCGAAAACGGTTAGGATTAGCGACATGAATGAAAAGTACTTAATTTTTAGCCAATAGTTAAAGGTATGTAAAAAACATTGTCCAAAGTTCTCATCATACAGGGCGTAAAAAAAATGGGCCCATGAGTGTTACAGCTAGTCCGTCCCTGCAGCTGTGAGTAATTCACAACAGTTTCTTTGGTAGTAATTTGACGGGTCTTTCCTGGTAGACATCTTATTAAAAAATAATTGAAATATACCAGGTGGTTCAATAATTATGTGTAAAAAACTTGATTCCATTAGTGCTCTTTGGGAGCCCATATCTACCACGAGGAGGCCGATACGAAAGAAGTTTATATGAACCTATAGTATTCTTTTCACGTATTTTCTTCATATCCGGGAGATTTCCCACATGTTCCCGGACACCCTGTATAGTTGTTTAAAGCAATATTCAAATTATTGTTACAACAAATAGAATTACATAAATCAGATTTATACTTACCCTGTATGGATGTTCTATCTTTGATAATTGTAAAATTCGAAAATAAGTCGGTACTTGTCCCATTACTCCTTTGCCCAAGTACTTATTATGTTTAATAGGCTACCTAACAATTCTCTGTTACATTTTTTTATATTTATCATAAAAACACCATAAGGATTCTCCCGTAAAAAAAGAAGAGAAATACTCGTATATGTAATTTTTTTAATGTTGAGTATTGCTCCAGTGCCCCTTACCCCCTCAAACATCCTAATTTACTCCGAGAGGTTGTTCGGGTTTATTCGGGTATTACCTACGTTCATTGAAATATAATATATCAACTCTAGAGTTAAAATGAATTTTATCAACACGCGTGTGATATAAGACGCTTTCTAGGGGAGTTAGCCATGCCTTTTTACTCATTTTCATAGGTGGTCGTAGGAAAAATAAGTGGAATCATGTGTTATCTAAATCTGTAGCATAATTTAGTCAAACTAAATTAATAGCAAAACTTAAACATTAATATTGCGATTAAGCCAATAGATAGATTTTAGTTTATTAAGCTAATATATACAGGGTGCCCACAACGTCACAATCAAAGCAGCAAGAACACTATGCCGTACAAAAAGTTTTGGTAAGATTTTTAAGGTTTGAGTTATTGAAGTTTTGAATTTTGAATTTAATTTTTTTTCGACGTTAATATTAAAGTTCTAGCGAAAATGACAAACCATTCTCACAGCAACTTTTAGTGAACTCTAAGAATAGATAACAATTTTTTTTATACGGCGTTCCGTTTTCAAGCAATCATTAACAACTTTATCAAATCTTAAGACTTATATTATTCTAAATTCAATGATACACTACATATTCTCGTTTAATTACGTTTCGAGTCTCTTTAATCATCTTCATGAAATTTTCAGGATACGGACCAGTATTCTCCATTAATAAGGAAAAACTAACAGTAGATTATTAGAAATTAATTTTCCAAAAGGTGTACGAAATGATTTTTGTCATTTTGCAGATACCTTAGACGACTAATAAAGTTATTGAAGCCTTTCAAAGCGGAAGGCCACAAATGCTAATGAATGTTTAAAATTCTTCAATTTTAAGATTCTATTTGTTTGGAGACTGACGGAAATCATTTCGTACACTTCTTAAAAAATTAATTTATAATACCTAATCTACTGTTAGTTTTTCTTTAATTAATGTTTTTTGCCAATGTACCTATTTGTTGTTCTTTTTTCATACTTAGTGTTTTATTATTGTTAATAAATTATCTTGTTTTATGATTATTATGTATTGCATTATTATAAAATAAAATAACTTTAAAAATATTCATTTTAGTACCTACTGCATTGAACTGTTTTAACAAAATTATGTAATGCGTGATACATCACTGAATTTAGAATAAAAAGAGGTCTTAAAATTTGACATAATAAAATCAGGGCCGTATTAGAAAAAATGAAGTTGATGATGATTGCTGGAAAACGAAACGTCTCAAAAAAATTGTATGTATGTATTCTTGAAGTTCACTAAAAGTTGCTGTGAGAATGTTTTGTCAGTTTTGCTAGAACTTTAATATTAATTTCGAAAAAAAATTAAATTAAAGATACAAAATTTCAGTTCTTCTTAAATAATGCCCCTTATCTAAAACATCGCGATAACAAAACTTAACAGCTTAACAATATTTTAAGCTTTGGGTTTGTCTCGTAATTGAACAATTCCAGGTTTGGCTGTTTGGAGACGGTCAAATCCCGAAATTGAACACTTCGGAACTTTGGTAGCTTTGAAACGATCAACCCTAAGATTGAGCAAAAAATATCGACCCTTGGTCATTTTAGAGTTTTGCGTCGATCATAAACTGCGCAACTTATTTAACTTTCGAAATTTGTTGGTAGTTTTATTTGATTTTTTTTTCTAATTGTAGGTTTGTTCTTAAGAGCCTTTATTGTTTTGGCTAAAAAAGTAACTTTAAAATTAAACCGGATGTTATAAAACTGTTGTGTTGATTTTTTCGAAAATTTAAAACACCCTGTGAAGTATAATAGGCATTATAAGTTATTGCACTGACAGCCAAATATTTTCCATTAAATTTTCTTTCTTTCTTTTAGTCCTTAGCATATAACTTACTAAAATAAACTATTTGCCTGTGGAAACGATTATAATTTGCGAAATATATTATGTTACTTCCGATAAGCGATTATTTTTTTTAGTAAAAGTAAACCGAAAGAAGTGATTTTATGTAATTAAAATTTTATCGAAGTGTGATAAAATATGACTCCATATAAAAATGTTCGTCTATTATAAGAAATATTTAATATATATTTTTTTATTTTTCTATGAACCAGGATTCTTGAATGAAGTTAGCTTAGTGCATCGTTGTGAGACCTGCGATTCAAATATATTAATACGGAATATAAAAATCAGAATTCTCGATCGGCGTTAGCCTTAAGTGCATCGTTGAGAGACCTGATATCCGTATGTGATGATGATTTATCACTTATGTATATTATACATATACATATTTGCAAATTAATTGCAATAGAAGACGAAACAATTGAATTTATTGTTATTACTTTTTTCAAAGGAAGTTGATTCTTTAGAATTAAAAATGCATATTCAGCGAGTAAATTCAAACGTGAATAATAACTTAATGGCATCAAGAAAGTAAAAGAGTAATAATATATTGTATTTGTAGAAATGTAGGTATAAAAGTTATAGTCGTTAGGTATAGCTTATAGTCGATATTTTAGAAGTTATAGTCAATATTTATAGAAGTTATAGTTGATATAGAAGTTATAGTCGAAAGTTATAGTCGATATTTATAGAAATTATAGTTATAAAAGTATAATTATAGATTGAGTTTTAGCGCACCCATTTAGTTAGTGCAGCACATTTGTGTATGTATATAATATACATAGCTCTAAAAAAAAAATCAAAATTCTAGGCCTTTGATTTTTTTTTCCTTTCCCAAGGGAGGTGTGAGGTAAAAATAGAGGCATATTCTATTTTTACTCATTTCTTGTAAAACAGTTATGTTTATTATTGTTATAGTATTATTTGACATTGGTTCTCATTTCAATATCACGATCGATGGTCAGACGTGCTAATGAATTTACGCTCCTACTACAATTTGTATTAAAAAAATAATGTTCAAAGATCGACAGTTTAGTTTCTCTAACGCAATTATTAACCAGAAGTTCCGTCCCCGCAGCTGCATGTATCGCCGATCACGGCAGAAATTGCTTATTAATACCGCCACTACAGGTCGGCCTAATAGTTTTACAAATATGACGGTATGTGTTTAAATTTGTGTAAAGCGTGCTCCTGTTTAGGTAAGTTCCTTATTATGTTTATTTAGGTATAAACTAGAACATTGCCTACTTTTTACCAGGCGTATGTTTTTATGTTGTATCGCCGGTCACAGGGTTAACTCAGACCTAGTAGTCTTAATTAAGGGAAAAATACTACACGAAGTCATTCTCTTGAGTACAGATACTCATTTCAGTCTAAAAAAAGTTTAAGAAATAGCTTGTATTAGCAGTTATCCACGGATTTGTGCATTTTTGTATCGCCGGTCACGCATGAAAATGTTGCCGGAGATAGATTGATGAATATTTTTTTATTAACCATTTATAAACCATTAAGGAAAAATATATTTTGGTGTGCAAGTTTCGTTTACACCTTAGGTAGATTAAAATATGACAAATTTTCTTAGTATTTTAACATTCTATAAGGAACAGTCCAAAACTTTTAACCAATATAAGACAGGGCTGTTATAAATAATAGGAAAATGGTTATAGTGACTGATTAAAATAATTCAGTTCCAAAAATCGATGCTATACAAAAATATACCAAGATCTTTGTGACGATGATCTTTTGCGCGGACATATATAATTCCTCTAATTAGATACTATAAGAAACCTATAAAAAAATTACCAGGTGTTTTCGAGATTATTCATTTTTAAAATCCGATTTACTGTAAGTTGCCTGTAAAAGAATTTTGACCCGAATACACAATTTTTATTAAATAGGCCTACATTTTTTAATAACAAAAAAAAACAGCGCAAAATGAACTTGAGTTGCTTTTTTTATCGCAACAACAATAAATAACATAAATATACTCAAATTTGGAAGTAAATAAAGAAGCAGAATCTAGTGGTTCCACCCCTGTCCCATAATGATCTCGCGACGTCATTGCCTGATACTTAAAATTAAGGTTCTTTTCATTCCAATCTCCATAATTGGATGAGCCGTTCTTATAAGTTTTGAGATTGTTGTTCTTGATTTTGTCACAGTCTATCAATAAAATCCCAAATAGGATTTTGATCGGAGCTTTTAACTAAAAAGTCTAGACACATTTAAAATAAATTGCGTACGTCATGAAGTAACAGAGATAAACAAATAAATCAAAGGAAACATTTAAAGGAAACATGAGACTTTTATTTGGCTCTATTTGCAATAACATGCAATGCCTAGTAAACTCCATAGGGTGTTTTAAATTTTGGTAAAAAGCACAACAGTTTATAACACCCAGTATAATATTACAGCTACCTTTTTAACCTAAAACCATAAAGACAATGATATTCTTAAGAAAATTTCGCACTAACATTCTTCAGCCAATCAGGAGCTTGCTTTTTGGTCCGTTACCATGGCAACTAAGAAAATTTCTGGAAATTTTTCTCCTCATCGAGGCAGCAGGAAGTGATTACAGTGCAATTTTTTTGACGTTTGTGTATACAGGGTGTTATGGAAATGACGTATTATATTGTCCTGTCCCAAGAAATAAACGAACTACAGATGGTCTAAAACGTCAGTGAATTTTGAGCAGTGTTGTCATATCTTCACGGTAAACTCTTTAGAAGGCCAATGTCCTTATGATTGAAAGGAAGTTCTTTATAAAACAAAAGGAATTTTATTTAGGCCCCATGCTCTCTTACCTTTGTCACATCACACAGAAAACACATATCAAAAGTCAATGTTCAGTCAACCTTTTGATTGATCGGCTTTATTTGGAAAAAAAAATTGGAATTTCTTTAAAATACATGCTCTATTCCCTTGTTATTTAAAAACTAGTTCCATAATTTGTATAAAAAAATTATTTATACACTAAATAATATGTTTAAGTACATCGGCGCACGTAACCTTACAAGTTACACACGGACATCATTTTAAAAACAACGAACAAAATTTACGGCATTTAAAAACCACTGGAATTAAACAAATAAAGGTTTCAGCAACGATTTGTTTGTTTACGATATTTGTTTGAGCTGACATTCCGTATTCTGTCGTCTGTCAGTCGGGTGAATCGACCTGTGAATTTCGAATCTGTGTTTCCAAACTACCAAATACTAATAACTAGAAATCCAGCTTGTCGACAAAGAGTCCTTGCTATTTTATAAGTTTAAATTCATACGTCGACTAATTTCATTTTATAATATTACTTTCCGTATTATTTTTTTCTCTACTACAGAACAAAATTCATATTTTTTAAATTTGGTCTTAAACAACCCGAACAAACCCTAACACTATGTAGGATAAAATTTTGCTTGACTGAACCTGATATTTTAATTATTTTATATTTTTGATTCTAAACCTTTTACTAGACATTATTATATAAATTAAAAGCAAATAAAAACAGCAAATTATTGTTATTAATTATAGTTTACAAGTAAAGATTGTTTCACGAAAAATGGATATAACTTAATGACTGCAGTAAAAGTACCTGTGGCCATCCCATTATTTATGACCGTTTGTTATTATTATGTGGAAAGGACCGGATTGTAATAATTATAATTAAATATAGGCACATCAGGTAGGTTAGGTTGCTTAATTTATATTTAAATATCTTTTTGTGGTAAAATTGGTTAGTTTTTGGGGAATGGTTCAAGAATTGTCTTTTACCAAACATTCCTCAGAATAGCGTGATAGTAATATGCAATGCGAGCTATCACAGTCGCCAATTACATAAAGCTCCAAGCTCAAATAATACAAAATTGGAGATTCAGAACTACATGGCGGCGAATGATATATATTTTGAAGAAAGTTATAAAATAAATGATCTTTTAGAAGTTTTAAAGACATTTTGTATAAAAAAGTATATGTTGGTGACACATTGGCAGAAGAAATTGGACATACAGTGCTACGGCTCCCACCTTATTATTGCATTTTTAACACCATAGAGCATATGTGGCACCAGTTAAAATCACTGGTTAGGTCTGAAAATATTTCTCCGACTTTAAGTTCTAGTGTTGTAGAATTAATACGAAAATGCTTTAATGATATTCCCCCAGGTAGCTGTAAAAATTCAGTCCGTCACATAATTAATCCAATTATAATTAATTTTGAT
Organism: Barypeithes pellucidus; assembly: GCA_963991005.1. NCBI lineage: Eukaryota > Metazoa > Arthropoda > Insecta > Coleoptera > Curculionidae > Barypeithes > Barypeithes pellucidus. The sequence continues at coordinate 56,008,699 of OZ022560.1, forward strand.
GAGGATAGCGATAGCGAAACAGAACTATCTATAGAATGACATTATAAATGTAAATAAATATGACTAGTAATATTTAGAAAAAATGTTATTTCATTTGATTACATTAATATAATCATATCATTACTTATTTTCCTTAGTCCGTCCCTTCATACTTCACTTGTTTATTGCCAAGCTCTTGTCGACACAATGGGACCGACCCAGGAAATCATTAAGTCGTATCAATTTTTCGTGAAACAATCTTTACCTAATTATTTTCGATTACAACGTTTAAATGTTCTTGAACTTCTTTGGCCACTTCTTCTTTTTTTAATGGGGAATAAGGGAGCATACAGTCATCAAAATATATAAATTTTATATGTTTGATGAAATAAATGTAATACTTCGAAACAATTTTGCTTTGCTGCCGTCCACGAAGAAGTCTGTCTTTGGTAGAAACCAATAGGAGACGATATTTAATTATATTAAACAAATTAGACGAATAGACGTCTGACCCACATTCTTCTAATAAATACGTTAGAAACTTTAAATTCCGATGATACATTTTAATTTCACTCAATTCTTTACAAAACTTATATGGAGGGTACTTCTCAAACCGTTCCATTTTTAAATTTAACTACTGTCAGTAATCGGGGCTACGGGAGACAGCGCGCGGCGTTTGACATGGATTCCATGCCATCCTATATAGATGACTACAATACGCTGGAAAACTGTCTGTATAAAATAACATTATATGGTAAAAAACTTATTTTCTACCATCTTTAGTAAGTTAACTAAATATGGAAAAAAAAATTTGAAGCATTTTTACTTTGTCAATAACAATTTCAGGCAAAGTTGGTAAATATGATACTATTCTCGAACAAACAACTACCTACTATTATATTTATAAGCCAACAGATCTTAAAATGAGAACACAACTTTCTTTAAATAATATGTTTTACCAACTTTACGCCTCAACAAAGACCTGGAAGAAATTTTGGCTTGGGGCGACAGTAACCAAGTCGAATTTAACGCTAAAAAAACCCAGGCAGCAGTTTTCTCTAAAAAGGTTAACATTACAGAACCGGAAATAGTCATGGCCGGACCCCCAATCCCACTTGCTTCATGTATTAATTTGCTGGGCGTCAATCTCGGAGGAAATATGTCTTGGCATAACCACGTTGTGACAATCGCCAAGATAGCTTCTTAGAAGCTTGGGGAACTCTTCCGAACCAGAAAGTTGTACACACCTCAACAACTTTTGACACTATACAAAGCCCAGATTCGACCATCACTAGAATACTGCTCTCATGTCTGGAGCTCTGCACCCAAACATACTCTTCGGCTGCTGGATTCCATCGAAAGGAGGGCTATTCGTCTGATAGGAGACCACGAGCTGACGAAGAACCTCGACAGCCTAGAACATCGAAGACAGGTTGGGGATTTGACTCTCTTTTACAGATATTTTCATGGACGGTGCTCGGCTGACCTTGCCCTCTAAATTCGAAATAATTTCGAATAATTCGAAAAAATCTAGTAATATTTATCTAAAAATTGCTACATTTGTACCGATGTAAAAAACACCCTGTATACGATATTGATGCTCTTTTTTAGTAAAATTATTCGGACACCTCTAAGGTTTATAAAAATATAAAAATTTATTTTTTAGTTTAAATTAGTAATATTTTAAAATAATTTTTTGATATGAATGTTTTTCGAGAAAATTTTAGGAAAAATTGAATAATCTGGCAACGTCGTATAAACCACCAAAATAAAATAGCATATCTTATGTAAAATTGTATGCCGAATTCGATGAGACAAAAAGAAATAGGGAGTACTATTTAAAAAAAATTACTAATATGATGCCCCGTTTTTTTGGAGCATCATGTATATCGAAAGATATTTTTAAAATATGCGCATTTATTTATCCTAGAACCTTTGTATTTAATAAATTTCGATATTTTTAAGAACAACGGACATATTTGACTTCCTCGCATTAATCAACCACCCTGTATAAGTTGAGGCAAATTTTTTGATGGGCGTTAAATAAGTTGGGCAGTGTATTATAGACTTTTTATTATGCTATGTGCATGTCGACACTAAAGAGTTTAAAATTTTAGTTAAAAGCTGCTAAATGTTGCACTATGTATACATCCTTTGAGCTCTCACCTAATCCTCATGTGATCAATGCAAATTCAATAATTGCCGACTACAAAATTGTTTATTTAACCCTAAGGGCGAAAGCATCCCTTTTGCGAACTTGCCGATCGTTTACCGCACTCGGTAATCTTTGCTTGTCACTATTGAAAATTGCTTCGACAAAAGGCCTTTGCTTTGGTTTGTTGAACTTCGTTTAGAAACGGAAGCAATAAAATTGTTTGGTATTATTTAAGTTTGGGTGTATTTACTGTTTTGTGTTGGAACTTCCGTACTTAAAAGCTATTTAAATTTTTGAATGAGAAAGTAATTTTGGTAGTTTTCAGGTAAATATGATGTAAATACATATACTATGTTCCATAGGGTTGTCCAAAATACTTTTACCAAATAGATCTATGTTAATGTCATTTTTGGAACATTTTCGCGGTATTATATTGAAATCAACTTGTGAGGAAACAGCATCGTAATATTTCCTATCTTCTTTAAGAATAGATAGATACAAGTTCACAGATATTGAATGAACATCATGACTGGGCACATCATATAGATAGTTTAGTTGGAAGACTGAATTCAGTCTGTTATGGCATTCGGGTAGTTTGTATGTACATGCATGTGAAGACACTTAGAACAATGTACTTTGTCAGCTTTGAGTCGATATTCAAATACGGCGTTATTTTCTGGGATGGAGATAGTAAAATGCAGCGGGTCTTTATAGCACAGAAAAGATTAATTAGGATAAGAAAAAAATGAATTACTTGGAAAGCTGTAGAAGTGTTAAGGGAATGGGTGTTATAACAGCGTACGCGGTCTATATATTTTAATGCTTAATGTTCCTTTTATGTTTATGGGCATGAATACGGTCGAGACCAGCAAATGTTAGGTATCCCATACATAGACTAACACAAACGAAGAAATCTCCACAGTATATGTGCCTTAAGTTATATAATGATTTGCCAGAAAATGTTAAACAAATTGATACAGAAAAACTATTTAAAAGAGAACTAAGGAAATTTCTGATAGATTTAGAGCCTTACAGTCTTAGAGAATTTTGTGGAAGCTTGTGAACTGTGACATGGTATTAGAGCAATATGGTTTTGTTTTGAGTGTGACGTCATTTAATTGTTTGCTTTGTTGAAGTATAACAAGTTGAAATAAAGATAATTATTATAATTATTATTAGAAATGTATTTTCCAACAAAACGATTTAGTCGGTTATGATAACCATCTAAAGAATGTGTAGTGCGGTGTCTTTCATTAAAACAAATCCACACCTCACCGATAACCCTATTTTCCAGCCACTGTTCAACAAAATAATCATTAAAGTGTTGCACTGCACTGATGATGTCTCCAATGTTGAATATGTTTCTTAACTTCAGAACTATCAATGTATAGTTTTGTAAGACCAAGTGATTGTATTTTTCACCAAAGACATTGATAAAAATGGAAGTGCAGCCTTTTAGCACAGCATTAGGAAGTACGGCGCGAAACGCATTTAATTTTTAAATTTCAAAGTCTAATTTGAAACTACCGCTTCCAACTGCAGAGGATAGCGTGGCTAGTTGGCACTGTTTTATTTCACGTAGCATTAAAAATAACGGTAGGTTTGTATATGGTTTTCTATTTCGAAAATTTATATTTTTCGAAATATTTCCGATTTAATATCTTTACATGACGATCTTGTAGCGGATTTTAAGTTCAGTTCCTCATCGTTGGCTAAAGTCTGTTCGTTTTATGAAGTCCGATATCGGATTAAATCATTAAAGGTTGTTAAACAGTAAGGCGGTTAAGTTAACAATACCTTCGCTATACTTGATCGTACCGAACATTCCAGTGGTTCACTGTAGTCGGCTGAGCAAAATCAGCGGTTCCAAAAGAAAATTATCTTAGAATTATGTACCGAGGAGATAAATATTTTTATCTAGTTTATTTTTCACTCATAGTTTTTTTTATTTATCAAATGAAAAGGATTTTGCGTCAATAAGTTAAAGATGTTCTCAGTTACTTTTTCATAGGATTATTAGTTATTTTGGGATCATTATAGTTAAATCTATATAATAATCACTAGTTTCCAAGAAATAATTAAAATTTGCTCAATTCCAGGATGGTATGTTCTACTTTAAATAAGTAGTTATGCTTTTTGCTTTTAGTTCATTTCTCATTATTGTGTGTGGATTAAAAGCAGTTATAAAGCAAAGTTATGGAAAATGTTCAGCAAGGTGACCCAACGCCTAGAATGCGTTTATCTCCAGATGAACGCCGTTTGTTATTACAAGTGGAACGTTATTTTACTTTAGAAAAAGATAACTCGGTCCGTTAGTGTCTGTTTTGGTAGTGCAAAAACGAAAGTCTGATGCTTGCAGCATTTCAGATAAGACCTTAAGAAGACTTCGAACAAAGAGTGGACAGACCATATAAAACTCCATTATAAAACCTTTGATTTATCCCAAGGGATAAACCTATCGACTAGGAATATTGTTTAGAATATGTATGAAGCCAAGGAATATGTTACTCTCAAAGCTATTCTTGAAAAGACAAAGAAGAAAGAACTTTGCGATATTGGAACTACCAGTTTGTCCATCATTTTAAATGAGCTGGGCTTCAAATACAAAAAAAAAACGAACAACAGAAAAGTGCTTTGCGAGATATCCAATAATATTTCAAAAAGATGGCGACATCGGTTCTTTTTAGAACCAAAACTTAAAAAAAAAAGAATTCGTAAACCTAATTTGCCTAAATACTATAAAAGCTAAAAAATAATTATTTTTCTTTGCCTAAACTAATTTTTTATTTACTTTAAATTATTTTATTTAGAAAATACCTAAAATATAATTTATTGTTTGAGAGCCACCGACTACCCGGCTCGAGAGGTTCTATTGCTTAGCGGACTTCATAAACCGTATCGACTTTACGATGGCATTCATTCACAGTCAAATACTAAAGAAATGCATCATATGTTGTAATTTTATCAAATTCTCAATAAATAATAAATAAGTGTAATGAATCTTTCGTTGTCTAATTTAAGTGCGCCGGCATGAATTTTAATAATTTTCGACTGACAACTGACAGCTTCATACTTTATTTTTATTTTTCTTTAACACCGATGTCAAAGTAACAAAAATTAGATATTTAAATAGGCATTTTATTACATGAATGGATTTAACGCTGTAAAAAACGATGCACCTTTTTTATCGATCTCAAAGACACAAAAGTTACATATTTAAATAAGCATTTTATTAAATGAGTGGATTTATCAAGAATAATTAATGTAGATACAGCAGCAAATAATAAAATTCCTATATTTTATTGCAAATTCTTGATTATGTCTACTGAATAATATTCCTGCTGTAATTCAGCGTCTGTTTTTAGGACATTTATTTATAGATGAAGAAAATATTCGATATAAATTTAAAGAAATTCTAACTAACAATGCAGTACCTACCTACTACTACTACCTTTAAGTATCGGCTGTCCCTAAAAAAGCCTCTTAACAGTTGCCTCTATTCGCAATTTATTGTTATTAGAGCCCTAGACCCATCGTTTAGTGATGCTTTATTAGTTGAACAATTCACAGTCAGTTGTCAACAACAATACTAATTTGGTCGACAGAAATACAATATTTTATTGTATCGTGAGGGTTGCCATATTTCATAACCGATACTTAAGGTCCTTTATGACCTGAATTACACGATACATTTTAGCAAAGGGTGAAAGTGAAACGAGCGCCGCCCTTCTGTCACTTACTTTTAGAACTGCACATTGATATATCAATATTAATGTTTTTATGCGTTGGGCTTGTGCTGACTTTTGACAAGCATAAAACTCCGAATAAAAGGTGGTACAAACGCAGCGGTAAATGGCCAATGACGGTTAAATATTTTTCTTTTGTTTGAGAACTGGGATACTTGTGTGAAGTGGTAACATTATACTTTTCGCCCGATGCACATTTCTCTATTGGTTAACTTATGGCGTTTCCTGCGTGTGCTTTATTTTCTTTTAGTGGAAATAGAGGGCGCAATTTAGAAGAAAACTTTGATATTCTAAGAACCGGTACTTTTAGGTCCGAACAAAATTACTAAAACTTCTTAATTACAGTACTATGCTGTACAGGGTATTCCTTTTTTGACACTTTCGGGGGTATTAGTTTCCCACTTTTCCGGTGTCAAATTTGTCATGGCTCTCTTAGTTTTTAATCTATAGGGTGATTTTGAAAATTTTCCCTTTTTGCACTCCTCGTAACTCCGATATGTGTTAACTTATCAAAAAGGTAGAAACTGATCTTGTTAGAGAGTTTTGCGTACAGTTCAGCAGTGTAGGGAGTTTTTCTGTAAGATGTTTATTTTTTGAGATATTAAGAAAAATAAAGATGTTTAAATGGGACAGCCTATATATTATTTTTTAATTAATTAGAATACTTTGGGCTTCATAAAAATATATAGTTGGTTATATTTCATTTTTATTTCGTTTTTATATTCAAAAATATCCAAAAAATGCGATTTTTCTATTTACGTTACTTATAACCGTTTGCTTTTTGTTTCTAATAAATTGACAATAGCCTACTGTTATTATAAGTAACCTAAATTATTAAACATATCATTTTTAGGTTATTTTTGAATATAAATATAAATAACTATACATTTTTGTAAGACCCAGGTTCATTAATTTAAAAAAATAATATACAGGGTGTCCGGGAACATGTGGGAAATCTCCCGGATATGAAGAAAACACGTGAAAAGAATACTATAGGTTCATATAAACTTCTTTCGTATCGGCCTCCCCTTCGGAGATATGGGCTCCCAAAGAGCACCAATGGAATCAAGTTTTTTACACATAATTATTGAACCACCTGGTATATTTCAACTATTTTTAATATGATGTATAACAGGCAAGACCCGTCAAATTACTACCCAAGAAACTGTTGTGAATTATTCACAGCTGCAGGGACGGACTAGCTGTAACACTCATGGGGAACATTTTTTTTACGCCCTGTATGATGAGAACTTTACTATACAGGGTATAGAGGGTGTACCTACCATTTATTTTTTATTTTGTTAATATTTTAAAAAATAAACTTTCAGATAAAACTGAGTACGCCACTGAACTTTTCATAATAACAGTTTTTACCTTTTTGATAAGTTAACGATGTAAAAGCGAAGATTCTCGAAATCACCCAGTAGATTAAGAACTAAGAGCGCCATGACAAATTTGACACCAGAATCTGGAACACGAAAGTTAAACCCGCAGCGTTGTATCTTTGATAATAACTCTAATAACCCCAGAAAGTATCGGAAATGGGACATCCTGTACAGGATAGTGCTGCCAATTAACGTGTAATTATACGATTTGCGTGTATTTTCGTTGCTGTGTGTCATTTGTGTATAGTCACAAATGCGTATAATCCGCCACCTAAGTGTTACTTTCAGGTTTATTAACTTTTTTTTCAAAATCAGACACTTGCCTTTTTACAAAATATGAATGGTTTGTAAAAATGGTGTATTTGTGTGACTAAAAGTGTACCGAATGGTGAAATTTTCCCAGCAAATCGTGTAATTTTACAAATTTAGATTGTCAACACTGGTACAGGATGTCCCAATAAAGGCAGCGAGGTACGATATTATGGAAGCCATAAACCTTATTTCATTGACTAAATCGACCAAGAAAAATTGATATAAAATATTTTCACGTTTCGAAAATGAACGCTATGATGATACCTATAACCAGAAATTAAAATTTTTTGAATAACCGCTGTTGTAGCTTTCTTTTAATAACCGATGTAAAAAGATCATTAATTTATGCGATAGTTTGTTCGTAAAACTTGTTCGCGTCCTCGATAATAAGGGTAGGGGAAGCTTTAAGATTACTGTATCTTCCATACCCTGAATCCACATTAAATGAACTGTTGTTCGTTTTAAAGATAATTTTACACTTATTAAAAATCCGATTGTGACCGTGATCTCTAGTTCACACTGCGTCTTCTAGAGGGCGCTGATTATCCATGATTCGGATTATTTAAATGTTCTTTATAAAATTAAATATAATGATGATACATTATTTTATTACTGTTCTTGAAGAATACAAAAATATCTACATTTTGGCGCAAGCCGTAATTAGATATCTTAATTCCTTGTCGAGATTGTTATAAATAACAATTTTACTCAAAAAAATTAATATAGGGTAAGTGTGAGACAGTTGCCGCACTTTGACAAATAAAATCGTAAAATCGTTACGTTTCATATCAAATTTCTTACAAATATAGCGTAGTACATTTTAATCCATTCATTACATACTTATATACATATGAAAAAAATTAAAATAAATGACCAAGGTTACAAAAAAAATATTCAAAAAACTGGGTTTTATGGCGTCTCACCCCGGGATGTGGGAGAGTAGCCTAGAGTTGTAGGGAGCCTCGTAAACATAGGGGACAGCTATGAAATTAATTGAGATTATTGATAGTGTTCTAAAACTGGCTTTTTCCAATTTAAGAAAAATGAGGATTTTTACGTTAGATTATTTTTTTTTTAATAATTTAACATGCAAATAGGATCATATTTTCCTATACGTTATCCAAAAAGGATTACTTTTATATTTTATAAAATAATTATATTTTTTAACGGATGTTAGTTTTGGATATAAAATCAGACTGGCTTTTCATAATTTTTTCAATGTTAACAGTTGATTCCTGCTCTCTTTTATCGTAACGCATCGTCACGTAGTGTCCCTCGGCTGGCATCCCTGACACAAAAAAACTCGAAACGAAAAACTTAGCGTCCGAAAAAATAGTTAAGTAGGTACGTCTTAAGTTGCGATGAATTTTTCATTACTTACTAAGATTGGCGGCATTACTGATAGTGTCGACCAGTTCTTAAATATTCAAATCAAAGGATTCAAAAGTTAGATTAGTATTGATTAATAATTCCTGGGTTGGGGTATACACCTTCTGGATAGAAGCCAAATTGGGACAAAATTAAAATTACTAAATTACCATCTTACTAATAATCAAGTTCAATCAAATTCAAATCAAATTAAAGGGTAAATTGGTTATACGGGGGTTATCAAAAAAAAAAGTCTTACGTTAAAATGCGCCGTAGAAGAACGCTTAGAGTTACCTACCATTGCTTAAGCGCAAAACGGACGGACGTTACGGGTTATGTATACTTAAATCACGTTCGTTAATCTACAAACAATCATATTCAAATTAGGCGATAATAGTACATGCAATACTTTGAAAAATCACTCTATAACCATATTTTTCAATTTAAACGTTATTTACCGTTTTGAAAAAAAAAAAATGTTGTACCATATTTCTAAGCTAAATTAAAAATTGTAACAAATTCTATCCAATAGATTTCTTGTATAGTATTTGCAGAATTATATCGTTGATCTTTTGACTGCAATAAAACCTCAATATCCCTTCGACCATAAAATAAATAAGGAAATCCCAAATTTTAAAACCTTTTCGAGCAGAGCCGGTCCAGGTATACAAATTCAATTTATACCTATGCCTGATGCATATATAAGTGATTTCTAATAATTTTAATCTTTAGTGGTTTTCCGGCGAGTAATTTTTAGTTAGGCTTATTAGTGGTAGAATGTGGCGTCCTTGGAATTGTGCTGATAGGGGGCCATCTTCAAGTGTCATTTTTAGAAGAAAGCATTTATCTACCGATGCCAAACTAATAATTAAAAATGTGTATCAATCGTTGTTGAGTAGAAATTTTAATTCGATGGATGCTTTAGCAGAGACGTCTACTTTGACAAAAACTCCTTTATCTTCGGTAAGAGACATAGTACTTAAATGTGTTAATCCTAGAAAAAATAGGAGTGATTCTGGTACATTTAGAAGCATTGACGAAAATAACATGGATTTATTAAGAAGAAAGATTTACCAAATGTATGAGGCACAAACTGTACCCACTTTGATTTCCCTCAAAGAGCGGCTGATTAAAGACGAAACAAATATCTCTTGTAGCCTTTCAAGCCTTAGGAAAATATTGCGTAAAATGGGTTTTAAATACCGAAGCATTGATAAAAGACAAACATTAATGGAATCTCAACATTTACGAGAATTGGGATTTAAATATTTAACAGCTGTTAAACAATTTAGAGAAGAAAATCGTCAAATTATTTACCTTGACGAAACATGATTTGATACCCATGACACTCCAAGAAAAGGTTGGGATGATTCTTCCAAAAAATGTCAAACCAAGGCACCATCAAATAAATGCAAAATAATCACAATATTACATGCTGGTTCAGAGAACGGGTTTGTTCCAAATTGTCTGTTGCTTATAGCTAAAAACATAGCAGATTCTTCTTTAGATTACCATCAAGATACCGACGCACAACTTTTTGAAGATTGGTTTAAACATAAACTCCTTAAAAATATACCTGAAAATAGCGTCATTGTAATGGACAATCCTAGTTATCATAGTCGGCAAGCAAAAATCATTCCCAATTCTAATAATACAAAAGCAGAAATTCAAAATTTTATGATTGAAAATGATTTATATTTTGAAGAAACTTACAAAAAACGAGAACTGCTAGAAGTATTAAAAGCTTTTAAAATAAATAAGGAATACGAGTGTGACAAACTTGCAGCAGAAAATGGACATACAGTGTTGCGTCTTCCTCCGTACTATTGTATATTCAATCCTATTGAGCTAATATGGCACCAATTAAAATCCAATATTAGGAGAAATAATATTTCTCCTATATTAAATGCATCTGTAGTAGAATTAATTAGAAGATGCTCATTGATAAGTACGTACTCTTAAGTGGAAGATAAGTGCAATCTTCTATTTCAATAACATGTAACCTTTATTTGGACAGATAGAATAGTTAGTACCAAAGTTGCGAAAAACTCTTTTTATTTGTTTAGCTAATTTTTTTATAAAAAGGTAGAACTGGCGGGAAAGTCGATAATATGTAAGGTGCCAAATAAATATTTTAAAACTCCCTGTATTTTAATTAAAACCGCACTGCCTTCCTAACCATTTCGAGTTTCGAAAAAATATATTACGCGTCAAGTAAAATAAGGGCTTTGGCATAACCGTGGGCCTTCTCGTTCCTCCGGACTTATTTCGGGTGGGCGGCCGCCCCGCGCCAGATAAGACACAGCGATCTACGTTACGGCGGCGGACGCAGCCAACCAGAAACTAATGATAAGGGCTGAAGGAAGTCAGACAGAGGCGGGACTTAAGGGATGTTGTTGCACGGAAGCTCCCGTTCACGGGCCCTTCAGAAAGCCCTTTTGATGAAATAAGTTGTTTCAATATTTTGATTCATAGGCAGAGACGGAATGCCATTGCTGTTTATCTGCCGAACGATACATTGCAAGTGACGAGCGACTAGCGACCCAAGAATGTCACTTAAGGCCAATTTATAAACTCGACGGTGCAGTTTGACGGTGCTGTTTGACGGTGCCGTAAAAAGCTGGATTTATAAACTTGACGGTGGAGACGATAACATAACCTGTTTTTCTCGGCTTTTCTGTATTTTTATGTGATTATATTAATTTTGATGTTTATGTGATCTGAATGATACTATCAACACTTATCAACAGTACACTTTAAAATGGTTAATAAGATGGTATAAAATAAAATAATATTTACTAAATATCATGTGACAGGCAAACACGATTTTGATTGGCTGTGTAAACTTGCTACGAACGTTGCTACGACCGTCCACCGTCAAAAGATAAAATTGGTTCATGTCGGCCGTCACCCACCGTCAAACTGCACCGTCATCGTCAAATATAAATGGTCTTATGCATTTCAATATGTTTAAGCTGTACCGTCACCGTCAAACAGCACCGTCAATCGTCAACGTCGAGTTTATAAATTCAGCTTTAATTGCGGCCAACGAGATCATTTCGACCCGTTTCTATGACGAATAACATCTTATTTTGGGTTCCTAACCTAGAAAATGAATCTTTCGTAACACTTAGTTATACTTACAATATTTGACTTTGGCAGTAGTAAAGTGTACGCTATAAATTTACACGTGTGTCACAGATGCAGGATTCAACGGCAATCGTGACTTAAAATTCCCCATCTTTCTTTATCACAATTAAAAGTGAATAAAAATACAATACAGCGTCTGCGGAGCTCCGTATGTTAATCAAGTGTCAATCTTCTATATTAGTTCTTATAAGTTTTTGTGCCTTCAAGTTGAATTTAATCTTAAGAACAGTTCTTTCAGGATATTTCATCGTACCTACTTCTGCGTTTTCCATAAGTATAGACACTTATTACTAATATAACTGAAAATTTCACTCCGGCATTTTTAAGGCAATCAGAGACTTGATTTTTGTTTCATTACCTTGGAAACCCTAAATATTTCCGGAACTATTCATCCTCCAGGGTCTACAACGTGCCCAAGATAAGGAGGGCCAGTACAGGGATCTCGGAAACCGTAAGAGATACGAAGTCGGTTAAATGGAGGTAAAGTTGCGCATTTACGTGCCTAATATTATGCCGTTTAGAAAGTATTAAAATTCCAAGTAGTTCCGGGGATATCCGGAAAAACCCGAAATTCTGAAAAATCGTTTTATTGTTTTCCTGGGTTTTTTTGAGATCGAATTCTCTAAATTGCCACTTTTTCCGCTCTATCTAACAGCGTTAATTGTTTTGTAATCCGACGAGTCGTCTTCGAAGATTATCAACTTCCTTTTTTTAAATACGGTCCTGTTTTCCTGATATTGGAATTTGGGAGCTTTTTTTCTTCTGAATGCAACGATGTATGACACATTGTGGATTAATGACGTTTCGAGGGTTTTTGAACAACATCAGGAAGTTTTGGGATACGGTCCTGTATTTCTCCTAATTTTATAAAATAATATCTCATAAGTAAGCTCTAAATTTTTACTTATGTTGGACTAGTTCAATAAATAACAAATAATTTAATAATAAACCACAAATAAGTGAACAAAATACAGAAACATTATTTCAAACTCTGTTGATTCGGGATTTAATAGAAAAGTATGCGCTTGAACTAAAAAACTTAAGAGGGTGACTCGTGATTTGTTTCACTTGATATTCCCATTGTGATAGTTTGAGAGCGTTTTAAGAGGTTTCCTATTTTCCAGAAAATATGGAACATAAATTTACAAATGCTGAAAAGTTTGATATTCTATCGCACGTTTTATTTTATCTCAAGAGAACTGTTATGTGGCAGTTAGAAGATGTTATTTGTATTTAGAGAATAACGGAAATCATTTTGAACACATGATTATGTAGTTCCTTACTTTATTCGTTCATTTTATTACTGTTTTGGAATGATTTTTGTTGACTTATTTGTGGTTTATTATTAAATTATTTGTTATGAATTGAAATAGTCCAACATTAATAAATCTAAATCTTCCGTTGTTGTGACCAGTATCTTGTATAAGATTTCTTTAATCCTACCCCATAGATAAAAAATCTAAGGGGGTAAGATCCGGAGACCTTGGGGCCATTTCCATGGACCTCCTCGGCCAATCAACTTTTTGGGAGTCATAGGAGCTGCATCAGAATGAAGTTCATTAAATTTTCTGCAAGTTCTTGATAAAACTCTACCACACTCCCCCTGAATATAAAATATACTTAAAATATCTAAGTTCGAATAATATGAATTAGCCATTTTTATTACAATAACACGGAAATAAGGTCAAATGGATTTTTCGTTATTCTGTTTCTATGAATCCATTCCACAGTCAACTACCAAAAATATATTTTTATAAGATAATGTTTAAATTTCGCTATAAGTCCGAAAATATTGAAGATAGGTATAGGAACACTTAATATCATTAGATAGAAAATTCGAGCATGCATTAGCGAAACATATCAAATATAAGGTGTCCCATTTAAAAAAAGAATATTCTTGCAATAATTCATCTCTCTCAAAAATATTGTTATGGAGACGCCCTGTATAAATCTAATTAAATACTGTTCAAAATTATAAAATTTCGATGGTCTTGTGAAACTATTGTCAAAATGTTAGCTTTCTAGTTGTAAAGATATGATTTTCTTTTCAGGTCCCGATACGGCTTTAAAAAATCACAAGATTATTTATAATTCAAAAACTCTTAAAGATTATATGATGATATCATATTATACAGAAAACTGGTCTAGATTTTTACCTAGATTCCAAAAAGAAATTGCTACCACTTTCGGTATGATCCGGCAATCCCGCATTATCCAAAATATTTTATGAACGTAGGAAACCATCTCTTATAGCCACACCCAAATTTTAAACATAAAATCTCATTTAGTTCTCGAGATACTTCTAATAGGCCACTTTACCTGGTGTACCTTGTATAATATAATGATAAATTTAAATATCTCAACTCTCAACAAGTAAAGTAGAAAATATAGGAGAAGTAAGTAATGGTTTGCCGTTATTAACAGTCGAGCTGCGAAATGATTACTTGGTCAGCAAGAGTTTACAATTGGTCAGTAGAAACAAAAATGTCTAGACGCAATTTACTTCAGAGGTCCCAGGGCACTGTCAATTTATGTAACTTTTTTGTGATTTCTTCTGCCGAATACAGAAGGAAATCGGCTATTATCTGGCGAATAATTGTCATTTATTTCAGGAATAGCGCTATCCATAAGTGAGAAGATAGCATTTTTACTTATCTTGTAGGTAAAATTTACTCTGCAAAATAAATCCGGCCTAAGTAAATTAATTTAATTAGATAATTAAGATAGATAATTGGAGATATAGATATGTAAGCCTATATCATATTTAAATTATAGGAAATTTACATACATCTAATAAACGATTTTGCTTGTCTAGAAAATACGATTCATCATAAGAAACTTCAATTCTTTTATACAGGGTGGGTAAAAACTACAAAAATGTTATTTTGCTCAAGAGTAAACATACTTTATTTTGAAAGATACGAAAAAAAGTCACTCTTAATAAACGGTTTTACTTGAATAATGAATAGATGATACTTGTTGTCAATGTTTTTATTTAATGAAGTAATTATAATAATAATAATAATAATATGAACATTTTTATTAACATGAAAAGAATATGTTAACGATTTCATAATTCAAAAACTCCATCCCCATACTCGACACATTTTTCTAATTGCTTTCTCAAATAAGTGAAAGAATTTCTGATTTCTTCCTGAGATATCGATTGGACAGCCTGGATAATTCTGCCCTTCAGTACTTCAATATCATTTGGTATTGGGGTTGCAAAAACAATTTGTTTTAAACGGCCCCATAAAAACATATCCGCCAAGGTTAAGTCGGAACTTCTTGGAGGCCACAAAACTGGGCCATTCCTGCCAATCCACCTTGGACCAAATCTGCGGTCAAGCCATTCTCTAACCTCATGAGCGAAATGGGCTGGACAACCATCTTGCTAAAATTACATATTTTGTCGAAAAATTAATGGTAGATTTTCGAGTTCATTATTGAAAAATGTATCCAGCATTTCTAAATATGATAATATATTGCACGTGCTATCAAAAAAATATGGCCCTATAATGCCATGGATGGATATCGCACACCACACGTTCACTTTTTTGAAATATTGTCTTCTCGTCATAATTGAGAATTCGGGATTTTCTAAAGACCTAACGTGTTGGGTTGCACGGTTCCATTTGTTGAAAATGTACTTTCATCAGAAAACATGATACATTTATAAAAATCAACATTTCCACTGAAAATTTTGTCTCCTATCCACAGGCAAAAATCAAGTCGTTTCGCGTCGTCTCCCTCTTCCAATCGTCAATTAAAGTGAGGTTTATACGGATACAATTTATTTGCTGTAGGGATCTTCTGAATTATATTTTTTTTCACAACTTCCAATTGAGTAACACGATTTCTAAGGGACGTCATAGGATTTTCTTCAACAGAATGAAGAACTAAGATTGTAGCAGCATCAGCATGGTCGTATTTCTTCTTTTTTTTTGAGGTTCAAATCGAACCAGTTCTCTTGAACTTTTTTATTACCTTGCAGATTGCCATCCTAGTTATTGGGATTCCTACAAATTTCTCGGTAAATTGTTCCATAACATTGTATTATAAAAACTCTTTGTTCAGTAGATAGCATTTCTACTTAAATAATAACTTCATTAAATAAAGACATTGACAACAAGTACCTATCACCTTAAGTATCATTATTATTTTAACTAGGTTCACTAGTCAGAGGTGTGCCAGAGAATACTTTTTGGGAAATAATTTATATATAGGTAAACCTTAATGAATTTTTCTACATCGGTTTGTTGTGTAGAGAACACATTCATTAAGAGTGACTTTTTTTCGTATCTTTCAAAATAAAGTATGTTTACTCTTAAGCAAAATAACATTTTTGCAGTTTTTACCCACCCTGTATAAAAAAATTGAAGTTTCTTTTGATGAATCGTATTTTCTAGACAAGCAAAAACGTTTATTAAGAGTGACTTTTTTTCGTAACTTTCAATTTTTAGTCCATTTGTCCTCTTGTAAACCCCATCCGTGGACATACTGTATAGTATCAGGACTAAACTCTAGAAACAATTTTCTATCGATTAAAAAAAAAATATTAAAATTGTTCCATTATTACTCATTAATTAAGACGAGAATTATTGAATATTCGATTAATTAATTGACGTAGTGTATTTCGAAAAAATGCGTCTTAGAACACTGGTGGACACGACGATCTAATAATATCCATTCCATTGTAGCAGATGCTTTACACTGCTACAGTCGTATTAAAATCGGAAGCTTAAGCCACATAGAAATATTTACGGAACAAGGACCTCGATCTATTCAAAAAACATGTAAACTTACCAGTATTTTGTAAGAAAAAATAATTCCTATCCCGAAAATGCATATACATATAGAAAAAAAGGCTCGCAACCGTCCGGGAACACATGTCGTTTTAAGTTGGCAGAAAAAGCGTTTTCTGTTTGGGCAGTCGAGCGAAAGCGACTAGATTGTGAATATAATTGAAAAAGGTGGCCATTTAATAGGGGATTTTCAAATACATTATTGGGCACTGACGCGAACATTACCAAAAATCTTTTCAAAAATATAGGAATGTTAAGTGTTCATAGATTTATATTTGGACATAAAATATCATTCGGCACACTTTTGTTGAATTTTATTGTTGGTTGGCGATATTATTAGGTACCTGTGACAAAATTCATAAAAAGGAATAATACTTGTAAAATGACAATAAGTCTCGTCATATCAATTATTTAAAAAAAATTGACGAATATAGGTAGGTGGTAGGTAATAGAACACAAATTAGTACAATGCTTGTTCGATGTTAGTATATCATGCAAATGATGCCTTCTGCGCCACAACATTTCATATTGCAATAATAGGATGCCTTATACACACACACAAAATGTGACGAACCAAAAATATACTTATACTTTGATGCGAAATATCTTTTCAACGGTTTATGGCCGGTCCAGATGACATTCCTATTATAATTCTCAAGAGATGCGCCGATGAACTAACATCAGTATTTTGTAGACTTTCCAACACAAAAGGAATATTTCCATCGTGCTGGAAGAAGGTGCGAGTCCAGCCGATACCAAAGAAAGGTAAGAGAACCCTGCCTAACAACTATCGACCAATCGGATTGCTTTCAGATATATCAAAAGTAACGGAGGAAACTATTAATCAACAACTTCTACAGTACCTAGAAGGCTTCAATATTATCAGCGAGCATCAATCTAGTCCAGAACAACTTTCTTCTAGCCTATGTCACCTATCTTTGGAATAACGCAATCGAACATCATGGGGAGTATCAGATCTCAGCAAAGACCTGGAAGAAATTATGGCTTGAGGTGACAGTAACCAAGTCGAATTTAAAGCTAAGAATACTCTGGCAGCAGTTTTCTCTAAAAAGGTTAACATTACAGAACCGGATATGGTCATGGCAGGACACACAATTCCACTAGCTTCATGTAATAATTTGCTTAACCTGGGAGGCAATCGTCAAGATAGCTTGGCAGCAACTTGGTGTGCTTATCCGCACCAAAAAGTTGTACACACTTCAATAACTTTTGATACTATACAAAGCCCAGATTCGACCATCACTAGAGTACTGCTCTCATGTCTGGATCTCTGCACCCAAACTTACTCTTCGGCTACTGGATTCAATTGAAAGGAGGGCCATTCATATGATCGGAGACCACGAGCTGACAAAGATCCTCGACAGCCTAGAATATCGAAGACAGATTGGTGATTTGACTCTCTTTTACAAATATTTCCATGGAAATTGCTCGGCTGACCTTGCCCTCTTAATTCCGCCCAGAACGACGAATAACAGAACTGCACGACGAACTACTGCCGCGCATCCATATGTGCGGCATTAGCTTAGTACTCCTCGAACTTCATTATTTAAGAATTAATTCATCTGGACGATTTCATCCTTATGGAACGACCTTCGCGAGGTCGTGTTGCACAAGGAATATAACCTCCAACGATTCAAAATCAACGTGAATCGCTTTATTCGCACCTGCACCACTGCCAGAGTACTTCAAAGGAATTTTCCTATAGTGCTTGTGTTTGATTATTATAAAAAAACTGGTATTAAGGTTTTAAGTGTTGGATAGAACCATTTGTTGGCAAAAATGATATTAGTTTTTAGCTTCTTAATATTTTTATTCCAATAAACAGGGTAAATAAAAAGAAGTATATTTTTTGCAAATTTTTCAAATGGCCTGTAGAATGTCATGACCACGTTACCCGAACAAACCCGAATACAAATATCAGAATGCTAATTCAGATTGAAGGAAACGAATCTATTTGTATACAGGGTGAGTCGAAGAAACGGACAACACTCAAGGAGCGTATTGTATACTTCAAAATAATGTAAAAAACTCCCTATAGGATAATTTTTTTAAGATCTGCAAACGACATTTTAGACTAAAATCCTAAATATGTCGAACATGCTTAGACTTAGGTATAGGACATGATATACTTGAATCTTGCGTAGAATCCAAAAATATAATAATATATAGGGCGTTCCATTTAAACCAAGCAAGGGGACACCGACTTCCGGTATAACCGGAAGTGGCAAAATGTTGAAAATATT
The DNA here is from genome assembly GCA_963991005.1 of Barypeithes pellucidus. NCBI lineage: Eukaryota > Metazoa > Arthropoda > Insecta > Coleoptera > Curculionidae > Barypeithes > Barypeithes pellucidus. The sequence goes on from OZ022560.1 coordinate 56,027,863, forward strand.
TTAACCGAGTTGTCCCCATCAGCATTAGCATTCTGCTCAATTTTCAAAATGTTCTTATGTATAGTTTTTCATATACAGGGTGTTCCTATATATGGTACAAACGGCAGGGGGTGATTCTTTGGTTTATTTTATGAGTAAAATTTAAAAATAAACAAAATCGCAAACGCTTCGTTACCGATCTACAGGGTGTAATATTTTTTTAGTTTTCTCTTGATAACTTCTACAATTTCTAAGGTATTTAGCTCAAATCTGGTAGAGGTGACGCAATAGAGGGGTAACATGATTGCACAGGTCAAGTAATTGTCAGAATCTACAGGGTCATATTTTTTCTCTCTCTGTACTTTTTTGCGATGCTCAATTATCTGCAATTAGCTAGATGAAACTAATTTCTTTGAAATGGTCTAAGAAAGCTATGGTTTTATTTGGATAATTTCTTATTCTATTGATTGGACGTAAGTTGTGTCAACAATAGAGTTGTAAAAGTGTTTTAAACACTTGTTATAATTTCGTCATAATGTCAATTTATATTTTATATTTGATTGATCCTTCTTTTTATCTGGTCGATGTACTGGTGACTCATATAGACACTTTTTGCGATACGAATTGCCTTTATTACTTGAATACTTACCTCCTTTTCTCAGAAATCAAATGTTATGGTATATGCATGACGGTGCCCCAGCACATTTTTCTGTCTTGGCTCTAGAGTATTTAAATGAAGTATATAAAAGCAAGTGAATAGAACGAAGTGGACCTCAGCCATGGCCCCTTAGGTCCCAAGATCTAAATAGCCTAGATTTTTTCCTATGGGGAGTCTCTAGTCCCTAGTGTATACAACACCGGTTAATACCGTCGATAACCTACGACATCGAATAATAGATTGAATTTGGAACCGAAGAAATACTACCCGAAGAATTTAGAACCAAAAATGTAGAATTTATTTATTATCCTCCCGGATATACTAATCATCGTTTTGCTTTCTTTCACTTGTGAGGAATAACACTCGGTCCCGAAACTGCCGTTTCGATCAAAGTTATTACAAACTACAGATAGAAAAATTTACATTTCTAGCCTACGCAACGAATACAAACAGTCTTTCCCACCTCTTCTGTGAAAAGGCGATGAGAGATTCTTTAAAAAAAAATGATCATACTTGGAAGTATCCAACGAATCTTGAACTAATCCAACTGCACTCTGGGAACAGCTACTTTACTAGCGCTACGACCCAGGAGCCAAAATATGAATGAATACTAATCTTGTATACATTACAATGTTGGCGCTATGATTTAAGGGATTGTTTATATATTTTTGTTGATTTGTGTTTTTTTTGTGATTATTGGTGAAAAATCATCTTTAGTATAAACAATCATAGTGCATTTATGTGTAGTGTGTAATAGAGTGGATCATTTAAATAAAGATTTCACTTTTTATCGGTGTATCGGTGTTCTAATATTTAACGATCTGATAGGTTTGTTCCAACAACCTATTTTTGTATCGTTCTAGAACCGTCACGATATTGTTGGGATCGATTTTGTGCGCAAGCGTGAAATTTACCCTGTTTGTTGCCGAGACACAAGGGGCGCAAGGTTGGTAAGTTTTATAACCATTTTCTGTACAAATCTCAGCTGATCCTGATCGCCTGTCTATTAGTTCTTAGACTAGGAAAGAAGATCAGTTAATTATCATAAATCATAACCCTACTTTTGTTGCTTAATTTCCTCGTCTAAGCTTGAGTATTATCTGTTGTCGTTCCGTTTTTTTGTATTTCATAATTATGGCAGAGAATAACGTGTTTAATGGTAAGAATATCTTGTAGGTTTAGGAACCGGATTATACAAATTTAATAAGAATGAATTAAATAATCAGAATATTAAACAGGGGTTAAGCAACAACTCCTATAAAACAAGGCTAAAAGAGCTGCACGAATGCCAGGAATACAAAAACAACTGTTAAAATTCTTACGGCGCAAGTCAGTACAAACGGTTCCTGCTCTTGTCCATGTATCGTTTTCACCGTTCAGGAACTGGTTTGCGAACGATCACAAATTTGGTTGGAACACAAACGGGATCGCCCGATACACCATTTCGTGTCGGTTGGAACGGCTTTCGACTACTACGCATGTGCGTGACCGTACATTGTACGATTTTTAGGGTGGTTGGAACGAACCTAATATAACCAGACTTCAGCATTGTTGCTATTCAGCCAACAAACATGTAATTCTCTCTTCCACCCATTACTGATTTTCAAGAACATTTCACACAACCACAGCTTCACTTCTCAAGAGTTTCATGAATGGATGATGGAATTTCCAGATTTAACCATAACTTCGTAATTTTAGGGTCAATTTGAAAATTATTCCGGTCGTATTTTTGACTGAACTGGGAATAACAACCCCCCCACCCCCCACACAGTTTCTATTTAAGATGGAATGTAATATTTCCGGAACTTTTCTCTTTAAAACTTTAGTTGAGGCCTGAAATCTCTGAGGCCAAAAGACGCTGTGGCATTCGCATACTCCGCGTTATCCCTATTTGTTTGTACTCGTTATGCCGCTATGTCTATCTGCGTATCCGATACATGCATGTTACTGTGAGCGGAGCGGGAGCCCTTTTCTTTGTCCCGATATTGAAATGGAATCGTTTGGGCGTAAGTAATTTGCTTTACCGTATCCCCGCTTGCCGCCGCGGAGTTATGGTTCTATACTGTAAACACCCCGCGATGCCAAAAGCTGGTCGTGTCAGGGCCGTAATAGGATTTTTTATGAACGACCAATTTTTAATATTACTTGAATTTTAGAAGATTTTATCGGGCAATGATGGAGGCTGGGTGGAATCTACAGAGCGACAAGAGGACCTGAGTGTCCGACGTATCGGTAAGGGGAAGGCATATCGTTTAAAACATGGTCTAGTGATGGGCGTGCTATTATTATTATAATAATGTATTAAAAATAGGAAATTCTTCAGTAATTGCATTTTATGGTAACTATTTTTATCAAGGTTTAAAAAATTACTTTTTACAAGATGTAAATTTTTCAACATGGAAAAAAACAGCTGCATGATTAATTGATTAATGATGATTTTTCAGTTTTTCTCGTATTAATGTCGCTTTCTAGTTTTCACTTAAGTGACAATGTAAATATATTGATTTGTGATTCTTCGTTACATACATTTGGAATCACTTTACGGGTCTGACTGAGAAGGCTTTTACCTGGAGTATACTCATCCATTATCACAAAATTCAAAATTTTAACATAACACCCTAAAACACGACACACCGAACACTTATTTATAACTATTGCCCTTTCTATCACTACGCAACTGGGTGGGCACATCCATCAAATATCGGACATCGCCGAACAAGCCCGATGGCCCATCGGGTGTCTTACGAGACGCATACGCGCCAACTGCCTGGGATGTAACATATCAAATTAGCTCTAGCTACCTATGACCGTTGACAACGTAAGACGTTGCCATATTTTTAGATTATAAGTACTTTAATCAAAAAAATTTATTATTTTGCAATTAAATACCAAAATAAACAGTATGAAAAGAAAGTTTTACTATATTGAAACTACAATAGAATATTAGTACCATTTACAATTGATTTTAAATCCGTAAATGTAATTTTAGGAATTTCTCAGTAATTGAATATTAAATTAAAATTTAATATATTATGTGACACATTGTTAAGCCCAGAACTTTTTTGTCCGCATTCCTTTCGAAGCTTCATAAACTTATCGACCTGTATGATTCCTTACGTACAGGGTGGACCACTAAGAGAGAACGCCGACTGTATTTGGGAAACCGTTAATCGCACAGCTTTGGGAAAAAATATTTTTAAGGAAAGTGGCCACGAGAAATAGCTGGAAATATTTTTTTAGGTTGCTAGATTGGCCGCTGGAGGGTGTTTCCCTAATTAAGGTATATTTTAAATATTTCCGTTGAAATCTTTAGGAAATTCTACATAATTTTTGTCCAGAATGTTTTTCTCCAGCTCACCATATTAAATGATGGTATGGTTTAGTTTATTTTTTTAAATGTTAACTCCGCTTTGTGTTAATAAACTGTGCCTTAAGTTATACCTTATCTAAGGTAGCCTTAACGTTATGTTAAACCTTAAAAAACTATGTTTTAAATTAATTAAAGATCTATTCCTTTAGATGAGAGCTAATAAGGGCTTTAATATTTATATTTATACATTATTTGATCAAATGTAATGTAAAAATAATTTTTTTACATCACTTCATTTAAACTTGATCAATTTTACGATAAAAAATACGTAAAATATAAGTACTAGAGGAAAATAAATAAATTATTTTCAATTATCGTTGTAAAATTTAAAATATACTTTAGTTTTACGTGATTGTACTAGATTTATTAGAAATACTAACTATACTTTTTTAGAATTTATGTGTATCTACAATATTATTTTAGTACGGATTAATAATGATAATTGTAATTAATACGATATAAATCGTACAATAAAATCTTTACTATAATAATGTTACTGTAGTGTTTGTTCCGTGTCCAGCAGTTTATTATTTTTATTCATGATAATCAAAATTAAGTCAACCCTTAGTACGCTAGCAATATGTCTTTCCTGCTTATCATTTTTTAAGCAGGATTTTACAAAGTGGGCAATTATTGGTTCACGCCGAATTCCCACTGAATCACTTACCTTACTAAAATTGTTAGGTTAGCCACATCTTTTTAACTGTAATGTGTATAACGTATTTTTAATATTTTAATTATGATTCTATGTTTGTATTTTAGGTAAGGAAAAAGTTTTAGGGTTTTTTCTTAAATTATAAAGTTGTATTCTTCAGGTCTGATGATGTCCATATAGGGGCGAAACTTATGTAACCAATTTTAAAATAAACAGAAGCATCGTCGCCGACTTCGAGAAATGGGTTACTTTTTGAACCTTTAATACTATTGTGGTGCGTAGCCCTAATTTAACATAAAAATATTTTATATTTGCAAAAATATTTTGAAGTCTCAATATGAATTTTATTTTTCAAAAATATTTTAAAGTCTCAAAATAAATTTTATTTTTCAAAAATATTTTGAAGTTTCAACACAAAGAGTTAGTTTCCAAAAATATTTTGAAAAGTTTCCAAATAAATTAAATTGTTTAAGAAAATATTTAGATTAAAAAATTTATTTTAAAAATTAATTGTAAGATTTTATTCATTGTAAAATAAAATAAAAAAATAAATAAATTTAAACTCATATCGTGATCAATGATAATAATAAAGTTGTACCTTATTTTGGAATGAAAGTCAAAATTTTTCAAAATCATTTTCAAAACACAAGTGCTCACATACACCGATAACTTAAAACTAAATCTTAAATTTTTCCTTCGAATGTTTTGATGGGTGCATGTGATGTCACGAAACGTTTCCAATAATAATTTTTCTGCGTATTTATTCCATAAAAAGTTCTAGAATCAAGTCGAGCCCAGACTTTCGCACGTAGGCAATTGGGATTTTATTTACTTACTTCTATTTACAGAAATTGGAAAAGTACTATCAAGGCTAGATCATGAAAATATGGGTTGTTTTTAACCTTTCTATGACATTTCTAGAACCAAAGTTGACCCAAGTCTTTTCTCACGTAGGCAGTGATTTTATTTACTTATTTCTATTTACGGAATCTGGAAAAATACTATCATTTAAGAACTGCGAAATATGTGTTCCCTTATTGACTTCGGATAAAAATAAGTACCCGTGTACTCATAGGACACGTCACTCTAATGCGTTTAGTTTATAGGAAAGTTTTAAAACTCCGGAAAATATCGTAGAAGGATTCGAGAATGATCTTGCCTTGACAAACAAAATACGTCATGTTTAGCGTTATTATAAGTACCTCCCGCGAACCATTTTGGAGTTAGTTTTTACTCAGAGTTTTATCTCAGTTTTTTAGTTGACAGTCTTCAGTTAGTTTTTAGAAATTATTAGTTACTCTTCAGTCTGAAGTCATGAGAAACAAATTATAGTTAGTATCGCGCGCCGCGCCTCGGATGAAATTAAAGTCATTTCATCAGATTTTAAAAGGAATTATTATTTTTTATAAAAGTGAGTGTTTCGTTTGAAAAGACAATGAATTTAAAAACAGTATTTGTTAACAATTGACTATGAATTTGGATGGCTTGCTATAATATTTTGTAAATTAACTGAGTTAAAAAGTGGAATAAAATTTCAAAAGGATTGAAGCGTGTTTTCATAGCAGACAAGGATTAACTCAACAGCAGCAACAAATAAGGTAATATAAAAATTAGGCCAACTTGATCTGCAGTGATTTGCCCTAACAAACTTTAGGGGTTGTGTTTGTTCAATAAAGATAAATATAGAGATAGGACAAGCCACTACACTATTATTAATTTTCATTTTCAACGTTTCTTCGCTTAAAATGTGTAACTGATAGTGCTACAATCACGATTATGTCTCAGCAGTAGCAGTTCCTGCTCATACTATAAAGCACTAGGTTTAGAATTAGAATTACCAAACTGTTTTAGTAGACTACTTAAAAATGACATCCACATGCAGAACTTTACTAGCCTTTAAAAGATTTATTTTTTAAAGTTAAACATATCTACTATTCGCGGCCGACCCTGCCCTGCTACTAGAAAAGGCCACCCCTGTGTGTTGCTACCAACTTATTATCAAGTCTTTACTTACCGACGAGACGTGTTGTTATCCCTAAACGATTATCTAAAATGATTTACGACATTTTGGTTTGAATACTTATCATGTGATATCGTAAAAAACTAAAAGCTATCTTAAATCAAAATTATCATATAAACCGCGCGTCAAAATAGCGATACATACATTTTTTTACCATCGCTCTTATATACATGAAGTTTGTATGCTATATTTATTCCCGTGCGTCATCACTTCAACGTCAATCAAAATGTGGTTCATGCAAAATATCAAGACAAAGTCTATTATCATATTATATAAATGGGCCGATGAACTAACACCAGTATTCTGTAGACTTTTCAACTTATCCTACAAAAAAGGAATATTTCCATCGTGCTGGAAGACGGCGCGAGTCCAGCCTATACCAAATACCTAAAGTACATGGGAGACTTCAACATTATCAGCGATCATCAATATGGTTTTCGGAAGTCCAGATCAACTGGAGACATGTCACCCATCTTTAGAACAACGCATTCGGACATAATCGAAAGTCTCGGGCTGTTGAACTGGATATTTCTAAAGCCTTCGATTCTGTGCATGGTTGTCTAGCTTTCTTAAGGACCGCTCTCTGCAAGTGGCGATTGACGAATTTCTCTCAGATACCTTCAGCATCAATGCCGGTGTTCCTCACGGGTACATGTTGTCTACCACCCTCTTCTTACTCTACATTAACGACCTTCTAGTGAAAAGTAAAAATCCGATATTTACTTTGCTTTGCTGACGATAGCACCCTTGTCTCGTCTTCCTCTTTGAATATACAAACATCGGCTGTCGACGCACATCTTCGCAGACAGCATGAAGTAGCACGCCTCAACAAAGACTTGGATGAAATTTTGGCTTAGGGTGACCTTAACCAAGTCGAGTTTAACGCTAAAAAACCCAAGCAGTAGTTTTCTCTAAAAAGGTTAACATTACAGAACCGGATATTGTCATGGCAGGACACGCAATTCCACTGGCTTCATCTATTAATTTGCTGGGCGTCAATCTGGGAGGAAATATGTCATAACCACGTTGTGGCAATCACCAAGGTAGCTTCACAGAAACTTGCCGTACTCTTCCGGACCAAAAAGTTGTACACACCTCAATAACTTTTGGCACTATTCAAAGCTCATATTCGACCATTACTGCAGTACTGGTCTCATGTCTGGAGCTCTGGACTCAAACATACTCTTCGGCTACTGGATTACATCGATCGGAGATCATGAGCTGACAAGGAGCCTCGACAGCCTGGAACATCGAAGACAGGTTGATGATTTGACTCTCTTTTACACATATTTCCATGGAAAATGCTCGGCTGACCTTGTCCTCTTAATTCCTCAAACTTCATTATTTAAGAATTCTTTCATCTGGAGGACGTCATCCTTATGGAACGACCTTCCCGAGGTCTTCTTCATTCTGTGCCTGACCTAAGATGTGTCATAATATCTATTTTTATCTTAGTTTAAGAGAAAAATGCAATGTTATTAAAAAACACTAAAAATGTCAGATAACTTGTTTTAAGAATTAACAAGATATAGGAGTACCATATTATTTTTAAAATTACTTTGATTTTCTTGATGCATTGTGATGTTAAAATGGAAATATCTCGAAAACGGTTATATATATTAAAATCGAGCCAAGAAACTTAAAAATTACTACCAATTCTCATTTCTTACTCATAAAAACATCATTCCGTCAATTGTCAATCCGATACATTGAACGGTTTTCAAATACTAATGGCTTATTTTCGAAAAAAATTATATGACAATCGGTCTAGTGTGATGTTTGGTATCTATAGTTGTTCTATATGGCCCTTAAGGTTTGGGACACCCTGTATAAGAGGCCAAATTGTTAAGCGATCCTATTACTCTTTTTAAATATACGTCTAGCATACGATAGATCGTGAATCACCCTGAATAGAAGTAGTATGTAAATGACCTTATTTCGACATCCCTTATACACCGTGTCCAAGATAAGGAGGGCCAGTACAGGGATCACGGAAACCGTATATAAGAGTCACGAAGTCGGTTAAATGAAAGTAAAGTTGCCCATTTACGTGCCTAATAATATGCCGTTTAGAAAGTTTTAAAATTTCGAGTAGTTCCAGAGATAGCTGGAAAAAACGAAATTCTGAAAAATCGTTTTATTGTTTTCCTGGGTTTTTTTGAGATCGAATTTTAAAGTAAATTACACTTTTACATTGCCACTTTTTCCGCTCTATCTAACAGCATTAATTGTTTTGCAATCCGACGAGTCGTCTTCGAAGAGCTATTATCAACTTAATTTTTTTAAATCTGGTCCTCCTGTTTTCCTGATATTGGAATTTGAGAGCTTTTTTCTTCCGAATTCAACGATGTATGACACATTGTGGTTTGATGACGTTTCGAGGGTTTTTGATCAACATCAGGAGATTTTGGGATACGGCCGGTCTTGTATTTCTCCTAATTTTATAAATAATATCTCATAAGTAAGCTCTAAATTTTTACTTATGTTGGACTAGTTCAATAAATAATAAATAATTATATAATTACCACAAACAAATGAACACAAAATAATTCAATAATAAACAATAATAAGTGAACAAGAAACATACCAAAACAGTAATAAAACGAACAACGAAAAAAGTAAGTAACTACATAAGCAGGTGTTCAAACCCGTTATTTTCTGACCACAAATAACTACTCATACTTTGAAAGGCATCAGCCAACCTCTCAACCTCCTAAGTTCGTCTTCTGTTGCGAAGTTGTGTTTATAAACATAATTTTCTACATACCACCAGAGGAAAAATCTAACGGTGTCATATCAGGCGAACGTGCTGGCCATGGTGTTTCAGAATACATGTCAATCAGTTTTCCAGTAAAGCGCACGTTATTAGGCACGTAAATGCGCAACTTTACCTCCATTTAACCGACTTCGTATCTCTTACGGTTTCCGAGATCCCTGTACTGGCCTTCCTTATTTTGGACACGGTGTATATCTTATTATTTATATGAATTTTTGGATACCCTGTATATGAATAGGAGAGTATTTTAAACAGTCCCCTCTTTCCCATTTCTACAGGATGCCCTAAACTATCTTGAGTAATCGGGTAAAATTCAGTTTTAATTTGAAAATAAACTGATGTACAAAGTCCATAATTGAAAAGCTTCTAGTTAGTCGGGCTTCGTTAGACTCCCATTCAACTGATATTGTTTGTCATGCCTATTGAACACTTGCTACCCTGATAAACCGGCAGGGGGGCAGGGACTTTTGGCGGTATTGTTAAATATTTCACTGTGTTACCTATTTTATACAAAACCTGAACCATACTTTATAGGGGAAATTAAAGTAGCTTTCTAGCATAACTCTTTAATTTTTATTAAGATTTCATATATTTTGGATACTGAGAAAGCTCTGAGATAATTTTTCCAGTTTTTAGATTATACAAGGTGTGTATGTATCAACGTTATTGGTTCATCACATAATACCGGATAATATTTAAAAAATGCTTTTGGTTCACACAGTGTAAGTACAAGGTACCCATTTTCGACACTTTTATAGTGTATCTCCGTAATTGTTAGTGACATCAAAAAAGTAATGTAGGTGTCATGTGCTCTTTTTGGGATCAATTAAAATGGTAAAATCAAAATTCGAAAATTTTAGCTCATATAGATTTCTTTATATTATCAGCCGTTTTCCGAATAAGTATACGGGGTCAGGTAAAAAGTTATCGGACCTAACCTCATTTTTTTAAAATGGAGCACCCTGTATATTTTAATCTAAAAATATACTATTTTAAATTCTCCTTTCAAATATATAACACACCACGGATGATATTGGTTTCCTAGGCGATTTATTAAACTTTATTACTTTAAATCACAGTAAACCATGAAACAAATGCTAATATCCTAGAAACAACTATTAACATTTAACGTCAATTTAATTTTTACATAATCATTTGCGAAAATGAGCTATTAACATTTTGAAAAATTTGATATGATATCAGTTTATATGGAAAGTGGAGAAAACGAAGAAATGGCGTAAAATGTATATTTTGTTCGCTATCCGGAAAGACGGTAACTATTTAAGGAGATATTCTGAACATTTGCGATGATTCCCGTTATTTTTACCTTAATCTGAATCTTTTATTTCGTTTCAAAGTAATAAAGTTTAAATAAATCGCCTAGGAAACCAATATCATCCTTGGTGTGTTATATATTTGAAAGAATAATTTAAAATAGTATCTTTTTAGATTAAAATATACAGGTTGTTCCATTTAAAAAAACGAGGTTAGGTCCGACAACTTTTTTACTTGATCCCGTAAACGTATTCTGAAAACGGCTGATAATATCAAGAAACTTCGGTATGAAACATTTTTCTATCTCTCTTTTAACTAAGAAAATATAGGGTAATTTTGAAATTGTCAATTTTTTGATTTTCCCCCGTATTTCTTAAGCGAGCGAAAATTTTCGAATTTTGATTATATCTACCATTTTAAGATTGACCCAGAAATATGAAATCCTAATAAAAATAAAAGAGTTAAGCTAGTAAAGCTACTTTAATTTCCCCTATAAAGTATAGTTCAGGTTTTGTATAGGGTAATTTTGAAATTGTCAATTTTTAATTTTTTGATTTTCCCCCGTATGTTTTAAGCAAGCGAAAAGTTTCTAATTTTGATTTTACCATTTTGATTTGACACAAAAAGAACACAGGTGTCAACATTACTTTTTTGATAGCACTTACAATTACGGGGATACCCTATAAAAGTGTTGAAAATTGGACACCATGTACATAAAATTACCTTAAAAAATAGCGCAATAAAATAAAAAAATTGACGGGGCTGGGGTAGATTATGGCAATTGTTTACTCCATATTGCGACTCGACAGTCGTAAAAATAAATTTTAAGACATTCCATTTAATAATTGCACAAGTTCTTTAATATTTAATTTATTGTTCTAAAATTTTATACAAAGTAAGCTCTTGTTACATAGTTTCATTTTCCAAAAAAATCATTGATTTTTATTAACAAATTAACAGTTAAATAAATATTCAAAACTTACTACTCTATTTTATAGTAAGTCGACTTACTAGGTTCTTGTATTTGCACGGCAGAGATGTAGGTTTATACAGATACATATGATCTGCCCTGCTTCCTAAAAATACATCAAAATGCCGTTTTAAAGCTCTTTCCAGAATTATGTTCTATCTCTAAATATGCTGACGACAAGCATGACACATGATTAGGTCATTTAAGTTTAATAATTATTATTTTATTCATTCAATCTTTTTCATTAGAGAAATACTAATTTCCCAAACAGATGGATAGGACATGGTACGCATAGAGACAGATAATTTACAAATTGGCCTGCGAAAGCACCAGATTTGACGCCTCTAAACTATTATTTATGGAGTAGATTGAAAGAAATTGTCTACAGGGATACAGAGAACAAACCCGCAAATACTAAACTTCTGTGAAATAGAGAATTACAAGTCCTACACTCAGTTGCAGATGGCAGAAATAGGAAGAATAATAAGAAAATTAAGAAATAAACTACAAAGATGTATCCTTTGGTGGCTCAGCCGAAATTTGACAGTTGATTTATATAGTCTGGATATTTTTTAAGTTGAGTTATGTATTTAACTAACTGTAATCCAACTCATTGTTTTGTCTTGAAATTAAATTTTTCGTTTTATAAAATGACCTAATTATATCTCATAGGTGGTTGTTGTCGTCAGCATGTTTAGAGAGAGAACACAATTCTAGAAAGAATTTCAAAACGGCATTTTAATGTATTTTTAGAAATAAGGGTATTTTATTCTTAGATCAATTTTACTTGGACAATCTGTACAATATTTCGGATATTCGACTATGACTGAGGAGGGTTTCAACCAAGCAAAAGTTGCTTTTTTAAATGAAGGATTAAAAGTTTTCCATTTTTTACACTTTCTAGCACACACGCTGTATACAGGGTTATGATACAGAAACGGATCAGCCCCTTATATACCACCGCCCGCTTAATCAAGGATCGCTCGGATCTGTTTATATTTTTGAAATGCATTTTTCTTAGAAAAATTATATTATACAGGGTGGATCATAAATATACTACCTGTATTAACTTCAATTCTTTTAATGGAGCATATTACATATTTTTAAATTTTCAAATTCTACAATCAATTCTCGGCATTTTACATAAATCATGCCATATGCCTATCGTTTACGGAATATTAATATGTACTTCAATGCTGATATGCATCATTGATATTATGCTTCTCGACGTAACAATTTTGCACATTTGATTAACAATCACTGCAGACATTTTTTGACGTCTCAAACTTAAAAATAGCAAATTGTCATTGTCAATGCCTTCAAGATTGTGATTTGAGTTAAGAACGCTGCTATGTCGAGAGGAATATGAATGGGGCATACCAGAATTAATATTTTGTAAACGGTTAAAGATAGGTATAGGACATTATTTATGAAAATTGTTTAGAATTGATTGTAGAATGCAAAAATATAAAAATATGAAATATTCTCCATTAAAAGAATTAAAGTTAATACAAGTAGCATATTTATGATTCCATTCAATTCCATTTAAATTAAAGTTGATACAAGTAGCATTTTGATGGTCCACCCTGTATACGGGGACGGGACAGACGGGGTCCTGGTCGCAGGCGTACCTCTTGGCTCAAGAACCTTAGGTAATGGTTTGGAGTCAATACAACCACTTTATTTAGACGGGCCGTTAACAGGGCTCAAATTGTGTTGATGATAGCTAACATCCGCCGAGGATAAAGCACCGGAAGAAGAAGACCCTGTATAATCTCTTTTTTCTAAAAAAAAAAATTATTTAAAAAAAAAATAAATTTAACGGGTCCGAGCGATTCTTGATTAAGTGGATGGTATATTATATAAAAGCGTGATCCGTTTCTTTATCATAACCCTGTAGATTGAATTTGTTCCCGTTGGGACACCCTTTATGTAATAACGCAATTCCATAGATAACTATTCATCCCTGTAATTTTGTAATACGGAAAGATCGCACCTCAGCCCCACCACTGTTCCGCTAGCCGCTACCTTCCTATCCTTCTCTCTAATGTCTATTACGCACGTCAAAATCTATGGAAGGTATTGTAAACTACAGATCCCATAATTCATTCATAAAACTCTTGGAAAGTGAAGCTGTGATTGTGTGAAATGTTATTGGAAATTGTGGAAGAGGTTAAATATTAAAACTTGGCCATACTTACGGATGAAAAGATAAATCCTTATTTAATTGATCCACTCTTTTACAAGCTACACATGAATGCACCATGATTGTTTATAATAAAGACGATTTTTCACCAATAATCACAAAAAAAACACAAATGAACAACAATATATAAACAATCCATTAGATCACAGCGCATTGTAATGTTTACGAGCTTAGTATTCATTCATATTTTGGCTCCTGGATCGTAGCCCAGTAGTAAAGTAGAAATAGATGTTGCCAGAGTTGCCAGCAGTTGGATTAGTTCAAGATTCGTTCGATACTTTTAAATATAATAATATTTTTTAAAGAATCTTTCATCGACTTTTCACAGTTTATAGTTAAATTATTGGGAAATAAATATATTTTTGCGAATTAAGCTTAAACCAGTTGTAATTGTCAAATTAACAAATTTTTAATTGGAATTTTGCAAGATACCTTTGAGATAAATATGTCAATCTGGCTATGCTGCAATAATGACCGAAAGAGGCGGGGAAGACTGTTTGTTTTCGTTGCGTAGGCTAGAAATGTACATTTTTCTAACTGTACTTTGTAATATTTTTGGAATACATCTTTATTTATTAATAATACATTTCATTTTTACCGAGAGCAGTGATTTCCGATTAACGAAAATGTCCTGTATAAAATATACGACGTAGAGCCCCTCGTTTAGTTGAGCTTCGTTACATTCCCATCCGACGAAACACTGTCGGTCAGGCTTGTTGAACACCCGTTCCCGAATAAGCCCACGGGAACTTTTAAAATCTTTTAGCAAGTTCGCTTTATTGCTTCGGTAAATATTTTAGGGGTTGCTTCTATCAAATTTAAATCTAATTATGTTTTTAAGTTAAGCCTAATATCGATAAATTAAAGACGATATTTTAAATTACGAAATTAATCGCTACAATTTGTTCTGTTTCAGATTATTTTAAATTGTATAATTGTATACAGGGTGAGTCAACGATAGAGTAAAGTTCATTTTCTCCTTTATGTTAAGAATTAGATAAAAACTCGAAACATAAAAGTTGTAGAGATCATTAAGGTGCACATTTTAAAATTATATTGGTGGTCCACAAAGAAGTGGTGAATATAACTTACGTTTTTTTAAATGGAACACCCTGTATTTCTATCAATTTTTGGATTATGCATAAGATTCTGAATATTTTTTATTTATAATGTTATATATCTAAATCTTATAGTTTTTCCAATATTTCCATTTTTTCAGAAAAATGTCAGTTTTCAGCGTTGGATTTAATTGTTAATACCTACACTACCTTTGCAAATTAAAAGTTCATATTTGGAATGGACATTATATGGAGTTAAGGAAAATAAATTATTGAAACAAATTTACCTCACCTTTTACAGGGTGTTCAAAATAAATTTTCGAATTTCAGTTCCTTTAAACAAAAAAAATATCGTTTTTTTTAAATGGTACACCCTGTATATTTTATTTCTTTCTGATAGAATATGTAATTCTCTTTAACTTTTATTTGACATACGTTACTGAAACATGCCCACAATCCTTATTGATTTAGTGAAAAAATAATAAAAACATTGCTGTATTCCGATAAACACACTGATTACACTTTTTACTAAAAATTTTTATATTTTTAATTGATTTTATATTATCTGGGAGTAAATTTAATAATTTTTGTGCTAAGTAATCCATAAACTTTTTATTTGGCGGTTGTTAAATTTTTTGGTAATTTAAATCTGTTATGAGATTTAGTTCTTGTTTCGGTAGAGTGATCTACATCGCTTAGCTTGGTCTTACACCGATAAACAAAATTACATATACTGCTAATATATAAAGTTCTGATATTTACAGTATCAACCGAAGACAATAAATTTGTGGGAAATCTTTTTTTTTTTTTAATATAATTTTAAGAATATATTTATATATTTGTGTGTTATATTTAACTTATTTAAGCACTGTGCCATAGGCACAACCCCAGACAATTATTCCGTACCGTATTAGCGACTCCACAAATGCTTTAGAAACCATCACCAATGTTTTCTCATTTAGAAATTCCCTTAATATATAAAATTTGTGTATGAATCTACGTATTTTATTAGAAACGTAGTCAATATGTGGACTCCACTTCATAAGTTGGTCAACCATCACACCAAGATATTTTGTGTGGGTTACTTCAGCAATTCTATCATTATCAATAGTAACATTTGTAAAATTGGGATGACCAGCCCTTGTTAATGAAAAAGCTATGTAATTTGTTTTATTTAGATTAATTGATAGTTTATAAGTTTCCAACCAACTCTTAACAAATTTAAAACCTTTATTGTCTTATCTTTTTTATATTCTGAAAAATACAACAATACATTGTTTGTTTATATTACACATTCCATCAATTTACATATTTAATCACTTGACCCATTATGTAATTTACCGAATCTATTACAACCAAGCAATTACGATACGTAATTACAATTACTATAAAAACGTGAAAATGTGATCTGACTTTTAATCAAATCACATTCCAATAAAATGATACGGATGAACCAAGAATGTTACAAAAAATATAATTTGTAACATTCTTGTAAATTATCAACATTTCTGTTATTTATCTGAATTCACACCATACCGTATCAGTTTTTCTAGCACTATTTACTATAAATTACACATAGATTCAAAAGTTTTGCATCACTCTGATTTTGGCATGTTAAGATAATTTCAGGAGGGAATTTTTTTTCTAAATTTTTATTTATGTTCATCAGTTAAAACGATACCATTTTTTGTAGCAAAAAAAATATTATAAAGACATTTGTTTGTGATGTATCTCGCATATGGAATCGCTATCTAGAGACCAATTCTGCGCGAGACAGACCACGAAGTGGTAGAAGGCGTGTTACTAACGAACAGCAGAAAAGCTATATTACGTTAACAATTCGGAGAAATTGTACTATGCCTGTCCCACAACTTCAGAGAGATGTTACGCATGCAATTGGAGTTCGCGTATCCATCTCTACACTGAGAAGACGCATTCTTGAATCCGGTTTAAGATGTCGGCGGCCAGTAAGAGTTCCCCAACTACAATAAGACCACCGAGTTCGTTGACTGCAGTGGGCTGAAACACACGTTCGCTTACCAGAAGAATTTTGGAATTCTATCCTATTTTCCGACGAGACCAGGATTTGTCTGGTAAACGATAGTCGCCGGATTCGTGTTGGGAGAGAACCAACAAGGGCCGCCTAACTTGCCCATGCTCGCCCCTTGCCTCCATTCGCAGGAGGAAGCGCCATGTTTTGGGCAATTATTATGTCTGACGGGCGTACTGAGTTAGTCCACGTTCAAGGCACAATGATTGGCGACAGGTACCTTAGGGATATTCTACATCCTTATGTTAGGACGTGGAGAGGGGCTGTTGGTAACAATTTTGTGTATATGGACGACAATGCCTGGCCCCATCGTACTAGAGCTGTGGATGAATACCTAGAAAGTGAGGGAATCAATCGCTTGGCTTGGTTTGTCACCTGACATGAACCCGATAGAACATGCTTGGGATATGCTTTCTAGGGCAGTTCGCGTTAGAAGAAATCCCCCTATAACTCTCCAGGATCTTGTCGTCGCTGCTACTGAGGAATGGCAGGCTATTCCACAAGAACGGATTGCTAACCTTACGCAAAGCATGCGGCGTCGTCTTCAAGCTTGCATTGAGGCCAGAGGATGAAACACACTTTATTAGAAGCTATATTTTTTAAAATTTCACAAATTATACAATATAAATAAATTTTAATTTTGTTAAGTTTTTTTTTTTGGAAGGTTTGAAATGTTGTGGTAAAATAAAAATTTTAAAACTTATCGATTTTTATTTTTAACTTATCAATGAACGAATATTTAATCTATTTTCGCGATGACGTAATTACTTATTCGAGAATCAGAGTGATGCAAAACTTTTGAATCTATGTGTATTTATCAAACGGTAAAGATTAACAACCACATATCAGAAGAATTCACCACAAGGTTCTCCGCTGTCACCAATACTCTACAACATTTACTGCTATGACTTACCAGAAGACATCACCAACTTGGACCAAGACAATCACGCCCTTCATTTTGCCGACGATACGACCCTAATCACGCATGCAGAAACAAGCTGCGACCAATTAACACTAAGACTAATAAGAGACACAGAAGCCGGGTTCCGAAACTGGCGCCTGATTCCTAACCCACATAAATCTCAATATATTCTATTTCATCGTTCAATTCAAGTCAATTCGCCTCCGATAAACCTCTTTAACTAGCCGATTAGACCGAAATCAACAGCTAAATATCTTGGTAGATTGATGCCAAGCTGAATTTCAATAAACATAATAAATCAGTTAAAAGCAAGACCATCATTCGTTCACTAATCTTCACAAAACAGGGCATAAACACAAGTGATATAATTTATAAATCGACCTGCATCCCCATCTTGGAGTATGGACATATGGTGTTGTCAAATCTAAGACCCCCAGCAATGAAGAATGTCATAGTCGCAGAAGCTTCAGCTTTACGTAGTATAACCAAAATTAGGTACCCACGTAATCCATTGCATAATCGAAGTAATGAATATTTGTACAGAAAAACATATATTCATAGAACAAAGAATTAAACACAAACATAATATGGATCAACTTCATTGCAGAAAAAAGAAGACAGTGAGTCCAAATACAAATTTCCAAACCAATCTTTGAGAACTTGCACACATGCGATAAAAGTTTAATTTTATTCTTAATATTCTTAAACAGGCCCGTAGACAGGGGGGGTGGGAACGGGGTGTTTCCCCCCGGGCCCGGACTTTTGAGAGGGGCCCGGAATTTTGGATTGTTAACGACATAAAATTAGCAAATAATAAAATGATGCATGATTTTTTGCAAAAATTGTTAAGACGTTAAGGTTGATATTGATAATATGTCATATTTTTGTCATAATAAGTATTTGATCATATTTCAGTTTGTAAATTAATGCGATACACAGTAATCCATTGCACAATCCAAGTGATGAACCTTTGTACAGAAAACCATATATTCATAGAACAAAGAATTAAACACAATATTTACTAAGGAACAACATAATATGGATCAACTTCATTCCAGAAAAAAGAAGACAGTGAGTCCAAATACAAATTTCCAAACCAATCAATCTTTGAGAACTTGCAGACATGCGATAAAAGGTTAATTTTATTCTTAATATTCTTAAATACCTTTGTTTCAGTAGACAAATTATTTCTTCCTTAAAACTTACGATGTATAATAGCAAATAGACTAAATTAATATAAAATGTACCATCGTGCCGATAAAAAACTAGGACACCAATATTTCTGATTTTCTCCTCGACTATTAGGAATTGTTTACTGTCGAGTCTGGTACCAGTAAAATGTCATATACAAATTTTACATGTCAACATAGATTGTCACTTTATCATTAACTTGTCAAGCACATTTTTTTTAAATATGCCACAATTAACCCCTCGGGAAAAGGCTATTATCCACAGTCGGTTGCGAGATGGTGCTTTTATTAGGGATATTGCAGGCGAACTGGGAGAAAAACAGAAATACAGTGTTGTTGGAAAAACAAAAATAGCAAGGCATCGAACTATTATTAGGAGCAGTTTCAGGCTCCCATAGAATGTTAGCTAAAACAGGAATGTTCTATGACTACATATTAAAAAAAAAATTGTTGCTACGACAAATTTTGTGTTCCTATATTTTCGTCCCGTAAATCTAACCTACAACGGGAAATTGAAAATAACTCCGGTTTTGATGCTTCAATAAAAATGTGAATAGCAAAATTGAAGTGCTTGCCAGAGCGCGTAAGTTCGTACAAACCCGAACTCGATATCTCAATGAGTTTGCGAATTAACGCGATTTTCAACTGCAAGGACAATAAAATTTAATTAATTATAACTCGAGAAGGGGCGGAGTTGGGCAATCATTTTTTCGCGAATTAACGGGTGATACCCAGTACTTTGATGGGACGGAGGCTGGGGTTGGTGAGGCAATTAGGAGGGGAGAAAGGGGGACTGGAAATTTTTTACATATGCTAATAAGTTGTTTACTACCCTGAGCTACGGGGATCAGGATGGATTCAATTTGTTCATTTTTTTATCAGCTACGAGGTGGGATTAGCGAAAAATTTTTATTTTCCCAAATGCTGGGCGCGGCATACAAGAAATGGCCATCTTCGAAAATACTTTAAATATTAACTTTAATTTTGGTATGTGTTAATAGGATATAGAACCACAAATTTTAGTTAGAAAAGTTATTCAATTGTTCTACCAGTGGCGTCGCTGCAAACATGTCCTGTGATATTTTTTACAAAAAAGATGGTACGCCACTGATATTTTTCCATCTGGATATTTTTTCTGATTGTCCTGTTCAATTCTCCATGAAAACGGTATCTTGAGTTTTTTTCGTCAGACGCACCGTTCTGGATTAAAACCACTAAATTCATATTGAAACTCATTATTTTTAACATTGATAAAATAATTAATGATCATTTTTTTTCATTTCATTTGCGAAAATAAAAATTAAAGGCATCGAATTGCCCACTCCAACAACCTGACCATTTGGTTTCTACTCGTGTCAATAACGCAAAACAAGTTTTTAAGGTTTTATTTAAATGGATATTTGATTTTCACATATCATCTTGACCATATGCTCGTTTGTCTTCAAAATAACTCAAAAACTACTCAACCGGTAAGTTGAGTACGACAGTATTGTCGTATAACAGCTGTTTTGTATTACCTATCCTAAAATAGTGAAAATTTAGAAAGTACGTTATTTTATTAAAAGTACTTAGCGAATAAGGCTGTTAAAACCTAAAATTAAAGTCGATGATATATTTTTGAAAATTTTTCTGTGGAAGCTTATGATTCATTAACAACTGGATTTTAATAACTTGTGAAACCGTGGCATTATTTTATATAAAAAATTAAATATATACCCGTAGGGGAAGGCACACCCCATGAAAGATTTTCGGCATTTCTCTCGAGGCACAGTTAATTATATGAAGACCGTTTCAATAATGACAACCGCGCCTTATCTTTAAATATGGGCCATTCTTTTACAAACCGCACACTTTTTAACCTTGACATTTTAGAATCGTCCGAATTTTTTTTTACAACTTATATATTATATAAACTTAGTCGACACGTATTTCAGGATTTTGCTGAAAATTTTTTTTTTTTCGAAAATATTCACACATAATTTTTTGATAATTTGTTGGATTACCCCAATCTTCTCATGTTTGAAATTTAATATCTTCAGTTGTACTGATCGCATCAATGTCGCTCTTTTTTTATTTTGTACTTTGTTACGTCAGCTTTCGAAGTGTAGTAAAAAAAGAAATTGTCATTGTGAACAAATGAAAAATAATAACAATTTAATTGTTTAAATAGTTTTAACATGCCATTAACTCATCTTAAATTAACTTTAAAAAATATTATTTTGTTCTTTATCCTCTTATCTACAAAACCCATTTTACGAGAAAGTGACACCTCTTTTAGTTCGGAAGTTATCAAATATGGCCAAACGCAGCGCGCAGCGTACCACGGTACGGGTCGAACCGTGTCAGAACTTGCAAAAGCTACAGTGTGAGTCATTAATCTTTATATTCTGTTTTTCGAAAAATCCGTGCCATGCTCATCTCATTATTATAAGCATACTGCTTTTATACAGGGTGCTGATAAAGTCTGGAATAATCGATTTTTCTTGAAAACGCAAAACTTTTTCGAAAAACGCTCGTACCCGTCGATTTTATTTTATTCTTTGAAATTTTTTGGCGTTCTTGAATATTATACCGGATGCGCCAAAAACGCTAGGCAAGTGTCAACTTCACTTTTTCAAATAGAACACCCCTTTTTTCTCCAATATTCAGATTCCTCTCTAAACTCTAGACAAGTTTCATATAACATATTGTATGGCTAAAGTCAACAGGAATTGAAATACAGGGCCCACAATAAAAATCAAGGTATAATTTTAAAGCTTGTTTTCCATGACAAATACTTAGGCTAGAAAAAAAATTCTAACAGGAAATTGGTAATACAGTGAACAATCTAAAAAATTATTTGAGTAAGTGTTGAAAATGGTGTCCATTTACGGCTCTACAATGTCCCAATCTCTCAACAAATTCTAACTGTACATTATGTACAATTTCTGGGGTAATTTGTCTTATGGTTGTTGTTATACGCGTTTTGAGAACATCAATATCTTCTGGTTTATTTTTGTAAACCCTTTCCTTAATATAGCCCCACAGAAAGAAGTCCAATGGCGTTAAGTCGGGGGACCTCGCAGGCCACTCTATTTCACCCCGTCGACCTATCCAATGATGATGAAATAACTCATTCAGGTATCTACGGACTTCGACCGAATAGTGGGCTGGTGCACCATCCTGCTGAAACCACATAGTTGTATCATGTGAGTCAGGAATGTTCCGATCGGGAAATAGGGCAATCAACGCTGGAGCGAGGTCTTCTTCAAGAAACTGCAAATATCTTTGGCCAGTCAAATTTTCCCCAAAAAAATAGGGTCCTATAACAGTATCCCGAATTATTCCTGCCCATACATTAATTTTTCTCGGCCGCTGGGTATGAATTTCTCGGAACCAATGGGGATTTTCGCTGGACCAATACCGGCAATTTTGACGATTTACCATGCCATCCAAGAAAAAAGTAGCCTCATCGGAAAAAATTATGTTACTCGGAAATAATGCATCGTTAATCAAGTAATTATCCATGAGAATTTCGCAGAACTCATTCCTTCTGTCAGGGTCGCCTTCCAAAAGTTCCTGTACTCCTTGACATTTATATGCATGCCATTTTTCCTTGTTCAGGAACTTTGCCACCGTTGAATCGTGGATATTTTGAACATTTTGAGAAATGCTTCTTGTGCTCGAATGTGGTCTCTCTTCCAACGAAACTAGAATATCAAGTTTGACATCGTCGGAAATTTTAGGTCGTCCACTTCTAGGTTTATCCTTAACGTGACCAACTTCATTATACTTCTTAACAATTTTGGAAACAGTTGCCTGATTTATGTGTTCTCTATTTGGATATTTATCATTAAAATACTCACAAACTTCTATTTGTGTTCTCTTTCGATCTCCACATCCTACTATTATTAATATTTCGATTCTCTCAGCTTCCGTTAGAAACATTTTTATGGGTAAAAGTGACAACTTTGGAGTAAATATTAAATGTTTTGACATTTACGTAACTAAGTTATTATGTAGAAACCGGTAAGAAGGTAAATACCTAGACCTTAAAATTATACCTTGATTTTTATTGTGGGCCCTGTATTTCAATTACTGTTGACTTTAGCCATACAATATGTTATATGAAACTTGTCTAGAGTTTAGAGAGGAATCTGAATATTGGAGAAAAAAAGGGGTGTTCTATTTGAAAAAGTGAAGTTGACACTTGCCTAGCGTTTTTGGCGCATCCGGTATAATATTGAAGAACGCCAAAAAATTTCAAAGAATAAAATAAAATCGACGGGTACGAGCGTTTTTCGAAAAAGTTTTGCGTTTTCAAGAAAAATCGATTATTCCAGACTTTATCAGCAAGTGTCAATTTGAAAGTTGTATCAAATTTTAAAGACCTCGGTGTAACATTTCAAAGCGATTTATCTTTTTTTATACATGTGGATAACATTGTTCGGAAGAGTTTTAGGCTGTTGAGTTTCATAAAGAGACACACAAAGCATATTTTTGACACCAAGTCCTTGACAGCCCTCTACAACGGTTTGGTGCGTAGTGCTGTGGAGTATTGTTCAGCAATATGGAGCCCCATTTATCAGGTCCATATTGGCAGACTCGAAAGGGTACAGAATAAGTTTGCAAAGTATCTGCTATTCAAGCTCCGTTTCCCATATGATGGCGTTCCTTATGACACGAGGCTGCTCCTGTGTGGTTTGCAATCACTAGCATATCGGAGAAGAAAAGCACTTTTACTTTTTTTATACAAACTGGTCAATGGTCTTATGGACTGCGTTCTGAACATTTCGTGTCCCAGTGAGGATAACCAGGCAAAACCAATTATTTTTAGAGCATAGACACAGAACAAACTATGGTAGCAGCGCTTTTGTGGAGAAGATGTTGAATAACTACAACAGACATTTCGCTGATTGTGATATTTTTAGAATTAGTCTTGCGGTATTAAAGAGACATTGACAGTGTTCTTTCTTACTTCTTATTTTTGTTGGAATGTTTATATCGTTTTATGATATGTACCATTTAGGATTTTTGATGCTGTAGTGTACTATGGCTAAATAAATAAATAAATAAATAAATAAAATTTTGAGTGGTTGGAAAATTCGAATAGATTGATGTTTTAATCCTTTCGATCTGTCTCGTCATCGAGAAGAAGGTGTTAGAAACTTTTGAAGCATCATTTAGTAGCTCTTAACTTACCAATAACGGATGAGTCCCTTAAACAAAGTATCTGTAGTTATTGCCGTACTAAAGTTTCTGAACTACACAAAGATTGTGAGAAGAAAGTACATTTTACTGAAAATAATTTCAGCAAATTTATGGAGTCTGTGTAAGGTTGCATAAAATCATTTGTGCCTTTCTCAATGTTTTATTAACTCATCTTTTTGTCCTTTTTTGGGATGACAATATTAATGATTCACATTGCAGGGAGGTCGATTGTAATAATAATGGATAATAATTCGCGCGCTTCATGACTTGCGCTCCATAGTAACTCCTAGAACAAACCCGAACTAAAAGATGTGCCACTTTCTTATAATATGGGTTTTGTAGATAAGAGGAGTTAAGATTTTAAGGGTAAGATCTAGCCCTACAGGGAGGTTAAACCACAAAGTCTGCAGATATATTTTTTAAAATCTTCCCCCCTCACAATAAAATGGACGTCTCTTCTCCATTTTTATTATTATTTTCTGTAAGCGAGATATTAAGGGGGGGGGGGGGGGGGAGGAGGATTCAAATTTGCACCTTGTATATTGGTTAATTTTAAATATTGATTTTGTTTAGTTCTAACAAGGCTTGTTCGTGCTCAATTCTAAAATATCTATCGGAAATGTATGACTCGATTATTTGGGAATATTGGTTCGGAAGGAGTGATTTGAGGTTATGTTTTTGTTAAGAAAATGTTAAATTTAAAGTGTCAAACGCCTGAGCTACATCTAAAAAATAAAGCCATTTCCCTTCCAGCGATTTCTCTATTATATTTGTTATGTATGTACTTGGTTAATTGTAGAATCTCTGTTTCTAAATCTAGTTGGTGTGATGTAAGTACTAAGGGTAAGGGGTAAATTTACGGAACAAAATGTCGGAAAACGAGTAAGTGTTGTATACCGCTGAACGTAGATTCCGACCCTCTTTCATAATTTAAACAAAAAGGTCCAGGTCCGTATTTAAAAAAATTAAGTTGATGATGGTGACTCAAAGACGAAAGGTCGCATTAAAGATCTAATGATGCCATCTTGTGGAGAACAAAAAGTAGAAATGAGAATCTATTTAAGAAATGAAAAGTCTATGCTTGTCAGGTGGTATTAATATCAAATACCAATATGGAAAATTATTATTTCCCAGATCACCCGATGATCCTTATAAAATAAGGGCGTATTTTGTCTACACAGTAGCACTTTAAAATACCATTTCAGATTGAATGGTACTAAAAGGAAGTACATCGGGTGGTCTGGGAAATAATAATTTTCCATATTGGTATTTGATATTAATACCACCTGACAAGCATAGACTATTCATTTCTTAAATAGATTTTTAAAATTTGATTTAATCAAAATAACATCTGTTCAGATTCGACTACCGTCGATAGTACGGCGTTAAGATAAAGTCCTCTCTGATGATGGGTATGTACACCTACCATGTACTGACGAGAACAAATAAGTTCCGGTTTGTTCGGGTTACAGGTGGTTGCATCCTATCAATGGAGAGGGCTTTCTTTTCTTGGTAGTACCATTCAATCTGAAATAGTATTTTAAAGTGCTACTGTGTAGACGAAAATACGCCCTTATTGTATTAGGTATCATCGGGTGGTCAGGGAAATAATAATTTTCCATATTGGAAATGAGGAAGTGAAATTTATTTTTGGACATATCTTCGAACAATAGGATATACTAGAAACCTACCCGCAAAATTTTAGATTTTTCCAAATACTTTGAGAGCCCATGAATTTATTTTGTATTTTTTGCGGCATATTATTGGACCCATAATTATGCAACTTTGCCCAATTTAACCGACTTCGTATCTCTTACCGTTTCCGAAATCCCAATGACGAAGGCCGAATTTGTAACACCCTTAATAGATTAGCGAAAATGTTACTTCTAAAAACAACTTAATAAATAATAAAGGCCGCTTACTTACTAAATTTTTTAAATTATTGTAGTTATTTCCACACCAATGACTGTCTATCCCTATTTATATGTCTTTCATTTTTCAAAAACTTGCTCAAAACAAACAAGGAATAGGGAAACAAAGCATTGGGTACGGGAGTAGCTGAGCTTTCTTTTGCTTAAAAGTATTTAATGAAAAAGTATAATTTTAAAGTTTTGAGTAAAAAATTACTCAAAGAATTCACCTCGATTGCACTCAAGTGCTAAATATCCCTTAAATATCGTTAGTTAATCATAAATTATTCATAGGAGTTGATAACCGAAGCCTAAATATATTAAAATAGGAAGATGTGCAGCAGACATGCCTATTGACCAAGTCAATGCCCAAATATGTTACTAAAATTTTACTCGTACCTTCATTTCAGTTTAAAACAACACTTAACAGGTCAATGTCAATTTTTGTACATTATTTGCATATTGATGTCTTTAAAAGTTAGACCGGGCAAATAACTTCAATATAACGTAATGTCAATTAAAAAAAGAAAAATTTTAAAAAAATTATTAAGTCGGCTTTATTGTGTGAATCCCAAAACAAAATGTTCATGACGATCAATGGCGAATCTTGTCTTAGAAATGCGGGACTTATAACCATTGGTATTAGATTCGTTCACAGAGTCGTCAGAAACAGGTCCGAGGCAGGCGCAGATTGTTTAAAGTATTCACAGAAACAAAATCTGTCTCCGCGAGCGAACCTATTTTAATATATGGAAAATCAGGATTTGATTGTTTTAAATGAATTAGTTGAAACAAATAACAAGCAATAGTAACGAAATAGCGCATTTTTAGTTCACAACCACAAATCCATATATTACAGCGTGTGTAAAAATATTGGCGCCATATGGAAAACTGTTTCTAATCTAACCTAATCCCCGAAAAAACTCACAGGATGGTCAAAAAATATGAAGATGTGCAAAAATGCTAGGAGTAAAGTAACACTAATTTACATGGTACAAAAAATTCATTCATTAATGTCAAAATGTAAAATAACATCCATTTACAAAGGAAAAATATTTTAATGTATTTTTTCTTGCCGAAAATATGGAAAACATCATTATTTCTAAAGGTAAAGTAATGTATTTTTTTTTACAAGTGTCCCGAAAGTGCCTCTTTTCATGCATGTTCACTTCACCGAAAGTGGCGTTTTCCAATCAAATAAATCGAAGCGGGCGGGAAAGATTTTTCCCACCCGCTTCGAGTCACCATGTGCTCATAAATAAATAAAACCAGAATTGTCGGTGCGGGATTTGAACCCGGGACCCTCAGATTGCCAGGCGGACACTCTACCCACCGAACCATACTACAAGCGATAATAAATAGCTGATTATATATAATTTAAACTGGCAGTTAATTTTTCAAAGGTGTTTTAGAAAAATGTCTGAAGAATTTCTTTATTTATATGGCCTCAAAGACTCGGGCACTTGTAAAAAAATAAATAAAACCAGAGATGCCGAGTGCGGGATTTGAACCCTCAACTCCCAGATCACAAAGCGCACGCTATATCACTAGGCCACCGAGCCTATTTGTCAAAAATAATAAATAGATATTTACTTTCTCCATGCGCGAGTGTTTTCATGTCATGTAGACAGGAAAACTGTCTGAAGAATTTTTTTATTTATTTGGCATCAAAGCTTCGGAGCACTTGTAAAAAAAATACGGTACATATCTCGGACCGTCGGAGGCTCCCTCACTTTCGGCTCGGTCGGCCGTCTCCGCATCTCGTCCGTAAAAGCCTCTTTTCGGCCGTTGATACGTAATGTACTATTTAAAAGTACAAGATATCAGTCACTTTTAAAACAATCAGATGTCAAAATAAACGTAAATATGAATATATAGACTTCATTGCTCAAAAAAGCGACTATTAACCACAAAAAAGTAGAAATTGTGCTTATTGTTGGCAATAATGAATTAAAAAACAAAATTACACAAGCCGACAACGAAATATAAGGATTTTAAATTGGAAACGCTCCTCGAAGTAAGAAAAGCCCCAGTGAATGAGGTATATTAGCTGAAGCCTAATAATAGAAAAACTTTTTCTTTTATTTTTCATTTTTATTGAATAAAATGTTTTCCATATCTAAGGCAAGGAACAAAAATATTTTTTTCATAGATGTCTGTTATTTTATTTGACATTAAATTTGATTCTTAACAACTTTTTTCTAATAAATTTTTATTTCTACCATGTAAATTAATAAATTAATGTTACTTTACTCTTAGCTCTTAGCATTTTAGCATATTTTCTTATTTTTTGACCACTCTGTACATTATATTTGTCATTTTTTTTTTCGGGGATTAGGGGTTTTAAGGAAAGCAAAACTTTTAATGCAGAATTGTTTTTCCTAACATCACAGATAAAACAGTTTTCCATATGGTGGTGCCAATATTTTCACACACGATATTATATAGTATTTTAAATTTGCAGGATTAAAGTCCTGCTAAAAGTTATTTTGTTGCTAAAAACGAATTGTACCCTATTTAAATTCGAGTTAAATATCCCAATTATTTTTATTTTAAATTTATCTGTGGAGTCGACTACATAATCGCTGGGTTATTAAACCACTTTTGATTTATTTTATCAGTTATTTGCCCAGTCTATGCCGGTCCTTTTACAATTAAGATACTTTTAAATATTAACGCAAATCACGTTTCCTTTACCTTTTAATTTTAACGTATAAATACGCGAAGATACGTCGATCGTTATCAGTTTTTAGTTTAATATCGGCCAGTTTCACAAAGCAAAACACAAACTGAACAAAAATGAAGGTACGTACAACCTTTTAAGTAGAGGTGGAAAATTATCGATAAACGAAACATTAATTATTATGTTTTTTTTTGAAATTTTTTAAATTTAGCCTTTCCCCGATGCTCAGTATATTCTATCATCATTAGTTTATATAACTCTTTCGTCCCAGTGGCGCGTACTCAAGGGCGAGAGGGGGAGGGGGATTGTTTTGTTAAACCAGAAACCAATAATAATTGCTACGCCAAATAATTATTATTCATTCCATGAATTATTATTCTAATATTGATTATTTTTTAATTTTAATATTTATTATTTTTTATTCCAATATTTATTATTTTTTATTATAATATTTATTATAGCGTTGCTTTCTTGATCTTTTTTAAAATTATAGGTAGTTTGTTTTTGGGTTTCGCTTACTTTGGAATGAAATTCCAATATTTGGTTAACGTTTCGGTTTATTATACTAAACCATCGTTAGAACTATTTGTAACATTCATTAATAATGATCAATTTTAAAAATCCTTTTTTATCTGTTTAAAAATAGATTCTAGAGTTTAGCACAGAGCAGTTTAGTTTACGTCCTGATTCATTTACTTAACAAAATAAAAACTAGGTATGTCTTAATATATCTAGTGATTCTTTATTTATAATTTTAAGTCAATGAATTAAATGAATCGACAATTAGGTAGCATTCTGCATTACTGACTTTATTTATTGAAATTATAGTGTTATTTTTAATTTAGTAAAAGCAGAAATATGTAAACTATCGCATTCATTGTTTATCAAACGTTTTTTCGAAGGCAATATAGCTAGAGCCCGTTTTATTATCGGAGGTAATTACACTAGTGCCTAAAAATTTTCGATAATTTTGCATGAAAGCGTAAAAACAATAAGAGTTCATTTTCATATTTTGGCGAAATAGCCCGACTCCGAGGGAGGAGGGCTATTTTACAAAATTTGAAAATGAACGAATGTTGTTTTTCAAAGGAAATACGCTTAAATGCAAAATTATCTGAGAATTTTTACGCACGAGTGTAATTTAGGGAGAAAATTACTCGAATAATTGTTAAAACAACTTTATATTACAACTTTTAAATAAAGAACTAAAAAAATTAGTAATTATTAATAACGCAATTGTAATAATATTTACTATTTGAGTTTGTAGCTGGAAAATAAAAATAATAAATAAACGTCAAAAAGTATCATTATCTTTGTCAGTAAACAATAAAAACTTGGCGGGTTGTTTTCGATAGCTAGAGGGGTTGTTTTCGATGTAATCAATCGAAAACAACACCTCTAGCTTAATGTATGAGGGTAATTTTTGATAAAATTTGTTATGTTCACCAAAATTACCCTCATACATTAAGCTAGAGGTGTTGTTTTCGATTAATTACATCGAAAACAACCCCTCTAGCTATCGAAAACAACCCGCCAAGTTTTTATTGTTTATTGACAAAGATAATGACACTTTTTGACGTTTAATTATTATTTTTATTTTCCAGTTGTTTTAACCATTATTCGAGTAATTTTCTCCCTAAATTACACTGGTGCATAAAAATTCTCAGATAATTTTGCATTTAAGCGTATTTCCTTTGAAAAACAACATTCGTTCATTTTCAAATTTTGTAAAATATGAAAATGAACTCTTGTTGTTTTTAGGCAATACGCTTTCATGCAAAATTATCGAAAATTTTTAGGCACTAGTATAATTACCTCCGAAAAGTTTGGTTTTGGAAATTTTACGTACGTTTCCCGTTGGCAAGTTTATTCCGAGAGCGAAGCTCGAGGGATTTAATCTACGAATAAACATGCCCAACTGATCATTGAGTAAATTTTCCAAAAATTAAAACTTTGAGTGTTACAATGAAAAATTTAATCGATAATTAAACCGACCCTCGAGTTATAATTGATAAGATTATTTCCAGAACCTAAATTAAATATTATAACAATTTGGGAAATACTTTTAATATACAGGGTGTTCCAGAATATGTGGGCAATCTCCCGGGTTCAGATAGAACACTTAAAAATAACAGGAGTAGATCCTATAAACTTGTTTTTGAAATAATTTTTTAAGTACTAGGTGTAATTTAATAATTTTTTAGTATAATGGTTACTAGATGAGTCTCCTTAAAATTCTCCCTTTTAAACACATTTGGCTTATTTAGTTTGCCCGGGACGGACTAGACGTAACACAAAAAAGCTTTTTTTACACCCTTACACATTGCTTGCTTACACACCTTCGATTTTCAGTCATTAAAATGGCTCTAGAATAGTTGATAGAATTTGTTCCCTGCAAATAACTCTGAATGTGTTACGAATTGCGATAGGGTTGTAATGAGGAAAAATGTTTGATTTTTAATTCCGCATCGAATAACATAAAAATATACAGGGGCTCCAATTGAAAATAAGAAAAATAAAGTACTTTAAAGTTTGAAAGGTTTGACACGAAATTTTGGACACCCTGTGAAATTCATATCAATCAAACTTAACTTACCAATATTGTTAAACTTTATTTAATAAGCACCCTATATAATGTTATTAGTGAGGCGCTATTTGCATTTTTTATTAATTTTTAAAACCAGTGGTGCAAAACTAATTTTTGTTTTCAATAAAAGTTTAGGGTATGTAAGTAATCACATCTTTGATAATAACTCTAATACAAGCTCAAATTACTTTTTTTACTGCCCCGAAAGTGCCCTTTTTCATGCATGTTCTCTTCACCGAAAGTGGCGCTTTCCAGACCTCTCCAAGAGAGCGGGCGGGAAAGTATCGAAGCGGGCGGGAAAGATTTTTCCCCATGTTCTCCTCAATAATTTTTTAACTGATAAATAAATAAAACCAGAGATGTCGGGGCGGGATTTGAACCCGCGACTCTCAGATCGCCAAGCGTATACTATGCCACTAGGCCACCGAGCCATACATATCAACGATAATAAATAGATATTTACATTCTCCATACGCGAGTGTTTCCATGTCACGTAGACAGGAAAACTGTCTGAAGACTAGTGCGGTGGCCTACCGCATCTCCTCCGTAAAAACCTCTTTTCGGCCCTTGATACGTAATGTACTATTCTAGTACGCTCACATGGGTGAGATTTAAAACACATTCGAGTACTTTTAGGATGTGTTCGGCAGGAAAGTAAAGTTTAGCGACGACCTCTATATTTGGAGTATTACCATTCTTCAAACATATCGATATCGTCGATCATTTCGATATATTTCCATCTCTATATGTCTAACGGGCTTAAAATAAATTTACAGTGATTGGACGCAATACACCAGAAACATTTTGTGACAATGTTGAAAAGACACGCACCGGTTGAGGCTGATAAATGGGATATCTTTACTCTTATTGACGTACGTACGTAAGGTGCACGAAAATAATGTTGGGAAGAGTGTTTATGAGGCCTTTGGTAGTATGAAAATTTAAAATAAAACATAATTAGGGAAGCCTTAAAATATTTTCATAATTTAAAAACCATTACAAAATTATAGTCAATGCCCCCACAGCTAGTACAGGCACGGGGAAATAACGTTAATAAATGGTCATGTAATGACGAGTATTGACCAGAAGGATGAAGTAAATATTACAGGAAAATTACTTTATAATGTGTCATCGAATTACGTGACCATTTTCACGTTTAATTAACGTCAGTAGGTATATTACTTCAAATTGACGTCTATTCACCAAGTGTCCTTTTCTTATTCAGGATATACAGGGTGTTATGGAAAAATGACTTATTATATTTAAATTGGTGACTCCTAGGGTGTCCTAGAGAAAGTCTACATACTTTTTTTTTAAATCGAATATCTAAATGTTAAGGTAAGAACCCTTTGTACCACATACTGTGGCAGCGTTCCATCTGGATTCAGTTAGCAACAATGTGGGTCACTAGAGTATACTAACAGTGTTGTCAGATCACACCGCATGTTTCGCCCTTGCGTGGATACCTGCCGCGCGCGACTATCGTTGCTTCAGTATGTCTAGAGACCCCGAGTCTCGAAACATCTTTCGAAGTAAAGATTGTTTCACGAAAAATGGATATAACTTAATGACTGCCGTAAAACTACCTGGGCCATCCCATTATTTATGACCGTTTGTTATTATTATGTGGAAAGGATCGGATTGTAATAATTATAATTAAATATAGGCACATCAGGTAGGTTAGGTTGCTTAATTTATACTTAAATATCTTTTTGTGGTAAAATTTGTTAGTTTTTGAGGAATGGTTCAAGAATTGTCTTTTACCAAACATTCCTCAGAATAGCGTGATAGTAATGGACAATGCGAGCTATCACAGTCCATTTACATAAAGCTCCAAGCTCAAATAATACAAAATTGGAGATTCAGAACTACATGGCGGCGAATGATATATATTTTGAAGAAAGTTATAAAAAAGTGATCTTTTAGAAGTTTTAAAGACATTTTGTATAAAAAAAGTATATGTTTGTGACACATTGGCAGAAGAAATTGGACATACAGTGCTACGGCTCCCACCATATTATTGCATTTTTAACCCCATAGAGAATGGCACCAGTTAAAATCACTGGTTAGGTCTGAAAATATTTCTCCGACTTTAAGTTCTAGTGTTGTAGAATTAATACGAAAATGCTTTAATGATATTCCCCCCGTTAGTTGGAAAAATTCAGTC
The DNA here is from genome assembly GCA_963991005.1 of Barypeithes pellucidus. Lineage (NCBI taxonomy): Eukaryota > Metazoa > Arthropoda > Insecta > Coleoptera > Curculionidae > Barypeithes > Barypeithes pellucidus. The sequence continues at coordinate 56,061,529 of OZ022560.1, forward strand.
CGTCACGTAATAAATGTAGAAAATTCGTATATTAGTCTGGATCGTATAACTAATCCAATTATAATTAATTTTGATGAGGATAGCGATAGCGAAACAGAACTATCTAGAGAATGACATTATAAATGTAAATAAATATGACTAGTAATATTTAAAAAAAAATGTTATTTCATTTGATTACATTAATATAATCATATCATTACTTGTTTTCCTTAGTCCGTCCCTTCATACTTCACTTGTTTATTGCCAAGCTCTTGTCGAGACAATGGGACCGACCCAGGAAATCATTAAGTCGTATCCAATTTTCGTGAAACGTACTGTATCCGTAAAATAAAAAATAATAATTAAATTTAATGCAAGTGAGAGTACACCGACCTCTATCTATTTGGCAACTATACGGTTCCTTAATTATATCATTTACTGACTTATATATTTATTATTATTTATATTTGGCATCTACCCTAAATATAAATATTTGTCATATACCTAACAATGAATGTTATCTAAATATTGTTATAGTATACCGTAGCAATCGCCCTGGTTGTAGTAACTATTGCCTCTGCTGAACCTCCCAGGAGAGGAGGTATTTCAGCACGTCAACAAGCTGAACAACCACCATACCCAGCAAGGGGACTAAGGCCTTCTGGACCAGCATTCAATCTTCCACTCAGGTAATTACAATCTTTAATTTTTAATCTACAGGTTAGACCCAGTAGGCCTCAAATGGTATTTTTTTCTTGGTATTGTTTAAATAAAATTTGACGTATTCAACCAAAGTCACGTAACTTGCATGACCTGTCAAGGCTAATGCACAAGCAGTAGATAAATAATTACACAAACTCAAACCATAAGAATCCTGAACAAGAAAGGTGCTGCTAAATCTCGGACTGCTTTTAGATATTAAAGAAATTCTATTGATTCTAGATCACAAAGGCAGCAGCAACCACCAATTCCAGCCGCCTCATACGGACCACCAACACAGGAATATGGGCCACCAGCTGAAGCCACTACAACGGAGACCCCAACAACTACAACTGAGACAGTAGAAACCACCACTTTGGAACCACAAGTAAGAAATAACAAGAATTAGTATAGGTAGTTCCATGTTGTAAATTACCCTCATTCCCCTCAGTGTACCCGATTAGAATTAATATGTCTGCCTTTATTCACTTATATAGAGTGTTAGTTAGTGATATGTACTTATTTTACGGGGAGCTTCTTGATGATGTAGATGAAAGCTACCTTTGTTGTTTAGAATTGAATGTAATAACAAAATAATTGTTCCGAAAATATCACTGAATGAAAATATTGTGTGGTTGAAATTTTATGGGGGCGTAGCTACTGTACCTACCCAAATGGCTTGAGAAAAAATTTTTTTGGGGTAAAAAGATGTGCTTTTATAGCATAAAAGAATCCAAAATAAAGCTCAAAATAACTGCACAATTATCGCTGTTAATTCGAACATAACAGAAACGTATAAATAAGTTATTTAACATAACTATATATAACTAACTATTCTTTAATTTTAGGCTGAGAATATTCGTGTATTACCAACCAATCAGAAACTTAGCAAGGTTCAGCAAAATAAACAAATTAATCGAGCTCCCGTTTTCGTGGTCGTACCCGAACAAACTCAAAACTTAATCTATGCCACGGCACCACTCACATCGTCCAAATTGGTAGCGCAAGCTCAACCTAGACTGCTACCACTACAAGCATTACCAGCCTTCGCCAAAGTGCAACCAGTTCAAGCAACACCAGCTCTCGCCAAAGTTCAAGAAGTTCAACCAGTTCAAGCATTACCAGCTTTTTCCCAAATTCAACAATTTCCTTATTATGCTCAGTATCAGGCAGTAGCACCGCGTTATACAGCAGCGGTGCCAGCAGCTGCAGTAGCTTATACTTCTGTCGTAAGCACGCCTTTTAGTTATTCTTTTGTACAAAACTTCCAGTAATGCCTATGTTCAATTTGCTTGATTATTTATTGATTGTATTTATTTGTCTTGTAAATACATTTTTTATCAGAAAAACTATTTGTGTTTATCTATTTAAGCAGCTAGAATATAAGTTGCTGTTTAATATAAGCTTTATCATAATATTCCACTAACTATGAACTCAAAGCTCACTTCTATACCTCACATCCGTGCCACCCTTTCTAAATATCTTTACTTAACTCGGAATTATAAAGCTCATTGCCAATGATTTCTCTCATACCAGAGCAATCAAACAGCTATTTTGCAATTTGATAAGAATTCATCTCTTTAGCTATATATAGGTTGCGTAAAGACGGGGGTCGGTTTAAAGGCCCGAACTTCTACCACTGCAGCCTATTGGCTTATTGGGTACCCCGATCTTGTTAGAAGATGTTTGTTCCTTCTATGAGGTCTAGTAACCTTCTACCAAGCTTGTCATGTGGGAGATTATCACCACGTTATATGTTCCCGACGACATTTTGTCCTCTACGAGACAGGGCTATGCTATACAGGGTGTTATGGAAATGACGTATTATATTTAAACCAGCAATTCCTGAGATGAAAACAAATTGAAGAAGAAAATCCAAAAATGGCGCTTTAATTTAATATGCCCTGTACATAACTTTATGTCAAACCAAAAATGACTACGTGGTGCTCCTGCCAGGAAGGTAAACAAAGCAACATATGGCGAAAAACGTCAATGAATCTTGAACAGTGTTGTCATATCTTCATGGTAAACCCTTTAGAAAGTCTAACCGTTTGACAAATTCCAAGTTGGTTATTTTTTAGGGTACATTATTATAAACTTTTACGTTCAGTTCACTGGGAAACAATCTCTGAGTTATAAACTTGAACTGACTCGAACAAACCGGCGCGGAGTTTATAATGGTCAGATATGTTCTCACTTGTTCAATTCGAACGACACCCGTCGGATCTGAACAATCGAAATGCCATTTTACCCTTTAGAACAAAAAAATGCAAATTTATTTACCTCGTCGGCCTTAATTTAAAACCAAGTTAATTTATAAAAAAAGCACCAGGTAACCCGAACAAAAACCGTCACAAAACACCAAAGTCACATAAATTCACATTAGCTATCGCGGATCTCATGAACGCATCATGAATTAGTATTTTAAAATGCTACTGTGTAGACAAAAATACGTCCTTATTGTATAAGATTTCATCAGCTGGTGGTCTGGGAAATAATATAATTTTTCCATACATTTATTTGACATCTAACATCTGACATATTGTGTCGACACAGAATCTGAGCCTGTTTGTGTCTTGACGTTGTCTGTAAGGGTTTATTATATTAAGCTCATCGGTAAAAATGCAGCGTTGCCACTTTCGATGTTTTATAACATTATATTCATAAATTGCGGAATTTCCTTCTATAATATTAATTTCCTGTATAATTATATTCTCGGAAATGGCAACCGCGCTAGCAGTTTTCGGAGGAAGAAAGCACCTTGGACTCGACCATTTATTTCAAAGGGTAGTTCCTATGTCCACATAATTGTTTCATTTTATGGTTAGTAAAGGGTTAATGGGCCAAGGAAATTAGGGTTTTTATTATTTCTATTGCGAAATAATAAAGTGCTGTTGTTCTATGTGTGCGATAGTGTTATAAGCGACGATCGAGTACGCAAGCGGTTTTTCGCTCGAGCGATCACTACACTACTAATAAGTAGTTTTCCTAATTAAAGACTCCTTTCCTTGTTTGTGATTAGGAAACACTATCCTTAATGCCACGCATTATTAAGTAGTTGATACAACACATGTCTGGTAGTCAGTATCTCACAAGACTGATATAATACTACTTTAGATTTGTCTTTCAATATAGATTGATCTCTCTATTCCATTTTCATGATCATGTCATTTCTGGTCTTTATTGAAACAAAAACTTATGATGAAGTCAAGTTTTACCTAAATCGACGAATACATTTTTTCTCCAACTTTAATGGTGACACTGTATGTTTATAGTAACTTTTCTTTAGCACGTTAAACAACACACCCTGTATACACGTAATTCTCCTTCATATTCCATGATAATATCTAACAGCGGCAGAGATCAACGGAAATAAGTTCCAACAAAGCGGCTCCCACGTTTACTCGGCGAGTTTCAGCGATTTTCCTTTGTACCCATTTCGTTTTGTGTCGGCCCGACGAGCCCTGCAGGTTGCCGGCGTTATATTGAAACTTCCTTAGTTGAAGTACATTTAATACGAGCATGTTGGTTATGGTGTTTAGTTAGATACAATAACATTGCGCGAAATAAGAATATCCAAAAGAGTCAATTATATGTTAAATTTTAATGGATTAATAACATTCATGAAACAATCACTTTCATGAAACAATCACTTTTGTTGGTAAATTTATAACGGCTGTTCCTAGAGGATGGTAGATGTCCGGTTTTAGCCGGAAATGTCCTTTTTTTGGGGGGGGGGGGGGGGTTTGTTCGGGTTTGTTAACTCCGTCCGATTTTTTCTAGCAACTGATCCAACCAGTCAACAATCACAATTTACCTTACCATTACAACGCGGAATCGCTCGTTATTTTAAATTTACGGAGTACCAGGAAAAGTTCCTATGTCTAGTCATAATTAGTAGACTAGATTTGTGATTTCTGAGGAAATAAACGTGTTATTTTTGTTTGTTTTCGTCGTTTCATTAAGAACTCATCGCCAATAAGCCGTTAAATCTGACTTTTTTTCCTAAAACACGCGTCCTTCTGGAATTAACTGAGAGATTACCATAAGAAATTAAGATTCCAGACATGGAAAATTAGAAACCTTAAGAATTATCGCTGGGAACTCTAGTTTCAATTTTTATAAAAATTACTTCGTAACATATATATTGCAGTGTATAGTTAGTCATGACACGTTACATTTTAATACGTCCGGATATTGCCCGTTTCAACTAATTTAAAAAATTAAAACTAGAATTCCTCGCCCACTGGTCAACCTGGGATATTAGGAAATGAAAAAGCGGATGAACTAGCGAGAGCCGAATCCGTTCAAAGTCTCAGGGATCCCAAATCGGCCTTTGGAATATCAAAACAGGCAACCAAAACAACATTAGATAGATCGTCGAAAATACAACACCTATCTCGATGGCAAGGGTTACCTGGTCAAATACACGCACGAGCCGTAATTGGAAAACCATCGAAAATACTATCGAATGGGATGCTAACCCTGACGCGACCCCAGTTGGAACAAGTGATGGGTCTGATAACAGACCACTGCCACTTGCGTAAACACCTTCAACGGATTGGTATAAACAACGGATCCATTGAATGCAGACTCTGTGGCGAAGAGGATGAAACCGCCAGACACATAATATACCACTGGGTAGCACTGTCTCGTAGAAGACAAAATATCTTCGGGAACATACAACGTGGTGACAACCTCCCACATGACAAGCTTGGTAGAAAGTTACTGGGCCTCATAGAAGGAACAAACATCTTCTAACAAGATCGGGCAGAAGTTCGGGCCTTAAACCGACCCCCCCCCCCTTTAACCAACTAACCAACCAACCCTCGCCCACATTCCTATGCTCTCAAATTATTTTTACGATTAAGATCCAAACCCTTGCAGACTCAAAATTTATGAATATTTGCGCCCAAAACGCAATTTCATGGAAAATACTACTCCAAAAAAAAAAAATTAAGGAGGATTGCCATGGAAAACTTATGTTTTTATCCTTTTTCTTTACCTAATAAAACAAAAATACCTTAGAAATAAGAAGTCGTTGATATTAGTGTAAAAATTTGACGTACGTTCATTCTTTCTGCAGCTCGACTGTAAGTGAGCCTTTAAGAGTATTTATCAGTGGACCGCGTAGTCCGATTTAGGATTTCGCCACGGAACAGCATAAGTCATTGCAGGTAGTAGGAGACGTTTTTCTTATTCTTGTGCCTTTAATCTCCCGCAGCGTTGCCAAATCACTTTAGATAGTTGTGATTTTAGATATTTTTTCTGAAAACCTCGATGTGGCAATCTTTGCATTAAAACTAAGCTTTGAAATTAATTAAGATTATTGATAGTGCATACAATACTTTCAGGAATGACTGTATAACAATTTTTTTTAAATTTAAACGTTATTTACCGTTTAAAAAAAAAAATTATTTTCCGTTGTGTAGTTGCAGTACAATAGTATATTACGTACCGAAGTGTTTCATTCTTGTCGAGAGAGTCGGTTATCTAAAACTAACTATCGAGACAGTATTGAAACTTTTCACCGAGGTTTGTATACTATTTTATTTACAACCACCTCTAACATCCACATCATATTATTTTGAAGTAAAATTATTAATAAAAGATAAATGTCATTTTAACTTTTTCATTGAAAAATCAGACAAAAATTTCAAATAACCGTAGGTGGTAAAATAACGTAGGTAATAATACACATCAAGATGGCAAATATAATTTTTTGAATATAGTTTCAATGTCAATAAACAATATATTATTTTAACAACAGAAAAATGTTCAGATAAGGAATTTGATTTTGATGCTATTCCACCAGAAATTCGAGAAGCAGCAATAATAGTAGAAGATCTTCTGCCAACTAAAAGCCGCCCGAGATATGACAAGGCATATAAGTGTTTCAAAGAATGTTGTACGGGAAACAAAGTTCAAAATCCTGGTTCCGAGTCGGCGCTAATAGCTTATTTCAGTGAAAATGCCAAGACAACGAAGATATCAACGATTTGGTCACAATATCCAATGCTGAAGACCACTCTATCAATTAGGGAAAAAGTAGACATATCTAAACACGCAAAGCTATTAGCATTTTTTAAAAAGTGTGTTCGTATATTATTTTGAGATATCGATTTTAAACAAAAAATTATAAAAAATAATTTACTTTCCACCTGGGTGGAAAGTAAAAGTAACTTTCCACCTTTCAAAGATAGATGAAATGTCATTAGATGAAATGTCATTATTACATGCATGGTTGTATAGTTTTTGCAGAATTATATCGTTGATCTCTTGACTGCAATAAAACCTCATCTATTCGACCATAAAATAAATAAGGAAATCCCAAATTTTAAAACCTTTTCGAGCAGAGCCGGACCAGGTATACAAATTCAATTTATACCTATGCCTGATGCATATATAAATACAAAGTGATTTTTAATAATTTTAATCTTTAGTGGTTTTCCGGCGAGTAATTTTTAGTTAGGCTTATTAGTGGTAGAATGTGGCGTCCTTGGAATTGTGCTGATAGGGGGGGGCATCTTCAAGTGTCGGGAATGGAGACTTAAATATTTAACAGCTGTTAAACAATTTAGAGAAGAAAATCATCCAATTATTTACCTTGACGAAACATGGTTCGATACCCATGACACTCCAAGAAAAGGTTGGGATGATTCTTCCAAAAAATGTCAAACCAAGGCACCGTCAAATAAAGGCAAAAGAATCACAATATTACATGCTGGTTCAGAGAACGGGTTTGTTCCAAATTGTCTGTTGCTTTTAGCTAAAAAATAGCAGATTCTTCTTTAGATTACCATCAAGATACCGACGCTTAACTTTTTGAAGATTGGTTTAAACATAAACTCCTTAAAAATATACCTGAAAATAGCGTCATTGTAATGGACAATGCTAGTTATCATAGTCGGCAAGCAAAAATCATTCCCAATTCTAATAATACAAAAGCAGAAATTGAAATTTTATGATTGAAAATGATTTATATTTTGAAGAAACTTACAAAAAACGAGAACTGTTAGAAGCATTAAAAGCTTTTAAAATAAATAAGGAATACGAGTGTGACAAACTCGCAGCAGAAAATGGACATACAGTGTTGCGTCTTCCTCCATACTATTGTATATTCAATCCTATTGAGCTAATATGGCATCAATTAAAATCCAATATTAGGAGAAATAATATTTCTCCTACATTAAATGCATCTGTAGTAGAAATAATTAAAAACGAAGTAAGAAAAATGTCTGCAGACAGCTGGAAAAACTGTGTACAGCATGTACTTAAGGTGGAAAATTCTTACAATTGTATGATTACAAATGTTCAACCCTATTATACAGAGTTAAATTTTGAATAAATTATCAATAGTTCCTTAGAATTTAATTAATTTTTATTGTACTGGTTATCCTAATAGTTATACTTTTAAATTATATTATTTTCAATTATCATTAATTGTTATCATTATTTTACATTTATTATAGGTACCTAAAACTAAAAATACCTATCTATTTATTTTAAATTATAAAAATAAATAATGTGGTGTGGTATACATTTTCAAGCCGGCCCTGATCCCATTTATTGAGCTTTGAAGAGGTTCAGGCGTATACAATAGGGTTTAATCAGGTAGTTTATTTATGGCAGTAAGAGTCAACGGTATAATTCTGCAACAACTGTAAATAATGTTTTTTTCCTCCCAATTCCTTTTAAAAATCGAAGCAAAAAGTTTAACAAATCGGGCGGCAAAAATGTTACTGTATTGACTTTTCTTTTAATTTTTCTCGAAATCCAAATACCTTCTCTCTAATCTCTATTCCGATTTAAATCCCCTCCGCACGCGGCTTTGTGGACGCCGTAATCCAGCCTCCGGCGTGCAGCCGGTTACAGTATCAATTCGAAGTGATGCTTTCTGCCTCCTGCAAGTGACACATTTGTTAAAAATTCAAACAGCAACGGGGCTGCCCCCAGGAAACACGCTAATTGAAATTTCAAACCGGGAGCCGACGGCACGGCAACGTTTAACAACAATTCCGTTGCAATTTTGTTTCAAACGCTCTCTGCCTTTAATGAAATTATTACGCACTAATTAAAATTTATTCCATTCGTTCAGTTACGCTTTGTGCACCAATTATATTGTTCAGAATTATCTTTTGGGAATTATGAAATAACCGCGGCTTTTGATTTGGATGTTTAATTGAAAATATCAACTTTCTATGCAAACAATATTTTTTTGTTCCGGATTTCATTTTTAATCATACTTTTTTCGTCGTGCGGTTGGCCTTACAGGCCAGTGTATTGGCTCCGAATTTTAATAAAATTATTGTACAGGGGTCTCATTTTCGACACTTTTATAGGGTATCTCCGTAAGAGATACGGGGAGAAATCAAAAAATTGACAATTTCAAAATTACCCTATATTTTCTTAGTTAAAAGAGATAGAGAAAAATGTTTTATACAGAAGTTTCTTTATAATGATTGTTGAATAATCTTCCGTTTTCAGAATAAGTATACGGGGTCAGGTAAAAAAGTTATCGGACCTAACCTCATTTTTTTAAATGAAACACCCTGTATATTTTAATCTAAAAAGATAGCATTTTAAATTCTCTTTTCAAGTATATAACACACCATGGATAATATTGGTTTCCTATGGTAGCTCTTAAGCATGCGAAAAGTTTCTAATTTTGATTTTATCATTTTAAGTTTGACCCAAAAAGAGCACATGACAACTACATTACTTTTTGATAGCACTAACGATTACGGAAATACCCTATAAAAGTGTCGAAAATGGGATACCTTCTACAGCTTGTTATAAATGGCTTTTTTTTAATCGAATATCTAAACACTAAGGTTCACAAACAAACCCGAACAAACCCTCTGGTTTCTGTTAGCAACTGTATGTAGGTCACTAGAGTAAACTACAGTGATGGATAACCGCCGCGCGCGTATTGATATGTTTAACCTTCAGTATCGATGCTTCAGTATGTTTCGATTCTCGGTGTTTTAATGACGTCGCCGACGGTTCCACGTGCTGGATGTATACGAATTTTGAACGTTTTGTTAGTAGTAGCATTACCCAATTTTTTTTCTGTTGTGAAATAATTCATAATAATAAATGTTTGTTATACTGTTGGTTCTGTTACAAAACATATTTTTTATGGAATTGTTATAAAACGGATTAATTCACAATCAATAATTTATTGTCGTAGGTCAAGTCTCAAAAGAGGCCAGCGCTTGTTAGGCGATGTTGTCATATTGTAACATAAAAATATGCAAATGCTAACCAACATGTGATCGATTTTTGTAAACAAGTACTGGCATACGTGGCGAATGATCAACGTTCTCGTTCGGCCGAGGTCGAAACCCGCGTTTCTGGCTCGGCGGACGACCTAGAACGCTTGCTGGCTGAAAACAGATGCGTAAGATATTGCACTGGATTGCACGGGTAACGTAAGATTTTATTACCAAAATATTTAGACATTCGATTAGAAAAAAAGTATGAAGTGTCTCTCTTGGATACCCAAGGAGTCATCCATTTAAATATCATAAGCCATTTCCATAACACCCTGTATATTGTAAATTTTACAACGAATGTATGTACACAGAACAGTAAAAATTTTATTATACGATGTCCTGCAAAATATTTTATTAATTACAATTTTCACTATTAAACCGTACCAAAATAATATTGTAGAACACTTAATTTCTAAAAAAGTATAGTTAGAATTTCTAATAAATTTAGTAAAATCAAATAATTACTAAAATATATTTTACAACGAATATTGTTCCAGTAGTTAAATATTTATAAATATATGTGGATGTAAATGGATGGTACATTTCACTGACTATAATTTAACTCAGTCTAAATAAAGTGTATAAAAATATTTTTATAATAATAAAAGGCATAAATGAGATGCAAGGAATTCTTGCGTTTTCGTAACAAATAATAGGTGGAGAACTTTACAGGAAACATACCATCGATCAATGAGATACAAGAGATATTGGGCATGGTTAGTACTTTGATGAGTGACCGCTTGGGAATATCACGTGTCAAAATTTACAAAAGATTTTACTAAATTTCACAAAAGATTTTATAAAATATTTTTGTAAATTTTACAAGAACTTTTCATATAAATGGTTTACTAAATATTTTTGTAGCTTTTACTAAAAATGTATTTTAAAATTTTGCTATAATTTAATGACAATTCTTATTAAAGGTTATTCCAGTTGCATATAGAGCCATAAATTATGGATAGATTTACTATTTTTATCGTAAATTTAACTAAATTTTTCTTTCCGTATAGAGAAACATCTTTATTACAGAATGCTAGAAGTCATTAAGCGTTGTTCCTGTGCCAATATCAATTTAGTTTAAATACTAACCGCAAGAAGTTAAGTTAAGTTAAGTTAAGTTAAAAAAAAAATCTTTAACAGACTCTCACTCAAAAAAATTTCGCCTTTTTGTTACATAACTTACTACAGTGAAACCTCTCATAACGGACACCCCTAATAAGCGGACTATTAAGCGGACAATTTTTCATAGTCCGAAACTAGGTATATGAAATTCCATGAAAATCAACCTCTCTTGGGCGGACTCTCCTTTGGGCGGACGCGGACCGACTGTTCTCATATAAAGAGTGCGAAAACCCTCCTTTAAACGGACAAAAAAAATTTTGAAGTATTTGGGAGACGAATAAGTACGGTGCAAAAACTCTCTGAAGACAGACCAGCAAACAATCGTGGAACTTCGCCGAATGAAAGTATGTGGGATTCCCAGACAGCAGTCCGCCGTTTATTTGTGAGTTGTAAGGTTAAAATCGTAAACAATGGCAGAAAAATGTTGCGTTTTGAGTCTGAAAGAGAATATGTGGAAGTTTGTAATTTGATAACAATGATTTGGGCGAGTTCATTAACATTGATAGCAATGTGCTATTAGAAGATGATAGTGACCCCATTCCTACCGATTATGTAGTCCAAACTGAAGCCACATCACTATCTGACGACTCTGATGAAGAAGTTGAATGCAGTAATCAAACAAATGTCACCAATTATCAACAAGCCATTAGTATGGTAAAGGAATTATAAGAGTATGCAAAGAATAGAGGTGACTCTACAGCAATGGAATTGTTATCAGACTTGGAATTACATCTTCTAGATTGCAAGTATAAAACGCAAACACGTCAAACGACGTTATTAGATTTTTTTTCGTACTACATCCTAACTAAAACTAGTGTATTTTCGTTATATTTATTTGTACATACACATAGTAATAATTTTGCATTTACATATTACCTAATAACAAATTTCCCATGGGCGGACACCTCTATTAGGCGGACACATTTAGACGATCCCGTAGGTGTCCGCCTAAGGAAAGTTTCACTCTGTCATCATTTTCTATAATCACCCCTCTAAGTATCCTAATGCATTATCCGAACACCCTGTATAATATACCTACTATTCCAGAGCAGAAAGAAATATTCCTTAAAGCCATAAATAAAAATATCCACTAAACCCACGGGGTTTGGATTTGGCAAACTACACTCCAAGGAAAGGGATGGATAATGTCATTTGTTTTTCCGCGCTGATTTTCTGCATAAAAAGACCGAGGGCTTCGATTTCTTTTGTGGGGAGACGAATTTCCTTTATGCCACTTTGGGTTTTATCACATAAAGGATTGTTGTGATTTATACGCATTTCTGTTATTCTGTGTTTGTCGGTGCGACCTTGTAATGGCGGATTTACAACTTTGGAAACATTTTTGCGTTTTTCGCCACCGACCGTTACAGGGTGTCCAATGTTTCATGAATTTTAGCAAACAAACTGCATTAGATAGCTTTTAGTTCTTTCAATAACAAAATTAATTTTAAAGAATTGATTGACTCGTCCGTTACTTTGTGACAATACATTTTAAATATATAAAATGAAACAAAAGTTTACTTTGTTATTTGTCACTATATTAAAACAGATTTGGCGTTACGGCCATTTCGTAGTACAACTACATCTTCAAGACGCTGATACGAGAGTGATCCCAAACTAAGTCTATATAATATAGGTAGTAGTAAAAATTATAGGTAGTAGGTAGTAAAAATAAAAACATATTAATTTGGTATAATAAATAATGTTTGGCATAGTAGTGTATAAACTTAAATTAGGGACAAACGGGTCAGTATTCAGAGAATCCATATGCCATATGGGATTTTTACAATAGTTTTAATAGCGGGGAGTTGCCGAGATCTAATTGCGTGTTTAAAAGGTTAATATTAGTGTATTTTTTATGTTTATAAATTTCAATATTTTCTAGAAAATTCAATTTATGGCCTTTTTGTTCAGTGTGTAAGATTTGTAGGTTACTTATATCTGGAAATGTGTGGTTTGAATCTAAAAAGTGATTCGCAAAATTAGATGATCTTTTAATAAGTCTAAAGCATGCATTGTGTTCTTTAAATCTCATTTCAAAGTTTCGTCCCGGTTTTCCTATATAGCAGCTATTGCATTCATTACACTTTAACTTATAAACTCCTGATTTTTTATATTTTTCGCGCTTATCTTTGACGTTAAAAAATAATTTGGATAAACTATTTGAGGGTTTGAATGTTATTGTTACCTGATCAGATGATAAAATATTTGCAATTTTGTCTGAGGTCGGACCTGAATATGTAAGGCTATGAAATTTTTTGGGTTTTCGTCCTTTTTTATGGGGTATATTTGTGTTATAGCTAGTGTATGTTGTTTGTTATTGATAAGAGAGGTTATTTCTTTTACTGCGTACCCATTATTGACGGCAATAGCTCTAATGGTATCGAGCTCCATCTTTAGACTTTCTTTAGAGAGTGGTAGAGAAAGAGCTCTATGTACCATTGATCTATATGCTGCCAATTTATGCGCTTTTGGATGTACTGAGTCATGTGGTATTGTGATATCTGTAAATGTAGGTTTTCTGTAAATGTAACAACATACACTAGCTATAACACAAATACCCCATAAAAAAAGAACGAAAACTGAAAAAAAAATTCATAGCCTTACATATTCAGGTTCGACCTCAATTGCAAATATTTTATCATCTTAGCATTCAAACCCTCAAATAGTTTATCCAAATTACTTTTTAACGTCAAAAATAAGCGCGAAAAATATAAAAAATCAGGAGTTTATTAGTTTAAGTGTAATGAATGCAATGGCTGTTATATAGGACAAACGGGACGAAACTTTGAAACGAGATCTAAAGACCACAATGCATACTTTAGACTTAATAAAAGATCATCTAATTTTGCGAATCACTTTTTAGATACAAACCACACATTTCCAGATATAAGTAACCTACAAATCTTACACACTGAACAAAAAGGCCTATCATTTTTACTACTATCTATAATATACAGGGTTCCCATAACTAATGGTACACAGGAAAACTGCAGATTCCTTGGGTAAAAATACTGCGATTTGGGCATACTTAGTTTAGTCCAATAGCTGGTAATAACCGAGATACAGGGTGTCCAAGTAAAAATTTAATTTTCAATTTTCCTAAATAACTTATTTCTGAATCAATATTTTTGCACAACATTTTGTGCCTAGGGTTTTTTTGGGGAAAGGAATTTGAATTTTGAATTTGTTAATAATTTTGATGTAGATTATAGGGGGCGCGCTCTCTGCGGTACTCTGAACACATAAAAATAAATGTAACTTTTTTGTGCCTTAGTATAATTATATTTTTATTAAAAATATCAGTTTTTCTGTCATTTTTAAGAAATAAAGGTATACTTTGTAAATGTCGCTCCGACTAACCGTTTTCGAGATATTTTCAATTACAATTTCTAATGCGACCGTTTAAATTTTGATTTGTAAATGTGAAATTTGTCACAGTAGGCTTTGGTCAAACAAATACAATGAAAGCACTTTGAAACCTCATTTTTGTCAAAGTTTATTTTTATTTGTCAGCATTTTGGGTGTTTTTAAGGAGTTTTTGAAGATACTCTTATCAAAAATTAAACTAAAAATGCGGCGACATAATTGTTTTCTAACGGAGAAATGCGAGACATGGTATGTTTATACGCACAAGAAAATTTTAACAGACGCGGGGCACATCGGCGGTATTTGGAAATGTATCTAAATAGAAGGCAGCCAGATTTTTAGAAGCCTATACGACAGACTGGGGTCCTCCACTATTACGTTTTGGACGCAAGGATCCTGTTTCTCCCAGTCTGTCGTATAGGCTTCCAAAAACTTTAAAATCTGGCTGCCTTCTATTTGGATACATTTCCAAATACCGCCGATGTACCCCGCGTCTGTTAAAATTTTCTTATGCGTATAAACATACCATGTCTCGCATTTCTCCGTTAGAAAACAATTATGTCGCCGCATTTTTAGTTTAATTTTTGATAAGAGTATCTTCAAAAACTCCTTAAAAACACCCAAAATGCTGACAAATAAAAATAAACTTTGACAAAAATGAGGTTTCAAAGTGCTTCCATTGTATTTGTTTTTACCAAAGCCTACTGTGACAAATTTCACATTTACAAATCAAAATTTAAACGGGCGCATTAGAAATTGTAATTGAAAATATCTCGAAAACGATTAGTCGGAGCGACATTTACAAAGTATATCTTTATTGCTTAAAAATGATGGAAAAACTGATATTTTTAATAAAAATCTAATTATACTAAGGCACAAAAAAGTTACATTTCTTTTTATGTATCCAGAGTACCGCAGAGAGCGCCCCCTATAATTTACATCAAAAGTATTAACAAATTCAAATTCCTTTCCCCAAAAAAACCTTAGTCACAAAATTTTGTGCAAAAATATTGATTCAGAAATAAGTTATTTAGGAAAATTGAAAATTAAATTTTGACTTGGACACCCTGTATCTCGGTTATTACCAGCTATTGAACTAAACTAAGTATGACCAAATCGCAGTATTTTTACCCAAGGAATCTGCAGTTTTCCTGTGTACCATTAGTTATGGGACACCCTGTATAGACTTAGTTTGGGATCACTCTCGCATGAGCGTCTTGAAGATGTAGTTGTACTACGAAACGGCCGTAACGCCAAATCTCTTTTAATATAGTGACAAATAACAAAGTAAACTTTTGTTTCATTTTATATATTTAAAATTTATTTGTTTTGAAAGTAGCTATAGCGGAATAGTAGCTACAAAGTGTAAAGCAATAACAATACTAACTACAAATAGATAAAAAAGGAATAGGCATTAGTAAATGTACAGGGTGTCCCACCGGAAAGCGCCTCTATCTACATGGTACACCAAGTAAATTGGATCATTAGAAGTATTTGAAAATTTGGCTATGGTTATAAGAGATAGTTTTCTACATTTACGAAATATTTTGGTGATACGATAATGCCGGATCATACCGAAAATGGCAGCAACTTCGGAATTTTAAATGGATTACTATATATAGGGTGTTGAAAAAAGGTCGGTACCCCGGAATAACTCCGGCGCATCGCATTGCAACGGAAAATGTCTGGGAAAAAAGTTGTTTGGTTTTTAAGGAGGAATAGTTTGCAATTTAAACCACCCCCCACCACCTCAACCCCCGGGCGCGGGTGGGGGTAAAGTTAAGATTTTCAAATGGAACCAGATATTTTTTATTAGCGTATCATGTTCTCCGACCAAAAATAAACATCTTTTGTCCGATAAATTTTTTTATTCGGGCCCATCCTTCACCAATAATCACCACCATTAGAAAGACAAAATCAGAACCGTGCGAAAATCAAGTTTTATCCCGGAAATACTCTTGTTCTCTGTCTTGTACTAAAAAATGCCCGTGGAATACAAACAACTTTTTACAAGAGAGAAAAAGAGTATATCCGAGATAAAACTTGATTTTCGCACGGTTCTGATTTCTCATGGTAATTATTGGTGAAGGATGGGCCCGAATAAAAAAAATTTTCGAACAGTAGATGTTTATTTTTGGTCGGAGAACACGATACGCTAATAAAAAATATGGGGTTCCATTTAAAAATCTCAACTTACCCCCACCCGCGCCCGGGGGTTGAGGGGGTGGGGGTGGTTTAAATTGCAAACTATTCCTCCTTCAAAACCAAACAACTTTTTCCCTAGACATTTTCCGTTGCAATGCGATGTACCGGAGTTATTCCGGGGTACCGACCTTTTCTCAACACCGCGTATATTATATCTTTTGTGGAATCTAGGTAAAAATCTAAAAGAGTTTTCTGTATTATATCATATATCTATCTTTAATACCTTTTTAATAATAAATACTTGTGATTTTTTAAAACCATATCGGGACATGAAAAGAAATTTATATCTTTTTAGCGTTTACAATTAGAAAGCTGACAATAGCTTAAAATTTTGAAAAGTATTTAATTGGTTTAATACTGGACGTCTCCTGAAGGAAATGAATTATTATCTTCTATTTTTCAAATGGGACACCCTCTATTTGATATGTTTTGCGAATGGAGGATCGAATTTTCTGTATAATTTTCAAGCAGAAAATATTTTGGGTTACACTGAAGGCCATTGACGAACGACAAGAGATGATGTGCACCTGCCTTGACGCGCGTTAAATCACTCTTTGTTTCAATCGATTGAATCTAGTAGCGGTATAGGTTACACCACGCACCGCGGCAGTTGCTAGACGGCAAGCGATGGCGCCAAAACAAAACTTTGTAAAATGTTATAGGTCGTATAACTGATGTTGAAATTATAACAGTTTTAACTGATAGAGGGGTTGTAGCCCCTGCTACTGGACACCGTCTATATTATTAAGTAGTTTTAGGTAATTTTAAACTTACATACCTGAAACGGTTAATTGGATATGTAAACAAGTTCCTTTAATGATGTTATGACACATTTTAATTATTGTTAAATCATTGATCGAGAAAAGAAAAAAATTACACAAACTCATATAATCTCGTGTGAACTTATTACAGTCTGCTCCTACCTTTCTTAGTGTTAATATCATCAGACAAGATGGTCGGTGGAGGACTAAGAGGTTGCAATGGAAAGGTGTTACTTGAAGAATACCAGGGTGTCGGTCTCCAACTCTGGTTACCATTGAGAAGTCTTAATTTATCATAAACACTATCGTTAGTCGTAGAGGATGGCGGACTTTGAGATTCTTGTTCTTTTTGAGCTGCCAGATTGCGGAGTACCCTGTTTATAGATGATACCTGAAACAATAAAATAAGATTATTAAAATTACAAATTTATTGTTTTTAGGAACTCTCTTCACTGACACCAGAGTAGCTTGTCTGTAGTGTTTTGGGCAATTCCCAAAATCAACTACTTCTTCAATTATTTATTTATCAAAAAGAAAGTACAATATTCTAAAACAGTAACATAAGTGTATATACAATTGAACCCGAGGGTCTGTGTGTGTGTATCTTTGGCTTTTTCCTCTTTTTTTTATTTAAATAATCTAATATAACTAAGCAAATGGAACAAAATATTCAAAATTAATCACAAAGCCCATTATAGGTATAAAGATTCAATGAAAATAAATAAAACTCTAACTTCAAGAACCTATTGAAAGATCAGAGATTTCAAATCAATTTTGTTATCAAATATTCAGGATTTAATTTTTATTTTTAATTTATTGTATTCTCTGTTTTTAAATATATCTGGAAGGACATTGAAAATTTTAGGATCCACATATACAATATGTTCCTGAGTTTTATGCATCTTAGGTAAAGATTGTTTCATGAAAAATTGATATAACTTAATGACTGCAGTAAAAGTACCTGGGCCATCCCATTATTTATGACCGTTTGTTATTATTATGTGGAAAGGACCGGATTGTAATAATTATAATTAAATATAGGCACATCAGGTAGGTTAGGTTGCTTAATTTATATTTAAATATCTTTTTGTGGTAAAATTTGTTAGTTTTTGAGGAATGGTTCAAGAATTGTCTTTTACCAAACATTCCTCAGAATAGCGTGATAGTAATGGACAATGCGAGCTATCACAGCCGCCAATTACATAAAGCTCCAAGCTCAAATAATACAAAATTGGAGATTCAGAACTACATGACGGCGAATGATATATAATTTGAAGAAAGTTATAAAAAAAGTGATCTTTTAGAAGTTTTAAAGACATTTTGTATAAAAAAAGTATATGTTTGTGACACATTGGCAGAAGAAATTGGACATACAGTGCTACGGCTCCCACCCTATTATTGCATTTTTAACCCTATAGAGCATATGTGGCACCAGTTAAAATCACTGGTTAGGTCTGAAAATATTTCTCCGATTTTAAGTTCTATTGTTGTAGAATTAATACGAAAATGCTTTAATGATATTCCCCCAGGTAGTTGGAAAAATTCAGTCCGTCACGTAATAACTGTAGAAAATTCGTATATTAGTCTGGATAGTATCATTAAATCAATTATAATTAATTTTGATGAGGATAGCGATAGCGAAACAGAAATATCTATAGAATAACATTATAAATGTAAATAATATTTAAAAAAATGTTATTTCATTTGATTACATTAATATAATCATATCATTACTTGTTTTCCTTAGTCTGTCCCTTCATACTTCACTTGTTTATTGCCAAGCCCTTATCGACACACTGGGACCGACCCAGGAAATCATTAAGTCGTATCCAATTTTCGTGAAACGTACTGTACTATAAGTGTTTTTGCTCGCTTCTTGTAGTATGATTTATAATTTCGATACTTTATCATGTATCTAAGAACCACTTGGGTAACCAACAAGTGCATGAATGGTTAGCATTTTGAAATATCTTTTTTGTAGCATATCTTTTTTCTTTAAAAAACATGTTTTTGTATCATTTTTAAACGTTTTAAGGCTGTTTTGGTTGCAAAAACCCAAACGACTGGTCTGTAACAAAGAATTTACTCCAAAAAGAAGGAATATACGATTCATTTTATTGTTTTGCGATTCAAAATAAGTTGATTTATTTAATGAATTATTATACACAAAAGGGCATCATCATATTATTTAAAATTGCACAGTTACCCACATCCGAAAAATAAACAGAGGGGATGAATGTTAAATCTGCCTTTAAATCCCTCCCGCTCCCCCACCGCTATCTAAAAATACAAATAGAAGTTATTTTTCTGCTTTTGCGGAACATCAACACCAGAACGGATTTAAAATGAATGAAATGCTATTATAAGTAACATTTTGTCATCAGCATGCAATTATTGATTTGCATGTTAATGAAAACTTTGTTAAGGCCTGTTTATAGGGTTGAACGCGAGAGTTTATTGTAACAACATTATATTAACGGAATATACAATACAGTGCAGTTCTTTAATGTCCCCCCGCCCCATTCTAAATTTTGGCCCGCTAATTTTATTTTTACAAAATTTGCGTATGGTCTATAGGGGATGGAAAACTACCTTTTGACGTAAGAATGCCAATTCGAGCTATCAAAATGGCGGATGGGCGCCATCTTGGTACCGAAAATTAAATAGTGTGATACCTCATATTGAAGGTTCTATCGAGTACTTTACGATGCCAGAATATTACTTCTCTAGTCGCACCTAAAACCAACTGGCGACGATTCAAAAATTGCACAGTTGTTACTTTTTATTATCCTTTATGTTATTTACCGTTTTTGAAAAACAATTACAACTTGGCATAGTGTAGCAGGAATCAGAGAGTTCCGCTATATTGCAATTTCATGGTGCTCAAAATCAAAATGGCGGATGAGCGCATCGAATTTGTTAAAAACTTAAATTTAGCTTCGAAATATGGTACTACATGACTTATATTATCTGGAATTTCTCGAAAACGAATTTTATTTTTTTCCAAACGGTAAATAACGTTTAAATTGAAAAAATATTGTTATACACATTTTTGAAAGTATTGCATGCACTATCAATAATCTTAATTAATTTCACAGCTTTTCGTAGGTTTTCAGAAAAAATTTCTAAAATTGCAACTATCTAAAGCGATTTGGCAACGCTTCGGGTGATCAAAGGCAGAAGAATAAGGAAAACGTCTCCTACTCCTTCGATACAGCCGGCTAGCGCGCTGGCTCGTCGTGTCTTGGGATGGCGATGTTGTCTTATTGTTCAATAACAATGACTTATGCTATTCCGCGGCGAAATTCCAAATCGGACCACGCGATCCATTGATAAATACTCTTAATATTAAGACTAAAAATAAAATATTAAAAATTTCTGAGAAGCTTGGTAAGAGCGAATTTACATTATTAAAAAATATACAGGGTAACCACTTTTTTAAAAGAAGCAAATTTCCTTTCCTGTGGAGACTATTGAACTTTAAAAAAATCTGAGTATGTCACTGAATTTTATGTAAAATATAATTTTATTTCTTTTTGATAAGTTACAGGGTAATCGAAATATCGCAGAATGCCAAATTGTCAAATACATCGGTACTATATTAAAAATAAGGAGGCCTAGAAAAATGCTATCTGCGGCATTTATCTTTTATAAAATAGTATAATAGAAAATAATTATAAAATTTTGGGGTTTCTATTTGAAAATATATATTTTTACAGTTTCATCAATTTAATTTTATTGTTTGAACACCCTGTATTAATAGTTTAAAAATATTATAAAAGATTTATTAAAGCAGGTCATTTTCAATAAGAAATCCAACTCAAATTAAATAATGAAGGCTTTCTAATAAATTATTCTTTTAAGTTCTGCAAACGTCATTTTATACATAAAACCTTAAATACGTCAAACATGCTTAGGTATAGGACATGATAAATGAAATCTGGCTAGAATCTTGCGTAGAATCCAAAAATGTAATAATATATAGGATATTCCGTTTAAAATAAGGAAGTTCACACCGACTTCCGGAATAATCGGAAGTGCAACCATATTGAAAATATTTTTGCCGAGTTGGCCTCATCAACATTAGCTCACTGTCCAAGTTTCAAAATTTTGCGATGTACAAGGGCGGATCCAGAATTTCGGTTTGGGGGGGGGGGGTCAAATTTTTTTGGAGGGTCATACATGGAAAATGTTAAAAGTAATACTCTGCCGCGTTAGTCAAATCGGTATATATGATATTTTTCGTGTTAAATTGATGGTTTGGGGGGGGGGGGGGGGTAATGAGCCCCATGACCCCCCATCCCCCCCTGGATCCGCGCTTGGCTATGTATAGTTCTTTATGTACAGGGTGTTCCTTAATGACGTGCTAATATTTCAGGGTGCGATTCCTTAGGTCATTTTATAAAGAAAAGTTCATATGAACATATGTCCGCAACGGCTTAAATTTTTTGCTACAGGGTGTTGAATTTTTATTTTTTAAATGGTTATTTTTTAATATCTCCGAAAGTACTTTTCAATTTTGGTATGTGATGATAGGATATAGAACCACAAATTTTAGTTAAAAAAGTTATTCAATTGTTCCACCAGTAGCGTCTGATATTTTTTACAAAAAAAGATGGTACGCTGCTAATACTTTCCATGTGGATATTTTTTCTGATTAGCCTGGCCAATTCTACATGAAAACGGTCTTTTGAGTTTTTTTCGTCTTTCTTGATTAAAACCACTAATTTCATATTGAAACTCATTATTATTAACATTGATAAAATAATTAATGATAAAGTTTGTTCTATAAAAATTGTTGGAGTAGGCAATTCGAAGCGAAGACGGGAGGAAGCATGTCTTTAGAGTGAAAATGGCCATTTCCAACAATTTTTATAAAACAAAATTTATCGTTAATTATTTTAACAATGTTAATAATAATGAGTTTCAATATAAATTTAGTGGTTTTAATCCAGAACGGGTGCATCTGACGAGAAAAACTCAAGAGACCGTTCTCATGTAGAATTGATAAGGCTAATCAGAAAAAATATCCACATGGAAAAATGTCAGTGGCGTACCATCTTTTTTGTAAAAAAATATCAGAGGACATGTTTGCAGGGACGCCACTGGTGGAACAATTGAATAACTTTTCTACCTCAAAATTTGTGGTACTAGTTCCTATTAACATATACGAAAATTGAAAATAATAACTAAAGTACTTTCGGAGATATTAAAAATAACCATTGAAAAAATTAAAATTCAATACCCTGTAGCAAAAAATTTAAGCCGTTGCGGACATATGTTCATTTGAACTTTTCCTTATAAAATGACCTAAGGAATCACACCCTGAAATGTTAGCACGTCATTAAGGAACACCCTGTATATATCGAGGCGTTTCCCGATAGAATACCCTGTATATTGAATAGTTACATGTATTTTAAGAATGTGGTGCCGATACCGATAAAATTTGCCGATTATTACTATCGGCAAAAAAATCCGTATCGGCCGATCACCACCTAGGATCGTACGTAACCACATCAAAATTCAAAACAATCAATTCCGAAATCCCGAAAACATAAGGTTGTTGCCATTGTCAGCGGGACATCCTGTATATTATCAACACGATTTTACATACAAAGATGTCTTATAACCTCGACAAAATTTAAAAGAAAAACTGCTTTAACGTAATAATCCATATCAGTTTTAAAGGAAAATCGTTTCCATTTTCGCCGTTTCCGCAGCATCAGCGCCACGCCGGTCTCTAATTGAATTAAAAGCTGTTATCAGTAGCGCTTTGCCCAATGCCTGCGTGTAACGCGAGGGAAAGTTTTCGAGGGGTTGCAAAATCGGCGAGAGGGGCGCCTTCAGCGCCGCTTTAAAGTTGATTTGTTTCGCTTGACTGGCTGCGAGATGCTCCAATCAATGCGGTTCGTCCCCGTTACGAAAGATAATACGAATACATTTAGCTAGGCGGGAGAAAACCGGCAAAATAACTTTATATCATTCACAATCTTTTATGGAAAGAGCATAACAGTTTTCAATTTCCCAATCCACGGGACGATCCTTTGGTTTGTAATATTTATATACAGGGTGGTATGGAAATGACGTATTATATTTAAATGGGTGACTCCTTGGGTGTCCTAGAGAAGCGCTACATATTTTTTTTTTAAATCGACCGTTTTAAAAGTGGGGTCCAGCCCCATAAACCCACACCTCATCCGGCGTTGGTTCGGGTTTGTTCGTCATGTCACCCTGTAGTGGCATATCAGATATTAGGTGTTACGTGCAATGTTGCCAAACTGTGTAAAAAATGTAAAACTTTAGTTTCTTATAAAAATAATTGTTTAGCCTACTTAGTAAATCCACGCTGACAGAAGTAAGAAATTCATAAGACATTTTCAGTTCTTTTTTCTATGGGAAAAGCTTTATGCTCATCACGTACCCCGATGTTAGTGTGGAACTGCATAATAAGCTTATACCCACTAAACCCCATTCGGCTTATTCTTTCCAATCGCTCGGAATATAACCGGCATATCGTCGAGAGACAGAAACACATAGTGAACACGTCACATTGCACTAAATCACTTAAAGAAACACACATACACCCACGAGTTTCAAATTAGTTTTTTTTAAGATATGCACCTGTTATCAGATTACACGAAAGCACTAAACACTAACGCATAATTACACTTTACAATAACACTATCGCATACATAGAACAACAGCACTTAATTATTTCGCAATAGAAATAATAAAAATCGCTAATTTCTATGGGCCATTAACCCTTTACTAAACATAAAATGAAACAATTATGTGGACATAGGAACTACCCTTTGAAATAAATGGTCGATTCGAAGGTGCCTCCTTTCTCCGAAAACTGATAGCGCGGTTGCCATTTCCGAGACTATAATTATACAGGAAAGTAATATTATGGAAGGAAATTCCGCAATTTATGAATATAACCTAATAAAACATGGAAAGTGGCAACGCTGTATTTTTACCGATGAGGTTAATATAATAAACCCTAACAGCCAAGGTCAAGACACGAACACGCTCAAAGGTGTTATTTAATTTCAATTTTTTTAAATGTCAAATAAATAATGAAATCTTATACAATAAGGGCGTATTTTTGTCTACACAGTAGCAATTTAAAATGCTAATTCAGATTGAATGGTACTTAGATATGTTCATGAGATCCGCGATAACTAATGTGAATTTATGTGACTTTGTTTCGGTGTTTTGTGACGGTTTTTGTTCGGGTTACCTGGTGTTTTTTATAAATTAAGTTTTTTTAAAATAAGGCCGAAAAGGTAAATAAATTTGCATTTTTTTCTTCTAAAGGGTAAAGTGGCATTTCAGTTGTTCAGATCCGACGGGTGTCGTTCGAATTGAACAAGTGAGAACATACCTGACCATTATAAACTCCGCGGCGGTTTGTTCGAGTCAGTTCAAGTTTATAAATCAGAGATTGTTTCCCAGTGAACTGAACTGAACGTAAAAGTTAATAATAATGTACCCTGAAAAATAAACAACTTGGAATCTGTAAAACGATTAGACTTAGAGTTTACCCTGAAGATATGACAACACTGTTCAAGACTCATTGACGTTCTTCGCCATATGTTGCTTTGTTTACCTACCTGGCAGGGGCACCACATGGTCATTTTTGGTTCCACA